>JAHVAK010000002.1:7248174-8607150 GCA_019845155.1 Luehdorfia chinensis
TTGTATGTAATTATAGTAAATTTCTCCGTTTTCTTGTAGAAATGAAGATGTATTCAAAATAGATCTTTTCGTGTTTTTAACGCAAATGATGGGCTATTGACCCAAAAGTCCTCCAACTAGCGCTACCTGTATGGGGCAAATTTTTTTTCTACGGTTGTTTTTGTATTGCTATTAAATGACATAGCTTTTTGAGACGTACCGTATGTTAGGTCGGAGAGAAGTCATGTCTAAGAAACCTAAGAAAAGTACTAAAGTTTCAGCCTATAAATGTCTCACTACTGAGCACAGGCCTCCTCTCATTTCTGAGAGTGTTTTGGAGCTAGGAAGAATCCGCCACGCTGCTCCAATGCGGGTTGGCGGACTTCACATGTCCTCGAAATATTTCTATTCCTCGGACATGCAGGTTTCCTCACGATGTTTTCCTTCACCGCTAAGCACGTGGTAAATCAGCACTTAAAATTGTACAACAATATTAGAGGTGCTGGCACCGGGGATCGAACCCAGGTTACTCGCTTACTATGAAATTAAAGGCGAGCACCAGGCCCCTGAGCTACCACGGCTAAAAAGAAAAATATGTTTAATTTATTTTTTACGACGTTTGATAATTTAATAAAAGTTAAGCAAACTTATTTTTAGGTATACAATGAAATTTAAATCGCTAGTTTTAAATTTCATAGTGCGGGTGACCTGGATTGGATTCCCGTCGCCGGCACCTCTAAAATTGTTCATGGCAATTTTAAGTTCGTTTTTAATTCTGATTTACCCCGTGCTCGGCGGAGAAGGAAAATATTGCGAGGAAACTGCTTAGCAGAGAAATAAAAAAATATTTCAAAGACATGTGAAGTGCACCAACCCGCATTGGAGCAGCGCGGTGGTTTCTTCCCGACTTCAAAACCCTCTCAGACATGAGAGGAGGCATGTGCTTAGCAAGGAAATTTAGGAAATTTATAGGCAGTTACTTTACTTTTTTCATGATTCCAATTTATATATTTTATCGTAACTACGTTATGAATACCTACTTGCCTTTTGCCTTTAAGTTCAGCCTTTTGAATATAGTATTCATATAAAGTAGAGTTATTCGCTGACTGGCTTTGTAAAATTAAACAAGATTTTTAAAAATGTTGCTGTAAATTACTTTCTCTTTGGTTGGTTTTTGTATTAAGTTTATAATTATTTTTTTTATATTTTACTAGCTAATGCCCGCGGCTACATTAGCAATAAAAATGATCCTATGTCCGTTGCCAGGATGCAAGCTATCTCTGTGCCGACAAGTATGTTCATCAAGATTGGTTCGACGGTTTTGAACCGTGAAAGGGTAACAAACAGACACAGGGACAGAGTTATCTTCGCATTTATAATCAGTTCAGGTCAGATTGTGAATCTGTCACTGTCAAATATATAATTAAAATTATTTGAAAAATAAATGTATAATTGGCTAAAATAATTTAGAAATATAAGTTTTTTAATGAAAAATAATGTCCGGTCGGTACGGTCACGTCTCTTTTCCTTTGGGATAGTCAGAGACCACATCTTTCCACTTGTAACGATCCTGACACACATCTTTCGCTTCTTCTACTTTAATGACCGTTTTTATACGAGCTCGTCAGTTCTCTTGTTTCCTTAAAACGTCTCTTTTTCGTAATAATACAAAATAATATGCTTACACATAAAATTAAGAATAAATCATCCGAATATTCGGGACATATATTTATTGTCAGCGCGAAGCAGCTAAACATTTTCCATATTTGAGTTATCACAATCAGTAATATATCCAAAATAACACTTACAATCCAAAATTGCTGATTTTCACGCCGTATTATCTAAACTAGTATATACAAACAGTCTACTTAAAAATATATAGAAGATAACGAAGAAAGTCGAAGATGTTACAAAGTCTAGAAGAGTCAACTATTCAATATCACAAAAAATCTTTTTTTTTAATTTAAGTATGTTTATTAGTTGAAATGATATAACGGTACAAGATAATTGCTTTCTTGTCGAGACTACACAATTAAATTTGTGTAGCATGCATTGTAGGGAGTAAACTTGCAAACAGTTATCTCTTATAATGCGCTCGTTACTTTTATCCTTGAGTTTTTCCTAGTCAATGCAAGTTATATCGTAGAACTCAGTAGTTTTGTACATTAAAGTTTTTTGGTTTAAAAGAAATTCAAGACTAATCAAAAAGCAAAATGCTCTAAGGATTCAAGTGTGATTAAATATAGAACTTTACTCGTACGATTCACAATGTAATGTGCTTTCGCAAGTTTCCGATTTAATGGCAAATTTAGTTTGTTATTGTCAGTTACCAAATTCATGTTAGTACTTTTATTATAAGGGTCGACCTTATGCAATAGTAAAAAACCAGTTCTGGAGTTTTTTTTTTAGTATCACTATAAGCAAGTGTTTTATAGCAAAATTTTTAATAAGTATTGGGATAAAAAACTATTAAAAGTTATAAATTAAATATTTAATATATTTAGAAAACATTATAAAAATGGAGGGCTTTATAAAATAAATGATTTCAAAATCAATTATAAATAATAAGTTCTTAGTACAGTTGCAGGCAGTTGTTCAATAATTAGAATCAAATTATATTTTCAAAACTTAATATATTGTACCAATTGTCCAAATGGCGGACTTAACGCCAAATGGAATTTTGTACTATTCAACGTGAGAAGCGTGAACAGCGGTGGACAAGGACGAAAAAATTAAAAACCAACGAACAAATGCAACATATAGGTATATAAACCAACGCACACACATCATACTACATACGTGTACGGAAATATAAAAAGTAATATAAAGATATAATACGTATAATGTTGTGTAACTCTAACATTTCTGTGCACCTTTTTTTGCGCGTACACTTGTAACACTGTAATATATCCTGCGCAGGTTCCACAGAAATCTCCAGGGTGACACAGCATTTGTTATGGACAGACGTTGCAGTCATCGTCAAGTGAACGTTTTGTTCGTCTCATCACTTTTTTTTTTTAATAATAGTAATATAATGTCCTCCTGGCCAAATTTTCGACTATAGTGATAAATTGTGAGTACTGTTGGAAGCCATCAACTGCGTTACACAGCACTCATAGCATACTTACTAGCAGACTCGCATAAATGTGATGTCGATAGCGGCTTATATAAATACTAAGTGCGTGTCCCGAAGTGTAATCACATGTAAGTAAGATAAAAAAAATAAAACCAACTGTACAGAAGTTTTTAAAGAAAAACTTCTTTGAACGCAATGACAGTAAAATTAATTATTAATGTATATACAATTATTGCAACGTTTAATATGTGGTATTTAATTAATAATCGACGTGTTTGATAATCTGTAATGAATAATTAATATTCTCTAAATACGTGTAATACCCACTTCCACGTGTACCCTCTAGTAAACCTTTGTTCAATTAATTATACTAAAATGTATATAGGTATTCAACAGCTATGATTAAGTGATCACTTATGATAGACGCGGCTTATGCATTATGTTCTCATTGCCACTAGTCAAAGAAACTGTAGAATGTTCCTTCAAATAACTCTGTGATATAGTTTTTTAAAATATAAGTGGCGCTTAATTACTGTATATGAAACAAGTGGTAAGAATATACTATAGATATAATCCACACAGTTAATATATGTGTGTAATAAGAACAACAGTCTACAGATGAACTTACGCAACGTCTGCCCATAAAAATGCTGTGTCACCCAGAACATTTTTGAGTGGCTGGCGCGTGTGCGTGCGTTTTACAATTCTGTTATAGAAAATACAGAGAAAATAAAAAACAAGGAAGTTTTAAGAAATATTTTAAAATACTACGTCAATAAAAGTAACATAACAGTGACTTTAGTTTCTTTATAAGCTCTGATGCACTACACAACTCCTCTTTTTAATGCGGATATTTTTCTTGACAAACTCTTTTGTTTTTTTCCAGTAATCCTAGTATTTTATTACTACAAATGTTAAGATAAAGTAAGAAAATAATAAATCACAATATCAAATAGTTATAAGCAAAATTTCATTCAAGATAGTTTCATCAATTATAATCAAAATAGCTCAATAGTTAGTTTTAAATTTTTTCAGTACTTTATTGGTCTAGTTAGTCCACGATTAATTTATAAGCAGAAGTAATAAAAAATAGTTATTCAAGTTATTGTTACTTAAAAAAATAATATTCTTATAACAGTTTATATCAGTTAAATAAACCTACGTTCCGTTATGTTACTGGTAACATATTGAGATCAGTAACGCAGTTGGATCATTTGCATCAGTAACAAACAGTAAACTGAAAGTTGTTGAAGTTAGTTCTGAACTACATATGCATCGAGTAATGTTTAGGGAATAGTTTATTTGTAGTACTCACAACCGTATGTAATATCCTTTTGTTTATCTGCATTAACATTCAAAGCAATTTGTTTTTATCGGAACTAAAGGTAAAACGTAGCATTAAGAAAGTAGATTATACTATGTATGAGTGTAAATAATACAAATGTATAAATATAAATGCAACTATTGTAGAGTTGTTGAGTAAAATAAATAAAAAAATCTAAATTTGTTATAAACACCTCAGTATGTCTCCTTATACATTTAACGGTACAAACTACAAAGTAGTAAATCTTACTAGCCGTCTTTAAGATCAATCAACTTGTGTGCAGAATTTGCTGTAATAATTATGCTTGACTCAGATTGGTTTTCTCAGTCAACATCTCGCACGTTAGACGCTACCCTCAATCAACAGACTGGAGAATATGCAAGCATTACAAGATATCTTCTAGTTAACTTTTATGAAATCCACGAAATGAAATGATTCTCATTCTCCGCCTATATACTCGTACATATAAATATTCCTATTTTCTTTAGTATTATCGTACACTTTATATATATGCACAATATATAATTCTTGAACCATGAACATGGAATGCAGGCCTGCTGGCGTTTGGAGCTAATTTCTTGAAGATCTCTGAGACGTATCCGTCCGAAAAAATCACTGGCGGTAGACGATTCCACAAAGTGGTGTGGCACAAACTTCCTTGAACTATGCAATGATGAAATGCCAACCATCAAGGTGATGAAGATGGAATTTTGAGTTGTGCCACAATCTGCGATGAAATGAAATTCGGCGACTGTAATTAATCCCAACAATTCCTCGGAACACTCTCCGTGGTAATTTTTTTGTACATTTTTAGCAATGTAACAATTTGAGAACTAATAAAACCGATACTTAAATATATTTCTATAGTTCGGTAACATCATTTTACTGCAATGGTTTGTTGAAATTGATGCAATATCTTTTTAAGGCCTATCTTACTTTGCCTAGTCAATAACAAAATTTCGGAATATTTCCGTAGCAATTATTACTGTTTTGTTAATTCGTTTTAATTAATTTCATTTTATCTTAGTTAATTGTCAGAGGCATCACGGTATAAATAGATATTAATTTGGAGGAAACTATTTTAATACTGATATATTTTTAGGTTCGATTATTATTTAAAATGCACTTCCTTACTTATATTCAACTAATAAATTATTTGAGCGTTGCAAGATCCTAACTGTCAGACTTCATTCTTCAAATTATTTAAAAAAACAACATATTTCGCTTCCTTTCAATAGCGCCCCGTATACGACCTCGAAAAGGGTTGGAATGTTTGATAGTAGTCAAAACTGCACTTCTACCTTTTCTCGAAGGTTATTTTTATACTAGGGAACGTTCCTTTACTACAAGGTAAATATGATTATGCTAATATATTCGACGAAAAAATACTCGGTAAAAATCGAGTAACTAAACAGTTGTCAGGTTTGGACTACTTAGCAAGCAACTGACTCTTTAATAACTCCCTTAACTTAAATCGTCCTGAAACCGCATACAGAAAATCATCAGAAACGCACACAAACAGGAGCGCGCGCATACCCACAAACACACGCGCGCGCGCGCACACATACACACACCCACACATACACACACTAATGTGACTAAAACTACAGACTTGTTGTCACAGGTTATCGCTTATCTCTAAAATTGGAATATTTTTTTTACTATATTGAATGATTGTGTGAATGTGTCGATATCCTATTCACGACGTATTTTGATATCCTATAGTGTTTATTTTTAGTATTATAATATTCATTCTGTTTTAGATATGCTAGTTGTCTTACGTAAAACTGCAATTAACCAAGTTCCACAATGAAACAAACAGGACGGCCACATTCAAAAGAACATTCGGGATGTTGAAATTTCCTTAAGAAATTATCCATAAAATCATCTACGCGTAAGTGTTCGGCGGCTCTAGCTCCAAGAACTAGTCTATGGCGAATTTTGCATGTGAACGTCAAACTCCACCCATACAAGCTCCAAATTGTGCAGGAGATGAAACCGAAGGAAATAATGTAACTGTGAATTCAGCCAAATACGTGAAAATGTTGCGAGAGTTTTTGATGCCATAGTTACGTGAATTTGAAGGATTCGGGACTTGGATATAACAAGATGGATAAACATGACATACGTCAAACGTGACTCTACCGGTAGTCAAGTAAATGTTTCCGACAAATTGATTTATCGCAGAGGTGATATACCATGGCCTCCGAACAGCCCGGACTTTACGCCTTGCGATTTTTTCTTGTGGGAATACCTGAAACTTCGCGTTATTAATAAATCGACGACAATATGGCAATTAAAACATCCAATTTTATTTTCTGAAATTTGCGTAGTCGTTTGTTCGAAAGCCAACGAGACGGGACGGGCCATATCTCGGCGATATCATTTTTAAATATAAATTGCTTCAGATGTTTAAATGAATAAGTGATCAACAAAATATACTTTGTAGTTTTATTTCAATTCATGTTTGAAATGTGCAAAGACTTTTGCCCATCCTATATTACACACATATACATTACAATAGTACTTAAATACCACAATCTTACTCAGTGTTGCTTTCAACTTTAAATCACTAAACTTTTATCGGTAGGTACTTAGTTGATGTGTAATAAGTAATAATAATACTTCTTAATTGTCATATTTATAAAACGTAATAAATGATTAAACAAATAAAAGTTGGCGACATCAAGAAAAAATATTATTACAACTTTGCCCCCGTTTTAAGTTATAAGGCATTTTAATCGTTATTAAAACAAGTCATTTACTTAACATCCCTGGGGAGATTTTTTTTATAAATTGACAATGTTTTACAACTTCCCGACCGTTCGGTCGTTTGTCTTGGGTTGGTCGAACCCTGATGTTTTGATTATCGATTTCGTTCCACGATTATAATTTATGGTAGAATGTTCACTTTATTTTCTCAAAGAAAATCTAGCATTTTGAGATTTTAATGTACACCAAGAGCAAAAGAAAGAGACATAAAAACAGATTGAATCGAATTTTATTTTATTATTGATTTTAAAGGATAGGCTTTTTGATCATGTATGCTAGATCCACTCTTGTCTACCTATGATCTATAACCGTATCCATTCCATATTACTAGTTATATTACACTTTATAATATTTTTGTCGCAATCTATGTGGGAGTCAGCAGCAATCTGGTGATGGGCTGAAATGGTAATGATAACCTTTCATTGTCGCGGCGGATTGGTATCCATCAAGATGTTCTCACAAAGCAAGAGCAAAACTCATCAACAATTTTGCGGTTAATGCCTTCAAACACAACTGGTCACTAATCGTAGCACATCTCAGTACTACTCTCTCCTACAGCAATGCTAACGAAAACGGAACTTGTGTGCGTTTTCCGGACTCGGGGTGGCCGTGGGCAAGGGTCATTAATTGCTGGTCGGTACATTACTGAAATCCTGGAGGAACTGGTCCCGTATGCTGGTTATGTCGGTGATGGATTCATGCTAATGCATGATAATGCTCGTTGCCACACCGCGGCTATTGTACGGGATTATTTACAGGAGGTCGATATCCCTGTTATGCATTGGCCAGCACGAAGTCCAGACCTTAACCCAATAGAACATCTCTGGGATGACCTAAAACGGCGCGTGCGAGCTCGAGATCCAGCTCCAGCCACTCTTCAAGAGCTCCAAGATGCGGTACTTGAAGAGTGGGAACAAATACCCCAAGAGGCTGTTGCGATCCTTGTAAGGTCCATGAAAGATCGCATGGAAGCCGTTATCAAGGCAAGGGGGGGTAACACTAGGTTTTAAGAACTTTTTTTGTATTTATTAAGTTTTTTTTTAAATTATTAATTTGCAAATTTGTACATACCCTGTCTTTTTCTTTAATTTCTCTTTCGTCTCGTTATAAAAGTAAAATTTAATTAAAATTCCTGAAAGCTAATGAAATTACCTTTCGAATGATACCCTCAAACCACAACATTGCCATTGGCCTGTTGTGTTAAAATAGTATTTAAATTATTTTTTTCGGATGTGCGATTTTTTTGACGCCGAGTGTAGTATAACTAATGGGGCAAGTATGTACAGTAAACAGTACAATATGGGCAGTAAATAGTTTTCTAAATATGTTTATCATGTAACACCAATCATTTGTTTTCTAATACGTATTCTTTAATATCTATATTCGATTTACAGTTTTCTTAGCTTACGCAATTGTAAAACGAATTTAGTATATCATGAAAAGTAGGTAAAATAACATTGGAACTAGTTACTTGTACTTCAACAATGCAACCATTACTTTTGCTGTATTTTTTATAATTTGAGACTTCAATTTAATACCGATCTGAATGCTAGGTGTTTTAGGGATAAAAGTACGAGTACTAACCACAGTATTACTAGCATGGTAAGATTTCCATAACAAAGTTTTATTGCGAGTTTCTGATTTAAAAACAACATATTTATTATCTTATAATCATTGAGCTTAATAACGGTTATTTCCCTTATTCTTTTAATTACTCTTATAGAAAACTTAAATCCGATAATTTAGTGAAATTACCTGCTAACTTATTAAGTACCTGCTAACTGTAAGATGTGTGATGGATTCAAATTGTAAATGTTTTATCGTTGAAAGTCATTCTCAACTCAAATTTTTCTTCGACCATATAGATACAGTAGTGTTGAAATCATGTTGGGACATCCAATAACTGGCAAAAATAATTCCATCATAGTACTTGTAGTAGGGATAAAAACAAACATTCAATCTGATTCCCAATCGAGGATGGTGGAGATGATAAATAAGTTGAAAGTCATGAGAATTTTGGTTGAATGAAAGCACTTACTACAACAGTTAATTTAATAGAACTAAAAGAAGCAATATTTTTGTACTTATCCTGACTCAATAACGGTTTTTTTATAATTGGAGATTTGCAACTATATTGTACACCATCGCTTAATTTGTATTACAATGTATATACTCAACTCTGTGATAATGTTATTGATGATAATTTAAATAGCTTATGTAATATATTAATGCCGCAAATAACCAACAAATATTCAAGATTTATAAAACATAGACAAATAAGTATGCTATACAATTATTTCAAAAAGTGGCTTATATGATAAAACTTGTAAAAAGCATACGCTTGGTATGAAAATTAAGCAAGTTCCTTATACGGTACAGGGATTGAAGGGTGGCAGTGACTCTCCGGCTTATATTGGTGACCCAGGTTAACAAATTGTCTATATACAAACCGAGATTCCGTACCGATGTTGAGAACGGGATCAATAAGCAGTTATAGTATACGGAGAGAACGCCAGTAATATCAATTTTGCCTATCATTCTCTAGCTACCTACAAGAATTGCTTGGCATTCATACGCGTTAACAGATACTCCAAAACGCGAAGACCAGTCAGATACGGCTATCAAGTAGGTATTCAGTTTGGCAATTGCGTTATGGAGATCGTCAATACTGGAATGCACATACAATTGTAGATACTCTGCATAACGATGGTTCTAACAATCGAAAATCGAGGTGATAGTATAGTTAATAGAATCAGGCGTTACTTTGCGGAAATCCATTATAATGAAGGAAAGTATGTTAATTTGCTAAGATCCGCATGCAAAATATAAAAATGGTGTATATTACCTATTTTTTTAAAGAGCACCGCCGGCCCTCCCTCAGTAGCGTGCACAAGCAAACTAACACCGCCAATAGGAACCGCCACCAGATACCCTCCACCAACCACAACAACAAAGACGGCCGTCTGTCGTAGAGTGTAATGACACTTGATAATGCCTCGTTTTGGGGCGAAACATGTGTCGTGTTCTCGACTTCAGTGGTGTATATTATCTAGTGGTAGTATTGTAGTGATTGGTGGAGGGTATCTGGTGTAGGTTCCTGGTGGCGGTGTTAGTTCGCTTGTGCACGCTACTGAGGGAGGGCGGGCGGTGCTCTTCAAAAATTTTATATTTTGCACACGGATCTTAGCAAATTAACTTACTTTCCTTCATTCGAGGTGATAGTGTTTATGAAAAAAGAAAATAATATTGGAGATAGTAGAACTTGCGGAACGCCAGTTCTCAGATCTACCTACTACTACTACTAATCTCATCGCAACCCACGGCCTTCGATTGAATAGAGAAAATAGTCTTCTTAATCTCGTCTTGATCCACTGGTGAGAAGTAAAAGACTGGAATGTGTGGGGTTGGAAGGTAAGCTAAAAAAGCTAAGCAAAGTGGAGATTAATGTCATCACAAGAAATAGAACGACCGCAATTCATAATGGATGTTTGACCCACCCCGAGAGATAGAAATTCTATCACCAGTAGACTTACTTTTTTGGCATCTAGTTGATTTTTACGCCACTAATGAGATAAAATGAGGCGGTACATTTTGTTAGGCCACAATCATAAAGTATTGTTAATTATTTTAGTATACAATTTATACTTTACATACATTATACTCTATACGTTATAAATGTATGAGTTTGAGTTTCATTACTAAATGTCAATTTTGATGTTATAAAGTTAGGGTCCTTTTACAAAATAGCCTCATTTATTTTGATAATCACTATCTACTGGCGTTTCTAAATATGTTTTCTACTAAGGAAAAGAGGCAGGCGAAAGGTGCTTCCAGCAGATATACGTATTTATGTTTTCTTTTTAAATGCATTTAATATAAAATTCAGGTTCAAGATTTTTACCGTTTGAAAATAATAGTCCTACAGGAGTTCAAAAGAGAATGAAATAAGTCAGGTTATAAATATGTAGCTCTTTTTGGTGACGAGTTTCGTTTCGTCGTCATAACTTTAACTTCTAGGGTCACACGGCAGTCATGGAACAGTTACAATATACATTCATAATATTCGCGTAAGGTAAATATTTTGACAGTTGCTATGCAATAGACATTAAATTATAATTAAGAGAACTGCAAAGAAAAACAGAGATGACAGACAGTCTACCTGACGATAAGTAACTGTTGTCCTAGAAATATACTCGTATATCTATAATCAAGATGCTAGTGTTTTACTGGTGGTAGGATTCCTTTGCAGGAGTCCGTTCAGTGTCGGATGTCTGGAAAATTTTCTGAGTGACACAGCATTTATCATGGGCGGATGTTGCACAATCATCACTTTCTGCTATAAAAAATGCAAGTCCCTGAAAACGAAGCGTTACATCATCGCCCATAACAACGGGGTGAACAGAATGATATTGTCATACTTAGCTTCCCTTAATTGAGTTTCTGATTCTCGTGACTTACCATATTAAATATAGCAGTGCTATGTCGCCATTTTAAGCTGGTATTCTATGAGAGCGGGGCACTTTGTCATTATATCAGACTTATCTTCATGCTAGCGCAGTAGTATGCCCTTATCACGTAATAACATGTTTCGTGGTTTGTCTTCTTCTAATAAAATAAATTTCAAGTTATTTCAACAGAATCTAAATATTTTATTGCGTATCTTGATTTTAATATATAAAATTGTATTCCTTTTCAACTGAATAATTATACATATGTTAAGATTTATTAAAAAATAGACCCTGATTAATAAGACTGCCCTGATATGCTTGTGAGGATTCATTTTTTGGATTTCGATTTAGTCGAAAGCGTTTTGCCAAAAAATATGGACTTTAGGGTATTTTATAAGGTTAAAAGCTATCCTACAAAGCCTTTAAAACATCCATATACACATTTACTAGATGTTGCTAGCGACTTCTTTCGCGTGGATGTAGGTTTTTTTTAAATATTGTAGGAACTATTTGATTTCCCGGGATAAAATATCCTATGTCCGTCTCCAGGGTGTTATCTCTGTGCTAAATTTCGTCAATATCGATTCAGAGGTTGAGCTGTAAACATTTTACAAACAGACCGAGGGACATAGAGAGTTACTTTCGCAATAATGATATTAAATTATAGCATGGATGTATTTTAATGAAAAATGATATGATGTAGGAATTTGAACTGTTTATTATATATATAAAAAAATGAGTAATTTACTCAATTTTATCATTACAAAGAACACAGTAAAATATCATAGTTTTCTTCCCGAAGAACTAAAAAGGGAAGAGCGAATACACAAAGATTACTAGTTGAGAAAATATAAAACTTTTTTCTGGCTCATTTCTCAATAACAGTACAGTTCTTGTAACTTATTAACGCTAATAGTAATACTAACTAAATCTTCATAAAAAAAAATACATTAAAATAATACATACATACATAGAGTCATGCCTCTTTCCCATTGAGGTAGGCAGATACAACATTTTTCCACTTGATACATTCCTAACACACATCTTTCGCTTCTTCTACTTTCATTAGTGTTTTCATGCAAGCTCGACGGTTGTGTGTACTTTTGACCGGCTTGCCCATTCGCACTCGCCTCATAAATCACCCGAACACACCGAAAAGTTCCTTTATCACGCTGTTTCTTACTTTTTCCATCAGTCACTCCAGCTATACTTCTCAAACTTTTCATTTCCACAGCATTAATCTTATTTTCATGCTTCTTCTGCCAGACCCAACATTCAGTACCGTACATAAGTGTGAGAACCAGTACTCTATGTACAACCAGGTGACACATAAAGTTATGCAGGGCCCCATACACTTGATTTCCTACCAACACTTTTCGCTCAATATCACTTTTCGTCTCTTGATGAACCCAATTATACAAACTCTTTCACTTGTTCCACACTTTCTCCTTCAGTCATCAGAATCAGAACTCCGCAATCCATCATACTTTCTTCTATTTAAAAAACCGTTACTTTCGTCTTATATACATTAATTTTCATTCCTTTGCTTTGTATAGCATCATGCGTAATATTAACTATCGCCTGCAACTCCTCCTCCGATGATGCTAATATAACCTGATCATCGGCGTATAGGAGGCATTTGACGGTCAGATCACTCATTCTTAATCCAAACGCACTCTCTTTCAAATCTTTCAAGCAATTGTCTATAAATAGGTTAAACAGCCACGGCGAGGCCGCACATCTCTATCTAGCCTATCCCTTCCTTTTTCGGCATTAAATCAGTCTGTGTAAGTCCTGACAGAACTGGACCCGTGATTTTAGTGCTAATAACAATCTGACGTTCACCTCATATATAGACAATTTTGACCACAATTCATTCCTTACCTCTCTGTCATAAACCTTTTATAAGTCTACGAATGCGCAATAGACCTTTTGACTTGAGCCAAGAATTTTTCGGCTATGCTTCGTAAGAATAAGACCTGATTCATGCATACCATTCCTTTCCTGAATCCCGCTTATACATCCCATATCTTCCGTTGAGTTTCAATCATCACTCTCTTAATCAAAACCTTTGCATACAGTTTTCCGACAGTGCTGAGCTGCCTCGGTAGTATTGCAGTCTTGCTGCGACTCTTTTCCCTTGTAAAGCGGTACGATGACGGCCTTGCACCAGTCTCCTGGTACGTTGCCGGTTATGTAGGCGATAAAGCTGTCTAAAATAATATAAGCTTTTTTACAAACTACCACCCATAGAATATTTGTACTAATTATTATATTGCATTTAAAAGTGAGTTAATAAAGTAACGAATTCATTCTGAAATATCATCTTTAGTATTTATTGGTATATAATGGAAGGTTGTATAAATCGGAAGTAGTGTTCTTTTCAACAAAAATAATTTCATAACTACAAACATTTGTACATTTTCTATCTAATATATAGGAAATAATCATAAAACTCATAAAACACGTTAAACAGTAAACAAGTACCAGAAAATGAGTGGGTTGAAATCTACTATTTTAACGTTACTAATCAATAGTTAGTAAAGTAAATAGTTACACAACACATAATACAACAACACAACAGTTAATGAAGTATTGTACATGTCCAACAATATGTAAGGTAGTGACAATTGTTAATAACAAAAGATTTACAGCGATTGTCGCTGCATCGCAATGACGTCAGCGATCTTGCCGCCCGCACGTTTCCTCCGACGTAGTCTGGTCATTTGTTGTTTTCTAATAATAACGCATATATTTATAAAAGTATTTATGTTATGTTAATCTATAAAACTTATAGATATAGATGACATTCAATTTCAAGCTTGAATAACGGAAAATAACTTGTAGTCTAGTGTAATTAATTCTAAATAAGACTGCTGGTAAAAATACGCCTAAACATTATGTATTATATATAGTATTACATAACATTAACAATTTGTTTTCTACATATTATATTTTCAGTCCAAATCTGTTCCTAAAGTTCTATAATACGTAATAATTTCAGAGTATTTACTATGGTAACAGATTTCTTAGCAGCACCATCAAAATGGTGATTACATGTAATATTTTTAATGATTTTAACGTTGTTAATATCTAATAGGTATACAAAGTATTTATTTACCTTTTCTTGACTGTTATATAACGTTTTGAGGTTGCATTATACTACATAAAAGACGTCGAAGTATAATTTCAAGAGTTGTCAGTGAACATAATAATGATTATAGAAAATTGATGTATCCATACCATCTTAATATATACCATATTCTTCTGTTTAGCACAACAAGTTATATTTATTAGCAAAACAGAATTACTATAGTTCATGAATTATGTACAGCGTTGGAAAAACAGCCTTTTCGACCCGATAAACAATGTGATTTAAATATTTCAGGAAAATACTAATTTGTTTATTATTCCGGATAAATGTAATTTAGAATAAATATAGTAGTAGGTATTGTAATTATTGACCTGGAAGCTCAAATACTTAATGTCCATTTTCTAAATTAAGTACAAAATAATAAAGTATTTTTAAACAATCAGCTCAAGACGCCTCTTTATTAAATATGTACTCGTAAATGGATAACTTACTTTGTGAAATCCTGTGTTTGTTTTAATAATAAAAATGATGCTTCTCTTTTTATTTCATTTATTCGACGTTCAAATTATTTTTCTAATAATTATTTACTTAAATTTGTTACCCCTTGTGTATATAACTTCCGTAATAGTTAATAAAATATTCAGATATGCATTCATTCTTAATTAATATTCACTACATAATACGACTTTTAGAGATCTCTATTAGAGTAGTATTATATGCTGAATATTTAAACCTTTAGAAAAAACACTCATTATATATTATCACATCTTGATTTGTATCTTTATATTCATAAAAAATATAGTGTGATTTTGTAACGTTGAACAAAGAAACGAGATTGTAGTTTGCGACTCGACACAGCTATTACAGGAAGCAGTTGGCGCCAGCAGTTTATTTTATGTGGCCCTTCGAACGTCTTATAGAGTTTTTATTAAAGAATGCCAAAGCCTTACTTACTTTACTTTTGCAGTCATGAATTAGCAACGTTAAAAAAAATTATACATTTGTGTGTAAGTTCTGCACAATATTCGTTAGTGTTTTGAATAAGCTTCTAGAAAAAAAAAAAAGATTTACATAAAAATTTCCTATTCTTATAAATTAGAGCTTTTATTCATATACCCTCATATAACGCCAAAAATTTATAACACATCATTAAAGATAATTTGTGAAATAATATTACAAAATGGAAAAAAAAGAAAAGAGAAATTGAGAGATATTATTACAATACTTTATTGTAAAACACCTTACTATAATAAAGGCGCATTTTATGACTTGTATCACCCTGGGGTAAGAAGAAAAGATGATGTTGATAGGTGCAAAACTAAACGAAATAACTGTTAATAATAATAATAATATCTACACAAATACATGAATATATACAAACATACGTACATACAAGCATATATTTAATAATAAAAAAGTATAAATCGTTCAAATAATGTTGACGAACCGGTCGTTTAAAAGAATTCTTATCGGGTGATTTTTTCACAAAATCAGGCATTCGAGTATTATATTCAAATGTAACACTCTTTCGAGGGGATTTTGCCATAGTATCCACACTTGGCAGGCGGGTTAGCAACTGTAGTTTATTTTTTTAGATGTTCCAGGAAGATGCTGCTGCCCATCTCCTGGTTTTATTTTCCCTCTGTCGACTTTTACGACACCAACGGGATGAGAGGGGGTGGTACATTAATTTAAGCCGCCACCACACGGCTAATTAATAACTGAGCAGTAATTAATAAAATACAGAAATTGTTCAACTTTTAGTTCGACTTCGGAAGTTACCTAAATACTAGCCTACAAAAATTGTTTGTCGGTTATGACCATAGATAGAAGAGGTGGATCTGTTCTGGAACAAGTATCACAATATAATTTACGCAGGGAAGAGCTATTTCCTTAAAAAAATGCCTTTATACTAAATATTATTATAATAAAACTTTGGGTTGGTTAGTTACCCTAACTAAAAATAATCTACAAGTGGGAGGTTTAAACCATTCGTTAAGGTATAGTTTTTTTTATCTGCAACAATGATAAATTTAACTTTAACCTTTAATTAAAACGATTTATAAATCGGAAAACACCAAATTATTTGTAGTTAATTATTAAAATTAGTGTTATGATTATGAAAATTATTCGTATTTAATAAGAACACATTGGTTTTACAAACACGTACGTTTATTTACAAACGATATCGTATACTTAGACAGTAAACCCATTATTCTCTATAATTGTAATATACTGCTGAATATGCTTATAATGTATTGTGCGTTTTGATCCTGTGTTACGAGTACCTACTCACTAAAAATAAAATATTAATTTTTTTTAATTCTTTTTAACAATATCTGAAATATTATCTTAAATATGATAAAGTTTCCTTTTTTCCACTGTGACAACAAATCTTACCTTAAATTCTTTTATGTATTATAAAGTAGATCAAAGAATTGCGATAAGTATATCTTTAACATTGCTTACGATGAAAATATGCTGAAAAAGAAAGCATAATTTATAGGTTTATGGTATCTGCCCACCTCTACAGTCAATAAGCTTGTTTATATGTCCGTATAAATGAGGTATACATTCATAAATGTATATGGTACGTTCATGAACGCTTGCTTTTACAAACGTACCGTCTATTTTATGCGTATGACGTATGTCTGTATTTACGAATGTAATGAAATTTTATATTCTGAATTATTCAGTGGGCAAATATTCTGATGTGGTTCATGTATTCTTTTTACAAATGTAAAGACCTAGTCAAAAGTATTAATTATAGTACATTAGGTTTTTTTTTAAACATTATATTTATTTATTGCTGAGGAACTGAACATTTTTAGTCTGAAAGAAACATTAGCTTTGATGAAATAAAAATTAAATAGTTATTTTGGACATTAAATACGCGTTATTTAATCTCAAAAGTACGTTAGAAAATTCTTAGCCAAGTATTTATTTTTAATTTATGATGTTATGAAAAAAATGCAATGGAGATAATTAAGCGTTCATGATATGTTTTTGTTTATAGCGTAGACGAATAAATTTAATAACAAGTACCACAAACAATTTTTATTTTTAGCTATAATAATACTGAGCACGTTCTCTGTGTCTATCAGAAAAAATTGAAAAAGTGATACTGTTAATTTTATTTTAAAGAGTATTCGCTGTGTATTCAGTTTTATGTAGTGTAACTAATAAACGTTATGAATTCAGTTCAGCTCAAAAAAAAACTTTTTATAAAAAATAAAGTTATAATGTTAGCAAAAATATACACGTTGCCATGTAAAATATACACTAAAGAACATTCTTGGAGTCAAAAATAGAAGAAGTAGAAGACTACAAGAAGAAATGAGACTACAAGTATTTAAGGTACGAGTATTAACTTTCGTTTTGTAGAATGATACACTTCTTAAAGCTTTCTTTTAATTGAAGAAAGGGACGAGACGAGCAAATCGTTCACCTGATGTGAGTGCAAAGTCTGCCCATTGCTTGCAGTGTCACTCAAAATATTTCTACACCACTTTTTCAACACACTAAGCCTGTGCCGTCAGTTTTTAAGTCTCTTATGCCCAGTGATCACACTAGCTCTCTGTGCCCTATATATATGTATATAAAATAATGTTTGTAATTTCATATTCTATACGTTTGCGTAGAGTTCATCCAATTCAGATGAAACTTTGTACAGTTGTTGTTTGCACTTGCGTAAAGTTTCTGATATAGTACCGTCAGCATACAATGTACCATCAACAAACAATAGGTGGTGCATGTGTCGTATTATCATTAAGTAATTTATGATACTCGTAGTACCTCTCATACGCTCCGTCATAATTTTTCTCAAAAAAGTACTAAATAATCTAAGCTATATATTAATTCATTTTGTTCTTCTTACCATTTGTTTATAGAAATGAATCTTTCTTTTGATCCAGCCGTATAAACAGCACCACATAACTATTGAGTAAATTTTCTCAAAAGTATACTTTTATTTTGAGATACAAAAAACATCCACCTAAGCGTTGAATACTCAACTTAGCATAGGAAGCACTCAGTAGTGAGTTGAGCGAAAATGCGATACGTCTCTCTTACATTTCCATACATTTTTTCCGCGTCATGTAAAGTAACTGGGTGTTCGAGTTTATGCTAGAGAAAAATATTTACCTTTTAGTACTTCGTTTTTTTTACCGCCATGGAGTTGGAGAACCCGAAACTGTTTGTTTTCGATGTTCAAAAAACTATTGAACGTTATATTTATTAAACAGTTATACGAGTATCAGGCTACAAGTCATTGTTTTATAAAACAAGTATGAGAATAAAATTTTATATAACTGCCACAGGCAATAATTAATTTACACAACGCCAGCGACTTTACGTTGCTAATTTCATATTATAAAGAACAAATAGTTTCAATAAAAATTTTGTATAATGCAGGCGACGAATTTCGACTGTAACCGCATGCTTTTTTAGAACTGATGGTCACTATCACCTCGAAGGCTTTTACAGCTTCGCGGGATTAAAAAGTGGCCGAGCGCTTAGGGTGCTTAGCCGAAACATTTATAATGGGTAACTAGCGCAAAAGCCCCCGAGAGAGGATCTTGGCTTGGACTGTTACCCTGTGCGCGTAATTAAGCTGACTCGAGGGCGCCCGAAAGAGCCGAATCAGGGCTCGGTTAGTTACTTCTATCGGCAGAACGTTTTTAAACATTTATTTTACCACCAATATGAAATGCGTAGAAGCAAAAGAAGAAATGGCGCAGGAAACTCCAGCGTCGCTTCTAGTAATAATTAAAATAAGAAAAACCAGCCTGAAGGGTGGTATCGCGAATGATTAATATGTATGCTACAATGTATGTGTTTGTGTGAGTATGTTAGAAAGTGAGAGAATCGCGATGGGTTGAAGTGGCAGCACTTTCAAACTACTGTTTGAAACTACTGGACTATTAGGCTTGGAAATTGACAATAGCCGAGACTACATGCTGGTACCGCTTAGCTGCAGCAATTCTATCCTCGGGCTTACTATTGGTATTCCTAAGTGCCTTGCGATGACGGAAACATCGTCGCCGTTGAAGATGACGGCGAAGCGACAGACTAGACCTAAGTCGCTTTCGTCAACAGGTCAACGTGACGGGGGCGGTCGGGATGTTCGTCGAAGCCGAGTTTATAATGGACGCGGGGGTCGGTAGTTTTTTCCATACCGAGAGTGGGGGGTTTGATCTGAAAGTCGAGGGTGGCGTGATCGCCTAGACATTTTACACACCTTGCTCGTGAGAACAATTTCGCGAAGAATGACCATAAAGCTGGCATTTATGGCATGGAGAACATTGAGGCCGTTTTTGAGAGGGGGTTCTACTGTTAGCACCGAAAGGAAACCTGCGGGCTAACGAGACTTGCGATACCCTAGCTTCGCGTGCGCACTAAAAACATCTTTCAAAGCTTATTTTCTGAATAACGCATAACTGGAATTTAAATTTCTCATATCGATATAAATTACTTTTTTAATTTACGAAAAAAGAAATACAATTATTATATTACCTTAAATACTGTCTAGAATTTAAGTAGAACTGTAGTAGTAATTAAATTATGTGACATTATAAAACGGAAAACACCCAACGGATATTTACAACTGGATTAAATTCGGTGTGAAGTGACAAATGTTCTACCTACTCTTGACTGACCACCGTACTCTGGCCGAGTTCCAAATTACACACACACTTAACACTAATGTATGGCTACAACACGATAAAATGTATTGAATGCAAATTATTCTGTTTATTTAATGTTTGTTTTCATAGGACAAGAAAACTTTGTGATTAGCGTTATAGTCCTCTGGTAAACAAAGTACTTTCCAAATTTCATAGCTCGGTGTGGAGGATAGGATAGGATTTCCAACTGCTACTACTGTCCATCTGCTAGTTTACCTATTTCCTTATTCACCTCTTTCGGCACTCGTAGAAAGAAATAAAGTGAAAGATTCTGTTCCGCTGTTACATTAAACGAATTTGTATATAATAGCATAGAGGAACTTTCACAAATAGTGTAAGGATATGTATATTGTAGTATTGTATATTTGTAAGTCTAAAATAAATAATAATCGATTTGTAATAAATTCTAATGTTTTTTTATTACAAAATTTAATTGCAAAGTTCTTCATCGCACTGCACTCGTCACCCTAACGGTTATATCTTGTATTTTGTATAGTATCTTGATTTTATCCCTAGATAAAATTCACCTTAAAGCAACTCAATTTCAATTGCTATTGAATTGTGATATTGAATTGTGTGAGATTTAGCACTTAGCTAAATCTCAAACGATTATTATAATTTTTACGTAGTAGGAAATAATGACATAATTTTATTTATCAATATTTTATTCAGATATGAATGAAAAATGACTAATTCAAGTGATCGTAACCGTCGCACTATATCTCATCATCATCATTTTAGACTATCGCTAGTACACTGCTGAACATAGGCCTCCCCCATAAATAGCAACAAAAGTTTAGTTCTCATTTTTGGTAGATTTATTATAGTTGCCACGCTTGGTAAGATGGTTAACATCCGCTGTTTATTTATTCAGATGTTACAGGAAGATGCTGCAGCCTATTCGTTGACGCCAGACCACACATTCAAAAAAATTGTGATGTATCAAAATTAAATAGTAAAGTCATATTACGACTATATTATTCACAACGCTCAGTCACTTCATTTTGTTCAAAATTAATTAAAAATCAGTCAACGTCATTTGTGAAGAATTATATTCAATGTGCTTAAATTAATGAGGCTAGAATTTTCCAACGCTGTTCATACATTTCCAAGTAAAGCGAACTAGATCAATTAAAGTTATGGTCTCGGAGTCATGTTATGCAATATAATTAAGGAATAACTGCCTACATTGGAGCTCCTCTTCTCTACAGGAATATTGTATTTTCATTAGCGTGTAGGTTACAAGCTTATAAATATACGAATTCATCCAATAGATTTATCTCTACATACAAATAAATCAAATTGAAGTGTCTGTTTTTAATAACGAAATAACAGCTTTTTACACAATACTTATGAAAGTATATACGGTACTTATAAGAAATTAAAATTGTCTGTCTGTCTGTCTGTTTTTTCCGGCTAATCTCCGAAACGGCTGAACCGATTTTTAAGGGGATTATAGCGGGTAACTTAGGCTACTTCAATTTTATAAAAATTAATTAGAGTTCCGAGCAAACAAAATTAAAACTCCAAAATCCGATTCAACTAGGGAACTATATACGTATGTCATCGATTGGGGTCGGTTTTTTTGCGAGGGTGAAACCGCGGGGCACAGCTAGTTACAAGCTTATAAATATACATAGTAAATAAAATTAGGTAGTTAGAACTGTACTGTTCTTTTATTTTTATAAATTACAAACAAACTATACAGACTAAACTGTTTACTGTCTAGAAATAAGTTAATATTTTTATAAGTATTCTTAACATTTCAGTTACTTAAAAGGATAAGTTTTATACGAGTATTAATGGTAATAGATTATTTATCGCGTATAGTTTAACCTTGTGTTATACTATTTATCTCATAACAAATTTTATTTAAATACTTCGTAGGATTCCTATGCAGGACCTAGATGTGTACTATTGCGGTGCCAGATATTCTGCCATCAAACAGTAGTGTACAAACATCACTGGGCATATAAGACTTAAGAACTGATGTCTTTGGGGTGGGTTGGGTTGTTCTGGGTGTCACAGTATTTGTTATGGGCAGACGTTGCACTTTACTTCAAGTGAACGTTTTGCTCGTCTTGTCACTTTCTTAAATAAAAAAGGCTCACAAGCGTTGTTTTTCTTTGGTATCCAGGTAATCCAATTGTAAAACTAGTCGATTTATCTTCATCTTAATTTTCAAATTAGATGTATTAATTACGCTTGAGAGAAACCTATTGTCGTCCTTAATACAGAGACAAATTATATCCCAATTCGAAATTATAATTAATTTCGGGAACGCCTCCATTATAATTTATAACGTTATACATTATTGTACATTATTATTAATTTAGAGGGACATGCCGGCGACTGCCTTCAATTTTATAGTACTTAAGCAGCTCAAACCTACCTAGGCTCAAGAGTTTTAAACTAGTCTTGCTTGCAGTAAAAATAATATTTCACGGACTAACGGAGACAGCTAACTCGCTCAGTCAGCAAACTTCACTGTTTCTCCGACTCTTTTAAAAAAATATGGTTCAGTAGCGGGATGTTTGCGCACTATTATTAATAAATTTATATCAGAAAAATGAATATGGGTTGTTTGCATAATTTTAAAAAAGCATTTCTCATATAATACGGCCGGTATATGGCCGTGAAATGGTACTGTAGTATTTAGCACGATAAGTTCTGAAAATGAGATGATGATCTTTAACACAATTTCCCTCTTACATTTTTTTTATGTTTGATTTGTTTCTAAATTTTATATAATTTTTACCATAATTTAACACGTACTAGAGTTATGTTGAACATAGGCATCCCTGATGGAGAGGCTTTGCTACTTGACCTAACCTCAACACATACATTGCACGCTCATTAAGGATTTATTTATATTTTACTGCAATTTATTTTTGCCAAACGAAATTTGGTGAAAGTTTCAAATGGTATACATATTCAATGGACTTACTAATGCCAAAAAAGATTTCTGATCATTTTCATTTAAACAACGTTATACGAGTATAATGTTTCGTATTAAAGTGTGGTGGCGGCGTAAGAGAATTTACCACCTCGTCTCGTCCCGTGTGTGTCGTAAAAGTCGACAGAGGGAAAATTAGAACCAGGATATGGGCAGCAGCATTTTCCTGGAAAATCCGAATAAATAAATAGCGGTTGCCAACCCGCCTGCCACGCGTGGCAACTATGGCCAAAACCCCTCAAGATGGGAGCTACAAACTTACGTGTTTTGAGGCAATCTATAGGAAGGGCCTATGTTTAGCAATGCACTAGTGATATGCTGAAATGATGATGATAAAAGTACAAAACAAAGAAAGATTATATATCCCCTTTTTTATATTATATATTCCTTATACTAAGGGAAAAGTGACAAAAATCTTAACCTGTGATTGATAGCAGATTAAGCATCTTAATAATACCAGATCCAAATAATCCAGAGTGGAGACGGGCAGCAGAGTCTAAGGTGCGAAGTGTCAGGTAAAGCAGATCGCCAATTCCACTGCGAATCGCGGGGATTACAGAAAATTCTCGTTGTGCCGAATTTCATTAAGATCGTTTGAACGGTTATCTGTGAAAAGGTAGCAAACAGACGAACGGACAGAGAGACTTACTTCCGAATTTATAATATTAATAAAAATGGATCTTATAGAAAATAATTTCAGTTAGTTTCAGAAAAACAGTAAAGCAAAACATGCGCATAGGAATATGAATAAACCTTATTTATATCCTAGTAAATCTTTCCCTTTCAAGAGTTTTGAATAATAAATCCCAATAAATAAATAATGTAGTGTCATAGATTTTCTGTCAGGGGGAAAACGTCCCGTTAACTTATAGCTTGCTTGTGTTATTGGCTTTAAGCCAAAAGACTTTTAGAAAAAAATATCCAATTTAAACATACTAGTTATCTGTACGATTTTAACTATACATTCAAACAAACTCGTTAAGTTTTTAATATCACGAAAAGTAATACTTTGTAAAACTTTGACTGTCGGTATACCGAAGTGCTACGGAGTACAATAAAGCTACGATGGCTATTCGAGTACAGAATCAGTACGAAACCGATCCAATTGCAGAAAGGTGGTGTAAGACAAGGCGATGTCATATCCCCGAAACTCTTTACCGCTGCATTGGAAGATATCCTCGAGCTATTGGACTAGAAAAGATACGCTATTAACATCATTGGCGAATACATCACGCACCATCAATTTGCCATCGACATAGTAATTTTGGCAGAATCGCTAGGGGGCCTTAGCGCTATGCTCAATGACCTCAATAGTCAGCCTCAACGGGTAGGTCTTAAGATGAACATGGTCAAGACGAAAAATAATAACTAATGTCTGTCACACCAATTCCGGTTGTTGTTGGGAACACTACGCTCAAAGTTGTCGCCGAGTATACCTAGAACAGATTGTATATTGTTTAAATATTGATAGGTGGTAGGTCCAACTTCGACCAAGACTTCTATCGACGGATCGTCAAGTGTACCTCAATGTCTCAAAACATAAGTATACAACCAGTGCGTGTTGCCAGTGATGACACGCGGAACGAAGACGTGGTCTTTCACTGGATGAGTAAGCTCAAAGCCCCTCAGCGAGCTATTTAAAGAGTTATGGTCTGTGTTTCTCTGCGAAATAGAATCCGTAAAGTTGATATCCGCAGCAGAAGTAGAGTAACTGACATAGCTCTAAGAATTAGTATGATAACGAAGAGCAGGCCATATAGCTCCCAGAAACGATTGCCGACGGGGATGAAATGTTTTTGAGTAACCTCCTACCATCAAACGCAGTGTAGAGCGAACTTCCACTAGATTTAGCGACAACTTGCCGGGTTTTGCGGGAATTTGATGGACTTAGAATGGCTCAGGACCGTATTTTGTGAGAATCTATGGGAAGACCTATGTTTAGCAGTGGACTGGTGGTTCTGAAATGTGTGTGGATGGGCTGACATGATGTCTGTAAAAATTAGTGTGGGCGGACGTTGTACATACCTTCAGGTAAAAGTTTTCCTCGTTTCGTCAGTTTCTCCAATAAATAAAAGTTTCTGAGATGCGTACTATATATGCCTACAACATCTTAAGATTACTGGTCGGAGGAGACGACCACCCCAGATCTGATCTCCCGATTTGGCGGGTAACTACCCTTGCCCTTGGCAACATGATCTGCCAAACGTGTATATAACTAGGCGATAATATTTATTTTTTATATTTTCTCGGACATGATTTTATTATATTTAAGTCTAGAAAAGAATATTCAAAAGTAAGATTCACGTGCAGCAATTAAATGTACAGAATATAACCGTATGCAGTCTTATCCGTAATGTAACTCATAATAGTCATATTCTACAACACCCACAGGAGCAAAAGTTAAAGCAGAAGATTACTGTTCTTATATTATACTTATATTCTTAATGAGGGATGTTTTTTTCCCCAAAGTAACTTACTGTTTATGTAATTTTAAACGAGTACCATGTGATTGTTGCTTCCAGTCATTAAACAATTTAAAAGAAACTCCATCGAGCCCATCGGGAAGAATTTTATCGTCGACGATTCGAGTTGTCCTTCGTTGGCATCGGTCAAATGGAAGGAGCTAGAATTAACCTGGTGCCCGGGCCCTGGTTTCAGAAATGATTGAATGATCAAAATTGATAGCGATGACTTCAAATACTGTCCCGCTCTATTGAGCACGCCAAAATATCTATCATCTGCAAAGCAATGAATGTTACTAATTTGGAACATTTTTATTTTGGATCATTGATATGCAAAAGAAACAGAGTCGGGGATAGCACGCAGCTTATTAGAACACAAGCATTCACAAGCTTTGAATCCGAGCATGCACCGTCAACTACGACCTTGGTGCTCCGGTTTGTGAGAAACCTGGTAACCAAATTGCGTAATTTCTTGGAAAGCTCATTGCTAGCAAGACAATTATGTAGTCCATCTATCGATTGCATTCATGGTCGTGGCTTTTAGTTGTTAGTCTAGTGGGGAATCGCCCTGTACTGTGTTTGACGATACGAGGTTAAAATTGCAATTAACAAATTTTTAATTTAAGTAGTGATTTACTACTTGCTCAGTGGGGAAGGAAATCATTGTGACGAAATCTGCATGTCTGAGAAATAATATATATTTAGAGGACATGCGAATCCGCCAACGTTGAAGCAGCATGGCGGACTCTTTCTGGTTCCAAAACTCGCACAGAAATGAGGAGAAGACGCCTGTGCTCAGAGGGGGGATGCTAATTTTACACCAGCCTTGATCATTTCAATAACAATATGAAAATACATTTAGTACGTTTAGGGTGTCCAGAGAAGAGATTAATATCTAGTTACTGAGTAGATGATACTGTATTGTTGACGCTTAATATGACAACACGTTTTTAAAATTCGAACAGTCATCACTCACGTACGTTACTGATACTTAAAACAGCAATAACGAGCAAACTTTGGGAGAAATTTCTGAGTGGAGAGAGAGAGTATCTATTTAAAAAGGATAAAATAATTTAATGTTTATAAACATACGAATCGATGACTTAAAAGCAGTTTTTTTTAAAACAGAGGCAGTTTTGGGAAAGAAGTAAGAAAATTTGTAATTTCTTTTAACATGTTAGGATCTTTCAGGATGTCATCAAACTGCAAACTTACTCGTTTCTGCAGCTGACTGCTTATACAGCAACTTTTGACTTTCTGATCAATCACTACCGAGATATTTTTCAACAAAATGCGACATTTTGAGGAGACTACGATCGCCCATAATTAATTATCTAATAAGCAAAAACCGAACGGAAATTGGTTAGAATAGGTTAGATTAAAAGTAATGACGACCGGTGACTGTCTTTAGAGTATCAGAGCTAGCCGGAGCCAACATTTAGGCATAAACACAAATTGTTGATTTTTGGATCTGATCTTGTTGTGCAAGTTAAATTTTTTAAAGATTAAAAAGCAAAAAATAAATTAGTTTTTTAAGTGTTAATATTTAATAATAATATGGATAATACTTTTATTGTTGCCGTTAGTTTACGATTTACAGTTGGCACAGTCATCAATCATGTACCTACTCATATTCCTATATCTAACAGTAACGATCAAACTTTCAGAGAAATTTCACTACAGTATTTGTAAGCCAAGATAATACACATGTATGTGACTATAATGGAACAATATTTACTTATTTATTTATTTTTATTCTGCACACTAACAGATATGATTATAGAACATATGTACGTTGAGATTAGCATAATATATGCATCACCCCAATTATAGGTGATCACAGATGAGGTTAGCAAGGTTTAGTGTTGGCAATACAAGTAAGGAAAAAATAAAAACTTATAATCAAAATAAAATAACTGAACAAAGTAAAAATTTCAAAATAATACCACCAAAAAATATTAAATTAATTAAATTAAACTTGAACAAAGAAAAATACGAAGATGAAAAATTGGATGTAGCTTAGTAAAAACGATCCAACCCATAACCAAAATTTAGTTGCTATACCGAAATGATCAGCAAGTTACAAACTAAAATGATCAAAAACGTTCCAAGCGATCAGATTCTTATGTGTAATGTTAGGCTCTATGTATATCAATCCACACAATAGAAATACTTACTTTTTAACTGCTCCAATAATCCAAGCGCTTTGAAACGTTATTGATATTTATAAAATAACCAAGTATTTCAAAATAAACATTTAACGAAAACGATCCACACCACTAAGAACTTTGTTGATAATACAAAATCGCTACAGATTACACTTTATAAAAACGATTATATTAATGGCAAAAAATCTGCAAAAATAAGAATAAAATAAAAGTTTTTAAAAAAATTAAAAATGAAATTTGAATTTAAGTTACATACAAAAATCATACTTTTATTTGTGAGGCCAGTGGGCTTGATATGTTGCTAGGGCTATGGCACTTGTTAAAATAACTCCAACAAGCCCAAACATGAGGAAGCTACCTTGCTTAGTCGAGGATTTCCAAAGTCAAAGACACTCTTGAAGAACTACTGTCCGCTATCGCTTCTGAGTTGCGTCTACTTGCTGTTTTCCAGAGTCATTACGAATCGTCTTGCAAGCAGATTTGAGGACTTCTAGACTCCAGAACAAGCCAAATTGCGAAAAGGCCATACACTATAGTCATGGAGACTAGACTCCATATATACCCTTCACCAGATTGTACAGAAGACCGAAAAAAGTACTATGTCCCGCTGTGACTAGCGTATGTGGACTATGAAAAAGCCCTGGATTCCTTCGATTTTTGTGGTGTTACTTCAGCGGCACCAAATTGACTGTTGGTATATCGATATGTTGCAGTGCCTGTTCTTCACTGCAGGCCACATGAGGAAGCTCAAAGTCGCTCAGGGAGCTATGGTAAGGGTTGTGCTCGGAATTTCTCTGCGAATTAAAATCCGTAACAAAGATATCCGCAGCAGAACTAGACTAACCGCCATAGCCCTTAGGATTAGCAAACTGAATGGCAATGGGCCGGCCATATCGATAACCGTTGGGGAAGAAAGTTTCTCGAGTGGCGACCTCGTACTGGCACATGCAGTGTAGGGTGACGACCCCCCACTAGACGGGGCGACGTCCTGTATGGTTTTGCGAAACATCGGTGGATGCAGATGGCTTAGGACCGTGTTTTGTGATAATCAATGGGGGAGGCCTATGTTCAACAGTGAACTATGATAGGCTGAAATAATGATACTGAAAAGTGTATTTATTAACTATTTAAATTTTGAATTATATTTACTAAACTCATAATAAAATACCATGTCTGCTAAATGACATGATTGTAGAACTGTTTTGACATGAGGTTATTAATTCATCGATTCATTAACTGACTTAAGAATCGTACAATAAATAAAGCGCTATTTGCTTCATCTTCTACAGAATTACAAATAAGAATTATGTTTTGTATACTCAACATTTTTTTTTCTTTATTTTTGTCCAAATATAATTTTACCTACCTAGACAAGAAGATTTTTTTTATTATTATTTAATTTTCGCAAATGTGACAAATTCCATGCTGGGTGAAATTCCACCTGGTTCACTGTCACTTCAAGATATGAGGTCGTTGTCGCTCCTGAGGATTTTCTTCGGTTACGAAACAAAATATCTTACAGAATACGCTAATGAGCGTAGAGTATAAATATATGCTCTAAAAGAGTGCACTGTATTAGAGCTGCCCTGTCAGAGACAACACCTATTATAGCTGCATCTAGGCTTTACTGCGTAAAAAGTGTTATTGCTTAAACTTTTTCGACCCTAAACCCTTTCAAACTTAACGGACGCTTATGTCCCGTAGTTTAATATTTATAAACTGTTAATTAATTTAAAATATATACAATGATAGCAAAATTTTTACGGATTTCCATTGATTCGACGGTTCATCGGTAAATGACGTGAGGCGATACTATTTTTAGTATTCTATTGTAGTATTTTTAGCATCTGCCCACCCCGGGCTGTTTAGGTGTTTAATGAAAGTTTTCAAAATCTCATGCAGCTTAACTCCAAACCAAGTTCCATCCTATTAAAAGCGGTATAACAGTTCGTGTATAAGGCACTTACTCTGTGACATCATTTTATGTTCAACAAATCGGCGGTATTAAATGATTTTCTTAAAACACTTTTCTCGATTATACGCAGGTTCGTTTCATAGCATAGTCAACATAACATACTACACCGATACAGTTCCAATCAAGTGATCACAATCGTTAGAGGAAAGAGGCTTCTGGCTCCCAAGTAACGTGAATTATTTTAGCGCTTACTCCGTCATACCCTCGTGCGAAGCTGATACCCCTGCGCATTTATTATTTTTTTTCGTAAAGAAAAAGTTTGTAAAAGCGTATACAATTTTATGAAAGATTTTGATTTTATTTAATTTAGATATTTATAGAATACCAATTTTCTTACGAGTTATTGAAACATTTTATTTTGGAATTATTACAATTTCAGTTTTGGATTAGAGATCTCTTATTACAAACATGGTGTTATTTAAAACTAAAAGTTCTTGTTTGCACGATTAAGTGTTGTCTACTTAGTATTCATGGTACTCGACTCATTGTATATTCAAGCGGCGAATGAAAATGAAATATGGACTATTCTCTGCGCATTTTGAACACAAGTTGATTCCACGATATCCACACCACTTATTATTGGCAATGTTCTTTATTTGAAATAATCCCTTTTTATTTTAAAGTTATCACGTATTTCGTGAAATTCTTTTTCTGAAAAACGAACTGAACTACTTCCACACATATCACAGATTTATTCCACGACCATTGAAATACACGATGGCTGATGAAACACGCAAGAGACTTCGAGAAGTTCTTGATAATAACATCCGGCACAGGGGCGGCGCGGAAGGTTTTTGAAACAAATTTAAGGGTACGTGAGACCGAAAATGAAAGTAAACTTGTAAGAAAACATCGGGTAACAAGATTGCGTTATGCTTGTGAGTATTAAGTGAAAAAATTAAAAATGTTAAATGAGCGAGAGATAGGTTCACGAACAAATGCAGGTGCTTACATGATTGTTCGCATAGTACGTATCGTCGGCCTAGTACGTTTTATCCAGTTAATTTTGAAATATATATTATCCATACCTCCATAACGACGAGGGATTTAATTTCTTCAGACATAAGGACAAACTTAGTGGCAGCACCTACCTCTTTCCTACCGAGGTGTCGTAAGAGACGGTCACTATACTGCTCGCGGGAACGCAATGGGAACTAAGAATTAAAAAAATTCTCGTACCAAAACGGCGGCAAGTTGGTTCGCCACCCGTCACGTCTCATTTCACACGAGGGCGAAAGGTAGGCAGCGTGTGTTGCCGATGCCTATTCCTTTATATAGGAAAAAGGCGTGATTGTATGTGTGTATGTATAGTAAGCGTAAGTAATTTGCCTTACTTGCGTTTACTATGTACGTACATTACAATTATTCACAAGGAAAGACATGTAGAAGAAGTCTGCTTTTATGTAGATTAATTTTGAATCAATATGGTTGTGCCACTTTTTAAATATAACTGAAACAAATTGATGATTTTACTGTTTTTTTTGAGTATTAAGTTATTTTTCCGAATAATTCTAGCGTAGTTAGAAATATACACCGTTAAATAAGTTTTGCGCCACTTTTTATAAATGTAAGTATAAAATAAAATTTTAGAATACATTGGTTACCAGGAAAGTCCGTTACGCGGCTCCAGTGTGGTTTTATTTAATGTAATTTCATCTTCTGCCGATTCTGAAGATCGATTTCAAGTTGTTTGCGATCATTTGACATTTAAAGTCAGCGGATGACGCCTGCACAACCACGGTTAAACCATGGTTTAAAATTATTAACTTTCTATAATATAACTGATGCAATATATGTATCAGTGTATGACTGATACATATATTGAAACACTGACAAATATTATGGTCACGATTTGGAACTCATGGTTTGAGTGTTAAATAAACTCCAGTAATAGCCTTCCCCAACCTTGTCTCTAAGTCAATTGTCTTTCGGGGCATGAAGACCAATTTTTGAGTTATTTTTTTATTTCAGTCTTGGTTACTAATAAGCACACAGCGTACTTGATAGTGAACGAACCTTGTGGCTCATTGAAACCTATATCCATCCTTAATAAATACTCAAAATGCCGATACATTTAAAGAAACCCAATTACTAGAGGCGAACGGTATCATTCATAAATTTCGTCGTAGTTACATTAGGATCTTAATAATGTCAATTTTGTTTGGTAGACTCGAGTATGTCACGCTCGCTTTAATATCTCATCGCATGTCGGGTCGTCTGCTTCCCGTTAAAATGGTTAAAGAGGGTGATGGCTACCACATGTGGTCATACTTGTGAACAGGTGCTGTTTGTGGAGGCTGGTCTGCTCGAGGTTGCAATAGATTATACACTCGGCGTCAAAAAAATCGCACCTCCGAAAAAAATAATTTAAATACTATTTTAACACAACAGGCCAATGGCAATGTTGTGGTTTGAGGGTATCATTCGAAAGGTAATTTCATTAGCTTTCAGGAATTTTAATTGAATTTTACTTTTATAACGAGACGAAAGAGAAATTAAAGAAAAAGACAGGGTATGTACAAATTTACAAATTAATAATTTAAAAAAAAAACTTAATAAATACAAAAAAAGTTCTTAAAACCTAGTGTTACCCCCCCCCCCTTGCCTTGATAACGGCTTCCATGCGATCTTTCATGGACCTTACAAGGATCGCAACAGCCTCTTGGGGTATTTGTTCCCACTCTTCAAGTACCGCATCTTGGAGCTCTTGAAGAGTGGCTGGAGCTGGATCTCGAGCTCGCACGCGCCGTTTTAGGTCATCCCAGAGATGTTCTATTGGGTTAAGGTCTGGACTTCGTGCTGGCCAATGCATAACAGGGATATCGACCTCCTGTAAATAATCCCGTACAATAGCCGCGGTGTGGCAACGAGCATTATCATGCATTAACATGAATCCATCACCGACATAACCAGCATACGGGACCACATGTTCCTCCAGGATTTCAGTAATGTACCGACCAGCATTTAATGACCCTTGCCCACGGCCACCCCGAGCCCGGGAAACGCACACAAGTTCCGTTTTCCCGTCGACGGAAATGCCGCCCCAAAACATACACGAGCCACCCCCGTATTCGACGGATTCTTCGAAGCAGGGTTGTGTGAACCTCTCCCCCTGTCTTCTGTAGACCCTTCTACGTCTGTCATTGGAGAAGAGACAGACCCTCGTCTCATCAGAGAAGAGTACGGTCCGCCACTGTTCTAGAGTCCACTCGCAATGATTGCGAGCAAACTCTAGGCGATCTCTGCGATGCTGTGCAGTAAGTTTTGGACCTTTAGCAGGTCTATGGGCTGTTAAACTCTTTTTGTGTAACCTTCTTCTTATCGTAGAAACACTCACAGATGTTCTCCGAGTTGATCGAAGCTATTGTTGCAACTCAACACCATTTGTAAAACGGTTTCGTAAAGATGTCGTAACGATAAAACGGTCATCTCTTTCTGATGTGCACCGTTTTCTTCCAGATCTCGGTTTTCTAACATAACCACCAGTCTGCTGAAAACGTTGGAACACCCGTCGAACTGAAAAACGGGACAGGTTCAACTGTCGAGCAACGTCACACTGCCGCATCCCCGACTGCAATAGGGCAATCACTTGAGCGGCTTCTTCAGAGCTGGTGTCCATCTTTACTTGTTCTTACTTGGGTTACTTGTTCAAGTGTGTTCACTAAGCAAAGTCTAAACTTACGACTGGCCCATATTTCATCCAGATCGATCCTTTTATACCCTTTTTAGGTGGTGTAACTAGCGTCCTTACTAACGAGCATTTGACAGTGTTTATTTTTGACGCTCTAAAATTAATAATGTTTTAATGATTTCATGATTTTTTTATTAATAATGTAAAGCTATTCAAATACCCATTTCAAACATACCAATATTTATATAAATATAATTCGTTTCTAGCCATTACAGCCATTTTTCGCGCAAACTCAGAGAGGTGCGATTTTTATGACGCTGAGTGTATATGTATTATTATTACATTTGTTTGAAATTTTTATCAGTGAGCGTGCTTCGATTGTCTATGAGTCTTTATAAACTTATACACAAGGTGGGCCAAAAAATTTTGTTAAAAAATGAATGTTTATTTAAATAAAAGAAAATAATCGGGAATTTTATTTTTTGAAAATAATATCGTCCAGGTGGCCTCCATCACGCCGCTGTCACTCTTCAAACCTAGCCCTCAGTTTTTCGAAAACTCTTCGACACAGAGCACACTAGATATGTTAGCTATTTCTTGACGAATGTTTTTCTTTAATTCGGATATTGTTTTCGGTTTATTCATATAGACTCTGCTATTAAGATATCCCCATAGAAATAAATCAGCTGGAGTAAGATATGGACTACGGAGAGGTCATGGAATATCCCCTCTGCGCGAGATCAATTTGTTAGGGAACAGTTCCTTCATCACGGGTAAACTCTCGTTATATGTATGGCAAGTGGTGCCATCTTGCTGCATCCATGTCCTACTGTTGTAACCTTCAAAGTCCTGTAAATGCTGTAAGTGCTGATGTTAAAAAAAATCCCGTAGCATGGTCACATATTTTGCATTACCGCGATTAACAGTCACTAAATTACCGCGATTAAAGAAAATGTTGTTAAAGTTCCAGAACCGCTCAAACATTGTATTGACGAATTTTTTTCTGAAAATGAAATCGTTTTCTTTCATTGCTTGCACCAACTGCATGCATTTTCAACTCCAACTTCAATATTCGACGCAAAGACGTTCTGGGTATCGCTAAAGTTCTCGAACTTTTGCGCGTAGACAAACTAGGATCGTCCCGGACATTCGCGTTTACTGCGCCACGGTTTCATCGCTCTTCCTGCTCCGTGGTCGCCCTGTTCGGTTATTATTCACAGTCGAACCGGTTGCCTCGAAGTTTGTCACCCACGATTTGATTGCATTAACATTTGGGCACTTATCGATATCGCGTAATTGGTATTTTGTTTGAAACAGGCGGCGAACAGTGACGTAAGAGTCATTGTTCTTGTGCAACTGTTTTACACAGAACGCGCGTTGTTCTCCCGTGAAACGATTCATTGTGACTAAATTTCCCTGAACCGAGCTACCGCGCGTGAGTCGTCTCCACCCCAACCCCCGCGCGGTGTCCTTTTTTTTTTTGTACATGGGGAAATGCCTTACGCATACCCGCCTTCACGGGGGGAAGGACGGGTTATGTCGGACTTGCACCGACTAAAACCCCATGGTGTTCCGCCATCGCCGCATGTTGGCAGGGCCACGGGAACGCTCACGCACACATCCGCGACCCCACCGGCGCCGGCCGCCTATCATCGGCAGTCCCTCCTCGGGAGAGGATAATCGCCGGAACACGCGACGCGCCTTCCAACACGGCCTCCCTTTGGTGTGCGCAACGGACCCCCCCGAGTCCGCCACGCGGAGGCCACGGGGCCAGGAGACTTGCACTCGAAAGCACCAGTCTTCCTGGCCCCGGCAGCGGATCTGGTCTGTGGCTCCGCCGCCAACCACATTTCGGCCGCGGAGGATAGGGAGAGAGGCAACGACACACCAACACTCCTCTTCCCCCGCAGCCCCACCACCGCCGCAACTACGGTGCGGCCCCGCCAAAGTCGCGGGGGACAGGGAGAGAGGCAACGCAACACCTACACTCCTCTTCCCCCGCGACTCCACCTCGGCTGCGAAGGGCAGGGTGAGCAGTGCCTACTCACTCCTCCCCCCAGCAGTCCACCAACACCGCATCCGCGGTACGGCCCCGCCAGAGTCGCGGAGGACAGGTCATATTCAGGCGACATCCTCTGGTCCAGTACCAGTGGTCAAATATAATGTGGTGGCTAAGGTTTGGCCATTCTACGATATCTCAGCTACATGATGATACCATCAGGTGTATATGTGGAATCCTCTAGGAGATTCCATTTTCAGTTTTATATAAGTAATATATTTATTTAGTAGGAGAGGCGACTGAGTTCGAATTCCTCCCCTGGCGAACAACGTAAGCGAGGCTTGATTTTGTGAGCGTTCCACGTAGGCGCGTTATTTAAAAGAAACCATTTCCGATGCATTAAAGATAGCTGGTTCCGCCTATCTCTATAATTATTTTAATGTTTAAGTTTATGTTTAATTTATAACTGTATGTTTTCTTCTTGTGGGTTTTTCTTATTATTTTATATTTTCTTTAAGAATTTTTATTGAATCTTCAGATTCAATAAATTCAGATTTCCCAAAAAACTGTGCAGCTCATCGCTTCATCTAGTGGGGGGTGCCACACGAGACTTTTTTCCCCGACGGTTATTGGTTCTACGAGCTATATGGCCAGCCAATTGCCAATTTAGCTTAAAATCTTTAGGTCTATATCAGTTAATCATCTTTATGGATTTTATCTCACAGAGAAATACCGACTCAAAAATGAATACCTCTTTCTGTAGCTCGCTGAGCGAATTTGAGCTTCCCCATGCGACCTTAGGTGAAGGATCGCTCTCGGTTCCGTATATCATCACTGGCAACACGCACTGGTTTATATGGTTATCCAGAGTTTAGTTTTGAGACATTGAAGTTTACTTGATTAGGAGATATGACGCAGTTTCCTAAATGCTGCCCAGTCGAATTGGATCCGTCGATTGACCACTTGGTCGAAGTTGGACCTACCTAGCCGGATTGTCCGTCCTAAATTTCCCGTCAAGAGAAGCTATAAATTAAGTACATCGGCCAACTCCTACTGAATTACGTAGCGACAATTATGAGTTAACCAAATACAATCAACTTAAATTAATATACGGGTAATACGAAACTAACGAGCAATTTCAATTAGGTTAGGCGGATTATATTTTAGCGATGTAAAGCGCTGTTGTTTAATATTTCGTGGAACGTCCGACTCCCTGAACGAAAAACTTTAGTCCGCCACGCGTCATGCTCGTGCTTCATCATCATCATTTCAGCCTATCACTAGTCCAATGCTGAACATAGGCCTCCCCCATAGATTACCACAAAAGTTGTAGCTCTCATTTTGGGGGGATTTTGCCATAGTTGCCACGCTTGGCAGGCGGGTTGGCAACCGCAGTATATTTATTCAGACTTTTCAGGAAGATACTGCAGCCCATCTTCTAATTTATATTTTCCCTCTGTCGACTTTTACGACACCCACGGGATGAGATGGGGTGGTAGATTCTCTTAAGCCGCTACCACACGGCTATGCTCGTGCTTACAACATCCAGATTCGAAACAACTCTCTGTTCCACTTTGATTCCTGCACAACACAAATGTTTGTACAGTGGCCTACACTGTACAAATATTTGTGTCGTGCAGGAAACGAACCGGCGATCCGTGGCACATAAGCCAAGGGCCTAGCCACTGAACCAGCCGAATCGTCGAATTCTGAAAATTCTGTAGTAAAGTAGAGTGCGATTAAACGTAATTGTTACTAAAATTATGAATATTTTATTAAAACTAGATAATAATAGTCGTAAAGTTTATCGGAGAATTTTTAGATTGGATAAAGTGACGAAACGAGCAAAACCTTCACCTGATGGTAAGTTTAACGTCTGCCCACAACAAATGCTGTGTTACCCACAACTTTTTTGTGGGATACCATACTGCGCTCGTCACCCTGAGACATTAGTAGTGTTATTAATAATTAGATGACTACATTATAATCTATTAATTCTGTAGACTGTGAAATGTAGACCGAACAGTAATTTATATTACAGTAATGACGTCAATAAAAGTTATCATTAACCATAACGCGGAGCTCAGCGCCTTACTAAAGCCGTAGTCGCCTTATCGGGGACGCAAATTATAAAAGTTAAAACACCCATTTAGAAGGCGCTGAACTTCGTGCTCCTTTTGAACAAAATCCTATTTAAGCTTTAAAATTGTTAATCACAAATAATTTTGTCTAAAATATAACAATATCCGTTAATCATTTATTAAAGGATATTGTTATTTGGCTGTCCAATAGCAATATTATCAATTTTACTACACTTTAGAAACTTTACTTTCAGACACAAGTAAACTGTGAAGGCTTATCTATACATATTGAATAGACAGTATTGAAAAGACATACAAAATTAATACAGGAATTTGAAATAAATATTAAACTAGTAGTTGCAGCTTAAAAAAATCCAAGTGTATTGTGGGATATGCGTATGGTAGGTTTCCGCCGTATAGATTTTCAAAGGTTTGAATGCCGTTTTCGTTTTTACCTTTAAAAATGTCTCAGATTTCGGTTTCATTCATTTTAAAATGATAGGGGGTGGGGGGGGGGGGGGGGGATTAAGTTATAGACGAATTTCAAGCTTGATAATTAGATAAAGTGCCTTTGTAATGGAACCCCATTCGATAAGATAATTCGATAAAATTGTTTGCACCCTTTTCATTACATATAAGCATCATATAGGGGAAATACATACAAATTAATATTTCTCATAATTTCCCAATCAAAAGGAATATACTCCTAAACTTTACACATAAGGACAGACAGACAGTATGAAATCATAAGGGTTCCCTTTCTGACAGCGCAACCCTAATAAAAGCTTAGTAGTACAAAGTGAGACAAAGACAAAGAAATCATAGCTGGCGTCACATTACTGCTAAGAAAGCTATCTACTAGCGCCTTAACGCAGCTGTCGCGGCAGGCGGTAGGCGCCTGTAATTTATTTAATGTGGCCCCACCCACATTTTACGATATTTTTTACGCCTGGAAGATGACACCGTCTCATCTTATAAAGTCTTAACTACTTTCCTTAGAAAATCCTTTATTAAGTGAGAACGCTTGACAACTTCTTGGGCGGACGTTGTGTAATATGCAGTACATCTTATTAAATTGTGGTTTTTAAATTTTCGGTTACAGAAGTTTTTGTTTTACATTCTATTAAATCAAGTTTTAAAGCAAATTTTACATTCGAAATGTTATAAAAGTAAAAATATTAGGATATTTGTATCCAATAGCTAATTTTTCATGAGGAAATGCTTTTTAGTCAAAGAAGCTTCCACCGTATTGTACATCTGAACGATGCGCAGTGTTTTGCAGTTGGCAGGTTATTGGTGTATCAGTTTGAGTTCATTTAATTAAAAATATAAGAATACTTATTCATCTACAGATTTTTTTATATTTCATAATAAATCGCCTAATACTTCTCATATAAATTTATTTGTCTTACATTGCTTTAAATATGTTTATAAAAGTTCAATAATCAATCACTCAAATCAGTGAATCTACACTATGTTAAAATTAATTGTACAACCATTATAACTACATTAATTTTTCACCATCTGGCCATCTGCTACTGTCACTAGTCATTATCATCATCATAATTTCAGCCAATATTTGTCCACTGTGTGAGCATAGGCCTCCCCCATAGATTGCCACAAAACACGGTCCTGAGCCAGTACTTCCATCTACTTCCCGCAAAATCGTGCAGGTCGTCGTTCCATCCAGTGTGTGTGGGGCATACACTGCGTTTCTGCTTTCTTCTCCAACGGTTATCGGTTCTACTATAGCGCGGCCCATTGCCACTTCAGCTTGCTAATCATTAGGGCTATGTCGGTTACTTAATATCTGCTGCGGATATCATCTTTACGGATTTTACCACGCAGAGAAACTCTGAGCATAGACCTTTCCATAGCTCGCTGAGCGACACTGAGCTTTCTCATGTGACCCGCGGTGAAGCACCACGATTCCGTATGTCATCACTGGCAACACGCACTGGTAACTACAAATTATACTAACAACGTTATAAAATCGCAGAAATCACGAGATTTTGCAAAATTACAATTCAGTTAATATCAACATCAATAATTCATTAGTAAAAATAAATTAGTGATTTTCTATTTCTATACATGACAACCTCAAACGGTTTACACATCAATCAAGTGTGCTGTTTATATCCCAAAATTAAGTGTCTATAAATAATTAGATAGAACTTCATTGAAATGTTCAAAGTGAAAGTATTATAAGTATTTAAAACAAATTAAATTAGTGGTTTAATGAAACCGCGGTGTCAATTGTATTTTTTAATAAATAAAAAGTGGTATAATACCTCGCCCGTGGTAGCTCAGGGGCGAGGCGCTCGCTTTTAATTTCATAGTACGCGAGTGTACCTGGGTTCGATTCCCGGTGCCGGCACCACTAAAATTGTTAATTGCAATTTTAAGTGCTGACTTACCACGTTCTCGACGGTGAAGGAAAACATCGTGAGGAAACCTGCATGTCTGAGAAATTAAAAAATATTTTCGAAAACATGCTGAAGTCCGCCAACCCGCATTGGAGCAGCGTGACGGATTCTTCCTAGCTCCAAAACCCTCTTAGAAATGAGAGGAGGCCTGTGCTCAGTAGTGGGACATTTATAGGCTGAAACTTTACTTTACTTTTTAAAAAATAAAAGTTAAATTAACTGAAAGCCAAGCGTGGCAACCTCGGCAACCGGAGGGGGAGGGGGGGGGGGGAGTTGCCGTAGTTGCCGTCCGAAATGAGAGTTTTTGTGACTATCTATGGGGGATGCCTATGTTCATCAGTGGACTAGCGATAGCCCTGAAATGATGATGATGATGACTGCTTTCACAGTACGTGACAGACGCCTACAATCGGATACATCAATATGTAGACATTACTACTAAATAAATAGGTATGCTTCATAAAAAAATAAGTAAATAAGTAACAGATCATCTGTTACATATGTACTTATTTTTTTAAATGTAATGGCGGCTTATGATTAATCTACCACCACATCTCATTGGTAGTCGAAGTCAAAATAGTCAATCTTCTGTGACAATCTATGGAGGAGGCCTTTATGAGCAGTGGACTAGTGACAGGCTAAAATGATGATGATGAATTATAAATTCCGAAGGCAGATTATCTAAAACCCTCTTGAAATTTTGTTTATGGCGTAAAGGATTACACTAAATCATAAAGGTATTGATGAAAGGATAGATTACAATTAAAAAAAATCATTGAATAACAAATTAAAATACTTACTACTACAAGAAATGAGCGATACGTATATTTTAATTTAGGAGCGGATTTATTGCCCGAAAATGTCTTAAATGGCATCGGGCGTTAGTTTCAATTATTATTATTATTATTATTATTATTTAATGGAGAAAGGGACGAGACGAGCAAAACGTTCACCTGATGTTAAGTGCAACGTCTGCCCATAATAAATGCTGTGTCATCCAGAATATTTCTGTGTGGCACCACACTGCGCCCGTCCCCCGAGACGTCAGTTCTTAAGTCTCATATACCCAGTGATTACGTACTATGTATTATAGGAGGATACGAGTATTTATACAGTTCAATATTACATAAACAATTTTCACTAAGTTATGAATTATGTTAGAAGGAAGATTTTACCCATTTATCATATCAAAATCGGCGCAAATCTTTTCGCAACTTAAGATGGATCCTTCTCTTTCAATTTTTTGAATATGAAATCCTTTTGGATAAAAGTCCTTTTGACAAAAAAGCATTACATGGAGCGATCCTACTAACAGCTCCGATTTCCTGGGACTGAGCCTGTTCTTGACTCAGTGCACATTATGGATATTATTATTACAGTTGTTTAATAATTTTAGAAAAATCAACAGTGACTGTTGATGTATGAATGTCTAATAATATATTTGTCTTTTAATAACAGTTCTTCGTAACTATGTATTTATGTAATTGCGCGGTAAAGATTCGTATCCTTTCTAAGTCTGTGGGTTTTTTTTCTTTCACAACAGCAATGGTAAACTTTTTTAAATTTTTATTTTTAGCAAATATTTTACTGTTCTAAAAGAAGTTAGCGCAGTGTGAAAGCGATTGGCTTCAGTGTCACGGTATGCAGGTTCGATGCCCGCGCGGAACAAGTATTTGTATGACATATAAATAGTTACGCATCTGAGTTTTTGTGTCAATAATTATATAATCAATCATTATAATAATTCTGAACATGTTTAAACGAATTTAAGAGTTTCATGATTTTCTCATCATCGGAACTTGACCAAATTTATATAGAAACACCCTTTCTAATAAAAAAAAACATTAAAGTTGGTGGTTGGTCATAAACAAAGAAGTTATGCCCGACAATACACAAAAAAAACAATAAATGTATACACACGTAATAGTGATAACAACCTCCTTTTTTGAAGTCGTTTCAAAAAGAGCACGTGCAACTCAGTACCTATTCGTGACAAAAGTAAAACTTATACATATTAGAAATTTTATTAAAATTAAATAAATATGCGTATAAACTAAATTTAACAAACTTAATTTAATTATGAATAATAAAACCGTTGCACGAAAACACTGCACTCAAATACGACCTTGAATTTAACTCCCAAAGTAAAAAAAAGTAAAGTTTCAGCCTATTAATGTCCCACTGCTGAGCACAGGCCTCCTCTCATTTCCGAGAGGGTTTAGGAGCTAAGAAGAATCCGCCACGCTGCTCCAATGCGGGTTGGCGGACTTCGCATGTCTTCGAAATATTTCTATTCCGCGGACATGCAGTTTCCTCACGATGTTTTCCTTCACCGCTAAGCACGTGGTAAATCAGCACTTAAAATTGTAGAACAATTTTAGAGGTGCTGGCACCGGGGATCGAACCCAGGTTACTCGCTTACTATGAAATTAAAGGCGAGCACCAGGCCCCTGAAGCTACCGCGGCTTTTTACTCACTCCTAAAGTACGATTAACAATTATTAATCTCCGCACTAAAAACGTAAAAAAAACAATGAAACACTGTTGGGTTTCGTATTGTGAATTACGAGAACTAAGACTAAGAAATACTGTCAACGAGGCTTTCAATTGAAATGTACACCTAGTATATTGTATGTTGTTGAAACTTTTTTTTATTTCATTCCAAGACAAGAAGGTTTCCTTTTAACGCTTTTTATCGCAGCTGGGCACGTGTTATTTTTGTTGTTCTTGTTTCGATGTAACTACAGTTTACAATTTTAGTAGTGTCGGCATCGGAGATCGAACATTCGCGATATTTGCGTACGAAACCGTATGGTAGAGGCTTAAGAGAATCTACCACCCTATCTCAACCCGTGGGTGTCGTATAAGGTCGACAGAGGGAAAATAGAAACCAGGAGATTTCAACAGCATATTTCTGAAACATCTGAATAAATAATCTGCGGTTGCCAACAAAACCAAGCGTGACAACTATGGCAAATCCCTTCAAAATGAGAGCTACAAACTTTTGTGGCAATCTACGGGGGCGGCCTATGTTCAGCAGTGGACTAGTGATAGGCTTAAATGATGATGAGGATGATGCGTACGAAGTAATTGGGACTCTGAAGTACCAGCGGCATTCGTATTTTCTAACCTAATTTAATACATGTTTACAAGGTTGTTTCTAAACAGATACAACATTTAAATATTTAAAAAATTAATACATTAGGTTGTTTGATAAATAATAAATAGTAGCTTGTTTTATCTCAACGCAACGAAATTCCATTAAAGTACTAAAATTAGAATTTATTACAGCACCAACTAGTTACGAGAATATTAACTCTAAAAACTCTCCAACACATAGTTTATGATAGTTGCTCCTAACGAAGTTAAAAAGTAAGGTAACAGCCTTTAAATATCCCACTGCTGAGCATAGCCCTCACCTTATTTCTAAGAAGGTTTTGGTACCGGGAAGAGTTTACCACGGTGCTCAAAAATGTGTTGGCGGACTTCACATTTTCAAATATTTTCATTTCCAGATATGCTGTTTCTTCAGCATGTTTTCCTTCACAGCACGTGATAAATCAGCACTAAAAATTGTAGAAAATGTTTAGAGGTACCGCCACCGGGGATCAAACTCAGGTCACATGCGTACGTACTCGTATAATAGACAATATACTACAAAAGTAATTTATTAAAATACAAGTAACTGGTAAATAAAATAAAAAGTTCTGCATATTTCGTACTCGTATATCCATATTTATTTACCGATTCAAACATGATAAAAATAAATATTTTAAGAAAACTTGCTTCAAAACCAAGTCTTTTAACCAAACAGTCTCTGCTGAAATAGCGATCAATCAAACGCGAAGTGACGAATGCTCTATTCGCTGTTTACTCACCAGTGGATGTTGGCCCAGCGCCAAATTACGCGCACTAAACACTGATTTAAAATTGCACAATAGATAAGCTTGTACCGACTAACTTTTAAATCAATTTTTGTTAACAAATAAACAAAGGCTAAATGTATGCGAAATTTTTTTCACGGCTCTCCACCCACGCAATAACATATTATCTAATCATTATTATCGAGTGTAAATGTCAAAAATAATAGGAAGTCTACCTGATGATGATGTTCTCCTAGCCGATTTCGACCACGGCGACAACTGCCGACTACTGTCGTGAGCCATAAACTGCGCAGGAGATATTATAGTGCCACAGTGTTCGCGCAAACAGAGAGGCACTCACTCGTTATATATATATATATATATATGCAACATACGCTTGTTACAAGAGGCTCGTGAATTAGTGCATTAGTTACAATCTGTACTTTAATTAAAACGTACGGGTAATTTTTTTATTGTATCGGTTAGTTGTGCGTGCACATTGTTACTAGGTTAGGCAATTTTGTTCTTAAGTTCGAATTGGAAATTTATATGGAATTTTATATATTACAAATCTATTGGTTATCCTCTTATTTTTAAAGGTATTTAGAGACGAGATGAGCAAGAGGCCGTTTTCACTTGATTGTAAAAGTAAAGCCTAATATTAGCATTGCAAAGTCTGTTGCCCTGCACTGTGCTAGTCAGCATTTATTACAGTTCAAACCGAAGCACAGTAAGGTGTGCACAATAATGTTTGGCGACACAGTACTTTTACCTGTATTAGGCTAACCTCAGTTGTTGTGCGATTGACTTCTGTGCTATCGCAAGATCGTGTTTAATTTCCGCACTAAACAAGTATACGTTACGTTATTACGTTTTAAAGAACTGAGAACCGAGATAGTTACTGAATAAAATAGAGTAGATATACCGACCGAAACCGATAAAAAGCTATCCCATAATACAATCTAAGTTTAATTAAAACGAGAATGCGACCGGCTTTTCATTTTGTACTATATATAACTTTGTAATAATAAGAACTTTTTAAATTAAATTGTAGAATGATACCAATTTTGAGATTGCTCTGCTTTTTAAATTTCGGTTCTAGATACTGTAATTCTGTCTAACGAGTGCTCGTTAAAACAGTCTAGGTCAAATGTAGAATACAAGCTAATAGTAGGGTTAATGTAACGTGAGTAAATATACACATAGGGAAAGGACTATAAATTTGTATAAAAAAAGGTAAGAGATAAATTTAAATAAACATGACGCAATCAAAATTTTGGGAACATACAATTTTTTTGTGTCATATTAATTTACATAATTTACGGGCTGAATAAAATTTATAATAACGTAATTTCAAACACAAAAACATACTATGATAATATTTTACAATCATTTCCATTTTATTCACAATACGTAAAAGGTTTTGTCATAATCAAATCGTCAATAAAATCGGAAATTATATAAGGTAAATATATTTTGAAGTACGGACCGTAAGCCTTTTTGCTTTTCCACTTTATTGGAATATTTGGAATAGCTCTTCAAATGTGGCCGGTCAGTCAGCGACAAAATATGTGCTCGGACGAAGAGATTGTTGCTTTGTCCAAACATATATATTTCATGAGTATTTTATGCCTATGTCTGAATTCAGTTTTATTTTTATATGCTTATTGCTATTAAGTGTTTTTTAACAAAAATATGTTCAAATGAAACATTGACGAGTTTCCTTTAAATATTATCCACATTTTCGCATCGATTGTTTTATTAAGAGGAACAGTTCAGCTCACGTTCGTATTTTGTTATTATTCTACCTAATTGGCAGTCGCTATCGGTTTTTAACGCCGGCGATAGCTTATTATCACCCTTTCATTAAAGTCCTAAGAAATCTGTTTTGATACGCTGTGAAGTCATTTTTCTGATCAATGGAGTTTAGTATCATCCGACTTAAATTCCCAAATTCTTCTACGAAATTTATATTTTATACTATCTTGTACCTATTTTTAAGGTCCTTTTTAAAAAAGGCTTTTCGATAATAGAAGTTATGTTAAATAAATCTTATGTCTATATCTGCTGCATTAGTTACCGACTTGATAAACCTAAAAAATAAACACCATTACTTTTTACATTTAACATTAGAATAGCATCAGAGGATACGACAATGACAAGCATTGTAAGACAATGAAAATTATACAAAAGTATGACTAAAGCTAGTACAAACGTTCCAAGTTTTTTTTTTAAATAACTATATAATAAGTTTTATTAGAAATAAAACAACCAGAAGCTAATTCCAATGTATACATTACTAATATTATAAATGCGAAAGTAACTCTCTCTGTCCCTCTGTCTGTTAAATTTCCACGGCTAAACTGTTAAACCAATCTTGAAGAAATTCGACACAGAGATAGCTTGCATCCTGGACAAGGACATTAAATACTTTTTATTCCATAAAATCAAAGAGTTCCTACGATATTTTAAAAAACCTAAATCCACGCAGACATAGACTTCAGGGCTCAGGCTTCAGCTAGTCATTTATAAATTTCTATTATTCTCTAATTTACTTTCACAAAGTTCAGTAACAGGCTACAAAACTTGTTTACAATTTAAATACAATAGCAAATCATCATCCATGTTAAATCAAAAAAATAAAATTACGAATTTTATTTTGAGTAGTAATTATATCTTTGTTTATTGGCACTTACCATATAACAGAAGCGAAAATTTTAAAAACTTTTGCAAATTCCTTAGTTTTATTCACCAAAGCACGGCAACAACTTCACTAAAACATTTTATCCAACAAATTGTTTTAACAACTTCATTTTTATCTCTATTTTTAAAAATATACGTTCGTACCTCCTGCTACGATGCGTAGTAGTGCACTACGACGACAATACGTGCGACTCTTGTAGCTGCGTAGGTACACTAAAGCACAGAACCTACGAACCAAAGAACCGAATTTTGCCGAAGCAATCCGAACGCCCCCGAGGAGCTGTAAGCCGTGATTGATATGAAATGAAATGTGAGGAATGAGTAGTTTCCGAGAGCTTTTTGTTTTCAGGATTACGCTATTACCGTACCGAAAAGTCATCTAAATATATTTTCAGTCAGCTATTACTTTCTGTTACGAATCTAAAAATAGGCTATGAAAAATACTCGTATATGATACATAATTATACAATATTATTTTCAAGAAGTATTCTTATTCAAAGGCTAATAAAAATCGCTAATCATTATTATATAGTGAGAATTGATAAGACGATGAAATGTTTAGATTTATGTGATGATATCCGTGAGATGTTATTCGTCGATATGAATGATATAATGATAATGTATGATATTTTATCAAATGTAATAATCGTACTTTATCGAGGCACGTGATGTTTATACGTGGCAGAGCCACGCTGCAACTGAAGCTGCAGGTTTCCGCAAAAAAAAAGGGTCAGCACAGACACTGTGGAAGTGTCGTGTTGAATTTTGGCTCCAACTCGAAAAGTGGCGGTAGTGTTTTTTATTGAATTTTCTAATTTCTGTGTATATGTTGAGTTTTAATGATTAATATCGATCGTTTATTATGCACCAATTGCTCGTGAAATTGTACAGTGATTGGAAAATTCAATTTAAGACCAAAATTGTACTGTTCGTTTTGTCTCCATCGGTCTAGCAAATCTTCAGTAAAAGTGAACTATCAATGCGCTCGTCGCCCAGAGACATATAGTTCTTACGTCTCACTTGCCTAGTGAATACTTGTTGATTGTGAATCCTACCACCAGTAAAATATAATTTAAGACTGTTTCCATAAATAAATAAAAAGAACCGTGTAATCACAGAATATCAATGTAAATTATCATAGCATAGCATAACACTGCTTCGTGTCATAGGTCGAAGATTTAAATGCTAGAATCAACGCAATAGTAAGTTAGCTAAGTAAGTTAACTTATGCTCCTATTTTTGCCTTGTGTGTATGTTTCAATCCATAACACCTCCCCCTTTTGAGACCACAACTATTTCGGCTCGTAATCTATCAAATCAATCATTTACTTAAGCACATTTAACTTTAAGAATCTTTGCCTTAATTAAGTATTGGCACAAGAACTCCATCGGGTATAGATCATCGTAGTTTTGGAAATACCTAACAGTTTCACTCTTAACTCTTATCGATAATTTATGTTCTTATTTTAATATTTAATTCATTGAGAGAAGATTGGCATAACTTACATACATACAGTCATTTTGGTACGAGTCAAAAAAATCTTAATCCCGTTGCAATCTCACGAACTATATAGTGACAGTATTGCATATTATGGTGTTATTTTGCACGAATAAAGGCTGTCCGTACAATACCTTAGTCAGCTCTTACGACACCTCGGAGGTAGGTGCCATTCTACACTGCCGGACACCTATCAGCCTTATTCGCGGTATAACTAAATATATATAAATTTATTTACTATCGTCATAAGAATATATTAGAAGACCAGTTCAACATTGAAGAACGAATCGGCTATTAATAATTGCTATTTATTGTTGATATTAATGTGATTCAGTAATAAAATCTCTATTTTCTTACTAGCACAAATGGGGCGAGACTAGCATTTCGTTTACCTGATGGTAAATTCACCGTCTGCCCATAAGAAATGACACAGAGCATACCTGTGTGCAGAACACTGCGCTCGTCACTGTGAGACAGCAGTTCTTACGCCACATATGCTCACACTAACACATAACCACACTAGTTATGAATGCCCGTTTAGACCGAAACACAGTAATGTTTGCACACTACTGCTTCACGGCAGAATAACTGGTAAAAAATTCTATTCTATTTACTTTTTTATAACATCGTTGTTAGCCAGATCTTGGTGGTTTGAGTTCTTCACGATCAATATTATAATCAATTTTTAATATTCGCCGAATTTTTTTTATTAGTATTTAATTATTGCACGTCTGACCTGTACTTTGCTGGATTTCGGCACTTTCAGTGCTACCATGAACAACTTTTTAGCCTTTTTTAAGCATATTGCGCGGACGAAGGATTGTGAGATTTGGCATAGTTAAAGTTTACATGGAGTAGGCAGAGAAACAGAAAGCAGTGCAGAAACCTAAAATTTATATATTGTGTTACAAATATATTAAAATGAATAAAAAAAATATGAATAACGGTCGATTTTCGACCTATAACATCGATACAATAATAATGGCACTTATGCAATACAAGCGCTTCCTGATTATGCTATTCTTGTATTACATCAGTATATTCACATATTATACTCGTATGAGTTTATAATAGTTATGACACGGTATACACGTCAAATTTGTTAAAAAACTGGGTTCCCAAGACTCTTGTTTAATTTATTTCTACAAAAAGAATGTAATGAGAAATTAAAACCGCATTGGAGCAGCGTGGACGATTCTTCCTAGCTCCAAAACCCTCTCAGAAATGAGAGGAGGCCTGTGCTCAGTAGTGGGACATTTATAGGCTGAAACTTTACTTTTTTACTTTACTACATTTCGTCTAGATTTTTGCAACCCATTATCACCAAGACACTACCGTCAGAATCGTAGCGACATCAGAGGTGGCTGAATCGTGTAAGAAGCCTAAAAATTGCCTTGTTATTTGAAAACAACACATATTTGCTTACAAAGATGATCAAACGAAGAGACTCCTGGGCGTTTATAATGTTGTGTTGAAACCGCAATGTGTCGCTGCCTACGGAGACAATAGTGCGAGGATTGGATTCAGTAATCGTCACTAGGGTACTGGGTTATCAGAGCCGTTTCAGATGCTGCTCATTACCGACCTTAGTATTTCAGGCCTGGGATATTTGAGACGAAAATTCATCAAGTTCGTCACTTCGTCAGTTGGGACGACGGAGTCGACGAACGATGCCACAACTCGGCGATAGAAAAATGTTAATAAGTAAATTTAGTAATGGTAAGATTATGACGTCCTGTGATAAAGTATAGTTTCTGTTGAGTAGAAGTATAATATGGTTTTCAGAATAAATAATAAATAAGTATAATAAAAAACTAATGTAAACAAAATTATTTAAAAAACGTTATATGCACTGCATAGTATACATTTTAAAGTAATCGATAAAAAAGGAAATACGTACATTCATTAATTGATACCTATCTAAACAAGATTTCAGATTCCATTGCAGTGGATATTATATACAACTATTATGGATTTATTTCATTATATTCATTTAGTAATCTGGCATTTATGGAAGTTCAATAAAGGGCTTTCATGTCATTTGTGTTCATTAGATAGTGTCCAATAATGGAAATGGCTATGGGGTATTGGAATAGCTGTCGAAATGGCTATGTGGCTCTTAACTGCGTACCATACTAGTAGAAACTTTAGTTTATAGCTAGGCCGTTAAATTATTCGCGTAGGTTTAACGATATTCATGCAATTACATGCAATTATGTTTTTGATTTGATATTCCTAATGGAATTATGAATCATACCAAACTAAAATTCTTAGAACGCAGTATCTCTCAAGAACTATCAGTGGTATGTGTATTATTATGTCAATAAGGAAAGAAAGTTAACAAGAAAGATAAAAAATAAGTTAAAGAAAGATCCGCATGAAATATTAAATATCTTTTGGAAATTGGACATAACTAACAACCATAATAAAAATGGCTGAAAAAAAAACCATCTAATGCTGAAACAATATGAAATAATAAAAATATTAACATTGTACTGCTGAATGAACAACTCACGTATAGACTTCACCATTGCTAAATATTTAATAAAACCAATTTTACTGCTTTTATCGCGTTTAATTTTAAACTATTTATAACCCGGCGTTTCGAGTGTTTTACAGCACCCATTAATAAAACCCATAAATATCAAATCTGATGTAATGGTTAACCTCTCAAAATAAATCCCTGTCGAGGAGGCCCAAGCTGATCAGCTCGCGCAAAACCTCTGAATCTTATCCGTACCCCGGATTTATAGCGGGCGCACAAAGGCTTCTTACAACATGGTGGTCATTACTCGTTAGCGATTCACAGCAGGCAAAAATATTTTTAACCAGAAAACCTGCTGCAACTTTTGGAGGCCATCTGTAGAAGCCTCTCTTAAAAACGGTCCTTCCTCCTAATGTCATGAATGATAGCTTTATGGCCATTCCTTAAGGAATTTTTACGCCCGGGCTAGGTGCATAAAATGCCTAAGGAAATCACATTACCTTCAACTGTGCCAGACTTGTTGATTGTTGTTGACTCTGTCACAGTCGACTTCGGCCCACCCTCCTGTAATCTCTGTAATACAGAAGGCCACACGGCCATCTACCTCGGTTGCCTCAAAGCGCTGAAGACCAAAAAACCTGCGGTCAGACAAGTATCGGCGACCAGAACCGTCTTTCAGACGCAAAACTCCTGACCCCCGAGTACATTATAAACTCGGCTTCACCGAACACACCCGTCACTTCCATCGCGAGTCGACCTGTTGACGAGAGCGACTTATAGTTAGTCCGCCACTTCCCCGCCGTTTTTAAGGGATGATGATGTCTCAGCCCTTGCAAAGGCACTAAGGGCTATAAACGGTAAACCTGAAGATAGAATCGCTGCAGCCATGCGGTACCAATATGTAGTTAACGCCATAGACACTACTTCCAAGCTTAATAGCCCCGCTGCTTGTAAGTGCCGTCACTACAACCTAATCACGACTCTCTTACTATTAACATATAGCATAGCATACACAATAATCATTCGCGATACCGCCACCTCTCAGGCAGTTAGGGAACTGCAATTACGATTAGAAGCGTCGCTGAAGTTTCCTGCGCCATTTCTTTTCCAGCTTCTACGCTTTCCGATTTGGTCCTCCCGATCCAATTAACTAATCGAGCCGTGGTTCAGCCCTCACGGGCGCCCTCGAGCCAACAACTTACGCGCACAGAGTGACAGTCTAGACGGAGGCTTCCTCTAGGGGGCTCTTGCGCTAGGTACCCATAATAAATGTTTCGGCTTTACCTGAATTTGATTCATTAAGAAAATTGCAATCAAACGGGCCTCTTTATGGACGAAATCTTCATTAGATCTCTGGTAGTAGGGTTTCAGAAAGGTTTGATAGACGTGTGTTTATAATATGTGCTAAAATCTTTATAGTTGGAGAAAGGAGAGAGAAACCTCTGAATGAACTGCAATCTGATACTCTTTGCCCTTTATACAACTTGCAAATGGAGGCATCTTTCCAGACTTATATGATAATTTCTGCTTATTGCTTCTTCTTAATGAGTTTGAATAATCAGTTCAGAATGTATGCTTATTACAGCCATATTTCTAGACTTCGGACGGTATATTGTCTATCCATGGAGTCTTCACCGTTTTAAGCCTATTTATACATAGATAAATACAGTCATGGATTTTTCCCATTTAAGGGTAAGGCAGAGTCCCCTTTTCGTCCTCTCGGGAAACGAGACGTGACGGGTGGCGAACCATGTCGCCGCTGTTTTGATACGAGTTAAAAAAATCTAACTCCTCTTTGCGTTCGCACGAGCAGTTCAGTGACAGAATTGCATATTATGGTGTTATTTTGAACTAATAAAAGCTGTCGTCTCTTACGACACCTCAGTAGGAATAAGGTAGGTGCTATTCTACTCTGCCAGATACCTATCGGCCTATTTATAGCTTCTTTAAATTCTTCAAATGATGGTGACTAAGCCTGATCTTCCTATTTTGGTAAACCTTCGACTGCATAAACATATAAAGTAATGAATATTTATAATTAAAATATATATATATATATTTATATATATATATATATATTATGTAAGGAATACTGCACTTCAACTTCTAACATCTTATTTGAGTAATAGAACGCAGAAAGCAGTTATCAATAGCAAGAGTTTTTTCCGTATCAGCAGTATCTATGGGGTGTCCTGCAGGGTTCGATTCTCGGCCCATTTCTATTTCTTATTTACATTAATGACTTACCTTACCTAGTAGGAGACAACCATGATATAGTGTTATTTGCTGATGATACATCTTTTATTTATAAGATAAAACGTCATTTTTTATTTCATGACGAGGTTCTAAATTAGTATATTGGTTTAACGTTAACAATTTGCTTTTACACAGCAATAAAACAAAATGTATTAAATTCACAACACCAAATGTTAAACGATTAGATGTTAATGAACTTGTGAACGGGGAAGAGTTGAGCCTTGTGGATACTACTGTCTTTCTTGGAATAACTCTTGTCGCAAAACTTCTATGGAGCCCTTATATATCCAAACTAGCTAGTAGACTTAGCTCTGCAGCTTATGCTGTAAAAAAATAGGAATTCAACTAATGTTGAAACTGCTAGATTGGTTTATTTTAGTTATATTCATAGCATATTGTCTTATGATATTTTGCTATGGGGAAATGCGACTGATGTAGAAGTCATTTTTGTTTTGCAGGAGAGGGCCGTAAGAGCTATTTATAATCTTGGCTCTAAAGTGTCTCTTAGACATAAATTTAAAGAAATTAATGTACCTACGCCTAATGATTTCTTATATTTACGCGAACACGACACATTTAAATGAAACTAATTTTACGGATTTTATCGCGTTTAATTTTTTACTATTTATAACCCGACGTCTCAATTGTATCTAGGAAGCTAGCTGAGAACAACATGCCAGCGGAATATGCAGAACTACTAAGACATTGCCTTACATCTAGCTATCTATTGTGGGAGGAACAGTACAAGCGAGTAGATGGTGTGGCGATGGGCTCCCCAGTATCTCCCATTGTCGCCGACATCTTCATGGAAGGCTTTGAGGAGAGAGCCCTCCGTACTTCTCCAGTAAATCCAAGATTCTACAAGCGGTATGTAGATGATACTTTCACAATTTTACCATCAGATAAAGTAACTGCATTTCTAGACCACCTTAACTCCCTAAACTCTAAAATTGAATTTACAATGGAGTTAGAGGCCAATAACTCTTTAGCTTTTCTAGATGTTTTAGTAATTCGGAATCTTAATAACACCTTGAGTCACACTGTGTATAGAAAAAAGACCCATACTAACAGATATTTAAACGGTGAATCTCACCACCATCCATCACAGTTAGCTAACGTGGGTAAATCTTTGTTTCAGAGAGCACGAGGAATCTGTGACAGGAAACACCTGGCCGACGAGCTTCAGCATGTCAAGCAAGTTTTGCACGACAACAAGCTTCGGGTTCCGCGCCTACGTCGCAGTGACCAAGTGAAACCGGCCACAGTCGAGCCTGTACCTGCTGTTCTACCTTATGTCAGAGGAGTCACGGACAAGATTGGCTATATCTTGAAGCGGGCTTCCATAAAAAACAGCCGCCGAAGAAGATAACTCAGTTTTTACCATCTGTCAAGTGTAACATCCCTCTACAAGACGCAGGAGTATACAAACTAGATTGTGAATGTGGTCTCTCTTACATAGGGCAAACAAAAAGATCGATAAAAACCCGCGTAAAAGAACACATAGCTGACGTGAAGCATCGTCGTTCTAGGAAGTCTGCAGTCTGTGACCATGTTTTGGATCATCCCAACCATTATATCAGATTTGTTAAACCACAGATCTTTACAAAAGAACACCAATTCCTACCAAGGATGATTCGCGAGGCTATTGAAATCAAAAAAAATCCTAATTTCAATAGAGAAGATGGTTGGGTATTACCACCATTAAATAAAATTAAATCAAAAACCAAGCATACCACAAGACTGCAACTTTTTTGCAAGATTTCAAGATTCTTTCTGCGTAGATCGGACCAAAAATAATAATTAAAAGCTGACTATGACATCAGGACATCTATCACCTCAGTCCTCCCGTGACCATGGGTGCTGTAAAGCACTCGAAACGTCGGGTTATAGATAGTAAAAATTAAACGCAATAAAATCTGTAAAATTAGTTTCATTTAAATACCTACGCCTCTCAATGAATATTTCGAATCGTTCTGTATGGACAAAAGAACATAAAACAGTCTACTAAAAAAAGTGATGTTTATAATGTAAATACCAGGAACAAGCATAAATTAATAATGGCAGTTACTCGACTTCACAGAGTCAGTTACTCCTTTATGGGGCAATGTATGCGTTTCCACAACAAAATCCCAGAAAGAAACAAAGTCTTTCAATCAAAAAGTTCAAAAGATAAATTAGTACTTTATTTGGACAAATAGAACAACCACAACTCCGTACCTAACATTTTTTGTAGCGACTATTCTTAGCGGCGGCTCTGCGGCTGGTCAGAAAAGATTACGTTTTTTTACCAAAATAATGTTTTATTTAAGGGAACATAAGTCATGAAAGTTTTTTTTATTGTAAAAAGTGACGAAACGAGCAAAACGTTCACCTGATGGTAAGTGCAACGTCCGCCCACAACAAATGCTGTGTCATCCAGAATATTTCTGTGTGACACCACACTGCGCCCGTCACCCTGAGATATCAGTTATTAAGTCTCAAATGCCCAGTGAATACGCTAGCTCACAGTGCCCTTCAAACCGAAACACAGTAATGCTTGCACCCTACTGCTTACCTACCTAGATGGATTCCTGCATAGGAATCCTACCACCAGTTTAGTGCCTCAGAGCTTCCTTGTAAAAAATATTAAAATTTAGTCAATATTTGATGTCGAGGTAGCAAAATAAAACGACCACTTTCGACCGCTGCGCAAAGAGAGCTATATCTCGATGATGTCCATGTTACATGAAGCCGGGCAGCGTCGCGGCGTTCGAGAGACACCGCGGCCGCTGTATTTTTATAGAGCGTTTCAAAGTTTTTAAATTTAATAAAAATATAATTAAAATTACGAACCACTATTCAACTGTTTCTGTTCTAGTTTACAAAAATAATATGAGTAGGTAAGTAATTAATAGATCTTAGTCTATTCGCGAGTAGCGCGGGCGAGCGTGGGGCTGTTTGCGCACACCGCGGCATTTTTGTTAATTTAGCATTTTCATACCTATCGTAACTTCTAAACGATAGGTCCGGTTTGAATAATTTAAAGAGGACTTCATATGTACGTAATCAACCTTGACTATGAAACTATTTTGTAGGATAAGGATTAATATCATGACACGAAATGTCATCATCTTTCGATTCTACCCGTGTTTTGATACACTAATTTGAACAAAAAGCGGTTATTGTGACTTAACTATAATGGTTAGACATATAGCCTCGCAGGCTTTTTTGTGAGTAATGATGAGTACTATGAAATTGTACTACATCATTTTCTTTATCATCAATAGTTTCTGGTACTTTGAGTTACATCATAGCAATTTTCATAGGGATCTCGGAATTTTTTAAATCGAATACAACTCATGTTAATAGGTGATAATGAAGTTGATATACAACTGAAAGGTGAAAGAATTTTTAAAATCGGTTCAGCAGTTTTTGAGTTTATTCATTACAACCAAATATACAAAAAGTCAAATCTTTCCTCTTTATGATATTAGTTTAGACAAAGACAAGAAGTCTTTGGTTTTTATAATATATTATTGTACTTTATTTTAAAAATGACTGAAAAAAAAATCCCGCTGGGTTTCTTACTGGTTCTTCCCAGGACAAAGGCATTTTTTTCGAACTAGTGTAGTTTAAAAAAGAAAAAAAAATACTTTTAATAAGTACGAGTATTATGTAAATGATCTATATTGAATAAAAATTTATTCTATTTTATTCTAAGAGAAAGATGCAGAATATAAATAAAAATATACATGTAATATTTTTTAAATGTTCATACTGGACAAGGGAAAAAAGGCACATTCATATGATAAAATTATCCCTCCCAATTTGATATAATGCTGAAGAGCGCACGTAACGATATAACCTGGAATCGAGGACGACGGATAATACCGAAGTCTCTGCACATCTAACAATTATGACTCTGGAATACGACGCGCCACAATCGCACCACCGTTTTTATTGCATTCAATTTTATTTTATTTTCTTTTCATTCTCGTATTGACCATTGGGTAAGATTTTTGGAATATATCTTATAACTCTGTCTTTACCTAACGATATTTTAATAGTTCGCTATTTGAAGGCTAAATATAGTCAACATACATAAGATGACGACTGTATCCCATAAAGGGGTAGTCAGAGACTGGGCACTCACTGCAAAAACAGATAACTGCCACAATCCACGTTTCACCAAAACAATATAATGCACTTGGTGTGATAGGTGGTGAGCCCATCGCCACTATGCGCTGTTGGGTGCACAGTGCAGTTTAATTCCTTACTCGCCTTTTACGAGATCCATTGGATGAGATGGAGTGGCAGTATTCTTTTAACGAGCCGCCATAGTCAACAACAAAATGAATAGAATAATGAATAGGTCCTGCGCTTGTATCTAACTAGACGAATCCTTGCGTAGGAATCCTACAAGCAGGGCTTAAAAACAAGTTCTAAATTAATAAAATCTAAAGCTTTAATTTCAGAATTTTTATTAACTGACTATGCTCTAGAACCTGGTTAGATACCGTTCAATGTCATTAAATATTTCATTTTTATAAATATTAAAATTAAATAAATTGTCGTACCTTCAATTAAGTTTTTCGTTTATCACTTAAATACCTATTTAAAGTGGCGGTTCATGAAAATTGTCAATCAGCGAGATTCAACCTGTGACGAAAACATAAAAACGTACGTACTCGTAAATCTATCCACATACAAATAAATCAAAATAAATTTATATACGTATTATCTATTGTATTCTCTATTATCTATAAGTATTATTATATTCTTATGCATATATATAACAGTTTTAACCATTAGACATTATGCTGGTGTCTTTTCTAATTGTTTATTAAAGTTGTTTTGTTGTTCTTGGCGTTTCGTTGTTCTTTTTCCGCATGACACCGACAATACGAGAATTGTGTGAAACGTAACTCATTTATCTCGAGTCGCACAGTTGCCCATAGGCAGTTGCCTACTTTGCCTTTAATTTAATCAAAGTCTAGCAAACACCACTGTGTAACGGTTTGAAGGGTACTGTTAGCTAATGTAATTGCAGGGCATATGAGCTCAGTAAGGTGCTCCACACAACTTTTTTTATTGGATAAAGTGACTAGATGAAAACTCCACCTGATGGTAAGTGAAACGTATGCCCATAACACCACTCTGAGCCCGTCACCCTGAGGCATCAGTTCTTTAGTCTCATTTGCCCAGTGATTACACTAGTGCTCTTCAGACCGAAAAACAGTAATGTTTGCAAATTACTGCTTCTCGTCAGAATAACTGGCTATATAGGACCTACCTAGATCGATTCCTGCATAGGAATACTGCCACCAGTTAAGTAGTAACATTATATTATTATTATTAGATTCAAATACTTTATTTATATTAATATTAGTTACTCATTTATTTGTTTACAAATGACGGTTAAAACGACATATAATAACATGCAGGCTAGAAATACACTGACTGGTAAAGATCGTCAACGTCTACAAAGTAAAGCATCTGGCACCGCTAGCTTTACCTACCCAGCGTGGTGATTGCGACACATATTCTTTAACAATGTACTACTAAGTGGCGACCGCGTGATCTAGTGGTCAGAATACCTGACTTCTACAATGCAGGTCCTGGGTTCGAATCCCAGCCAAAGCCAATATTAGTGTAAAAATAAAAATTGTACGATTTCGATAATGTTTGTTGTCCCCGAGTTTCTGACACTGCATCCTAGCCTACGAGTAATTAATCGTATGAGTGTTACATCGGGCGCAGGTAGGTATGGACAAGTGAGTGCCTCTTTGTTTGCGCGTAAACTTGTGGCACTATAATATCTTCTGCTCAGTTTCGGACTGTATTCGGATGTTGTCGCCGTGGTTGTAAATCGCGTAGGTTGTTTCTGAGTATTTTTATTTGATGTTTACCAATGGAAAGAATAATTTCGTTGACGGCTTAGTAGGCGCAGTGGCTAAGCTGTTGGCTTCTACACTTCGAGTCGTAGATTCGATTCCTGCACGGAACAAATATTTCTATGGCATACTGATAGTTGTTGAGAGTCTAAGTGATTGTGCGTGTATAATTTATGTCTATAATACGCACAGATAATACAGGACGTCTTAGTGTTTCATTCAAAAACTTCCATTAAATAACATAATTATCAAAAATCATTAGGAATATATAAATACATAAAAAGTTACATATTAATACTTAATAAAAATCTTTTATATTGTTTAAGCCACACCGCACACCAAATACTATTATTTAAAAAAAAATGTAATATTCGATGCAGTGCTTATTTAATGTAAGGGAACTCATTAGCAACCGTCTATATACACGCGAGTAAATGAAAAACAAAACAACAGTTTCTGTCATTTTTTTATATTAATAATGATTGTGGTAGGATTCCTATGCCCCAGGCCAATTATTCTGCTGTGAAACAGTAGTGTGCAAACATTACTGTCTTTTGGTCTGACAGGCTCTGATAGGTAGTGGAATAACTAGGCATTTGAGACTTAAGAACCGATGTCTCTGGGCGGCGCAGTGTAATGCCATACAGATATGTTCTGGGTGATACAGCATTTGTTATGGGCAGACGTTGCACTTACCATCGGGTGTACGTTCTGCTCGTCTCGTCACTTATTCAAATTAAAGAAAAAAAATTACAAAATTACACTAATTTAATTTTTAAAAGAAGAGTGTTATAATATATTAAGTTTAAAAAAAACTATTTAAACATATAATACTAATTGAAATTCTTTTTATGAACTAAGTAAAATGTTACTTTTATTCTAAATTTCTTGACTTCTATTAAATATACTAAGACACAATTTTCATATTTTAATAATACATCTAATTATGCACTTATAAATACAATAAACACTTTACCTTTTGATAGCTTCGAATTGTTTCCTGTTGCAAAGCTCTCATCGCAATTCCGAACTTTAAATGAGCTACTTGAATGGTTAAACATTTTTTCACTAATTCAAATTAGTTATAAATCAACTTAGGTGCTACTACTTAATAAATATAAATTATTATTTAAAACAATTCAATACACTGCGTTTTATGTCCACAAGTAATAATTACATTTTAATAGCAGTCAATTCGCATAAAGCGAATGTGTCAAATCTGAAATTCGTGGCGGGAGCTCGGCCTAGATGCGTTATTTTTGTTGCTGCCCCACTCTTTCTGTGTTTGTAGAACTGAATGTAAATATTTTGGTATGAAGTGAATGAGCACTTAGGTATTTTTTTTAAATAATTATGTATATTGTGATAATGATGGATGCAGTCGGCTCGGGACCGTGTTTTGTGGCAATATACATACATACATAGATAAGATCACGACTGTATCCCATAAGGGGTAGTCAGAGACTGGGAACTCACTGCAAAAACAGATGACTGCCACAATCCACGTTTCACCAAAACAATATAATGCACTCGGTGTGATAGGTGGTGAACCCATCACCACCATGCGCTGTTGGGTGCACAGTGCAGTTTAATTCCTTACTCGCCTTTTACGAGATCCATTGGATGAGATGGAGTGGTAGTATTCTTTTATGATTCTTTTATAATGATGATGATGATGATGATTATGATAACCGCAAACTGAGGCTACGTTTCAGATAGAATAATAAACACTGCTACAAACTACATACGTACTACTTCTAGTACATTTAGCTATTTTACAGATAATTTACTGGTGGTAGGAATTCGTAAGCTATGCGGTACCAACATGTTTTTTTTTTATTGGATAGAGTGACGAAACGAGCAAAACGTTCACCTGATGCAAAGTGCAACGTCCATCCATAACAAATGCTGTCATCCAGAACATTTCTTTGTGACACTACACTGCGCCCGTCACCCAGAGACATCAGTTCTTAAGTCTCATATGCCCAGTGATTACGCTAGCTCACAGTGCCCTTCTAACCGAAACACAGTAATGTTTGCAAACTACTGCGTCACGGCAGAATAACTGTCCCCACCCCAGGTCCTGTTATTCTGACTTGAAGAAGTGTCCATATGACTGTGCTCCGGTAAAGTATTCCAGTGTCAAATAGGAATATAATTTTTTGTTTGATACGCCATTTTGAAAATTATTTTTCTCTCTAAAAAGCGTCATCTGTCGACAATCTGTTTAACTAACATGCACGGCAGCCATAGGTTGGAGTTGTTTACATTCTTTAAAGAAGGAAGATAGCGTCATCTGTTCATGGTCACGATACTGTGAGAAATAGGCTCACGGGTTAGCTAGTAAATAAAAAAGGAACTTGACACCAGGATAAATTGCACCAATATATCGTTGAGGTGCCTGGAATGCAAACAAATCGTAATTCGTGGTCTATCTGGTACACAATTAATGTAAGAATCGTCAAAACCAGAGTAAATTTAAGACAAAAGTGTTCACTAACTTCCACCCGCACCTCATCGTCGTTTAATATGATGCGACTACCACATTTGACCATTATTCTAATCACAGTTACTTCATTTAAGGTCATCTTATTTCTTGATAGAACTAAGAGACGAGATAGGCAAATCGCTTCGCATTGTCTGCTGACATTTACGATCAACCAGAACTCTGAGAATTGCGCATTCGTAATGCATTACATTTTACAATAGGCTACAGACCCTTTAAGCTATAACACACTAGATTTTTCAGAACATTGGTTGACCGCAGAAAAACGGGCACTACAGAAGATAGGTTTTTTTATTGGAGAAAGAGAAAACAAAACGTTCATATGATGGTAAGAGCAACGTCCGTCCATAGCAAATGCTGTGTCACCCAGAATATTTCTATGTAGCACCGCAATGCAGCCGACCCTCTGAGAGAGACGTCAGTTCTTAAGTCTCATATGCCCAGTGGTTACATTAGCTTTTAAGCCATGCTTGTTTAATTAAGTTTTGGATTAGTATTTCAGCCGAAGTCAATGTATAATTTTTCGGGTCTGGACGTATTGTGATTATTCCATGTTTCTGACCGTGTTTAATCTTATCGACTAAACGTTATATGTCATACGAAAAAGAGATAACGTGCGTGTTTCTGCTAATGAACGACGATTACCGAAAAAATCTTTTGTTTACAGGTAAGTTTTTGTTCTGTACGTTAAAGAAATAGTTACATTTCCTTAGTTCATTTAAAAGATTAACCAAAATACTATGCTATCAAAACAATTTACATAAAACTTTAATTGGGTACGCGGAAAAGATATTTTAATAACTTCACAAGTACATATTGGCATTAATTTTTACAAACTTTGAATAATAAAAAATAATAGACTGCGCTTTAAAAAATAAAAGCGGCGAAAAGATCTACAGTCTTTGTATCTTTTCTTTAGAATTGAAATCGAATTTGACTGTAATTACTAAAAACAGTACTGAAGCTTGATCTCATAAACGAGTTTGAATCATTTTATTACATTCAATTTCATTTTATGTCACCTGTAAAATCGGCTGCGTGAGTCATCTTGATTTTTTTTAAATTGTTATATTAAAACAATTTTGACGTGATACTTAATATACCAAAATACTGATGTGATACTTAATATACTTAATATACAAACATATTATTACTATTTAATTCTAAATTAAAAGGATCCTGGAGGAAGTCTCCAGGATGCAAGCTATCTCTGTGCCGAATTTCGTTAAGTTTGGTTGAATGGTTGAGCTGTGAAAAGATAACAAACAGACAGCGGGACAGAGAGATAGAGTTACTTTTGTATTTATATTATTAGTATGGATGAAATTTTATGATTTTTTTTTAGATAAGAACCAAGTATCTAAGAAGTATTACTTACTTATAATAAACTTATTTTATCGAATTCTATCTAGTAGTTTTTGCGAGATACGCGCACAACGGCGAAGCTCTATCATTTTATTTATATAGATTAACTATATTATTAATATAACTAGAATGCGTTGCGTTGATGTGTTACTTTGCGGAAATCCGAATCGAAAATGAAGAACAGGTATTTAATTTGCAAGGATCCGCATCCAAAATATAAAATGGTGTATATTGCTTAATTTTTGAAGAAAACCGCCTTCCCACACGCGTGCACAAGCCAAACTAACACCACCATCGAGAAACGCCACCAAAGACCCTCCATCACTACCACTAGACAATATACACCACTGAAGTCGAGACCACGTAATGTGTTTCACCTCAAAACGAGGCATTATCAAGTGTTATTAACTCTACTACAGATACCAGCAGAGTGAGCGGTTCGGGTTTTTTTAGAAATGATGGTCACTGTTAGCACGAAAGCTTTACAGCTTAACCCGTATTGAAAGGTGGCCAAGCGCTGAGGGTGCCCAGTCGAAACCTTTATTATGGGTCACTAGCGCAAAGGTCCCCGAGAGGGGACCTCGGCTTGGACTGTTACCATGTGCGCGTAAGTAAGCCGACTCGAGGGCGCCCGAGAGAGCCGAACCACGGCTAGATCAGTTACTTCTATTGAGAGGACGTATTTAAGCTTCTAAATTTACCACCAATTCAGAATGCGTATGCACCAATAAAGATACTCCAGCGATGCTTCTAGTCATAAATAAGACAAGCAAAACTAGACTAGATAGATCGTGGGTGTGTTAAAAAGTGAGAGCTGCGATTTGTTTGGTGCTTGGAAAATTAACTATGGCGTTAATGACATGCTAGTAACGCATAAAGCGTGGATCCCATCTTCGGGTTTAAGAAAGTGTATGGATAGGACTGGGAGGTCGTGTTCGAGCAGATCAGCTTTGACATCTTCGACAGGTTTCTTTTGAGAGGTTCTACAGAACCACTCGAAGTTGTCGGCCTTCTGCTGAGAGTGTAGGTCTGGAAAGTACACACCGATGGATTGAAGGGACCTAGTTACGTTGCGATGGGCCTTGATCGAGCTTGATGCGGTCCATAGTAGACTGCATTGATTACTGAATTACGTTTAAGTATGAAACTTTACAGCCACAGCGCCAATTAGCAAAAAGCGCCGGGTCGTATTTTGTAATTTCCTGTTTAGGTTTTCCACCTTAATTTTATAGTAATATTAACGATGTGCTAGCGGTTAACGAATTGCTACAGATATACCGAGAACAATACATTGGATAACCATCGTTGCCAGTGATAGTCTCCGCAATCCGATTTCGTAAATAACGCTTGGAACACTTGCCGTCATCAATGCACGATGATTACGGTAGCATTATCACAAAGAAAGTGAAAGGAAACGATTTTGTAGTCGACAGGACTGAGATTTTCCGTATTCGCAAGAACACAAACACTTTTTTCCAAAACATTCAAGGCGGTTGCAACGTGGAGTATTGTAATTTCATCGGCAGGTGATTGAACGTCAATATTGCGAAGTCTTATTGTATTATGGCTTCGATGATAACGATTAGATCTTCAGGTTCGCGACATTCTAATTATGACACTGGAAAATTGGTCACACAATTCAAAATTACATAATGAAGCAACTAAATAACCTCACAAAGTAAACATCTCCGAATGCAATTTACCGTTTCACTGAACTGAATGAAAATTGGTCAAAACTAGAAGAAAAAGCTAATAAATCGCGGGCGCTTGTCTATATAGATAGCTCAATGGTATGCAATGAAAGGACCTTGCAGTTGAAACAGCTGTCAGAGGAAAGTATTTATGCATACAAAGTAATACAAGTTTAAGTTCTGTCATGTAACCCAGATGGCGTTATATAATAAAAAAAACATATATTCTTTGTGTTATTTTTCGATGTTTAATAGTTATTCTGCTGTTCGGGACGGAGGCAAATCTAATAAATCCACTATCAGAAAAATCGGTCCAGCCGTTCATGAATTATAAATGGTGCAACTAACACGAATTTTACGGATTTTATCGCGTTTAATTTGTAACTATTTATTACGTGACGTTTCGAAAAGTAACATCTAGCTGACGTGATTCATCGACGCTCTAAGAAGTCTGCGGTCTGTGACCATTTTATGGATCATCCCAACCATCAGTACATACAATACAATACATCAGATTTGATAGGCCACAATTCCTTGCAAAAGAACACCGATTTATACCAAAGATGATTCGCGGCGCTATTGAAATTTAAAAAAATACCCTAATTTCAATAGAGAACATGGTTAGGTACTACCACCAGTTTGGGATCCTATTCCTTATAAATCTAAACAAAAAACCAAGCATACCACTGCAAGTCAAGACACAGTAAGCCCAGTCTACGTAGATCGGACCGAAAATAATAATTAAACGCCGAAGGTACCCAGGATTGACTATGACCTCAGATTTGCCGCCTCAGTCCCCATGGGCGCTGTAAACCGCTCGAAACTGTCAAGGTTATAATAATTTGATTAAATATGTAATATTCTTGTAAATAAAAGAAATCATATCCTATTCTCTTAACTATATTCTCCACCAACCTTATCTTTTTTTATTGAGGTACTTGCAGTACCTGCTTATTTGCAATGAAATTCTTAAACAAAGAATCCTGAATTTGTCATAATAAAAGACGGAGATTACATTGGCTGCCGTAAGCAAAATCTCTGCTTAAAATTTCAAAGGTAACCAAGCCTTTTTGTAATATTTTCAAGATAATGTCCGTATAAATAGTACTTTACCAGTTAATAAATAAAGAAAGAAAGTCGTTATCTAAACATTAAAATTATAATGTTTGATACGAGTAGTTACATCAATTTCGTTTCGTAATTGTGATTACAATGGCCGGATTACTTAATCAAATTTACATCAAAACTAAACGTTTCAATATCTGTCCTTGGAGGGAATGGGAATGATGCCCATAAAATTAAATAAATAAATAACTACCAATACATATTACAGATTTCAATTTCTAAAAGTTACCATGAGTTCCTTTGAGTGTGTGTATTCGGTATGAGTAAATGTGCGTGTCGTTTTACGTGAACATGTGCAAGTCCGAGTGTCCGTGTGTCAGAGTTAAATAAAGAGCTTGTTCGTTTGTTGTCACATTCCAAATTTCTCCACTATTGTTGACTTTTTTCTTTCTGTGCATGTTTTGAAGTCCGATCATCACAGTCCGAATTATGAAAATAGTAGTTATTTATAATTTTTAAAGTTATACTGCGTTTGGCGCATTTAGTAGAGGGTAAAATCGAATGCTGCGCGCGCAGTCTGTGACGGAAGTGCTATATGTTGAAGTTACTCATCAATGATAAATAAGAATGTAAATTAATTTGACTAAATAAGCTTGCTCGTAGAAGTTCCAGTTTGTGAACGTGATAAGAGTATATTTAACGCGCAGTGGGTTGAAACTCTTATGTAGACCTAACATTATAACTTATTATGAATGAAAATGCCGTCTGTAAAACCCCAAATCGCAACTACATTGAAAGTTTTATACAAAATTTTAATAGATGGCGTAGTTGCCTAGAATTCGAGACATAAAAAAAATTAAATTACTGATAAAACTTCTTTTCAAGTCAGTTACTGATAAAAATCTTTTATTTTTTAATATTGTTTTCGGAGTTATAAATTATATTAAGCATTATTAATAAATAATTTAAGAGTACGTAAATGTTTATGGCAACTCTCAAGTAGATCACGCCAATTTTTTTTTAATTTTATTTCGCATCTTCAACATTGTTTTAGTGATTTTATTTTTCGACTTGTTATTCTTTACGAACCCTCAACACTTCTATTGCATCGAATGATTCGTCACTCAATACGGATTACGGACTTTGTATTTTATACTGCTACGATAGACTTCGGTATTCCCGTGGATTCTGGCTTTTCCGACAAAAAAGATCACGCAGCTTTTACATCGGGTTACGAAAATGTACTTCAAATAGTGCTGTTTTGGTTGTAAGAAGGATTTAAAAGTCATGATGTAGTAGAAGATTCTATTTTGTAATATAAACTTACTTACGAACCTATATTTTTAATGTGCAGTGCCTGTGCACCGTTTCCTCTAGCTGGCTATCCTAATGAATCCAGATTTAACTTATAGTTGACGGTTTTGCGGCCGTGTGGTAGCGGCTTAAGAGAATCACCACCCTATCTCATACCGTGAATGTCGAAAAAGTCGACAGCGGGAGGATTAAGACCAGAAGATGGCAGCAGCATCTTCCTAGAACATCAGAATAAATAATCAGCGGTTGCCAACCCGCCTTCCAAGCGTGGCAACTGTGGCAAAATTCCTCCCCAAATGAGTGCTACAAACTTTTGTAGCAATCTGTGGGGGAGGCCTCCCCCTATGTTCATGTTTGAACTAGTGATGGGCTGAAATGATGACGGTTTTGTCCGAGATAACGAAAATGAGCTCCGTTCAGTATCGTTTAGGTAAATATCAATATAAATTAGGAAGCAAAGGATTAAAAGGTTTTTAATAATTTATTCCTTAAATTGGATTTCATAATATTATACATTTATAATGTATATATTTTATTTACATAAAAGGTCATATAAACAGATGTAGAATCATCATTATCACCATCATCATTTCAGCCTATCACTAGTCCACTGCTGAAAATAAGCTTCCCCCAAAGATTGCCACAAATGTTTGTCGCTCTAATTTTAGGGTGATTTTGCCATAGTCGCCACGCTTGGCAGGCGGACTGGCAACCGCAGTTTATTTTTTCCAGTAAAATGCTGCTGCCCATCTCCTAGTTTTTGTTTTTCCTCTGTTGACTATTACGACACCCACGAGATGAGAACGAGTAGAAGATTCTCCTTATCCGCTACCACACGGAACGATGTAAAATGTAATATTTATCAAATACCATTTAATTCAATAGAGTACTAATATATTATATATTGTGTTTTTTAGCTTCCTGCATAAGAGAGGATTATGCCATAGTTGCTACTTTTCGAAGGTAGTTTCTATTTTTTAATATTGTATGAGTAATTTACAAAAGTTCAAAATGAAATTAACTATAAATCCTATCCAATTTGGTAAAAGCTGTAAAGTAAACAGACTTAGGGTGATAATAAGATGATAAGTTTAAATTTAATTACGTGTGCAAATCCCGGTGCGGGGTATGAAGTAAGTTAGTTGGTAAATGTGAGGATGAAATCCAACGCCACCTTAAGACTTTACACTCCCAACTCGGGAAGAGACTTAGTAAATTTTATGCCGTTCACGGCTACTTTAATTTCTCGCTTGGCTGATAATTTTCTGGCACAGAGTACCCATGGAGAATATACGGATTAAAGTTTTGTATGCATTGTTGAATGCAGTCTACGTACACAACCTTAATTTAAAATCATGCTACGTACGTAACTTATTACTTTCCGACATGCAATATCCTCTGACGTCGGAAAATATTTATAAGCCGCTTAATTTTAAAAACTGTTGATGTACTGATAGTGACTGTCTTTATCAAAATCATATCTATTCGGGATGTGGCCTTTGGTCAGAATGCGGCCCAAACTAATATTAGAGTAGCAAATTATAATTTAAATTGGATTTTGATTTTGAAGAAACTTAAAAAATATATATCTATAAAAAATATATTAAAAAATAGTATTATAATCAAATATTATTATTTATTTATGATAGGAATCAGTTGACATTACGTTAAATCATTGTTATTTCATAACTAAAAAGTTATGAAATAATAATGCATACATAAACTGAGATCAAAAGTGAACTTACTTCACTGATCTTGCCTGATTTTTACTTACGTACGTTTTTTTTGGGTGTAAGTGTATTAATGAAATGTACTTAAGAAAAACATAATAATTATTACTCCGTAAACAGTTCATTAACGGGCAATAACTTCCCGCAAGTCCAGTTCTCCTAGTTTTAATTTTCCCTTTGTCGACTTTGACGACACCCACGGGATGAGATGGGGTGGTAGATTCTCTTAAGCCGCCACCACACACCAGGAGATGGGCAGCAGCATCTACCTGAAACATCTGAATAAAAAAACTGCGGTTGCCAATCCGCCTGCCAAGCGTGCCAACTATGGCAACATCCCCCAAAATGAGAGCTACAAACTTTTGTGGCAATCTATCGGGGAGGCCTATGTTCAGCAGTGGACTTGTGATAGGCTGAAATGATGATGATTATGATGATGATGATGATGATTAAGTCCAGTTGGTGATCAGATTGGAGATCGCTGTTCCAGATGTCTTGCAACCACATTAAACACTGCCTCTTGTCACCGGTCTGAGTTATTTCAGCTTTGAGTATGTTTGAGATGCTTATTTTGCCTAAAGGCCAATTTTGTGTAAGATGCAATGAAATTGACTTTGTATTCTTGGCTATGTGTAAACTTTTATGACACCTGATGTAACTAATTCTCTTATGAAGCTAGTCTGTCATATTAGATAATAATTCAGTATAAGAATAGTCATAATTAGACTCAAGAAAATAATTTTAAACATTAATGACTATTTAAAAAAAGCTTTTAAAAATAAAGAACTTAAAACCTTTTTTAACTTAAATTATGTCCGAATTTTCTATTTAATATGCAATTGCATACAGTGTATACTATTAATTGTACTCGTATCTTACAAGCTATTAGTTGGAGAAGTTTATGTTCTCAAGGTTTTATTTAGTTGCGTCCACAACAAGTCAAATTTCTTAATATCAATAAATCTTAATTAATTACTTGCTGTCCCAAAATATGCCTACATTAATTCAAATTATTAAATGCTGGAAACAATATTAATAGAATGTTAAAAATATATTTTATGCAATATATTTTTTTTAAAGTAACAATATGTTAAATTTAAATGAAACTAAGTTTCGAGTGTTTTACAGAACCCATGGTCGCGGGAGGACTGAGGTGACAGATGTCCTGATGTCATAGTTAACCTGGGGTATCTTTAGCTTTTAATTATTATTTTTGGTCCGATCTAGGCAGAAAGAGCTAACTGTGTCTTGAAGTCTTGCAGTGGTATGCTTGGTTTTTGATTTAATTTTATTTATTATTGGATCCCAAGCTGGTGGTAATACCCAACCATCTTCTCTATTGAATTAGGATGTCATTTGATTTCAATAGCCTCGCGAATCATCCTTGGTAGGAATCGGTGTTCTTTTGCAAGGATCTGTGGTTTATCAAATCTGATGTAATGGTTGGGATGATCCAGAGCGTGGTCACAGACTGCAGACTTCCTAGAACGACGATGCTTCACGTCAGCTATGTGTTCTTTTACGCGGGTTTTTATCGATCTTTTTGTTTGGCCTATGTAAGAATCTGTAGAATGTGGTCTACATTCACAATCTAGCTTGTATACTCCTGCGTCCTGTAGAGAGATGTTACACTTGACAGATGGTAAAAACTGACTTATCTTCTTCGGCGGCTTGAAGAATGTTTTAATGGAAGCCCGCTTCAAGATATAGCCAATCTTTTCCGTGACTCCTCTGACATAAGGTATGAATTGAATACCAGGTTATCTGATTACTTTCATCGCAACATAAAGTTCTTCTGGAAGTCCATAAGAACGACTAGAGTTAAAATATAACCTCGCAATTGGACAAAATCAGAAACCAGGATGGAAGTATTGTGAAAGGAGAGGAATGCATCCTAAAGAGATGGAAGGAATATTTCGAAAACTTATTTGAGATAGGAGTTATGCAAGTACAGGTCCCATTCTGGGACATGAATGAAGATTGTAAAGAAAGTGATATAAGCATGGAAGAGATTGTGGAAGCGTTGAATAGTATGAAATTGGGCGAGGCTGCAGGGTTTGACATAATTACAGTAGATATACTGAAAGCTGGACAGGGCGTGGTAGCTAGTCATCTGTACCGCCTTTTTAACCTTGCTGGAGGAGCGGAAACGAACCAGGAGACTGGAGCAAGGCCGTCATCGTACCACTTTAGAAAGGAAAATGGTCGCAGGAAGACTGCAAAACTACCGAGGCGAGCTTGCTCAACATTGTCGGCAAACTGTATGCAAAGGTGTTGATTAAGAGAGTGATGAATGATACTGAAGAGAAGATATGAGATGTACAAGCGGGATTCAGGAGCGGAATGGGAAGCATGAATCAGGCCTTTTCCATACGAAGCATAGCCTAAAAACTCTTGGCTCAAAGTCAAAATGTGTATTGCGCATTTGTATACTTGGAAAAGGCTTATGACAGTGGTGAGGAATGAACTGTGGTCGAAATTGTCTATATATGGGGTGAACGGCAGCTTGATACAAGCACTGAAATCACTCTATAAGGATTACAGTGCTTGTGTCAGGGTAAAAGAGGCTTACACAGACTGGTTTAACATCGAAAAAGGTGTTAAACATGGATGTGTAGCTTCGCCGTGGCTGTTTAACCTATTTATAGACAATTGCTTGAGAGATCTGAAAAAGAGTGCGTTTGGATTAAGAATGAATGATCTCACCGTCAAATGCCTCCTATACGAATATGATCAGGTTATATTAGAATCATCGGAGGATGATTTGAATTAAGACCAGATAGCAATATTTGCTAGCTGATGAATTATTTTACAATAAAACGTCAAGTCACACAAATTGTCTTTATAATACTCATAGGAAAATCAAATAAACTTCAAGATAAAGACTTTAAATAAAGAATTTAAGCTTTAAGACTCACATTAAAGATTGTTTTAGAACTATAGCAGTATTGCATAATGTTTTAGAAAAAAAATATAAACTAACCTGATTTTTCATTGAAACTTATTTTGGGTTTGCATCCGGGATGTACGTGAAATGATGAGGTAGTGTGACTAAACATATTTTATTTCTTGCATTTATTATTCAAAACATTTGAATATTACTGAATATTGTCCGACAGACAAATGAGTTTATTCAAAAACTCGCTGGCAGTTTTCAGATTCACTTCCACAAATAGTTTTATTGACGATCCCGTTATATTTACGTAAAACGAGTGTACCGAAATCATTCGCGGGAGCTTGACTCAGATGCTTTATTTTCGTAACTGCATCAACGTTCTTTTAATTAAAATAGAAAATACGTATTCGAGATTTGATTTTACTCCTATAACTTCCGCCGCATGTTCTGAATGCATGTAAGAGACTTTTTTTTATAGAGTTACGAAAGAAGCAAATGTTCTCCTGATGTAAAGTGCAACGTCTATCCATAACAAATGTTATGTCACCCCGAACATTTCTGTGTGACACTACTCTGCGCCCGTCACTCTGAGATATCAGTTATTAAGTTTCATATGCCTAACTCTCAGTGCCCTTCAGACCGAAACACAGTAATGTGTGCAGGCCATGGGGTGGTAGCTACCTAGGCAGATTCCTGCACAGGAATCCTACCACCAGTTCAAATACGAAACCTACATAACGGTAACGAATAAATCATGAAAATAACTAAAGATGCTATGAGCACCTGCTTATGTTTTTTTTGCTTGGCTCGTGCCGAAGAATACCCTAAGAGATTAAGTATGCCAGTTTTCCCATTCCAATCAATAATATAATATTTCAATAATTATTTTCATCTACTTCGATGCCTTTGTCAAAAAAAAATATTAAGTATTAAATAACAAGAATGCTTAAGATTAATTCAATACAGTTAACTTTCTTGTGAAATAACAAGTTGTAGTGCTCCAATATTCCAACGAAGCGATGTCTCACGTCACATTAACTTCTATCCCGTGGGTGTCGTAAAAGTCGACAGAGGGAAAATTAAAACCAGGTGATGGGCAGCAGCATCTTCCTGGAACATAAATAAACTGCGGTTGCCAACCCGCCTGCCAAGAGTGACAACTACGGTAAAATTCCTCCAAAATGAGAGCTTTCTAGCAATCTATGGGAGAGGCCTATGTTCAGCAGTGGACTAGTGATAGGCTGAAATGATGACGATGCGAGATGATGATGATGAACCATATCATCCCTGATATCCATCTAGGCCATCTCAGTATGGTAGACAATCCCACGGAGACGGAGCTGTCTTGTGAGAGTATCTACGCCAACATTGTAGCCCGAAATTTGGTATTCTTTACCAGCGCAAAAAATACCAGCCTAAAAAAACTATCACCAGTGCGTCTCATTATTTGACCTTCGTCTGTGATATTAATACTGTTTGTATTGTAAGATATCGTTCTTCTCTCATCATTAACATACTTTTTACTAGTTTAGTGGACGGGACCAACGTAAGCTAACCGGCCCTCACGCCCTTTCGAGTTAACGCAGTTGCTGCCCAATTCATCACTACTCAACTCTTCCATTACTTCCATCTCTAAAATGCGGGTTGGCGGACTTTTCATGCTCTTGAATATTTTTCTTAAATCCAATTAATTTTAGTTACATTATCAGTATTGATGGTGGGAGGATTCCTTATTCAGAAATCCGTCTAGGTAGGTATCAGATCATCGGGTCAATTACCAGAATTTGTTGCTAGTGCACGATGTGTGACAGTACCGTAAGTATCAACTTAATCGCAAAGGCAATAACACCTCTTCACCTTCCCATAATCGATGTAACGCTTATGTGAAACGGTCGGAGGCAGAAGCATTATAGCACTATGGCACTATGCTATTCGGTCTGAAGGGCACCTTGAGCTAATATAATCACTGGGCATAAAAGATTTAAGAACTGATGCCTCAAAGCGACGAGCGCATTGTGGTCGCACACATAAATATTTTGGGTCATACGGTATTGGTTATGGACAGACGTTCCTTTTATCAGAAGTCACTTTCTCCAATAAAAAAATATTATATATAAAATATACTATATTAATCACTATTCATGAATACGTGGTTTTCACATGGTGCTATCACGCTATAGATCAAGTCAGTCCATTTACGAGCTACAGCAGTATCTAGTAAATGTTTGTAATCGGCTAACTCTACCGTGACCAAACTCTTATAGAATACCGTATCTGTCATTTTCTCTCTATTGTTGTCACTAACAGCCAAAATTATGTTACTGTGTTAAATAGATAACATAATCAGGCGTTACTTTGCGGAAATCCATTGTAATAGGGAAAGGAAGTTAATTTGCCCGCCACCAGATACCCTCCACCACTACAACTCAAGTAAATCTTTGGTATTTTTTTTCTGTTTGATTGTGCCTCTGTTAGTGGCATTTAATTTAATGAAATGGCAGCCTTTTTTCGCGTAGTGTCATTAGGCTTAGATATAAACAGCAGTAAATTATTCTAAATAATTTCTAATGTAATGATTGCAATACAATAAAATAACTATTAGTTTGTAATTAAATAGTTTAATTTGAAGTCAGTAAAAAATGTGGAGACAGTAGTTTTTTGTGCTTTCCTCAATTTATGGTAATAAAATGGTAATATAGTGGTAGTATGTATTCCATCTCTGAATATAAATTAATACATCTAAGGCGATTAAGAATTTAAAAGATGAACCTCTTCAAACTGAATTACAGGAATTATTGACCAGGTTTTCAAAATACAATAAATTTAAATTTTATTGCGTATGTTAATCTGGTTGCAGGAAATAAAAGCGCGCTAATAAAGTTTCGGCTGAAATCCGCTCATTAAAACCTTTCCTGGTACAATCGCAACGCTACAAGAGAATACATTTATATACCATTTTTGCCTTCTTTTATTAGTCACTCCTTAAAATTTGTCTGGTGTATAATGATTATAATGTACATAAAAGCTTCTGCTAGAAATGTTTCTTATAATATTGTATTTCTCAGATTATTTTACCATAAAAGTTGAACATAAGTCTGTTTTATTTAAAGTTTATTCCACAGGTTTCTAAAATGCAGAACTAAAGAAGAAATTATCCTTTATTAAGATCGATTCTTATAAATTTCCTTTTGCGTATTTAGTTTCCTTGTATTTGCCTTTTGAAGTTTTATTCAAAATGAATATTGCTTTTAAATGGGATGCCTTTTCAATGCGATTTCATAAAAAAGTTATCGAATGTTTCTCCTGTAACTTTAGTGTCCTTAGTATTGACATTATATTGATAATGTCATAGTAACCGGCCGACCTTGGGCTGCTAGAAAAGCATTAGGACTTCTAACATCTTAGTCTCCCCTGCAGAGCGCTCAAAGCGTCGGGTAATAAAAACCACTATAAAACACTGTAAAATCGAGTCAATGGAATCGGGCGTTATTTTGCGGAAATCCATTATAATAAAAAAAATAAACTAAATTTGCTAAGATTCGCATGCAAAAATTGCGGCCAAGTGAGTATCGGACATCGAAAATATGCCATATCTCAAAGAGTTAGTAGGTAGACCGAGTAAGCGACGCCGGCCTCCCGAGCTACTGCTTTCTCCTCCTACTTTTCACATTAACTTATATGATAAAATATTTATGAGCTTTGTTGCAGATAATTTCCAAATTTCTAGTTTATTCGATTCAATTTCAGTAATATCTGATGAAAGGAACATTAATGCATAAAAAAATTTATATAAGCTTTGTACTTTGTATTATATGATAAACTGGTATAGTATAATAGCTATATATAATTTGTCTTTCAAATTATCAATAACATAAATACAATAAAGAAGTTGATGAATTCCGACCTGTAATCTAATCTATCTAATAAATCTTATTTCGACCATTAGTTATAATTAATACAGAAAGATAATCTCTTAAAATTTATGGAACAATTGGACCGTGTACCGTACCGTGTTGCGTTAAGACGGTATACGTGATAGATAGCCTTTATGCTAATGGTAATTTGTATGTAATCAGAGATTTTTTGCATTTTGATCTAGTGGTTATTTAACTTGATGACGCATGTGAACTTAATTAGTAAACTAATATTTATAACTAAGTTTTCTAGTTTATTTATATCACACTTCGTACACACTTCATAAAACGCGACGGAAGCTCAAGGGTGCGAAAGGGGTCAACACAGTTGAACGATCATAATTTCTCATCTCATTTGCTGCGGGTGGTGCCATCGTCGCTTACAGTGGATGGGCTTTAAGCTTCATTAGTCGTTCTCTTTTACCGTTTGCAGTAGAAAGCTAAAATTAAAACAGAAGGCAGAGGAATCACTGTTTTAAATCTTTTTACGATTAATTTCAGCGCGTTTTATATAAAGATTATTATGGGCAATGTTTCTAGATAAACAGAAAGTAGTTCTGATCGTTCCTGTAACGCAATATCTTACATAGATTAAAAAGATAACAATTACAAAACAATTTACATTTTACCGCTATTATGCTGTCTGTACCACTGACAACGAACCCACGAGCAGCTGTCAGACGTCAGATGTCAGAGTTATCCATTTAATGCATACGTTATATGATATTAAAACACATAACAATATAAAGATAAAACGATAATAATATTTTTTTTTACTCTTACGACTACTTTTACTGATTTCTAATTTGTAAATGCGGCTAAAGCAGTTAGAGGTAATGAACGCTATTAAAAGTAACAAGAAAATGATATTAAGACTCTTGATTTATTACGATAAAATAATAAAATATTGTGAATATAAATTCTATATTAAATATTACTTCAAAAAAGTAAAAATTTAACCATAATTTAAATAAAAAATACCAAAATGTATCAAAATATGTGGCTTTGTTTTCTAACCCTGTGTGGCTACATTGTTTGTCCAAAAAATATGCCGTATTTAAACTCTTACAAACATGTTTTAGTCGTGCTGTACTTAAAATATTAACTGTGTTTTTTTATCATTAATCTTAACATTTAAAAAAATCTCTTCATTTTCCTTGATTATTATTTTTCCCTCTGACGACTTTTACGACTCCCACTGCACAACAAGTACCAGATATCCGGTAGCCGGTAAAACCACTCTGCATAATTTAGACCTGTCATGGTGTGTTATATTACTAGATCTTTGTAACGTTAGAAAAGAACTATGCAGGAATCCGTTAAGGTAAGTACAACTTCAGGGCCACTTGTTCTGCCGTGAAGCAGTAGTGTGCGAACATTACTGTGTTTCGTTCTGTAGGGAACTGACAGCTAGTGTCTCAGGGGGACATTGTGACACAGCATCAGTATATACGTACTCATATTTTCATTACACATACCATCAAGTGAACGTTTTGCTCGTCACGTCTTTTTCTTCTGTGAAAAAAATATTAAAATGAAATGTAATGTTCCTGGCTATTCAGTATATTCATATTTTTTTATATAAGATTAACTATTTTTTCTGTTAAGAACACAGTCAATTTAGATACTGCTATTAATTTCTGAGAATATTAGTTTTAGCATTCTATGGATTACAAATTAACGTCAAATTAATTATGTTACGTATGTTTATTTTATGCTGTTTGGGACGCTTCAATTAAACACAAGAGTTGAGTCAAGATTGTATTTATTATCTGTCTGCATGCAAATATAATTTATTTTAATTTTACCTATAACCTATTTTTAAAATTACTTTTTTACTATTAATGGTGTGTGTAAAAAATTATAGAATAAATTCATTGATGGTATCTGTTAATCTCGTTTCAGATGAGAAATTTACCGCCTTCTGGCGCCCTTTGTTCTGGCTTAGGTCCAAATATTTGGTAACATCATCGGCCACTTTGCTGGCAGACTTTGAATTCTCACTTTTCTCTACAGTTTTCCCAAATATTTATTTCTTATTTGTTTCTTACGATATACCATATCTAACATACCTCCTACAACCGATAATTGTTGGGAGAGAAAGGTTCTCGTAATGACAAACGCAGTGAAGAGCGACCCCCTGCTAGAAACTTTTACTGGTGGTAAGATTCCTATGCAGGAATTCGTCTAGGTATGTATCACCGCAGGGCCATTTAGTCTGCCGTGAAGCAGTAGTATAGTAGTATATATCTCTGATATATATTTTCGGTGATGTAATTGCTGTTAGCCTTCTCGGCTTTTACAGCTTCATCGGATACTCATATATGTCTGAAAGGCATTCATAGCTAGAGCATATGAGACTTAAGAACTGATGTGTCAGGGTGACGGACGCACTGTGGTGCCGCACAAAAATGTTGTTGGTGCCATAGCATTGTAGTAGTAATAGTAGTGATTGTTTTAGGTACACGTTGCACTTACCATCAGGTGAACGTTTGGGTCATCTCGTCGCTTAATCTTATAAAAAAAGATGCAAAAAGAGACAAAAAACTGGAAGTCAGGTACTGTGACCAGATATTATATTGCGTACGCTACCTTAAAAAGTCAGTGATTTAGTCTTGTATGCCCAGTAATTTCATTAACTACGAGTTGTTGTTTTATAGGCACTTAACCATGTAACAAAAAAAGCAGTAGAACTTTCACACTACTTGCTGCCCACCGAGCGTAAAAACAACTACTTATTACTCTTCTAAAATAGGGAGAGTTAATGAGAGTATAATGTGAGGAAATAGGTGGAATTGTCTGGATAATTCTACTGCTGAGTATCTTGCAGAGTATGTGGAAGAAGCTTTCGTTACTGCAATTCTAAAAAAAACAGTGCCTAAAATTATAACAATAATTACAAAAAATTTAGTGCAGTTATTTCACGAAACATACCCTATATGAAATAGTAAAGTAAAGTAAAGTTTCAGCCTATAAATGTCCCACTACTGAGCACAGGCCTCCTCTCATTTCTGAGAGGGTTTTGGAGCTAGGAAGAATCCGCCACGCTGCTCCAATGCGGGTTGGCGGATTTCACATGTCTTCGAAATATTTTTTATTCCTCAGTCATGCAGGTTTCCTCACGATGTTTTCCTTCACCGCCGAGCACGTGGTAAATCAGCACTTAAAATTGCAATTAACAATTTTAGTGGTGCCGGCACCGGGAATCGAACCCAGGTCACTCACTTACTATGAAATTTAAAGCGAGCGCCTAGCCCCTGAGCTACCACGGCTCGATATATGAAATAATCAATACCGAATAAAAATATTGTCACAAAGACAACATTTAAATTTTCGGGCGCTCTAATCTATTGAAATCTGTGACAATAAAGGTCAACGTTATTATTCGCTAGGAGCCATCACGATCTTCCATCTCGCTCGCACTCGTAGGCTTAATAAGCGCATAAATCGGCACCTTTCTAAACTAAGGAAAAAAGTTTGAGCGGTTGGAATGCAAAAATAAACTAGAGTGAGTTTAAAAAATTTTAGGCAAAAATCAGCACATAAATTCACCAAAAGCTACGCGAATTTGCGTATTTCTCAATTAGTTAATGTCGTTAAAAGCAACTTAATACATTTGCGTAAAAACTCCTTGTATTTTCGATTGCTCCCATTCGAATAAGTTATATTGACAATTAACAACCACTAGTATTTATTATAACATTGTCTGTATATTTCGCACAACTATTGTTAAATGAAGAGTCGTGGTAAGCCTCATATTACACAAGCGACTTGAACTTGATCATCGGTGCCTGCATCATTAAAAATTATAATTCATCTTCATTTATCATCATTAAATTTTTCACTGGTGGTAGGATTCATATGCAGGAATCCGTCTAGGTAGGTACCACCCCAGGGCCAGTTATTCTGCCGTGAAGCAGTAGTGTGCGAACATTAGTGTGTTTCGGTTTGAAGGGCACTGTGAGCTAGCGTAATCACTGGGCATATGAGACTTAAAAACCATGTCTCAGGGTGATGGGCACAGTGAGGTGTCACACAGAAATTTTCTGGGTAACACAGCATTTGTTATGGACAGACGATGCACATACCATCAGGTGAAGGTTTAGTTCGTTTCATCACTTTATGCTACAAAAAAATATAAAAGAAAAAAGAAAAGTAACAGCCTATAAATATCCCACTCCGTAGCACAGGTCTTCACTCATTTCTGAGCGGGTTTTGGAGCCGAGAAGAGACCACCACGCTGCCCCAATGCTGGCCTGCGGCTTATTGATAAATTAAGAGCTTAAACTTTAACAGCAATAAATGATGGATAATTTAGAATACTGTAAATAAAAAAAACATGAAACACAATAAGAAACGCACAATATAATAACAAAGAAGGATTGGGAAATTAAAACAGTGGAATTGAATTAAGGCTTTTTCAATACACTGGGCATGCCACAGTTTTAAAGGTAAAGGTAGTAGTTTAAATGAAAATATTTAAAAAAAAAAATCTGCTAGGATCAATTGGGACAATGTAACACAGTAATGTAACATGTAGTGTTTATCCTTCAGTTTTCTAATAATTCTTGAGGAAGGTAAAACGGGAAATAATTTAGTAGCAATTTTTTATCGAGAGGCGCAGACGCGACATTTTCTATAAATATGTACTCAAAGAAAAGTAAATATCTAACGGTACACTGAAGTAAATTTACTTACCGTACTTGGTTTATCGAATCAAAAACATCCTGAAGCAGATTTAAGGAGACTTCTTTTATCATAAAAATACAGCACCTTCCAAATAAAAATTTAGCTAGTTGCTACCACTGCTTATATTCGTAAGCGAAGCTTGATCCCCGCTGTATATTTTTGTAGAAAAATCAAGACGTTCACCTGAAGTGCAATGTCTGCCCATAACAAATGTCACCCAGAACATATCTGTGTACTGGGTGCCCGTCCGAACTGAACTGGAAATCTTATACGGCAGCTCAGTAAAGAAGAGTATCATCAGAGGTTTAATCTTCGTACAAAAGTTTCAGCCTATAAATGTCCCACTACTGAGCACAGGCCTCCTCTCATTTCTGAGAGGGTTTTGGAGCTAGGAAGAATCCGGCACGCTGCTCCAATGCGGGTTGGCGGACTTCACATGTCTTCGAAATATTTTTTATTCCTCAGACATGCGGTTTCCTCACGATGTTTTCCTTCACCGCCGAGCACGTGGTAAATCAGCACTTAAAATTGCAATTAACAATTTTAGTGGTGCCGGCACCGGGAATCGAACCCAGGTCACTCGCGTACTATGAATTTTAAAGCGAGCGCCTAGCCCCTGAGCTACCACGGCTCTCTTCGCTTCGTACAAATTAATCCTGAATTAGGACTAATAGTACTGTAAGAAATTAGTTTTCAATTCCCATTTTTCAATATGCGCTCTCGTGATTCGCTAAGGGAACTATTTAAAAAAAAATGTATTTTTACTTTTTCGTGCCAATATATACTCGTATATGAAAACGTTATGCATGTACGTAAATTTAATCACTATTTCCGAAGAATAGTGACAATCACATTTTAAAATTAAGAAATAATAATAAACTTAATAATCTAAAATTTAGACTTAATAAGGTAAAACATTATTTTATGGGTCGGTATAATTGTGCCTAAAATTGTGCGTGTATTATTGGTATTTATAATAAAATTCTAGAAGATAAAGTAATTCTATGAGAAACTAAATTAAAAACTTATATTAAAAAAAGTCTGTCCTCCAAAACTTATTATAATTTAAATGATAAGGACGCATGGAAAGTATCTGTCCAGGGAGACATTCAAGTAATGTACTCGTATAACACAATGTAATTGTTATTTTGTGGGCAGCTACGTACTACGTAATATATATTTTTTGTTTTTGTAATTGTAAAATGTAAATTGTCTTTTGCAATACTAAAATTGCGCTCTGTAAAGTAAATGACATTAATTTAAGTAATGTTAATTTGTTTGGTAGACTTGAGTGTGTCATGCTCGCTTCAATGTCTCTGCTTGCGGCGGCGTTGTGTGGCGGGTCGTCCACTTTCCTTTGAAAAGGTCAAGGAGGGCGATGGCTGCCACATGCGTCATACTTGTGAACAGGCGCTGTTGGTGGAGGCTGGTCTGCTCGAGTTTGCAATGCGTTTATTCATTTGTTATTAAATCTTGTATAACATTTTGTCATGGAGCGTGCTTTAGTTTTCTGTGAGACTGTTCTTTGTAAATTTATTCATAACTAGCGATCCGCCCCGGCTTCGTACGGGTAGATAGATATAAGAACGATAAATTACTACTTTATTTGGACAAATAGAACAACCACAGTTCCTTTCACTAACATTTTTGCTAACCGCCGATGAGAATAGTCGCATTCTCATCGGCGGCTCTGAAGTTGGTCAAATAAGACTACGTTATTTTACCAAAATAATGTTTTATTTATGGGAACATAGGCCATGAAATATAGCCAATACTTGATGTCGTGGTAGCAAAATAAGACGACCGCTCTCGACCGCTGCTCAAAGGGAGCCTCGATGATGCCCAAGTTGCATGAAGCCGGCAGCGTACCGTTCAAGAGACACCGCGGCCGCTGTATTTTTTAAAGAGCGTTTAAAGTTTTAAATAAAAGAAAACATATATTAAAATTACAAACCACTATTCAATCTTTTCTAGTTTACAAAAAATAATAATATGTAGGTATGTAATTAATAGATCTTAGTCTATTCGCGAAGAGCACGGGCGAGCGTAGGTCTGATCGCTCACACCGCGGCATTTTTCTTACTTTTACAATTTTTATACCTATCGTAACTTCTAAACGATAGGTCCGATTCGAATAATTTAAAGAGGACTTTACATGTACAAAATCAACCTTGACTATGAAACTATTTTGTAGGATAAGGATTAATATCATGATACGAATGTAATCATCTTTCGATTCTACCCGTGTTTTGATAGACTAATTTGAACAAAAATCGGTTATTGTGACTTAACTATAATAGTTAGACAGATAGCCTCCCGGACTTTTTTGTGAGTAGTGATGAGTAAATGTAGTACATTATTTTCTTTATCATTAAAAGTTTTTGCAGCGCACGCCAAATAATGACTTTTATCAGTAAAATTTTGATACCTTGAGTTACATCATAGCAATTTTCGTAGGAAACTCGTTTTTTTTTGTTAATTAAATACAACTCATGTTAGTCGGTGATAATGTAGTTGTATATAGGTAAAATAATTTTTAAAATCGGTCAGTAGTTTTTAAGTTAAATCATTACAACCAAACATACAAAAAATCAAATCTATCCTCTTTATAATATTAGTTTACATGTACTTTTGACAAAGATATAAAAATAACAAAATAGAGTATACCTACGGAGTTCTTCTTCTTCGTTTAATTCTGGCCTCTCTCAATAGAATTCTGCCAATGCAAATCTGCAAATCAGTCACGGGATTGACAATAGATAATTCAAAATGTCGATCAACAGTAAAATGATGGTTGACTTTTACTGAAGATTTATTTTATGTTTATTTCGCCTGTTTCTTCTCCGTCAGAGAAACCCCATTACAAAACGGCGGTAGAATGTAAAAAATTACGTTTGACAATCGAAATTTATATTTCTTACGTCTAAAAATAAAAAAATTCATTTCATTTCAATAAATCAAGGGCTTTGTTAAATGTGGGGTCAACTCTGAATGAATGTTTGACGTACCGTCAAAGTATATGTCAAACTATTTTGATATTATTTAATACATAGTTTGTGAACCTGTCGTCTGAGCGATGTGCGTATTAAAATTATACAGACAAGCGTTAAATTTTCGCTCGCGTAAAAGTAATATGGTATAATTCGAAGTTTGGGTTTTTTTCATAATTGAAAATGTTAGTACTCAGGAAATATGTTAACTGTTACTAGTATGTTCCCTTTATTGCTTACGAACAAAACCTATACTAGATGTATTAGAATGATCTCTAGAAAAGCCACAACGTCAAAGATCATAATTTAGAAATCAGTCGAATGAAAATATTGCCAAAGCCTTACCCACGGTAGCAAACTGTGATGGATGATGGTGTGATTCGTTTTAACCATCTGTGAAGTGTAACATCCCTCTACAAGATGCAAGAGTATACAACCTGAATTGTGATTGTGGTCTGTCTTACATAGAGCAAACAAAAAGATCAGTATAAACCCGCGTAAAAGAACATATAGCTGATGTGAAGCATCGTCGCTCCAGGAAGTCTGCAGTCTGGGACGTTGTTCTGGATCATCCCAACTCTTAACTTAGGTTTGATTAACCACAAATCCTGGGATCCCATAATTAATAAAATTAAATCAAAAACCAAGTACATCACTGCAAAGCTTCAAGTCACAGTTAGCTCTTTCTGCGTAGATCGGACCAAAATAATAATTAAAAGCTGAAGGTACTCCGGGTTAACTATGACATCAGGACATCTGTCACCTCAGTTCTCCCATGACCGTGGTTGCTGTAAAGTGCTCGAAACGTCCGGTTATAAATAGTTCAAAATTAAACGCGATAAAATCCGTAAAAAATAGTTTTATTTAAATGATTAGTTTTCGTGTAAATATTAGTAATCACTAAATTATATACGAGTACAAAAATTCAAGCCAACGTTTTTTTCTTAATTGACTTATAGATGGTTATTAATTTTAAAGTTTAAATGTCGTCTAAAGCTTATATTAGTTAAATGTATAGGCTTTTTAGTGCACGCAAGTGCAAAAGAGAAAGAAAAAGATTTTACAAGTTTTTTTTTTCATTTAGGTTTTTTGCCATCACACTTTGTAACTTCTTTCACAGTGATACTCGTATAAGCTCTGAAGTAGTAGTAAAGTAATTTGAGCAGTTTGCTTTTTTCAATAGTTGATTTTTTTACCAAAAAGAAGTCGCAGCTACGGTTGTGGTTAGGGATCACCTCGATGTGATGATTATCCTACTGAGACTTTGCTGCAACCAGAAAAGACTGGGTTTAACGACATGCAGCGAACATACGTTGAGGCTAATGAGAAGATAGAAGATTAGAACATCCTGGAAATCTTCTCACCTTCTGTCATCATCAATCTGGTTTGTCTATTTCTTCTTTGTTGAAATATCATTGGATTGTCCTAGTTTTTTTATAGGAGTAAGTGACGAGACGAGCGAAACGTTCACTTGCTGACAAGTGCAATGACCGTCCAAAACAAATACAGTGTCACCCAGAACATCCCTGTGTGGCAGCGCTATGCGCCCGTCCCCTGAGACATCAATTCTTAAGCTTCGTATGTCCAGTAAATACGCTAGCTCTTATTGCCGTAATACGGTAATGTTGGCACACTGCTGCTAGACGTGACTTGATCTAGATGGATTCCTACATAGAAATCCTATCACTAGTAGTCCAAAGATCTTTTTCCCTGAAGAACCGGATAATCCTCGTCGACTTGGGTTAAATATATTATATACTCAGAATTATGGTTTTCGCAGAAATTTAAATAAAAACTACCTATTCTGATCTACCTTTCTTTCAAAACCCACTCTACAGTGTTGATGAGGATCCTTCAACGCAAAATTGGGCAAGAAGAAAAAGGTTGAACTGACTGTAGGGAAATTTCGAATAAGATTACGCAATCCACGAGGCAACATTCTGTCAACTTTATGGAGGGGGCAGAATTAAAAAATTCACAAAATAATATAACTAAAATGCAACTACAGACTGCAGAAGTACCTAAATTATTAACTCTCGCTATCGGTTATTTACATTATATAAACCTCTCAACGCCTTTGGTCCTTTTATACACAGACATTTTAGTCACAGACGAGTGGTTATAACATCAGCCATCTAATGAAGCTTGAAACGTAGCTAGGATGAGTGAGAGCGCTGCCAGCCATGTTATTAATAAGTTACCTGCATTGCTTTGTCACTTTTACAACCCTAATTGTCTTATACAGTTAATATAATTAATTAAACTGCGATGTAATTAAATTTTAAAAAAGTAGTTATATCCAACACTTCGACTTAGTACTGTATAAAAAATTTAGGCAATGACATAATAGACATAAATGAGATAAACTGAATTTCACATTTAAACTTTAAAATAATTAACCAGATCAGTCAATTAAGAAAAAAAATGTTGATTAAAATTATGAACTCGTATATAATATAGTGATTTCTAATATTTACGCGAATACAACACATTTAAATAAAACTATTTTTTACGGATTTTATCGCGTTTAATTTTGAACTTTCGACCGACGTTTCGAGCGCTTTACAGAACCCACGGTCACGGCAGGACGGATGTCCAGATGTTAAAGTTAACCCGGAGTACCGTATCATTTTGGTCTGATCTACGCAGAAAGAACTAAATGTTACTTGAAGTCTATCAGTGGTATACTTGGTTTTTGATTTAATTTTCTTAATTATGGGATCCCAAGCTCGTGGTATTACCCAACCATCTTCTCTATTGAAATTAGGATGTTATTTAATTTCAATAGTCCCGTGAATGATCAGTGGTAGGAATCGGTGTTCTTTTGCGAGGATTTGTAGTTTATCAAATCTGATGTAATAGTTGGGATGATCCAAAACATGGTCTCAGACTGCAGACTTCCTAGAGCGACGATGTTTCACGTCAGCTATATGTTATTTTACGAGGCTTTTCACCCATGTTTTTGTTTGGCTTTGGGTGGTACCTACCTGGACGGATTCCTGTATTCATTTCATTTTTTAGCTGACAAGACGACATCATTTTTACCTGATGATAAGTGCAACGCCTGCTGGTAACTGCTGCTTTTACGGTTCTGTGTAAATTTCCTATCTTAAAGTTATTGAACGTATTCATTTAATTTTAAATTCTCATTAAACTAAATATAAAAGTAAATAAATTTGTCTCGTTTTAACTTTACGGTTTAAACGGTAAGCTTCATCTAGTTAATTGTAATGCCAGACTAATGCAAAATAGTAGAATTAAAATTACTTTTCATAGCTTTATTTAAAAATCACAGATGTAAGTCAATATTTTTTTAATTGTTAACAATGCGTCGTCTGAAACACAAACAACGACAACAATTTTCGAACGTAATATATATACTACTAACTTTGGAGACGACTCTGATCAACTTTATGCATAAAATCTATTAAGTTTCATCGAACGGTAAAACTTAACAAAAATGAGGCCAAAACAATTCAGCTGTAATATCTAATAAGCATCTTTAGCTTTTGCACAAACAATGTGCCTTAAAATTGCTACAAAAATAATTCAAACGCGACGCTTCGACAACCTAGTGGTTGAAGTACCTGACTTCTACACCACGTGTCCTGGGTTCGAATTCCAGCCAGAGCTAACATTTATGAAAATTCAAATCGTTGGTTTTCGTGTCTGGTTGTGTTATGCATTTAATATGTATCAGTACAACACACTCACCATGCAGGAGAAACCATGTGTGGGGCACAGTTTTTGTAAAAGAAACGTGGACGCTGTATAAACAAAAAATTATACATCTGACGTAATTGATTTAATTAAAATATTCAAGAGCCTGGCTTTGACGCTGTCGGTCCTAGATTTGAATAGCCGAAGTCAACATATGTGCGAAAATGATGAATTGATAGTTATTAAAGTTATATAGTGAGGTATATTTATCTACAGAAAATTATAATAAGAATTAAGAGCAAATTGAATTGTATATGGACCATTCCTTGACTTGGGTAATTCAGAGTGCTAAAAAAGCCTTAAAATTTAACGACCTTGCGTTTAACGTTTTAAAAATTATGAGCCTTCAAAAGAATCATTGTTGTTCATTCCTAATATTACTGATTATACGAATGTATGTTACCGAGATCTGTACCATTCTATTGTAGGTAAATTGAAATGTCTTCTTAACAATCACATAAGATTTACTTTCAGTTTACGTAACGTACGTATAACCACGTTTCCTCTTGCCATTTTAAGCTTAAATAACTTTCTGTCCGTTATAGGGTCAAGAAGTTTGATAGTACAGTATTCTATTGTAACCTATGCAAATTCTACATCTTAACAATAACTTAAAATATCTTTATTCTACTCACGACCGAGTATCTCGTTCCCTATACAAACTAAAGTTTCGTATTCACAGCATACTACTGTATTTTTCAGTATTTCTTTAACTATTAGACTGTACTTCTCTAGTACATAATCCCGATGGCAAAAGATAGCTCCTAATAAGTACTCGGTTAAAAGATTGGTTACAGTATATTATCTTTACTGGTGGTAGGATTCCTATGCAGGAATCCGTCTAGGTAGGTACCACCCCTGGGCCAGTTATTCTGCCGTGAAGCAGTAGTGTGCAAACATTACTGTGTTTCGGTTTGAAGGGCACTGTGAGCTAGCGTAATCACTGGGCATATGAGACTTAAGACCTTATGTCTCAGGGTGATGGGCACAGTGTGGTGTTAAATTTCCTGGGTGACATTACATTTGTTATGGGCAGACGTTGCACTTTCCATCAGGTGAACGTTTTGCTCGTTTCATCACTTTATCCAATAAAAAAAAAATCTACTGCAAAAATCCTTTATTCTTACGTTCACTGAGAGTGTTAACGCCACAGCAACAGGACCCCACCCGACAAGGCAGGAACCTAATCAGTGGGCTCTTTGTAACTTTTGGTTTAAGGGGTTAACAATACATACATACATACATACAGTCACGCCTCTTTCCCATAGGGGTAGGCAGAGACCACTTCTTTCCACTTGCTACGATCCTGACACACATCTTTAGCTTCTTCTACTTTCATTAGCGTTTTCACACACGTTCGTCGGTTGCGGGTACTTTTAACGTGACCTTTCCTCCAAAGTTCACCTATCTGATTGTGATACGTACGCCTAGGTCGACCCTTACCGGCTTTTCCATTCACACTTGCCTCATAAATCTGTTTCGTCAATCTCCTTTCATTCATCCTCTCTACGTGTCCAAACCATCTAAGCATGCCTTTCTCTATCTTTTTCACTACATCTTCAACCACACCGCAACGTTCCCTTACACGCTGTTTCTTCGTCAATCAGAGTTACTCCAGCTATACTTCTCAAACTTCTCATTTCCACAGCGTTAATCCTACTTTCATGCTTCTTCTGCCAGACCCAGCATTCACTACCATACATAAGTGTGGGGACCAGAACTCCCCTATGTACAGCCAGTCGTGCCTTTTTAAATACGTTCTGGCTACACATAAAGTTATGCAGAGCCCCATTCACTTGATTTCCTGCCAATACTCTTCTCTCAATAAAGAATAAATAAGTAAATATACTGCTGCACGCTATAAAAAATATCCTTTTTACTTAAAATGCCAAAATAAAATCATAATGGATTAGCGAATGCATCGCTGTGTTATCATTTTTTTCTATAAAAAACGTTGGTGCATCAGCATACAATACATCATATAATAATTTGGATCGACGGTAGCACAGTGAATGATTATTATTTATTAAATAAGGGTAAAACTTCATTACAACACGTCGGATACTGGACTTATAAATTAATTAATTAATATGTGTATCAATTACATACATTTATATTCATAAATATATATTATGAAGCAAAATACTCAATGAAATTCGAACGCAATGCAGGAATGATAGAAATGCAGTATCATTTATCACGGTACACTTCCATGCCATGTTGTTAATGTGCCGTTGAATAACAACGTACGAGTACGTTTTGAAAGTTTGCAACCACAATTCGGTATCAACTAATTTCTAAGCAAATTATTTCAAAACCATCTTAAAACTTGAAATGATATGCAGCTAATTTTAGTAAAAGAAACAGCCTTTAAATGTTCCACTACTGACCACAGGTCTCCTCTCATTTCTGAGACGGGTTTGGAAGGGTCCGCCACGCTGCTCCAATGCAGGTTTGCGGACTTAACGTCATGTCTAACGAAATTTTTATTATTCCTCAGACATTCCTCACGATATTTTCCTTCACCGCCGAGCACGTGGTAAATCGACACTTAAAATTGCAATTAACAACTTAAGTGGTGCTGACACCGGGAACCGAACCCAGATCACTTGCGTACTATGAAATTTAAAGCGGGCGCCTAGCCCCTGAGCTACCCCGTCTCATAAATTTAGTATTTATTTCAAAAAATAAATGTCTAATAGAAGTAGACGAGTAAACATTTAATAGAATTGGAAAAATTCGTAACTACTGAGTTCGTGATCGAAGGGCAAAATATTCTATCTCGTTGCAAATTCGTTAAGTACACTGTAGCATGACTGAGCGCTCTACATTTAACTGGTTTTCTTCTAGATTAATTGTAAAACCACGTCGGTTTTAGGTATATTTGGTGAATCCTACTCCTGATATATTTAAAAAACTACACTAATATAAAAAAAACAATCAAATGTATTTCTTTATCAAAGAACATCAAGCGTAGCTTAAATATTGAACAAAAGATACTTTGTAATAATTACGTTCTGGCTTAAATTGCTATGGTATTAAAAATAACGTAATCGTTGAAAAGTTAATCCCTACAAGGCATACTACAATAGAAGGTAATTTTCTAAATAAACCTACAAAAGTTAAATCAAAATAATAAAAAGAGCAACATGAATGTACTCGTAATTTCAAACCGAATATTTTCATGACGTTTAATTATTCCCCGTTACTCTCATCAACAACAAATTACGTAAAGCTGAAACTTTGTCTCGGTAACAGAACGCAGTTGAAATAGTAGTAGCAAGAAGTGGTCTAATTAATAATTTGTATCCTTTCTGAGTGCTTTACATATTTCATATATTATATAAAAGTGGTGGCGGTTTTTCGCCTTACATTTAATAGCTTCAACCATAATAGCGACACCAAAAAAAATTGTGTAATTTAATTGTCGTGTGCAGTGACGGCTTAAGAGAATCTACCACACCATCTCATCCCGTGGGTGTCGTAAAAGTCAGGAGATGGGCAGCAGCATCTTCCTGGAAAATCTAAAACTGGAATAAATAAACTGTGCTTGCCAACCCGCCTGCCAAGCATGGTAACTATGGAAAAATCCCCCAAAATGAGAGCTACAAACTGGTGGCAATCTATGTCGGAGGCCTATGTTCAGCAGTCGACTACTGATAGGCTGAAATGATAATGATGATGAATTTAAGTGCGCAGAAAATGTAAAGAGGCCTATGCCTAGAAGTAGCACATTTATGGGATATTATTTTATCATACATTTATATTTTTCGTTGATAATACTACTTGAGAAGTAGACTAAAACAGTATAATTAATGGTGATGACGATACCAATTAAGCAAAAAAAAAAAATTTGCGAAGCCCTATTTAATTTAAGAGGTCACGTTGTTCTATAGAAGATTACAACCATTATCTATGAAGAACCAAGATGTAGCTGCGATGTCACCCATGAGGACTTGCAAAGCCTCATTGGCATATATTATATTTTTCTATCTATTGTATTATACATTTTATAACTTCTTGTATATAAATGTATATTTACATATACACAAGAATTGCTCCCTTACACAATATTTTATGTCACGCATGTTAGAGACAATGACTGCGTAGCTATGATCAACGTGCCTGCCGAGTCGTTATTTCAAGGTTCTAAAACAAATTATTGTTTTAGGTTTGCATAAATCATTCTTCTTTCAAAGAAGTCATGAAGTTTACTTTAATGTTTTATTTTAGGGTACGCGTGGATGGGTAACGACCCATCACGCCTCGTTTCCCGAATAGGCGAAAAGTACGCTACAGATGTGATTTTCGTCTACGTCTTATATGGGAAAAGAGCGTGACAATACGAGGGTGGATTGAAAAGTACTCGGCCTAACACAGATCCATTCAATTCTAAAAATCAAATCTACCCACATTATTTAGTTCAGTTCAAACTAGTTCATTGTGTGAAGTTCGAAACGTGTGCGATAATTAGTTGTGATTTTATAAATTTATTAACAAAGTAATCGGTCATAATTTCCGCGAATGGAGCAAATCGAGCAGCGTGCCGTCATTAAGTACCTCCATAAGAAGGCGCTATCATCAAAAGCCATCCATGATGACATGGTCAGTACATTAGGCGATTGTGCTCTGTCATATTCATCCGTCAAAAAATGGATAGCAGAATTTAAGCGTGGTAGAGAGAGTGTGAAAGATGAACCCCGCTCTGGAAGGCCTTCGACGTCAACTACTGACGAAAATATTAAAAAAGTACTTGATTTAATAATGGGAGACCGCAGATTAAAAATTAGAGAGATAGCCGAGATTATAGGCATCTCTTATGAACGAACTCAAAACATCATTGTCAACGAGTTGGGTTTCCACAAGGTGTCTGCGAGGTGGGTTCCGCGACTGCTTTCAGTTGAACAAAAAAGGACGCGATTGACTATTTCACGCGACTGTTTGGAGTTATTTGAAGCCGATGCAGATGATTTTTTGAATCGTCTTGTTACTATGGACGAAACATGGGTTCATTACTGTACACCGGAAACAAAACAACAATCAAAACAGTGGAGAAGACCTGGTTCACCACCCCCTAAAAAGGCTAAGTCGATTTTGTCGGCAAATAAGGTGATGGCTTCAGTATTCTGGGACTCGAAAGGTGTGATTATGATTGATTATCTTGAAAGGGGTCAGACTATAAACTCTGATTACTACTGCACCTTACTACGTCGTTTACGAGAGGAAATAAAAGAAAAACGTCGAGGAATGCTCAGAAGAAAAGTCCTGTTTCATCAAGATAACGCCCGTGTTCACACGTCAGTACAGTCAATGGCTGGAATTCACAACTGTAGCTTTGAACTGTTACAGCATCCGCCGTATTCACCTGATCTGGCACCATCAGACTTCTTTCTGTTCCCTAACCTAAAAAAGCACTTGGGAGGTCAAAGATTTTCGACAAACGACGAGGTCAAAGCAGCTGTAGACGCATATTTTGACTCTAAGGAAGAATCATTTTTTTTTAACGGTCTAAATGCTTGGAAGGGGAGGTGGCAAAAGTGTATTGAACTTGATAGTGATTATGTAGAAAAATAAAAATATAACTGATTTAGTATGTGTTTATTTTCTTGGTTAGGCCGAGTACTTTTCAATCCACCCTCGTATGTAGGTACGTTATTATTTTATTACAATGAATATTTTTAATTGCGTGAAGAAAGTACATAAAAATCATATCAATCTGGTGCTTAATCTCATCATCGTCACAATCATCAGCTTGTTAAAATCTACAGCTATAACAGATATAGGCCTCTTCCAAGCAGTTTTGATTAACGGTAATCGGAGTGAATTTGCGATCACAGTCCCGGAATCTTTGCATTTTAGGCGCAGCCCCCCGTCACCTGTCTTTGTATTTTCGATTTGGCTTTTTTGAAGATGGTTTCGCCACCCATTGGAAGCCATGAGATTTTCTTTGCTCTTAAGACAGTCTAAAATTATTAGCACCAGTAATGTCCCCATATCACTGATAATCTTAGTGCATTTCTAAAAAAATACTAACCTAAATTTATAGATAACAAAATTATGAAAAAATAGATACTTAAAATTGAAATAAAACATGCATGTAGATATATGAGTTTCAGTTTATGTTCGATTTATTAACTAGCTGTGATACCGCGTGCCCCGTGGTGCCCCACTTTGCCGCATCTAGGCTACTGTCTCGATATTGCCCCTTGCTACTTTTTTATTCCCTAACATCTCAAGTGAACTCATCATGGCGGTGTGGAGGAGGTTAAAGATGCTGTAGCCGTGGTTCTGAACGAGTTAACTTCGCAGGATTATCAAGGGTGCTTCGATTCGTGGGAGCAACATTGTAATCGTTGTGTAAAGCAAGAGGGGAGACTACGATAATAAAATTTTGTGACAAACTTAATCTGCTTGTTTTTAGTGTGAAATTCCCGGAACTAAATTGCAACACCGTGTATACGAACTATATATGTCATAGCATTTTATATATTCCAGAAGTTTTTCTAAACCAGGTCGTTAGTAAATTTAAACCCACTTTGAATGTATGGTGGTTGGTGGTAGACCAAGGTGGCTTAAAAGCCAAAATTGGTATTTCAGAGAAAAAAAACCTGTATTTGAACTCAAGTAAATGCGTTCAACTTGAATTCAAATATGGGTTTATTTCTCTTGTATAACAATAATTTGATTAACAAGAAATATTAAGTATCGATTTTAAAATGTTCTTCCTATTGACAGAAAATATATGAGAAAATCGGAGGTCCCATCACATGATTCAAAAGCTTAACAATGGCTTTAAAAGGAAAAAAACAGACTTATTTGTATTTATTTGAACCTATAAAATTCAAGGCAAATCATTTAAGGTTAAGGTTATTTTTGCAAGTATGTGTCAGTGAGCAAGCCTTTTGATTTCAAGTAGAAGCACCTGCGTAATTCGTGTGTAATACCTCTTGTGTCACACCACAATCCACTTGCCACCATGAGACATTGATTATTAAAACGTATAAGCTCATATTCTTTTATAATACCTCTTATGAAAGGTAAATTACAATTCATTTCGCAACGGCCGACAACGCATCTGCTATTCTTCTGGTTTTGTAGATGTTCATGGGCGGCGGTGATCACTTACCATCAGGTGAACTACTTGCTCGTTTGCACCCTCTGTATATATATATATATATATATATATATATATATATATATATATAATTATATAAGTAAGTTCTCTCACATCCCTTATAATTTAACCCAAAAAAGCTCTCTTACACACTTAGTCCGGAGTAATAAAATTTAGGGAGCTCAGAGTGGTTTCCATTACCCACATCAATATCTTGTGAATATTGAAAATTACTTGTGAAAGCTGTGAAGTATTGGAAAATATCTATTCAACACGTATAAACTGAGGCTTATTATTTTAATGGAATAATTCTCACTTAAGACGATTCTTCTGGCTACGGTCACATTTTTAAGTGGCATTATGTTTGTTATGCTATGTATTTATAATGATTTCAAGGGAAAAACAGACAAAAAATATATTAATAAGTACTTGGACACATTTCAATGAAAACGACAATGATTTTCGATTACGCCGACAACTACCGGATACTGTTGGAAGTTATCAACTGCGTTGGAGATATACTCGTAATAGTGCCTCAAGTGTACGCGCAAGCACAAATGCACTCGGTCGTCCCAACCTACCAGTACCCGATGTAACACGGTTATGCAATAAGATCTTTGGTAGGCTGCGTACAGTATCAAAAACACAAGGACAATCACAACACAGCCAGATCCGAAAACCACCAATTTGTTTATTTACATAATTTTTTGCTCCGGCTGTGATTCGAACATAGAACCCTCGGTGTGGTAGTCATGTACGCTAACCACTAGGCAACGCGGTCATCATGTAAAATAACAATACAAACAAAACTGTACAAGGTTACTGTGTTTTTAAACTTTTTTTTTGTTGGTATATTTTTATGTAATAAATAAGTAACACCAGACCGAACCGAACCGAAATCAGACCGGACCAGTGTCACCCAATTAAACTTAAAACTCTTCTTTTATGACGGATGACCTAAAAATAATTGCACATACACAAACACCCACACACGGAAAAACTATCTGTATATAATACAAAGTTTGTTACATTTGGGAAGCACCCACACAAGACAACTAGCTGATGCGCCACTCGAGCCGATGTTTTCAAAACCAATTGCCATGCTTTTGTAAACGTTATTAACGTTAAATCAATGCACTGTAAATTGGCTTAATGTTAATATTTCCTTCTGAAAGACAATACAATTCAATATTAAATATTCGGACACCAGTGTATTTGTATTCTAAGTGGTAAGCCGAGCCTAATAAATATCGTTTTTTTTTGCCACAGGCTTTTATATGTTTAATCTAGCAAGTCGATTTAGTTCTGCACCGTATGCTATTCCTTATAGCATACGGAGCAGTAATGTAAGTGATGCAGAGCTACTCTATTTTCCCAATGAGAGCCATACTAACTAATTGGAAGCTAAAAATATATATATAATTTTTAGAGATAGTTTAATTTTTTTTTAGTTGACTTATATTTAAGTTGAATAAGTCGGCCATTAATTCAAGGATAGGTAATGAGATTAAATGTTTCTTGAGAGAAGTAAGTAAGGCTCAAACTTGGTTTTCACTTGAATCACTAATCGTCACCAAGTAAGATTAATGGATTATGATTATATCGCACATTCGACAAACTATGGGTAAGCAAGATATTATGAATCATGCGATGGTTTCGTTAGCGTTAGATACAGAATATCTGAAAAAATTCTGAACGAAACATCCATTAGCATCGTCAACGCTCATATATCTTTTACTGCAGGATGTAGGTCTCTTCCAAGTTGGAATAATTTGCCGTAATCGCTACGCCTGGCGTCTAAGGTTTGAGGTACCTACCTAAGACGCTGCAGTAGGTCAACATGTAGTCTAGATAAATATCTGGTATATGTAATATATTTATTCAAACATTTTCCTAGTCAACTTTTGGAAATGATGACAAATTCAGAATTAGAATGCAGATTCTTACAAACCGGCACTAGGTTACATATTTAAACAAATAGTAACAATTATTTTTGAATTTCAAAGAAAAATTTCAATTGATAAATATAAACTAATAAAAGAATATGAATTAATTGCATTGTCTTTAGCAAAATTACTGCGTAGTATATGATATAATATTTTTTGATATGAAACATCTATTGACGCGCCTTGGGAGAAAGTACGAACTTTTATGTAGTCGATGGAAATAATGTTATTGTGTTTTATTTCTTTAACACTATTGTCGAATTTAATAGAAGGAAGTAAGATGCCAATATTTTTTTTGCAACATTTTTATTTATTGTTTTTCTTTAATTATACATTCTTTCAATGACCATATTTCTAATTCATTTAGTATCGATGTTTCTGCCGGACGTCCCGTGACTGTCACATTTTTTTATCTCACGCAAAAGGCTCATTACTTTTTGTCGTTAGTTACATGCGTTTATCATTTTTTTGAAGAACAATTCAAAGATGTCATGGTCTATAAGCGTTACATGCTGGAAACACTACATAGTATAATCTACTACCGTCGCACTTTTAGATCATTATTATAGAATATAAATAAGAGGTTAATAATAACTAAGTAAATAAAAATAATGCGTTATAAATTAAGTTACCGTAGTGACCAATTTATTAAATTGACTACTGTGATTGAGTTGTGAGTATGTTAATATTATAAATAACATGTACAAGAACGTTACTCTGCCCAAATATTGATTCATTCGAGTTTTACTTAACTATATTACATATGTTATACGTCTAAAATTATAAACAGTTTGGGCGATACATAATCTGGGGGCACGGCAGTGCCCCCAGCCAAGTCGAGCAAACAAACGACGCGGGGACGGCCGTAACATTATTTTCTCGAAGCAACTCGCGGCACTTTTTACCCCCCTGTATCTTCGTAGTGGATAAAGTTAGAAGTCTGAAATTTCAGTCATCTAGAGTACTCACCGAACCTATCTATACTGCCAAATTACAATTTTGTACCTATGATAGTTTACGAAATATCACAAGTTAAATTCTCCTGTTTTGTCACTGACTCACCGATCATCAAAATTCAAACGTACTTCTAGCGGAAGAAATCTTTAAATTGGGATTTAGTTAGTATTTAGTCCACAATGGAAGGAAAAATTAAAAAATCTTGAAATTTCAGCACCGTTGTCGTTGCGGTTGGTAATCTTAATTTTTCCTACAAAATCTATGACAAATAATTTTATCAGTCGCAAAAGTAAGTTTGTAAATCGTTTAAGTGTGTTTAAAAAGTACATATTATATGTACTACACATTTGACGTGGCTTTGTGGTTAGAATTCCTGACTTCTACGCCGCAAGTCATGGGTTCGAATCTCAGCCGAAGCCCACGTTTGTGCAACACAAATTGTTCGTTTTCGGGTCTGGTTATGTTGTGATTCTTCCCCGGGTTTCCGACGCTGCATCCTAGTCTTGCCGTGTGGTGGCGGCTTAAGAGAATCTACCTTCACAGCGACTGTGAAATGCCCGTACTCTCTGAACACTTCAGAGAAGTATCACGGCGGTTTTTCGAAAAAGCCGCGGTTCATCCAAACCCGCTGGTGGTTAAAGCAGCTAATTATCGATGTAATAAAAACGCGACCGAACGCAAACGTCGACCGCGAAATGTGCTAGACGACACGGACGTCTCAGCACTCCCTGACCACGATACGGTCAGCCACGATCCGAACAACACTGTACACACAGTTAATAGTTTCAACATCACACGCACAACGTCGCGCGACCGCCGTAGAGAGCGGCGCGCAGCTATCGTTCATAACACCGCGTACACCAGATACACCCGTGTTCCAGGGCGGTTCTCACCGCCCAGAGTTTCCGACACACAAGTCGACAGTCCGAACGGAGGCCCGCAGTCTCCCTCGGACGGTCATTAGATGACTTCATATAATAAATTTATGGAGATATTCACTGTAGCGCAAGCACGCTAGCGAACGCAACGGTCCGAACTTAGATGTTTAGTAGGAGCTTATATTTATGTATATATGTTTTGGGTCAAACCAAACCTGGCACGCGGGCCCCGGGCCCGCGAGCACAGCATCCGATGAAGCTGTAAAAGCCAAAAGGCTAACAGCGATCACATCACCGAAAATATAGGTTAAGAGAATCTACCATCGCATCTCATTCCGTGGGTGTCATAAAAGTCGACTGTGGGAACATGAAAACCAGAAGTTGGGCAGCAGTATTTTCCTGGAACATATGAATAAATAAGCTGCGGTTGCCAACCCCTGCCTGCCAAGCGTGGCAACTATGGAAAAATCTCTCGAAAATAAGAGCTACTAAGGGTTTGCATTGCGGTTGGTAAACTTTCTTTTTCCTACAAAGTTCATGGCAAATAATTTTATTAGCCACTAAAGTAAATTTGTTAAATTGTTTAGTTTTGAAGCGCCAATAACCTAACGGTCTACGCCACGAAAATGTAGCAGGATCGAGCCCGCCATTCGTCTATTGTCGTGAACCATTTTCTATATTTTTATATTAGCTTAGTTTTTAACAGTTGTTAACAGGAATATTTACTAATGCTTCTAACATTGATAGAATTCTTTCAAAAAAATAGCGTTGGTATTTTTAATAAGTACTAGTGCCAGTAACACTATTAACATTACACTACTAACACTAGTACTAGTAACATTCTATAGACATACATATATGGGTTGTCGTAAGATGATTATGAGAAGTCAAGATTATGAGAAGAAACAAAGAATACTTGACTTTTACGCTCCAGGCCCCGGGTTCGAATCCTAAGTGAAACAAACATCTGTCCAAAGAAACTTAAAAATAGTTTGTTTCGGGTCTGTATTGTGCAAGTGAAATTATTGCCTGTAAAATGCATTCACCTACGATACAAGAGAGATCCTAGTGTAGGGCATCGTTTTTTTTTTTAAAGTAAGAATATGACGGATCATCAGTCAACTTATTTTTATAGTCATTATTATATATTATAAAATAATTTGCTTATTACCTACAAAAACATGTGCAACCAATTAAACAATGCAATGCTAAAATCTCTTTCTCATCTGGAAATAAAACTGTATAAAACCGTAGATAGCATAGATTGCCCCAAGTATCTCTCAAAAAGGGCCCGTGACTGCATAAAAAAGTATGAAGATGATGCTTCTATGACAGCAGGGCTAGAAAAAAGTATTGTTATTAAAATAGGACCAAAAGTGATGATAAGAAGAAATATTGGCGTGAGCCTTGGCTTAGTGAACGGTTCAATAGGTATAATACAAGGAGTAAAATTTGATTATGAAGATAAAAAAAACAATTAAAAAAATACAAATTAAATTTAATAACGAACATCTTTACGACCTTGCTCCAGTAAAAACGAAATTCGAAATTAGTTCTAGGGCTTATGTTCATCGCGAACAAAATCCTGTATGTATATATATAATTTCGGTGATGTAATTGCTTTTAGCCTTTTTAGGCTTTTACAGCTTCATCGGATCCTGTGCTCACGGGCCAGGGGCCCGCGTGCCAGGGACCCGCGTGCCAGGGGCCCGCGTGCCAGGTTTGGTTTGACCCAAACATAAATAAATAAATAAACTCCTACGAAAACCTTTAAATTCGGACTGTATCGCGTTCGCTGCGTGCTTGCGCGATTTAGAATATATCAATACGATTTTAAGTCGTCTAATGACCGTCCGAGGGAGGCTGCGGGCCTCCATTCGGACTGTCGACTTGTGTTTCGGTAACTCTGGGCGGTGAGAACCGCCCTGGAACACGGGTGTATCGTGTGTACGCGGTGTGATTGTCGACTGTTGCGCGCCGCTCTCTACGGCGGTCGCGCGTCGTGGTGCGTGTTATATTAAAGCTATTAACTGTGTGTACAGTGTAGCCTGGATCGTGACTGACCGCCCTATATGTATAGCGTATGCTATAACCATACACAGAAAGTCAAGGCCTAAGTTTAAACAGCGCACTTATAGACATAAGTTCTTCGGTGTTCACGTGTTTGTTGGTGATTAAGGTTGACTTCGGTAGTATCAAAGCTCAGAAGTCCGCAATTGCGGAGTATAATCGATTACGAAGCATTTACCGTCCAGACTTGTCAAAAATTGTTACACCTGGGAGTGGGCTTTGAGAAGATCCGTAGCCGATGTGCAAGAAATAATACTCCACAAGAAAAAAAGGAGGACTACCTACAAAAAGAAGTGAGATCCAATCAAAAACATTAAAGTGTAAAAAATATATGCCAAGCCTCGCATCACAACTTATATACCGTAAAAATTTGTGAGATCCCATGTTGAGCCAAGTCTGTAATTTTTTTTATATCAACAAAGATGTCTTATAATGATGGTCACAAAATATTGGTTATTAATTAAGAAATGTACTTAATTTTATCAAAATGTTTGAACTGGCGATTCAATGATAAAAAAAATTACAGACTTGGCTCTACATGGAATCTCACAAATTTTTACGGTATATAAGTTGTGATACGAGGCTTGTCATATATTTTTTACATTTTAATGTTTTTGATTGGATAAAATATTTTAATAACAACTTCGATGTGTAAATATAAGGGACTACTTCGATGTTCGATGTTTTTTCACTTCAAGGCTCCTTTTCATTTTAGGAGGTTTAACTTCTCTACCGATAGGCACGTAGAATTCCGTGGGACAGGCCTTCACATACATACATAAATAAGATCAGGACTGTATCCCATAAGGGGTAGTCAGAGACTGTCAGAGTTCAGAGAGTCAGAGTCAGTCACTGCAAAAACAGATGACTGCCACCATCCACGTTTCACCAAAATAATATAATGCACTTGGTGTGATAGGTGGTGAGCCCATCGCCATCATGCGCTGTTGTGTGCACAGTGCAGTTTAATTCCTTACTCGCCTTTTACGAGATCCATTGGATGAGATGGAGTGGTAATTTTCTATTATCGAGCCTTCACAGGATATCTTTTATTACGGATATTACAAGTATGAGGCACAATGTTGTCGAAATGTCAAAAATTTTAATGTTTTAATCATGAAACAATCAGCCTTCTAGATATTTCGGGAATATTAAATAGCAGTAGGTAAATTTGAATAAAATATTATGACGGCAGACAAATTTCTAGTAAACGAGTCTTAAATGAAGTTCATAAGTTGTCTTTAAAACACTCAATGTAGGCTGTTAATTTATTTTCATACATTTATTTGAATATCATATTATATAGAAATTGCAAATGTTCCTTCGCGTGATGTAGACAGCTCCACCGGCAAAGGAACACAAGTGCTGAACATAACTAAACTACCATCAAATTGCAGTTTTGTTTCTTATAATGAGTGCAAATAACCGGAGACACTATTATTTATAGGGCAGTCTGACACATTAGCTTGTTTGATAATGCATCTTCATTGTAGATATGGGCGAAACACATTACCACTAACCATCAAACGCACTTACTAGCATCCTTTTGTGTGTTGTGTTGTCTTTTGTTTTGTTTGACTTTATTTAAGACGAAAATTAAAAGATAATACATAATATTATATTAAAATGTCCATCATTAATGATAAATTTTAATATTATGACTAATTATTATTCATACTGTGTTGTATTATATTGCAATCATCAACTTTAATCTAATTACTTTTTGAATTTAATTTAATTAATTGGAATTTTTCCGCACCAAACTTTTTCACACAACATTTTCCACATCCAAAACATCGGCACGGCTATCACTGGCTTGACGGACAGAAAAGGATTAGTTGGGGAATAGACGTAGTTGAGAAAGAAACTATAAGGTGAAGGATACTACTATCTCGGAAGGAGCAGGAAGAGACAGCAGTAGCTCGTGAGGCCGGGGTCGCTTACTCTGTCCGGTCCGGTCCGGTACTCTCCGTCCGTATTTTCCGGACAAGGCAACTAGGTTGAGTGCTCCCTGGCAAATAAATGTATTTATATCTTTGCCATAATACCTAGTAACCAGCAACTGAGTCTTCGGTTCTCGTTACTCGCTCTACGAAGCGCAGCAGCGTCATTCTGCAGCTTGAGGTCTTGTTGAAACAGTTGAGCATTTTCTTTCAAATTTTGTATTGAAATTATAACAAAAAATAACAATGAAAATGAAAACAATGCTCTTAAAATAAATTGTAGGAAAAATGTGTTAAAATTAGTAGTGTTTAGTTGAAAGTATGTTTTAATACTTCATAATAATATTATTCATAATATTGCATGTATAATTTAATAGCTTCATATTGTAGACTATCAATAACAAGGTATTGTCACTTTATACCGACGTGGTTCGCCACCCGTCACGTCCCGTTTCCCGCAAGGGCGAAAAGAGGGGCCTTTGCCTACCCCTTTTACGGGAAAAAGACGTGATTGCATTATGGCGATATAATTGCATGCGAATTGTTAAATCATTCAAAATACTAGTCAATAAAAATTTCAGCAGCTTTAAATATCACTACAATGTTTCAGTTTTCCCCACGGACACACTTTAAATATTTACATCCAATTTGTGGCAGAAGTCCAACAAAGCTCACCCACAAATCGAGCTTAGCAAATTGTTTGGGAGGCTGATCGCAAATAAGGATTTCTTAGTCTTTTATACTAATAGGTAAACGTAAACTATAAACAAAACGATGAAAGTCATTGCTTTTTTTTAGTTTGATTTGATGAAATATAATACGTTTCCAATTACTAATAAGGATCCATATTCAGAACTAAAGTGATTGGATTTATTTGCGCTTAAATACTCGAGGCGTTTTTTTTTTGTTGATTTTGAACTAAAGATTTCTTCATATTTTTTTTTATTTCATAAGATGACGGAACGAGCAACCTGATGGTAAGTGCAACGTCTGCCCATAACAAATGCTGTGTCACCCAGAAAATTTCTGTGTGACACCACACTGCGCCCGTCACCCTGAGACTTCAGTTCTTAAGTCTCATATGCTCAGTGATTACGCTAGCTCACAGTGCCCTTCAGACCGAAACACAGTAATGTTTGCACACTACTGCTTCACGGCAGAATAACTGGCCCTGGGAGAGTACCTACCTAGACGGATTCCTGCATTGGAATCCTACCACCAGTAAATAAAAATATAAAGTTAATTTCAAAATAAAATGTGATTATTTGATAGATGGATTAGTTATTTTTTTTATCCTCTCGTACAAAACTTCGTGGAAAAAAGACATCACTTTTCTATCGGTAAGTTCATCATATCAGTAAGAAGAATATATGACAATATACTTACTGATTTGTAAATATCGACTGTTACTAACGAGTACTTAGTAAAAAAAAGTTAGTGGCCGTGTCTTGGCGACGTTGGAGAATCTGCCACCCCAAATTATCGCATGGGTGTCGTTAAAGTCGACTAAGGGAATGCCATCAATGTTGTAGTCTCCGATATAAGGTGGAATATTATACCAGATCTAAATTATGTAGATCGATGACAGGTGACAACGTCTAAGGTGCGGTTTCTGATACTGCGATCGACAATCCGCCTGCCAAGCGTATTGATTACGGAAAACCCTCCCAACTTGGGAGATGCCTATGTTCAACATTATGCTTTTTACAGGCTGTTCATGTAGGAAGAAAAAAAAACATTAATTGAAAGAAAACATAATGATTTCTTATATTTACGCGAATACTACACATTTAAATAAACCAAATTTTAGGTTTTTTTTCGCGATTAATTTTTAACTATTTATATCCCGAGTTTCGAGAGCTTTGCAGCACCCGTCACGGGAGGACTAAGGTGGCAGACGTCTTGATGTCATAGTAAACCCCTTACCGGTACGGTACCTTCAGCTTTTAATTATTATTTTTGGTCCGATCTACGCAGAAAGAGCTAACTGTGTCTTGGGGTTGTTGTTGTGCAAAATTTGCTTAACTTACTGAAGCTCGTGCCGCGGTTAAGTTCGCATTAATATTATTAGTATGGATAGTATGCATTTACGGAAATCTTGTTTCCCTTTATTTAAAAAAAAATCGAAGTATGTACGGAGCTCATTACTATGCAAATATATTGGAATAATATAATGAAAGAAGTTAGAAACTTCCCAAGTAATGTAAATGACCGTTCATAACCGAAAAAGTTAGTAGAGAGTTTTCATAAAAAAAATGGGGCAGCAAGAAAGTGTATTCCATTCGGAATTGTTACGAATTTGAATATTTTATGCTAGTTATTTTTTAGTTTAAATAATAATTTTATGATTAGTTTCGAAGTTTCTGGTTGTATCCTAATTATTTATTTCGGGAGAAGTATATAAAACGGGCATTTTCTACTAATATCGTATCTTTCATTAACTAAAAAACTTCCGAGAGCCGGACGGCTGCGTGATGCAAAATGTTATAATCCTCGTACATTATTATAAGATTTTTGTAAAATTGAGAAATGTTATATGTTTGGCAGTCTTCCAAAAGGTTTGGCCTTTTAAAGTCAGATTTACTGACACGTCATGTTTGAGAATATATATAAATATATACAAATATTATAAGTAATTGCGTACTTTACGTTATAACTTTTTTGATGTCAGAATAAAATATAAATTCATAAAATATTAATGCGTGTAAAATTTAATACAAGTTTCAGTTATTCATTAGTTACCTGGTGAACGTGGCTGCATTGAATAGATTATTTCGCAATAAAAACTTTTTCTTAATCTCATACGGTAAATTGCATTGTACCAAAACTCAAAAACTAGTTTTTAAAATGTTTGTCATCTGTTTGTTTGTCCGTGCTAATCTCTGAAACAGCTAAATCGATGCTGACGGGGCTTTTATTGGCAGAAAGTCTTTTGTAGAGAGTAATCCATTTTTCGAAAATATTAAGGTTCCTGCGTAAAATATGAAAAACTGTAGAAATTAGGATCTTTGCGGGTTACAGTGGACGTATTACATGCAGCTTTGATTTGCATTTCCGTCATTATTATTTTAGTTCATGGCAGCTCTGTTTATCGATTTCACTGGTGGTAGGATTCCTATGCAGGAGTCCGTCTAGGTAGGTACCACCCCAGGGCCAGTTATTCTGCCGTGAAGCAGTAGTGTGCAAACATTACTGTTTCGGTCTGAAGGGCACTGTGAGCTGGGGTAATCACTGGGCGTATGAGACTTAAGAGCTAATGTCTCAAGGTGACGGGCGCAGTGTGGTGCTACACAGAAATATTCTGAGTAACACACTTACCATACCAGGTGAATGTTGTGCTCGTCTCGTAACTTCATCAAAAAAAAATCGATGAAGATATCTTAAAAAGAGATTTAATTTTTTTTATTAATTTTTATGAAATTAATATTTGCTCAAAAATATGGCAGATTTAGCTATCGTTGTTCTTATCCTGTTAACAAATTTATGGGCATTTTGGTAAATACGAGTAAGAACACACAATAAATGAAGAAGCCCCATTATCAAAAGCCATGTTCGATTAATGGTAAATTAGTTCATTTCCGAGTAAATGAATTCGAAAGCATATATTTTAACAAGTTTTTAACAGGCTTAAATAATTTGGTGCATTTTATGTACAGACATAAAACGCGCATAAAATAAATCGTGTGGAAAATGCCTATGAAGTCCGCCGTTACGGAGCGAAGCAGCGTGCAGACTACGCAATGAACAAAGGTTTTAAAGGGTCCAAAATTTTAGCATAATTATTCTGTTTTCATGTACGAAAAACCAATAATCTATCAATAAAATTAATACAAAGTTATTGTCTGGAAATATTACAATACTCCCGGTGACACTATTATAAACAAGATTTGTTAATGTTATTTTACGAAGTAAGAGTATGTATTTAGTTCGTAATTAACGTAGGGATAACAAACAATGGGTTCGTGAAATACAAACATCTCGGTAATGTGAAATTGAACTCGTTAACTGCCTTGCTGAAATTTCGATGTCGACCCTTTTTTTAATTGTATCTAGCCTTATATTACAAGTTACAACACATTATGGAAAGAAAGCACAACACATAAAAATAAGAAAACTGAACTGATTAAAAGCATTATAACAAAAAACTTAGACCTTGGAGATACTCGAATTAGGACACCTTTTGCACCATCATGAACAAGCGGTAAACATGGAAGCATTGTATATGCTTGTACGAAGTATTGCTATGGAATACGATACTTTTACCAACTTACTTTCCTTTTTTGAGAGGGGCGGTGGCGCTCAACTACAGTGTGTGATAAAATTGTGACTCCTCTAATATTTTTTGTAAAAGTCCAGCCAAGTTTCTGATAAATATTGTAAAGTCTTTACAAGCGCGGCATAGAAAAATTGTATTCCAGTACTGTTTTCGGCTTCAGTCTTCTTTAGCGAATATTTGTCCTTCCGATAAAAAAACCTAAAATAAACTGGTTACTTAACAAGCACAACATAATGACAATCCTAAGGAAGTCACACTTTTCTAACAGTTTGAATTTTTATATATTTCTATAAAAACATAAAGCATTTATCAAGATTTTCCTTTGTCGGCTCGGTTGGCGCAGTGGTAAAGCGCTTGACTTCTGCGCCGCGGGTCGCGGGTTCGATTCCCGCACGGGACAAATATTTGTATGACCTACAGATAGTTGTTCCGGGTCTGGGTGTTTGTGTATATGAAATGTATGTATGTAAAACGCACCCACGACATAGGAGAAATCCTACTGTGGGACATCGTTTTTTTTTTTAAAAAAAAATATTAATGCAATTTTACACGAAACTAAAATTTCCTTAATCATATTAAATTTTCCTTATTTCCTTATTGTATTCAAATAAATACTACACGAATCATATAAAAATAATTTCCAGCAAAAAAGAATATCAAATTTTGTTTAATGCTTTTAAAATTTTCGGTGGCTTCAAAATAAATTTATTGGGCGAAAAATGCGGTAGCTGATGCAACCAGCTATTTGGATCGCGGCCAGCTCCGTTGTCGCCTCGATCTTGTAATTTTCTCATGTGGAATGCGATTAACACGACATCTGGACTTTATTAGTGAATTCGTTCTAGATGTGTTACATCGAAGGTACCATTAATGTAATAGTTTACTAATACGATAAAACGGTTTAAATATGAATTTACAAATGTCCAGCAATTCATAAGAATTTTTTTTTCTGATAGTTAAATTGCAATTTGTCCCACCAAACTAAAAATACCTAAAATATTATTCCTTGTAATTAACAATATAGGACCCGAGGGGCTAGACGCTCGCTTTAAATTTCATAGTACCTACGCAAGTGACCTAGGTTTGATTCCCGCTGCCGGCACCGTTGAAATTGTTAATTGCAATTTTAAGTGCTGATTTACCACGTGCTCCGCGGTGAAGTAAAATATCGTGAGGAAACCTGCATGTCTGAGAAATAAAAAATATTTCGAAGACGTGAAGTTGGCCAACCCGCATTGGAGCTGCGTGGCGGATTTTTCCCAGATTCAAAACGCTCTCAAAAATGAGAGGAAGCCTATGCTGAGCAGTGAGACATTTATGAATCTCAGATATGCCACTTTAAATTCAGATAAGCTGTCCGCGGCGTCACGCTACCTTTTTCAGCAGACTTTATGATAACGTCTTAGCTTTCATGTTATATCAATGCGTAGACACTAAATGAAATAGATTTCATACAAAGTACACATCACCAATGAAATTACTAGTAAGTTTCACTGTGCCGGCTTGATAGGAACTATGTAAAGACGCTACGATACTACTACGCAGTTTATGTTGTTATTTTATTCGAATAAATATAATTATATAAGGAAATCGGGGCGGGATTTGGATTATTGACTTTCCCGACATTTAAGAAGCATTATAGTGGAATTAGAAACACTGAAGTGGAAACGAAATACAAGTTTAATAACGCAACCACAACGTATCAATAAATTTTTTGTAAAATTTAAACTATTATTAATGTTTGAGTAGTAGCAGATATATTGCAGCGTTACGTAAGGTTTATGTATTTATATTCAAAGTATAAACCTTACATAACGCTGCAAAATTCCGACGTAAATTCCATATATTACTATGATGTAGGAGGAAAACTTACAACAATAATTAGGCTGGAGAGTTAGTATGTGTTGAGATATATGTAATATATGTAGGAATATCTGTATCTTGAAACAATATTTAGACATTTTTTTACTAGAGCATTCTATTCATCAGCAGATGATATTTTAGAATAAAGAAAGACCATGACAGAAACTTATATATGTTCTTAATTGCTTGCATGAACTTCAAAGTAGACATACCGATACTCACCATGCAGGTAAGCGAGGTACCTGGATCCGCTTACCTGTGATACTACTCCCTGTGACATGTTTGTGGGACTTAAGTCCGGTTGTTTCTGATGAATTGTTTGCCAACTGTCAGTTAGCCGAATCTCGTTTTTCACACCGCAGCGTATATCACGTACTGGTGAGGTTATCAAACAAAATTCTAGTATATCCCACGATAATCAATCATTAAAAAAACGAAATAACCTCAACAAGTGACGAAGTGACGGAACGAGCAAAACGTTCACCTGATGGTAAGTGCAACGTCTGCCCATAACAAATGCTGTGTCATCCAGAGTATTTATGTGTGACACCACATTGCGCCCGTCACCTTGAAACATCAGTTCTTAATTCTCATATGCCCAGTGATTACACTAGCTCCCAGTATCTTTTAGCCAGAAACACAGTAGTGCTTGCACACTACTGCTTCACGGCAGAATAACTGGCACCCTGGGGTGGTACCTACACGGAATCTTCCACTAGTAGAATAATTACATTTATGCAATACAATGAGGCAAAAGATTCACAAAATATTTATGAAGATTGATCACAAAGTTGTGGCAGCTGTTGAGACTTATTATTTTACTGATTTTCCTATTTTAACCAGAACATTTTTAAATTCTTGTAATGCAGTATTCGAAGCATAACTTAAATAAAAATGTAATGGCTTTTACCGTCAATAGTCTTACAATGTTTATCTAAAAATTAGTAAAACATTGTAAGACTATTGACACTAAAAAAAACCGCTGATCTACGGAGCATGTCTGTTAAAGTAACTGCATATATAATAGATATTATTGCACCTCCTTTGGCTATAATTTTCAATAATAGTTTAAAATTTAGTGTCTCTTGACCTAATGAATAAGTGATTATTTTATTTAAATCTGGTAGTACATTTTCCACCGCTAGTTTTAGACTCATTTCTGTGCTAACAACACTAACTAAAACAAGTTTGAATAAATTATTTTAGATCAAATGTAAGGTTATTTCAATATAAATAAATTACACCACAGTAATTAATTTGGTTTACAAGGGGTCGCTCTCCAACAAATGCGGTTATTGAACTAACTAAGCATATTTTTAATGCCTGGGAGAATTCACAGGACGCCTTGGAAGTATTTTATGATCTGTCTAAGGCTTTTGATTATGTTAATCACGAAACACTCATCAGGAAACTACATCATCACAGTGTAAGAAATAACGCACTAAAACTTGTCACGTCTTGTTTTTGCAATAGAACGCAAAGGGTTGCTATTAATGGTACGAGTTCCTCCAAGTTGGCAGTGGGACACACTGCAGGGTTGGCAATTGGACAAACTGCAGGTTTCTGTTCTGTATCCATTTCTATTTCTTATTTATGTTATTTACTAACCTTATTTAGTAGTTAATCATAATATATTATTCTTGTTATTGTTGGCTGATACACAGCATGCTGGTACACATCTTTTATTTTTTAAGTAAAGTAAAACATCAATTGTTATTATAAAACGAAGTGAATTTCTAAAACAGTACATTGGTTTAACATCAACAATTTTCTTTAAACGGTAATTAATAAAACTGTGGTTGAAATTATCAAAAGACGAGTGATGTCTTATACATTGGTAGACACTGGTATAAGTTGGGGATTAAACAGGTCGATAACTTCCGTTATCTGGGGAGCACTATAACATCCAAGTGTGACCTTGATGCTGAAGTAAACAGCAGGATCAGTGCTGCAGCTGCAGCATTTGGAAAGCTGCGTTCCAAGGTTTTCTGCTCACACGACCTAAAGCTGGCCACTAAAATCTCTGTTTACATGGCGACTGTGCTGCCAAACCTCTTGTACTCCTCCGAGACGTGGTGTGTTTATCGCCACCACATTCGCACTTTGGATCGCTTCCACCTTAAATGCCTTCGTACCATCATGAAGATCAGATGGTCCGACCGAGTGCGAAATACCGAAGTTTTGCGACGAGCCAATGTCGGTGGCATTGAAGCCTACTTAATGCGTCGGCAACTTCGGTGGTGCGGTCACGTATCACGTATGGCGGAGGAAAGAGTGGCAAAGCGCATCTTCTATTCTGAACTAGAGGAGGGTAAGCGAAAACATGGCGGACAACTCCTCCGGTACAAAGATGTTCAGAAAAGACACATGAGAAGATGCAACATTGAGCCCTCTCAATGGGAAGGTTTGGCAGCACAGCGCCCAGTATGGCGTGGTATTGTGAAGAGGCAAGTTCGCGAGTTCGAGGAGCAGCGTATAGCTGACCTCGACGCTAAGCGCGATGAGCTAAAGGCCCGTCCACCCGCGGCCATAAAATTCAATTATGTAAGCGGCGTACTCACGTGCCCTCATTGTGCGCGAGAGTTCGCTGCGAAGATTGGCTACATAAGCCATCTTCGGGTACACCAGCGCCCGACCGATTAGGAGTCGAAGTCGTCGCCATCGGTCGGAAAGATCAAATCAATCAATCAATCAATCAAATAAAATATATGAAATTCGCAATACCAAACGTTAGGAGGCTTGAATCGAATGTGCATGTAAATGGAGAAGAGTTGAACCTAACTCTTGACACAAACCTTCAATGGGTCCTCCATATATCCTAACTAGCTAACATATTTGGTTCTGCGGCTTATGCTTAAATAAGAAATCTGACTAATGTAGGGTCAGCAAGATTAGTTTATTTTAGTTATTTCCGCAGTATAAAATCGTATGTTTTTTGCTGTGAGGAAATGCGACCAAAATAGAACTATTTTTGTATTCAAAAAGAGGGCCATTATAGCTATTACGAGTAATAAAACTTATGTTAGGTTCTAGTGTCTCTAACAGATAAATTTAAAGAAACTTTTATCTTAACATTGGCGTCCCAATATATATATGAAAATGTTATGTACGGAGACAAAAATATAAATAGATTACGTAAAAATGTGATGTACCTAATGCCGGTTATTCGACTCAACAAAGTTAGTAACTCATTGAGGGGGCAAAGTATACGTTTTTACTACGAAATCCCATAAATTGCACAAGTTGTTCCCTCCCATAGTTTTAAACACTTTATGTAAACGGGTTAGTACAATATAAAGGAATACATGGATGATAATAACCCCTGGGGATAACGTTTTCGCTGCCAAGCTACCATTTAATAGTAATCATCCTCATGTATATTCTATTTTGTATATCATTTAACTTATAAAAGAACTAAAAAAAGGATACTGATGGAGTTTTCTTCACATTTTCCGTTTACTTACCGAGGAACTTTATTAAAAAAGGTGGAAGATGTTGTAAAAAAAATGACTTTAACATCTTTTTAATTTTTTATTTATTTATTCTTCATGTACACTATGTTATTAACATTAGATCTAATTATAAGTAATAAATGTACAAAGGCGAGCTTAACTCTAAAAGAGTTTTCTTCCAGCAAACCTTGGAAGAGGATAGCTGATGTGTGAGGGTAAAAGATTACGAATAACAAAAATAGACGAAAAACGGAAAAAAAAGTAAAAGTCTTTGTACTTAACAATAAATATATATAACTTATAATAGATAACATATATACAAATGTTTGGTACATACCTAAACAACCACATTCATACATATATACATACAAACATGATATACAAGTATACAAATAGACCATATTTTAATAAATATTAAAATGTAGGATGTAATACCTTTTAAAATTATTACGTCAGAGAATAAATATATTTCATTTTATTTATTTTTGTATTTAATGTTTAGTGATTGGTTTTTTGAACTGAAAACTTCTTTAGAATCGTTGTGATTTCAAACTCGATAAAATGTAAAACCGACACTAAAAAGAAACAAACATATCCGTATTCCATTATATTTATATTTACGTATTCGTCAAAATCAAATTCGGTGATTTTTACGAATACGTAAATATCGTAGATTTCGCTTTCATTATCTCGACAACAAGGTCAAAAACAGTAATTGTCGCTGTATTTCAAAGATATATTGATCAAATGCAAACCAACACATTTATTTAATACTTTAGTTACCATAGCCACTCGTGACATTTGTTGGAATTATCCTACTCCTGATACTCTGCATGCGTCTTTTTTTCTCGAAGTGTAATGTTCTGATGGTTTCACTTCTACTGCGTGTAATGTTTTTTTTTAATTAAAATAAGTTTAATTTTATTAACAAATATGTGTCACTTTCCGTTTCAGTTAAGCATCATTGTAAGTAAAAAGTGATAATTTGATACTTTAAAAATAAAGAACTTTTTTAATTGACAATTTTATATATTTTTTATAGGAGAAAGTGACGACTCGATTAAAACGATGGTGTTTGCGCACTACTGCCCAATGGCAGAATAATTAACATCGCGCACATCAATTTACGGTTCACGATCTAAAGATTGTTTTAGATATGAGATATTTGTTTAAAATTTATCAGAGTGACCACTAAAAGAACCAAGAAAAAATACTAAGAAGCCGATATGACATAAAAGTATATTGACGATGTGCACGTGAGTCCCTATGTTCCTTTTTTAATTGAATAAAGTGACGAGACGAACAAAACGTTCACCTGATGGAAAGTGCAACGTCTGTCCATAACGAATGCTGTGTCACCCAGAATATTTCTGTCTGTATTATTTACAGTTTTTTATTTTATTATTTGTGACACCACTTTGCCATCCCAAGTCACCCTGAGAAATCAGTTCTTTAATCTCATATGCCCACTGATTACACTAGCTATCAGTGGAATTCACACATATTTTTGCATACTACTGCTTCACGACGAAAAAAGTGTAACTGTGGTGCTACCTACTTAGACGTATTCCTGCATAGGAATCCTACCACCAGTAACACCTAATATTAAAAATATCAAAGATATTCGTCATAGGGTACACTTCCTTTCACAACAAATTCTCCCTGATCCAAAAAGTATAAATGGTAATTAATACGAGTACAACTTCCGCTACAGAAATGTGAACATAAACTAGTACCTCTGATCTTGGCCCAAATTTTTTTTCTGCGTAACATTCAATAATCAGGTTGTTTACTAGAATATGTTCGCATAATCAAAAACATTTTTCATACGTTTAATCATTTTTACATTTTATTATCTAAATAATAAGGGTTTAGATAGTTTTGCTACACAGTGGATCATAACAACAATAAATAAAAATGTATTTACAAAAGTATGGTTTTGCAAAAATCGTGGACGCAAAAGTGCTGTCTTTTTCCTTATTAAATTCACTTTCTTTTATATTAAATCGTACGGAAGAGAAATTTTAATGCGGAGGGCAATAAATGAACAGCAATACATCTTGCAGAAAGTTAATTCCAACTTTCTTGACGGCCAAAACTTTCTTAACTTTGGCGTTTATAAATAATAGGTTCTTAGCGAAGGTAAAAAGCATTTCAACGACTTTCGGGAATTTATTTATAACATAAAGGAAGAGAATACACAAAATTAAGTACGCATATTTCTGTGGAAATTTTAAGATCAGAAAAATATTTAATACAATTTTTAATTATTAAAGTTACTTTTTTAGGGCGGGATGACTTATAAACATTAAGTTTTATTAAATTATTTATTTTAAGAGCAATAAGCTTTTAGTACTTCAGAAAATTGACGTTGAAAAAATAGGAAGCGACTTCACACGTTTTCAGTTAAAAATAACATTTTTGAGTTATAATCGATTTTCAAAATTATGCGATAGCAGTAAATTTTTCTGATTATGTATTTCTTTTTTTATATTACTAGTTCACTGCTGAACATAGGCCTCCCCACAGATTGCTACAATAGTTTATATTTTTTGATTTCAATAGCCTCGCGAATCATCCTTGGTAGGAATCGGTGTTCTTTTGCAAGGATCTGTATGAACACATAGCTGACGTGAAGCATCGTCGTTCTAGGAAGTCTGCAGTCTGTGACCATGTTCTGGATCTTCCCAACCATTACATCAGATTTGATAAACCACAGATCCTTGCAAAAGAACACCGATTCCTACCAAGGATGATTCGCGAGGCTATTGAAATCAAAAAACATCCTAATTTCAATAGGGAAGATGGTTGGGTATTACCACCAGCTTGGGATCCAATAATAAATAAAATTAAATCAAAAACCAAGCATACCACTGCAAGACTTCAAGACACAGTTAGCTCTTTCTGCGTAGATCGGACCCAAAAATAATAATTAAAAGCTGAAGGTACCCCAGGTTAACTATGACATCAGGACATCTGTCACCTCAGTCCTCCCGTGACCATGGGTGCTGTAAAGCACTCGAAACGTCGGGTTATAAATAGTAAAAAAGTAAAAATTAAACGCGATAAAATCCGTAAACTTAGTTTCATTTAAATATTTGTTGTGTCTTCAAATAAAACTTGTAAATCCAGAAAAACAATATAACATATTCCATACGTCTTCCGCAGACTGGTTTTCTCGAAATATTTGCAGAAATTAATTTAGGGAAAATACTAATTAGTAAAATATAAAGATTACTATACCTAATAAATAAAAACAATATTAATAGTAAACGTGTTGACTACGGAGTCGATGAACCCCTATTAGTTTTTGATAAAATATTATGGTGAACTATTTAATATTTCAAGATTTATAATACTACAGTAGTGTAATGCAATTCATTTGGTTTAATTTATTACGAAATACTGAAATGCGGAGTTGTTACCATATCGTGTTCTAAAGAGTTATTTATTAAAGCTACATATAGTATAAACCGTATTCTAATTTATTGTAAAATATGTCTGATTTATAAAATACGAACATTTCTCAACAAAGTAAAGTTGTTAAATAAATAAAGTTTTTATTGATTTTTATACATACATTAATAATAACAAGTAACAGATGCATTCATACTAACTTACGTACAACCCTGCATAAAATTTCCGGGAAAAGTCCGGGAGCATGTTTTTTTAGAGAGACGTTGACGCCATTCAGTCATGTTTGTTTTATTTTAGGTCAGTGGCGTCATATCCTCGATGTAAAGGTGTGTGATGTAAGGAAATCAGACATTCATTTGATAATGATAAATTGGCCTCAAAGATGCCTTTTTCTGATATTTTAACTGACATTGACTGGTGAAATATATCGGGAAATAGCAGTAAATAAAAAATAACCTTGTGACAGAAATTTTCAAGAATTGTGACATTGTGAGTCTATCTAGGGTGTTATTTGAGAATTAAAGCTCCATAACCCTTTCATAACTTTAAACTTTACATTTATTCATTTAATACATTTTGGGAGTTTTGTAGCGAAAGTATTTCATGTTTATTTAGTTTGAATATATAAATACTTAACAAATTAAGGGTAAAATGCATAATGTTATATTTTATCTTTAAGCACAGCTTATTCTAATATTTGGATAAAGAAAAGATTAAGTACATCTTTCTTGTGCCCTGTATAAATGAGACAATACATTCTTGTAAATAACTTACATACAGTGAAGACAATAACAACACAAACAATACTTTTACACAGCATTGTTTCCCCTGATTGAGCACATCCTTTGAGATCCTTCGTGCTAATCGACTTAACTGAAAGTGTCTCTTAAGTCGACTCTGTACAAACAAGGTCTTACTAAATGTGATTACCGAAATTCTAGTCTAAGTTTGTTTATTTTGAAAAATTTATGTGAAATTTTTTGTTATAATTTTCTTTTCTTCATGTTTTTAATACTTATTTCAGTTCTGTTTTGAAGATAATAATATCAAAGAAATATAAATATTGGAAGTAGTTATTCTAACCAGTTTTGCTCCGAGGTTTCACTTCCGCCAAATAAGCCGACCACCTGATGGTGCCGTACGACATGTTACCTCGCTGACCTTAGCAATCACAGTTCGGCCCCTCTCGGTTTCTAGCTTAAATATCATCTTAACAAAACGGACTAATAATTCGAAAATAATTTTTCAAATCGGATAAATGTTAATGCATTCAAACATACGAGTACAAACTCACCAGCTTTATTATTGATGTAAGGTAAAAACGTAAAAAAAGGAAATAAGTATCTTCTGAACCATAACAGCAAAGAAACAGACAGACAGACAAAAATTTTAGAACGCTTGTTGGAGTTTTGGTATCCTGTAAATTATGATGTGAGCTTAAGAATAAGTCTTTTTTTTTGCGAAATCACCGAAATACACCTCAATTTTATTTCTTTCTTTAGATAACCCATACCTTTTAATATAAAGAAAATCTTGTGATTTATTTCCAAAATATCTTTATTCTGTTATAGTAATGATATAACAAAGTCAAATAAAAATATCTACAGCGGTTCGTAATGTTCGAAGAACCGGCAACTCTGGCACCCACTATTGTCATTCTTACTAATATTATTATTACTAATTCCATACTAATATTATAAATGTGAATGCTTGTATGTTTGTTTGTCATTCACAAGCGACAAGCGGCTAAATGAATTTTAACGAAATTCGGCATAGAGGAACATTATGTCATGGAAAATGTTGCAGGATACTTTTTGTAGCTTTTTTTTCATATTTGTATATCTTTGTCATAAAAGTGCTGATCAGTTTTACAGAAAGCATTGCAAGTCTATTTATTTATTTTCCATCAGGGAATTCAGTAACAAGTTTTTGAATTGATGAAGCTGGTGCCCGCTACTTCGTCCACGTTAATATAGGGTTGAAATATCCCATGAGAAGTACTTGATTTTCCGGGATGAAAAGTATCCTATGTCCGTCTTCAGGATACAAGCTGATCGGACCTCCATGCCGAACTTCGTTAAATTTGGTTCAATGGTTGAGCTGTGAAAAGGTAACAAAAAGAAAGAGTTATATAAGTCCCTCTTTCGCATTTATTATAATAATTTGGATGAAAATATTGTGTTATTTTTATTAGATTAGGGCCAAGTGCTTATAAAGGTAAACTAAAAAAATATCGGAACAATATCCAGTAGTTTTTGCGTAAATCGCGCACAACAGCAGACCTCCATCATTTTATTTATATAGATGCTTTCTTTCTATAATATAATTTGGAAATATATAGTATTTAATTATGAACAACAATAATAAACAGTTTCTATATATAACTCCAATTAGAGACACTTGTTACAACAGTTAACGTCAACCGCAGTATAAAGATTTGCATGAAAAGATACAGCTGATTAGCCGCCGCTTTATTTATTTCCGTTAGGCGCCTCTTACAATTTCCACGCGATGAGGGTCAAGGATTATAATTTGCCTCTTTTTTGTGGAATGGTTCTTACTGGGTCATTTCTTCATGTAAAAAATTAGTTTTTTGGTTCTATAAACAGATAGAGTTGTACAAAAATGATCTTCAATACCGTTCGTGTTGAGGAAGCGATAGAGCGAAACCAAGGCTCCAGGGATCTGTCTGCCGGAAAGAGCCAACTGACTAAGTTGAGGACCGAGAGCGGTAGCGTCATTTCCGCTGGACGGGAGATTTTGAGTGAGATCGAGAGATTTTATGGACAGCTGTACACATTGTCGTTGGAGCCACACACTGGACGACCCAAGAGCTAAACTCGTCCGACACTATTCCGATGATATCCCGGACGTCAGTCTGAGCGAGATTAGTATGGCTCTCAAAAAGCTCAAGAATGGCAAAGCGCCCGGTGAGGACGGAATTACAGCGGAGCTTCTGAAAGCGGGTGGAAAACCGGTACTTTTAGTCCTTCAGAAGCTATTTAATTCCGTCATCCACGGCGGCGCTACGCCGGAAGCGTGGAGCAGAAGCGTGGTTGTCCTGTTCTTCGAGAAGGGCAATAATGCCCTCTTGAAGAACTATAGACCGATATTGCTTCTGAGCCGCGTCTATGTGCTATTTCCGAGAGTCATTACGAATCGTCTCGCAAGCAGACTTCACGACTTCCAGCCTCCCGAACAAGCCGGAATCCGAAAAGGGTTTAGTACCATAGACCACATACATACCCATCGCCAGATTGTACAAAATACCGAAGAGTATAGTACTTCAGCGGTGCAGAATTGACTGTCGGTATATCGAAGTGCTGTAGTGTTTGTATAATAAGGCCACGATGTCTATCCGAGTACAGAACCAGAGTACGAAACCGATCCAATTGCAGAAAGGTTTAAGATAGGGCGACGTCATATCCCCGAAACATGGACAAGACGAAGATCATGTCCAACATCCATGTCACACCTATACCGGTTGTTGTAGTGAACATTACGCTCGAAGTTTTTGACGATTACGTATACATAGGACAGATTGTCCGACTAGGTAGGTCCAACTTCGACCAAAAGGTCAATCGACGGATTCAACTCGGCTGGGCAGTGTTCGGTAAACTGCGTCACATCTTCTCGTCGAGTATACCTCAGTGTCTCAAAACCAAAGTTTACATCCAGTGCGTATTGCCAGTGATGACATACGGAACAGAGACGTGGTCCTTCATTGCGGGCCGCATGAGGCAGCTCAAAGTCGCTTAGCGAGCTATGGAAAGGGCTATGCTCGATGTTTCTCTGCGTGACAAAATCCGTAATGATACTATACTACTATATACCCGCAGCAGAACTAAAGTAACCGACATACTCGTAGCCCTAAGGATTAGCAAGCTGGAGTGGCAATGGGCCGGCCATATAGCTCGTAGAACCGATAACCATTGGGGAAGAAAGGTTCTCGAGTGGCAACCTCGTACCGGCAAACGCAGTGTAGGACGTAGGTGGAACGATGACCTGCATGGTTTTGCGGGAAGTCGATGGATGCCGGTGGCCCAGGACCGTGTTTTGTGGCAATCTATGGGGGAGGCCTATGTTCAACATTGGACTAAAATAGGCTGAAATGATGATTGGGGAGGCCTATGGTCAGCATTTGACTGATGTGGGCTGAAATGATGATGATGATGATGGTCGGACCGCACATTGTATGTTGTATGAAATTTTAATCAATAAACAGTTGTTTGAATTTAATTATTTTTATCCGTTTTATCGTACATAATGCAACGTAAATAATACTATATTTTAACATCGAATTTTTTATGTATTCTCGGCACTTGGTTGGCAAGGCGCCATTATTGCTAACGATCGAGCATAGATTATTGAAACGAAGTATTTTCTCACAAATAAAGACGTCTTTATGGCCTGCTACGCGCAATGCTTCATGTTATTGCTTCTTAATACGTAATAATAGTGCAATAAATTTAAAACTATAAAAAACTAAATAAAATACGTAAGTTATATTGTTTATTGTAGCAGTATAGCAAGGCTAAGCGACCAACATACATAAATAAATTATAGTGTCGTGATACTAATTTAATACTCTACATCATATGAATTCAATATTGGTGTAAATCGTTAAAAAATTGCTTCATACGGATTGTTTGGTGAATGATTTCCTATTTCTGGTCATCTACGGCGACTACTACCGTGCCCGATGTCAAGCTAAGACTTATCGTTTTGCGTGCCCGATGTTAGATGTCAAGCAGCTAAACGATAAGGCCGGAGGTAGGCAAGGATGCAGTGACGGAATAAATACGCAATAAAGACGCAACCAGACCCGAAACGCTACAATTTGTATTTTATCATAAATGTTGGTTTCGGCTGGAATTCGAATTCGAAGCCAAGACCTCCGGCGTAGAAGTCAGGTACTCTAACTATTTGTATTTTTACTGTATATTTAAAATGTATAAATATGTACTGTATATAACCAGACAAAAATCACGCGAAGAAAGTTAGGTAGGTAGGTACCACCGCACGGCCAGCTATCCTGCCGTGTAGCAGTAGTCTGCAAATGTTACTGTATTTCGGCTCAGTATAATTGCTACTTTTCCTCTGTGGTTGCGCTCTGAAGGATACTGATATCTGCCATCCACATATAACTATTTATTTCTATATAAGATTTAAATTTAAAAGAAATAACATGTAATCTGAATAACAGATTAATGACATACGTAATTGAATACCTTCTTATTATGAACATCTTTCAATATAGCCAAAAATACATATACTTAATTCAAATTATATATTTTTTTGTAATATTTTTCAAGGCATGTAAAATAATATCAAAATACAAACTAAAGCAAAAACCATAATAAAATTTATTTATTTACTTTAATGCGCTAGTGGAACATATGGCGGACTTATGCTTAAAGGCAATCTCTCCCAGTCAACCATGAGGCAAAGCAGAGAATAAACATAATATGATATTAGGCGGTGCAGTGAACAATAAGAAGAGAATAAAATAAAATAATATGATTATAAATACATAAACAGTAAAAATACTACATATATATATATACGAGTATATAAAATTGTCGTAGCAAAAGAAAGGCTCATGTACTATGACGCTATGCGGTACTCTGCCGTACTCGAATGGGAATCGCCAGCTCAAACGAATTTGTAAGCACAACACGTTCGCTGTTGGCAACGTTATCCTCTAAACACACGCCATCACGGTCTTAATTGCAGTAATTATAAAACGTTTATTTCCTTACAAATAAAGGCAGGCCACATTTTATTCCGATTACTCTTTAAAATGACCAATTTCAAATCAATCAATCATTAAATCTTGTAAGTATCAATACAACTAGATGCTGTTACATTTCAATTATCATTTTCTAGTAGTTGCTTGATCACTTTGGTGATTTTTTATTGGATAAAGTGACGAATCTAACAAAACGTTCACCTTATGGTAAGTGTAACGTCTGCCCATAACAAATGCAGTGTCACCCACAAAATTTCTGTGTGACACCACACTGCGCCCGTCTCCCTGAGATATCAGTTCTTGTTTCATATACTCAGACATTACACTAGCTCTGAGTTTCCTTCAAGCCGAAACACAGTATGTAGTATTTTTGCACACAACTGCTTCACGGCAGAATAACTGGCTCTGGGGTCGTGACCTACCTATACGGATTCCTGCATAGGAATCCTACGACCAGTATGTTACCTTTTTCGGGTATTCATAAAGTAATGTGTTCACTAGTGGTAGGATTTATATACAGAAATCCGTGTAGGTGGGTACCACCACCGGACTAGATATTCTGCCGTGAAGCAGCAATGTGCACACATTATTTTGTTTCGGTCTGAAGGGACCAAACGCTACTGTTATTACTGGGCATACGTGACGTCGTCAGCTGATACTGATACTCGTATCTCAGGGTGACGGGCGCAGTGTGGTGCCACACAGAAATGTTCTCAGTTACGTGGCATTTGTTATGGACGGTAAGGTGAACGTTTTGCTAGTCTTGAAAAAAATTCACCTTAAAAAATAAAACAATAAAAAATGACCGCCTTGGTCGAAATTATCAAAGAGGATATCACAGACGTTTTTTAAAATTACTATTATCGGTTCATAAATAGTTACGGGTACATCACAAAAGCTAAGTCAGTATCAAGTTGTAACTGGACATAAGTAGTTCTCTGCCAAATTACTAATCCTGTGCACTCTCCTTTTTGCACTTGAAAAGGGAACGCATTCACGTACCCATCACTCATATAATAACGAATATATTCACATAAAATTTATCATGTCGGGATAGTAAAAAAGAACGCCCTGCAATCACTAAGTGGCGCAATTTTCTGACGAAACCCTCCGCTTTTATATATCCTCAATAATATTTCGGACCCGTCGGAACATCACTCCCAACTAACGTTGTAATCCAATTGATCGCATTTCGCCTTCCATCTTTACTAAAGGTTTTCAAAGGAAACACTTGAATTAGTTAGTAAAGTATATCGTAAAATAGAAGCCGAGTAAAACGAACGAATAAGCTCCTGTTATTAAATTAATGTCTACTAAGAAATGTTACTTTTATTAATTATTAATAAAACTTTATAATACCGTAAATATTAAATAATTATGTTTTTTTTTCTCTTCTAACTTGAATACATTACATATAAGCAAAACTTTTGTTTTATTAAAAGCGGGGCATGGCACTAGGATTTCTCCTGAATAGTTAGTACTTTGACAAACATAAATTCCACATGTACAAACTAGAATCTAGTAGTTCAGCCATTGAGCCTACCGAGCCGATGATTTTGAATTCTTCAAGTCTGTATGTTATTTACAGAGAGCAAAGAAAAACTATACAGAGAGTAAATATCCACCATCAAAAGTCTCAAAATCTAATGATTTAATTCTTTACCGTGGGGTGAACTAAGGGAACCTGCCACCACATCTCATCCCGTGGGTGTCTTAAAAGTCGACAGAGGGAAAATGAAAACCAGGAGATGGGCAGCAGCATCCTCCTGGAACATCTGAACAAATAAACTGCAGTTGCCAACCCGCCTGCCATGCGTAGCAACTATGGCAAAATCGCTCCTAAATGAGAGCTACAAACTTGTGGCTATCTATGGAGGAGGCCTATGTTCAGCAGTGGACTTATGATAGGCTGAAATGATGAAACTCTTTACAACATAACTTTAAAAAAATATAACTCCTCATAATAATCCTAAATATTGCGTTTTATTTTTATTTTTGTAGCTCTTTGCAATGTTGCTAAAAAAATGTCTGTTTGGACGACCCTACAATGAAACGAAATAACGTTGAGAGAGAAGTTTTATCGAAATAAAATATCCAGCAGGCGAATTCTTGACAAAGGGTACTAGAAGAAATTTGCAAAGGCACGCATACAAAATTGCTGTTTTGATACTAAATGTTTTTGTTTTTCATTTATATTTTCAGGTTAGTTCAAGTTAAGGAGGTCTCTACAACCTTGACTCTTATGTGTTCCATATTATATTTATAAACTGAAAGGACTAAAAAGTGAATAAATGGTAGGTATCGTCTAAGATATTTGCCTACTATTAAAAACTAAATGATAGATAGACTTTTAAATTTAGAATAAGATATTTTATTGTATTGATCGTGACACGAAACAACGTCATCAAGTAAAAAGTTGTTTCGTGTATTTCTGTTATGATGACATCCTTTATATATTAATTATATAGATAGTATTTGATTTTTTTTATGAACGAAAGTGACAGGACGAGCAAAGTGTTCTCCTGATATTAAGTGCAACATCTGCCCATAAACAAATGCTGTGTAACCCAGAACATTTCTGTGTGGCACCACACTGCGCCCGTCCCACTGGGACATACGTATCATATTCCCAGTAATTACACTATCTCTCGGTGCCCTTCAAACAGCACCACAGTTTGCACACAACAGCTTGATAACATAATAATAACTGGTACTGCATTAACGAATTACTACACAGTGATCCTACCACCAGTAATCTATTCTGGTGTACATTTATTAATTCCTTTGCTCTTTAAGCTAAGAGTTACAAAGAGAGAACTAAAAGTCTGGTGGCATTTCTCTCAAACCGAGTATTTCTAAAAACATCAAATAAATGAATTCGAATTGTCGTTCTCAGAATTTTAATTTTTACATTATACAAGAATAATGTAAAAATGTGTAGGGTTGGTGATTACTGTATTTTAATATTTCTTAGTTGTTTATGATCTCTAATAAATATGTACATTTTTATGTATATTTTACTGATTAATGGTGAAATAAAATGAACAAAAAGTAATTAATTTCGGGACTAGATGGAGCGACTTTTTGCGGGAAGTCGATAAATGCAGGTAGCTCAGGATCGTGTTTTGTGGAATTTATGGTGGAGACTCGTACCCAACAATGGACTTACGGTAGGCTGAAATGATGATGATGATGATGAATTAATTTTGCCTTCACTGAGTTTTACTAGGCATGAATTTAGTTATGGTCTGTCACTATTTGTAATAAAATATTGTTTTTTACACAATTTTAATCTGTATCATTATAGAATACAGTTACTTTTTAAGAGTGTGTTGGCAAAGTATATAAGAATAGTCTCAATTGCAGGCTTAAGAAACAAAATGTATATATACGAAAACCTCTTAGCTTTATAAGTTGTTTCCGATATTGAGTGGACTACTTTTTAGATGATGGAAACCACTTCGAGCCCTTGAAAGTGTATTAACGCCGACTAAGTATGTTATACACTCGGCGTCAAAAAAATCGCACATCCGAAAAAAATAATTTAAATACTATTTTAACACAACAGGCCAATGGCAATGTTGTGGTTTGAGGGTATCATTCGAAAGGTAATTTCATTAGCTTTCAGGAATTTTAATTGAATTTTACTTTTATAACGAGACGAAAGAGAAATTAAAGAAAAAGACAGGGTATGTACAAATTTGCAAATTAATAATTTAAAAAAAAACTTAATAAATACAAAAAAAGTTCTTAAAACCTAGTGTTACCCCCCCCCCCCCCTTGCCTTGATAACGGCTTCCATGCGATCTTTCATGGACCTTACAAGGATCGCAACAGCCTCTTGGCGTATTTGTTCCCACTCGTCAAGTACCGCATCTTGGAGCTCTTGAAGAGTGGCTGGAGCTGGATCTCGAGCTCGCACGCGCCGTTTTAGGTCATCCCAGAGATGTTCTATTGGGTTAAGGTCTGGACTTCGTGCTGGCCAATGCATAACAGGGATATCGACCTCCTGTAAATAATCCCGTACAATAGCCGCGGTGTGGCAACGAGCATTATCATGCATTAACATGAATCCATCACCGACATAACCAGCATACGGGACCACATGTTCCTCCAGGATTTCAGTAATGTACCGACCAGCATTTAATGACTTTTGTGTAGATCTTTTTCAGAGTAAAACAATTGCCATCGGAGAGGTTTTAGTGTTTATTTTTTAAATATTGGCTCTAAATTTCTACTTTTTTATAATTACGTAAGATAATCTTTGGTGTTTTTGAATAAAAGTATTTTTGGGGTGGTCTTAAAATAAATATAAAATCAGCAGATGTTTCTATATAACCTTAAAATATATAAAACTAAACAATTATTGATCGGACATCAAGATGATTAGAAACGCCTAAAAGTATGAATTAAATATTATTATATATATATCTTTATATATTTATTTGAAAAAATGGTAAAATATGTATGAATTATTATGTATGTTTTAATCCGTTATCCTTTTATTTTTAATTGATAAAAATTAATACTTACATAACGACATTTTTTAATTTTTGGTATCATACTCGTATTTTTTGTGTATGGGAAAAAAGTTTGGTAAAAAGTAGCTCGGTGTGATAGTTATATATGCTGTACTAGGTGAAGCCCGTGGCTACGCCCGAGTGAATTTAGCTTTATAAAAATACCGTGGGGACTCTTTAATTTTCCAGAATAAAAAGTATCATATATATGTCGCCAGGCTATTAAGCTACTCGTATCAAGCTATCCGTGCCGAATTTCGTTCAACGGTTAAGCCGTGAAAAGGTAATGATATTAAAGGTAATAAGATTTCTCCTGTATCGTGGGTAAGTTTTACAGACATAAATTAAAAAAAAAACACAACCAGACCCGAAACCCAACAATTTGTGTTTTTGCACAAATGTTGGCTCCGGCTGGGCTACGAACCCAGGCAGCGTAAAGGTCAAACTCTGATCACCAGGCCACGCGACCTGCAAATATTGGATTAAAAGCAAGAAAGAGAAAGGTGATCGATTTCCGCAGAGCTTAATAAATTCTATTTTAATAAGTAAATCGGTGGCTTATAAAAACTTATTTACTTTCGATTGATGTCTTTGAAAGTAAATAAGTTTTTGTCGACAGTAAATATATTTTTCTGTAGATCGTTTTTTCAGTGCCATATGACAATTTAGATTAAAACTTATATTTATTGAAATTTCCACTAAAATAAAAAGACTTATTTATGTTTGAAGCACTTCAGTCCTTACTTTTTATGATCGAAGTCTCATAATTCACTAGGACATTCTTGGTGAATATAAAACTTTTCTTCCATTTTGCGTTTCCTTCCTTTGAGAAACGTTTCCCATTTTTTTTTTAAATAAAATCTTATAACTCATTGCCGATTTTTTTTTTTTAATTAACAACGAGTTTTATACCAAAAGAAACATATCGTTTGAAAAATCTATGAACAATTTGATGACTTTAATTTATAAATATATAATTTTTTTAACACCACATTTTCATTCACAGCTTATAATAATTTTGTACTAAGGCACTTATTATAATACCAGATACGTATGTATTTGTAACTAGAGGGCTTGCAAATGCACAGTAAAAAATGTTTAACACTGTTTTGTCCTCTACATATTATGTTATATCTATGTTATGAAGTTCGTCCCTCTTTATTGAACGACGTGCAGTCGTGCCTCTCAACGAGTGCAGAACTCTTGCGCACGATTTTGCTTCAAAATCCCATGTAGAGCGCACGTGACACCGTTATCTCATTAGTGGAAATCTGATGAATATGGAGTCGCGCCGCACTTTGCACTTTGCAGGTTTACTATTTGGCATAATGAAGACGCAGAATCCTCGGCATTTATATGAAAATCTAAACTTCACAGAACGACAACGAATGCCTGTACGAATGAAATGTCCGGCACACAGCACATCTGCATTTCGTGGAAGTTTTCGCTACTCTGCCACGAAATGTTGGAATAATAGTATAAATTATAAAATAGATTCATTTAAATAAAAAAATAGTAAGATAAGTTAGTTAATAGTTTAAATGTCCTTTTTTTTCTTATGTTTCATAAGGCATCTACGGAAGACCAGCGTCGAGGCTGAAATCGGCCAAGGCATTATGCTGAGTGGAGGCCTATTGGTACCATTTTTAATTTAAATTATATTTTATTTATTTTCCTGTTTTTAAATTGTTTAATGTTAAATTTGTACAAACATTGTTGGTTATGTGTTGTTTTAATTTTTTTTTATTTATTTCCCTTTGTATGTTGCTCGCTGGTACCAATAAACCTTTTTCTTTCCTTCTTTCTTTCTTATTCTAAAAAATTGATGGTGTTTCGTCATCATAATAATGTCCTTCCCGGCCATTTTTTTGATATTTCTGTTAACTTACAAAAATCAGAGAATATTTAGTAAATTAAAAAATACTATAACGTTAAAAAAGGACCTAGGATTGTACACCATTTTGTCAATATTTTCAATTAAATTTCAATAAGAACGTGCTGTGTACTTCAGAATTCACCTATTTCTATAACTTTTAACATTATACGCAGAAACAAGAAATAGATTAAGCTGGACAAATTTAATGTCAGCAATGGGAAAGAAATAAAGTCGATTGCTAAGAATAATAAAGGTCTATGTCACCTAGTTAATGAAGGGCATCTGTCGTCCCGCAGTAAAGTGCACATTCTAACTATTAACCTAGTGTCGTAGTGGTGGTAGCAGTAGTCCAATCTATCTTTAGGACAAAATTCAATCTCACCTTTAAATGAAACTAATTTTACGGAATTTATCGCGTTTAATATTTTTACTATTTATAACCCGACGTTTCGGGCGCTTTACAGCTCCCATGGTCACGGGGGACTGAGGTGACAGTTGTCCCAATGTCATAGTTACCCCGGAGTACCTTCAGCTTTTAATTATTATTTTTAGTCCGATCTACGCAGAAAGAGCTTACTGTGTCTTGAAGCCTTGCAGTGGTATGCTTGGTTTTTGATTTAATTTTATTAATAATAGGATCCCAAGCCGGTGGTAATACCCAACCATCTTCCCTATTGAAATTAGGATGTTTTTTAATTTCAATAGCCTCGCGAATCATCCTTGGTAGGAATCGGTGTTCTTTTGCAAGGATTTGTGGTCTATCAAATCTGATGTAATGGTTGGGATGATCCAGAACATGGTCACAGACTGCAGACTTCCTAGAACGACGATGCTTCACGTCAGCTATGTGTTCTTTTACGCGGGTTTTTATCGATCTTCTTGTTTGGCCTATGTAAGAGAGACCACATTCACAATCCAGCTTGTATACGCCTGCGTCTTGTAGAGGGATGTTACACTTGACAGATGGTAAAAACTGACTTATCTTCTTCGGCGGCTTGAAGTATGTTTTTATGGAAGCCCGCTTCAAGATATAGCCAATCTTGTCCGTGACTCCTCTGACATAAGGTAGAATAGCAGGTACACGCTCGACTGTGGCCGGTTTCACTCGGTCACTGCGACGTAGGCGCGGAACCCGAAGCTTGTTGTCGTGCAAAACTTGCTTGACATGCTGAAGCTCGGCGGCCAGGTGTTTCCTGTCACAGATTCCTCGTGCTCTCTGAAACAAGGATTTACCCACGGTAGCTAACTGTGATGGATGGTGGTGAGATTCACCGTTTAAATATCTGTTAGTAGAAGATAAGTCAGTTTTTACCATCTGTCAAGTGTAACATCCCTCTACAAGACGCAGGCGTATACAAGCTGGATTGTGAATGTGGTCTCTCTTACATAGGCCAAACAAGAAGATCGATAAAAACCCGCATAAAAGAACACATAGCTGATGTGAAGCATCGTCGTTCTAGGAAGTCTGCAGTCTGTGACCATGTTCTGGATCATCCCAACCATTACATCAGATTTGATAGACCACAAATCCTTGCAAAAGAACACCGATTCCTACCAAGGATGATTCGCGAGGCTATTGAAATTAAAAAACATCCTAATTTCAATAGGGAAGATTGTTGGGTATTACCACCGGCTTGGGATCCTATTATTAATAAAATTAAATCAAAAACCAAGCATACCACTGCAAGGCTTCAAGACACAGTAAGCTCTTTCTGCGTAGATCGGACTAAAAATAATAATTAAAAGCTGAAGGTACTCCGGGGTAACTATGACATTGGGACAACTGTCACCTCAGTCCCCCCGTGGCCATGGGAGCTGTAAAGCGCCCGAAACGTCGAGTTATAAATAGTAAAAATATTAAACGCGATAAATTCCGTAAAATTAGTTTCATTTAAATGAGTAGTGTTCGCGTAAATATAAGAAATTCAATCTCACCTGCTCGTGGTGCTAAGCAACGAACGAGGCTCTGGCGAAACGGTTTCCCATTAGGATTGTGGAGGTCAGACGGCAGGTCGCTCTGTGTAATTACCGAAGCTCACACATAATTTATGCCAAGTTTCGTAAAAGTTTTGGGTACTACTGTACATATCGCTCATCGTCATCATCAGTTCAGCCTATCATAGTCCACTTTTGAACATAGGCCTCCCCCATTGAGTTCCACAAAAGTCAATATCTCTAATTTTGGGGCCATTTTACCATAGTTGCCATGCTTAGCATGCGGGTTGGCTACATCTTTCTGGAACAACAGTCTATCTATTCTGATGTTCCAGAAAGATGCTGCTACCAATCTCCGGGTTTTTAATTTCCTCTTTATCTTTTATGACACCCACGTGATGAGATGGGGTCGCAGATTCTCTTAAGCCGCCACTAGACGGCATATCGCTCTACCCCCTTTTTTTCGTGGGGAAATCCTACATGTATACCCGACTGGCTAGGTGGGAGGGGAACCCAGCTGGGGTTATCTCGAACTTTTACCGAGTAAAACCCCACGGTGGTCTCCAGTAGCGCTCAAGAAGGGTCACAGAATCTCCGTTCGGCCCGTGGAACGCAACGGTGGCCCCTCCATCCCTTCGATATTAGCCCGACGCTGGGTGTAGTACTTACTGCCCTGAGTTCTGTGAACATCTAACAAAAAAGGGTCGATGTTGACTCAGATATTCTCAGATGGCGATTAATTCTGGAGTTCCTCGGCGGTCTATTCCCTCTGCAACTATTTCTGCTGTACATTAACGACCTGCTCGTGCCTTGTATCTTTAGGTATGCAGATGAGAGAATAGTTGTGGAAAGATATCCGGCGGCATTCGGGATCAAGTACAGTCTGATCGAGAGGCCATTGTGGAGTGTATGAATCTCTCACACAACTAATACCAATCTTATAAGACTTAATGCCACCAAAACGCAAACGTGTCTGTTCTCCGCCAAAAGGATTCCGTTCACATTGACGCTTACTTTTCATTATGTGTATATATATACAGCTGCCGCATATGGGCAGGAGCTACCAAATATGTGCTAGCAGCCTTAGACTCAGTCGAGACTACAAGAGTCTCGAACATTTGCGTAGTATGGCCAGTCTTGGTGTTCTACCGGTTACATTTTGGAGAGTTTGCGCAGGAATTACACGAATTAATTCTCCCTTCCCCTTTCATAATTGGACAACAAGACGCACGATACATACCTTGCATTCGAACGAAGCGTTTTACTTCGTCGTTCATACAAAACTTACGTAACGTAACGTACAGCAAAAGACTGGAATAATTTGCCTGCATAATTCTTCCCATCTGATTATAATGTGCGTGTCTTCAATAGGTGTGAATAGGCTTTTTCTAAGCTAGTGCGTTTACCATCCAAAACTATACCGCCACTTAATGTTTACACTATTGTTTGTTTATATAAATTGTAAAATATATAAAATGTAAAATTAAATAGTAATTAGTTCATAAGGAGTAACTAACTCTCTTTATTAATTGCAAAGCTTTATTTGAGTTTGTATAATCAAGATTTGTTAGTTGGCAAGATTTTTTGGTATTTTGAAGATTCAGTAAATAAATAAAAAAAAAACTATATGTATAGAACTTATAACTAAGTGCATATTATGTAATCTGCGAAAAAATAAGTATATGTGATGTCACCACTTCATAATTTTATAAGCTGTTAAAATAATAGTTGTAGATTATTAGGAATCTAGTACATTACTATGCAAAGATGTTCAAATGAAAGTAATGAGCAGTACTAAAATTTACGAGAAATTTAAAAGGTCTGCAATAACCCAAAAAATTGTAAAGAATTTTGATAAAATTAAATTTAGGGACTGAGTGCGTATTTAAGGTTCATGAATCTTTGGAAGTTACTTTGTTCTCTTTCGCAAAGGCAAATTCCAAACAGTACTTACGTTCATAATAATATCTATATATTTACTATCTATATATTGCTACCGTGTGGCTTAGTGATGAGATAACTTTTCTACTACACCGCGGGTCCTAGGTTAAATCCCAGCTTTTTTTTATGTAAGAGGAGGCAAACGAGCAAGCGGCTCACCTGATGGTACGTGATCACCGCCGCCCATGAACATCTACAATACCAGAGGAATAGCAGATGCGTTGCCGGCCTTTGAGAAAGGAATAGGCTCTTTTCTTGAAGGTCCCTAGGTCGTATCGGTCCGGAAAAACCGCTGGCGGCAGCAGATTCCATAAAGTGCTTGTGCGGGGCAGAAAATTGCGCGAAAAACGCACTCTGCTGGAATGCCAACCATCAAGGTGGTGACGATGGAATTTTGCGCTGTGCAGCAATGTGCGATGGTGAAAATCAGCGGCTGGAATTAATCCGAACAATTCTTCGGAACACTCCCCATGGTAGATCTTATAAAAAATGCAAAGGGATGCAACATCTCTTCACAAAGCCAGTGGATCAAGGCCGATCAGATAGAACATGATAGCTGCAGCCAACATTTGTGCGGAAATACACATTGTTGGTTATCAGGTCTGGTTGTGTTGCGATTGTTCCAGTATCTCTGACAATGCTTCTCAGGCTTAGATGAATGAGCGCCTCTGCGTAGGTGATACTCGTAGCTATAAGCTCCGCGTAGTCGAAAATCAGTAGGAGGACATGATTTCATGATTATTATCTTTAAATTATTAGAGTTCTAAAGGTTAATGTAAAACATATTCGAAGAGATCAGTAGTGAAGTAATGAAATCACGGCGCTGCATAATAATACTTGACTTTTGAAAAATAATACCTTCGAAATTTATCCACAAAAATACACTTTTACTTCAATTAAATAATATGAATACAGTGTTTTTTTTTCCAAAATCAAGTTCTAGCGATACAGTTTTTAAAAGAGCTAGAACCAGTCAAGAGAAGAGACATGGAATAAATACAACATATCTATAAGTTTAGTTTAGACATCATATTAGATAGTTATTAAAATAATAAATAGTACAAATTACTAATTAAACATTAAACAAAAGCGTGTTTTTGTTTTTCTGTGAAGCGGTCTTTTCAAGTTTTCTTTTAATTTTTATGTCACCTCCACAAATAGATTTATTTATGTTTATAGCTCTTCAGCCAGTACTTTCTTTCATGAAATGCTCATAATTAATTTCGCCTCTTTTAGTCACTATACTTCTATTTTGCGTCCTCCTTGAACTACGTTTCCCATTTATTATTTAAATAAATTTTGATAATTCCGCGCAAATATTAAAACAAATTTTTTGTAATATATTTGTTTATTATTGTTTATACTCGTAATTTAAACTTTAACTTTTAACAATTTGTTATCAATTTTAATGCTTTCGATATCATGTCATCATTTTAACCAATGACAAGTCAACTGCTTAACAGGGGTCTCCCCATTTGCCACGGAATACGGTCGAGAGCTACCTGCATCTATAGCCTTTCCGCACTTTTCGTAGGGGTCGCCCTGAAATGCCTTTACAGGTACGAGGTTGCACTTTATTGAATGGTTTATTAGTTTGTAAATACAAAAACATAAACTTAATTGTATAACCTTTCATTATTAATATTATAACGACAGTTGTATTTAGTTTCACAAATTTATTTATGAATCCGACCGATTTCATCTTACATACAAGAAAACTAAACTGTACAATAGGAAGTTATTATTGTTACTAAATTATCAATATATGTAAAAAATCTTATTATATTTAAAATAATTATATCTTTTCTACGGGAGTATTAATTATTACAAAGTCACTTTATTTCAATTCAATTTTCGAATGTTAAGCATCGATAAATATTATTAATTCCACAATCCAAATTTCAGAGATTTCAAAAATATTTCGAGATGAACTAAATAAAAAATATGCACCATATCTAAAAATAAAATATGCAAAGTTTATTATCATCATCGCCATCATCTGTATGCGGTCAATGTTTGACAAATGTATGTCGCGATTTGGAAGGATTTTCGTGAATTATCATTTGAATTACCAACCGCGTTGCACCTTTGCCGCGGCCTCTATTTTAGAACATAAAGTACGTTACAAATAATAAAATTCAAATTCTATATAATAATCATTCATTACTTCTGCTATATAATATTATTCGGAAAATTAATTGTATTCTCGTTGCTTATTAATAACAAATTATAAAGCATACATTTTTCGCCTGGATTTTAATACAATTTTACAGAAATTAATATAATACAATAACTGTTTTTGTTTTATCCGAGCATTAACACAAGTTAATGCTTAAACAGCTTAAACAGACGAATAATATCATAATCAATTATGTTAAAATATTGGTGTATCTAGAAGTAAAGTTACTCAAAATATGATAAAACAAGATAAAAGCTATTTCGTAATTATGCTTTTATATAAAAAAATAAAAAAATGTAACCTAATAATTAAAATAAATAGAAGACCTATACACCGTCCGTAAGCTCTTTCTAATGACAAAATTAACTGCAACTGTTAAAAGTTGATTTTTTCTTGTTGGACTATAAAACATACGATGTCGTAGTAAATAATAAGCTGAAGCTATCATCTGATCATCATCGTGCGACTGTGAAAGCCACTCCATCTTTAGTCACCAAGGAATTAGCGGAAAGGTTTCACGTAAGCCTACTTTTTGCTCTGCACAAAAAACCTCGATAAATGGATAACAAACATATTTATCGTAATAGAAAATGACTGAACAAAAATCGAAGCTTACGTTAAAAACAATAAATGAAGAAAAATAGATTAGCGTGTCATTATGGCTTAAAAACGATTCCTTTATTAAGATTAAGATAGTGCAAGACAATGTTCACATTTGTCAACTTTAATACACACCCCATCCCAATTTTTAGGTTTCTATCTCTGCTAGAAGTACATTAGAATTTTGATGATCAGCGAGTGAGTTAGTGACAAAATAAAGAGAATTTGACTTGAGATATTTCATAAACTATATTAGTTACAAACTTGTAATTTTCGTGTTTGGGTAGTTTCTGCAAGTACTCTAGATGACCGAAATTTCAGTCCTCTAACTTTACCCACAACGGAAACACAAGGGGAGTAAAAAGTGCCGCGAGTCGTTACGAGAAAATGATGTTACGGGCATGCCCGTGTTGTTTGTCTGCTCGACGTGTCTGGGGGCAAGGCTGTGATTCATTGAGTGCCTCACACCGAAAAATTGGAGTCGTTAGGGCGTTAATTAGTCGGCAAAAAATTGTTCTAGGCAAACAGTGTTGCACTGCCCACACATTGTAAAGAGTAGAAGGTAATTCTGGCCATAACTGGCATCTCAACGACGAGAGAAAGCCTGTACATTGCACAATCATATGGAGACATTACGAATACAATCCTACTGTAATAGACGTATATGTGTAATTATAATATCTAGTAACTAAGACCATATACAATATTAGTACTAGTATATACTCGTATTATGCAGTAGATGTAAACAAATACAGTTTAAATAAAAATGAAATAAAGTCTAGAAGAAACTCACAAGTATAAGAGTTTCGTGAGTTTTTTCTCTGAGATACAACGATATCAAACAAATAAATGTATGTCAAAATTATAAATCGTCAAATTCACTAAGAAGAACAGATGAGAAAACGTGCTCAACGTTTTCGATGTGAATACTTTTTAATTCAATACGCTTAAATCACAAGTAAGTCATCAATATAAATGATTTGTCAAATAAATGCATAGAATTAACAATTAATGAACGGAAGACAGTTAAGATTAGAATCTATGAGTATTTTAGATTATAATGTTGAAAACTTAAATCCAAATAAATCACGCTCAATAATTATAAGCAGCAGATTTACCTGCAGTTTCATTGTCAAATTACGGATACCACAATTACAATTACTTTTTCGGATGCAAAAAAGAATTTGGATACGGTAATTAATTATCCCATTAATCTAAGAGCACTCCATAAAGTATTGAAACTGATTTGTATAGTCCCGACTTTTATTCTGCCGGTCTAATTGGCGGCATAATACTTAATGTTTTTCCATGGGAGTCTGTAAGAGTCAACTGAAGTAAATGTCGAGATTAACTCATGGTTTCCGACTGGTGCCAACATAACGATCTCGAAATATGGCAGACCAAAAGTAACGACCAGTATCGGACAGAAGGATCTGAGGTGCGATGATATCTGGCATAGCGTTGTGATATCGGCATATTTTGGGAGAGGCTTTTACCCTGAGGACTATTAACAGACTGGTGAAGAAGAAAAGAAGTTGGCGAGGCTAACATTTGTACTATACAATAATTATTACTTTTCGAGTCTGGTCGGTCATTGATGTTTCCGTGTCTGTAAACACATGTGTATGTCACGTATGACAGCCATCCTTCGATATGCATTACATAGTATTCGGGAAAGACAAAGACTAATGAAGTCTTGGGATTTAATGCCATTACTTATTTTGCTAAAATATATCCTGCACTGATGATAACTTCTGGTTATTAAACTACAACTATCACCGTAGTCGGAATCAGAAGGCCATTATCATATCTTAAATGAAATATTTTCCTTATCAGTAATATTATAATGGTAAGCTTTACGTGTGATGGTTATGTTATAATACAAGTTTCATGTAACTCGCAGAGTAACATGTCGACGTAACCTATTAGGTACTACAGTTTTGAGATGGGTCGACGTTGTATAGTCATTCTTAAGAAATATTGCGAGCAGAATCAATCCTTATTTTTTACACATCATTACATATTACTTTCTCAGTCTAGCTGGCTCTGAATTTTAATGCGAATGCGTGCAAAGTATACTAGAACTTATACATAGTAAAGGAAAGAAAGAAGAAACAACATATTACCTATTTAAGCCTAGTACTGATCTTTGATGTATATATTGAAAATCATGATTTAAGTACCGATTGGCATGCTTCAGCGAAAATAGTATATTATACACTCACAAGCACATTTAACTGCCCGCCTACGACTTTTGTTATCCTGGTTGTTTGCATTAAGTATATCTTATTGCAGTCTTTAGTTTTTTATTTAGTGAGTACATAGGAGAAAAATTAAACATTTAGACCCTTGTGTTGGTTATAAAATTGGTGTCGCAGTAGCTTTTGTAAGAATAAGTCGCTGTTTGACCTTATTACGTTATCAAGCTTACATTTCTTGTTCTCATTTGACCTAGCGTTTCAAAGTTGGTTAATTTGTGTATTTAAGATTCCTTTTAGAGTTTGAAACCATAAAAATTGTGTTAGATACAATTGGTGCAGCTAGGGCTGTTGCTTTAGGTGATGCTGGGTACAGCCAACGTTGCGTCGGTCAAATACTTGGTGTAACTCGAACGACGATACAAGATGCCATTAGAAGATATCGGGAGACTGACTCATACACCTGGAGGCACCCAGATCAAGGCTCTATCGTCGCAACGTGTTGAGAAATCGCTTTTGTACTGCTACTGAAGTTCTTAAGGCGTCTTTGAGGTCAGAAATGTTAGTGTTAGTGAACGTATGATTAAAAGAAGACTTACAGAAGAAAATTTTAGGGCTTTTCACCCAACTCGTGCCCCATAACTTCACCCACAGCACTGTAGAGCAAGACTTGGTTTTGAACGAGAATATTGTGATTGGACCATGGAGCAGTGGAAGAACGTACTGTTTTCAGATGAGAGCAAAATAGCCTTAAGAGGTCCAGATGGACGTCAGCGTGACTACAGACGTAAAAATGGGAGTCGTACCGTTTGCTCCATTTATTGGAGAAAATTTGAGACTAATGCATGATGATGCAATGTACTGGTTGTAGGATTCCTATGCAGGAATCCGTCTAGGTAGGTACCACCCCAGAGCCAGTTATTTTGCCGTGAAGCAGTAGTGTGCAAACATTACTGTATTTCGGTTTGAAGGCACTGAGAGCTGAGGTAATCACTGGGCTTATGAGACTCACGGCTCAGAGTGACGGACGCAGTGTTATGTCACACAGCAATGTTTTGGGTGACACAGCATTTGTTTTGGGCAGATATTGCACTAACCATCAGGTAAACGTTTTTCTCGTTTTGTCACATTATCCAATAAAAAAAATGTTAATAGCCTTAGAAGTTTATTTAGTTCTGCAGTTTTAGTTGGTATTTAAAATACTAAGTTACTTTTTGATTTTGCGTTCAACTACACCGATCGTTTGATTATGGCATGATTTTTTGAGATTGTAGGTATCTATTATTCACAGCTATTCCAAAATTATTTAATGAAGTAAGTTCGTCCAAGCAACTTGGAATAAGTTTTCCAACTTTGAATTAGTTAAGAAATCTTTAATGAACGATTTTGCTTAAAAGTAAAGTTCACTAAAACTCGTAATATGTAGATTTGCTTAAAATGTAACATTCTTGGTTATTGAATGTGTATTAATTTGGTAGTAAAAAAAGCATATGTAATTAAAGGTTCATTCTATATAATAATTGACTGTAAATATTATGATATTAAAAAACTTAAAGTGTCACAATCAGCGTCGAAATAATTATTTTAAAGTAACAAAACTTAGCAGGAAAATAAATACACAAAATAGGACAGCATATTACACGGCACGTTCGTTTGAAAGACACTATGTTTTCTTGCCAAAATATCATAATGCTTCATTTAAACACAGTTCACGTTTTCTACAACAGTACGCTTCCTGTTAATCTGACACCGCAGTAAAAGGAACACTGCGCTATTTTGTTCCAGCCCGTTAGGGAACAACGATCATTAAGTAGAGTAGTTAATTTGTAACTCTAAACACATCGTGATGAAGTACATGTACCAACATTTATTTTAATAACAATCGATCAAGTTAAAGTTTCGGTTTTCAGTAGATGTAATCAATTAAAATAATTATCTGATATAATTTAGTTTAGCTGTAAAGATTAAGTCCCCCTTGTTTTCAAAACAAACGAATACCAAGACTACTATATTATTAAAAGTTCCTCTTCGTGCGAAATTCGACAGTCAATACACCACTTGTCATTTTATTTATATTTTTATATGAGAAAGTGACACGAGCAGCAAAACGTTCACCTGATAGAAAGTGCAACATCTGCTCATGCACCCAAAACATGTGTTGCACTGGGACCACAATGGACTAGTTATCATAAAACATTAGTTCTTAAGATTAATATTTTCAGTAATTAGACTAGCTATTAGTGCTTTACAGACCGAATCAAAGTAATGTTTACACACTGCTGCTTCACCGTAGAAAATCTGACATTCAATGATTCCTACTTTGACGAATTCTCGCTACCAATAGATTTGCAAAGCGAAACATATCGGCAGCACTGGCAATACCGGTCCACTTGTACAAATTCCGCATCCACGATTTTCTTCTGTACCCTTTCCTATTTTACATAATGATAATAAGAAGAAGCTAGTATCTCTTGTACCACTCTTGTCATTAATTTAACTTTACTTATTATTATATATTGGTTTATTTCTCTATTTGTTATACTTTAATACGTCAGCATTCGAAACTGATTCAGTTGATATGAAATACGTCCACCCGCGTCCTTGTGTAATAGCTTAAACTTTAATTAAAAAAATAAAGTTAAGCCTATTGAGACATATTTATGCCAATGTCAGAGATTAAATCAAAATAATTTATCACAAGTTTCATTTTGGATTCACATAACGTGAATATTTATTTAACAAACAACACGACTTAAGTAAAAGTATAAGAGTGGAGCATTTTTTTTCGTTTGCAATTATCGGGGCCTTATATTGTCTACTAGTGAGACACGGTGGTTTCAAAAACATATACTCGTATAGGTAACATTAGATGGGCTGTCGGCTTTCAGCCTTCTGAGTCTTCAGAACTTATCTGCTTAAAATAGCATTGAAAGTGTTTGTTGTTCTGTCTGACATAAGGTTTTTCGACTTATGTAAAAAAGTGTTTTCAACTTACACTTAATCATTTTAAGTAATTCATGCAATTATAAAATATTCATAATGCAACGTTTCTGGGCATAGTGGTCATCAGTGCCCATCTCAAAGTTAGAATTACTAAATGACCAGAGGAGTTTGCGAAAAGGTACACAACCTTTTTATCATTTATCAAAACAAACTTTTTTCTTTTACTAGTACTTTAATTTGTTTCCGAGAAGTTTGGTGGTAAATTATATCAACTACATTTATATGATGAGTAGTAGAGTAGTTGGTATTGACCATGCAACTTCACTTTCCTAGTTGCAAATCTGGCAAGGATCATTTTTTTCGTAATGTGAATGTTTGTGATCCAGAAATAAAAATATTAAACGTAAAGATTATTTAGAAAGGCCACCATTGAACACATCTTTCTGCACTGATCTTTACTTGAATCCAACAGCATTAAGCTCCGTAATAGCCATAACTTCAGATGAATGAAATTCATTGAAATCGAAATAAACTTTTAACATGATAAAATTTAGTTAAAATTTGATACGGACATCAAAAAATCTATAAAATCAAAAAGTCTGTAAAATACGATATCCACAAAAATAATAACAAAACGAATGATAGTGGGTAGAAGTACTATGAAAATCAATTTACAGCTTCGAGAGGCTTTATTGGTTTTTCCAACGTTTGAGTAACATGAGAATGGGATTGGAACGCAGCATTAAATTTGAGGGCTGGAAATAGGAGTAGAGAACTATCTCTATCCGCTATATTCGCATCATGTAAGCGCACAAGTTGTTTATGGATTTTAATTTTATTATGTGTGGAGGGTTTAAAAAGGACGTTGAATTCAAATGATAATGATGATGCGTTTAGCTAATATTTTTCTACTGATAGGTAGTGACGATGATGATGATGGGGTCGATTTCGACTACGATGACAATTTCTAAATATTGTCGGGAGTTATCAACTGCGCAGAAGAAATTATAGTGCTACAAGTAAAGGCGCAAACACAGAGGTCCTATCCGAGAAATTTTGCAATTGGGTCGCTAGTTTTCTCACAGACCGGAGCATCAAGGTCTTAGTTGATGGTGCATGCTCGGACTCCAAGTCTGTGAACGCTGGTGTCGCACAAGGCTGTGTGCTATCACCAACCCTGTTTCTTCTGCATATCAATGATATGTTACAGATTAGTAACATTCATTGCTATGCAGATGACAGTACTGGTGATGCCTTATACACGACGAGCACCGTTTTTTAGACAAAATCTCGGACTGGGGCCGACTAAATTTAGTCGAGTTCAACCCTGACCAGACACAAGTTTGCGCGTTTACCGCAAAAAAGAAACCCATCGTCGTATCACCTCATTTCGAGAACACACCCCTCGTTGCCTCAGCCAGTATCGGAATCCTTGGCGTCAAAATATCGAGCAACGTTCAATGTCGCGGTCACTTGGAAGTGAAGGCCAAATTGGCCTCCAAAAAGCTTGGCGTGCTCAGTAGAACGCGACAGTACTTCATACCGGCCCACCGCTTGCAACTTTATAAGGCGCAGGTTCGGCCGCACATGGAGTACTGTTCTCATCTCTGGGCGGGGGCACCCCAGTGTCAGCTCCTTCCATTTGACCGCATTCAACGAAGAGCGGCTCGAATTGTCGACCATGTCCTATCTGATCGGCTTGATCCCCTGGCTTTGCGAAGAGATGTTGCATCTCTTTGCATTTTTTACAGGATCTACCATGGGGAGTGTTCCGAGGAATTGTTCGGATTAATCCATCGTCACCACCTTGATGGTTGGCATTCCACCACAGTGCGTTTTTCGCGGAAATTTCTGCCACGCACTTGCACTTTATGGAATGTTCTGCTGTCAGCGGTTTTTCCGGACCGATACGACTTAGGGACCTTCAAGAAAAGAGCCTATTCCTTTGTCAAAGGCCGGCAACGCATATGCTATTCTTAAAAAAAAAAGGCACCCCATGTAACGCCCTTGCTGATAAGATCGTAGGTAGGCTAAGGTGCAATGTCAGAAACACAGGGCCAATCACAACACGTCTAGACCCGCGTCGTAGAAGTCAGGTACTCTGACCCCTAGGCCACGCGGTCGTCAAATCTATGTCATCGTCTTAAGAAATTATTTTTTACATAATAATTCAAAAAAAAACATATTTGGAGTATTTCTGTTGTAAGTCATGGACCAGAATATCGTAATGTCTTAACTACACTGCTGCAAATATAGGTTCTAACAAAAATCCGGCATAATTGGAAATAAGTGATTCGCTTTAGCACTATATATATTTTCGGTGATGTAATTGCTGTTAGCCTTCTCGGCTTTTACAGCTTCATCGGATACTGTGCCAGGTTTGGTTTGACCCAAACATAAATACAAAAATAAACTCCTACAATAACTTCGAAATTCGGACTGTCGCGTTCGCTGCGTGCTTTCGCGATTTCGAAAATCTTAAATATTTTAAGTAGTCTAATGACCGTCCGAGGGAGGCTGCGCGCGTCCATTCGGACTGTGGACTTGTGTGTCGGTAACTCTGGGCGGTGAGAACCGCCCTGAAACACGGGTGAATCGTGTGTACGCAGTGTGATTATTGACTATTGCGCGCCGCTTTGTACGGCTGCCGCGCGTCGTGGTGCGTTTTATACTAAAGCTATTGACTGTGTGTACAGTGTGGCTTGGATCGTGACTGACAGTATCGTGGTCAGGAAGAGCTGAGACGTCCGTGTCGTCTAGCACTTTTCGCGGGCGACGTTTGCGTTCGGTCGCGTTTCTGTTTGATCGGTAATTTGCTGCTTTAACCACCAGCGGGTTTGAATGCACCGCGGCTTTTTCGAAAAACCGCCGTGATAATTCTCTGAAGTGTTCAGAGATTTTGGGCATTTCAAAGTCGCTGTGAAGATCTACATTGCGTTGATACCAACCGGCTCCGGCGGCAGTTCGCAAGAATCGATTTTGAACGCTCTGTAACTTCTTTAATTGATTGCCCGTCGCGTGAGCGAAAGCGACGCAAGCATAGTCCATTACGGGCCTTATGCAAGTCTTATAGAGGCGAAGTTTGTGTCTTAAGCACATTTTGCTTGAGGAGCAAGTTAATGGGTATAGACGGCTTGAGATAAAAGCCGCTCCATTACGTATATTTTTAATGTGTGTAGCGAACGACATCGCTGCGTCTAAAGTGACCCCGAGGTATTTGACGCTCTTTTCCCAGGGAATAAGGCGTCCGAACAGGGTGATCCTAGCTAATTGTTGCCGATTGGGTGACATCGTCTAGCGGGCTTTGTGTGCCCCTCGAGAAGTATATCGCTACACTTTTCTCAGGGTTTACCTCTATTCTCCATTTCCGGAACCATTCGCCTAGGCGATCGGCTGCGGCTTGGAGTTGAATCGTTATTCGGCCCTTGTGCTTGTCGGAATAGTACAGGGCCGTGTCATCTGCGAAAACCGCAAGATTGACTTTCGGGTCTTTAGGAATATCGCTAGTTTATAGCGAGAAAAGGAGTGGGGAGAGGTAGGAGCCCTGAGGGACACTCGCTCGGAGAGGGCGGCTTGAGGAGCGCGTTCCCTCCACCCGGAAGCGAAATAGGCGGTTAGGCAGGTTAGCTTTAGCACTGTGGGTTTGGGTCTGAGTGTTTTTTGCATGTGCAGTATCTCTCCAAAATATACCTATAATACAGGAGAAATCTTTGTGTGAGGCAGGGAATTAAAAAAAATAATTATAATAGTCGTTTTTTAATATGCCGACATTTTTCAGTGAGGAACTACCACCGAAAAAATCACCGTATAAAAAAAACATATCGATTATTATCGGCAATAACTAAGTGCTTATTACACTTAACAAGTCAGAATTGGAATGATGTAAATCAGATTATTACACTATCTCACATTTTAACGAAATTTGTCTATAAGAATAATAAGCTGAAACAAGGAATTCCATAATATTCCACGTGGATACCAACATTTTGATTTTTTTGAGGGTCTATTGACCTGGTTATCTTTTTTGGTAATAATTACACATATAATAATCACTTACACTTTATTGCATATATATTACACATAATAAACTAACAAGATTTAACAGACATTCTAATTACGTCTCCGGTCTAATTCCCAAATGTGACGTTGTGCATCTGTTACGCAACTTAATTAAACTATTGTTAAGAGGAAGCTGTGAATAAACTCTGCCCAAATAAATTTGTGACCCTGTTTGAACATGCTTGCCTTTGTCATTTAGCTGAGTTGGGTACTGCAGACCTCAATACACATTTTGTTTCCGTATACGTGTATTTTTAATTCAAATAAACTAAACTAATGTTGCTTCAATTATGACTGCATTTTACGTATGTCACAATAAAGATGTATATTAAAGTTAATACGAGTATGTTGATTAATACTTACAAATATCAAACGCGTGAATTATTTCGATACTGGAGGAAATATTACTCACTGTCTTTAAATAATTAATATTTTTTTCTTTTAACTACTTTAGAAGATGGCATTTAATTAATATAGTTAAATGTAGTCGGTAGGTCACCGGCATAAGAATGAGTATGTAATAGGTGAGTAGAATCGCACCTACCCCTTTCCTACCGAGGTGTCGTAAGAGGTGACAAAGTTATGGTACGGACAGCCTTTATTCGTGCAGAACAACACCATAATATGCAATAGTGTAACTTTACTGCTCGTGGAAACGCAATGACTAGTAAGAATTTTTTTGACCCGTACTAAAATGGCGGCGACGTGGTCAGCCACCCGTTACGTCTCGTTTCCCATGAGGCCGAAAAGTGGGCTACGTCTACTGCAGTTTTATCTTTGCCTCTCAAAGATTTCCATAAAGCACAATCTTAAGCAAAATTTCGCAAAACTTGACAGCTTGTCGTTCCATCTAGAGGAGGGGACATCTTACACTGTGTTTTCCGGTACAAAGTTGCCACACTCCAGAGCCTTTTTCCACAACGGTTATCAATTCTACTTGCTATGGTGCCGGTCTCAAGTACGAGTAGTTAATGCCTATTACCCCAGTTCTGCTGCGGATTCTATTTCGCAGAGAACCACAGAGCACAGCCCTTTTCTTACTTGCTGGGTGACTTTAAACTTTTTAATTCAACATACAGTGTTGGACCATGTCGAATTATATATGGCACAACTTGTATGTACCACGCACTGGATAGGAAGACTTACTGTATACTGGATTGCAAGATACGACGGAGTTTCCCCAAATGCCACCCAGTCGTGTTCGATTCTTCAACTGATCTCATGGTCGAAGTTGGAATTACCTTTTCGAGCAATCTCCTTGTATTTAAATAATGTGTTAATAATAAAATTCAGTTACATTAATATTTTTTTATTTTGCATCAATCACTAATTCCTAACACTGATTTGGATATCTGTCTTAATTATTATTTATTCCACTGAATCTACAAAGGGTCATTAGGGATAAGTGACATTTGGTGATAGTAGTTTTCTCTATTAAGTTAATTAATAAATCACTTGAAAGCTATTATACCTTATTTACCAAAGGATCATTTTAAAATAAATTAGGGTCTACTTCAATTTGACGCTATTGTTTACTTGTTGTTTTCAGATGCCTTCGTTATAGCTATATTTAACAACGACCTTTATGATTGAAAATAACAAGATCGGTTATCGTGTGTATAATATATTTTAACCATGATTAACAATTAATGATATACTAACACGTTAAAAATATATTTATTATGTAATCTTTTCATAAGCTGGAGATGAAACCTATTGATAGATAGATAGATAGATAACTCGTTTATTTGGACACTACAACACTTATACAATTTACATACAAAAATTTAACACATTACAAGAAAGACAACTAAAGCACGAAAAAACACGGAATTACATAATAAACAATAACAATAAAAGAAATTGAGAAAAAAGAGAAAAAGAAACAAAGACATAAACAACGTGAGAAATATTGTTGAGAATTACGAGTATAATGTTCATGACCGTCATGGATATTTCAGCAAAGAAATTCGAAAATAGCAAGCACTAGATTTATGAAAATGTAACTCTTTTTATCTTTGATGATAAATCCATTTTTCGTGATAATAATAATTTAATCATGTAGACGAAACTTGCGAAAGGTACCATTAGCAGAGAAAGAGCAGATGGTTGAACGAATATGAGCTAATTAAAAGTGTCTGAATGAGTAGTTTTATGCCAGTTTTTTTTTGTATGTGTAATATGCAATTAGCGCTGTGGCTTTTACTGCATCATAGGTAGCGACTCGCGAGCAGAACGCCCACGACTAAGAAGAACAGGCTGCTGACGAGAGGCGTTGCTACCGCCCGCTGGACTTCGACCCCTGAAAACGAATAAAATAGTATCCGACTTACAAGGGGGGGTCGTAGTAATCCAAGGGCAGGGACCCTGTGAAGGAGGTACGAAACCTCGGCGGGGATCACTATTGAAAAAGAAATATTATTTATTTTAAATTATATACAATTTATCTATATAATACAAAAAAAAATATCGAGTTCAATCTGAAAAATAAAACGGCCTTTGTACTCGAATGAATCGAGCAGCCGTGAACCTAGGACCTCGCTCTCGCCGGCGAGTGAAGTGCGCTGCTGTGCTAGCGGGTGCGTGTATGTGTACGCGGGTGTATGTACTGAGGCGAGGGCCTCAAACGCGCGTATTTAATTACGAATGAATTTAACATTTATTATTAGATTTAAATTTAGAATAAAAATTGTTCTAACGCGGTTTTAATTTTTATTTGGCTTTAAAAAAATTAATAGCGTTGAACACTCCGATGTGCTCTATGGACACTTGTAAAGGCATTTTCGGAGAGCATGCCGTTCTAATTTTGTGAGCGTAGTAAGCTCGTCTACATCCACGCTGTCCATATACTGAAGGAGGATATCAAAATCCTCCTGTAGGCCATGGGCAAGTGTGGCAGCTATCGGCGTCGCGGCGCTCCGCGCGGAGGGCGCGGGGGCCGGGGGGCGAGTAAAGGCCGCGCTGACCATAGGCAAAGGTCGGGCCGTGTTTTCGACGACGGAGGAGGCTCCGCCAACGTCGTCTTTTTACCGGCGGGGGTGGGAGGCGCTCGGGGGTTCGCCTTTTTATGGCGCGTTTCCCGCGTCACCGATTGCCGCGGAGGGCGTTTGTACACCCGCGATAGTTCGCAGGGTGGCCTACCGTCCCACACAGCACGCAGCTAGGGGGGTCCGCGAAGTTGTAATCGCGACTGCACTCCGCTGTCACGTGCCACCCCGGTGCATTTAACATATCGAGGGTTCGCGAAGCTGTTGCGTGCGGAAAGCCCATAAAGTTGCCAGCGGTGGCACTAACTAGGCGAGGACCGCTTACGCGGTGCCTCGGTAGCAATATAGCCGGAGAGATTGCATACACTTGGTAAGTCAAAAATCTTTTTGCCAGCGCTACACAACTCTATGTGCACGGGCACTAGGTTGTAGGGCGCCTTTGTCCGCATGTTAGTCATGCGGTGGACTTGTAACGCGGGGAGGCCTTTGGACTTAATGTCCTCTAAAATTAAATGCGTCTCGGGACGCCGCGAATCACGGAGGATACGGTCCTCCTCGAGTTCGTATGAGTGGTAACCGATCTTCCTGTTGGTTAACCATTATGTTAGCGTGCGGTGGTCGGTCGGTGTCGGCACTGTGACACTTATGCCGTTCGCGATCGGCCTAGCGCGCGTGAAGTTGATGCGCTTCTCGTCAAGCGCTTTCGAAATATTTCCCCAGGTAGCCGTATCCTGTATTACTACAGGAGGCGGCGCCTTTGGGGTGCGAGGGGCTACGGCCTCACGGGAGAGCGCGGAGGGGTCCTTCGGGACGTGGTGCGTCGCTTTCTTGGCAATAACCTTCAGGCGCGGAGTCGGGGTTGCGGCAGTCACCTTGCGAGGAGGCCTGGCGTCGGCGTCTTTTTTTTTTTGGAGCCTTTTTCGACCGGTGACGGTGGTGAAGCCATCGTCTCCGGGGGCGTCCATGTTGACCTCCGTGGACGGAGTGGAGGAGGAGGAGCCTTCCTGTACTGTGAAGTACGAGTCATCCGTATAATGACTCGACGCGGAGGATGCACGCGACGACGGCGTCGAGTGCATCGGCGCGTCATTGGGCGATCGCCTCGGGTCGCGCCAAGAAACCGGCGGTGGGTCGCGCCAGGAAGCTGGCTACGTGCGCGCGATTTCGTCATCGTCCGGTAAAGGTATCGAACGAGCGAGGCCAGAAGGGCCTGCGACGGGTGCGGAGCCGGAGAGGCCCAACGGTTTTTGCCCTGTGGGGGCCGAGGGGCCTGAGATTCCGGGGGGGGGGGGGGGCTAACGGCCGTTTTTCAGACGCGGCGGCGGTCGCGGGGGGATGCGGCGGCGCGAGGGGCCAATGGTTTTTTGGCGTTAGCGCCAGGAGACAGGGGGCGAAAGAGAGGTGTGTTTTTGGCACTGCTTTGAAGTGTACCTAATACGAGTATGTCACTGCACTATGTAACAAACCTTCTAGCGGCGACGAAAAACGTCGCAATGAAACTCGATGCGTAACTCAGCTCGCACCTAACTCGCAGAAACGATGTTATTCCCGGTTACACGAGACACCACAAAAATGGGCCCGGTAAAATCGAAATGCCTTAATTAAGCAAGGCCGTACCTTACGGCGACCTAGCTAAACTAACGTGTTCACTAATATACGAGTAGCTAAGCGAATTTAAATTAAATCGACGAACCAAAATAATTTTAGACGCGCCTAGGCAAACTTGATAGAGGACTTAACTATCGGCACCCTACTAAAATCTAACGTGAATCGCTCTCCAGTGTATGTTGCTCTGCGTGTTGCGAGACGGGTTACGAGTTCGGACGGACCCAGACGTCGATTCGGAATGTCTTTTGGTTTTTGTTTTTTATGCTAGCGTTTTACGGTTAGTAATTATTAGGATGTGTTATAGGAGATGAAAGATAATTTAAAAAAACGAGTGTGTACTTATGTACGCATGTAAGAAGTTATATTTCTTTGCAATAAACTATAAAATAACACTAAAATTTTTATCCCGCGTGGCAATACTCTACGAGAAAGGTTTTTATAAAAAAACAATTAAATAAAAAAAAAAACTATACACCATTAAATTATTTTTACACATTTAAAAAAACATTAGTATCTATGTATATTGATAACTAATAATAATTTATTAATAATAAATACATTGTTAAAGCAAAATTTCTGGGTTTTTGCAGGGATTTAAATTGAAGCTTCATAAAAGTAGAAATCGTTTTTGGTAGGCGAGCTATAGTTTTCAGTAGGCTTTAGTTTTTTCTTATCTTCTCTGCCACATGGTATAATTTAATAAGTGTAATTATTAATTGACAATATGTTAAAGATTTATTTACTTTTTCAGTGTAAAGAACTTAATTTTTTTATTCCAAGTTGAAAGCAAACAATAAATACAATTATTAAAGAAAATATTTAAATTAAGTAAATATTGGCTTCAGTTGGAAATGCCGAAGTCGTTCGTAACGGTATAAAGTCCTAAGTCCGTAAGATAAGTAGTCCGTAAGGTATTGAGTGTTGAGTTAGTCGATGCAGTAGAAGGATCCAGGGTTCGTAAAGAACCCCAAGTCGTAAAAAAACCAATCACTGAAACAATGTTGCAAATACGATGCAAAATAACAATGAAGCACAAATAGCTAATTGAAAATTTTAAAAATTCCGACGCGGGTTTCTTGAGAATAAACATTTACGTATTCCTATTTCATTTATTTTTGATAACAATTTTAAAAACAAAATTAAAAACTCGAGCTTTTTATTAGTAATTTAATTGAATATTTTATATAATCAGTAATTTAATTTTTTAAAAATAGTTAAAAAAAACAAGCAATATTCAAAGCATGGAATAATAAATTAAATATTTCCCCTTCATGAAATAATAAAAAAATATCGAAGTTATTTATGACTAACACCTCCTTCTCACTCGCATGTAATAGACCACCAGGTGACAACAATTAACAGGCGATTGTACTACTATTTGACTATTGGTGTTTGGCAGAGTAGAATAGCACCTACCTCTTTCCGTTATCATCTTACCGAGGTGTCGTAAGAGGCGACTAAGGTATTGTACGGGCATCTTTATTCGTGCAGAAAAACACCATAATATGCAATGCTGTCACTATACTGCTCGTGGGAACGTAATGGGGAGTAAGAATTTTTTGACTCTTACCAAAATGGCGGCGACGTGGGCTAGGTGTGTGGCTTCCGCCGGCCCCTTTATAATGGGTGTTCAGTCCAACACTTTACTAAGGCTACTAGAGCCCTCTGGATGCGTTGAAATAAAACAACCAGTGATATTGGACCGAGGTTATATTTTAATAAATGTACTTCACATATATCTATTTTCTACTAACACAACCATAGCACGATTTATTTCGACGACACTGCCATCTCTCAACAAATAGATCAATTACTGTTTTTGACTTATATTAAATTACTACTACCAGCGCCACCTCGTGGGCTGTAGTTTTATAAATAAAAATGTAACTTATACATTCCGCCCACCAAGGACATATTGTCCTTCATAATTTACACCGCCCACCATGCACATTATCAAAAAAATGAATACCAACATATTGTGTAACGGTAGCAGTGCGGAATCGCTATTTAAATTAAACCTGAATACAATCGTTTCTTTTTTTTTTATAAATACAACTACACACTTAAAAGTATTATAATTATTTAGCTACAGGTAAAATACATAATTTGGATATGGGTCGCTTCATCAAAGATTTTTGGTTTCGGACTGTAACCACTCGGGTCACGTTATCCTTACCCGGATGTTTGGCGACCACTCGGCCAAGCAGCCAGCGACAAGGAGGTAAGTCGTCTTCTTTTATTAAAACTATATCACCTATTTCAGGTTCTGGCTTTTGGTACTCCCATTTATACCGATGCAGAAATCTGGTTAAATACTCTTGGGACCATCGTCTCCAAAAGGTTTGTGTTAGCTTCTGAGTCAACTGCCACCTGCGAAGACTAGAAATGTTTGACTGCTCGAAGTTGTGATCAGGAATGGCTAACAAAGGTCCACCGACTAGGAAGTGTCCTGGAGTAAGAACTTCTATTGAATCGTCGCTTGAGTCAATTCTTGACAGGGGTCGGGAATTGAGACACGCTTCGATTTGTGCCAACACTGTTGACAGTTCCTCATAGGTCAAAGTCAGATCTCCAATTACACGTTTTAAGTGGTATTTGGTAGACTTTATACCTGCCTCCCATAAGCCTCCAAAGTTAGGCGAATGTGGTGGTATAAAGTGCCATGTGGTTCCATTTGCGGCTAGACATTCGACTACCTCTTTAGACATATTGGAGTTCTCTGCCACGGATAGATATCGCAATTCGCGAGAGGCGCCGACAAAATTGGTTCCATTGTCACTCCATATGTCTGTACAAAAGCCTCGACGAGCAACAAAACGTCTAAAAGATGCCATAAACCCCTGTGTGGTAAGATCACTAACCACCTCCAGATGTACAGCCCTTGTGGCCATACAAATGAAGAGACAAATGTAACCCTTCGTTGAGTGGTGACCACGACCCTTTGTGGTTCTTACACTTATAGGTCCCGCAAAATCCACACCACTATACTGGAAAGGTTTATTAGGCGACACTCTAGCTGTAGGTAGCTGTCCCATTAGTTGTGTTGATGTGGGAGCTGAGTAACGAATACATTTAATGCACTTTCGAACATGAGCCTTTACTAGGGCTTTGGCACCCAAAATATAAAATTTGGTGGCAAGGAAAGTTAGCATAAGCTGAGGACCACCATGCAAAGTTTTGCAATGAGCATCTGCAATTATTAGATCTGTCAAGTGTGTTCTTTTGGGCAATAATATTGGATGCTTCGCATTAAGGCTGAGTTGCGATTTTTCGAGGCGTCCACCTACTCTCAAAATTCCACAGTGATCCAGAAATGGATTTAACGACTTCAGTGGGCCTTTAATTGTACTATACTCTTTATTCCTTTTGATGTGTGCTATTTCCTCCTTAAAATTTTCCAATTGGCATAGTTTGACGCAAGTCTCCAATGCACCTGCCAACTCTTTTGTCGTAAGAAAACCGATGTTGTGCCCTTTACATCCCTTTCTTAAGTTAAGAAAACGTCTGCAGTACGCCACTACCCGGATTAGTTTCGTAAAACAAGAATATCTGTCCCAGATTGTGGACGGTCTCTGACAGACCGTCAGATGAACCTTAGTTTCATCTAAATGTGTCTCAATATCCTTTGGTTTGTTGTAGCGCACTAAACTCTTGCGTAAAAACTCAGGCCCCTTGAACCACATTGTGTTTTTCAGCAGCTCCGAAGGATAAATACCACGAGACGCACAGTCGGCAGGATTCTGACCAGAAGCAACGTGCGACCATTGTTGAGAATCCAAGGTGGATAATATCTCAGATACCCTGTTTGCCACGAATGTTTGCCACTTACTTGGGTGACTGTTCAACCACGCTAAAACCACTGTGGAATCAGTCCAAGCTCTAATATTGTTTTTGCCAATTCCCATGACTTTGGCCACTTCGATTAAAAGCCTGGTCACGAGTACCGCACCACACAATTCCAATCTGGGAATGGAGATCTGTTTGATTGGCGCGACTTTGGTTTTGGCAGTAACCAACGTACTATGGACACTACCGTCCTTTTCTACAAGTCGTAGGTATACTGCTGCTGCATACGCCGTTTTAGAAGCGTCGGAGAATCCGTGCAATTCTGTTCGTGATACGTTAAGGGTGATACCTACCCACCTAGGTATACGTATTTCTGCTAATTTGAAAAGGTCAGCCCGATAAGTATCCCACTCTTTAACTAAATTGCTTGGAACCTCATCATCCCATTCCATTCCTGTTATCCAAAGCTTCTGAATCATGGTTTTTGCTACAATTACACTAGGTGAGGCCCACCCTAGTGGATCATATAATCTAGCAATTTCTGATATTATTTTTCTTTTCGTTACAGGCCCAGATTCCTGTGGAACAGCCACCGAGTATCGGAAGACGTCTGCGGCGCGATTCCACGTAATGCCCAACAGTTTGGTCTCTTTATCTAATTTTAGCTTTAATCCTAGCTGTGTTTCTTCTTTTACGTTCTTAATTCGATTAAGAAGTTCTTCGCTGTTGCTCATCCATTTATGTAACTCGAACCCTCCTTTTTTCAAGAGCTGATTCATCTCCTCGTAAATAACAACTCCTTCTTCTACAGAGTTACATCCAGTTAAGAGGTCATCCATGTAGAAGTCCTGCTTTACTCTTTCAGCTGCTGTAGGAAAATCAGCTCCTTCGTCTAGTGCAAGTTGCTGCAGTGTTTTTACAGCTAAATACGGTGCAGCTGCAGTGCCAAAGGTAACTCGTTTTAACCTGTAATCCTCTACATCTTCGTTTTGATTAGTCTTCCAAACTATGCGTTGAAATTCTGCATCTTCTTCAGAAACCTTGACTTGGCGATACATTTTTATGATATCGGCAGCTATGCATATTTTAGGTATCCTCCAACGCATTATTAAATGTCGCAAGTCTGGCTGCAAAGTTGGACCGATCATTAACATGTCATTTAAGGATACACCATTTTTATTTTTTGCAGAAGCATCAAACACTACACGGACCTTTGTTGTGTCTTTATCTTCTCTCAGAACCGCATGATGGGGTAAGTAAAAACTTTCATTCTTTTTTCTTTCTTTTTCAGGTACCTTCTCCATGTGATTCATTTGTAAGTATTCCTGTATCACTTCTGTATATTTCTCTTTCAGGTTTACGTTTCTGTTTAGCTTCTTTACTAATCCACTTAATCTTTTCATCGCGACTTCTCTAGAATTTCCGCTAATATCTTCAGGATTTTTATTTTTAAAAGGAAGCTTCACGATATATCTTCCTTCTTTATCACGCCGTGTAGTTTCTTCATAAAATTTCTCGCAGAGCTTTTCTTCTTCTGTCAACATTTTTTTACCGGTCTCGGGATCATTTTCTATTTCCCAAAACTTTTTTAGGAAATCATTATCCTCTGCACGCAAATGCATTGCCACAACATTGCAAGCAGAACCTGGCAACTCATCTACAGGACCAGAAATTATCCACCCTAGTGATGTAGCTTGAGCTACTGGGAAGCCAGTAGGCCCTACTACTTACTTCAGCTCCTAACAAAACATCTATTTTGTTAGGAGTGTGATAATAAGGATCAGCAAGTTGTATTTCCTGCAAGTCCAACCAATTCAGTGCAATCACTTTCCTGCTGGGAAGACATGTTGTTATTGTTTTAAGTACATATGCTTGCACAGTGATGACTACTTTAGGTTTAACACGAGAATGAATCTTTAGTTGCACCATGTATTTGGTAGTAATGTTTTTATTTCCATCCAGGCCGGAAATTGCTCCCTTCACTGGAATTTTTCTCACTCCCAGATACTGAGCTGTTGCTTCCGTGACGAAGGATGCTTGAGATCCTTGATCCAGCAACGCCCTGATAATTCTCCTTTCTCCATTATATATTTCAGCTTTTACGAGCGCAGTAGCCAGAAGTACCTGACTATGTATGGGTATGTCGCCTGATGAAAAACATGAAACTAATGGTGACGTTTCTGGTTTACTAGATAATGCTTCCGACTTGTTTCCAATGCTTTCCTCGCAAGTTACGAAAGCAGCAGTATTAGCAGTCTCTTCATTAACAGAACCTGGAGTCTCATGCGCACCTTTTGGATGTAATAGTGAGTGATGTCTACGTTTACAAATTCGACACGTTACACTACTCTGACAAGACTTGGCTGAGTGATTACCACCTAGGCAATTAAAACACATCCGATTTTTCGCCACAAATTGATATCTACTATTGTAATCCAATTTTGCAAATTTCTTACAAAAGCAGAGTTTGTGGCTCTCTGAACAAAATTCACAAATTACGTTCATCACATGCATTGCTTTTGCTTTGTTGAATGGCACAGCAGTAGGTTTCGATGGTCTCTGCTTAGGCTCTATGAATTCCAGAGCCCGAAATCTACTATGTAAAAATTCAGAAAACTGTTCAAAAGTTGGTAGATCATTAGAGCCTTCAGCAGACACCCTCAATTCCCATTGTTTGCGAGTTTCTGGATCTAATTTATAATTAACAATATGTATTATTATAATATCCCATGTACTGACATCTATACCTAGATTTTTTAGACCGTGCACACAGTCCGACGTGGTATCTAACAACTCTTTTAACGCAATTGCCGATTCAGTTTGTGTATTTTTTTGACTGAACAATCGTCTAAGGATACAATTAGCCAAATATCTTTTGTTATTATATCTATTTTCCAATTGTAGCCAACATTGTTTATAATTTGCTGCAGTTACAGGTATCTGCCTTACCAATTGCTCGGCTTCTCCAGTCAAGTGTCCCTTGAGGTAGTGAAGTTTTTGAACATCATCGATTGAATCATTTGAGTCAACTAAAGAAAGAAACATATCACGAAAAGACATCCATTCTGTGTATTTCCCGGAAAATGTGGGAATGGTGATCTTAGGTAACTTGACTGAAGGAGAAGAGACATTGCTTACCTTGGAAGAACCTAAACCTGTACCCGAACGGGACTCGCTTTGACCAAACGTTTTCAAATGTTTTTTAAGTATACTTTTATAATCTACATATATTTCTTCTGCTTTATCATATATCTCTTCTTTACAATAACAACTACGCTGTAACTCGTCCCATTTACACTCTTTAACTAATTGTTGGTGCGTAGCTATAAATTCTACCCATAATTGCTCCACATTTTCAAGTTTACTTTCTACATAAGATTCAGTTATTCTATCTTTTGGAGATTTTTTGAAGTTACTAAGAGCCTTCGATAATCTATTAAAAGCATCTTTTTGACAATTTAGAAGGCCTTCCATATCGTTATATTTTAAAAAAAAAAGTAAAAATCGGTAATAATTTTGACTAATATTCTAAGTCCTATCACACAGTAAAATATCACGAAATTATTCAGAGTTACAAATCACAAAATTTTACAAGTTCCTATATGACAATAAATGAAAACAATTCTAAGTCCAAAAAATTGTTGAAATTTTTACAAGTCTTTTAAAATTGTACACTTCTAAAAAATCGGGCATAGGTTCCCCGTATTCACCTTTTTCAATAAATTATTCTAAGTGTTAGAAGTTATGCTAACTTAAGGTACTAAATATTACAAGTTAATATAGTCTATATAAATAAAGTTCAAATTAGCTTGATCACCAATACTAGAGTTAATGTATTTATGAACTACTCAACTCATATACTAATACAATATTACTTTATGCCGTTTTTTGTAAAATTTCATATTTTTTGATTTTTTTAACTTGCTTTGCTTGCTTTTTTTAACTAGCTATAAATAATCATTTATCGTGCGTATAATGTAGAAAAATTTATTAATAACATGTACAAAATATAGAATTGTTAATAGAAACTAGAGACGCGCCCCGACTTCGTATGGGTTCAATTTACTAAAAAAGTGAGAGGTGCGGTAAGCAAAAAAAAATAAGGATAAACATACTTATAAACATAAATGTCAAACAGAACGTCACTTTTTATTGAGGTTTTAATACCAAAATACCATCCACGCACGCACGCACGCACGCACGCACGCACGCAGGCACGCACGCACTCACGCACGCACGCACGCACGTACGCACGCACGCACGCACGCACGCAGGCACGCACGCTCGCACGCACGCACGCAGGCACGCACGCTCGCACGCACGCACGGACGCACGCACTCGCGCACGCACGCACGCAAGCACGTACGCACTCGCGCACGCACGCACGCACGCACGCACTCACACACGCACACACCCACACACGCACACGCACACGCGCACACACACACACACACACACACACACACACACACACACACACACACACACACACACACACACACACACACACACATTCATACGCATACATATTCCAATACTAATCATACTAACATTTTAAATACTTTTTTGCTTACTTTTTTGGGATTCTACTGCACTCTTAAACAGACGAATAATTACATACAAAACCTATCTATTACCCAAGGGATGGAGACCTGGTGTCCTGAAATACAGGCCTAAAGCTTAGTTTAGGCACCAGTCTCCCACAGTATTTCAAGAGATGTGTTGTGTAATATTTCTTATTCATGTAAGTCGTACTATATTGTGGTGAGAAAATAAATCATTATTATTATTTTGGGGTATTTTTATAGTTTTCTCGCCTGGTTGGAATATTTGAATATATACATATATAAAATGAGATAAAATAAATAAGATATTATAAGACATACACTAAACATAATACTATACAATAAAATATATGAATAAAATCCCAACCAGACGGGAGCCCTCGGCAGGGGAGACCAAACGGCCGAGGGTTAGGGGGAAAGGGAAAGAAACCGGCGGACGATGCGGGCCGTATCGAGGAGCACCGCCGTCTGCATCTGAGCACGAAGTAGCCCGTCACGGAGTCCCAGTCGCCTCAGATGTCCCGAGAGACTGACCGGGATTAACTCGTTTGCAGACACAACCACCGGAATAATTTCGGTCGGCATACCACCCCACATGTCGGTAACCTCGTGAGCCAGGTCCAGATATTTTGTCTTATTATCTGTTTCGGCTTTCACGAGGTTCTCGTCGTGTGGAATGGTAATGTCAATCAAAAATATCCTCGACTATGCCCGGTCCATCAACACGATGTCAGGCTTATTCGCGAGAATAGTCCTGTCCGTGATGATAGCCCGGTCCTAATAGAGCTTGGCGCGGTCATTTTCGAGCACAGCCTCCGGCAAGTACTTATAATAAGGCTGTTTCCGATCCACGAGATCGTACTTCAGAGCGAGCTCCTGATGGAGAATCCTGGCCACTAGGTTGTCTGTGCAGATACTCAGAGTTAGCAAGCGCCGAACAACCGGAGATAACATGCCTAAGCGATTCGCCGGGACGGCGACAAGCTCGACGTCGAATATTATTATTTGCTGATTGTTGTATGGAAAATGTTTGTAAAATTTACCTACCTAGACGAATAATAGTCTAGGTAGGTAAATTTTACAAACATTTTCCATACAACAAACCTAGTCCTGATAATTACGAACACAACAAAGCAAATCAGCCAAATCGGTCGGGCCGTTCTCAAGTAATGATTTTATAATTAAAGCCCGAATTATACGAGGTGTGTCTTCCAATCATCTAGAATTGACCCAGTTGTATAAGCCCAATTGATTATATCTAAGAAATATTTCTTTGACTTAGAGCCCGATTTAAACAAAAATGAAATATGGAATATCATCCAATCCAGGAGAAGAAACCTTAAAGTTACCTCACACTAGTTGAAATGCTGCATAGGAAAAGAATTAATTTAAGTTGCCGCTAATGGATGAAGAAGGGGCTAGTTTTTGGATGTATTTCCTCTCCCAAGGAGGAAAAGACGATACTAAAATAATTCAGTTAAAAGTGTATTTATTAAAATTTTAAATGTCACTTCAATGTAATTGAAATATATATTTATATATATATAAATATATATTTCAATATATATTTATATATATATATATAAATACTTACAAAATAAAAAAATATAAATAAACTGATCTTCCATCCTTCATGTCTATAATTGTCAGCACATAAGTTGAAACATTTTCTGATTAATGATAATGTAATATTGAATTAGTAATACGTATTTCGGCCATTCCTTTTAATGGCCGCTAGCAATCGGCTTCTCATTGAACCAACAAGAATATCGTAATATCCGTGGCGCGTATCCCACTCCCAACTAGACTTCCAAGTCTCTCTGCTATGACTTTCATGGCCATCTCTTGTTCTCTCATTGCGACTATTCCATCGTAGGCATCCATAAGTCCCCAAATATTTTCAATTCGGTTTAAATCAGGTTTTGGTTTAAGTCAATTTTCAAAACTATTTTGAAGCCCACAGTATCAGCCGAATGGCTATTGATGTCTTTGGGAGCATTCGCGGGTAATTCTAGCCGTATGTAATCGACAGTTGTCTTGTCAATAATAAAATTAGGGAAGCTCTGCTAAGCTTCTGGGTAATCGTTCCGGACGGTCGGCAACAGTACGTTTTTCAAAGTATTAACATAATTCAGAGCTGTTACTTTTTGGAGGCAATCCGCATAGTTCACCGACTCAATTAATCGACATCAAACCCCAAATGTTTGCAGTAATTCTACCACTCACTGAAATGATTTAATCGACCATGTTGGTTGGATTTGAAGGTCTTTTAGTCTGTATATATTGTGGTAAACCAATCGAAATATAAGAACTCCCTGGCAAAATTTAACCAAGCTGCTTTATGGGCATCAGTCATGTAGTGTACATATTTATAAAATTACATTATGTCAATCTAAAGAGTATAATTAAAGTCATCAAAGAAGGAACATCTCTCTCATTAAAAACATGATAATAATAATATTTTTATTAACTAGTATTTGTTATGAAAAACTATTGTGTCCATAAAATGGTAATAATAATGTTATAATCTAAATCTCTGGATAAATTAATGTGCAAAAAAATGTTTTAGAAGGTAGACGTAGGTGCATTAATATTATGCACATCATATCATATTCTAAAACGTATGCTGTAATCAGGTACAATGTAATCGCAATCGTTTCCATCGTAGCTGGAATTTAAAACAAAGGTGTCACGAATTGCTGACCAGCTAGCAACGGAATTTGAATTTTGATCCGTCCTGCGATGTTGTTTACGTTATACTTGTCCAAGCATATTCTTAATACTCGTATGTAATGAAATGATAAATTTATTTAGGTTCATCATCATACATTTATGTTTTGATTTTGTAAAAATAATGCGTGTAGATAAAGGGCATGTTTTTGAATATTTGGTTGTCTTCTATATAACTAGTGTTGCTATAATACTTATTAATACATAATACTCGTACTTATTATTTTTTCTATGACAAGCTTAAATTGTGTGCCTTAATGTCCTTTTACGGAAGAATTTATCGTTAATGAGAATTGAATATGACGTAAAGTAATGGCAAAGTAACGAATACGTCATTATGAAAATATGCTAATTGAGAGTTATGGAATGTCTTATATCGGAACAATTTATATAGCAATTTGGATGCATTATAATAGAATCGCGGAATGAGTTTTTAGTTTTGTGATTGACTGAATAATATCATACTTATACCTATATTATGTCCGTTAGCTTGAACATGTATGTACGCGAGCTGTGTATACGTAAGAAATGGTACAATAATTTAAAGAATTATGAAGAGCTGAAAAGTTAAAAGTAAGAAGAAAAATATTAAATCGTTAATGAAATGAAATTATGAAAATTATAAAATATGATATATTATGTCCGTTATCTTGATCATGTATGTACCCGTGTACGTGAAAGTAATGGTACATAAATATAATCTAATAATAATAAATAGGTAAAATATTGTAAAATGTAAAAAGAAAATGACTAATGGTTAACCAATATGTTAACAAAACATGAAATGAAAATAATATGACGAGTTATATAAATATTAACATGATTTGAATTACGAGTATTTATTATGAACGACCGGATTAAGTAAAAGAAAATATATTTTGAAAATGTGTTCCATATTTTCTTCTTCTCTTCATATACATGTATTATGACATATGTGAAAATAGGACATTTACCGACATTGCATAAGGGTGGCGATGGGCTCACCACCTATCGCACCAAGTGCATTATATTGTTTTGGTGAAACGTGGATTGTGGCAGTCATCTGTTTTTGCAATGAGTGCCCAGTCTCTGACTACCCCTTATGGGATACAGTCGTGATCTTATGTATGTATGTATGCATAAGGGACGCCTTATACAACTAAATAGAGTAGGTATACAGTATAGGAAAGTATAAAGTTTGTGTTTATAGGAACTCTATGTTAAGAATGTAATATGTTTATATCTCTATATAATTCTTAGTATTAATGTAAAAATAAATTGTTTTTTTTTTTAATTTTTTGTCTGTGGGAGGGCTACACGCCCACGCGACATATTAATAAGATTACATTAAGTCAATCTAAAGAGTGTAATTAAAGTCATTAAAGAAGCAACATCTCTCTCAATTAAAACATACATTTTTTTCTCATATGATTAGCATGCCTTGGACCTGAAGAAAGTGTTTTATTCCTAGTTGCGGGCGCGATAATCGAGGGCTTGGACCTCTTGGCCAGCATCGATTTTCTTTGACCTTCTTTCTACAGGAATACACATACTCGTAGAACTCTGCACGGCCAAAGTGGATGGGCATTTTCTAGGCTACTTATACTCGTAGTACTACTAAGACATTATCAAACTTAACATCAGGAATCCTGGAAAAACGTTAGCCTATAGGTCTTAAACAAAATTTGTACACCCACCTTCGTAATCCAGAAGAGTCACTTACTTCTGCCAGTAAAATTTGATTTAATATTTATCCTTCTTTTCTTCATCATATTTTTAGTATTATATATGTACATAAAAACAACATTAATAGTATGTTTTACAATGCGCCTTTTTCAGGTCATATATACTTAAGGAATTCCATAAAGTGACGTCTCCTCCTACTACCTACTAGTAATATTTAGATGTTGTATATATACTTCGCATCTCAGAAAACTTTTATAGCGCGATTATGGACGTATGCGAATATTTCTTGAGCTTCTCATGTGGCGACATAGATGTTAGACGCTACATCACTTCCCCGCTGAGACTGGAAGTCGTAGTTAAGCGTGGAGAACCTGAGACGTCAGGCGATGAGATGCAGTCTGGCGTTGCGGTGAATCTGTGTCCAGGTCTTCAGTGCGTCGAGACGTATGGGGACAAGTGTTGATGCCGCAGAACTCAGCCTGAGGAGAAGGAGGCCCACCGCCCTTGATGATCCCTAGTGGCTGAGAGACTAGAAAGCACGAGTTGTGCCGACAGTAGTCTGGTGCAGTGACTGCGATGGCGATGATGTTGTTGCTGTGGTTCGGAGAAGCTGGCTGCGGGATGTTCATACCGGGGTCACCATTTTCGCGGATAATATTGCCAAGGAAAAGGCTACCCGCCAGATCGAGTGATCTGATCTGGGGAGGACATCTCCTCCTACTAGTAATATTTAGATGTTGTATATATAGTTCGCATCTCAGAAAACTTTCATAGCGCGATTATGGACGTATGCGAATATTTCTTGAGCTTCTCCTGTGGCGACATAGATGTCGCTACACTCTTAAAACTTATTTTTTTACTACTAGGAGAGATCTCGCTAAAACAGTGGACGGTGAAACAATAGAATATGTTAAGAAGTACTTACATTTGGGGCAGACAACCTTCCTAGCAAATTAGACCGAAATAAAGAAGTGGCTTACTGTTGTTTGGAAATATTGGAGTAATTTTTACAGGTGGTAGGATTCCTATGCAGGAATCCGTCTAGGTAGGTACCACCCCAGGGCCAGTTATTCTGCCGTGAAGCTGTAGTGTGCAAACATTACTGTGTTTCGGTTTGAAGGGCACTGAAATCACTGGCCATACGAGATTTAAGAACATGTGTCAGGGTGACGGGCGCATTGTGGTGTCACCTGTTCTGGGTGACACAGCATTTGTTATGGGCAGACGTTGCACTTACCATCAGGTGAACGTTTTATTCATTCCGTCACTTTTATCAAATAAAAAAATAATAATTACGAAAAGAAAATAATAAATTTAAAAGTGTATGACATAGTTATTCAATAAAAAAGTAAAGTAAAAACTCATAAATGACTCACTGCTGAGCACAGACCTCCTCTCATTTCTGAAGGGGTTTTAGAGCCGGGAAGAATCCGTCACGCTGCTCCAATGCAGGTTGGCGGACTTCACATGTCTTCGAAATATTTTTTATTTCTCAGACATGCAGGTTTCCTCACGGTGTTTTCCTTCACCGCGGAGTACGTGATAAATCACTCATCTTAAAATTACAATTAACAATTTTAGCGGTGCCGGCATCGGGAATCGAACGCAGGTCACTCACGTAATATTTCTTTTTAAACTCCCTAATATTTCTTCTGAATTGCTAATTGCATCTACTATCTATAAGCCATACAAACATTTGCCCTGTATACGAATCTAACCTACGTTGCCACTGCGCCAACCAAGCCGTCGCCGAAGAAATTAGGTGAAGGAAAAAAATAACTAGTAACATAGCAAAAATAATTAGAACATCAAAGTGAACTTGGACTGGGCATGTTTATAGACTGGAAGATATAACAGGAAAAAATCTGAGTGGAGTTCCCGTGATAGGCACAGAAAGAGAGATAGATCGAGGAAGCACGGGGATAATAGCTTAAGAGAGAGATGGTCTACATCGGAGAAGAATAGCCAGACTATATGGAGGAAATAAGAGGAGGCCCACGCCGCGGAAGAAACTTCAATAAGTTTATTTAACTAAATTACGAGTATAATCTAAATTTGTAAGTATGTAAAATTAAAAATATAATAAATGTATGTGTAAATTAAAAATGTAATTATTCATAATTAATCAAAAATTATTAATCCTCGTTATAGTAAAAATGGGTAAATAGTAAAATAAAACCTATTTCATTTAATTTAAATTTAACCGAAGCAGCGGAAGCATTTTCTGGCTCGGTTTCGCCATAAAATTTACACTACTGTTATAAATAATATATGCTCATCTAGCATCATAAATTGCAGCTTTGGCTCCACACAAAACAACTCAGAGCACCTTATCGTAAAATCTGGCAAGGAAAATGGATTTATATTACAGTAACTGCGGTATTCATTATTGTAACTGCTGTGATTTAAAAAAAGAACATTATTCTGACCATTCCCGTAGATGACGTGATGCGTTTGATTTCTGAATTACAGTTAAGTATAAAACTTGTTACTAAATGTTAATTAGTGATCCTTCGCACAGGGTGACGGAATCGTCCACAGCGCCACCTATGCGGTCGAAATTTTGTGATTTTATAGTTTGCCATTAAAGTAACATACAGGGTGGTTATGAGTTATCTTGGTCCATAAATATAGAAATATATATTTATAATTATATTTATAATATATTGTACAACACTTGTTGTTTGTATAAAATATATGTACAAACATAAGTAGCTAATGTAGTTTTTTATTTAATTTATTCGAAGTGCATATCTAGTTAACAAAAAACCTCTTGTTAGTTCTTCATATACGGGCTAACATTAAAGTGAATAGAGTACCACTCAAACGTCCCGACCACCAGAGTGGCCTAAAAATAGACTTTGTACTTAAATAATTATGAACCTAGTCCACTTCGACTGATTTCTATGCATGGTGGTAGTTCATATTTCTTTCATTCTATATATTTTCTGTGTATAGAAACATTGAGTCGTACATTGAGTATAATAGATTTGATAAATCACAAATCCTTGCAAAAGAACACCGGTTCCTACCCAGGATGATTAATTAGCGAGGCCATAAAAACTATAAAACTTCCTAACAAGCATACCACTGCAAGACTACAAGGCTCAGTCTGCGTGTATTAGGCCAAAAATAATAATTAAAAGTTTAAGGTACCCCGGATTAACTATGACATCAGGACGTCTGTCGCCTTAGTCCTCCCGTGACCATGGGTATTGTAAAGCGATATTAGAAGATATAAGATAATAGAAACAACGGAATATAAATAGTTACAAATTAAACGCAATAAAATCCGTAAAATTGGTTTTATTCAAATACTTAATCTAAATCTAACTAATATTATAAAGAGGAAAGATTTGATTTTTTGTATGTTTGGTTGTAATGATTTAACTCAAAAACTACTGAACCGGTTTTAAAAATTCTTTCACCTATATACAACTACATTATCACCGAATAACATGAGTTTTATTTAATTTTAAAAAAAACGAGATTCCTACGAAAATTGCTATGATGTAACTAAAGGTATCAAAAATTTACTGATTAAAGTCGTTATTTGGCGTGCGCTGCAAAAACTATTAATGATAAAGATAATAATGTAAGTACTACATTTTCATAGTACTCATCATTACTCACAAAAAAGTCTGCGAGGCTATATGTCTAACTATTATAGTTAAGTCACAATAACCACTTTTTGTTCATATTAGTCAATCATAACACGGGTAGAATCGAATGATGGTGATATTCGTATCATAATGTTAATCCTTATCCTACTAAATAGTTTTATATTCAAGGTTGATTATGTACATGTAAATTTCTCTTTAATATATTCGAATCGGACATACCGTTTAGAAGTTACGACAGGAATAAAAATGCTAAAAGTAAGTACAATGCTACGGTATGCGCGAACAGCCATACGCTCGCCCGCACTACTCGCGATTAGACTAAGTTCTGTTGATTACCTACCTACTCATTTTATTTTTTGTAAACTAGAAACAATTGAATAGTGTTTTGTAATTTTAATTATATTATTTTTAAATTTAAAACTTTGAAACGCTCTATAATAAATACAGCGGCTGCGGTCTCGAACGCCGCGCCGGCCGGTTTCATGCGACTTTGGCATCATCGAGGTGCGCTGCTCCCTTTGCGCAACGGTCGAGAGCGGTCGTTTTATTTTGCCAACACGATATCAAATTTTGTTTACAACGAAGCTCTGAGCCACTAAACTTTCATGGCTTATGTTCCCATAAATAAAAATAATATTTTGGTAACTTTATCTTACCTGACCAGCTGCAGATTCGCCGATGAGCATAGTCGCTATAAAAATGTTAGTGAAGGGATTGTTGTTGTTCTGTTTGTCCAAATAAAGTACTAATTTATCTTTCTAATATCTATCTACCCGTGCGAAGCCGAGGCGGATCGCTAGTTCATTACAAAATTGTTGAAATGGCAATTCCATGATTATAAAACTACGTACTTTGCTTTACACGGAATCTTACAACTTTTTACGATATAACGGTTGCGATGCAAGGCTTGACATATTTTTTTTTACATTTTAATGGTTTTGATGAGATATATAGATATTATCCTATAAGAACATTAAAAAGTGACTAAAAAAGAGGATGCCTGCGGAGTTTCTTCTTCGTACAGATTAACCTCATTAAGAAACGGTGGTAGATTGTAAAAAAATGACATTTGACAAACCAAATCTGATTTTTTTAAGCCACAGAATAAATACATTTCATTTCATCTCCTTCTTGATTTTATGGTTTTATCAACTATCTACGCAAAGTTTGTCTGGAATATATTTCTTTCTGCAATTGAGGCATACGAGACTTAGAACAACTTTACTATGAGCGGACTATGCACATAGCATCAGCTGAACGTTTTGCTCTTCTCGTCACTTTATCCAAATAAAATAGTGTATGAGCCTAAGAACTGAATGACTGACATTGCATTTGTTATGGACAGTCGTTGCACTTACCATCAGGAGAATTATCTGCTCATCTTATCACTTTCTTTCTTAAATAAAAACCTATAATTTATCACTTAAGGGCTATTTAGAGTACATAGAGAGTGAGTAAATATATAGATGAAAATTAAATTTCAATATAAAAACTTCGTTACAGATAATAAAATACCGGCGCCACCTAAGGTCTTATTGATGTACTTACCAGCCAGTCGACTCAATGCAGAGTACGTCGCTTCATTTGTGACTTATCTACTTATCTACACTGTCCCCTTCATATGGGAAACGAAGCTTTTTTTTATTGTACAAAGTGACGAAACGAGCAAAACGTTCACCTGATGGTAAGTGCAACGTCCGCCCACAACAAATGCTGTGTCTCCCAGAATATTTCTGTGTGACACCGCACTGCGCCCGTCAGCCTGAGACATCAGTTCTTAAGTCTCAAATGCCCAGTGATTACGCAAGCTCACAGTGCCCTTCAAACCGAAACACAGTAGTGTTTGCACACTACTGCTTCACGGCAGAATAACTGGCCTTGGGGTGGTCCCTACCTAGACGGATTAGACATAATCTAATTGATTGATTCGTGATTACAATTTGAAGATGAAAAACACTTAATTTAATATCGTTTTCTTATTTAGAAACGGAATATAATTGCATCTGTATGCATAATGCATCTGTATGTTAATGAACTATATAGCCTACTTGGTGTTGGACTAGCTTAATTACATTTTCTACAAGGGTTTCCAATTTATCAAAGCAAAATTCGTTAACAACTTCCCCTTAATAGTAGTTTAATATAGTTGCGTCACAGATGCGCAACGTCGCGCTTGGAAACTAACTCATGGAGTGTAATTACAATATCCATTACTGGTATGAGTAGTGATCTAGGAAACTATTTTGTTTGCTTTATCAATAAAATGAAAAAAAAAATAGAAACACTAATGTTATCCTAAGATCTGCTATAGCACTGAACTTCAAAAAAATATAATTAGTAAGAAACTACATACGCAAAACTATAAACAATTGATACTGTCGGTGGTATGTTCGTTCCTAGTTAGCTGACATCCATTTTTTGCAGTATATACCTCTTCTTCTATTTTTTGCCTTATTACACTATCTCTTACCGATTTTACTATAATGAATAGCCGCAGGTGACATGGCCTCCAGTTTGTCACATTTAGCTGCGATTCGAATTTTGATACATCAGTTTTTACTGTATGTCTCAGTATGGGGTGTACCTCTTTGCAACAGGATGATATTAATATTAATTTTAATTAAAAATAATCATATTATATAATAATAATAATTAAAATTAATACCACTCTGAAGGACATTAGTAAGTTGACGAGGCAAGAATGGAAGAAAATAAGAGAGAACAAAAAGAATGAGGAGAAAATACTTTATACTGTGGGCCGACGGCGACGAAAAGCATAAAACAAAATCAATTTCAAAACATTATTTTAAAAATGGATACATTCATCGGAACTACGTATTATTGTTTAAATTATTACCGTCCTCATTGTAACTCGTTAAGTCTACGGTAAATATAGGCTAACACCCTAGACTGCCACAAAGCGGAATACTGAAACACATGTATTCATCAAATTCCTGCAAACTTGGAGAGGTCGTTACGAGAACCTTTCTTTCATTTAAGACCTTTCTTTTAAGACAATTGTTTTATCATTTCTTTTTGGAACGAAGTTCTTTTACGCGATTTACAGTAGAGTGAACTGGCAGTTAACGTCACGTACGGAAAAAGCGTTATGCTCCCTCCAGGCAACCTTTCCCTCTTGTGCGCAGTCAGCTACATAACCTCAATTCTAAGCACGTTTAAATATTATTTATATAAAATTTATAATTCACTATTTTATATTTAATTTTTAATAAATTACTGTTGTATGTACTTTTTAATAAATATCCTAAAATATAAAAGGAAATTTATTGATTTAAATCCTTACTTTACATTTTTGCTTTGAAAAAATACTATAATTCGGTAATTACTTCTGTATTCAAAAAATTAAACTAATGTATGATGCCAAATATAGCTCATAGCAAAAACATACAGTGTTACAGTACAACATTATAAACACGTAAGCTTAGCCGTCATAGTCACGTCAAAAGCGCCGTCATAAATCATTTTATGTCTGCAAGAAACAAAAAGATGGATTTTTTTATTTTCTTTACTAAAATGAATATCAGCAGAATTAACGAGCGCAACTTGCTGACTCTCCAAAATAATTGGTTCAGTAGAAGAAAACTTAGTATAAAATACAGAAAGTTAACAGAATCTGTGAGGATTTACAAATAATAAATAACTAGACGAGCAGAACTTTCACCTGATGCAACGCCTGCCCATAGAATTTGCGTCCCCCTGTGACACAAGTCATAAGTCTCAATGCCCAATAATACGCTAGGTCTCAGTGCCGTTCAGTCTGAAACACATTCGCCTCTATAAGACTTGCATAAGACCCGTAATGGCCTATGCATGCGTCGCTGTCGCTCACGCGACGGGCAATTAATTAAAGAAGTCACAGAGCGTTCAAAATCGATTCTTGCGAACTGCCACCGGTGCCGGTTGGTACCAACGCAACGTAGATCTTCACAGCGGCTGTGAAATACCCTTAATCTCTGAACACTTCAGAGCATTATCACAGCGGTTTTTCTAAAAAGCCGCGGTTCATCCAAACCCGCTGGTGGTTAAAGCAGCAAATTACCGACCAAATAGAAACGCGACCGAACAAAAACGTCGCCCGCGAAATGTACTAGACGACACGGACGTCTCAGCACTCCCTGACCACGATACGGTCAGTCACGATCCAGGCTACACTGTACACACAGTTAACAGCTTTAATATAACACGCACCACGACGCGCGACCGCCGTAGAGAGCCAACTCGAGTCTTCTCTTGCGCCCCGCAAGGGGCGCCGGGATACCGTCCGGAGACTTTGCTCCTCTCGGTAGTGTCATACGCCGCGCGTAAATACGCGCGGGTCATTGGGGTGCCATATAGACAATGGTTTTTCCAGCCCAAATGACTGGATACAGTCAGCACCCTGGGGTACCGCGTCTTAACCGCCCGCAATATGTACAGGCCAGGCCGGGAAAACCCCAAAAAAGGGTAAACCTAGCCGGCCCACCACACATGCAGGCAGCGGTCGGTTTATCTGTAATTGCCGGAGTCTACAATCAGTCCTCGGTTCAGCGAGTCCTGTGGTGTTAGGATTAATGTGGTGACCCAAAAACTTACGTACGGCTGCACAGCTCGCGAGGGAGGGGCTTACCCTCCGGGGGTCGAGCGTGCAGAGGTGCAAGGTCCACGAGATGTTCATGTGCGGACGCATCCGCACGCTCGAACATCCCGGTCGCGAGCCGCCTAATAAAGGTGTCCAAGTTTTCGTGCTTCAGATCCCTGCGTATGGTGGCGTTACGCACTCCACGAGGCGCGCCGACAATGGTACGCAGGCTGAGGTCTTCTTGTGACTGGAGGTTCAATTTTGACGATGTGCTGGTCATGGCGTACCATGCCGGCGCGGCGTACGTAGCTCTGCTACGGATGTAGGTTTTATATATGCTGAGCTTGGTTCACAGCGGGAGGCGGGATCCGAGCACTGGACGTAATAGTGCACGAGCCGTACGGGTTTTTGCAACGGTTTCCCGGACATGCGGTAGCATTGTCAGTCTCCGGTCAATCACGACACCCAGGTACTTGACCTTGCCGGTCCAGTCAATTTGGTCGTTTCGGAGTAGAAGCTTCGGTGGCAGTCTTTTGGCCGCCCCTATAATGATGGCCTGTGTCTTGGCGGTGTTCACCGACAACCGCCAATCATCGAGCCAGGTCTCGAGCTTACGCAAGATGTTCTGCGTCTTCTTCGCCGCTAATACGGCGCTCACTGAAACAGTGAAATACGCCGCATCATCGGCGAAGAGAGCAAGCTGAGTGGGAGGCTCGCATGGAATGTCGTCGGTGAAGACCGCATAGCACACAGGGGAGAGGCAGCTACCCTGCGGCACTCCGGCTGTGGCCAGGCGCATCGTGGATGACGACCTTCCGACTGCCACCGTAAACTGGCGGCCTTCCAGAAAGGATGCCACCACCCTAACTACAGACCTGCCGATAGGCAGCAGTGACAGCTTGTAGAGAAGTCCGTCGTGCCAGACGCGGTCGAATGCTTGCTCCATGTCGAGGAATACTGAAACCATGGTCTCCTTCTTGTTCAAGGCGATGGCCGCTTGGTTCAGCACCCTCGACAGCTGCATTGTAGTGGAGTGTCCGGCCCTAAAACCGAACTGTTGCGGCCGAAGATTCGTCTTCGGCGACATGTGCCGCAATAGGAGCTTCTCGAACACCTTCGAGATACTCGGCAGCAGAGTGATGGGTCTGTAACTACCCGGATGGAGGATGTTCTTCCCAGGTTTCGGCAGCATGATAACGCGGCCCTTTTTCCACTCTGGTGGGAAGTGGCCGGTACGCAAGATGCCGTTGTACACCCTGGTGAGGGCAGCAACGGCATTCGGAGGCAGATGTTTGAGGGCCTCGTTGGTAATACCATCGAGGCCAGGGGCCTTCCGAGGCTTGGTACTGTGTATCATGCGCCTTACCTGTCCCGGAAAGAAAAAGATGTTAGATGACCCATCTACGGCCGCCTCGGTCTCCGCTTCCTCAGCGAAGTAATCCCGAAGGTGCTGCTCAACTATTGCGACATGGTCGGCATTAACAGTGGGAAAGGGCCGGGACCGCGTCTCAAGGTGGTCAGCGAATATCTCGGCACGATCGGACTCTCCGTGACGAAGCGAGCCGTCACTGTGCTTCAGCGGTCTTCTCGGAGGTTTAGCACCCGAGAGCTGGCGACACAACCTGTGGATCGAGGACCAATCGCCCTCGATCGAAGCCAGGTGTAGGTCCCAGCTCTCGGTTGTGTGCTGGCAGATTAACCCCTTGATGGTGGCCGTCAAGTTGATAAGGACGGCCTTTTGGGTTGGGCATCGTGTGCGTTGCCACTCCCTGCGAAGCCCACGCCTTTTCTGGATCAACTCCAGAACGCTTGCAGGGAGCTGGCGGAATCTGCCGAATCTGCCCTCAGTTAGGGTGGTGGCTTCTTCCAGGGCTCTTTGCGTTGTTACGGTAAGAAGGGAGCTCAACGCGTCCACCTCACCGGGTGTTGTTGTGGGGAACGAATGCGTGTGCATCCCCATGCTCACCGCAAAACGGTCCCAGTTTATGCGCCGACGTGGTGCAGGTGGCGGCATATCTGGCGACATGCCTTGGAGCACGACCAGGACTGGCAGATGGTCAGAGCCCATGTCGTCTAACAGGACCTCCTGACTCATTAGGTTGGGTACCTTATGAATTATAACGACGTCGAGCACATCAGGGGCACCAACCGTCTGGACCGGGTAATGGGTAGGGGTCTCCGGTCCAGTCACCTGGTACCCCGTCGTCTCGGCGTCGTTAAACAAGACTCGCCCATTCCTGCAAATGGAGTTGCTGTTCCAACCCGTGTGCTTGTAATTGAGGTCGCCAGCAATTATAGTTGGAGTGCCTGGATGAAAGTGTAATTGGACCTCCCCGGGGTCAATCCTCCCTCCGGGCGGTCTGTAGGCCGCGAAGATTCTGAGCTTTTTGGCCCCGAGGTAGGCCTCCACACCCAAGGTGTAAATGCATTGCAAGCACACGGGAGGAATGAGGTCGTGGGGGATGATTCGTCTCACTAGGACCGCCAACCCGCGGTAGGCGTGTCCCAGCGGAGACTCCTCATCCTTCCTGTAGACGACATATCCCGGTACGTGCAACTTGTTCGTAGTGCGCATTAGCGTCTCCGAAATGAGCACCACGTCGGCTGTCTGCTCTAGGATGAGCTGCCGAAGAAGAGGAACCCTCTTCGCCAGCCCATTGGCATTCCAGTGTATAATCCTGAGCGCTGTGTTAGGCATTGGATGGCCGTAACATGGCAATGCCGCTCAGGATTAGTGTAGTTAGGTCCACCCCGGACTGCAGTGCTCGCAGCACTCCTTGGAGGACTTGAATCATATTGTCTCGGGGGTAAAGTGGCACCACTGGATGCCTCGGGTGATGGTGTGGGTGCTGTGCCTGGGGCCGGGGCTGGGGCTGGAGCGACAGATGGTTCTGTCGCCTCCTGCGCTGCCCGGCCGTCGTCCAGTACAGCCTGGGATTTGGCGTTCCTCTTCTTCTTTTTCTTTTTAGTCTTTTTCAGAGGTTGCTGTCCCGTCTGGGCGCCTTTGGGTCGGGGTGCGTTTGCCGGAGCCATGAGGGTGGCTTGTCCGGCCACTGCCTCCACAGCCGCCATCTGCGTGCGCTGTGGTCTCGTTATTGGGACTGTGCCCGCCTTGGAGTTCCTCGCCTCCCTTCTGTAGACAGGGCACGCCGTGTTGTTAGCCGTGTGCTCCTGTCCACAGTTGGCACAGGTTGGCGGGTCCTCCTTCGGACGGGGACAGTCCCTTGCGGGGTGGTCTCCACCGCAGCGCACACATGCCATAGGCCGGTGGCAGCAGTGGGACGAGTGCCGGAACTTTTGGCAGCGGTGACACTGTGCTTTTGATGCCCGGCATATACAATAGTTCGTCGATCTTGTAAATGCCGGGAATCACATTGGCGGTGCGCTTGAGCTGCGCAAAAAATATGCACCCCGGGCGCCCCTGGCGTGCTTGTATTTGCCGGACGAATTCGGTCTCGAAGCCCTGTTCGCGGAAGGAGTCCGCGATTCCGTCCGGCGTGGTGTTGACGGGCAGGCCTCTGATGGCCACCTTTACACTTTTTTCCGCAGGCAGCGAGTAGGAAAACCAGGAGATCTTCTCCTCGCTTTCCATCCTCGTGAGGTACCTTTGGAGATAGCGGTATTCCTCCTCGGACTCCGGGATAAATCTTACTACCTTCCCGTAAGGTCTGGCGTTGGGTCTGTGTCCCAACTCCTGGGCCATCGCACGGAAGTGCTTGGCCCAGTTCGGGAAGACCTCGACCACCAAAGGCGGGTATCTTGCCTTCCTTTTGAGAGGGGGAGGGTCGCTGGCGGCTGCCTGCGAGGTACCTCCTGCCTGCGGATTTCTGTCCGAATTCTCCCCCCTGTGGACGGCAGATACAGCCGCAGTGGCTGCATATGACGGCCCAGGGGTGGGTGACGCTTGCCGAGAAGCATTGCCAACACTGCTTTCTGCGGCGTCAGGCACAACTTGCCTAACCAGCTGAGAAGTCGGTTGGGTTGTCAGTGGGAAAGGCACTGGTGTCACATGACGTATGCTTTGCACCACTGGAGTCAGTGGCGGAGCCCGCGGTGATTGGGGTCCTGAGGGTGCCTGTGCCCTCCCGGAAGTTGCACCTCCCCGGGATGGGCACGGCAACGGCAACCGAGATAATGCAGCCCGCTTGGCCGGCGCAGGTACGGTCTTAGGTACCGACGCCGGCGCCTAACCGGCGACATTACGCTGTCGCGGGTCCCTCTGTGGGAGAGGAGGAGGCATTGCCTGTAGTAGGGACACTGCACTCACCTTCGGATCCGGGAACGCGTAGGCCGGGCGAGCGGCGGGACGGGCGGGCGTTGTAGCTCCGTCGTCGCCCCTGGATGGTCCGCTTGCTGCCGACCCTTCGCGTTGCTTCTTCCGGGATGCACTTTCTTCAGGGCTTCTAAGCCGCTTGGATGCTGCTGCATCCATTTTTCCCTGAGTTTCTATTGCTTCGGCTTCTGCTTGTGCTGTTTGCAGGGCTATGGTGTCCTCTGGTGTCAGTTGGACACCTGCCCTGTCGAAGCTTTCCAGTTCTTTTTCGCGCCACGCTATGAGCTGGTCGATGTTGCGACGGCCCAAAGTGCATTTCCTCCTAGCTCTCTTTGCCTCGTCGAGATCGAACTGGCAGCGAGCTCTCGGGGAAAGCTTGTCGCTGGCATCTTCGACCAGGCTCTCTTGTGACCCGGAAGTCTCATCGCGGGTATCGTCAGTGCCGGTGTTGTCCCCAGTTGGAGATGATGTCTCGGTAGTTGTCGTCTCTGGTGTAGTTGACGTGGTAGCAGATGTTGCCGCTGGAGAGGCTTCGGGCGTGGGCTTCGAAGTCTTCGATGGCGTTCCCTCCATAGCGGTCAGACGCTGTGCTCCGTGACCAAAAATAGGCGACTCCCGCGGGAGAACCCCTCGCACCTCGCCCCCTGTAAGGGGGGTGAGGGGAGTGGCGCCGCGGGGCGCGAAGAGTTGTTGTGGTAGTGGTAGGTACCGCCTTACCCCTTCGGATAAGGGCGGCGCTTGACAGGTGTCTAAAAGCAGACACCTGCAAACGCCTGAAGAAAAGATTATGGTCCGTACGGATTATTGTACTGGGAGCTCGTACACGCTTGCAGTACAAAGAACAGCGGGCGAATCCCCGTAGAGAGCGGCGCGCAGCAGTCGACTATCACACCGCGTACACACACGATACACCCGTGTTCCAGGGCGGTTCTCACCGCCCAGAGTTATCGATACACAAGTCGACAGTCCTAATGAAGGCCCGCAGCCTCCCTCGGACGGTCATTAGACGACTTAAAAATCTTTTAGAGATATTCTAAATCGCGCAAGCACGCAGCGAACGCGACAGTCCGAATTTCGAGGTTATTGTAGGAGTTTATTTATGTATTTATGTTTGGGTCAAACCAAACCTGGCAAGCGGGCCCCTGGCACGCGGGCCTCTGGCCCGTGAGCACAGTATCCGATGAAGCTGTAAAAGCCAAAAAAGGCTAACAGCAATTACATCACCGAAATTATATCTGACACACAGTAATGTTTGCACACTGCTGATTCATGGGAAAACAACTCTCTTTGCTGTGTTACCTACTTAGACATATTAATTAAACGGGCGGATCAAAAGGTATCTGCGCAGTTATTTTATAATGCTATAAGTAAAAGCGCAAAAAAAGACGCGCTCGAATTCAAAAAGGAATTTATACAGTTTCATAGATACGGAACAATCACAATAACTCCCGATTCGAAAACCAATACACAAATATTAGCTTCGATAGGGATTTGAGCTAAGGACCCAGGGTATGAATAAGAATGGACAAAAAAAATATATTATAATAAATTTATTTATAATAAAAATTCAACAGCGACTGTAAATAATTGAAACTTTACCAATTAATTCGCTGTTAAATTTATATATACTGTAAACAATTACATACATACACTCAGCGTCACAAAAATCGCACCTCTCTGAGTTTGCGCGAAAAATGGCTGTAATGGCTAGAAACGAATTATATTTATATAAATATTGGTATGTTTGAAATGGGTATTTGAATAGCTTTACATTATTAATAAAAAAATCATGAAATCATTAAAACATTTATCATTATAGAGCGTCAAAAATAAACACTGTCAAATGCTCGTTAGTAAGGACGCTAGTTACACCACCTAAAAAGGGTATAAAAGGGTCGATCTGAATGAAATATGGGCCAGTCGTAATTTAGACTTTGCAGTGAACACACGTGAACAAGTAACCCAAGTAAGAACAAGTAAAGATGGACACCAGCTCTGAAGAAGCCGCTCAAGTGATTGCCCTATTGCAGTCGGGGATATTCAGCAGAAAACGGTGCACATCAGAAAGAGATGACCGTTTCATCGTTACGACATCTTTACGAAACCGTTTTACAAATGCTGTTGAGTTGCAACAACAGCTTCGATCAACTCGGAGAACATCTGTGAGTGTTTCTACGATAAGAAGAAGGTTACACGAAAAGAGTTTAACAGCCCATAGACCTGCTAAAGGTCCAAAACTTACTGCACAGCATCGCAGAGATCGCCTAGAGTTTGCTCGCAATCATTGCGAGTGGACTCAAGAACCGTACTCTTCTCTGATGAGACGAGGGTCTGTCTCTTCTGCAATGACAGACGTAGAAGGGTCTAAAAAGACAGGGGGAGAGGTTCACACAACCCTGCTTCGATGAATCCGACGAATACGGGGGTGGCTCGTGTATGTTTTGGGGCGGCATTTCCGTCGACGGGAAAACGGAACTTGTGTGCGTTTACCGGACTCGGGGTGGCCGTGGGCAAGGGTCATTAAATGCTGGTCGGTACATTACTGAAATCCTGGAGGAACATGTGGTCCCGTATGCTGGTTATGTCGGTGATGGATTCATGTTAATGCATGATAATGCTCGTTGCCACACCGCGGCTATTGTACGGGATTATTTACAGGAGGTCGATATCCCTGTTATGCATTGGCCAGCACGAAGTCCAGACCTTAACCCAATAGAACATCTCTGGGATGACCTAAAACGGCGCGTGCGAGCTCGAGATCCAGCTCCAGCCACTCTTCAAGAGCTCCAAGACGCGGTACTTGAAGAGTGGGAACAAATTCCCCAAGAGGCTGTTGCGATCCTTGTAAGGTCCATGAAAGATCGCATGGAAGCCGTTATCAAGGCAAGGGGGGGGAACACTAGGTTTTAAGAACTTTTTTTGTATTTATTAAGTTTTTTTTTAAATTATTAATTTGCAAATTTGTACATACCCTGTCTTTTTCTTTAATTTCTCTTTTGTCTCGTTATTAAAGTAAAATTCAATTAAAATTCCCGAAAGCTAATGAAATTACCTTTCGAATGATACCCTCAAACCACAACATTGCCATTGGCCTGTTGTGTTAAATTAGTATTTAAATTATTTTTTTCGGATGTGCGATTTTTTTGACGCCGAGTGTATGTACATATATTCCACGTAACACAACTGATATTGATTCATATATTAAATTTGGAATTTCATACGGGTCTATCTCAATAAGTGTAGATTGCCACTGCGCTGTTTGTAATTTAATTATTGGAGAACGGGTGCTGCTTTCCACGTAAGGGACAGTAATTACAAAATGCCTACCCTCGTTTTATATAGTAGTGCATATTTAGTTATATCTGGACAGGTGTGGTATTTCTTATAATTTTATACCTTACGTTTTAATTAGTTCGATATTTTGTGGATTTTGAGTAGTTTAGATAGTTATGAGTAGTGGTGGTCATAGGAAAACCTAGAATTAAGAAAGAATAACATCCTTACTTCCTTTAAACATAATTATGCACATGAATGTCATATAATGTGGAGCCAATTAAAACCAAATAACTTAAATGAATTAAACTTAACGCCACTTCTAAAAAGCAAGAAACCTTAATAAAAACCCATATTACATTATATACACATTTAAAATGTCCATTCCATCATTTTTAACAAATCATACGATAAACTGCACTGGCAATGAGATGGCGATATTAAAGCGCATAGAACCGATAGCAGTTGGGGAAGAAAAGTTCTTGAGAGGCAACCTCGTACCGGCACTAGATGAAGCGACGACCTGCACGGTTTTGAGGGAAAGCCATGAATGCAAGTGACTCAGGAATCTGCTTTCTGACAATCGTTTGGGAAGACAATCCATATTGAGCTCATTTGAGAGCTATTATGCTATATTGTATGATTATATATGTAGAGCTATTTGAGACTAGCGATAGGCTGAAATGACGATGATGATACAATAAGACTGTAAAAGGTAATAACAAAGCTTTCATTATGCAATCATGTAATGTAATTTCTGTTTTAAGGTGTAACACTACGACATGTACTAATTTAAATATGCATTATTAGATAAGGCACAGTTGTTTATACGTTATTTATTGTGTGACGATTGTGTGACCTGAGTCACGCGAGCTGACGTTGAGTCGTACGTCCTCCGCATTGATGACATAGACTCTGGTTTCCGATTTCTTTTCCACTACATGATTTATTGGTTAACGTATGGATGGAAACTAAACGTCCTCGTGTATCTGACACCCAATGCAAATAACAATTGTATTGATTTAACTATAAATTGGAATTTTATGCTCCACGTAAACATACACATATTGCGTAATATAGAGGACATAGTTGCCGCCTACTATAAATGCCTATTATAAATGCGAAAGTAACTCTCTCTGTCCCTCTGTTTGTTACCTTTTTGAGCGATCCCAAAGATATTCGGCATAGCTTTCATCCTGGAGACGGAGATAGGACACATTTTATCAAGAAAAATGAAGTAGTTCCCACGGGATATTTAACACACCTATATGCACGCCGACGTAATCGCTGGCTTCAGCTTATACTGAATAAATTAGATTTGTCGGATTATTTTTAACGGATGATGATGATGATAATTTAATGTTTTATGTGGAAGGATTATGTAATATCTACATTCTCATTTTGCAATTTTACTTGCTTTTATCCTTTTTTTTATTATTAAGTGACTTCTTATTTGTAGTCTCTTTTTTAACAAATCATGTCAATGATTAACATACTTATTATATATATATATATATATATATAATAGGATAAAGTGACAAAACGAGCAAATCATTCAACTGATGGTAAGTGCAACATATACAACATACGCTTTGTCACCAAGACGATTTCGTGTATTCACTCATTTGTAAATGTTATTTTACAGTAGAATAAATTTTTCAAATACTTTTCATATATCAATGTGATTTTATCGATTTTCCGTCACGGTATGAGACGACGTCTGCTTCTTATCATCCATAATTAAAGTAATTAAATTGCTTACACAAGGGCACACGTTGTCACGGGTATTTATCAGACTAAATTTTCAGCACATTTCTTCATTAAGGAAAATTGGCTCTGCTGGCTATAATTTCGTTAAATAGTTATTGTAATATAACGTGCAATAATAATTTCTTATATTTACGCGAACACTACACATTTAAATGAAAATAATTTTACGGATTTTATCGCATTTAATTTTGTTATTTATAACCCGACGTTTCGAGTGCTTTACAGCAAATATATAATTAATAAAATCAGCCTATAATTATCCGTAAAGCCTTATCCGTAAAATTAGTTTCTTTAATGTGTAATAGTTTGTTTTGGGAATAATAATTATTGTTTGTGAATTTCGTGTTGTGAAAGTAACTTTTTTAAAAGTTTTACCTTTTTCAAGACCATGTTTATTTATTTTCATGTATTGAGTTATTCAAATACATAACATTATCTTTTATATGTTCGATAGCTTTCTTACAGCAGACCCTATAAGCATTAAAAATACTGTTGTTAAAATGTCGTAAATTCCAAAATTCTGCAACCTGTACAGTTGTATACGGACACAGCGGCGAATAGATTTGCGTCATTAATATACTTTATTTTCCGACTGGATCGTGTCAAGAACGTGACCCAACGATATTCGTTCAATTGTTATTCAAGTCATGTTGGGGAGCACGGCTGAAAATTGTTTAGTGGATACAAGTATGTCCACATGTCTTAGCAAATCCAAAACGAAAAAATAATATCATCCCTCGGACGTGCTTTGTGGAAATGAGATACATATTCCCTTGGGTTGTTTTTATATTTGTCTGTTAAATTTTAGTTGTTAAGTACGGCTAACGCAGTGGCTAAGCGATTGGCTTTTGCGCTCTGAGACGCGCGTTCGATTCCAGAACGTGACAAATATGTATATTATCCTGGGTCGTTTGTCCGGGTATTTTTTGTATGAAATTTATGTCTGTAAAACTCTATGTAATAAAAAAAACAATATTATTTAACTACGAGTGTAAGCGTAATTTTATAAAGTAATTAAGTTTTTAAATTAGTGGAATAAATTGTAAACAACTACAGCAGTATCCTTGCATTCTTGGACCAAAGAAACAAATTTTAGTGGAATCACTGGGCACTCATCTACCATGACTCATCACCCTAAGACTCATATACCATGACTCAGGGTGACGAGCGCAGTGGGGTGCCACACAGAAATATTGTACGTAACACAACATTATCATATGGACAGACGTTGCATTTACCATCAGGTGAAAAATGATCAGGATAATGTGAATGAAATTTTAATTTATATCGTAATAAGCGGTGGTGAAATTCGGCGGCTGGAATTAATCCAAACAATGCCTTGGAACCTTCAAATTTAAAATGCAAAGAAATGCAACGTGTCTTCGTTTTTCTTTAATTTCTCTTTCGTCTCGTTATAAAAGTAAAATTCAAATAAAATTCCTGAAAGCTAATGAAATTACCTTTCGAATGATACCCTCAAACCACAACATTGCCATTGGCCTGTTGTGTTAAAATAGTATTTAAATTATTTTTTTCGGATGTGCGATTTTTTTGACGCCGTGTGTATATATGCAATTCTGTCACTATCCTGTCCCGCCTTTCCCTTATATGGGAAAAAGGCGTGACTATATCTATGTTGTATGTAATCTTCATTAAAGATTAAAGATAATTTGTGACTATATGCGAAATCTCGCTTTCTCCTTTATCACTAGTTTTCATCATCATCATCATCATTTCAGCCTATCACTAGTCCAATGCTGAACATAGGCCTCCCCCAAAGAATGTCAAAAACGTTTGTAGCTCTCATTTTAAGGGGGATTTTGCCATAGTTGTCCGCATAGTGTATATATAATTTCGGTGATGTAATTGCTGTTAGCCTTTTTGGCTTTTACAGCTTCATCGGATACTGTGCTCACGAGCCAGGGGCCCGCGTGCCTGGTTTGGTTTGACCCAAACATAAATACTTAAATAACCGCATAGTGTCCATGTGTTGTGGAGAACATGACGTCATACATGAATCATGAGTTCATACTGACGTGGCATCACACATTTTACAAATAATTTAGGTGCACAAAACAAAGTAGGGTTGTTATATATTCTAAACATTTACAGAAATATTGATAACTTCTGAAATTATATCCAAAAATGTCTCGTACGAAAACAAGTATCCTTCAATTCTAACATTGGTCTAGATTCTATAACCATCTTTAAAACGATACTACTATGAACACAAAAATCAAATTTTAAGGCACCCTTACTGTAGCAAATAATGATTTTTTTTCTTTTTTTTTTCTTTTCTTTTTTTTTATAAATGCCCCACAGTAGGATTTCTCCTGTGTCGTCTCTTATGTAAAGAGACGAACTTAGAACCGCCGCTTTTTTTAAAGTCTGTAAAAATCTTAGACAGACATTTCTATTTTATTGAAATGTATTAATTCAATATAATAATCATATGGATGAGTTATAAATAGCCCCGCATTTATAACTGATCTAGAGAAAAGAATGACCTATAGCAGTGACATCAAAATAGATCGATATTGTTGTGAAATCCGACAATTTTCTGGGGAATTGGTGGGTCGGTACAAGTACTCGACTAATTCTTCAGTCGCCTCTACTAAATGTTCATAATACCGCAGACTATCGGTTCCCGTACAACATAGACCTTCACAGAGACTGAAATTCTGCTAATCTTAGAATAATTGTATATGTGAAGAGTGCATACGTCGCCTGCGTAACGAGCCCGACGACTCGGATGTCTCGGAACCCACAGACCATATCGTATCAGTCACTGCTCTAATACTGTATACACAGTTAATAGAAACACTCGCGACTATGCGCGACAACCGAAGGATGCACCGCGCAACGGCCGACACCGCGTACTCAAAATACACCCGCGTTTCAGGGCGGTTCTCATCGCCCAGAGCTACCGTCAGAAGTCAACAGCCTGAACGGAGGTTCAAACTTCCCTCGGACCGTCAATAGAGGACTAATATTTGAAATAAAATGAAGAAGAACTTCGCCTTCAAGACACACGTCTAACGCGAGTGTCTTGAATATACATGGTAAAGTTATGAGTTATTTAAGTATATGTATATGTTTAGGTCAGACCAAACCAAGCGGTTAGAATATTTTAATTAATTTCAAATCATTACTGTTAGAATTTATTTTCACTCAAGGAGTTCTGTATAGCATCAATAAGAAATGTGTTTTCGGACGTTCTTCGAATCAAATTAAGGAATATCGCATAGAAGCACGTTTTACCGAAATAAAATGTCTGTCAGACGGTATCTTGTAGGACAAAGGGATAATAGAAGAATGTTTTGCAGAAGGGTACCGTGAATGAAATTGCTTTGTTGATAGAAAAATAGTTGTTTGTATTTGATTACCGCATAGATTGTTAGCCGTTTTTCGTTAGAATTTTAGGTTTCTCGTGTATAGAAATTTTGGAAGAAACTATACGAATTTTGTGAGTTTTATACTTTATTGAAAGTTTGATTATTAATTTTGGTACTCAATTTTATTAGCTCTATCGCACACAAGAACAACTTCGAATATATAAACAAAAATACTCTATTACACTTTTATTGGTTATTAAAAAATGTTTAAACCAATAGCTTAAGAACATCACAAATACGCATATTTTTTTAAACAACTGAATTTAAAAATTCATTTTTAACAAATAAGCCCTTCAGCATCAGGCACGATTCTATTTCACATCCCTGTCATTTATAAGCTCGATTCCCTATGACATATCTTACATACCAGTGAACACCACTCAGTTCAATGTTTAGCATTACTGCTTATTAAGTTGTGGATGTTATATTCGAATACCTTATTTATCTCTTATTATTACTTAAATACTTTAATTTCATATTTGTATGTATTACGTAACATAGTAGAAAAATAAAGTCGCACTATTGTTGCATAACACGAGAAAAATAGTAAAAACTACATATGGTAAATCCATAATGTATTGAGATTCATAAATATTTTTTTTAAATTACAATCGGTGTTATACAGCTTAGGAGTTCTGTGAATCTATATACAGGTCTTCGGTGCCTCGAGACGTATGGAAACGGTTATGAAGTTGCAAGAGTCAGCTTGAGGAGAGACGGCCCGTAGTAGATAATTCTCAGTGGCTACGAGACTAGGAAGCACACGTTGTGCGTCTGATACTGTGATTGCGATGGCTACAGATAACTTTGTAGCTGTGATTGAAAGAATCTGACTGCATATTCCTTTCACGTTGAGGTCACCATTTCGGCAGATGTTGACATATCAAGAAAAAGGGCTAGCGACATACCAGTTCGGGTGCTCTGATCTGAGAAAGACGGCTCTCGCTACCTGTTATCTTTTGATCTTGCATACATAGTTAGTTCATCGATGAAACTTCTATAGCGCTATGCAGGATATATGTTTATTTACTCACATTGTTACTCAATAATATGTAAAATATAAAGACTTTTACTTATGTTACACCAAGTTAGTGTACCAAAATCCTATTAACAGAAGGAAGATCGTTTAAATGGCGTAAAAAGTATACATACAGTATTTAGCATAACTAATTACCTGGTGGGATCTTATATAGCATATTTAAGTAAAGCCTGTAATATATTTGACTTTTCAGATTGAAATATTTCAAACGATCATTATAGGAGTGAAGATTTAACGTTGTACTTGGACAATTTGATTTTCATGTTATACACCGTATGAAATTAGGAACAAACTACGCAGAATTATTCATGGCTTTGGTGTAATTAGGTTGTTGCAAACAAAATTCAACCGTGTAGTGGCGGCCTTAGAATATCTACCCCCCTATCTCAACCCGCGGGTGTCGTAAAAGTCGACAGATGGACAATAAAAATCAAGAGATGGGCAGCAGCACCTTCCTGGAACATCTGAATTAATAAACTGCGGTTTCCAACCCGCCTGCCAAGCGTGGCAACTATGGCAGAATCCCTCCAAAATGAGAGCTACAAACTTTTGTGGCTATCTATGGAGGAGGCCTACGTTCAGCAGTGGACTTGTGATAGGCTGAAACGATGAACGATGACGATGAAACATAATTTTGGGTAGAAATATCAATGAGTCCCATGCAGTTACTAGTACTTTAAATAAAGCCAAAAATTTTAATTCAAGCTATTTTGGCTAAACTAGTGCAGTGAAAACGAAGCTTAGGGTTGAGGAAATTGCCAAGATTCCTAATTACGTCTACTGTTTCGTTCATTGTTGATTCCGTGATACTTCTTTTCTGTACAGCGTTGCTTTTTTCTCCTAACTGTACAAGTACGCAGTACAATTAAATCAGTTGTTTATACTCGGTATCAAAGTGGTTTAAATAATATTGAAAAAAAATGCAGAGCCCGGACTCTTGACAATTTTTAAATTTCTTGTAAATTTTCTTGAGATAAGAAATTTCATTTCGAACTATAAATTCCATATTCTTTTTGAACTCAGGTATTCCGATCGAGTACAATGCCAATGATGTACAACTGACCGATAAGTATATAAAACATGTTGAATGTATAAAAGAAATATATTACAAAACTACGATAAACATAATAAGTTAATGTTTGAATTTTGAAATTTTTGTAAGCTAAATACCATCAGCGAGATTGTACACGTAACATAAATCATAGGATTTTAAGTGGTGGTAGGATTCCTATGCAGTCCGTCTGGCTAGGTACGACCGGAGTATTAGTTATTCTGCCGTGAAGCAGTAGTGTGCAAACATTACTGTGTTTCCGTTTGAGGGATACTTATAGCTAGTCTGAGACTTAAGAACTGATCTCAGGGTGACGAGCGCAGTGTGGTGCCACACAGAAATGTTTTGGGGGACACAGCATTTGCAATGGGCAGACGTTGCCCTTACCATCAGGTGAACAATTTGCTCTTCTCGTCAGTATTTGCATGAAAAATAAAGTATTATTTAATACTGAAAAAAGCATTTATCATGAAGTGAATACTTTCATTAAACTTGTAATATCAATTTTGAACGTCCCACTGTACATAAGCCCCTTCGTATTGTAGAAGAGAATTGGAGCATATTATGGTGGGAATCTGCACGAATAAAGGCTGTCCGTCGCCTCTTGTTGCCTCTTACGATACCTCGGTAGAATAATACGACACCGATTATAAGTTAATAAAATCAGAGGTCACTTTGTTGATTACATTATATAAATGAGAGAAAGTTAATTTGCTAACATCCGTAAGCAAAATAAAAAAAAAATATTTCCTTAAGTAAGTTTTCAAATTAAAAAGCGTTATACGTTAGACTTGAAACAATGATTGAGTATAGAGCTTAAGCGCTCGGCACTTACCTTATAGTCGATGATATGAGAGTAAGCTTTTGTCGACCGCGTGGCGTAGTGGTCAGCGTACCCGACTTCTGCGCCACCGGTCCTGGGTTCGAATCCCAGCCGGAGGTAACATTTGTGCAAAAACACAAATTGTTGCTTTTCGGGTCTGGTTGTGTTGTGCATGTGAAATGTATGTTTGTAAAACGCACCCACGATACAGGAGAAAATCCTACTGTGGGGCTTCGTTTTTTAAAATAAAAAAAAATAAAAAAAAAAGCTTACACATTACACTTGGACTTGAGTTTCGAACTCCGAACCTAACTTTACCGAGCGGTACGTTTTCGCCTACACCTAAACTACATGCTGAAAAAATATTTAAAAAAAAAACTGTTTCCAGGACGGACATGTGAAATTTATCTTTTACGAACTATCTATCTGTTGAGGCAAGAAGCTAAAATATATTTTAGAACTTACTGTCAATCGACTTTCACGCTGCATCTCTAGCGGCTCTCTAGTTCACTGTAACGATTCGTTTCAATAATGTGCCCACCGCGGTGCCGCGCGCTACCGAGATACATACATACGAGTATATCTACGTAGCTATTCCATAATAAAGAATCCGTTGCACAAAGTGCCGCCAGGCAATATTATACCTGTCAGTTAGCTGCATAATTAAATTTACGACACAAAGGCTTTACGATAAAAAGTATGCTTTAGGTTCGTTAGTTAAAACAGTCTTAGTAGAACACTTTGTCACATTAACTTTATATTTCATTATTTTTGATGTAGTGTAATATATATATTACAGTAATCATCATCATCATTATCATTTCAGCCTATCAATAGTCCACTGCTCAACATAGGCCTCCCCCATAGATAGCGACAAAAGTTTGTAGCTCTCGTTTTGATGGATTATGCCATAGTTGCCACGCTTGGCAAGCGAGTTGACAATCGCAGTTTATTTATTCAGATATTCCAGGAAGATGCTGCTTCTCATCTCCTGGTTTTCATTTTCTCTCTGTAAACTTTTACGACACCCACGGGATGAGATGGGGTGGTAGATTATCTTAAACCGCCACCACACGCAATAATTTAATCTTATATAGATATAAAATACATATGAAACCAATACTTGAAAAGCAATATCCCGCTGTTCGTATACTTTACGCACGATTTACATTCCGTATATTAATGCGTAATCTTGAAGCAAACTACAAAATGAAATACGTGATAAGAAAAAAACCGTTTGAAAGCAATTCTCATACAGTATTTTTTTTAATTATAGGATATGTTAAATATACAAATAATTTTACCAAACAAAATGTTTATGATACAGAACAAACACATTACAAAATATTCAACGACCTCTTGCACTCAACCTTTCTATGTAAATACAAGAACATAACGCTGTATCGAAATAATTAGGTTTGTGGGTAAAAATATGTTTTCTACAACATTTACCAAAGTAAATAAATTTTTAATATTATAATTTTATTATACAATTTTATCCCCTTTCACTAAACAGTCACTTAAAACAAATACGCTATCTCTCTGTAATAAATAAGAAAATAATGAATTAATCTCGGAGCAACTCTATTGTACTGATCAAATAATGTGCCTAAGGCTTATCGCTGAAAAATGGTTTTTAGTTTTTTTTAATATCTTGTAGAACTTGTCTGTATGTCTAAACAGTACGCTCCCACTATTTTCTTTTATTTGATAAAGGTGACGAAACGAGCAAAACGCAACGTCTTAAGCGCAACGTCTGAAACATCAGTTCTTAAGTCTCATAGACCTAGTAATTACACTATCTCTCAGTGCTCTTCAAACCGAAACACAGTAATGTTTGCAAACTACTGCTTCACGGCAGAATAACTGGCCCTGGGGTAGTACCTACCTAGACGGATTCTTTCATAGAAATCCACTTACTAGTGTAATTACAGGGCGTATGAGACTTAACCACTGGTACGTCCGAATCTGACAGCTGACGTCAGGTTGTTCTCGTCTTGTCACTTAAAAAATAGAATAAATGATGATGATGATAAGTTCCTGTTTTCCCTAAATAGGAGCATAGGGCTCTTAGAAGGGTCTACCACTGCGATCGATTCGATTTAAATGTCTATGGTATAATTTTTTATAATTTATTTCATTTACCTCTCTTATACACCCACACCTAAAAATTCTCGTCTCTGTCACATTTTCACTAGACAATTATTCTCGCATCATGGTTACTTACAAAAGCTGGAATCGACAGATTGTTTGTATATTTAAAGTTTTTAAGCCATGCTACAGCTGGTAGTAGCAAAAAGGTTCACGTCCTCAGTGGTAATAAACGCATATCTCGATTAATTTATTTTTACATATTGTTTGCCCGTATTAAAAGGGTAACAAAAGGCGGACTTAAAAGCAAAAAGGGTAACACGGTGCTTGCTTTGGTTTTCCTTGAGATTGAAATTATTAATAATGTATTTTTGACTTAGATAAAAAAAGGATTTACAAAAAAAGAGGATACCTACGGAGTTTCTTTCGCCTGTTTCTTCTCCGTCAGAGGAACCTCATCACGAAATGGCGGTAGATTGTAACAGAAAGACGTTTGACAAACGAAATTTCTATTTCTTACGTCGAAAAGTAAAGGATTTTCATTTTCATTGTATTAGTAATTCGGCTCAGTTGGCGCAGTAGGTGAACACTAAGATCAGGGTGGTCGTTCATGTGAAATTTATTTCAGTAAAATACGCCCAGAATACAACAAAAATCCAAATTTAAAGCAACATTTTATTAAAAACAAAGAAAATAATACACGATATACAGACTTGCACATTACGCACACGGGGGTACCGATTGGCAACACTGTAACAATGTTAACCTCTCGTAATTTTCGTGAATTTAAAGTTATTAAAAGATTTAAAACTAGTTAATAAGTACCATAAAAAACTAAACTGCATTGTTGAAAAGTGATAAACATAAATTTCAATTGTGTAAAGTTATTAATTAAGCAAAAATAAAAAAACTGTATGGTGAGCTGTCAACAAAGATTGATGAAGTCAACGGATACTTTTGAACCGTCCGTCTGAAACCGGAGATTTCCTATTTTCTTTTTATTTGCATTAGGTTTATGCTGAATTAACACAATTTTATAAAGTCATTGATATAACCTAATTCTAAAGAAAGATCGTGTAGTAAACTTCCAATTTAAGGAATAAATTTACGTCGAAAAATAAAGAACTTCATTTCATTTCGTTTCATTTCAATTCATGCACATTCTTGTAAGAAGCTAAAACGTATTCTTGGCAGATTTTATCTGCAACAACGTTACATAGTTCTGTTAACAATCAAGTAAGTGTTTTTTGCTTCTGTTCATCGTCATCATCATCATCATTTCAACCTATTACTAGTCCATTGCTGAACATAGGCCTCCCCCATGGATTGCCACAAAAGTAGTAGTTGCAGAAAAATGTTTGCTATAGTTTATTTATTCAGATGTTCCAGGAGGAAGATGTTTCCATCTCCTGATTTTTATTTTCCCTCTGTCGACTTTTACGACTCCAACGGGAGCAGATGGAGTGGTAGATTTTCTTAGGCCGCTACCACTCGGCACGCTGCTGTCTGTTATAATAGAATAAATATATACACTGAAATGTGTATATATTTTTATTCTTCACTTATTGTATCGTATTTACTGATAAATGGTTTCAACGCTTAAAGTTCATTAATAAAATAACCTTTGAAATAATATTTAAGTTTCACTACACGTTCACCATCTTGACATGGGTTGACTCTATCTGAGAAAACTGTAAGAAAACTTAAATACAAAATATACTTTTTTTTTCTATCAGAACTATACTATTTCGGAAAATCAGTCTGTATATTATGTTATATTTAAATACAGAAATTATACTTTATCTAATATTGATCAAATATTTTTTTTTTATTACTGCGGACCTCAAAATGGTGATTTTATTGCACTTACTGCACATGTTCTTTAATGGATAATAATCGTAATATGAGAAAACTACAAAGATTTGACAAGGCGGCTATATTGCAATGATACGCTTTTAATCATTGTCGTCGTCCAGCGTTTCGATTCCGCTCATGCTCTTTTCATCAAAATCTTAATAGTCTAATGAAGTTTTAGATTAGGAATTAAAACCTAAATCTAAGCAGTTACTTAGACTACTCGTACCTTCAAGGAAATGTACGAGTAACTTATATCAGCTAATTTTTCAAAAGAAGCCATGGTATAATTTATGTTATATAAATATGTAACGCCATATGATTTTTATGCGGTGTTTATTTACAATACTCATAATTTCGCTCAAAATAACTTACACGGAAAAATCCAAAAGAAACATAAAAAAGTACTTAATTGCCCCAAAGGAGCGCAGCGAATGGTGAAAATTGGCAAAGAGAATTTATAGGAGCTATTTGAATGCAAATAATGAAGCGGTTTCCGTAAGTGACGGCGTAACGCCAAAAGAATAAGTGAAAAAGCTTTTTTGAATGAAAGGGAATCGCTGTGTTCTTTAGCATTTTAAGGATTGCTTTAAGCGTAAGTGAGCCGGGCAATAACGCATTTTGAAATACACAAAAGAGTCGTTTGAATTAATGGTAAAAGGCTGCCTTACATGTTTTTGTATTATTTAATACCTTTCCACAAAGTATATACTTTAGGCATATTACTGCAAAAGGTATACGAAATATATAAACGAAATAGGCTTGATATCACTCCTGCCAAAAGCTTATGTTATAAATGTTCAAATGTAATACATAGCTTGATTGAAATTAAAGCTATTTTATTTATATCTATATGAAATATTTAATTTAAACTGAGATAAAATGAATAGATTTTTTTCTATTTTAAATATTATTATGCTATTTTTTATTTGCTCAACTTGTTACTGTAGTTAAGAATATTTATAATTAATAAAATGTTATCTCGTACTGCCATTCTGCCAGTTATTTCTTGTTTAGGTTAGTCTAATTTTCCAATACACATTATTATTTTGCAAGAAATAATTTTGCATACAGTATTGAGCAATGGACAATTTTCACATTTAATTAGAAACAACTTTTGTTTGTAAATGTTGTGTTTTCTTGGGTAGGGTATTACACTATATATCTATATATCTAATTTAAAGACACTTTATTATTAATCAAAAAAAATCATTAAAATCGCTTCAAAATAAATAAAAAGTTATAAATAAACCGAATAAACATAAAATAATATACAGACGTATTGAGTACCTCCTTCTTTTTTGAAGTCGGTTAAAAAGTAACTAGTCGGAAAATATTCTACGACCTTATAAACAGTAGATACTTACATATCACATACAGTATTACAGTACAGCAAATGTAAATGATCAGAAAAAAAAATATTGTTTATTTTCGTCACGTCTTAAGTATAGCCTTATAAATAATTGCCACAAAACAGTACGACGCAATAATTAGAGTAACAACGTTTTGTTTTTGAAAGTCGCTTGATTAATACATAAGTCTATACAATTTAAAAAGTTGCTGTGATGTAAAATAGTATATTCTAACAATTAAAACAAAACTATTATTATTTACATTTAACTTACTATATGTCCGAAACTTAGATAAATAATGCCGGTATAAAATACAAGTACCTCTCTTACGAATTTTTCAAGTTTACGTTATTTTAAATACCCAAAAACATTGGCAAATTATAAACTTTAGTAACAGTAGTGCCAACATTGTTACCACGTCAATTTTCTCTGCGCGCTACATTCATAATGTGATAACTTTTCTAGCAGCTAAAAGATAAAAGTTATGTAATTTTGTTTTGAGAACTTTGCTGGATAGCATTTTCATTTATTACATAATCTTAATAAAAAGGAACAGAATTTAACATACTTTTATATTAAAAATAACTAGCTACACCCGCAGGCCTTGGTCGCATGGACAAAGTTTTCAACAGTCAAGAGTTCTGCTAATATACCGTAAATGGCGTTCTATGCAATTTTATCGTAAAAATGTTCATACTGGTGAAACAAACACGATGAAACATGGTTATAGTTGGTCCTAGAGTTATTATCTATAGCTTTGTAAAATTAATGGCAATAGTTTTATATATATTAGTATGTATGTCTTCTGTCTGTCTGTTTGTTTCGGCTAATCTCCGAAACGGCTGGACCAATTTTGACGGGACTTTCACTGACAGATAGCTTATATTATAAGGGGTAATTAAGGCTACTTTTATTTTAGAAATATTAGGGTTCCGCGCAAAAAAATTAAAACCCCAAAATCCGATTCAAATAGGGGAGTGTATATGTATATCATCGATCGGGGTCGGCTTCTTTTACGCAGGTGAAACCGCGGGGCACAGCCAGTACTAAGTAAAACCGAGATTTTACATTTTTACTACGATTTTACTTTTAGGTAATACACAACATAGTGGACACGTCTTTCGCACCACAACGAGGTATTATAGTTAATTAAGGTTAACAAGTTTTTTTATCAAGTTTTACAGACTCTGCTACAGACAAACGCCAAGCATCCAACATCAAAAGTGGCCAGATGTTCGATACAATGATCCTGAATATATTATCAATTAGTTGTTTATTTTAATAATGAATAAAGAGATTATGTTAAAAGTGCGTGAAAAATTACGCAACATACCGATAGTATATTTTCTTCCTCCTTTTTTACATGAACGATAACAATATTCTTCCAAACATGACTACGTCTCAGGTTGTAGCAAAATTAAAATAGAGATTTTGTTTACATTAAAGTATTTAAATATAATTCTGATTTGGTTTTCAATATGTAACTTATAAGTTTCCTCTCTCGTAGGATGCTTTGAACTTGAAATGAAAGCAACGAAAGAGACTAATTGAAACTCAAAATGATCATAAGATGGGACCATCGCAACTATGGTGGTACGTCATTTTAATTTTTTTTTTGTTTAAAGTGTTAATTTCTGTATTCAAATTCTATAATGTCTTTTATTTCAGTACAAAATTACATATTTTTAAAACGGTGTAGTTATTTTGAATTTCAAAATTATCATTTACTACCTTGACAAATTGTACACGTATACATGTATACGTAACTGATTTAATGCAAAAGAAAACAGGCGCCTTTCGTTCACACTTTTTATTTTTCATTACTTTTTTTAAATGTCGACTTAAACCAAAATCATTTGCGACACATGTATCTATGTAACGTTATACTTTGGTTACAATTAATGCGCTTGTATCCTAATATTTTGGAGTATTATTATTTAAAGAAGGTGTTAGTATTAGTACGATGGAAATAATTCTTACTCCTCATTGCGTTCCCACGAGCAGTACAGCATTGCATATTATGGTATAATTCTGCACGATTAAAGGCTCACGATTTTGATCCGTATAATAATATTAGATAAAGAAATAATTTTTATTAATATATTTGCGTATTTTTAAATCCTCACTGAAGTCACAGTGCACAATTTTGAATATTATAATAGGAGAAATATTGAAAACACTAATAATTTGTTCGTGTAGAATTTAAATTCAGGTAAATCATTACTTCATGAAGTATTAAGAAAAACATTTGTATTATATTTAATTAGAAATATTTAATTTGTACAAAATACAGTGCACTGCAATTTTAGTAGTTACTTAAAAACTAGTGACTTAAAAAGACAGTCTATTTTTAAGTCAGAATGTATGTTTTGAACCGTTACGAAATTACAACAAAACTTTTTGAGCAGTTTAACCCCACAGATGGATATAAAATCCGAGTAAAAACAGCAAGTCTCGTCTGTGGGCCTCCAGGATAACATTTTTGTCATCAAAATCCGAAAATAAGTACAGGTAAACGTTAACCTTGAAAGTCTACTTAAGTTATTTTTCTGACAGTGTATTTTATTTGAATAATCTTGAATCCTTACGACATAAGTTTGAGGGTCGTAAATGTTTGTTCAACTAATGGATGAACCCTCCTTAAATTTCTTGTTGTAACATCTATAACAATCAGTTAACATGACATAATCGCTGCCTGTAGAATTTTTTGCCTTTGTCTATGCAAGCATATAATTGAAAAATAATGTAAAGATAATAATACTAATAAATAAATACTAAAAAGAATTTGGCAATTTTTTTTTCTTAAGACATGTAATCTTTTGTTTCTAGGAGTACACGAGATAGTTCCCTTGACCAGAGAAGGATAACATCTTTATAGAAACCGGCGAAAGGTAGCAGTAAAATGCTGTTGCGTTTCATATGTTAAGTAACATCATACTGTATGTATGTTGTCACGACTTTTTACCATATAAAGGGTAGGCAGACTCCACTCACGTAGCCCACTTTTTGCGGGAAAGTGGGGTGGCGAACCAAGTAGAAGCCATTTTAGTAAGAGTCAAAAAATTCTTACTCCCCATTGGGTACCCTCGAGCACTATAGTGACGGCATTAACTATTTTTTTTTTTTTTAAATACGATGTCCCACAGTAGGATTTCTCTTCTACGGTGAGTACGTTTAAGAGACACATATTTCGGTTATTCATTATCGGTCGGGGTCGTGAGCGGGTGATTTGAAGACTGACCTCCCTCACCATCTTGTTTCGTTCTTATCCTGAGATACGAAACCAAAAGTCGTGATTTATACCCTCACGTATTTAACTTTCATTGATGACTTGGGCGGTGGCTTTGGTTGATGATAGATTTGGCTTTGGTCCTGGTATTAACCTCTCGTCGCATATACGACTGCTTTAAATTCGAGGAATGTATTACGAGTATCTATATGGTCCAGAAGAACGGATGCGTTTGTGATATCGTGCGGCTGCTATTCTATGCGTTGACCGCAGCCTCTCCGCCTTCTTCTGGAATACTCCTGGGATGTCAGTGACAACATAGAGTAATAACAATTTAATTGTTATTTAATCCACGACTAACTACAAATAGTTGCTGCCATTATACAATTTTTCATTGAACTCGAATATACATAAAAGTTAAAAACCCCAGGTTACGCTATTAAAATAGAAAATTTCGTATATTCAAATAACTAATAATAAAAAATAAAATGTATTTTACAAAATAATACTTACACCTCTAAATTATCTATAGTTTAAAACAATTGTCAGAGAAAATGTCTAAAGTTTATAAAAAAATTATTATAATATCTAATGATATAAAAAAAGTTGCCATGCTTTAATTTTCCTTTTGCATCTAATACTATTGAATATGGCAAGACTTCGATACAGTTTAAAAGGTTTATGATGTTCTTAAATAAAGTTAATGGCTCCTTGGAAGTTTCACTACGAACCCTTACTTTACCTTAAAGCCATTACGCAAATTCATTCCTCATTTACAGACTTGTTGCTTGATAAGAAAGACTCCTTATCTGATCCTACAGTAAGTTATAAACAATTTAAGTTAAAAAATAGCATTAAATTAAATGTATTATAATTAAAATAAACTTTTATTTTTAAAAGTGTGCATTTCAGTTTCAAAAAATTGCTAGAAGAAAATACATTGTAATTATTATCGTATGCTGCCATAGTGCGCCCCTGCGAGGACACGACTTAAATTGTGAATTAATATTTTAAGTACATATTCATCACATGCTCAGTGATGAAAGGAAACTAGCATGTCTTAGAAATAAGATATTTCGATGATATTAAAAGAAGGATGCTTTAGCAGTCTTTATATGTCACCGAAATATCTTATTTCTAAGACATGCTAATTTTCTTAATAATTCGTCTTTTGTTAAGCAACACAGTTTTTAGTACTGATTTTAAGAAAAGGCCAGTTTAGTCCGTGGCGTTAAATTCCATTGATAACTAAGTTAAATATAAGTATAATAATTATCATATTTGCCTAGTCCCATTTGATATTATTTCTTTTTGTATTTTTAATTGTAACTTCGTGTGCATATTCACCTTATAGTAAGAGCGACATTTGTCTATAATAAATGCTGTGTAATCCATAACATAGTTATTTGGCACCACATTGCGCTCGTCACCCTGGGACATCAGTCCTTAAGTCACATTTGCCATGTAATTACACTGGCTGTCAGTGTTCCTGAGTTTGAAACAGTAATGTTTGAACACTACTGCTTGACGGATGAATAACTGGCTCTGCGTTTGTACACCTGCTGGTATCTAGACGGTTTCCTGCATGGAAATCTTGCCTCAAGTAAATACTTTAAGTAAAATAATCATTTAATATTGTATATCTGATCTCATGTACTAGGTACTTGGTGGATAACTATTATTGACTACATACATCATTATTTACTCTGTTTTATACATAACCGTTGGAGAGGAAAAGTTCTGAAGTAGCAACCTCGTACCGGGAAACGCAGTGCAGAACTACCAACTTCTAGATGAAGCGACGACATACACGGTTATGCGGGAAATCGATGGATGCAGGTAGCTTAGGACAGTGATGATGATGATAATGAAGAAAGCAAGTACACATATACATGCTATGAAAAAAATTATACTTACAGTTTTTATACGTAATCCAGACAATTTTAATTAAAAACAAGTGACTCTTCTATTAAACTTGTGAAGAAATTTAGTGATCCAATAAGTGCCAAATTTCAAGAAACAGAAATTAAAATTCCTGTTTGTTTTTTTACTAAAACTAAATTAAATTATATTGGTATACGAATTATTTCCAATTCTCTCAGTTTTAAGTAAGTATTAAGCATAATATTATTTTCTCACCTATATAAATAAAAAAGAAAAACTGGCTAATATATACGCATTAATGTACAACCCAAACCTATATGTTCAGAAACTTGATATTCAATAATACAACCTCTAGAATATGATGTCAGATGTGAAATTTGGGGTTTCATTGTGTGAAACTAAGTAAGGAAATAAAATGCGTTTTATTATAAAAAATTGTTGTGGTAAGAATCTATGAATTAAATAATTAAATATTTACTTAATCCGTAAGGATATGAACAGGGGTGACAAAATTAAAACATACATACATACATAAGATCACGACTGTATCCCATAAGGGGTAGTCAGAGGCACTCACTGCAAACACAGATAACTGCCACAATCCACGTTTCGCCAAAACAATATAATGCACTTGGTGTGACAGGTCACAACCTATCGCCACCATGCGCTGTTGGGTGCACAGTGCAGTCTAATTCCTTACTCGCCTTTTACGAGATCCATTGAATGAGAGTGGGAGTATTCGTTTAACGAGCCGCCACCGCACGGCTCACAGATACACTTGACAGATGGTAAATCCTGACTTATCTTCTTCAGCGGCTTGAAAAATGCCATGCACCACACGGCCACAAAATTAATATACAAATAAATGTTTACCAAAACCCGAATCCATGTATTATAATTTTTTTAAATAAATGATTAAACACACATTTTTTTATTTGATAAAGTGACGAAACGAGCAAACGCTGTGTCACCCAGTACATTTCTGTGTGATACCACACTGCGCTCGTCACCCTGAGACATCAGTTCTTAAGTCTCATATTCCCAGTGATTACTTTAGCTCTCAGTGCCCGAACCGAAACACAGTAATGTACTACTACTTCACGACAACACTACTGCTTCACGACAGAATAACTGGCCCAGGGGTGGTACCTACCTAGACGGATTCCTGCATAGTCTTTAAAGTTTAAACCCGTATGAGGCCAATAAAAGCAACTGGGATAAACAACGGAATATGAAGTGGTGACTAGAATTTAATCATATGATTTTGCAGATACCAATAGAATTCCCTATTGATTTTTAGTGCAATAAGCCAAATACTTATATACTTCACGTACTCGCTTTGAATTTTGCTTCTATTCGTACAATTTATTCATTCTCGTACTTAATAATTCGAATTTTTACATGCACATACAACGTGTAAATGACGAAAGGAAAATTACATTAACAAGATTATCGTCGAATATGCATCACCGTCAAAAGCAACTGGGATAAACAACGGAATATGAAGTGGTGACTAGAATTTAATCATATGATTTTGCAGATACCAATAGAATTCCCTATTGATTTTTAGTGCAATAAGCCAAATACTTATATACTTCACGTACTCGCTTTGAATTTTGCTTCTATTCGTACAATTTATTCATTCTCGTACTTAATAATTCGAATTTTTACATGCACATACAACGTGTAAATGACGAAAGGAAAATTACATTAACAAGATTATCGTCGAATATGCATCACCGTATATCATCGTTTCAGCAAATAATTTAAAAGTAAGACTGAATATATTATGTTATTTAGTGCAAAAGTAATAACAGAGTTTAGTACAGTCCATCTGAAAACCAACCGTCGTGGAAAAACTGCTGTTCATTTATGTTTTGTTTTGAAGAAGCAGTGTTAAATAAATTTATATAAATTTTGCTAGCCTGTAAACTGACTATCGCAATAAATAGGCCTCTTTTAAATTCAGAGGACTTTCTGTAATCGCTTCACTTGACAGTTGGCACAAAGCTGCTTTTGAAAGTAGCAGTAGTAAAGCACACCCAGAAATATTCTGGGTGACACAGCATTTGTTATGGACAGACGTTGCACTTAACATCAGGTGAACTTTTTTTATCCAATAAAAAAAAGCGAAACCGAGACATTGTTTTATAGATTTCGCGTTAGAAGTGCCGAAAAGAGAAAAGTTACTGGAAATCCCCACAGATTTACATTTACTTCTAGTTATCTCTTTAATGTTACTAACTGATAAAAGTTCAGTTCTTAGGTAGAGTCATTTTTAGATTTCTTTTAGAAGAAAGTGACGAGACGAGCAAAACCTCAACTCGACTGATGGTAAGTGCAACTTCTGCCATAATAAATACTGTGTCACTAAGAACATCTGTATGGCACCACATTGCACTCGTTCCCTTGAGACACCAGCTCTTAAGTCTCATACTCGTATGTCCAGTAATTACACTAGCTATTTGTTTTGCTTTATTACGTACTTCCTTTCTTAAGATTTTTATATTCTATCTAAAATGACCCTAGCACTTAAATCTGTAATTGCATTGACATGTTACATCTCTTACATAATGATCTTTGCTTCTGATATGGGCTCCCATTACATTAAAGAGTTTCATATTGCGTTTCATCCCAAGCTGGTGGTAATACCCAACCATCTTCTCTATTAAAAGTCGTGATCTTATGTATGTATGTATGTATGTCAAGTGTAACATCCCTCTACAAGATGCAGGAGTATACAAGCTGGATTGTGATGTGGTCTCTCTTACAGAGGGCAAACAAAAAGATCAGTAAAAACCCGTGTAAAAGAACATATAGCTGATGTGAAGCATCGCCGCTCCAGGAAGTCTGCAGTCTGTGACCATGTTCTGGATCATCCCAACCATTACATCAGATTTGATAAACCACAAATCCTTGGAAAAGAACACCGATTCCTACCAAGGATGATTCGCGAGGCTATTGAAATTAAAAAACATACTAATTTTAATAGAGAAGATGGTTGGGTATTAGCACCAGCTTGGGATCCTATAATTAATAAAATTAAGTCAAAAACCAAGCATACCACTGCAAGACTTCAAGACACAGTTAGCTCTTTCTGCGTAGATCGGACCACAAATAATAATTAAAAGCTGAAGGTACTCCAGGTTAACTATGACATCAGGACATGACATCATGTCACCTCAGTCCCCCCGTGACCATGGGTGCTGTAAAGCACTTGAAACGTCGGGTTATAAATAACAAAATTAAACGCGATGAAATCCGAAAAATTAGTTTCATTTAAAGGGTATGCTCAGTTGTGTGCTGCTTGATATACTGTTACAAGAAAATTAGTCCTGCTACTCCGTCCGTTATTATCCTCAGAATAATGATTCTTATGAGAAATATAATATCTTTCATAGACATTAAACTTTTGATATTTTTATCTTATTTTAAAATACTTTTGAACACAATCCAATGTGTGCTACATTCAATGAGATTTCACACATAGCCGCGGCATGTACCATGTAGTATCTATCGCGGCGGTAGTGTACGAAGCGTATGAAGTTGATCTTTATTAAAATCATATGGTAGAGTCACGCAGTTTTTACTCGACCGGGAAAGGAGAACACTCAAATAAACAGAATTTCAGCTCAAAGTACTCATAATATCTGTCATAACGCTACCATGTTTTTGGTGGAGGATCAAGAAAAATGCAAACCCAATACCTAGCCAAGTTGCACTCTATTACTGTCCACAGGGATGACAAAGAAAACTTCATTTTAATTATTTTTCATCGATCTGAGTGTCCATGTGCCACGACTATATCTTTAACTGCAAGTGGACTGTGCGCTGTCTGTACTAAACTTAAAAGAGGCAAAACTCTACTAGGCGATAAACAAAATTAGTTAAAACAGTACCTATTTAATACTGAGCCGTAGCTGTTCTATGCCTGCTACTTATTCGGTATAGAAAGGTAGAATAGTCTCCTACTGTTTAGAGCCTATTTAGAGTCCAATCATAAGCCTAGATCTCCATCATAGCCTTAGACTGGCAAAGAAGACAGTTTTGTGTTTGACCTTTCATATTTTTATGGAAGAAAGTGACGACAGACCCTGAGACTTGAGAGTTTTTTTAGTTTCACATATTATGTCCAGTAATTACACTAGCTGATGAGGTGTGCTTAACACTCACTTTTCGGTTGTTTTTACTTTAATTAATTAAAACAGGCCTTACTATTCCTAATTAAATTTGTTACAAATCAGCATGGTAATGATTATCAAGTTTAAGACCGCAACGTTATATTGAACTAAGTTCTTTGAAACATATTGAGAAAAGCATGTTTTCATTAAATAAAACACCTGCCAAATACTTCCATGCAAAAGAAGAGGATACACATTTTTTTTGCATACGAGTATGTAAACTTTCAGAAACGCAGAGGCAATTAATTTTTAAGACCTGTGTATTATTTCTACAAATGTTTTGGGCGTGACAACTGCTAATTATATTATAAATAAAGTGTTTAAGCAATACTGTTTATACATAGTTGTAAACTACAACTATGTATAAACAGTATGATTATCTCATGCAGAGCAACCGGCTGCAAATAGACAAATCTAAGGTTTTAGTGTATGTGAAATGTATGAGAAAAAGAAGAAATTGAAAGACAAAATTGGTGTAAGAAAACAAAGTTGGTTGGTAGAAACGAATTTTATAATATGCGTGTAGCTTGCGTTCAGGTAAAATGCGTTAGCCATCTTCTCAACTCGTGGATGTTGTAAGAGTCGACAATATACATACATACATAAGATCACGACTGTATTCCATAAGGGGTAGTCAGAGATTGGGCACTCACTGCAAAAACCGATGATTGCCACAATCCCCGTTTCACCTAAACAATATAATGCACTTGGTGTGATAGGTGGTGAGCCCATCGCCACCATGCGCTGTTGGGTGCAAAGTGCAGTTAAATTCCCTTACTCGCCTTTTACGAGATCCATTGAATGAGATGAGTGGTAGTATTCTTTTAACGAGCCGCCACCACACGGCCCATTACTGTTTTACTATTTTAATACAATAAATTATGTTCATCACACCATGTCGTCTTTTGAGTGCCGCATAATTCTACTATAATAACTGTAAGAAAAAAATCGCAATTTTTTTTAAATGTTATTCTCTCATAAACCTTAAACGGTAAAGGGCAGCTGGATCTAAGGTACGCGAGTCTAATGAATTCGATAAATGCCCCTAATCTGGGAGAGGTGAAATGTACAGCGATAACTTGACAAGTATTTTATCGTCGTAAGCGTACGGTAATCCACTGTTGGACATAAATCTCTTAATACGCGTATTATCATCATTTCAGCCTATCTTCCTTTCGTCCTGAGCGTATGATAGTAATGAAATAATATTTATTTATAAGCAACATTATAACTAATTTTACTAAGAAAATGTAATTATTATGAATTTTTTCCGAAATAAGAGTTGAAACCCCAAATCTGTAAGAAGCGAGTACAAAACAACGAACACAAACTAAATTTAAGATGGTGAGAGAGCGACGAGCAAATTGTTATAAATTTAATGGAAGTTTCCGTCGTTAGCCAGCATAGATAAATACATATATTTTCATCGTCTTCCGTTTTGAAACGATGCCGTAAAACTAGTTCGAAGCTTCACCCTTTGCGGCTACTTTCGTAAGTTTTTGCTTTTAAAAGAGCCAAGTGCACTGACTCTTGCGGCTCTCTTCCGGCTTCATTCCAAACAATGTTGGACTCCAACAGTTTATTTTTATACTTAACGTATAAGAAAGTACAATTCTCAAAACTGTGTTATTTTGTTTGTTTTATTTAGAAAAAAATTATCGCTTTGTCGTTTTTGATGATTGTAATTATTTTTAAAGAAGAACTGATATTAGCAATAGTAGTAAAAATCTAGTTATCTATTGTTAATTATTTTTTTGCAAATACGACCGATTAAGTATTATTATACTTCAAGCAAACGACTATTCGACCTAACAACATTCAATGCTCGCACGATGTATCGACGAGAAGATTCTGGAGCTGGAATAGCAGGTGAACAAGTTACGCTGAGATTATAAGGCTATCTGAAGTCAGAAGAAGGGCATGGTAATCCTCGAATTCAGTATTTGTTCTACAAACGGAAAGGGCGAGGTTGTGGTCGACGTCATCGGGATGACCAAACGTCAAATGTCTCATGATCACCAGGGTAAATCGACAGTAATTACCGAATAGTGGAAGAGGCACACTGAACCTGGACGTAAGGCTGGAGAGGTTTCCTCTAATGAAGTCCACGCCTTGCTCATCTAGTGCCAATATGCAATTGGATAAAGTGATGAAACGTGCAAATCGTTCACATTGTGGTAAGTGCAACGTTCAACAACAACAAATGCTGTGTCACCCCGAGTGTGAGTCAGTCACTGTGCCTATCACCCCGAGACATAAGTTCCTAAGTCTCATATGCCCAGTAATCACGCTAGATCATAGTACTCTTAGAACCGAAGCACAACAATGTTTGCACTGCTTGATGGCAGAATAACTGGTCGCATTAATAAAGTGATATAGCGCAACCTAGGCTGTCCAGGGAAATATCTGTGAAGATAATTGGAAGAACCAAAAGAGAAGGTTGGGGACCTAGAGCGGCGCCGCCATTTCTGGTGAATAGGTGGTTTTGAGTAAGATCGATCGAGAGGTTTTATAGTTCACAGCTGTACACTTGGTTGTTGCAGCCACACACTAGTGTGAGTAGAACGACCCAAGGGTAACAAACAGTACATTACATCACATAAGAAATAGAATTTGAAATTCTACTGCAGAGTAAAAGCCGCGTTTGTTGACAGTAGGACCATTCTAAAATGTTGTTCTTTATTTTTGAATTTCAGTGTTATGTGGACAACAATTTATAGTATTGGTATATGGTATATACAATAACTAATCAAAAATAAATATAATTCTCTGCTACTCATTATTTAGATGAGATAGGGTAGAGAACTTTCAATACGGGTTTTCCGACGTTCTCAATTTTATTTATTTTTTTTAGTCCGTAAATATTTCGCTGCTGGAGACAGGCCTCTCCTCATTTTTGTGAGGTTTTTTGAACTGGGAATAGTTCATACTGTTGCTTCTACGCAGCTTGCAGGCTTAATATGTTGATATGAAGGAAATATCACGGGAGTATAATGAGATCACCATCTCAGAAATGCAAGACCGGTGATGGGCAACAGCATCTTGGCTGCGAGGTATGTGGTACAGTGATTACGAATCCGCTTGCTAAGCGTGACGATTACGGCAGACCTTCTAGTGAACTATTAACAGAATGAAAGTGATGTTGAAATTGTGTATATTTCCACTGTTGTATAATTTATAATATAACTAAAACATATTTTTTTTATGGAAGGAAGTGAAAATTCTAGTATCAATTGTAGAGTTCTGCGTGGCACTGCACTGCGCTCATCGACCTGAGACATAATTTCTTAAATAACATATGCCTAATTAAGCAACCACCGCAGGAATTGAAGGATTGAATCCAACCAAGCCTGAGTCATAATTTAAAAAAACTATGCATATCATATATTAATTTACGAGTTTACCATAATAAACAGCTTACAGTAATGTTTGTACATTACCGCTTAACGACAGAATAACTGGCTCTGCGCTGGTACCTACTTGAGATGGATTTGCGTATAGAAGTAAAAGTAAAAAAAAATTCTGTGTTTTAGTACACTTTGTTTCTACAATACTAATTTACATTAAATATAATAAACACGTTGCATCATATTATCTGAAATTGTGTTTTTGTTTACCTAATTGTATTTTATTAATTTATATTAACCATCTTAATATAAACAAATTATATAACGAGATTAAATCACATCATAATTATATTACATTTTAAATAACAGTTCAGCAAATAAGATTTTAATGAAAGTTGTACATTTTTTTTATTTTAAATATCAACTCATCTCTGATTGTGGGATATTTACTTGCTCCCGTCACCTCTTCGATGGCATCATCAACAACGGTTGTCTGAACCTGGCCCAGTTACATAATATCGTTATAAATTTGTAATTTTCCTTTTTTCGAAATATTACAAATTGTACGCGTCTTTATTAAGTATAATAATTCCGTAATTTCTTTCAAATAGATTTTCTTTGTGATATGGAGGAAAATTATAGTCACACTAAGTTATTGTATACTCTTATTTCATATTCTTATTGTAAAAGTTACTCAAAGTGGACCATTATCATTTTCGTGTTCAATTTCTAATGATATGTTCGTTTTTGGGTCAGGTTGTGTTTTGCATGTTGATTTCTGTCGGTAATAAGCACCTACATTACAGGAGAAATGCTACTGTGAGGCATCGCTTTTTGAATGAAAAAAAAAATAAAAAATGTTAATGAAGTTTATTAACGAACCAATGTTAAATTTAAAGTATACAGTAAAAATCAAATTCGTAACGTTGTGTAAAAATAATTTACTTTTCCACATGTATTTTTACAACAAAACCTAACGACCACACGACCCAGTTGTCAGAACACTTTTAGTTCAAATATTACAAAAAAAAATAAAGTATCTTACTCTAACGAAAATTTCAGACGCATACGCGTTTGATTGTTGGCATTCCCCATAAATATTAACCTTGTCATGTGACTTGAAACTTAAAACATTAGATAAGTTCTTGAAATCAAGCTTTTTCATTTCGTGTCTTACAAGTTTACTTACATCTGCGTTACCGATGTCTGTACAGGTTATACATATTTCACAATTCCCTATTATATTACTCATTGCTTACATCATGACCAGCTAGGCCGTAAATGGCCATAGCTCTTTTTGTTACTGAGATGACACAACTGAGGTAATGATATTACTTTACAGCGAGTCAGTCATTTCGTATGAAGTTGTAGTAGCAGTGTGTGCAGTGGTGTCGCAGTTGCATTTCTGTTTCATTTGGAATTTAAAATCTTATAATGAGTTCAAGTTTTGCAACACTTGTTTAATTATTCTTTCTATCTAAGTGTTATATCCTATCTATATATCTATATAAATCATTCTTGTATGAAGCCAACTCGATATATATACAAATGTCTCGGATATGTGGATCATTTTTATTTATATTCTCGTCCAAATCCGTTTAGTAACTACCGTTTAGTAATACATGGTATTACCATGTATAAACAGTACCACCACACAAAATATCGTGTAAATGCTCTTATATTTTCTCACGCCCTAACACAAACTTTATACATAATATTTGACTAATTACGCACAACGTTTCTACCTACTGACCCAAGCGTTGTCAATAGCACCTAAACAATAAAAGGGTTTGATTTATTAGCCAACTTAGCACATTATCAACATCTGTTGTTCATAACACATTCTGAATCATACATCATGTAGGTCAACTGGACCAACCATAACATTTTATTCTTGTTCTAACTATATTTTATTCTAGAACGGTGTGGCCGTGTGGTCAGAGCCGGTCTGCTGAGATTTGAGTATCAGCCGAAGTATTTTTTTGTGTACACACGATCTTAGCACGGAAACCAAACACAAGCGACGCTGCTGCTTTGGGAATAGATAAATATTTTATGCGCTCTTTTAATGTAATTATTTAATGACGATAATCAAATATACAAGAAATAAAAAGAAGCCAGGTATTAATCAAATAAACAAGAAAGATAAACTAGGGTTTACCTCTATTTATCGGACAAAAATTGTAAATATAGTCACGGAAAAAAAAATTGTGTGACAACATGTGTGTGTGTGTGTTGACATTTTTCCAGATCTGGTTTTAATTTGTCGTCTCAAGGTCTCTGCTAGCGGCCCCTGTTGATTAGTTAAAATGGCACCCATCTCTTTCCTACCGAGGTGTCGTAAAAGGCGACTAAGCTATTGTACTGACAGCTTTTATTCCTGCAGAAAAACACCATAATTTGCCGTGCTATTACTATAGTGCTCGTGGGAACTCAGTGGAGAGTATTTTTTTTTATTCGTACCATAATTGCAGTGACGCGGTTAGCCACCCGTCACGTTTCGTTTCCCGCGACGGAGAAAAGTGGGCTACGTGTGTGGTCTCTGCCTACCCCTAATATGAAAAAAGGCGTTATTGTACTTATGCTATAGACTTAAACACGTGCCGGTTGCATGTGGGGCTATTCCTTTATCTAATGTAATAATTAGGATTAATTTAATTAATTTTATTCACATATTCAGTAGACAGTGGAGGGGATTACAATCATTATATTACATGCTGGGCAATACATTTAAGTTTAAAGAACCGATGTCTCATGGCAATGAGCATAATATAATACTACACAGACCTTTCTAATGCAAAGCTCTGGGTGACACCGTAAAGGTGATGGAAGCATGGCACTTACTGTCATTTGAAGGATTTCCTCGTTTCATACATATCTCAATAAAGTAGGAAAATTGTTATGAATATCAAATTACAGCTTTCGTAATAATAATGATATATATAAAAAATTATTAATCTATAAAATATAAGAGAAACCGAACCTATGTTTCCAAAGCTATCGTCGAACTAACACATTCAAAAATCATTGAACACTCGGTACTGAAAAATGTATATCCATTATCGCCCTTCTACTAACATGAATTGGGAATACCCTGGAGATTTTCAGCGACATATTCCAGGAAGCGAATCTTTTACTGCACTTCTGTCGGTACCTGACACGCAGTAAATTTGTTTTACTAAGAGGAAGCATGACGTTAATTAAAGTAAATTTAAGTAAATTTAAAAATAATATATGTTAGTATATAAGAAATAATAATAAAAAATAATATATCTTAGTATAAAAAAAAACTTTCACCTGAATTCGACAAATCATAATGTTAGTTCCTATTTTAACAGTTGTAATAAAATATAGGGCTGCGCTATAAGTTATTTCTTAATCGTCCATTTCTATACATAGTAAACAGCACAACTACATTAATTTAGAAGTTGTATGTACCAAGTTTATAAACGAAGTAATTTACACTGTTACGCATTATTAACAATTAATATTTTTGGGTTCGTATTCGACCTAACAACATTCAATGCTCGCACGATGTATCGACGAGAAGATTCTGGAGCTGGAATAGCAGGTGAACAAGTTACGCTGAGATTATAAGGCTATCTGAAGTCAGAAGAAGGGCATGGTAATCCTCGAATTCAGTATTTGTTCTACAAACGGAAAGGGCGAGGTTGTGGTCGACGTCATCGGGATGACCAAACGTCAAATGTCTCATGATCACCAGGGTAAATCGACAGTAATTACCGAATAGTGGAAGAGGCACACTGAACCTGGACGTAAGGCTGGAGAGGTTTCCTCTAATGAAGTCCACGCCTTGCTCATCTAGTGCCAATATGCAATTGGATAAAGTGATGAAACGTGCAAATCGTTCACATTGTGGTAAGTGCAACGTTCAACAACAACAAATGCTGTGTCACCCCGAGTGTGAGTCAGTCACTGTGCCTATCACCCCGAGACATAAGTTCCTAAGTCTCATATGCCCAGTAATCACGCTAGATCATAGTACTCTTAGAACCGAAGCACAACAATGTTTGCACTGCTTGATGGCAGAATAACTGGTCGCATTAATAAAGTGATATAGCGCAACCTAGGCTGTCCAGGGAAATATCTGTGAAGATAATTGGAAGAACCAAAAGAGAAGGTTGGGGACCTAGAGCGGCGCCGCCATTTCTGGTGAATAGGTGGTTTTGAGTAAGATCGATCGAGAGGTTTTATAGTTCACAGCTGTACACTTGGTTGTTGCAGCCACACACTAGTGTGAGTAGAACGACCCAAGGGTAACAAACAGTACATTACATCACATAAGAAATAGAATTTGAAATTCTACTGCAGAGTAAAAGCCGCGTTTGTTGACAGTAGGACCATTCTAAAATGTTGTTCTTTATTTTTGAATTTCAGTGTTATGTGGACAACAATTTATAGTATTGGTATATGGTATATACAATAACTAATCAAAAATAAATATAATTCTCTGCTACTCATTATTTAGATGAGATAGGGTAGAGAACTTTCAATACGGGTTTTCCGACGTTCTCAATTTTATTTATTTTTTTTAGTCCGTAAATATTTCGCTGCTGGAGACAGGCCTCTCCTCATTTTTGTGAGGTTTTTTGAACTGGGAATAGTTCATACTGTTGCTTCTACGCAGCTTGCAGGCTTAATATGTTGATATGAAGGAAATATCACGGGAGTATAATGAGATCACCATCTCAGAAATGCCAGACCGGTGATGGGCAACAGCATCTTGGCTGCGAGGTATGTGGTACAGTGATTACGAATCCGCTTGCTAAGCGTGACGATTACGGCAGACCTTCTAGTGAACTATTAACAGAATGAAAGTGATGTTGAAATTGTGTATATTTCCACTGTTGTATAATTTATAATATAACTAAAACATATTTTTTTTATGGAAGGAAGTGAAAATTCTAGTATCAATTGTAGAGTTCTGCGTGGCACTGCACTGCGCTCATCGACCTGAGACATAATTTCTTAAATAACATATGCCTAATTAAGCAACCACCGCAGGAATTGAAGGATTGAATCCAACCAAGCCTGAGTCATAATTTAAAAAAAACTATGCATATCATATATTAATTTACGAGTTTACCATAATAAACAGCTTACAGTAATGTTTGTACATTACCGCTTAACGACAGAATAACTGGCTCTGCGCTGGTACCTACTTGAGATGGATTTGCGTATAGAAGTAAAAGTAAAAAAAAATTCTGTGTTTTAGTACACTTTGTTTCTACAATACTAATTTACATTAAATATAATAAACACGTTGCATCATATTATCTGAAATTGTGTTTTTGTTTACCTAATTGTATTTTATTAATTTATATTAACCATCTTAATATAAACAAATTATATAACGAGATTAAATCACATCATAATTATATTACATTTTAAATAACAGTTCAGCAAATAAGATTTTAATGAAAGTTGTACATTTTTTTTATTTTAAATATCAACTCATCTCTGATTGTGGGATATTTACTTGCTCCCGTCACCTCTTCGATGGCATCATCAACAACGGTTGTCTGAACCTGGCCCAGTTACATAATATCGTTATAAATTTGTAATTTTCCTTTTTTCGAAATATTACAAATTGTACGCGTCTTTATTAAGTATAATAATTCCGTAATTTCTTTCAAATAGATTTTCTTTGTGATATGGAGGAAAATTATAGTCACACTAAGTTATTGTATACTCTTATTTCATATTCTTATTGTAAAAGTTACTCAAAGTGGACCATTATCATTTTCGTGTTCAATTTCTAATGATATGTTCGTTTTTGGGTCAGGTTGTGTTTTGCATGTTGATTTCTGTCGGTAATAAGCACCTACATTACAGGAGAAATGCTACTGTGAGGCATCGCTTTTTGAATGAAAAAAAAAAATAAAAAAATGTTAATGAAGTTTATTAACGAACCAATGTTAAATTTAAAGTATACAGTAAAAATCAAATTCGTAACGTTGTGTAAAAATAATTTACTTTTCCACGTGTATTTTTACAACAAAACCTAACGACCACACGACCCAGTTGTCAGAACACTTTTAGTTCAAATATTACAAAAAAAAATAAAGTATCTTACTCTAACGAAAATTTCAGACGCATACGCGTTTGATTGTTGGCATTCCCCATAAATATTAACCTTGTCATGTGACTTGAAACTTAAAACATTAGATAAGTTCTTGAAATCAAGCTTTTTCATTTCGTGTCTTACAAGTTTACTTACATCTGCGTTACCGATGTCTGTACAGGTTATACATATTTCACAATTCCCTATTATATTACTCATTGCTTACATCATGACCAGCTAGGCCGTAAATGGCCATAGCTCTTTTTGTTACTGAGATGACACAACTGAGGTAATGATATTACTTTACAGCGAGTCAGTCATTTCGTATGAAGTTGTAGTAGCAGTGTGTGCAGTGGTGTCGCAGTTGCATTTCTGTTTCATTTGGAATTTAAAATCTTATAATGAGTTCAAGTTTTGCAACACTTGTTTAATTATTCTTTCTATCTAAGTGTTATATCCTATCTATATATCTATATAAATCATTCTTGTATGAAGCCAACTCGATATATATACAAATGTCTCGGATATGTGGATCATTTTTATTTATATTCTCGTCCAAATCCGTTTAGTAACTACCGTTTAGTAATACATGGTATTACCATGTATAAACAGTACCACCACACAAAATATCGTGTAAATGCTCTTATATTTTCTCACGCCCTAACACAAACTTTATACATAATATTTGACTAATTACGCACAAAGTTTCTACCTACTGACCCAAGCGTTGTCAATAGCACCTAAACAATAAAAGGGTTTGATTTATTAGCCAACTTAGCACATTATCAACATCTGTTGTTCATAACACATTCTGAATCATACATCATGTAGGTCAACTGGACCAACCATAACATTTTATTCTTGTTCTAACTATATTTTATTCTAGAACGGTGTGGCCGTGTGGTCAGAGCCGGTCTGCTGAGATTTGAGTATCAGCCGAAGTATTTTTTTGTGTACACACGATCTTAGCACGGAAACCAAACACAAGCGACGCTGCTGCTTTGGGAATAGATAAATATTTTATGCGCTCTTTTAATGTAATTATTTAATGACGATAATCAAATATACAAGAAATAAAAAGAAGCCAGGTATTAATCAAATAAACAAGAAAGATAAACTAGGGTTTACCTCTATTTATCGGACAAAAATTGTAAATATAGTCACGGAAAAAAAAATTGTGTGACAACATGTGTGTGTGTGTGTTGACATTTTTCCAGATCTGGTTTTAATTTGTCGTCTCAAGGTCTCTGCTAGCGGCCCCTGTTGATTAGTAAAATGGCACCCATCTCTTTCCTACCGAGGTGTCGTAAAAGGCGACTAAGCTATTGTACTGACAGCTTTTATTCCTGCAGAAAAACACCATAATTTGCCGTGCTATTACTATAGTGCTCGTGGGAACTCAGTGGAGAGTATTTTTTTTTATTCGTACCATAATTGCAGTGACGCGGTTAGCCACCCGTCACGTTTCGTTTCCCGCGACGGAGAAAAGTGGGCTACGTGTGTGGTCTCTGCCTACCCCTAATATGAAAAAAGGCGTTATTGTACTTATGCTATAGACTTAAACACGTGCCGGTTGCATGTGGGGCTATTCCTTTATCTAATGTAATAATTAGGATTAATTTAATTAATTTTATTCACATATTCAGTAGACAGTGGAGGGGATTACAATCATTATATTACATGCTGGGCAATACATTTAAGTTTAAAGAACCGATGTCTCATGGCAATGAGCATAATATAATACTACACAGACCTTTCTAATGCAAAGCTCTGGGTGACACCGCAAAGGTGATGGAAGCATGGCACTTACTGTCATTTGAAGGATTTCCTCGTTTCATACATATCTCAATAAAGTAGGAAAATTGTTATGAATATCAAATTACAGCTTTCGTAATAATAATGATATATATAAAAAATTATTAATCTATAAAATATAAGAGAAACCGAACCTATGTTTCCAAAGCTATCGTCGAACTAACACATTCAAAAATCATTGAACACTCGGTACTGAAAAATGTATATCCATTATCGCCCTTCTACTAACATGAATTGGGAATACCCTGGAGATTTTCAGCGACATATTCCAGGAAGCGAATCTTTTACTGCACTTCTGTCGGTACCTGACACGCAGTAAATTTGTTTTACTAAGAGGAAGCATGACGTTAATTAAAGTAAATTTAAGTAAATTTAAAAATAATATATGTTAGTATATAAGAAATAATAATAAAAAATAATATATCTTAGTATAAAAAAAAACTTTCACCTGAATTCGACAAATCATAATGTTAGTTCCTATTTTAACAGTTATAATAAAATATAGGGCTGCGCTATAAGTTATTTCTTAATCGTCCATTTCTATACATAGTAAACAGCACAACTACATTAATTTAGAAGTTGTATGTACCAAGTTTATAAACGAAGTAATTTACACTGTTACGCATTATTAACAATTAATATTTTTGGGTTAGTAAACAAATTCGGAAACAATAAGGAAAGAGGCATATAAGTTGCGTATCATGATGCAACTTAAATGAATTTGTATAACTTAAGATGCCAAACTATCCATATAACGGACTCTATTAATTTGAGTTAAGAAAAAACCGTTCTGCAGAATGAATGCTATAATACCCCTGTTTCTTAGTATTTTTGAAGTATTTAAAAAAATAAATAAGTAAACGATTACTATAAGAAAAATACAGACACGACATAAGATTTTATCATGTACCACTTATTCAACTCAACTTTAATAATCTCAACTCAAATAATTAATTTCATAGTAAGCGAGTGTGTGCTCAGCAGTGGGACATTTATAGGCTGAAACTTTACTTTTTTACTTTTACTTATTCAACTTATAAGTGTCTGTTGTCAAGCTTTTGTACCAAGTTTAAGTTGTTTCAAAACAAATAGTCTTCTTATGAATCAAGGTTAGAGCAAACCGTTTAGCAGCGAACGCGATAAAGAAAGCAATTTTCTAAATAGGGTTTGTAAGGCTCTCCCTAACGCAGCACAAAAATGGATTGCCACTCTTTTTCGTAAAAAGCTTTAACTTCGTCTTTACGTATAATTTACTTAAAAAAGCCCCAATAATACTTTGTTACGCTGGTGTTAAAAATCCTGTTTTGTGTCAATTGTTTAGAGCAATTTCAGTAGAATATGTTGTTGGTATACTTTCAACGTTTGATTAATGTATGAATATGCAAACATCAAATTATTGGGAATAATTTATTTCTAAGACTAATGTCAGGTACTAATATTTTTAGTGCTAATATTTTTTTCACATTTTAAGGAGATTTTTTACATGTAAGTATACGAGATTTGGATGTTTTTTAGTTATTGCTTTGAAATCTATGTTCTGAGTTTTATAGTTTTCTTATATCATCATCATCTCAGCCTATCTTAGTCTACTGCTAAGCAAAGGCCTCTGATATATTTTAAGTTACTTTTTTAATCTGATAAAGTGACGAAACGAGCAAAACGTTCACCTGGTGTAAATACAAGGTGTGCCCATATCAAATGATATGTCACCCAGAACATTCCTGTGTGACACCACAAGACTTCTTAAGTCTCATATGCCAGTGCTCTCAGTGCCCTTTAAACCGAAACAGTAATGTTTGTACAGTACTGCTTCACTGCAGGATAACTGATCCTGGGGTGGTACCTACCTAGACAGATTCCTGCATAGAAATCATACCACTAGTAGTAATTATCATTAATAGTAAACAACCAAGGACCAACCGACGTTAAAATCGGTTAGTAACCCTTCGTTTTCCGCATGGAAGAAATATTTGTATGTCCTACAGACAGTAGTTTCATGTATGAGCAATTAAGTCTGGCAAATAAGATAAAAGAAAAATTAATATGAGGATCAACTTCTTAAAAATAAGAACTTTATCGTCATAAATAAGTTATAATCTTTCACGGATACGACGATGTTAATTGTTTTTTTTTATGTTTCTAGTCAAGAACATCGAGCCAAATTACACATTTTTGATGTACTACGAAGCTCAAAATTGCAGTTGCATTGGTAACGTTTACGTTTTCCATTGCAACTCATAGTGAGTGTAGTATAAATGTAGTATATTTGTATAGTGTATTACTTCTAAAATTTTCATCAGTTTTTTTTTTTCTTAACAGAAAGTTGTATTTTCTTACAATCAGCCAAGGTTGCCGGGCAGAGAATGCCATAAGGCATTAAGTCCGCCCATTATTAGACGCAGTTTATGATTTTAGGCAATAAAATTAGATAAATTAAAAAAATACTACGGAATCCTAGCTTAAAATCACACTTGTAAATGAGTACAATTATATAACCTTATAATGTCCGTAAATGGTGATCACTTACCATCACGTGAGCCACCCGCTCGTTTGCCCCCTATTCTATAAAAAAAAAGAAATATTATTACTACAATCTTGTGCATTAAATTTACTTTCTTCTCTCTCACTCTCGCTAAAATTAATAAATAGCTCACCAAGCGTGTAACTAAAATAAGTAAGTTTGGGATCTTATTCGATAGGGAGAGTTGATGGTAACTTAATCCTATTTTATCCCTTTTAAGTTACCGAACAGTGACCTTATTCTCAAGACACGTTTTAAATTATGGTCATATATGTATTCGTAAATGAATACTTTACAGCAAGCGTTAAAGGCCTCCGGTTGACATACCACCAAGATGCCCCCATGTCATTACTCATTAAAAAAAACATTAGTAAAATAAGTTATTTCAGTGCCTTACTGTGGGTCACTAATATTTACATGCGAATTACGTAAGCTACAGCCGAAGGATTAAAAAAAAACCAAAAGATTTAGTAGTTACTTTATTAATTACTTTAATACAAAATTATAATTAATCTTAATTATTACTTTATAACTTAAAGAGTATGTCTGGTCGATTTGAATACCAAATACAAAATGCCATCAACTTTACACAGTTCTCATATTCCAGGCACAATGTCATTTGCTGTATCGGCAGTTATATTGAACAACTTGTTGGAATTGAAACAAAGCAATAAACAGTCTAAATATATAGTCAGCAATACTGGTTCATATTAGGCATGTAACATTTCCACCCTCAGAACAGCAACTATTTGAGAACGTTTAGCGAAAATGTTGCTGGAACAGATCTCCGGGTCCGGGATACTTCAGGAACAGCATAAGGGCGATCTTCCACATTGATTTCGCCTCTGCTTGATGGTTCTGCATTGATGATTTCGGTACGTCCCCTGTAGCGTCGCAGCGTGATGACAATAATGAAAATAGCTGCGATGAGTAGAAACATATAGAATGGCAACGTGGTATGGTATAACGTTCCATTTAAGGAGCTCATTTTAATTGGATGCTGCATTACCATCTTGTCTTCAATATGATGTAGTCCTTTGAGATCAATATAATTAAGTTTAAGGTGTGGAATGCTGTCATCATTTTTAATATTGTAGTCCTTAGGTATTTCAGTGATTTTCAGGGGCTGTCCCTTAATTTCATTATTTATATTTATGATGGTGAATTCTTCAGTGCGCAGATAACAGTTTTGCGGGTTAGTAGCTAGGTAACTTCCTGATAGGGTTATGTATTCTTGACGTTCACATAGTAGTTCCACTTTTGTAGGGCGTGGGAAGATGAGGGTGTAATGTTTATCATCTAGCTGCTCCATTGCTTCTTTTGTGAGGGAGATATTTGTTGGTGAGCATGATTTGTCCAAAAACTGTCGCATGATGAGATTTTGGATGCAGTCAGGGCGTTCCCGTGGCTGGTGATTGAGGCTTTCCTCGCAGAGATAATAATGATTGAACTTCGGGCATTCAGCCTCCATGTACATGAAAGATTTCCCGTTAGTTGCAATAAAAGGATATGGAGGGATAAAGGTTTGATAGAATTTATTAGTGACAATAGAAAGTTTAAATAGATCAAAGTTATCAGGGGTGACTATCGGGAATTTAAAAACAATTACTATTCTTCTACCGCTAAAATAAGAACCTGCCTTAATAATATTATAATATTCTCTTAGGTCGTTACTAGTATCTCATTCTTACTGTAGATAGTTCTAAGTTTACTTATCATACTTCTTAAATTTTCTATTCCTAATATACTATGGTGAGTGCTCGATGCACGTACAAATGCTAATACATTTTCTAACCTATTTAATTCTAAAGATATATCATCAGTATTCTCACTGATAATTGCTAATAGCTGTGCAAATTTTGCATATTTAAGAAGACTGCTATCAGCATAAGCTTTCTTGTCTAAAATTAATTCTAGTGTATTATTTATCTTTTTCTGATTTTCTGCAATATTCATAATTAATGTAGTATATTGGGTTATCCAATCTTTATTAAGGCTAATATGGTCATTGAATTCAGACAACATCTTATGCTCGTTTTTTTCTAAGTTTTTTATGGCACTATCATATCGCTCAGCATCTGAATGATCCAAGTTACCGGTAATGCTTTTAATGATAGACCCTAAACCATTAATAAGACCTCTTTTACTACGGTTAGGTTGTAAACTTTTTAGCTGGAGATTTATTTTAATGAGTTTATTTTTAAGATAGTCAATTTGAAGTTCATATAAAGCTAAAGTATCATTTTCTAGTTTGCTCCTAAAATAATCTATCTGATTATGTATAGAGTCAAGTCGATTCTCTATGTCCGATAATTCCACTTATTGTAGAAAAGAGTGATAGTGGCTGGTAAGTTTGGCTTGGCCAACCTTAAAAGGTAAAAGTCCTGGTCCATTGTCTAAATTTTCAAGTCTGATGTCCAGTGCCAGCGCCAGGTGAAGGATTAGTACCAGTCGGATCCTGTAACAATTTGGATGTCTTAGGTATACGTTTCAGTCGAGATTTGGCAATGGGTCCTTTCTTTTTTGATGTAAATATATGGATAGGGAGGTCGGCAAGGACAGTGTCTTGAGTAAATCGTGTTGCCAATTTTTGTCTTTCCGCGAAAGGATTTTTGATAAAAACTTGCTGATCGTTTTGATTTTCTACTTCGGGCTCGCGATTTTTGTTCCTATTATTCATTAAGTTAATACGGTCGACTACTGTGGATTCATTAATCAATTCACAAACTGTTTTCATCTGGTCTCGGTGCGTTAAAATGTATTGTTGCAACAGATGTTCATTCGGATTAAAATCTAAGGGGTCTCTGGGATCAAAACGTCCCCTTATTATGTCATGTGGTCTACATTTAGTAAAGCTATGAACAGAACTATTGTATGCTAATATCGCGTAAGGCATCTGGTTAACTACCGGTTCATCTTTTCGTTTTAGTCTTAGTATGCGTAGATGTTCTAATAATGTCGAGTGAAAACGTTCTATAATACCATTGTCATTCGGCGAATTCGCTAAACTCCTATGGTGATTAATTTTGTGTAGTCGTATGAATTCAGCAAACAGTTGGTTCGTGAACTCAGTTCCGTTGTCAGTTATTATAGTCAAGGGTAGTCCGTGATGTGTACAGTAGTTCAACAGTCCTTGTACAATGCTGACTGCTGTACCATCTCTCAAATGGTAGGCTTGTCCATACTTCGAGAAAGAGTCTACAAAGGTCAAATATTTTTCAGTCTGTGCTGTAAACAGGTCCATATGTACTATCTCTAAGGGCTTGGTTGCTAGTGGTACGATATTAAACTGGGGTCTGATAGGATTTCTGTCATATTTAGTCTGGCCACAGACTGAACATTCGTTAATGTATTTGCCTATTTCTTCCTTAATCTTTGGCCAGTAGTAACGACGAGATAAAGCTAGATAGCATTCATTAATGCCCCTGTGATTCGTCTTCCCTTCGTGATAGCGTTTTATAATTTCCTGTTGTCTTAGATATTCTTTTACATCTTCTAGCTCAGTTTTTGCTAATACTAAGTTCATAGAAGAGTTCTTAAAATTGTTTTGGATAATAGGTATGATAGAATACATGCCTAGGGTATGAATGATTTTGAGAGCAGTGTTGACTTTAGGATTTACGTACTCTTTTATGGCGTTGACTACGTCTTGCTCCAAGGATGATTCTGATACTTGTATGAATGTTCGGGTGTCTGTATCAAATGGCTTTAAAACTGTCGTACGTCGTTTAATGTCTACTACTATAGTGAAGCAAATCTGTCTATGAAATTTATTTAAGGGTTCGTCAGTTATTGGGATCTCGAGAATGGGATTCTCGAGACTAGTATGTGCGGTGGCTGTTGAAGATCCTGAATTCGGTCTTTGCGAATGTTGAACTACCAGTGAATCAATTTCCGAAAGGAATGATTCAACCTCTTCATTATTAATTTCTACTCGTGATAAGGCATCTGCGTTAGTGTTAGACTTTCCCTTCTTATAGATTATAGTGTAGTTGTACTCACTAAGTCTAAGTCTCCATCGTGTCAGCCTTGAGTTTGGCTCTTTAAGATTCATTATCCACTGTAAGGGCTTGTGGTCAGTCAGAATCTTAAATTTACGACCAAATAGATAGGGTCTAAAGTACTTAGTGGCCCATACTATGGCTAAAAGCTCCTTTTCAATAGTGGAATAATTCAGTTCACTGTCATTCAATGTCCTGGATGCATAACAAATAGGTTTGTCAGATACAATGGGTCCTTGGGAATGTACAGCTCCCAATGCCATGTTGGAGGCGTCTGTTGTCAAAATGAATTCTTTGTCAAAGTCAGGGTACTGTAGAATTGGGTCGTTAGTTAATAACTTCTTACATTTCTCAAAACAGTTAACGTAATCTGAATCTAGTGTAATCTTATTAGATTTTTAAGGCATTTAGTCATGGGCTTTGTTATTCGTGCAAAGTCAGGTATGAACTTCCTATAGTATCCTAAGAGTCCCAAAAATTGCTTTATTTCTTTGTTGGTCTTAGGCAATGGATATTTATGAATAGCTGCAATTTTGTCTGGATTGGGTTTGATACCCTCACTACTGATTATGTGACCAAGATAAGCAGTTTCCAACTGTAAAAATTCGGATTTGTCCATCTGAATTTTAAAGTTAGATTCCTGCAATCTTATGAACACTTTCTCAAGATTTATCATGTGTCCCTGTAAAGATGTGCTAAAGACAATAATATCGTCGAGATAAACGAGGCAGATCTCATTTTGCAGTCCTCTAAGAACGTTATCCATCACCCGTTGAAAAGTAGATGGTGAGTTCTTGAGCCCCATGGGCATACGAAGAAATTAAAAATGCCCATGCTCTACGTTAAAGGCAGTTTTCGATATGTCATCAGGATTCATCTTAACTTGATAAAAGCCTGATGCAAGGTCTAAGGTCGTAAAGTACTGGCATCTATCGAGTTTATCTAAGACGTCTGTTATGTTGGGTAATATCCTATATATTTATCGTCAATGGTCTTGTCATTCAGTTTGCGAAAATCTACAACTAATCTCCATTTTTCCTTGCCAGAAGCGTCCGCTTTCTTTGGAACTACCCATATAGGTGAACTCCAAGCAGAGTCAGATGGCCGTATGATGCCTTGTTCCAGCATCTTAGTAATCTGATCCCTAACTTCTTGTCGGTGTACGAAGGGGTATCGATAGCTTTTTGTGTAGACAGGTACTCGTAGTTCGTCAGTCGTCCTAATACTGTGTTTAATTGTGTTCGTAAAAGTTAGAGTTTCTCCTTCGATATAAAATAAATCCGAAAAGTGCGCACATAACGTCTCCAAATTAGCTTTCTCTTCGACGTTTAAATGTTCAGTACGAAGTCTCTGTAAAACGTTTTTTATTCGAGTCGGGTCTAGTTCGGTACGAGTGCACTCGATATTGCTTACGTCTACTTTCGTTCGTTGGTCAAGTGAAATAATTATGTCGTTGTCTGTCGAATTTTCAATCTCTACAATTCCTGTCCCGTCATTTACACAAGTAATACATTCATGAATAACACAATTACACATAATCTGTTCAGATACATCTATATCATCGTCGGGATAATGCAAAGGGATGTTGACTAATCTAGATGAATTAGCACGTATGGTTTCCTGCTGATTAGTTTTTCTACATTGATAGCGCGATAATGTAATTCTGGCATTCTCAGCTAGCAAAATATTGTTTTTAAGGTCTAATTTGCAGTTCTCTAATAAGTTCAGACCTATCAATCTATCAAAGTGGTTGTAAAATTTGTAGATGAATAGTTTGATATTTTTTTGTTGACCAAATTCCATAAAATGTGGTATAGTTATGGAATGATCATGAACGCTTATCGTACACGAATTGGTGACTTCAAAGGGGTCGTAGGTTCTAGGCACACGTGAAAAATATTTATCGGCAGCCTCGGGGCTTATAAATGATTGATTTGCGCCTGTGTCTACAAGTAATTTAAGTGGCGGGTTCAATGTCTGGATATAGCATAATTCTTTTCTAGACTGTAAATTTCTATTTTAGTTCTCTGTTGGATCGGCCTTTCGAAAAATCCTGCTCTTTATGGCTATTGGAAAGTTGCGCGGACTCAACATTATTACAGAATTGAGGGTCATTTTGGGAGTCGAAATAGTTTTCCTGTTCTGTCTGGTAATCGAAATAATTATCACAATCTGTTTCTGTACAATTATGTTGTTCGTAATAATAGTCAGGGTAGTAATAGTCATTGTACGAGTAGTCATTTGTTTCATTAAAGTTCATCTCCCTAGTCTTAAAATAATTAGAAGGAGGCGGATTACCATATTTTCGCCAATCATGACCTTGTATAGTAGGTGGAAGGGGTTTCGCTGTGGCATAACTTACCCCGCTCATTGGTTTTGGTCCTTGATGATAAGGAGGTGCCATCCCAGGAGGGATTCTAAATCCGCTGTTGTGAGAATTATAATTAGGTAAGGGTGCTCGGAACATCTGCTGCGTACGAGTTTGTTGCATGGGCGTACGCTGTAGGGGTTGAAATTGGAATGCAGGACGCCAATGCTGTGACTGTTGAGGCACTAGCGCGGGCGAGGGCATAGGCCTCTGCCAGCTTGGCCCAGGAGTGCCATAGTTAAATCCGTTAGCGAAATTATGAACTAGAGACGGTACCTTTGGTGGCGGATGCGCCTGCGTGGATGGATGTCGCCTGATAGAGGCGGACTCATTCCTCTGCTGTAGGTACATGACATTCAACTCTTCCTGAACAAATTCCAAAGCCTTTTCTATGCTCATGGGTCTCATACACCGTATACGGGACCCAAGAGCTTCCTTAAGACCTCGTACGTAAGACTGCATTGTTAACTTTCGGTATAAATCGCGCTTTGCTTCCACGGTGGTGGTTAAATTCTCGTGAAGTGATACGTACGTCATTATAGTGCTGAAAAGGCATCTGTCATAAAATTCCTGAGGGGTGTCGTTCCCTTGAGTGACCAGTGACAGATCATTATATAGGGCAGTTTCATCCCTTTGATCAGCAAAATTGTTAATAAGAGCGTTTCTTATACCTGCCCAATTTTCAGGGATGCCGTTAGAGTTAATGGTCCTGGCCGCAGGACCCATTATTTTATTTAATATACCGTTTATAAGGCATAAATTACTGAACTCGGAAGCTGGATCATTTTTAATAAATTGAACAACGAGCTGATCGCAGATTCTTATAAATCTGGTCAAGACATTTGGATTCCCATCAAACTCTGGGACCGGGCGAAGCGCCTTATAGATGGTGTCTGGATCACAAGCCATTTCTCTACTAATTTCTTTAAACCTACTTAAATCTAAGTTTTCCGTGTACCTAATATTATCAACCTCGCTATTTCTATGAATCTGCCTAGATGAGACAGACTCTTTCCCGATTTTTCTTGGATGGAAAATGGTGAAAGAGGAAGCAACACTTCTAGGAAATTTTCAAAGTACTTACATCGGTTTTCTTTCTCTGCACTGATTGCTGAGTGCGTCCTCGGCCGTTTGCTCGTAGATTCCGGATACCTCAACGAAGCACTTGAAAGTACTAACAGGGGTTTGTTCGTCTGGAACCGATTCGTGGAAACTAGACAAATAACGCGCACTGCTTCGAAGTATCCTACCGACTGCGCCAATTACGTAAGCTACAGCCGAAGGATTCCAAAAAAAACCAAAAGATTTAATAGTTACTTTATTAATTACTTTAATACAAAATTATGATTAATCTTAATTATTACTTTATAACTTAAAGAGTATTTCTGGTCGATTTGAATACCAAATACATAATGCCATCCACTTTACACAGTTCTCATATTCCAGGCACAATGTCATTTGCTGTATCGGCAGTTATATTGAACAACTTGTTGGAATTGAAACAAAGCAATAAATAGTCTAAATATATAGTCAGCAATCCTGGTTCATGTTAGGCATGTAACATGCGTTATTACGTTGCGTGCGTTACATATACATAGTTGTTTCGAGTCTAAGTGTTAGTGTATACGCAATGTTCGTCTGTAAAACGCACCCACGAGAAATCCTAGTGAAATCCTGGGGACATCATGTAAGAATAATAACGAGTTTGTACTCGAATAGTTTTTACTCGAACAAAGGTGAAATTTTAATTAGGTGAAGATATTTTTGTTGCTTTAGTTCGAATGAGCAATCATTCTGCAAAAGACTACAACATACTTTCCTTCCGGCCATTATCCCTAAGTTCTTATTTTTCAAGGCTTCCACTTCGATTTTGAGTTCTACGAATTTTCTCTAATTGTTTTGCTTTGTTGCCTCTCTTCTTTCAGCTTTTCAAATAAAATATTAACTTTTTGTCCCATTTACTGTCGCAATTTATTTTACTGGTGTTAGGATATATATGTCTATCCGCCTATGTAATGTAAGTATTGCGGTGCCAATTATTCTGCCGTCAAGCAGTGTGCAAACACATCTGTGGTTCGGTTTGAGGGCACTGCATGTAGTGTGTGGCTTGTAAGGCCATATGTGACTTACTTACATTGCATTTACCATTAGGTGAACAACTTGCTCTTCTCGTCACTTTCTTCCAAAAAATATATAATTGAATCCATCTAGGTAGGTACCACCCCAGGGCCAGTTATTCTGGCGTGAAGCAGTAGTGTGAAAATGTTCATTCTGAACACAGTAATGTTTGCAGCTAGCTAGCTAGCGCAATCACTGGGCATTTGAGACTTAAGAACTTACGTCTCAGGGTGATGGGCACAGTGTGGTGGAAATTTTCTGGGTTATACAGCATTTGTTATGGGCAGACGTTGCACTTACCATCAGGTGAACGTTTTGCTCGTTTCATCACAATATCCAATAAAAAATATTTAAAAAAAGTTGGATATTTAGGAGTATTTATTTTCTTTTGTGCCAAACAGTCACAAAAAACCAAAATCATTTTCTGACGGCCTCCTTATATGATATGCATCTAACGTATCGCTGATTAATAATTCTTTCAGCGAATTGATTTGTTGCTATTCCGTCCATGTTCCAGACTCGAAAAACAACAAATTGAGATATATAACCGCATAGAAGTGAAGTTGCAAAACCTTGCCCATAGCAATCCACAATTCACAAATTGGGTATTGAACGGATGTGATTCTACTTCATTAGAAGTTTCGCAGATCATTTCACCGCGTATCTGAAACAAGTTCAAATAACAAATACGCAAATAATACTAGACAATTTGTAATACATTTAACACATTTATTTTTTTGTTAATTAAGGTTTATATCAGTAACCAGCTGCAGTCTCGATAGTCTATATAGATAGATAGTAGGTAGATAGAAGGTCAAACAATTCACATTTTTATCAACACAAAAATATAGTAAAGAAACCATCATCATCATAGATTGACACAAAATGTTGTAGCTCTAGTTGTTAGTTGGTTGGCAAACACAATTCATTTATTCAGATTTTCCATGAAGATGCTGCTTCCCATCTCCAGGTTTTCATTTTCCCTCTGTTGACTTTATGTTGGTGGTAGATTCTCTTAAGCCACCACACGGCACTGCAATGAAGTAATAAGTCCTCTGTATACAACAAAGCCAGAAAACGAAAATCTTCGACCAGTGTGTCCTATGTCTTACGTATGGTGTCAACACGTCATCGCTTATAGTACTACCAATCACGAGTCACACAAACAGGTCGCAAACAATGTTTTCTTTGCCGGTAATTAGTTTTTAAATCAGCAAATTAAAGTTGTAATAAACAATTTTCGTAATGTGGTATGCTAAAGCAACTCTTCGAACGAATAAAACTCAAAACTGCTGAAGCTGTTGACAGAGAGTTCCATTTTTTTAATTGTAATACCTATTTAATTTTAAGTCACCACGAATAAAATCGCGACCTTAATTTGAATATTTTTTTTATTGGAAAAAGGGACGAACCGCGCACAACGTTCACAACAACAGTCAACAACTATATCGAACATTGCTAACACGAATTACTTTTGCTACAGCCGAAGAATCGGAAAAAAACCAAAAACTATTAATTATTTATTATACAAAAGGTTACAAAGTAAAACTTAATTGCTAGCTAATCTAACTGTCCAATTCGAAGTATGAATATGGAATGGATTTATTTTATATTCATTTGCGTTCATATGTTATTTCCTTACATTGACGTCAACTCTGTATAAGCGATATTCTTTGTATAGTCGTCTGTAACACACTTACATTTTTCTATTATATTTTTGGTTATTTAATATTTTGCAGTAAATAATATAATCTTCTATATATTAAAACGTGAAAACATTCTTCCCCTTTTTAAACATGTTGCGCGCACGAACGAGTATGAGATTTGACATAATTAAAGTTTGTATGGAGAAGAAGCGAGGAAGCCAGAATTGTTATATAATATGTGTTACGAATACATTAAATAGAATAAAATAAACTATTCATAACCATTTGGTCGCCATATTTGTTTACCTACTGCTAAACAAATATAGCGAGTACGTTAACCATCTAAAGTAGTAAACAGTAGTAGAATATTAATTTTTACTAATCTGTATGTAACTGAAAGTAATAAAGAGATATAAATAAATAAAATTTTAATGAGCTCCGTAACCGGTATTTTTTTTTCATTTCAATTAAGAGCCGACGGCAACGAGATCGTTTTTAATAAAATTTTACTCATTTACATAACTTTTATTCAAATGAACCGTAATATTCTATAATGATAAACGTATGTACGAGTAGTAACCTAATTATTAACCGCCACTTCATCGATCAGTTATCTCAGTTGTCGAACACAATTTACATTTTAATTATTTTATACACATAATACTACTGTAGGCCATTTCACTTGAGGACTGATGTGTCAGAGTGACGAACGCAGTGTAGTCTTTGCAGCTTAAAGTTCTGGTTGACACTTTAACTGTTATGGGCAGGCGACTAACATAAAGGTCTTGCTCGACTCGTAACTTACAACTACTAACAAAACATTCTATCAAAAAATGTAAAATTTGCATAAACACAATTTTGGTTGTTTTTTTTATGTCAAAACTATGATATGATTAGTTTCGTAATCCGTATTAGGTGAAAACTCGAAGTTTGACACTTTGGTGATGTTTTCTTCAGTTCTGGTTTGTGGTGTTAAGATAAGGGTGTAGAAATTCTGTTGGTGGAATTAGGTACTAGTTGTTGGAATAATATAGATCGTGTGGCGGGTCACTTCCATTGAATATGGTAGAGGAGGGCTATGGCTGCCACATGCGTCATACTTGTGAACAGGCGCTGTTGGAGAAGGTTGGTCTGCTCGAGTTAGATATGCATTTATTAATTTGTTATTAAATCTTGTCTAACATTCTGTTATAGAGCGCGCTTTGGTTTTCTAAGAGACTGGTTACTTTTGACTAAGAAAAAAATAACAAAAAATAGGATACCCACGGAGTTTCTTTCGCCGGTTGCTTCTCCGTCAGAGGAAACGGTGCTAGAGTGTAAAAAAATGACGTTTGACAAACAAAATTTACATTTCTTACGTTGAAGAATAAATAATTTACATTTCATATCACTTCAATACTATTTTCGAATTCGAATTTTTGTTTTGTATATACTGCCCTCTTTGTTATTAGATTTTTCAACATATTTTTTACTCTTAAAAAATAACTTTTAATTTATTTAGATTGTTTCATATTTTAAAATGTTTCTTATAAAACGTCAAAACGTTGAATACAATACCTATTTTTATCCTTTTAATGATTAAAAAAAATGTTTTCAATATTTACTCAATTAATAACGCAAACGGGCGAAAATCCATAAAATAAATCAAATTCAGTTTCGTTTCAATCCAAAATAAAAAACAACGCAGGCTACACTGAAAGCAGTGAGTGAAAAGAGAAATATTTCCCCTTCATAAAAATTGCCGGAGTTATTTATGTTTGTGGCCCATCTATGTAAGGGATTTCGCCTTGGGCCAAATATTAACGAGCGATTGGTTTCCACTCATATACTATTATAACTTTGTACCAAATTTTTTTATAATCTTTCTTTATGACCCCGTTTTTCATTTTTCGTTACATAAAACTTCAAAATGTATTTTTTTTTTCGTAATTAATAATTTAGCTACACTGGTTCGCAAAAATTGCCTCTATCCTGGCTGGAAAGAGTTTTGCTCGTCTCGTCAAATTATCCAATATAAAAAACCCTATTTATAATGTAAAGTCTTTGTTTAATAAAAAAATAAACTTTTTGGTTCAAATACATTGTGCAAATTCTGGAATTTTGTTGTAAAAACGTAAACACTGTCACATAAAACAGTTACTGACTTCGTGAAGTCGACTGGCATTAGTAATCTGGGCTTATTCCTGATATTTAGATTAAGAACATAACTTTTTTAGTAAACTGTTTTATGTTCTTTTGTATATACAGAACGTTTTCATTTATATATTGAGAGATCATGGTTAAGATATTAATATCTCTGGATTTATCTCTGCGAGACACTTAAGAGACAAAATTTTAAATAGCTCTTACGGTCCTCTTTTGCAAACCAAAAATCACTTCTACGTCGCATTTCCCTAAATCGTAGTATAAATAACTGCTGGTGACCAAGCGTATGTAATAGGCTGCAATGATAAATGTGATTTTCCAAGTTTCATTGTTGTTTTCTTTCAAAATATTAAAAGTTACTGCAGGTTTCAGATGTCTTATATAAATGTATTTCAAAAGTAATTATTATAGTTTCATAAATTTACCATTACGAATGTTTTAAAAATGAACAAATATAGATTATTTTATAATACTTAGAACAGAAAAGAACTGCTTTTTTTCTTTTATTAAGCGTAACGTTCACTGTCGGAATGTAGCCAAATGCCTCTTATAACAACTAATTCAATTGATTGATGACGCATTATATAATTTAAAGAATTATGGTTAATAATATTTTGTGAGAGCATATCCTTTTATAATTCGACTTTATGATATTTTTTTATATTATGAAGCGTAGTCGGACCACGCACAGTGAAAGTTTCTGTAGTGGAATAACGTGAATAACGTAAAATTTTTATTGTATAATATTTCTCAAAGACACTCAAAACTAAGATATTTCTGCGGTCGCTAAGCACAAAAAAATATTGTGAGACCGAAAATAGTGCCGCATTTCAAAAATTACAGGACTTATCTCGGTCTTGCTTAGTTTTCTAGGTTCTACCAACATAAATTTTACATACTTTTCCGCCGCTTAGTTGAAAAGTTAGAGCGGGAGCACACTCTATACGACTTTAAGCGCATATCTGACCAACTATTGGTTTAAATAAAATAGTTGTTCTGAAATTTCTTTATAATTTTTTAAGCTTGCAGGAATCCGTCTAGGTAGGTACCACCCCAGGGCCAGTTATTCTGCCGTGAAGCTGTAGTGTGCAAACATTACCGTGTTTCGGTCTGAAGGGTACTGAGAGCTAGCGTAATCATTGGGCATATGAGACTTAAGAACTTATGTCTCGGGGTGACGGGCGCAGTGTGCTGCTACATAGAAATATTCTGAGTAACACAGCATCTGTTATGGGCAAACGTTGCACTTACCATCAGGTGAACGTTTTGGTCGTCTCGACACTTTATCAAATAAAAAAAGAGCTACGTAACGATACCTCCCACGTGCACTGAATTTTCCAGTTACATTGATAATGTGTAACCCCTATTCTTTTTTCGCAATTGCCGTAGACCGTTGAATAGCGGTTCATAAAATACACCTTTAAATTTAAAATTTCATGTATATAATGCCAAAACATTAAAAAAAATAAAATGTAAAATAGCTAGCGGACAGGTGGCCGTGCCGTGTGGTGGCGGCTAAAGAGAATCTACCTCCTTATCTCGTCTCGTGGGTGACGTAAAAGTCGACGGAGGGAAAATGAAAATCAGGAGATGAGCAGCAGCATCTACCTGGAACATCTGAATAAATAAACTGCGGTTGCCGACTTGCCTATCAAATGTGGCAACTTTGGCAACTTTGGCAACTTTGGCGAAATCCTCACAAAATAAGAGCTACAAAATTTTGTCGGAATCTATGGGTGTGACAGGACGAAATCCTAAGGGTTCCGTTTTTGTTACGAAACCCTAACAATATTATTAAATAACAAAAAGAACACTGAATATATTTATTTATTTAATCTTTATTGCTAAACCTTTAAATAAAAAGGTAACAAAAGTCGAACTTAATGCCTGTAGGCATTCTTTATCAGACACCCGATTGTGTGGTGAGACTTATAATAGGTGCAGCATAAATAAATAAAATTAAAAAGGTTTTTTTTAACTAGAATAACCATTATTACTTACAAAGTACACGCATATATATATATATACTTACATATACACACGCAAAAATAAGTGTATGTATTTTTAGGATCGTAGTCGGAAAATAAATAATTTCTTTTAGTAATACACCTTTAATAGTTTTTATCTTACACGAGAACACCTTTACACCTTTTAGATTGCGAACTCATTTTATTCAAGGTGAAAAAGACTTATTCGCGATCAGTCGTTTTCACAATCCTACAACTCGGCCATTCTGCATCTAGTCTGACCTCCGACTATAACAAAGAAGTTAAGCAGTTAAGTTGAATGTTTTAATGCACTATCGAAATTTCAACCTATACTACTAGTAATAACATTAGCTACAGCTACAAAGAGACTTTCAATCTAATAAAAATGCATCCAAAAATAAAAAGTTTTGGAAGAAACCTTTAAACACCTTTAAACACACTTTTATTTAGACATTTTAATACTAATTCATTTACTAAGCAAACTTAACTTTATAAGATAAAACTATTTAATAACTAGATTCGACTTCCTAAATATCTTCAGGAACATATATAGAATTGTAACAACTTTTCAATAAGTGTAAAATTTTTGAAATTTTCCTTAGTGAGAAATCAAAAACTATATTTTATAAAACAACTTAATAACCAGATTCTACTTCCTAAATAGAACGACAATACAATAACTTTTTAATAAGTAATATTTCTCAGGGCCAATTAATTATTTTAATCAATTAATTTAGTCCCTCCTTTATTTTTTTCAACTTTCCTGACCTCATGGTCTCAAAAATTTTTGTTTCAACTTCATCTGTGTACCAAACTGAGTTCTTTGAATTGCAACAACATCTCCCTCTTCATGCTCCTGTGCTTCTTTCCTTTTCTTATTATATGTTTGTCTGTTTTCTTCTTGAATGTTAAGGATTTGTTTCTTTGCTTCTCTTATAATGTTATCCCTTTGTTCTAAAAAATCTTGTCTTGCCTTCTATTATTTCAGCTATCCGAAAATGTTCCTTATGTTTAAGCCTGGTTCCAGTAAATAAATAAAATGGTGATGAATTAATAGAACGTTGATTGCCCTTTGAGCACAACCAACATACTTATACCAATACATAGGTTACTGAGTACTCAACTTAGTTAAGATGTAATGATTTATTTATTTATTTATTTATTCTTTATTGAACCTTACTACAGGAACAAAAGGCGGACTTAATGCTAAAAGCATTCTCTGCCAGTCAACCTTTGGGTTTTACTCACTGAAACGACGAAGGCGGTTACAAAGGGACGATATAATATATAATACTTATTAAATATACCTACACGTATACAAACATAAAGCCTTTTGAATGCGTATTTGCTAGAGGGTAGTCTTAGATTTTCAGGCAGCGCATTCCATAGTCGAACAGCTTGGACAGCAAATGATGATGAATAGAAACCAGAGCGGTGAAGTGGAATAGAGAGAGTCGAAGTCTCCGAAGAACGAAGCTGTCGGTTATGAGTGTCACACAAGAACTGAAACTTACGTTTGAGGTAATCAGGGTAGTGGTTATCAAATTAAACCGAAAAAACTGTGGAAAGTATCCTGAGATGCCTTCGTTGACGAATAGGAAGCCACTTTAACTGAGAGCGGAACGAGGAAACATGATCATACTTGCGAAGACAAAAGATAAAACGGATACAGTTATTTACGAGACGATCAAGCTTGTCCAGAAGATTCTCATTAATATCAGGATAACACACATCAGCATAATCAATTATGGGAAAAATAAGAGAGTGCACCAGAGTTATCTTTACCTTGACCGGCAGAAAGTTTCTAAGCCGATTCAGAGCACTTAGTTTAGCAATAACTGAACCACTGACTTTCTGTATATGAGCAGACCAACTTAAGGTGGAATCAAAGTAAACACCAAGATTTTTGACACTAGAAGAATAGGGAATAACAGAATCAGCAAACGAGACAGGTGAAACTTTAGTAAGGTCTAGTTTGGATAACTGCCGAACACTACCAATTATTATGGCTTGACATTTACTTGGATTCACCTTAATGCCAAACTTACAAGTCCAGTTATTTAATATTGTCAAGTCCCAGTTAAGACTGTCGACAGCGTTATTTATAGAAATGACGTCTGCCTGAGTATAGATCTGCAAATCATCAGCGTATAAATGGTAAGAACAGCTAAGCTGAGAAGAAAGAAAATTAATAAAAATGGAGAACATAAGAGGAGATAATATTCCACCTTGCGGAACGCCAGACACGAGTTGACACCAGTCTGATATATCATGACCGCAACGAACGGCTTGCTGACGTCCACAAAGGTAAGAAGAAAACCAATCTAAAGAAGTAGAAGAAAATTTAAGATACTGAAGCTTGGCAAGGAGGATATCATGGTCAACCATGTTAAAAGCGTTACTAAAATAGATCAATACAAGTACTGTGACCTTTTTATCCTCCATACCCCGCCTTATGTCTTCAGTAACTTTGAGAAGAGCAGTAGTGGTGCTGTGTCCAGGTCGAAAGCCTGATTGAAACTGAGATAGAACATTATTTTTGTAAATAAAAGTAGATAATTGATGGTGAACAATAGATTCTAGAAGTTTTGATAAAAAGGGTAATATAGAGATTGGTCTATAGTTATTAAATTGTGAGGGGTTTGTGGTTTTCGGAAGGGGGATTATATAAGCTTTACGCCACGAAGACGGAAAAACCCCTGACAACAGAGAGAAATTTATTATATGAGTAATAACTGGGAGAAAGTATTCAAGAACTGAAGAAATCATAGTACGACTCACCTGATCGCAGCCCACCGCTTTAGATTTGATAGAAACAAAAGTTTTACGAACCTCTTCAGCGGAGACCAGAGAAAATGAGAAGGGATCATGTTGAGGATAGGCCAAGGAAGTAATTTCTGAAATTGTTTGGGACTTAATAGCTGGGGGAATAGTAGTGCCAGCTGAAAAATATGAATTAAGATCGATCAGCGAGAAAGAGATATTTTTGTGTATGACAGAGTGCTTTCCTAATCCGAGAGATTTTAGAAACTTCCAGATATTGGCCGAAGAAGCGTTGGAGATATTATCATAGAAGTAGCAGCGTTTCGCCGTCCTTACCATTTGGTTGCAGCGGTTACGTGCACTTTTATATAAACACCAATTATCATTACACCTGTCACGCTTGTATCTCCTAAATGCTCTATCACGTCGAGTCATCGCCATGCGTACTCCTCTAGTTATCCACGGTGCTGGAGGCCGCTTTACTTTGACAGCTCTCACCGGCGCATGAACATCAAACAGTTTCAGAGTCAAATTGTTAAAGTGGGAAACTTTATCATCAACTGATGACGAATCATACACCGGTGAGAAGTCAATAGATGATGCATCGTTAAGTAAAGCATCAAGGTTCATACGGGAAAAATTTCGAACCCAAATGATCTCCGGTTTAGTTTTTAGTGGTTTTATTTTGTATGCGAGGTAAATAAGATCATGGCGCGAAAAACCGGAAGCAGACAACTGACCATGTTTAATCACAAGTTCAGGAGATGAAGTAATCATTAAATCTAACCAAGTGTCAGAAGAGTCAGGATTGTGGTGAGTGGGAACACTGGGAAGGATGGACAAATTAACTGAAGAAAGAATATTAAGAAGCTTAGCTTTATGAGTTGAAGTTTTGAGAAGGTCAGTATTAAAGTCGCCCATGATAATGTGATGTGTGTAGTCCGCGCAGAGTGATTCTAAGATCGTTTCCAAGCTGGAGAAGTAGTCTAAAGAGGGCGGACAGTAAACGACACCAAGCACGACCCTGGAACGCCCCACCTGAATTTCCGGAAATAAATATTCTGCCGTGGCGGAGTATTGTGAAGTTGACGAAGCTATAACAGTAAAAGGAATGTCAGAACGTAGGTAGATTGCAACGCCACCCCCTCCTTTGCCTACTCGGTCATTCCTTAATAAGACAAACCCGGGTAAACTGTAAGAGAATGTCGAAAGAGTCGGCTTGAGCCAGCTTTCCGAAATAAGGATAGCCCGTATAGTTGAAGAATTAGAGGAGAAAGTTTCTAAGAGATCAGCATAATGTGAGGGTAAGCTCTGTGCATTCAGGTGGCAGATATTGAAGGAAGAGGAATAATGTTCAAAAGCGTTTTCCAGCAAATTACGCAATGTTTCAGGCTCATCAAAAGAGTCCAGGCTTGCAGAAGACTCACAAGCTGAATGAAATGAATCATCATCAGACAACATAATAAAAATACAAATATATATATAATATAAGATGTAATGACTTAATTTTGGACGCAAAAAAGAAGAAAGATATAAGTTACGTCTACTAACAAACCCGCCGGTTAACCTAAACAGAAAACGTCACAAAAACAATGGCACTTATGTATTATCCATTTAAGTTAAAGGTGAGGTAAAAACGTCTTATAACCAAATCTTAAAACAGAAGGAAATTTGCGACAGTTAAATACAATACATAATAAACAATGTGACAAATTAAGGTTGATAGAATACATTACAAAATTCAAAGTGTAAATTACCTATGTAAAATGAACTAAATGAACATAACAATGTATACATTTACCTATTTTATACGATATAAATTACTACATCTAAACAGTATTCTATAATAGTCTTAGTAAAATAAAAATAATCATTAATTTTAAAAGAAAACAATAAATAGGCAAAAAGCTCTTTGTTTTTTTATTTTGTTAGACAAAATCTCGGACTGGGGCCGACTAAATTTAGTCGAGTTCAACCCTAACAAGACACAAGTTTGCGCGTTTACCGCAAAAAAGAAACCCTTCGTCGTATCACCTCATTTCGAGAGCACTCCCCTTGTTGCCTCAGCCAGTATCGGAATCCTTGGCGTCGACATATCGAGCAACGTTCAATTTCGCGGTCACTTGGAAGGGAAGGCGTGCTCAGTAGAGCGCGACAGTACTTCATGCCGGCCCACCGCTTGCAACTTCATAAGGCGCAGGTTCGGCCGCACATGGAGTACTGTTCTCATCTCTGGGCGGGGGCACCCCAGTCTCAGCTCCTTCCATTTGACCGCATTCAGCGAAGAGCGGCTCGAATTGTCGACGACCATGTCCTATCTGATCGGCTTGATCCCCTGGCTTTGCGAAGAGATGTTGCATCTCTTTGCATTTTTTACAAGATCTACCATGGGAGTGTTCCGAGGAATTGTTCGGATTAATTCCAGCCGCTGAATTTCACCATCGCACCTTACGGCATAACCTCAAATTCCATCGTCACCACCTTGATGGTTGGCATTCCACCACAGTGCGTTTTTCGCGGAAGTTCTCTTTGACTTCAATTGTTGGTCAGAAGGGGCGATAGCAACAGGGGAAGTCGAGCAAGCCTTCTGAATAGTCACGGCAGATTGTTTATCCAAATTTTCGCTTGCTATTTTGGAAAGATCCTCTTCACAACTAATACGATGACGCGATCCGTCCTGTGACTTAATAATTATGTTTCCGTCCACGGTCCAGCAGTTGCGAATACCCAGACGCTTGCGAGCTAACAAGAAAAGAGATTGTCGTTGTCGAGTTAAGAACTCAGACATAACGATGGGTGTGCCCTTAAGACCCACCTTTGTTTTCCAAACTGTCGATCTTAATTGAGGATCTGCAAAGCGAACCAGTACAGGTCGACACTTGCCTTCCGAGGGCTTACCTAAGCGATGACATACTCGCAGCCGGTCGGCCGTGAAGTCTTGCAGCCCCAATTTTGTAGTGAAAATATTGACAAGATAGTCAGAAAGGTTGTCTTCTGTATCTTCAGCAATACCATGAAACATAAGGTATTTTCTACGATGCCTCATCTCCATGATTTCGATGGACTTTGAGCACTCGGTTATTTGTTGTCGCAGTAAGCTCATAATACTCCAAACTTGAGCCTTAAACTCCTGGAACTCCTCTTGAAGGCGGGAAATGGAAGTTGTTGGTGGTGCTGATGGTTTAAGCAGGGACTCAAATTCAGACAGCTTCTTCAGCAACTTTGCTTCAATAGCATGTTGAGCTTCCATAACAATATCATATGATGCCATTTTAAAAGTGTAGTGTGGAGCAGTGAAAAGTATAAAGGTTAGCCGGCAGGACAGCAAAATTATAAATTATGACATTAAACTGTTTTTTATATCTCACTAGACACACTAAACTGTGAATAAACTTCAAAAATAAGTAAAAATTACGAACTTTGAATTAATAAATGTTAATTTAATTTAAATTAAACTTAAGAGCACCGTTTACTTTTTTCACACCTACCGCCTAAAAAATGATTTTTTATATTTATGCGAAAAATACACATTTAGATAAAACTAATATTTCCGGATTTTACACGCGATAAAATCCGTAAATATTATTTTTGTTAAGATAGCCATAATTATTCTATGAATACACTCCACCTGTCTTTGCCTCTAGGAATGCCTGTGGTCACTTTGTGATGTTCTATACTCTCTTCCAAACAGTAATCTTGAAATTGTTTTGCGGTAAAAGCAGTCACTTTATCTAAACTAATATTATAAAGAGGAAAGATTTGATTTTTGTATGTTTGGTTGTAATGATTTAACTCAAAAACTACTGAACCGATTTAAAAAATACTTGCACCTATATACAACTACATTATCATCAAATAACATGAGTTGTATTTAATTTAAAAAAAAACGACATTCCTACGAAAATTGCTATGATGTAAAAATTTTCTGATAAAAGTCATTATTTGGCGTGCGCTGCAAAAACTATTAATGGTCAAGAAAATAATGTACTACATTTTCATAGTAATAATCATTACTCACAAAAAAGTCCGCGAGCACAATTATAGTTAAATCACAATAACCGCTTTTTGTTCAAATTAGTCAATCAAAACACGGGTAGAATCGAAAGATGATGACATTCGTATCATGATATTAATCCTTATCCCACAAAATAGTTTCATAGTCAAGGTCGATTATGTACATGTAAAGTCCTTATTAAATTATTTGAATCGAACTTATCGTTTAGAAGTTACGATAGGCCAAAAGTAAGAAAAATGCCGGTGTGAGCGAACAGCCCTACGCTCACCCGCGCTACTCGCGAATAGACTAAGGATCTATTAATTACTTACCTACATATTATTATTATTTTATATTATTTTTTGTAAACAGGAAACAGTTGAATAGTCGTTTGTAATTTTAATTACATATTTACTTTTATTTTAAAACTTTAAGTTTAACGTCGTATATCATATTTCATGGCTTATGTTCCCATAAATAAAACGTTATTTTGGTAAAATAACGTAATCTTATCTGATCAGCTTCAGAGCCGCCGATGAGAATAGTCGCTACAAAAAATGTTAGAGTAAGGAATTGTGGTTGTTCTATTTGTCCAAATAAAGAACTTATTTATCTTTCTAATATCTATCTACCCTTGCGAAGCCGGGGCGGATCGCTAGTCTGTTATAATTCTGTTAGGATTTCCAAAATATTTTTGATGTAACTCAAGTTTCTCTACTGTTTCCTTTGCAGTTACTGAATTTGTTAGGTAAATCAACACAAACTTAGAATAGGCATCTATGACAATTAAAATGTAGTTATACATTTTTTGGTTCAAGTGATTTTTTTGGTATCTCCTTTGTTTATTGGGTTTGAAAATCTTTCCTGTATTCCAGATTTCTTGCTTCCTAGAATACAAAGTACACATTTTACGATTACTTTCTCCGTCTTCTTATTTAAATATTTTATATAACAGTTCTTTTCTAGTAGTTCTATGGTATTTTTATTACCAAAATGTGCTCTCTTAATTATCTCTATTTCCATTGATTCCGGTATTACTTATTTTGTCTCAGTTCCCTTGTAAATAAGGTTATTTTCAGCATGAATAATATTTAATTACTTGTTCTTGTCATACTTACTGTCAAAAAAGCAGAATAATGTTCTTCTACTTTCTGTGCTTTACAAATCCACGCATGCAATTCAAATTCAATTAAGTAAGTCTGGTGTTTCCTGCTCGGAGAATCTGTACGTCGCATTTATGTTTCCACAGGGTGCTCGACTTCATAGTCGAATTCTTGAAGGAATAAAACCAATCTAGCCGTTTTTTTTTTGGTTTGCCTATTGCCTCAACTTCACTCGTAGGTAGTACTATTACGTCATCAATAAATAGTCATGAACATAATGCCACTTGCAAAATATTATTTTTTCCGCTAATAACAAACGTCGAGGTCTCTGCACTACGGGAATGTCATAGTCCTTTGAAATAATCCTTAATTTATGAAGACCCTTCCTTCATTTCACTGGTTTATAATTATTTACTAATTCCTGAACTATAGTTCAGGAATTAGTAAAAACCAGCTTAAACCACACAGGACTGTAGACTTCAGTAAGTAAACGTGATAACAATGCCTCAATATTATGAGATATGAGCTTGATTTCATCTTAATTAAACAGAATAGTGTTATTAGCCAAAAAAGGTTTGCCTATAACACCCTGAGGTACAACAAAGAAACATAATTCATAACTTTACCATCAATCTCTACTGACGAAGTAAACTTCCCTAGCACCCTAACCTTCAATGATCCTAGTCCACAAGTGTTATTTTTATTGGACAAACAATACTTAATTCGAAAAATAGGTCAGTCTATACTATGTTAATTACGTTAATGTTAATATGGCCTGTGTTGAGCTTGAGCACCTCATAGTTGTCAGCGTTTACAGACCCCCATGTGCTTTATATGATGATTTTGAAAAAAATATGGAAGAAGTTTTAATTAAACTTAATAAACAGAATAAACCTGTTGTCATATGCCGAGACTTTAACATCAACCTCCTAGAAGCTTCTTCCTTCACTATTAAATTTATTTCTTTGTTGCAATCATTCAATTTAGTTAACATGTTTTTAGAACCAACGCGTATTACTAGGATCTAGTGCAACTTGTATAGACAATATTTTTACAGATGTTAAGCCTTTGCACCGATCCATAATTCACAAAATAAGTTCTGATCATTCCGGACAGTTAATATCGTTACCTTACATATTATGTAAAAAAACAGATAATAAAAAATTGTGTTTGTTCCTGTAAATAAGTATCGTTTGGAGAAGTTTAGAAGTAACGTTAATAAAAAAACTACTATTACTTCCTTATAATAATAATACTGACTATTTATATGAAGTATTGTTTAACCTGCTGAGCCAGGAATTTAATTCTATTTTTACTTCTAAAACTATCTCCTTGAATAGTCGCAAGACGTTTAATGAATGGGCGACAGTAGGAATCCACAGAAGTAGGCAAAGATTGTATGAACTTTACAATGAAAGATCATACAATCATAGTATCACATTTAAGGAATATGTTAAAAATTATTCAAAATTATTTAAAAAAGTATGCTCTGAAGCCAAGTCATTACACTTGAGCAATAAAATAAAGAAAGCATCAGATAAAATCAAAATGACTTGGAGTATTAGTAATAGTGAAACCGGGAAAGTCAAGGACCGAAACCATGATTACAAAATTAATTTTAACAATAAGCTAGTGACATCTGATCAAGATGTTGCTACAGCCTTTGAAAAGTTTTTTAGTGATATTCCAATTTCCATAACCAAGTCATTAAATTCTTCTCCTACTGCCGCTGAGACATTACTCAAACAAAATGTAACTTCTTGTACAAAAGATTTTAAATTCGATATGGTAGATGGAAATGACATTCTTAATACTTTTAAAAGTATTGATTGTAAGAGAACCGCGGATCTATGCGTCTATTATAGGTATAATTGCACCTCAATTAGCCATAATTTTTAATTACGGTATTGCATTTGGTGTGTTTCCTGATTTGATGAAACATAGTAAAATCGTACCTTTATTTAAATCTGGTAGTACATCGGACCCTGCTAACTTTAGACCTATTTCTGTACTACCAACAATAAGTAAAATTTTTGAAAAAATTATACTTAATCAAATGTTAAAACATTTTAATTTAAATAAATTTTTCCACAAAAACCAAAACTTCAATGGAGCCCCCATATATCTAAACTAGCAAGTAGACTTAGCTATGCAGCTTATGCTGTAAAAAAAATTAGGAATTTGACTAACGTTGAAACTGCTAGATTGGTTTATTTTAGTTATTTTCATAGCATAATGTCTTATGGTATTTTGCTATGGGGAAATGCAACTGATGTTGAAGTGATTTTTGTTTTGCAAAAGAGGGCCGTAAGAGCTATTTATAATCTTGGCTCTAAAGTGTCTCTTAGGGATAAATTTAAAGAAATTAATATCTTAACCTTGGCCTCTCAATATATATTTGAAAACGTTTTGTATGTACACAAGAACATAAACCAGTTCACTAAAAAAAGTGATGTTCATAATGTGAATACCAGGAACAAGCACAAATTAATTATGCCAGTTACCCGACTTCACAGAGTCAGTAACTCTTTTATGGGGCAATGTATACATTTTTACAACAAAATCCCAGAAAGTGCTAAAAGTCTTTCAATCAAAAAGTTTAAATTTTATATTAAACAAAGACTTCATAAAAAGGGTTATTATAATATTAAAGAATACTAATATAGATGATGATAACCCCTGGGAATGAGGTGATCGCCGCCAAGCCATTTCTACATCTTTATAATACTGCTGTTATTGTACATTATTTTAAAAATTACTAAAAAAAAAAGCCCGCTGGGTTTCTTACTGGTTCTGGTTTAAAAAAAAGAAAAAAAATTACTTTCAATAAGTATTATGTAAGTAATCTATATTGAATAAAAATTTATTCTATTCTATTCTATTAAGTTATAGTTAAGTTATACTATGTTATTTCGCACCGTTCGGGCATAAGCTTGCCATATGATTTCTCGCACGATACTTATAGCAGACCCAACGTTGATGGTTTTTCACTATAATTTCTTTGATGACGACATGACGGAATCTGGAAACCACGTTCGTTTCCTCAACTCTTTGTATTATAAGCATTGTAAGCATATATTGATAATAAGTTTCATCTTTGTGTTTCTTTCTGGCGGCTCAACGCAGTAATAAGCTTATCAAAGGTCTTAAACGTTTTCTCCGAAGGTCTCAGATATAAGCTCTTTTTTAAATTTATCTCAAACCGTGAAAGTAGAGCCGCCTTACTACCACGTGTTCACCGTTTGGTTGTGTCGCCAATGCCATTCGTCCTCCTCCGCTAAAGTTCTTTTTATTTATTTCCGTTTTATCCCGTACGAGCCCACAATTTTTAGGATCGTAGACGGAAAATAAACCATTTCTTCAAGTTAGTGCAACTTTCTCAATACCGGACTGTATAGAAACGAGCATTTGATATGCAAGCACTTGATTTGATATACCGCATTGCGGAACAACAGCCTCGACGTCAGTTGAGACATTTTGCCTCAAGTTTACTGATTACCGACGACCGCGAAGATAAGATGAAGACAGAGTCTGCAAAATTGAGAAATTGGAAAAGGATGGAAAGGACATCGGGGTCGAATGTGTTAAAAGCATTCGAAAAATCCACAAGCGCCAGTCCTTCCAGTCCAGTGTTAAGTTTTTTCTCTTCCATGCCATGCATAACATCACTAGTAACCGTTATTACAGCAGTAGTGGTGCTGTGACCGGAGCGAAACCCGGACTGGACACGGTAGACTATGTTAGTTAAAAACATGGAGATTTGCTCATGTACACAGGCTTCCAGAACTTTGGATATCACGGGAGAAAAATTAAATGGTGGATTGAGAGACAGTTGCATTGATGCAATAGAAGATATATATGGTTTGAGATCTAACTGTAAGATCCATTGTAGGGGTAGAAGCAAAATGAATGGTAACGACACCAACAGAGACAGAAGGTTCACAATCATCTAAATATGTAGAAAATTAAAATTAATTTGGAAAGATAAGTTGCAGTTTTTGATTTTCTTCCAATTTATTTAATGCTATGTTTGAACTAAAAATAGAGTTCATTAAACTTTAAGGGGTTTAAAAAAAGTCGTATACGTCGTATTTTTCTTTAAGCTTCTATTTTAAAAGTATGTCATAAAACTAGTTCGTTGCTTAATCCTTTGTGACTACTTTTAGAAACTTTGTGTATAAAAAGGCGACTACTCTAAAACAGCAACTTTGTGCGGCTTTTCTTAAATGTTATGACAGTTTCTTTTTATTCAGCTTTAAGAATTCTGTACAAATTAGAACATCCCATATTAGAAATACAGCAAATATGTATGAACATATGTATTAATTAAGATTTTCGTTTCTCATATTAATAATTAACGATATGCATCCATATTGCAATACCTTCTGACACATATAACAATATTGTTTTCTCACAACGTCCACAGTATGACCGAGCTGCGAACCGAATACAATTTTTAAAATAATATTAATAAATAACATTAGCATATATAATAAGGCTGTAATAATTCATTAACTTTTTTCATTGAATTTAGTCTATTTGTAACGTAAATTATATGTAAATTTTAACTTTTTGCATTCCTTCTCCATATAAACTTTAACTATGCCGAATCTCGTTATAAATAATTAAAATTGAATGCCATAAAAACCTACGAGTATAAATTAAGTTTTACTCCTATTCTGTATTTTTAAGTATTTTCTAAATTCCAAGATGTATATAGGATTTTAATCCTTGATTGTGTTTTTATATAACGCAATCTATATAAAGTACTTTTGTATATTTAGACGCATTAAAAATGAAACTAAGTAGTTTGATATAAACGTTATTTTAATCTTTAGGAAAATAGGTTATCTCATTTCAATGAAACTAAGTTTACGGATTTTATCGCGTTTAATTTATTACTATTTATAACCCGACGTTTCGAGTGCTTTACAGCACCCATGGTCACGGGAGGACTGAGGTGACAGATGTCCTGATGTCATAGTTAACCTGGGGTACCTTCAGCTTCTAATTATTATTTTTGGGTCCGATCTACGCAGAAAGAGCTAACTGTGTCTTGAAGTCTTGCAGTGGTATGCTTGGTTTTTGATTTAATTTTATTTATTATTGGATCCCAAGCTGGTGGTAATACCCAACCATCTTCTCTATTGAAATTAGGATGTTTTTTGATTTCAATAGCCTCGCGAATCATCCTTGGTAGGAATCGGTGTTCTTTTGCAAGGATCTGTGGTTTATCAAATCTGATGTAATGGTTGGGATGATCCAGAACATGGTCACAGACTGCAGACTTCCTAGAACGACGATGCTTCACGTCAGCTATGTGTTCTTTTATGTGTGTTCTTTATCTCAGTTAATGTTACGTAAAACATATAAACATTTAAGAAGTTATTTAAGTTCAGAAAAAAATAGATACGATTACTTATTTATTTTAGAAGTAAAAAACCGTGAATATGTTTTGTTGTAAAGGAAATAATTGGAAGATTTCTCAAAGCGTAATAAGATATTACGTTTTGGTAAATCGTCCAATTATACTCAATAAAGACATAACAAAGAAGTTTGTGAAGGCGTATTTGAATAATTTGTTAAAGCTTAATTTCATTGCTACTATAAACTGTCAAATCATTAATGAATTGCTCCAGGCAAATTGTTTTTATAAATTTAATGAGGCCACATAAATGTGATAATATTTTTAAATGGCAAAAATTTTTTAAAACGAGACACTGAAATCTAATTCTACTGGTGGTAGAAATGTAAAACACATAACATTAATAATATACACGTAAGTAAGGTTCACATACGTAAGGTATAAAACACAAAAGTTAGTATTAAGGCTGGGTAGTATTAAGCGGGTAAGTTAAGAATTATATGCTATCAATTCATTCCAGACCAAATAATTTATTGTGAACAAGTATGAGCTTTACTCAGTCTCCTTATTAGAACGTTTCATGGGCGACGAGGATTATAACACATACAAACTACTGGTGTATTATATTATTGGATGTTATATAAAATTGTGGTCAATGACGATTGGAAAATTAAACGATTTCGATATAAAGACTGGAGTGTAGTCCTCGTATGGAGAAATACTTGAAATGTATTTCACGGCTAATAACTTCAAAAATTATTTAAAGTTACCGACGTTAATAGCAGTAATAGGTCACGAGGCATACGAGCTACTGGTTAATCTAGCTAGCCCCGCGAAACTCTCGCAATTGACCAAGACGGCGTAATAAGTCTGTTACGCAACCATTTGCATCCATCACCCACAGCGTTAGTGGATAGTTTCGTTTTAGATAAATGATAAAATGTGGGGACTAAAACATTGAGAATTATGTGGTGATTATATATCAAGTAAAAATATTGACACGTCACTGCAAACTGGGCGAGTGTTTTGCGGGAGATCTGCGGGCATTAATTCGTCTGCGGATTGTTTATCCCGTACGAGCCCATCCACCACCACCACCAGTGACATTTGGCAGAGCCTGTTTGTGAAGCATGATTAATTAAATTTTACCAATGCACGAATAGGCAAGGCACTGCAATGAACGCCGAAGAGGTGCTATTGATGACCTTGGCGAATGACCAGCGGCGGTCAACGTCGACGGCTCAAGACGGACATGCGGCGAGTGGATACCGTGCAACAACGCGGAAGACAAGGGTCTGGAAAAGTGCAAATGGCGTGCGGAGCTACAATAGCAGCAGGTGAGGAGCGACTGACCATAGCTACAAGGCTTGTCGGTTTCGTAGCTACGTATGCAGCGTACCGAGCATTTACGTCGCGTGTGGGCGTGATTGAATGTATGCATGTATAGTCACATAGAGTTAGATGAAGTAAAGAAGTTCACGGTAGTCAATACACACCGCGGACTATATCAATAGACTTGTGTACGGCATGGCTACGTAAAGGAATTTTTCAACTTATTATTTGTAAATTATATATACATATAATAAATCTGTAAACTTAACGTGTCTGTACATTTAAAAATTAGGAGGCTAAAAATAAGTCACTGAATTAATTCAAAACATTTCTATCATTTTTAGATAAGTCTGTCAGTCTGTCTTTCTGTCGGTTGCTTGTGTACGCATCACGCCTAAAGTACTAAATTTAATCAAAAGACTGAAAATCGTAGAACTAAATGAACTAAATGTTACAGGAAGATACCCATCTTCCTGTAACATTTAGTCTTTGTTTTATTAAAATCGGTTCGCGTTTGTAAAATCTGAAAAATTGTAGAAATTTGGGGATATGCGGATGGACGTGTTACGCGCGATTTTAATTTGCGTTTTGGTCATCATTATTTTCGTTCATGGCAGTTTTATACATACTTACATATAATCACGCCTTTTTTCGATACAAGGGGTAGGCAGAGGCTACACATGGAGTCCACTTTTCGCAACCGCGGGAAACGATATATTAATAAGAGAGACATTTTAGTAAAAGACAGTTTTAATATTTCTCTTAATATCTTAATAAGTGGTTCAGAATATTCATAGTTCTTTCTTTTACTTCTTTCCCTTATACCTTATCTATACATATAAATAAAATTGAAGTGTTTGTCTGTCTGTGATTTCGCAATAAATATTTTTTCTTTACCGAAACTCAAAAAACACGTGTTTATAAAAATCATGACTCTGTCTGTTTGTTAGTACGGGCTAATCACCTAAACAGCTGAGTCGGTTTTGGCTGGACTTTCATTGACGGGAGACTTTTTAGAGAGCAATCTAAGCTACGTTTTATTTCAGAGCGGGGTTTTCAGATTTACGCGGATTCCTGCGTAAAATCTGAAAAACTATAGAAATGAGGTGTTATCCCCGGGTCTTTAATTTGCATTTTGGTCATTGTTGAGTCATCTAACTCAACAGCACAGGCGAGGCGAGGGACGTGAGGAGCGGGGGACACACGGCGCATCTACCGGCTGATCCGAGCGACGCCGCGGCGGGCCAGTCAGCTGTTACGCCTCTCTCATAAGAAGCACTCACGCATATTAACTTGTTGTACCGTAGCCTAACGACAACCGTTGTGCAGCTTAAAAATATAACATCATTTATACAGTCGGCTTATTTATTATCTCATCACTGAGCTATCGGCGTTACAGTCATCATTATTTTCGTTCATGTCAGCGAAGTATTTTTCTTAATCCATACTTAATATTATAAATGTGAAAGAAATTCTCAGGGAAACACCCTCTGTCTGTTTGTTACCTTTCACGGTTCAACCATTTAACCAATCTTGACGACATTTGGCACAGATGTAGCTTGCATCCTGGAGACGGACATAGGATACTTTTATTCGAGAAAATCAAACAGTTTCCACGGTATTTTTGAAAATCCTATATCCACGCGGACGAAGTCGCGGGCAACAGCTAGTTAAATAATATTCTTAATGTCGGTGTCGGTGTTTTTAAATGACGTTGTAATAGGAGGATAAAGCAAATTAAAAAATTTGCGGACAGTAGAAACAGTTTTCAGAAGATTACATGAAAAGGGCTTAAAATTAAGAAGTAGTAAATGCTTACTTCTCGTAAACGAGGCTCTGTTTTGGATTATGTATTGAGTAAAGAGGGTGAAAAAACTAATTCTAATTAAATAGAAGATCCTCCAAAATATCAAAAATGTAATAATGTCACAGAGTTTCGATCAGTCTTAGGTTTAATAATTTTTTACGTAAAGTACGTTCGGAACATGAGTAGTAGGCTAGCACCGTTGTACGACTTATTAAAAAGAGATAAAAAACTGCCTCCGCCCATCGATTAGCAAGTTACACTAGAAGATCAACAACTGAGCGGATCCGACGGAAGCCGTACTGGTGGTCAACAGTCACCTGGTGCTCCTCTAGGTACCTCAAGAAATGGCCGTTAATAATGGATTCTAATAATTTGGAGAACAAGGAGGTAATTGGCTTGTAGTTGAACGAATCTGAGCGGTCGACTTTTTAGGGATCAGATCACAGAAGCTGTCTTCTCAGAGTGGGGACGACAACTCAGAGTACCGGAAAAGACTTGCTAGAACCGGTACCAACTCCGGAGCTCAATTGGGGTATTCCATCTGGCCCACTCGACTTGTAGGATGTCCAGAGAAATGTGTCGTATGCCCGCTGAGCTCTGCAGAAACGTGACTTTTTGGCATGGACTACTCACAACGCAGGCAACGCATGTCGTCCAGAGTTGAGTTGCATGCAAAAAAAGAGACATTCTCTTTTGCGGCGTGGGCCATCGAGGCGGCCTTCCTTGTTTTTTTAGATGTAGAAGACTTAGAATTATTACGGAATTCGTTATTGTGTGACTGTTAAACTATACAACAACTAAGCCGACAAATAATATTACTAACATATAGTTTATAGAATCAGGCGTTACTTTGCGGAAATCCATTATAATGAAGGAAAGCAAGTTAATTTGCTAAAATCCGCATGCAAAATATAAAAATTGTATATATTACCTAGTTTTTTGAAGAACACCGCCTGCCCTCTCTCAGTACGCGTGCACAAGCAAACTATCACCGTCACCAGGAACCGCCACCAGTTACTCTCCACCAACCGCTACAATACTACCACTAGGTAATATACACCACTGCAGAACACGACACGTGTTTTGCCCCAAAACGAGGCATTATCAAGTGTCATAGACTCTACGACAGACGGCCTTCTCTGGTGGCGGTTCCTGGTGGTGGTTTTAACCATTTTTATATTTAGCATGCGGATCTTAGCTAATTAACTTACTTTCCTTCATTAGTAACATAGTTATTTTATTAATGATATAAGTAATATAGTTACTATTTTTACCATTATCAAAGATTAGTTTCCTTTTTCAGTGTTTAGTAGTTTTTTTGTAAATTTCTGTACCATTTTTTATTCTTTTATTTGTCACCAACTACTTCCTTTCTGCTTGACCCGAAGGTAGACTGGCGGAGAATGCCTTGTAGCATTAAGTCCGCCTTTTTGTACATATTTTTTATGTGTGTCCAAATAAAGATTTAATAAATATTTATGTAACACATAAATTATTGCTTTTCGGTTGTAATTGTATAGTGATGGATTCTTGTTTCCCTGGTTATCTGCAACTGACTATTCACATGCAGTGCCAAAGTCTTAGATCCTATCAAATAATAGTTACAATTGAAACAGTAAAATGAAGGAGAGGGCCAATCTTCTTTTTACCGTTCGGTGATCACAGAGTGATCACACAAAAAAGAACAGCAGTAGCAGACATGTCTGTTATTGCTTTTTTATGCTTTTACAAGAATACTGAAACTGAAAGAAGGTTGAAACTGTACGGCTTTGTAGTAACAGCGGTTAAATCTATCTATATTGAGTTGAACATAAGCGGCAATCGAGCAAGCGGCTCGCCTGATAGTAAGTCATCACCGCTGCCCATTAACATCCGCAATACCAGACGAATTCCAGGTGAGTTGCTGGCTTTTGAGAAAGGAGTATGCTCTTTTCGTGACCTAAGTAATATCTTTTTATTTTATGCAATTACAAATCTCTAGTGTATTATTTGTGCAATATGATTCCAATTCTAATATTGGGTATTTTTTTTGAATGCAATTTTTAAATTTCCCAACGAAAAATAAATTATAATCTATTTCATTAAAACGGTACGTAAACATTATCCTTTACAACGTTAGTTGCTCGTGTTAATGTTAACGGTATGTATTTTTTATAATTTAACATTATTAATTTAACAAAACTAAAGAGTATGCATAAAGTACGGCAATAAATTGAACCTTTCTTTGTTGTAGCACTTCCGTTATGTTCGGGTCTAAACGTAAATAATTCGCACAGCTCGTGAAAATGGCAATTCGTACCTCGATTTACGTTATCTATATTTTTAACAATAATTTCTGAATGATTTTTTTATAATCCCATTGACTTTGTCGGCTCGGTTGGCGCAGTGTCTAAGCCCTTGGCTTCTGCGCCTCGAGTCGCGGGTTCGATTCCCGCACGGGACAAATATTTGTATGGCCTACAGATAGTTGTTCCGGGTCTGGGTGGTTTGTGCATGTGAAATTTATGTCTGTAAAACGTACCCACGACACAGGAGAAATCCATCTGTGGGGCATCGTTATTTTAAACAAAAACAAAATAAACAAAATGTACAGACTATGATAAGCTGTTATAAATCATTCTATTAATAAATTGTACGTGAAGTCATACAAAAATGCATTCTGAGTGATTTAATAAAATAATAAAGACACGTTGTACTAACAAAGTTATCATATATTAAAAGTTCATACAATGTAATCTGTGATAAAGGTGTTTTAGGATATTTTTGTGGGGGCTAAATAAATTGCAAATTTTATAACGAATTAGAGTCAGTAACTGTCTTCGGTAGCTAGTACTATAAATATGGTAATGAATTAAGTAAATGTTTGATAGAGATGGTTTCAATGTTATTACAACAAAATGTGTATTTTAAAGATAACCGCCAATATTTTTGTTATTGTTCCAAACCGGTTTGGAAACTAACTTCATGTGTGCTTTGCAGAATATTGGAAATTGTCTGCTGTATGCGGGCGAGCTATTTGCATGTTCATGAAATGGACCAGTGATTGATGTTTGTAATTAATCATGGAGAAATAAGTTACATTTAAAAATTAGTACCATAACGTTGTTTAGATGCGTGGAATGCATTCGGGTCCTACGTTTGTATCCATATATATTACGAGAATCTCTAAGTATATTGGTGCACATAGTAAAGCTCGATTTTAATGTTATTTTTATGTAAATAATTCTAAAAGTTCAAGTGAATATCATACGTAAACAGAGCATGGTATCGGTTTTTTATTCATAAACTAAGCCAATTAAAAGTTAATTTTTTTTAGCGCCCTGGATTTTGGTGAACATGCCTATTTAAGGATGAAAAGGAATTTATTAAAAAGCTCAGGGGCTAGGCGCTCGCTTTATTGGATTCTTCCTAGCTCCAAAACCCTCACAGAAATTACAGGAGGCCTGTGCTTAGCAATGGGACATTTATAGGCTGAAACTTTACTTTTTACTTTTTACCTGCTATAAATATACAACGATATTCATAATTGGTATAGCATCCCGGCACCTACCGGGAATTTTTAATAACAAAATTGAATACTAAAAATGTCCATTCAAAACTTTAAAATTATTTGTTTTGTAAAACTTACCCTAATTCAGAAAGTAAAGTATACCTTAATTAGACCTTGAAATTTCACTTATCGCGCCCAAAGAAGTTTTACTTCCAAAACCATTACAACTAGAAGATTAGCAGTACAAATCAACAATTTATGTTTATTAATTTATTCTTGTGAGCAAATTGATTGTAAATCTCACTTAAATTACTAATGCATTTTTGCTTTCTTATTTGAATACTGTACTTAATCTGGATGTACTTAGACTAATATGAACTGAATAATTGAGTCGTAATTACGTATTAATACGTAATTACACTCAATTAGTTTAGATTAGTTCGAAAATTGGTATAGTATTTTCGGAATAAAGAAATAGGTATGAACATCTGGCCGATGAATATTCATGCTTTCCGACAAAAGCTTATTTAGAATCGTTTCACTTTGTTGTGTATTAAAAAACAACACATTGATTTCGCATGGTTTTCGAGATTTTTCAGCGCCATTTAATAATTTAGGGTGTTCGTTTATTACAAATACATCGATAACCGGTAACCCGTGACGAAAAAAATGTTGTTGACTGATCGGTTAGCACCGCGGCTAAGACATAAGTATTTTCGGTGATGTTCGCTCTGTTAACCGTCTTGACTTTTACAGCTTTATCGGATAGCTAAATGTGGTTTGTTTTGATCCAAACATAAATACTTATATACTTTTTAGCTTTACCATCATAATTCAAGTCACTCTCGCGCTCGGCGTGTGTCTCGAGATTAAAGTTCATCTTAGTATTCTTTCGACTATAAGTCATCTACTGATGGTCCGAGCGAGGTAAGGACCTTCGTGTAGACTATCGATATGTGGGTAACTATGGGTACACACACGCCCGGTGTTATTATATTTTCGGTGATGTAATTGCTGTTAGCCTTTTCGGCTTTTACAGCTTCATCGGATACTTCACGCCCGGTGTACAGTGTGTACGCGGCGACAGCCGTCTCGCACCGCTCCTTACGGCGGTCGCGCGTGGTCGTGCGTGTGTTTCTAATTGTAACTGAGAGTACAGTGTTAGAGTCGTGTCTTAGGGGACTGAGACTGAGAAATTTGGTTCTGCACTAATTGTCGCAAGTTCAATTTCTGCACAGATAAATTGTATGACCTACTGATAGCTGTTTTGGTTTTGGGTGCGCATTGTAGTTCGGATTTAAAAACACACATACGAGTATATATACAAGAGTTATTATATGGGATGGCTTCTTTTTTTAAAAGTATATTATCGTTTCTAATTATTACATTAGATCTAAATACCAGACACTGTTACTTACACGATGTTACCAATACCAGTGAAAATGTATTTTCACTGCCTTTATTCAGGTAATTAAAATGGATATGCAACTTTTACAAGCAAATAATACACATTGCATAACTGCAACTCTTTACTGTTTCAAATTCAATAAGTTTGACGGATGAGCCTTCGGTATACCTAATTGATGATAATCGGTCACTGTTACCAATACGTAACCACAACCTTCTTTGACGAAGAATGAATAGAAGATGAGTTGCTCTAAGGACTATTATAGAACGCTTCATTAACAGTAATGAGGTCTCCGGTTCTAATCTCTTACCATACAAAAGTAAAAACGTTATACAGCTTTTCTTATATGTTATGTTGGTATAATTCGAGAGAGTGGTACTTCTCCGACCGCACCAAGTCATTTATGTGCTAAATGTCAGAAAATGTAAGAAATAATATTACTCGATAATTTTTATCAGAAAAAAGTATTGTCGTATTTTGTTAACTTTACTTTCTATTAACACTATTGTTCAATCTTGAACCACAAACACAGTGTAATAAATAAATATAAATATTTAGTTATGGTCCTTAACCGAGTATTGTTTAATTATAAGATTTGTATAAAGTTAACTGAAATATGTATATGTATGTTAAAATGTTAAATGTAAACATATATTTCATTAAATCTTTTAATGAAATATATGTTAAAAACAACACACTTTTTGCTTTACTGCAAATGTATTCCTAATGTGGCTTAAAAATGTTTAACCATTGAATATCAAACCTAGGTCACGGACAACGCTTACATGAGTCAAAGTTACGACGTTGTCACAATAAGGTATGAAGTATATGAAGGTAAGAATTATATTGGACGATGAAGTTGCTAATTTTTTTTAAGAAAGTGACGTAATGAGCAAATCATTCACCTGATGGTTAGTTGAATCCTACCTGTCAATTGCGGTGTTATCCAGAAGCACCTTTTATGTAACACTACACTGCGCTTATCATCATGAGACGTCGGTTCTTAAGTTTTCCGTTTTTCATATACTTAGTAATTACACGCATTTCAATATCTTTCAAATGGAAATACAGCGTTGTTTGCACACCACTGCCTGACGGCCAAATAAGTGGGATGGTATTTACCTAGGACGATTCCTGTAAAAGAATCCTACCACCAGTAACATATGGTTATCATACGTGACACATGCGCATCACACATAAAACAAAAAGAACTGTATTTTTGTACAACTTTTCTCGCTACTAGACATTAAATAAGAATTTATAGAAGATCCTAAATAGGATTTGTTACTTATCTTGTAATTCACATAATTCTCTTCTTTTATGTGGATGTGTTAGAAGATACTATAAATTTATGGATAATAGTGTATTTCATAAGAATAAGAATGTGAAATTTACATTGTTCTCGCTTCCTTTTTACATGCTATAAATTGTAATGTAAATGATCAAATATTTTACCGCAGCTTGCGAAGGGTGTGAATAATTTTACTGAACTTAAATGTTTCTTATAAACATTTTTTTTATAAAAAAATCGACCGTGAAATAAACAGACTTTAACTTAAATATTATGCGTTTTCAATCATTCATCATCATCAATGAAATTCGTCATGATTCCACCACAGAAGTTGGGTCTCTTGAAAATGTTTTGTGATAGTTTCCTGGTGGTTTGCAAATCGCAGTGTTGCATTCTTAGCCGAGAAGTGTTATCACGGGCAGTGTATATACACTCGGCGTCAAAAAAATCGCACATCCGAAAAAAATAATTTAAATACTATTTTAACACAACAGGCCAATAGCAATGTTGTGGTTTGAGGGTATCATTCGAAAGGTTATTTCATTAGCTTTCAGGAATTTGTAATAATTGAATTTTACTTTTATAACGAGACGAAAGAGAAATTAAAGAAAAAGACAGGGTATGTACAAATTTGCAAATTAATAATTTAAAAAAAAACTTAATAAATACAAAAAAAGTTCTTAAAACCTAGTGTTACCCCCCCTTGCTTTGATAACGGCTTCCATGCGATCTTTCATGGACCTTACAAGGATCGCAACAGCCTCTTGGGGTATTTGTTCCCACTCTTCAAGTACCGCATCTTGGAGCTCTTGAAGAGTGGCTGGAGCTGGATCTCGAGCTCGCACGCGCCGTTTTAGGTCATCCCAGAGATGTTCTATATCGACCTCCTGTAAATAATCCCGTACAATAGCCGCGGTGTGGCAACGAGCATTATCATGCATTAACATGAATCCATCACCGACATAACCAGCATACGGGACCACATGTTCCTCCAGGATTTCAGTAAGTGTACCGACCAGCATTTAATGACCCTTGCCCACGGCCACCCCGAGTCCGGGAAACTCACACAAGTTCCGTTTTCCCGTCGACGGAAATGCCGCCCCAAAACATACACGAGCCACCCCCGTATTCGACGGATTCTTCGAAGCAGGGTTGTGTGAACCTCTCCCCCTGTCTTTTGTAGACCCTTCTACGTCTGTCATTGCAGAAGAGACAGACCCTCGTCTCATCAGAGAAGAGTACGGTCCGCCATTGTTCTAGAGTCCACTCGCAATGATTGCGAGCAAACTCTAGGCGATCTCTGCGATGCTGTGCAGTAAGTTTTGGACCTTTAGCAGGTCTATGGGCTGTTAAACTCTTTTCGTGTAACCTTCTTCTTATCGTAGAAACACTCACAGATGTTCTCCGAGTTGATCGAAGCTGTTGTTGCAACTCAACAGCATTTGTAAAACGGTTTCGTAAAGATGTCGTAACGATGAAACGGTCATCTCTTTCTGATGTGCACCGTTTTCTTCCAGATCCCGGTTTTCTAACATAACCACCAGTCTGCTGAAAACGTTGGAACACCCGTCGAACTGAAAAACGGGAACAGATTCAACTGTTGAGCAACGTCACACTGCCGCATCCCCGACTGCAATAGGGCAATCACTTGAGCGGCTTCTTCAGAGCTGGTGTCCATCTTTACTTTTTCTTACTTGGGTTACTTGTTCACGTGTGTTCACTGCAAAGTCTAAATTACGACTGGCCCATATTCGTCACGTAGTCATCACTTGTACCCCTCGCAGGGCACCGGGAAACTGTTCGGGGCTTCTTGCCCCCCTCAGTAGCATTCTTCGCCGCACGCAACTACGTACGGGTCCATGGGTTCGCCACAATTGGCTCTTGGCAATCGCGGTCCACATGACTGGTCCGCACGGTCATATCCCCCGTGAGGGTTCTGCTCTTGGCACTTCCTTCCACGGTCTGGTTAGCCGGATGTAAAAAGTCCGACCTGCCTTCCAGCGGTCAGTTGGTGCATTGGTCCTTTTGATGTTTCACCGAAGACTGTGCTTCGATGTGGTTGTCTATTGGCTCAGATGTTAGTCCTCTGTGCGGCTGCTTAGCTCTCGTGGGAGTGGTTTCCCATCGGGAGGTCGAGCGTGCAGCGGTGCGATGTTCGCTAGATGTCCGTGTATAGACGCGTCTGCACGCTCGAACATATTTGTTGCGAGCCGCCTGACAAATGCGTCCAGGTTATCGTGCTTCAGGTCTCTCAGTATGGTAGCATTCCGGACTCCTCGAGGGACGTCGGGAATGGTACGCAGGCTGAGGCTCTCTTGCATCTGAAGCGTCTTTTTGGATGTTGCGCTAGCCAGAGCATACCATGCCGGCGCAGCGTAGGTTATTTTGCTTCTTATGTAGGCTCTGTATATGTTCAGCCTAGCCCTCACCGGAAGGTGAGAGGCCAGCACTGGACGCAGCAAAGCTCTGGCTGTTCTGGCTTTTGCCACTGTCTCCCTGACGTGGGGCTGCATAGACAGTCTTCGGTCAATAGTAACTCCGAGGTACTTGACCGTGTAGGACCAGCCTATGGATTCAGTTCCAAACTTCAATTTAGGTTGGCAGTCTCTTCGCTTGTCCCAGCACGATTGCCTGCGTCTTGTTGACGTTCACCGACAACCTCCAGTCGGTGGTCCAGGTCTTCAGCTGGTCTAGTGTTTGCTGCAGCTTCTTTATGGCGAATGCGGCGTTCATCGATGTTGTAATGTATGCCGCATCGTCAGCATACAGTGCGAGCTTGGTCTGCTCGCCACAGGGGATGTCGTCAGTGAATATTGAATAACACACAGGGGAGATACAGCTCCCCTGTGGTACTCCGGCAGCGGCCACACGTGCTGATGACAATGTCCCTTCGACTGTCACCACAAATCGGCGGTCCTCCAGGAACGATGTCACCACTTTCACGATGGACCTGTGTATAGGCAACAGCGACATCTTGTAAAGGAGTCCTGCGTGCCAGACTCTGTCGAATGCGCTTTCCATGTCGATGAGCACTGCAACCACAGTTTCCTTCCTGTTTCCAGCTGTGGTCATATGGTGCAGTACTCTCGACAGCTGCAGTGTTGTAGAGTGTCCGGTCCTGAACCCGAACTGTTCCTCTCGCAGATTCGCATTTGGTCTAATGTATCGCAACAGCAGTTTTTCGAACAGCTTCGAGATACATGGTAGTAATGTGATTGGGCGGTAGCTCCCCGGTAGCGTGACATTTTTGCCAGGCTTTGGCTGCATGATAACCTTGCCGGTCTTCCACTCGACGGGATAGTGGCCGGTTATTATGATGCCATTGCAGATTCTGGTGATGGCTGCAATGGCTTTTGGTGGCAAGTGCCTGATGGCTTCATTGGTGATCCCGTCAAGTCCTGGCGCCTTCCTCAGTCTCATGGACCGTATCATGCGCCAGGTCTGTGCCGGGGAGAAGAAGATCTTCTTGCCCTCTTCCATTTCCTCTTCGTCAGGTGGTCTGATGAGGTAATCCCGAAGTTTCCTCTCTACTGTTGCAACATGCTCAGGGTTCGCAGCCGGGAAGGGCCGGAAGTGCTGCTCCAGATGGTCTCCAAATATTTCCGCACGCTCAGACCCACTATGACGGAGTGTTCCGTCGCTGTGCCTGAGTGGTCTTTTTTTTTTTTTTTTAATTTATTAGGGTAAACAAACAGTGACACAATAACGTATTTCCTGTAATAGTACATAGAAATTATAACTGTGACACCAACAACATTTACCACAGCTTATATACAGAAAAGTGCGCGAAAAGTCAGTAATGCTTATTAAATTAGAAGTTTCAAAATTTTATATTTAAATATGCTAGGACGTGATGCCGCAATGTCTACAGAGTTAAAGTTTGTATTGTAGGTGTCAACAATTCTATATAGTGGACAACGTTTACCGGCATTAGTGCGGCAACGAGTTGTAGCAAAAAGTTGACAGGGGTTACGGCAATGCGTTCGAGTTGGTATTCTATAGCATAGTTTATTAATTAGAGGAGTACAGTCGTATCTGTTATGACATAAGTCGTAAAGTAACATAGTTTCAAGTTGTTTACGTCTTAATTGTAATGTTAGGAGATTATATTTATCCAAAAGTTTTTGATAGGGTAAACTATTCGAAAAACATTTGTAATTTTCTGCGTAAAAATTTTTTTGTACGTCTTCAAGATTAAAATATATTTTCATATGGTCTTTCGGATTCTTGGCCCCTGAGAGTGGCGACATAGCTTATGGGATCGAGGTTCCAATCGTCCTCGATCGAGTCCATGTGTAAATCCCAGCTCTCTGCTCGATATTCCAGCAGTTCTTCTTTATCTTCTTCCGCCAAGGGTTGAGGGCGGTTTTCAGATTTGGCATCTTGGTTCTCTGACCAGAACTTCGCAGGCGCCTCCTCTTATGGATGAGGTCCAGGATACTGCTTGGACTTTGGCGGAATCTGTCCTTCTTTCAGTGAAAGTGGTGGCCTCCTCAAGCGCGTTCGCGTGTTTCGGTAATATGCCGCGCACCAGCGCATCCACCTTCCTCAGATGTTGTTACAGGCTGGGTGCGTATGCGCGACTCCATGCTATCCTTGAAGAGTTCTCAGTTGATGCGTCGACATGGTGCAGCTGGGGTTGCGTCCGGGATCGCATCCTTTACCACTACCAGGACGGGCAGGTGGTCTGATCCCATGTCCTCATAGAGCACTTCTTGCGTGATCTGACTGGTGGTCTTGTGGGTGATGATGATGTCCAGTACATCAGGAGTGCCGTTCACAAAGCCAGGGTAATGTGTTGGTACCTCCGGGCCTGTTACTTGGTAGTCCTTCGCCTCGGCATCATCAAACAGTATTCGGCCATTTGTGCATATTTGGCAGCTGTTATATCCCGTGTGCTTGCAATTCAGATCGACGGCTATCAGGGTTGGTGTTGATTCCTGGAAGACGCTTCTTATTTCCTTGGCATCTAACCTACCTCTAGGTTGTAGGTTGCAAACAGTCTGATCCTGTTTGCTCCAAGGAAGACTTCTCTGCCAAGTAGGTAGATCGTTTGCAAGCTCACGGGGGTGATGGCTTGGTGAAGAATCGTTCTTCTCACCATCACCATCAGTCCTCTGTAAGCATTGCCCTGTGGGGATTCCTCGTCCTGCCTGTGGATGAGGTATCCTGGAAAGTGTATCTTGGTCGTGGGACGCAGGTGTGTCTCCGAGATCAACACCACGTCAACGTCTTGTTCCTGGAGGAGGCTGCGAAGAAGAGGAGTCTTCCTCCCCAGGCCATTGGCGTTCCAGTGAAGAATCCGGAGGGGTCTCCTATCCATTGGTAGTACTTGTCCTTTGGATGCCCTTCCTGATGGCTGCTAGAGGGTCAGCCCCGTTCTGAATGGCAGTCATCATCTCGCACAGGATCAATATGACCTCTGTGCGGGATATGCTGTCATCGCTAGTTGTTGTTATGCCCTTGGGCTTGATGGTCTTCTGCGCTCGGGTTGGTTTCTGCTGATTTTCCAAGTCCGCTGATTTTGGCGCAGCTGCATGGAGCTGATGCCTCCATCGCAATGGCCTGGTCCTTGGTGGGTTCAATTGGTGAGGACTTCTTCTTCCTAATCCTCTTCCTCTTTTGGTTTTCTTGGCCTCCTCTGCTGTAGGAGGTGGGCCTCTTAGTCGAGGGGCATTTGCTGGTGCCATCAGATTGGTCTGTTCGGACCTGGCCTCCACTGTGGCCATCTGTGCACGCTGCGGGATTTTTCTGGTCACAGCTACTGTGCCAGCTTTAGAGTTCCTGGCCTCTCTCTGATAGACAGGACACACGGCATTGTTCGCCGTGTGCTCCTGCCCACAGTTGGCACAGGTGGGTGGGTCCTCTAATGGACGAGGGCAGTCCCTTGCCGGGTGTTCTCCACCACAGGCGTACGCACGCCAGAGGGCGGTGGCAGCAATGTGAAGAGTGCCTGAACTTCTGGCACCGGTGACACTGGGCTGGGCCCTTCTTACCACGCCAGGCTTCAATCTTGATCCCCGGCATGTAGAGGATCTCGTCGAGCTGGTAGATCTTCGGTACGACATCACCAGTCCTCTTCAGTTGAGCGAAGAAGATGCACCCAGGTCGTCCGTGCCTGGATCTGTCGTACATATTCCGGTTCGAATCCCATGTCCCGGAAAGAGTCTGCTATTTCATCAGGGGAGGTGTTAAGTGGCAGACCCCTAATCGCCACTTTTATACTCCTCTCTGCTGGTAGAGAGTATGAGAACCAGCTGATGTTCTCTTCGGCTTCCAATTTGGTGAGGTACCTCTGTAAGTACCGGTACTCCTCTTCAGTGTCCGGTACGAACATCACTCCTTTCCCGTATGGTCGGGCGCTAGGTCTGCGTCCCAGTTCCTGAACCATGACTTTGAAGTGCTTGGTCCAGTTAGGGAACTGCTCCACGACCAAAGAGGGGTATCTAATTTTTTTCTTCGCTAAATCGCCGCCACATGAAACCTGTTTGGCGATTGGCGATTGGCGATTGAGGTTTCATGGGTCGCACATTTTCCAAATCCGGCGATTGCTATTTCAGCATACGACGGTCCTTGCAGAGGTGCCGGGGCGGCAGGAGTGGCCCATATTTCATCCAGATCGACCCTTTTATACCCTTTTTAGGTGGTGTAACTAGCGTCCTTACTAACGAGCATTTGACAGTTTTTATTTTTGACGCTCTATAATGATAAATGTTTTAATGATTTCATGATTTTTTTATTAATAATGTAAAGCTATTCAAATACCCATTTCAAATATACCAATATTTATATATATAAATATAATTCGTTTCTAGCCATTATAGCCATTTTTCGCGCAAATCTCAGTGAGGTGCGATTTTTGTGACGCTGAGTGTATTATAGGTCCGCAAATATTCATGCAGCATACAAGCACTTTCTCGAGATTGATAAAATTGTTGTCTTTCCGGTACTGTGAATTACTCAAAGTGTGACTCGTCTGCTGGTCAGCGTGATTATCGACGGCGATAATTATTATGAGGAAATAATTATTTTCATTACTTATTTTCATGAATTTAACATTCATTTCCACAATTGACAGCTGAATGGCTTAAAATCGGTTAAAATATTTATCGGTTATAATAAAATCTGTAAAACATTATTATTGTGATCAGTGACAGTAAAATTTGTATTTTTAATTGCGGGAAGTCGATGGGCTGGCTTAGGACCGTGTTATGTGGCATTCTATTATGTTGGGGTAATGATGATGATGACACTCAAAATTTAAAGAAAAATAGACTTGTATTCGTATATTTTATATACAAATACGAGAGAAAATAGTTTCTTTACATTTAGTGCCAGCTAATTTTGACAAGGGTCAAAGATAAATAGGCTGAAAAACTATCCAAGCGGAAGCGAAGTACCATCTACTGGTCAACCGCTCAGAATATAACTTCGGAAACCGCTGTTGAGCCGCTCCGCTATTCAGCTATAAAAGACTACACGATGTTCAGCTGCGGAAATCTGCATGCTATTCTTACTACCTTCTCTGTCTTCTAATAATTTGCTACCATTTCAAGTATGGAAAATAAGTCATTTTATTTTTTTTCATATTTATTATGTATATATAAATTTGATTAAAATTGCTTTATACTGCAACAAATTTTACTGAACGTAAATTACGCTACGTGATAACATATATAGAATTAAGTAGGTTTATTTCGCAGTCAATATGCAATCACAACACACTCGTGTTAGCACATGGTGAGGATGCACGGACGATCTTTAGTGCGCTCAAAGGAAGGAGATATCGTTGCCAAGTTCGACGGAGAAGTCTAAATAAAAATAAAAAAAACACGAAATTTTAGAGGTAGGTAACTTTATTGACTCATAAGTCTTTATAGTGAATCATGAAACACTTATCAGGAAATTACATCATTACGATATAAGAAATGATGCACTACAACTACTTACTTCATATTTGAGTAATAGGACGCAGAAAGTAGTTATCAATAGCAAGAGTTCTTCCGGATTAGCAGTATCTATGGGTGTCCCGCAGGGCTCAATTCTCGGCCCATTTCTATTTCTTATTTACATTAATGACCTAGTAGTACCTTACCTTACCTAGTCGGGGACAACCATGATATAGAGTTATTTGCTGATAATACGAGTACATCTTTGATTTTTAAGACATAACGTCAACTTTTATTATATGACGAGGTGAATAATGCTATTTCATAATTAGTACATTGGTTTAACGTTAACAAAATGCTTTTAAAAACAAAATGTATTAATTCGCAACACCAAATGGTAAAAGATTAGATGTAAATGTGCTTGTGAATGGGGAAGAGTTGAGCCTTGTGGATACTATTGTCTTTCTTGGATTAACTCTTGACGCAAAACTTCAATGGAGCCCCTATATACCTAAACTAGTAAGTAGACTTAGCTCTGCAGCTTATGCTGCAAAAAAATGAGGAATTTGACTAATGATGAAACTGACAGATTAGTTTATTTTAGTTATTTTCATATCATAATGTCTTATGGTATTTTGTTATGGGGAAATGCGACTGATGTAGAAGTGATTTTGTTTTGCAAAAGGGGGCCGTAAGAGCTATTTATGATCTTGCCTCTTAGAGATAAATTTAAAGAAATTATTATCTTAATGTTGGCCTCTATGTATACTTGAAAACGTTTGGTATGTACACAAGAACATAAAACAGTCTACTAAAAAAAGTGATGTTCATAATGTAAATCAGGAACAAGCATAAATTAATAATGCCAGTGTGGCGCACCACCTGCAAAAACACTAAAATAAATAATTAATAAACACAATTAAATAACATGTTAATAAACACACAAACAAAATTTCAATTCACACAAATACACTCAACACATATTATAATTTACATTTTTATTATTTATTAATATTATATAAAAGTTTACTTACCTATTTCTTCACGAGAAGTATCCCGTGGTGCGCCGGAGCATAGCAACAGGCGAGCCGCACACCAGTAACGCGTCAATATCCCTACGTTATACCTGTGTCGCTTGCTACCAGTAATTGCCTATGTATAATTCCTGTCGAACTCAATTTGTGTTACATTTTATTCGCTAATTATAAACAATTGCGTGTCTGTAATAAACAGAATTGCCAAAGTGGTTGCGGAACTTTTATTTATGGTTTAAGGACGTTAATTATATATTGGTGTGAATAATCAAGCAGAACATACCTATACCAGTTACTCGACTTCACAGGGTCAGTAACTCTTTATGGGGCAATGTATACGTTTTTACAACAAAATTTCCATAAAGTGCAGTGCACAAAGTCTACAATTTCAAAAAGTTCAAATTTTATATTAAACAAAGACTTCATAATAAGGGTTATTCTTTAATACATAGGTGATGATAACCCCTGGGAATGGGGTCATCGCTGCTAAGCTATTTCTACATCTTTATAATACTTTTGGCATTTTTTGCGAACCCGTGTAGATAAAAAAAGAAAATTAATGACTTTCAATAAGATGTATTGAGATTGAAATGAAATTAAGGAATAGTGCGTAGGGCCAAGTTTTACCAAGATATAATCTGTTTTTGCCGGTATCTGTAAGGACAGATAGATAGAAGAGGTATTATATTATCTCATTACGGGTACCGTACATTTTTTTTTTTGTTAATTAAAAACACTTATTGGTTTTTGATGAAACAATTTTACACAAAATGCAATAACTATGTTAGTCTTTGCCGTAATATGTACGATAAAGAACCAGCTGTTTTTTAAAATGACTGATTCTAAACTCACTTATTTAAAATTCTGTGTAGTGGTCGCGGCCTAAGAGAATCTGCCACCTCATTTTATTCCAAATGTATCGACAGAGGGAAAATTAAAACCAAATCCCAAGCTGGTGGTAGTACCCAACCATCTTCTCTGCCTCGCCTAATCATCCTTGGTAGAAATAGTTGTTCTTTTGCGAGGATTTGTGGTTTAGCAAATCTGATGTTACGGTTGGGGTGATCCAGAACATGGTCACAGACTGCAGACTTCCTGGAGCGACGATGCTTCACATCAGCTACATGTTCTTTTACGCGGGTTTTTACCGACTGTTTTGACTGATTATGAAATGTATGAGATATTTCTTGAGCTTCTCATGTGGCGATATGAGTCAAGCATCAAAGGTGCAAAGTGTGGCGATTATGAAAAATGTCCTCCTCGTTGGTATTAATGTAGTAACTAAACTTTGAAAAATTTTAACATTTCCAGCCTCCGCTTGTTCAACTGCAGAAAAAGAAATATTTTTACAACTCGTTTTTTTTTTATTTCACTAAAGTGACGGAACGAGTAAAACGTTCACCTGATGGTAAGTGTAACGTCTGCCCATTACAAATGCTGTGTCACTCACAAAATTACGGTGTGACACCACACTGCGCCCGTCACCCTGAGACATCAGTTCTTAAGTCTCATATGCCCAGTGATTACGCTAACTCTCAGTGCCCTTCAAACCGAAACACAGTAATGTTTGCACAGTACTGCTTCACGGCAGAATAACTGGCGCTGGGGTGGTACCTACCTAGACGGAATCCTGCATAGGAATCCTACCACCAAGTGCGAGTAGAATAAACAACTTACATTTTAGAAAACACTAAATACTACTACTAGTGAGGGGACCAGTACTCCTTAAGTAGAGCCAGTCGTCTCTTTTTAGATACGTTCATGTTATGCAGGTTCATTCCCATTCACTTGATTTTCAGCTAATACTTCACTCTCAGTACTCTCATTATCACAGAAATTCTTTCCGACTCTCGTAAACTTAGAACTTAAATACACAAACCCTTTCATTTGTTCCAATCTTTCTCCTTCAATCAGAACTCTACAATCCATCATATTTTCTTCTCTTTCATAAACCTTTACTTTCGTCTTACTTACGAGTACATTTACTTTCACCCCTTTGCTTTTAGGGCACCATGCATAATATTAACCATCTCCTGCAATTCCTCCTCCGACGATGCTAATATAACCCGATCAACGGCGTTTAGGAGGCATTGGACGCTGATCATTCATTCTTAATCGATACGCACTCTTATTCAAACATTTAATGCAATTTAAAAGTCTTTAAATAGCTTAAGCAGCAATGGCGATCACCACACAATCACTACACATCCCTGTTTAACACTTTGATGTTAAACTAGTCTATGTAAGCCCCCCCCCCCCCCCACACACACACACCCTGTACACAAGACACCCTGTTACAAAGTGATTTCAGTGCTTGTATTAAGCTGCCGTTCCCCATACATAGACAATGTCGACCACAATTCATTCCTCACTACCCCATCATAGGCATTTCCCAAGTCTACGAAAGCGCAATAGACCTTTCGACGTAGAGCCAAGAGTTTTTCGGCTATGCCTCCTGGTTCCAAAACCCTCTTAGGAATGCAGTCAGGCTTGTGCTCAGGAATGGCACAGGCTCTTTGACTCTCCTTTTTTTCTATTCCTTGTACGAGAGATACCACAAACGTAATACGAATGTAGAAACTATGTCACTAATAATATGTATTGCTCATAATACCACAATACTGTTCGTACATCCGCGGGGACAGAACGCGACGGATCCAGCTCGAAGGTTCATGTAAATGAGTCGATGTTTCCTTAAGTAACCTAAACTGGTACTAAATGATAACCATGGATTACAAAATAAAATATAATTATGAATACTAAGTGCATTTTATCAAAGCGCAACAAAATATGTTTTTTGATAAAATGCTCGTTAACAATTAGACTTAGCACTTTTTTAACATTAACTGCAAAATCTTCGTCCAATAAAACATTGAATACTAAAAGATAAATGTTATAATTTTCTCTTCGAAATTATATATTAACGAAAATTAGTCAGTCGTCTTTTTTAATTTAGTTTTATTATAAAAAATGTGAATAAATAGATGAAATACAAAAAATTTAAAAGTAACAATCGAAATAAATTTTCATGAGATCCCGGCTTGGAAATTTCATTTAGAACTATAAATGCCACATTCCTTACGTTCTCGTGTATCCCGATCGAATGGAATGCCAATGTTGTACGAATAACGGATAAATACATAAAATTTCTTAATTAAATCACAAATACACGATGAAAAAAGGTGCACAAAAATAATCAATGTTTGGATTAAATACTTTTAAATTCATTAGTAAATTTCTGTGAACGAAATGCCAACATCGAAATAGTTCGGTTGTTTCGAATTTTTAACACATTCAGCATACTTTTTATTTTATTTATTTTATAAACGTACTTATATAAAGTACTAATGCCACTGTATTTCTTAATTATATTAAATGCTATTAAATATTTACTAGGAATTATTTTAAATAAAGCAAACAATTTGTATTCTATTTCACTCGCATATTCTACTTATGTACATAGGCTGGGTCATGGACTTTATGTGTACTTTTTTTTTAATAAACCATTTGAACATTACAACGAAACAAAAGCTGAGTGGGTTCTAGTGTTAATATTTTTCTTATCTGTATATGTACAGTACTATAACACTAATAACTTGAATAGTTTGAAAGTTATATAAAATGTCTGCTGCTATAGGATATTAGAATGTAATCCGCCATGCATTACAATAAGTAACATTAATCTCATGTATATAGGTTTTTGCGCTTTTTGCGCTTTTTCCGCTAAGCACAAGGCAAATCTGTTTAATATTAACATTTTAAAGATTTTGTCCTACAGGCTGAATACGGACGATCCATGCACACGCAGAGGTTTCGGCTAAGCGCCACCAGCGTCCCACATTTCAATTCGGCGAAGCTGTAAAAGCCTTCGGGCTAACAGTGACCATTAGTTTTTAGAAATACTAAAAAGAAAGATGAACACACATTTATGTACTAGAAAAGTAAGCGCACTCATCACTGACCTACCCGATTACTTAATATGTAACTATTTTTTATTGAATAAAGTGATGAGACGAGCAAAACGTTCACCTGATGGTAAGTGCAACGTCCAAAGTGCAAATTACCTGTGTTGGCCAATAAAAAAAACTGTCAGGTCATGTATGGTATTGCGGATGTTCTTAAGCGGCGGTGATAACTTGCCATCAGGTGAGCCACTTGCTCGTTTGTTTTTCGGCTTCCGACAGAGGCCATACCATTAACCATCTGGAAAACTGACCGAAATTACGCAGACCGACGATCTCTAAGTTTCGAGGCGTCTGTTACGAAGATCGCTAACCGCTTGCCAGGCGTGGTGATTACGGATAATTCGTAAGCCAGCATTAGACTAATATAATGATAAAGAAGATGTGTAACGATTTTTTTTTTTCATACTAATATTATAAATGATAAAGTAACTTTATCCTTCTGTTTGTTTGTTACGTTTTCAAAGCTCAAACGCTGAACCGATATTGAATAAATTTAGCACAGAGATAACTTGCATCCTGAGAAGGACATAGGACACTTTTTCCTTAAAAATAAAATAGTTCACACGGGATATTTAAAAAACTATATCAGCTAGTAAATGATATAAATGTTATAAGATAACACGAAAACAAAATCGTCCCTCACCGTCATCAACACGTTTATCGAGTGATGATGACTTTGTTAAAGTATAAAAGTTTCAGCCTACAAATGTACCACTGCTGAACACAGGCCTCCTCTCATTTCTGAAAGGAGTTTGGAGCTAGGAAGAATCCTCCACGCTGCTCCAATGCGGGTTGGCGGACTTCACATGTCATCGAAATATTTCTATTCCTCTATCATGCAGGTTTCCTCACGATGTTTTCCTTCACCGCTAAGCACGTGGTAAATCAGCACTTAAAATTGTAAAACAATATTAGAGGTGCTAGCACCGGGGATCGAACCCAGGTTACTATGAAATCAAAGGCGAGCACCAGGCCCCTGAGCTACCACGGCGGCTGATAAAGTATACTTTAATATTATCTTACCAGTAAACATACAGAGTTACGAGAAATTATAAAGAGTTTCTCTACATAGATAAGCTTCCCAACTTAGGTGAATATATAGGAATTATAAATGACTTAAGACGTCTCGGGAAATTGTAATCCGGCTTCAAACTTCGATAAAGTCGGTGGTTCAATGTGAGAAAAGTTCAGATGAGTGCCAGGAGTATACTCGTAGAACTATACATGACAAGTACATGACTTCAAAACCAGTAGTTATGTGTGTTATACAAAATTATTTGTTATACTGTTCTAACTTCGTTTAAAACCTGTCTGTGAAAATATTAATAAATATTTAAAAAGTTGACTAATATAGTATTTATCGATTTTTGAAATTTATAACAACAAAGAATCAGTTAATGCACGTTAACTGTATTAGATAATGAAAATGTTTATGGATATTACAAAAACATTCCACTTTATTTGGTTTGTAAATACGGCACAATAGCAGTTCGTTTAGTACATCGCTTCTCATTTGCCGGAACTTGTCTAATGTGAATAGAATCTAAATGACTGCCTAAAACATTCTGACTTCAAAAATATTCATTCTCAATTGAGGCCTTTTGTATTTACTTGAATATTAAATACTAGCTCCGGCTTCGCACGGGTGCAGTTCACTAATGAATATAATGAGTTGTTATGAAAACATGTGACAGCAGAAAAAAATCAACGTCAAAAACAAACGTCGTTTTTAGAGAGATTTCAATACAAAATATCATCCAAATTTCCGATAATTTGGTTGATGTTCCAATTTTTTGTTCATACAAACCTTGTCCTGACAATTACAAACACAACAAAATCGCTGAGCCGTTCTCAAGTGATGATCTTATATATGCAGCAATTGATTTTTATTTATATAGATTTATCAGTCTAATGTAACGTACGTACGTTTAATTAGGCGGCATTAAGTTTCATATTATTTAACCTGCCTGAGTTGAATTGCGGACCTCAGTGCCGGTTAATATTTAACAAACCAGAAATATTTACAAAATGCCATATTCGGTAACCATTCCTTAATAAAATTTCTTAATAATTCCCTGGTACCTGTATCTCCTCCGTACCGAAAATCCTTTTTGTATTGAAGGTTGTTACACTGCTATTGCAACTGCTTAATCATATTCCTCAATAAATCAATAATACTCAATCCAATCAAATATTAAGAAAGAAAGAAAGAGAAATACATTTATTGAACAATAACACTGCACAACACAAGAAAAACATTTAAAATATATGTATATATGCATACAAAAAATTAGTCGCATTGCGCTGCAACAGTATCTCATCAAAAGGCACTGCTCAGCATTAAATGCTACAACATAGCGGTACTACATTGTAACGCTGGTTTTCAGCAGCGCCCCAGATTTATTTTAGTTTTATACTCTTCATTCATCTGTACCCTTCCGTCGACTTTCGATGAATATTTATAAAGATCAGCATCAGATCACTTCAGAGCAGCACACAGTACAGCCCAGCAGACTTAGCAATTTTTCAAATTACTGAGTCCAAAGACAAAATATGCTTTTGTTAAGGCGACAGTATCTGGACAGGGATCTCAATGAATACTGTAGGAACTGTAATTATGTAATTATTTAGTTCAGTCATTAAATCATTATCCCATTCAGTCATTATCCCTATTCTCGACTACGCCGATGCCTGCTATCCCGATTTAACCGAAGACCAACTTAATAAACTTGAGCGGCTCCAAAATTTCGTCATCCGTTTCATATTTGGCCTTCGCAAATATGATCATGTTTCTGAATATCGCCACAGGCTCAAGTGGTTACCTATTCGCCTTCGCCGGAATGCACACATCCTTTCTCTTCTCTACACCATCCTTTTTATTCCCTCTTCCCCGATTTACCTTAAGGAACGTTTTGAGTTTCTCCATCTCTCCAATCCTCGATCCTTGCGCTCCTCTGAAACTCTTCAGTTAAAAACTCCTGTCCATTCCACAGTTTTCTATGGTAATTCTTTCACGCTGCAGGCTACAAAACTGTGGAATGCTCTTCCTATCTCTATCCGACATGCCAAATCTCTCCCCATTTTTAAAACCCTGGTGTATTTTATTTATAATTTCATATAAACAGGTTAATTATTTTTTATTTATTATAAAATTCAGAGTTTCTTGCAGTGGACTGTTTAGACGCTGATGATGATGAGGAAATTAATAACATTAATTTACATTCATTCCGCGTTTGAATTAGGGCTCATCAAATTCGCGGGATTGCCATATTGGATAACACCAAAAAATCATAGGGCGGCTGCCATTGCCTCTTTTTTAGTCTTCGACCTAAATCTTTAGTAAAAACTTTAACCATAACGTAGCAGAGTCCAGCTACGTTGAAAACAATATTGACGAACAATAATATAACTTACAGGCCAGATTAATTCGTTAAGCGTTTCTTTGTCTCAATGCTCTCTTTGTCAGGTTATTATTTTCATTCTGTGCGGTCTTATTCTGCCTGAATTAACATTTTTTTTTTATTTATGCAATTTATTCTAATATTACGGTTCGGAACAGTAAAATATTTTTATTTCCAATAATTAAATTTATCAAGGCTGCCGGCATAACATATCCAATCAATATATTTTTAACGTCGTTTACGCTCCTCCGCTTATAAAAATTTGTTAGTTCCAAGTTCAGATTTCTATGCGACTCCACGTTTGCTCTTGTCACTTAAGAAAAGTAACTTCATTTCAGCCAAATATATGTATATATATGCCATTTTTTTTTATTGCATAAAGTGATGAAACGAGCAAAACGTTCACCTGATGGTAAGTGCAACGTCTGCCCATAACAAATGCTGTGCCACCCAGAAAATTTCTGTGTGACACTACACTGTACCCATCACCCTGAGACATAGGTTCTTAAGTCTCATATGCCCTGTGATTACATTAGCTCACAGTGCCCTTCAAACCGAAACACAGAAATGTTTGCACACTACTGCTTTACGGTAGAATAACTGGCCCTGGGGTTGTACCTATCTAGACGGACTCCTGCATAGGAATCCTACCACCAGAACTAAAAAAGCCATATATTGTAAGAAAATTTACCACCCCATATCATCCCGTGAGCGTCGTATGAAACGACTTAAGGACATGCCTGGAAAATGTCATGGCTACCGGAATGGAATGGACATGGACAGGTACCGGAATAACAGTCTTAAAAAAAATACTGAACCGAAATATACAGAATGGTGACGTACAGTAAGATCTAAGGTATGTCCAGTAGGAAACTATTAAGTAAGTAGAGGAAGAAGAAGATAAATACAGCATAGGTTGTCACAACTCGTTTGGCGGAGTAGCTATTGAATTAGCTTCTACGCTACTGATCGCGGGTTCGATTCCAACTCGGAAAATTTATTTATAGACAGATAGTTTTACGCCCACGATGTAGATGAAAGCTTAGTGTGGGCAAATGTTTTTTTAATTAATAAAAGTGCCCAACGTTGCCTCGAAATAACGGAGTGCTAAAAATTTTAATACATTAAAAGCGAATGTATAGTATAGTCATAATTATAATTGAAAAATAAAAATATCAATATATCAATAAATAATTAAAAATACATAGGGCAAACTAAAAGATCCATTAAAACCCGCGTTAAAGAACACATAGCTGATGTGAAGCATCGACGCTCTAGGAAGTCTGCAGTCTGCGACCATGTTCTGGATCATCCCAACCATTACATCAGATTTGATAGACCACAAATCCTTGCAAAAGAACACCGATTCCTACCAAGGATGATTCGCGAGGCTATTGAAATTAAAAATCATCCTAATTTAAATAGGGAAGATGGTTGGGTATTACCACCGGCTTGGGATCCTATTATTAATAAAATTAAATCAAAAACCAAGCATACCACTGCAAGGCTTCAAGATACAGTAAGCTCTTTCTGCGTAGATCGGACTACAAATAATAATTAAAAGCTGAAGGTACTCCGGGTTAACTATGACATCAGGACAACTGTCACCTCAGTCCCCCCGTGACCATGGGTGCTGTAAAGCGTCCGAAACGTCGGGTAAAAATAGTTCAAAATTAAACGCGATAAAATCCGTAAAAAAGTAGTTTTATTTAAATGTGTAATATTCGCGTAAATAAAAGAAAACATTATAAAAATATCAAATGTTTGATGTAAATAAGTAATCTAATAAATGCTAGTATCCGATATTAAATTTTCTTAATAACTATCGAGTTGACTTCAAATGTATAGTTATTCTAATTTTATTAGTTAAAAAGTTTATTTTTATATTACTTAGTCTGTTTTTACTGGCCAGTTTCGTAAAAACAAGAATACCTACATACGTACTTAGTTCCTTTCGCAGTGCTGATAAGTCAAGTGTCATTGGCAATTTGGCTAAAGTAAAGTATATAAACATACTAAAATTAAAACCACAGTTTACTATATAAAAGCATTTTCATGCAATGAGTATAAAATTGCGGTTTGAATGTTTTCTACGTCGACAAGCAAATGGATTAGTGGTGGATACAGCACTATTGCTAAGTAATGAAAAAGGGTTAGGTTGCTCTCAGAGATACGCTTTGTAACCATAGATAATGCTTGTTTTACTTCGTTTATAATAAAACGTAGATTCATACAATAATTTTGGTATATTTTATTTATTTATTGAAATATTTAAACGACATACGGATCCGAGACGTGGTACTTTACTGCAGGCTCAGCGATCTATGGAAATAGTTGTGCTCGATGTTTTTCTGCGAGATAGAATCCGTGACAATGAAATCCGCAGTAGAACTAGAGTAACCGACATAGACCCAAAAGATCAGCTTGCTGGCAATGAACTGACCATATAGCTCGTAGAACCGATAATCGTTGGGGAAGCAAGGTTCTCAAGTGAGTGGCCACTTGAGAACCTTCCTTCCCCAACGATTGTGCAGTTTAGGACGACGTACTACAGATAGAGCGACGACCAACACGGTTTTGCGGGAAGTCGATGGATGCAGGTAGCTCTGGACCGTGCTTTGCGATCCAAAATGTACAGCAGTGGAACTGTGACGAATTGAATTGAAATGATGATGATGTTCAATATTGATAATTTACTTTTAACGTTGTTTTTTTTTAAACAAATCAGGCATCACAGTATAGCTTAAAGAAATGTTTAGGTGTCATAAAAAAAGTAAGGTAAGGTAAAAGCCTATAAATATCCCACTGCTGATCATAGGCCTCCGGTCTGAGAGAGTTTTTGAGCCGGGAAGAGCCCGCGACGCTGTTCCAATACGAGTTGACGGACTTCACATGTCTCCGAAATATTTTTATTCCTCAAACATGTCCCATTCCTCACGATGTTTTCCTTCAACGCTAAGCAAGTGATAAATCAGCACTTAAAATTGAAGGACAATTTTAGAGGCCGGCACTAGGCATCGAACTAAGTCACTCCTTTAAAGTAAAATACTAGCGTACAATCCATGTTTTAACTACGAACATACATATTTTTATCAATATAGATAAAGAATAAATCAGTTGTTACTTGCATGCAGAAGTCATTATTAAAATACTGCAGTTATGAAAATGAGGAAGCAACAAGTTATTTTTATTATTATTCATTGACAGAAAAATCTGAAAAATAATTTTATACGTTTAAATTGTGTAAAATCGATATAACGATGATTTAACAGTCAACACATAATCACTTTTGATATACAGATTTGACGAAAGCAATAGCAGACGTCTCGCACCTTAAATGCTACTTCTCGTCATCGATCAGAACATTTTAAGTCCAACTTACTAATGACGGATGTTCTATTATTAGAATTACATTTATATGTACATTCATTGCTATTATAATCTAATCATCATCATCTCAGCCTATCACTAGTCCACTGCTGAATATAGGCCTCCCCTATAGATTGCCAGAAAAGTTAGTAGCTCTCAATTTGGAGGGATTTTGCCATAGTTGCAATAGTTAGCATAACTGAGTCTAAATTGATATATTTAAAACTACAGATAGTTTTAGTAGCCCGCGGTTTCATCTGTGTAAAATTACATCGTAAATATTTATAATCTTATCTTCTGAACCCTGCTATATATCGTATTCCGTATTAATACTACTGCTAATTTACGTTGGTGAAGCATCGTGACACTAGCATGTACAATACTCGTACCATACTGTTACATAACTGAGTCTAAATTGATATATTTAAAACTACAGATAGTTTTAGTAGCCCGCGGTTTCATCTGTGTAAAATTACATCGTAAATATTTATAATCTTATCTTCTGAACCCTGCTATATATCGTATTCCGTATTAATACTACTGCTAATTTACGTTGGTGAAGCATCGTGACACTAGCATGTACAATACTCGTACCATACTGTTACTGTGCTAAAAAGCATAATTCCCGAAAATGAAACAATGCATTTTCGGGATTTTCTGACATAACTTAGTCCAGTAAACTTTTTTTGTACCTTTCAATACTTACCTGTGGTTTAGAATTATAATTAGTGTTGTCTTTACATTTCTCTATATATATAAAACTAGCTGTTACGCGCCCTCTTCGTAATGTGTTCAGCCCGTTTACCTATTTAGAAGTACATGGTAGTAAAATTCGTTCTTAGTTGGAGCCTATGTCGGGAAAGGCATACAAATGCCAAATTTTTAATAAATATGTCTTGTAGTTTCGGAGATATCGTGATGAGTCAGTGGTAAGTCGCTTAAATTTTATTTCTATTTATTCAGGAATAAAAAAGTCTTCTACATACAAAAGATACATCAAATTTATTTACAATTTGATCTATCGTTCCATATAAAACTTATAACTACTTAGTTACTAGAGTTCGGACATGGTGAAGCAATCATATATAGTTCAAAATAAATGTACCACAAAATAAAAAAATAACAAACAGGACGATAACAGTACAGAAATGGTAAGATAAACACGGGCAATAGTAACTAACGAATTCATATATATTTAAACGAATGCAGTAATGTTTCGCTGCTCAATACTACTGAGGTTTTTATTGTAATAATTATAAGCGCGTCGCTAATAACAATTTTTTACATAATTGGATCTGCAGGGAAGTATATAAAAGTGTCATTAGAACGTTTGGAGATACGAGGAATCTTGTAGGTTACATTTTCAATTATGAAGGATTTTATACAGAAATAAAGAATCTAGAATACCATGTCTATTTTCTAATGTAACCAGATTGTGTTTTATAGTAGAAATTTTATATTCGAGAAATGATTGCCCGGTACAACACTCTAGAGATTTTAAAAATTTCGTTTGTACTCTTTCAATTCTGGAGATATGTGTGGTATAATACAGACGCCATACAATCCTAGCAAATTCAAAGATACTGCGGACGAAAGCAACATTTCAACAGGAAGAATTTCTTTGAATGGTTTTGTTAATCTTAATATAAGTCCTAATTGTTTAAATGCCTTGAAATGTTATATTGTCAATGTAAATATTAAAATAGAGCTTCGAGTCGAGAGTGAAACCTAAGTCTCTTATATGATTTACTTGCTTAATAATATACCCAGTAAACTTGTAATCAAATATAAAATTTAGAAAGATTTAGAAAACAATTGGTTCTGGGAACAAAACTATTCCATTTTTTTTAAAATCTGATTGTAGCTAAAGACAATATTCCACAGAGGAGATAATTTAAAAAAAATTGGTATTATCTGCGAATAATAAGCAGCGCGAGTACTTAAGAGAAATGCCAAGGTCATTAATGTATAGAGCAAAAAGAAAAGTACCCAAATTAGAGATGATGTAGGATTTAAGCCATTTGAGTAAGTCGCCATGTTAAATAATTTCTGCAGTCGCGTGTAGTGATTTATATTGTCAAATACACTCGGTCGGTAGTCGGTATACACGGTATCAACTTGATAATCAGCATCGAGGGCTTTAAGAATGAAATCAGTGTAAGTAACCAAAATTTTACCAACACTTCGGCCACGAATAAAACCATGTTGTCATTCCGCTATGTAACGTGAAACGATATAGGTCAGTTCATCGATGACAATTTTTTCTAAAATATTGCCAAATATACATAGTTTAGAAATGGGTCTGTATTTTTTGACGTTATTCGCTTCACCCCCTTTAAGAATCGAAGTGATTAAAGCCTTTTTCCATGTCACTGGGAATTGATCTTCTGTTATTAACTTACGAAAGTTTATAGTAAGTGGAACAGATAATTCTTTCGCTAATTTACATACTAAAATAAAATAGATGCCATCTATACCGGCTCCTTTGTTAATGTTAGTCCTTCCAGATGTTTATGACTGTGCTTTCAGAAATATAAATTGAAGAAACTTCAATAATAGAGTTCATTTGATCATTGGCAAGGGTAGTAAAGGGTGACAAGGTTGCGGTAATCGTTGATAAAAACTAAATAGAAATATTTGTTAAATAAGTTTCTGGTGGTTTTTCCATCAAAAGAAGATATGCCATCGTAAAATCTCTGAGCTGGAACGTTGTTAATCAGAAATTTAAATTCGATAAAACAATATTTTTCTCCTCCGCATGTGTATTATAGTTACGGTTACATTCAGGATCAAGTCTTTTGGTTCTGACTCTTAGCAACTTATACTCCTGATAGTCAAGGGGATTACTATAAGTGTTCCACTTACCATGTACCTTTGCTTTTTCTATAAGAGTTTTTACAAGGACACGAGAATGCCAGGGCGGCCGTGAATTTGAAGGATGGGCTCCGCATTTAGGAACGTTTACATTTATAATATTATTGAGTTCAGAGTTCATCATATAGATAACAGACAGATTGCTCCGTGGTCACCGCCACTAAAGCGGCTTGGTAAAGTAGTTTCGTACATTTGTTTTCGTGTAATGATAATGGATGTGTCAGTGGAAAATTTATTTCTAAAGCTTTATGGTGGGATCTTCAGGAATAAGAGGAAAAAGCAAAGGACTGCTTACAGTACAGTCAGAATCACTTACTACCAAATCTAAGATACGGTCATTGGTATTGGTGATCCAATTGTACTGAGACAAATTAGTAATGCTCATAAAGTCCATTAAAGAGGCGGCAATATAATCGTTATTAGTACTGATTTGTAAATTATTTGAGTTATGTAGACGTTGCCAGGATGCATAAGAGATATTGAAATCTCATTATGTTAAGAAAATGTTACTGGAAAACCCGAGTGAAGCAAAAGCTACTCCGTATCGCTCGCAGAGACCGAATCATCGTGATATTACGCACAGGGAAGAGTACACCCCCGCCCCGCAAACTACGCCCCGAGGTCGTGTCCCCAGCAGACATGCGATCGCGGCGGTATTTGATATAACTATGGCACATGCATATATATAACTACTAACAGCCGATAGTTGTCTGGCAGAGTTGAATAGCATCTTTCCTACCGAGGTGTCGTAAGAGGCGACTAAGTTATTGTACGAACATCATTTATTCGCGCAGAATAACTGTCTCCTGTCACTATACTGCTCACGGCAACGCAATGAGGAGCAAGAATGTTTTGACTCGTATATACAACGTGTCCCAAAATTCAACGATAAGCCAACACCGGAGGATAGACCTGCCCCGAACTAATCGGGGAAAAAAAGAAAAAAAATATATCTCAATAATATTTTAAGTTATATAAAAAAAAATGAAATTCTTCAGAAATTGAGACCGTTTATGATATTTTTCACTACCATGACCACAATTTTTTAATTATTTTTATCTTTTTTTTTATAGGCAACCTGAATAGTACTGCTATCTACCACAATTCTTAAAAACTCCAGAATAACTCTTGTTTTATCACGAAAATTAATGAAACTTATTTTATTCCCTTAATTTTTTGAAGACTTTTACTTTTAACCAAATTTAACTTATCGTGGTGTAAAAAAAAAAGTATGAACACTAGTATGGTAAGTTTTTTTAAAAATTGACGCAACTAACCAACATTCCAAAATGGTATAATACTCTAGGAAAACAAGTTATAAAAAATTAAGGGCCTATTATTTCTTAACAGGGGCCAAATTCCTTAAATTGTAATAGTCAGTAATCACTTTTACTATATGCCCAAAATGGGTTCCTGTTACAATTTCAAGTGCATCAAGCGTTTTCGGAGGGTCTATATATATATATCTAACCAGATTGATAAGATAAACTTACTTCTTTTGATTTACACTTAATGTAAAAGTTAAATAATAATTCCATCCTCAGGTAAATGTACATTTATTCAAAAACAACAAAAAAAAAGTAGAAAATGTAAATTTCTACATTATGTCATGAACCAAGTTGCTAACTTCATAACTACACCGAAGACAATTTTCTGTGCACGCTCCGACTAAAATGTGATTACAGCTCTTATACGAGTAGCTTAAAGTTAAAAGTTATACTCGTATTATTGAGATTGTAACGGAAGGGTATGAATTTTCACATCATTTTGTTATAATGTTTTGTTTCAATATTAAAATCATCAAAAAACAAAGCATTCATTTAAAAATGATTACCTCTTAATGTATACACATACAATAAATTTATAAACTTCACGTGTCTGTACATTTAAATATTTTGGGAAATAAATGATTGAGGGACGCTAAACATAAGTAACTAAATACATTTCTATCATTTTTAGAAAAGTCTGTCTGTCTGTTTTTTTGTGAACGCATGACGCCTAAAGTACTAAATTTAATCAAATCAAGTCATTTAATCAAACAGATACAGTAAGAAAATCATTGAGGGTATCCTCCTGTAACATTTAGTCCGTGTTTTATTAATATCGGTTTAATCTATAAAAAGTTATGAGTATTTGAATTTTACCAGTTTGTTAAATGTTTTCGATGAGTCGATTAAGTGATCTAAGAAATGGTAATAAAATATGTAAAATAAAGTTCTATGGTATTAAACTAACACCTGAACCTGAAACACAGCAAATGAAAAAATATTATTATATTTTCTTACGAAAAATATAATAATTTATATAACTACAATAGTTAATTACGTATTTTCGCCCTCAAAGTTAATAAGCATTATCAATAGATGACATTGTTGAGCAAAGAACCGTTGTATGACTAAGAGACACATTTTTTAAAATGTTTTCACCTGGCCCGGAAGTTCGGCTGTACTATGAAGCTCTATTTATGTATACAAGTTTTGGTTAAACCAAACCTGGCTGGGCCCGGGAGCACAGCTATCCAAATCCGAAAAGGCTATGTAAGTCACAACAAAGCAAACAAAAACATCACCGAAATGATATGAAGTATTTGTCTTAAAGTGTGTGGGTGCTGAATGCTACACGATATATGTAATACGAGTATTAAAACTCTGTATGTTATTGATCGAATAGTCTGGATAAATGTTTATTGCTGACAGCAATTGGCACAGAGTTTGGGAATTTATCGTTAAAATTTTAAAATTTGTTTATTTATTTAATAATAATAGGGTTATTAATTATTATTACAGGTTAGTTGGTTTGGGTTAACATATGTTTTAACTGTAAATACTCATTTTAAATTGTATTTAAATATGTACAAATCAATAAAATTGGAGTGTCTGTCTGTGATTTCATAATAAAGTTTTTTCTTAAACTCGATTAAAAAAACATCATATGAGATTAAAAAAATAATAATTTGCAGGTTACAAAAACTCAAACACTAGTCCTAGCTTATCTCGGAAACTTTCATTGGCGGGTAGGGAACTTTTTAGAGAGCAATCTAAGCTACTTTTTATTTCAGAAATATTTAGGGTTCCTGCGTAAAATTTGAAAAACTATAGAAATTAGGTGTTATCCCCGCTGTTTTAATTTTCATTTTGGTCATCATTATTTTCGTTCATGACAGCCAAATATTTCTCTTAATCCATACTTAATATTATAAATGCGAAAGGAATTCTCAGGGACAGACCCTCTGCCTGTTTATTACCTTTTACGGTTCCACCACTTACCAATCATGATGACATTTGGCACAGAGATAGCTTGGGATATTTTATAAAAACGCATCACACTAACGCATCAGCTAGTATACTAATAAGAATATATATATATATACATATGATTATAAAAACAAAGGGTTGCAATTTTTTTAAGTTACTATGATTCTTAATAGAATTCGGACTTTTTGATATAATTTAAAATAAATGTCGCAATCGGATCAGATCTACAAGGTCTTTAAAAGTTGTTTAGTTAATTTAAAAACATAATTCTTAAAATCGTTACCTTTGAAAAAACACATTAGTGTTACAACAGCTAGCTTCTAGGTTATCCTCATTTCTCTTAAATAACATGCAAACATTCACCGCAGTCAATTATTTGGATGCGGTACTGTATATTTAGTGTATATTTTGTACTAATAATGGATTATTGTAGTCAACGCAAAGTGTCACTTTGGCATGGGATTTATTTACAGAATTACATAATTGAATTGGATTTTTTTAAAACAATATTAATAAATAAATCTTTAACTAAAATTTTATAATAATATAACGAATAATATAAAGAACTTTTATAATGATATCCGAAAATCATTAATTAAAAAATTAAATAAATTTTACTTCTATTACTTGAGTTTTAAAGTGTTTTTTTTTTTGGTTTTCATTAAATTAAGTTAGAGATTTCTTTTTTCATCTAGAATTAAAATACTAAAATGAATAAAAGTAGATTAAGCATTAGATTTATTCATTCACGCCTTTTAATTTCATTATAAAGTGTATTTCAAAGTGCGCCAAACACCTCGGGAGATTCTAATTTCATTAGAGGATTGAGTTTCAAAGCGCGATGTAGCATATCTCTGGTACAAGTGAGCTGCTAATAAAGGTAAAAGTGGTAACATAATTTGCGTAAATAAGTTAAAGAAAATTAAATTTAACGAAGTTTGACCTTTTCAATATATATAAGTCCTTATTACAAGAATTTGCACACTATATATTGAAAATTCCAAAGTCATCTGTCTTATGTTTTCTTATAGCATTCATTGGGTTACATAATACAGTAATTCCCTAAATATTTTGAGTTGTATTATACATATATCATAGATTGAAAATGCATGAAATCCACAACTATGTGATCTAATTGATTTGTATGATATCGGAAAACAATCCCAAATAAAATATTCATTTTTGAAAGGCCCTATCTCAGTGAAAAATGGTCGTATTGAGGTTAAAAAAAAGTTTTGCAGTTATTTTGCCAAAAGAAATATAATTTTTTCTTCATGGACGATAGGTGTCCGGCAGAGTAGAATAGCACCTACCTCTTTCCTACCGAGGTGGCGTACTGTAAGGACAGCCTTTGTTCCAACAGAATAACACTGTAATATGCAATCTTGTCCCTATACTGCTCATAGGAACGCAATGGGGAGTATGTTTTTTTTTACTCGTACCAAAATGGCGGCGAAATGGTTCGCCATCTGTCACTCTCGCTTCGCGCGGGGCGCAAAGTGGGCTACGTGAGTGGCCACTCCTCAGAGTAGTTTTTAATATATGGGGCCACTGCCTACCCCTTAAATAGGAAAAAGACGTGACTGTGTGTATGTTTGTCCCCGGATAACAAAGGAAATCCCTTACTTGGTCACTATAAAAGTTATCTAGCCTGTTTATCAAGTTTCAATTTGCTTCTTTTATTCTCAGTATGTCATTTTTTGCTTAGCTATCCGACTTTAAATTAAAAAGGATCCTTGTGTTTTAACCTTCGACATCTTAACGACTAATTATCACAAAAGAAATTTAAGGGCGGTTTGAAAAACTTGAATAAATTATCTACAGGAATTTATATTGATTTGAATTTTTTTTTGAAGAATAAAGATCTTAACCGATTGAAGTCACACGGCGGCTGGCTGTCGTATGCGGTATGCGGATCTTAGCAAATTAACTTTCTTTTTAATTCCGCAAAGTAACGCTTGGTTCTATTAAATATGTTACGACAGATGTCAGAGATACGGAAATAGTTAAAAAGTCATCCAAAACTTGATAGCTTGAAATTAGGCTATTCTTCAAATAGTTGTGTCGGTTATGATTTACAAACACGTCGCCCTAGGCATAGAATGTTGCTTTTATCTACTCTAACAACATAAATTCGTTGTCATGAAAATTCTGTGATAAATCACAACGATCTCATAAAACCCAAAACTAAAGGTATGTGTTAAAAATAAATATTTTTAGAGTAATCGATATAATTGAATTTAATAATTTTTTAACATAAAGTGGTAATAATATACCCCGTAGTGACAAAAAAACTATGCTTATTTTTTACGAGTAGTTTACGTCTACGTCTTGACATGGGTTGACTTTCTCATTAAACCGAGAAACTGAAAGAAAGTTTACAGAAATGTTTATTTTCTGTGATTTCTTTACTATTAATTCATCGTGTATTTTAGAAATTTTAAGCTATCCGACGAATTGAATAGAACCACAAATGAAAAGGTTAATTCAAATTTGAAACTGTTTAAAAATCGACTACTAATTATGTAGTTTCATATTTTATAGGAAGATATGACATATATTTAAAAATAATTGTATTAGAATATTTTGGTGCATATCATGTCTAGAACGCTATTTAATTTTGTGCAGTATTTTTAATCCGAAAAATAACCTAGAAGACCAAATAGTTATTAATTGCCCCAAGCGTGCCCAGAAAATGGTGAAAATTGGCAAAGAGAATTTATATCAGTATTCAAATAATTAAGCGGTTTCTGTAAGTGATGGTATAACGAATAAAGAAAAATAAAAAAGATTTTTGATTTAAATACAACGACTGTATTTTTTCATATTTAAAGAGTTGCTTCAAGATGACTAAGACGGTAAATAAAGCTATACACAAAATATACGCTTCTTTGTCATTTAAGAGGCTACACCCATAGCCCACTTTTCGCCCCCGCAGGAAACGAGACGTGACGGCGTCGCCGCCATTTTGTTGCGAGTCAAAAAATTCTTACTCCCTATTGCATTCCCACGAGCAGTATAGTGACAGCATTGCATCATCGTCATCATCATTTCAACCTATCACTAGTCCTCTGCTGAACATAGGCCTCTCTCAAAGATTGACACAAAAGTTTGTAGCCCTCATTTTGGGGGGATTTTGCCAAAGTTGCCACGCTTGGCAGGCGGATTGGCAACCGCAGTTTATTTATTCAGATATTCGAGGAAGATGCTGCTGCCCATCTCCAGGTTTTTATTTTCCCTCTGTCGACTTTTACTACAACCACGGGGTGAGATGGGGCTGGGTGCTGTCCGTAAAATACCTTAGACGTTTTTTACGATACTTCTGTTCATCTCTTACATACCTCGGTAGAAAAGAGATAGTGCTACTCTGCCGGAAACCAGCTAAGACAAGCAGTCTAACAAGCAAATACAGCAAAACTACAGATCTCGCCAGTATTACTTCAAAGTGATTAAATAAAATTCTAATTTGGTTTTCAATTTGAAACTTATATGTTTTCCCTCGCATTGGATGCTTTGAAATGAAAGTTCAACAAAAGAGACTAATTGAAACGCGAAACGGTCATGGAATCCAATCATCGCAACTGTTGTGAAAAGTCAATTTAGATTTATTTTTTGTTTAAAAAATAAATTACTATACACAAATTTGGATGTTTCGATTCTTTTTATTTTATTAGAAATTATTTATTATTAATGCAAAGGGTGATTAGAATAAATAATTATGTTATATGCTGAGTAACATCAACATAACAACACCTTGGATTCTGGGTATAAATCCCAGCAGTAGCCAACATTTGTGCAAAAACACAAATTGTTGGGTGTGGTTGTGTTGAGATTAACCCCGTGTCTCTATATTGCATCCTAGCCTACCTACGATCTCATCGCATGAGCATTACATCTGGCGCGTTTAGGACGAGTCAGTGCTATTCTAACTTTTTTTATATGAACTAAGTAACGAGACGAGCGACTTATTCATCTTATGTTAAGAGCTACGCCTGCCCATAAAAATGGCGATGTCACCCAGAACTTAGCTCGGAAATTTATGTGCAGTGACTATGAGAAATGGATTCATACTCGCAGGTCTCATATGTCTCTGCCCTTCCAAATCAAAACACAGTGACATTTGCAATCACTGTTTGACTGCAGATTAAATGGCACTGTGGTGATACCTACCAAGTCGGATCTTGGCACAGGGATCCTGCCCCAGTAATTGATTGACTGCCAGTGGATAGCTTCTAACAGTATTTTTTATTGGTAGGAACGATGTCCGTCACCCAGGCCATTTAAACGAACCTATGATGATGATGTCCTTCATAGTTTTGTTAAAATGACTAGAACCTCAAATATTTTTTTTATTTGTGTGTATCTGTAGAACATTATAGGGTATATATATTCAAGGGTATAGTCAAATACTACATAGAATTATGACGAATTTAATATGACAGAGGGATGTCATAATCCGTAAAAAGAATTAGTATATATTTATAATTAATATATACATTAATATATTCTTAGTCTATGACTTAGAATATATTAATTTATAGACGAACTGACAGCTCCAAAACGACATTGACAAATTTTGATTTGTTTTAGTTTGCGTCAACTAGTGATGTACATTTTACGTCTTTAATAATTTTTACCAGGAAATATAACACAATTATTTTTTCAAAAACATTAAATTATTGAACTCTAAACTTAACAACCTTGTTTAAATGATTCCCCACAGTTCCCTTACATAAATTGTTAAGTTTACATTCATATTTAAGCCGAATGTCAAAGTAAATTTCTATAATGTGTTTCATTATTTATTTTTATTTCATGAAAGTGACGGAACGAGCAAAACGTTTACCTGGTGGCAAGTGCAACGTCTGCCCATAGCAAATGTTGTGTCACCCAGAACATTTACGTGTGACACCAAACTGTGCCCGTCTCCTCGAGACATGGGTTCTTAATTCTGATATGCCCAGTGATTACGCTAGCTCTAGCTAATACCTTTAGAGATTTAATTTTTTTCTCCTATTAACTTTTTACATTTGAGAAGTTGTAGTTGTGTAGTTTGAAAGTTGGATTACATCTTTTGAAGAATATAATAGAATAGAATAGAATATTTTCAATATAGATCATTTACATAATACTTATTGAACGTCATTTTTTTTTAAACGACACTCGGTTAGCAAAGAAATGCCTCTGTCCTGGGAAGAACCAGTAAAAAACCCAGCTGGATTATTTTTTTCAGTCATTTTAAATAAACAATTACAGCAGTTTTATGAAGATGTAGAAACAGCTTGGCAGCGATCACCTCATTCCCAGGGGTTATCACCATCCATGTATTCCTTAATATTATAATAACCCTTCTTAAAAAGTCTTTGTTTAAAAAATAGTTTGTACTTTTTTATTGAAAGACTTTGTGCACTTTGTTGAAGTGAAGGATATGTTAAATAACCTTCAGCCTTAGATGAAAATTCTCTTTTACTTATGAATGGCGCTCGGCTACTTAATTGTCGGAAGAGGTTGTATGACATTACAACACTCTTCACAAGCTATTTTAATCTTAATTTTGCTGCAAATTGAGTAGCTCTTGGACTCCAACTTACCCACCCAATTAATCTTAGCCATTTGAATCTAAATATGGGGTCCAGTGGGAATCGGTTGGACAAATAAAAAGAAAGTTAACATTTTGACAAAATTTGTCAGATATTGAAAAGGCAAATCTGTAATGTATTTTTAATATAAATATTGAGGATAAATATCGATAATTTATAAAGTCGATAAATTAGAGTCGAACTCAAAAGCCTACATGTAAATAATGTTTACTCGTATGAAAAATCTATCGATCAAAATCATGCAAATTATAACAACAATTTGACTTTTTCCACGTAAAATATGAAAGTTAACAATACGAATAAATGAATTTTAAACAGAATATAACAGAAATTAAACCAAAAATAAACACAGCAGTGATGACGTCCGGAGAATTTGCCTGTGAAATGTGCACTTATCAGGATAATTTCTATGATTAACACCACAGCCAATCACCATTGTTGAAGACAACTCTTTTAACTAAAACTAACCACTATGTATTACAATAAATGCAAAAAAACTAGGACGTTAATTCTACGCGTGCTAACTTGTGCTAATCTGTCATTCAAAACGGGTTACAGTGTCATTACATTCTTTCCATATTTATCTTGCACTTTTAACGTAAGGAATTTTCTTCCTTTCTCACACTATGTCCGTCTATATATTCTAAGTTTATGATAAAAACATTACAAATGTAAATAACATTTATAAAATGTAACAGTTAAACAAAAATAACTTATTTTTTCCACAAATAACACTTTTTAAAAAAAATATTAATGAAAAAAATCTCATAGTCTGTTTAAATAATTTTATTTCAGGAAATGCTACTTATTTGACCCTCTTAAAATATATTGTCGTAACATCTATTACAATCAGTTAACACGACGTAATCGCTCCCTGTAGAATAATGAAACTAGGATTAATCACGCCCCTTATCCTTTGTCTATGTTTGCTAATTACAAAATTGTGTAAATATATTACAGTAATTTAAATTACACAATATTGTTACGAGCTTCAAGTTAAGAAATTGTTATTAAACGGAATGACAAGCTTGCATTAATTATATACAAAAGCCGGAGTTTTCTGTCTTCTTTGCTAATGCAGTGTATGTGTACTATGTCTTGTATTCCTAAAGAGCTTCGATGACCTTGTTCTTGACTTTGATCTGGCGTCGAGACGTAGCCTATTTTTGATCTGATTTCCCTATTCCCTGATAAGGTTTAGTCTGGTAAGTTAGCTTACTTAATGTGTCGTTACAATATTTTTATTCCTCAGACACTTCGTGTCTCCTCACAATGTATTTATTCGCCGCCGAGAAATAATATATAATATATAATAATAATAAAAGAAGAATTCTATACGCTTTGTTCTCTCAATGCCCATAACATTGTTATAACATTTAAATTTATACACACACTGTGGCGGGGACAGGACGGGCCAAGGCAGAAAAAGTGTACTTCGAGGAGGGATGACCGTTTACTACAACTTACAGGAACACGCGGATAACGGCTGTGTGGGCCCGAATTGAAGTCGTTTGAGGAGTGCGAGTGGGCGAGCGTACAGTTCGCAGTCATCGTCATTGTTTCAGTCTATCTCAAGTCCACTGCTGAACTTAGGCCTCCCCCATAGATAACCACAAAAGTTTGTAGCTCTTATTTTGGAGGGATTTTGCCACAGTTGCCACGCCTGACTGGCGAGTTGAAATGTGCTTGTTGGAAATGTAACCTTTTTAAAGTCACCAAAACTAACCAGATACAAATAGTACAGCCAAAGAGATTTTATTACTAGTTTATACATGCTATATGCGAAAAGGCTTTCCCCGACCTATTATGTATATAGACCGAGCGTTCGCCACAAACCTCATACTAGTTCGGAAGTCGCGTTAGTTGATCGCTATTCGGTCGAACCATTTGTACTCAAATTGTTAACTGAACTTTTAAGTGCTGCTTTATGCTCAAGGTTGAAGTAGATTCAGTATTCATTATCATCAGAAAACAAAGGATGTCCTGTATGTCTGTTAATGATATGTAAATTTTTAGTATAATTATTTAAATATAATTTTAGCAAAAAAAAACTATTTTATGGAAAACTCTCTCCCATAAAATGTTTTCTTGACTAGACAAGCAAATTGTTAAACTGATGTTAAGTCCAACGTTTGCCATAACAAACGGTGTGACACCCAGAACATTTATGTGTGACACTACACTGAACTTGGCAACATGAGAGATCCAACTGATCTCTCATATTAAGTCTCATATGCCCAGTTACATCATACCGTGTGATAGCGGCTTAAGAATCTACCACCCCATCTCAACCCGAAGGTGTCTTAAAGGACGACAGAGGTAAAATTAAAACCAGGTGATGGGGAGCAGCATCTTCCATCTGAATAAATAAACTTCGGTTGCCAAACCTCCTGCCAAGCGTGGCAACTATGGCAAAACCCCTCCAAATTGTGAGCTACAAACTTTCAATGCAACCTATGGAGAGGCCTATGTTCAGCAGTTAACTAGTGATAGGCTTAAATGATGATGATGATATGCCCAGGAATTACTCTAGCAGTGACCTTCAAACCGATAGAAAGTTATGTTTGCACACTACTGCTTCACGGTATAATAACTGGTCCTGCGGAATACTTAGACGGATTCCAGCAAAGAATCCTACGTTTTGACGTTGTAGAGCCACATTGCTGTGTACTGGCTACTACAAATAAATGTGCCTGCTCGATGAGGAAATTACGATGCTGTATTTATATCTATATTAATTAATAAGTGTATTTATATGTATATGTGGAATAAGTGACAAGAATAGGCCATAGTGAATATGTTCCTGGTGGTAGTACGTAGAAATTGTAATGATAGGCGGACTATATACTCCTTTTTCCATAGGGGTAGGTACGACCAGAGACCACACCCGTAATCCACTTTTCGCCCCCGCGAGAAACGAGACGTGACGGATGACGAACTTTATCGCCAACATTTGGGTATGAGTCAAGAATTTCTTTTTACCATTGCGCTACCAAGAGCAGTATAGTGACAGCATAGCATATTATTCTGCACGCATAAAGACTGTACGTACACGATACTTTAGTCGCCTCTTACAAAACCTCGGTAGGAAAGAGGTAGGCTCGTTTATCACCTTCAATACATTTTTTTTAATATTCTTAAAACCAGTAAACCTGCTGACTATATAAACTCTGACAGTTCATGTCAGCATACAATATATATACTTCCCATTAAAAATAGCTTAATTATTGTATTTTTAAGCGACCTACTTTTTTCTCCAATCCACGGCTTAACTCTGATTTCATAACATTATAAATTATTCACCACTTTATTTAAGCCATTAAAAGTCTATACGTTCGACAGTAATAAACGAACTCTCTGACAAGAATTTAAATATACGAGTATGTTAATGCTATTGAAGATTTTGCTAAGCTTTAGTGGTTTTAATATTTACATGCGTATCTTGACGTTACTTTTAAGATCTTTGTTGAACAAAATTTTTTTCTACTCTGTGGGTCACACAAGTTTGATTTCCGCACGAGACAAACATTTGTGAAGCCTACTGAAGTTTTTTCTGGTGTTCGTTCATTCGCAATCGATGTCTGTAAAACGCATTCACAACACCACTGACACTCTATTCTTATTATAAACACATGCGTGCTTCCAGATTTTGTATTGGAAATTACAATTCTGTCAATACGGTTTGCGTGTGATCTGTCTTCGATCCCCGGTGCCGGCACCACTAAAATTGTTCCTTTTAAGTGAGTTTACCACGTGTTCAACAGTGAAGAAAAACTTGTGAGGAAAAATCTTCCGAGAACATGTGAAATTGCCAACTCGCATTGGAACTACGTGGCGGACTCTTCCCGGGTCCATCTCTGAAATGATCTGTTCAGCTGTGAGAAATTTTTAGGCGTTTACTATGTCTAGTAGCAGAACAGCCTGGTGATGATGATGAAGAAAGTTAACAGTAGTCGGCAATGAAAACATAGAGGGATAATGTCTGATGAGAATCAAAAGCCACAAATGGGTTACAATCCATTGAAACATACATTTTTAAGTCACTAAAACAACTTTTATTACTTTTTATGGATTATTACAATTGTTTTTATGGATTATCGCGTATTAGAATCTTTACAATGCCGTATTAAAGAGAATGAACAGAACAGATCTTCGATAGCTTGAAAGATTTATAACAATCTTGAAAGCTTTTTAGGGCTAGTAGTATGGCGTGCCCATCCGGTTCTGTTCGAATTCACCGGAGATGGTCCATTTATCGCACAAAAGACTATCTAGTCTGGACTAAAAATCGATTACTCAAGTTCTGAGATCTCAAAACACTTTGTGGTTCAACTTCCGGAGTAAGCCGTACGCCTTCTGCAGAGTAAAATCAAACTGAATATTGAGCTTATAGACGACATTTCCGACTGAATCTTCAAGATACGCCTAGTGAGCAGAATACCTGACTTTTACGCCACGGCCCCTGGGTTCTAATCCCAGCCGGAGCCAACATTTGCTTAAAAACACAAATTGTAGGTTTATGGGTCCGGTTTTATTGTGAATGTAAATGTTTATTTCTGTAAAACGCACCCACGATACTGGAAAAAATCCGACTTGTGGGGCACCGTTTTTTAAAAATAAATAAATATTAATAACAACTAACGATTGGAGTGAGTCTGTGTTAGCACTTAAAAATAATATTATAGTGACCCAATTAAAAAAACCAAAAATAACTAAGAACAGAGTATATCATCCTATAGAATTTCTTAATTCATGTGCACCAAGTGTGTCTTTAGACAAACTTTAAGCTTAGTAGCTGCTGCAATGCTAACGCTCAACCTGGCCTGCAGCGCGTCCCACATAGTCGACATTTAATCGTAGCCACTATTGGCGCTAATGTGCTTATTCCCGGAGTGCCATACTCCCAAAAGATCATCTATAGCAGTTACCATTGAAAATTGCTGTCGCTATGATCATTATTAAGCACAACACCAAACGATAAATACGGAAGGTACTATGACACAGTACAGAGGCCATGTTTACACATAATCTTTTAATTTATTCTCGTAATTAACCTTCATCTAACTTCATTTCATGCATTATGATTAAAAAACTATAATCTGCAAAGTCAATCTGTATACATTAAAATGTAAATGTTTGTTTGTTCAAATTCTTAAATATCAGAAAGTTTTTTACCAATTACTTTGAAATTTTGACACAAAGTTGCATTGGAATGCGCAGGTGTTTTTATATATATACAAAAATGGATGTCGTTAAATCTGTTTGAGATTAATTGTTTCTGGAGTCAACACGGTTTCATCAATTATCATGAAAATAGGCACATATATTTATTTTTCATGGATAAGGTTTTTATGCTATCAACTTTGTTGAAATTTGCCACTTGATGGCGTTGCAGCACATCAACTTTAATACCGCTCAACCGAATGCTATGCAAATATGTAGTATATATAGGTATTTGAGAGCGGAGAATATTTTTGCGCAATCCACTTAGTGGCAACTCGCCACTGGATGACGCTGCGGCATATCAACCTGTATTAAATATACACAGGCAGGGCAACGTCTCCCGGGTTCTGCTAGTATATAATAATTACGAGTATAATCATAAATAATAACGTCATAATCCGGCTTAAGAACTAGAAATTTCACTCCAATTCCGAAAAACTAATAACAATATTCCCATCCATAAACATTATTTTATGTATATACTTAATATGTTGTTTTGTAGTTCATTATTTGACAATATTAAGTGTTTGTATGTATTTTTATTATATTGCCGTTAAATATATGTATTTCTTAAGTTTATTTCCGTTCTAGATTATGTTTGTCTCTATTTTTTTAAAATTATTTAGGGCAGACCGGGGATGGTTGACCACGTTTTTGGCTATAATTTTTTTTTAAAAGCTATTGTCTTTATGTTAATGAGAAATATTGTAGAGTGTGCCAAATTCCATAGTCAATTATAAAAAAAAAGGTTCTATGTAAATATTATTAAATAAAATCAGGATTTTTTCAGTTTTAGGAAACCTCTCCGCGATGGTCAACCTGCCCCAATGCTGGGGTAGGTAGACTAGTCAACTAGAGCAGGTTAGCTTAAATTACGGGATGACAAAATTTAATGTGTAATAAAAATTTCACAGAAATATTCTTGGTGACACGGCATATCTCATTGGCAGACGTTGCTAGTACCATCGGTGGTGAACGTTTAACTCGTCTCGTCACTTTATCCGATAAAAAAGTCATACGTTTTGCAGAATTCTTCGCAGACGGGCTTATTTATAATTGAATGATTAATTTTTCTCTCAAACTTTGATTTTTTTCGTAAACCATAAATATTTTCGAAAAACAGCAACATATGGATCATAGTCAACAAACCGCAATACGTAATTGGCCTAACAACCCCGACCAGAGCTTCTGCCTTCAAAAATTCACTAAACTATAATGCTTTGCATAATAGTCATAATACGTATTTGTATACATTTTATAATAATTTACTTTCAATTTCAAATTAAATTTATATGAACTTGACTATAAATTACAATGTAAAAACGAAAAAGATGTGTTGATGAAAAACTACTTAGGTATCCCAATTATTGATATTGCGCTCTAACTGACAGCTAGACATTTCCTCGTGTCTCGCGTTCTGTGCGAATGACCGGTCAAGCAGCGAGCTTTCTTTGAGTGCAACATTGATTCTCTCAGTCAAACCTGCAAGAAGCTAGGAGCATCTAGTCTACCTACCCCAGTTCCCAACCAACCCCGGTATGCCCTAGTTATATTGCAGTGCCATAATAGAGTTCATGTTCGATTTAAGGTGTTAACTTTAAGGTTGAGCAGAAAAGAGTTTGTGTTTGTGTTTCATTTTCTGTGAGCTTATCGCTGTTTTAATAAATATTTTCAGCTATTTGGTACCAACCTACCAACACTATATAGTACGGCTGCTAGCTACTTTACCTGCTGAAGTAAGTTTGACTGGATTAATATTTTTACGAGCTATCCCGATTAGGTACCAAGGAAATAATGAACGCAAACAAGTTTTTAAATTGTTGTAGAGATAGTGCGTGTTTTCATTTCTTTAGAATCGATACGTATGGTTACTGGTGATATGATTATTTTGCAGGAATCCGTATAGGTGTGTACCACTGTAGTGCCAGTTAATCTGTCGTCAAGCAGTAATGTGATTTGGTTTGAAAACTAACGTTATGACAGGGAAAAATAACTTAAGAACTGACGTCTCAGGGTAATGAACGTCCTATGGTGCACCAAAGAAATGTTCTGGGTGACGCAGCATTTGTTATGGGCAGAAGTTGCATCCTATCATACGGTAAACGATTTGCTCGTCCCGACACTTTCTTCTATAAAAAAGCTGTATGGCTCGGTGGTCTGCATCGTTCACTGCTGGATCCTGGGTTTAAATCGTAGCGGACATCAATATTAGTCCAATACATTTATATATATTTTACATAAATTGTAAGTCTCGTAACCGTGACACTACATCTGAATCATTCTCCAATTTTATGGCAGATGGCAGAGAGCAGGCATAACACGGTTTCAGGAAAGAGAAGAATAGTAGGCCTCTTATAATATTCGCGTTAAAATTTAATATATAAAACGTTGGATGGAATATGGAAGAGTAGCGTCTTCTGGAACAGGCATTTATATGTTTTAAAAGAGGTCGCTCCAGGCTGTAACTCTGTTTTACATTAGTAAAGATACATAAATATATATAAAATTAAAAAAATATTTATATTTACAGCACTTTAATGTATTCGACACAGATGAGAACTTTTTTTTATTTATAGGATAAAGAGACGAAACGAGCAAAACGTTCATCTAATGGTAAGTGTAACGTCTGCCCATAGCAAGTGCTGTGTCAATCAGAACATTTCTGTGTAACACCACATTGCGCCCGTCACCCTGTGTGTGTGTTTGATGTATGCGTGATAACGCTAGCTCTCAGTGCCCTTGAAACCGAAACACAGTAATGATTGCACACTTTTGTTTCTCAGTTGTATAACTGGCCCTAGAATGATACCTACCTAGACGGATTCCTACCACCAGTGAACTTCACTTCTGGCTATTAACCGAAAAATACGATATGGACGAAATCGGCCAGGAATAGATAATCGTTATTATTATCAATCTGAAATCCAATTTAATTTTAAGTAAAAAGATTTAAAGGCGAGTAATAATAATGTTATGCACATAAAATATTACATTTTTATCTAATTCATATATATGAAAAAGCGCAAAAAATATTCTTATTAGCCACCGTTATTTTATCAGATTAGATTTAAAGTTTTACACTTACCTTTTATGAGAATAACTCAATTTGAGCCACAAAGGCTTCCACGCGCAAAGGTTTTAGTTAGTCAGAAAGCGTTGACAGCCTTAAATGTATATATGTATACGTACACGTGTCCATAGAGCGCGCTTTTATTAATTTATCTTCATTATCTGCGAGCAGATGCTTATTTAACATGACATTGAACTAAATTTATAATGTATTTATAAAGTAATTAAATAAAATTGTTCTAAAGTTTACTGAAAAATAGATACATACAGTCACTCCTTTTTCCCGTGTAAGGGGTAAGCAGAAAGCAGAACCGTAGCCCACTTTTCACCCACTGCGGACAGTCATGACGGGTGGGGAACCACGTTGTCGTCAATTTGGTATGAGTCAAAAAACTCCTACTCCCATTACGTTCCCACGAGCAGAATAGTGACAGCATTGCATAGTATGGTATTATTCTGCACGAATAAAGGCTATCCGTACAATACCTTAGTCGCCTTTTACGACATCTTGGTAGGAACGAGGTAGGCACTATTCTACTACGGACACCTACCGTTTAACTTAGTACAATAGTATATATAGTAGAACTCAATATTATATTAAAAAAAATATGAAAAAGAAATACAATCAGTAGTTTTCATATCGATAAGTACGTCCGTGAATAATTTCGCCAGAGTCAAATAATACATGATAATGGAACTGTGGAAAGTATCTCTGCCTCCCGTGCGGGGTCGGCGCACTTCACGTATCTTAAAGGTAGTAAAATTATTATTTTTGAATTACTTAACATAAAGAATAAAAAACGGTTCCATGCCACTGATAGTGATTCAGTTTGTGCTATATGTTCGTCATAGAGCATTTAGTTCTTATGTAACATGAGTTCAGTTGCATTTGAATGATCCTTCTATCATACTATTCAAGCGTTACATCAAATATGGCAAAATTTAAGTGAGTAGAATCTCTACTATTTGCGCTAAATTTTCAATTGTAAGTAGTAACAATTGCCAAGAAACTACTACACCTGGAGAAACATAAGATCACTCACAACTTTTGGTTGAAATCAACAAATACAAGAAGCATCAATATAATAAAAATATTCAGTCAAATAAAAAACATGTTCTAGTAAAATTTATTTACATTCACTGCAATCTTTTCTACACTGATTTACATAAAAAATCAAATTTGGCTACTTCAAATAAAAGCAAAACAGGAAAAAGTTAGCACAAGGAGTGGTGAAAATTGGAGTGAAAATTTGTAGCAGCTATTTAAATGCAAATAATGAAGCGGCTCCAACGGCGTGATTAAATGCCGCCAAAAGAATCACATGAAAAACGTTTCCATTTAAACAGAATAGCAATTTTCTCCAGTAACGGTTAAAACACTACGTGATAAACAAAAATAAATTGATAAAGTTATATTAAATGCTTTATTTAGTTATTCTTTCAAAAGGTCAATGGAGCCAGCGGTTTTTCCGAACTGATACCGGCATAGGGATCTTCAAGAAAATATCCTTTTTCTTTCTCAAAGGCCGGCAACGCAACTGCTATTCCTCTGGTATTGTAGAGCATTATGGACGGCGGTGACCACTTACCATCACGTGATCCAACCTTCGCGTTTGTCCCCTTTTTTATAAAAAAAATTGACTATAGGTGTCCGGGAGAGTAAAACAGCACCTACCTCTTTGCTACCGAGGTGTCGTAAGAGGCGAGGTATTGTATGGACAGTCTTCATTTGTGCAGAATAATACCAGAATATGCAATCATCATTATCATTTCAGCTTATATTAGTCCACTGTTCAACATATGCCTCGCCCATTGCCACAAAACAGGGATCTATGTCAGTTACTTTAGTTCTGCTGCGGATATCATCGTTACAGATTTTATCACGCAGAGAAACTGTGAGCATACCTCTCGCTGAGCGATTCTGAGCTTACTCATGCGGCCTGCAGTGAAGGACCATGTCTCTGTTCCGCATAACATCACTGGCAACACGCACTGGTTGTAAACTTTTCATTTGCGACTTAGAGGTATTCTCGACGAGATGATGTGACGCAGTTTCCCGAAAGCTGCTCAGCCGAGTTAGATCCGTCGATTGGCCTCTTGGCCGAAGTTGGACCTACGTAGTCGGACAATCTGTCCTACGTATACGTCGACAACTTTGATCGTAGTGTTGCCAAAAACAACCGGTATAGGTGTCACATGGACGTTAGTCATGATCTTCGTCTTGTCCTTCAAGCCTTATCACCTTAAGGTCATTGAGCATAGTGCTACTCCAGCAATTCTGCCATAATGACTTTGTCGTCGGCAAATCGAAGGAAAGCAATGTATTTGCCATTGATGTTAATACCGTATCTATTCCAATCCAGTAGCTTGAACACATCTTCCAATGCAGCGGTGAAGAATTTCGGGAATATTACATCGTACGGTCCTTTCACCTTTCTCCATTTGGATCGGTTTCGTGCTCTGATTCTGTACTCGGATAGCCATCGTATCCTTATTGTACAAACACTGCAGCACTTCGATATACCGACAGTCAATCAGGTATCGCTCAAGCGACTGTTTTGTACAATCTGGCGAAGGGTATGTTGTACTAAAGCCTTTTCGGAATCTGGTTTGTACGGTAGGCTGGAAATCGTCAAGTCTGCTTATGAGATTCATAATGACTCTTGAAAACAGCACATAGACGTCGTTCTGAAGGACTTAAATTACCGGTTTTTCACTCGCTTTCAGAAGCTCCGCTGTAATTCCGTCCTCACCCGGCGCTTTGCCATTCTTGAGCTGTTTGAGAGTCATACTAATCACGCTCAGACTGACGTCCCGGATATCAACCGAATACTGTTGGACGAGTTTTGCTCTTGGGTCGTAACCCACACCAGTGTGTGGCTCCAACGACGATGTGTACAGCTGTCCATAGAATCTCTCGATCTTACTCAAAATCTCTGGACCAGCGAGAATGACGGTACCACTCTCGGTCCTCAACCTTATCAGTTGGCTCTTTCCGGCAGACAGATCCCTGGCAAAGACCTTGGAGCTTTAGTTTCACTCTACAGCTTCTTCAATACGGGCTATATTAAAGTTGAGTAGGTCTCGCCGCATACATTGGGCGATCTTTGTATTCAGTTGTCGATATGCTGACACGTCAGTCGAGGACTGTAGCTTCATTTCACGCCTAGCCTCCATGAGACTGATAGGGTAATCGGAGAGCTTCTGGATCTTCTTTTTGCGGCAGGTCTTGAAAACTTTGCCCCACCGCCTGGACAGTTTCCACGAACCTCTCGTTCATACCGTTCCACTGTAATGCAACCATCGAGGCACTGAAAGCGATTATGCATTTCAATATGCCTTTTACCATTTTGTGATCACTGTTGATTTTTACCCTAGTGATCACAGAGACATCATTGAACACCTGTCGTTTGGTCGCCATTACGAAGTCTATCTCGTTTTTGGTAGAACCGTCCGGGCTCATCCAGGTCCTATTTCCTGTGGAAGCCGCTTTTTAAAGAAGGAGCTCGTCGGAGGAGGAAGAAATGGTTCGTCCTTCTCGTCGTCATGTATATGCAATTTTTTCACTATAGTGCTCGTGGGAATGGGGAGTAAGAATTTGACTTGCACCAAAATATCCCACTACTGAGCACAGGCCTTCCTCATTTCTGAAAGGGTTTTGAAGCAGGGAAGTGTCCGCCACGCTGCTCTACTTTACATGTCTTCCTTACATTTTTATTAATGAGACATGCAGGTTTCTCACGATGTTTTCCTTCACCGCTGAGCACGTGGCAAATCTTTAAAATGCAGAACAATTTTAGTGATGTCTTCACTGGAGGTGAACTCAGGTTTCTAAGTATTATCTTAATACTCGTTTCTTTATTGAATGAATGTGACGAAACAAACAAATTGTTGACCTGATGGTAAGTGCGGAGTCTGTCCATAACAAATTCTGTGTCACCCAGAACATTTCTGTGTGGCACCGCACTGCGCCCGTCACCCTGAGCAAGTTCTTTAATCTCACATGCCCAGTATTTACACTAACTATAAGTGCCCTTTAAATAGAAACACAGTAATATTTTCACAGTACTGCTTGACGAGAGAATAACTAGACGGATTCACTGCATAGGAATCCTGCCCGCAGTGACTGCTATTAATTAGGAATGTGTTACTAAAGGTACTCGTATGTTACCCTTATGCATCAGTTCTTAAGTCTCATATGATCCGTATTTATAATAGTTGACAGTGCCCTTCAGACCGAATCAAAGTATTGTTTACACACTGCTGCTTGGCAGCAGATTAACAGACACTGCTGGTGCCGTGCATACAATCCTCCATAAGAATTCTAACAACCAGTGAATTACGCAATAAAGTTGTAATGTCGGAGTTTTCATTTTAGAAACATAGAAATTGAGTTACGAAAGTGTTAATTCAGATAGCTGAAAGATTCTCATCAACATATGACAATATGTTCAAAACATATTTTCATCACATAATATTATGTACTGGCCCACCAAAAACATTCAGTGTTTGCAAAAACGTTTCTGATGTTAGTAAAATGTGATCTATCATATGATACAAATTTTGTATAGTACGGCAAAATTTATTATGAGCGCATTTTGTGTTACGAAAGCTTATTAATATTCCGTTCATTGAGTCAAATAAGCTTTCGTAATAAATGGAAGCCGGTTGAATATTTTGATCCCCTCTACTGTTACGATCGCAGCTTTAAGTAAGCTCAATCAGAGCTAAGCATTATTTGGACGTGCAAAAAGAGCGAATGAATAACGTAATAACGTGAATAAAAAATATTATTTGTATTGTATTTATATAAATAAAAAACAATAGCCGCATGTATGAAAGATCATCCACTTGAGAACGGCTCGACCGATTTGACTGATTTTTTTTAATAAAATTTATATGAAACTATTTTTACGGATTTTATCGCGTTTGATTTAAAATATTTGTAACCCGACGTTTCGGGCGGGCACTTTACAGCACCCATGGCCACGAGAGGACTGAGGTGGCAGATGTCCTGATGTCCCCGATAACCCGAAGTACCTTCAGCTTTTAATTATTATTTTTAGTCCGATCTACGCTGAAAGAGCTAACTGTGTCTTACAGCCTTGCAGTGGTATGCTTGGTTTTTGATTTAATTTTATTAATAATAGGATCCCAAGCCGGTGGTAGTACCCAACCTTCTTCCCTTTGAAATTAGGATGTTTTTTTTTAATTTCAATAGCCTTGCGAATCATCCTTTGTAGGTGTTCTTTTGCAAGGATTTGTGGTCTATCTGATGTAATGGTTGGGATGATCCAGAACGTGGTCACACACTGCAGACTTCCTAGAGCGTCGATGCTTCACATCAGCTATATGTTCTTCAACGCAGGTTTTTAAGGATCTTTTACTTTGCCCTATATAAGAGAGATCACATTCACAAACCAGTTTATATACTCCTGCATCTTGTGAAGGGATGTTACACTTAACTGATGGTAAAAACTGATATATCTTTTTAGCGGCTGATTTATCTTCTTTGGCGGGCTTGAAAAATGTTCTTATAAAAGCTCGCTCAAATATATAGCCAAGTATAACAGCAAGTACACACTCAACTGTGGCCAGTTTCACTCGGTAACTGCGATGAAGGCGCTTAACCCGAAGCTTGTTGTCTTGCAAAACTTGCTTGACATGGCTCGGCGGCCAGGTGTTTACTGTCACAGATCCCTTGTGCACTCTGAAACAAAGAGTTAACCACGGTAGCTATTTATAGCTTCACGGTAACTGTGAAGGATGGTGGTGAGATGGGTCTTAAATATAAGAAACCATTATGATTTTTTTTGTGTTCGTAATATGTAAGATACGAGTAAAAAAATTTTTTGGAAAATCCACCGGAAACGTGAATGGAGAAAACTTTGATGGTAATGTGACGATGATGATATTTTTGTTTTAAAATCTCAATAAAAATATAACGTTCAGTTTGATAGTTCTGCTGTCAGATATTTTCAGTACGAATTTTTTTTTGCTAAGCGCTTCATTAGTAAAATGCACCCGCACGAAGCTGGGTCAAGTCGTATATACTATAGGTAAATGCAAAAGCAACTCTCTCTGTCCCTCTGTCTGTTTCTTACCTTTTCACAGCTTAAGCGTTAAACCGATCTTGACAAAATTCAGCACAGAGAAAGCTCGCTTCCTGTAGACGGATAAAGGATACTTTTTACTCCGGAAAATTAAAAGGGTTTCCACGGAACTTTTAGAAAATGTAAATTCATGCTGTCGTAGTCGCGTCTAGTACTGTTACAAAGACAGCCGATAGGTGTCCGGCATAATAGAATAGCACCTACCACTTTCCTACCGAGGTGTCATAAAAGTCGACTAAGGTATTGTACGGACAGCCCTTATTCTAGCAGAATAATACCATAATATGCAAGGCTGTTACTATGCTGCTCGTGGGAAAGGTATATAAAAATAATCTATACTAAGTGGTGGTAGGATTCCCCGGCAGCTTCTGCCTGAAGGGCACTGAGAGCTAGTTTAATCAATGGGCACATGAGACTTAAGAAGTTATGTCTCTGGGTGACGGGCGCAGTGTGGTGCCACACAGAAATATTCTGTGTGAAAAAGCATCTGTTATGCGCATACTCGTACATTACACTTTCCATCAAGTGAATGTATAGAAAGTTTTATATTTTATCAGAAGCCGCTGCGGGTACAGTATACAGTACAGTTAATAATTTTCATAACGCTAAACATTTTGTTAATGCTGGTTGCGGTGCGAAGTGAGCATCGAAATGTCAAAAATTAACTTATATTTTTATCAAAACGTAATATTACACAAATATATTCTACAATTTGAGAAATAAAATTGAAATGTGCATACATTTCAATTTTATTTCTCTGATGATGCTAATATAACGTTTACCTAACGATCTGAATACAGAGTACCTTATATCTTTATAACAATCTTTACATAATTTATGATAGTTAATGACTGTAAATTAACGACGTTAGTTAATACTTCGAGGAAATCTGTTATGATTACAACATTTATTTCTTGATGAAAAATATTATTTGTATGCATTGTCCAGTTTTTATACATCAGCGTGCGTTTACATATAGATATAATTTCAAAATACGAGTATAACATCAATTGTGGAAAGTCATACACAAGAAAACTGGGAAAATAAAGATTTACAATAATAAGTAAGTTTTTATAAACTTCAACCCGCGGACTTATTGAATCATACAAAGAAGTTGAAGCTAATGATTTTTACTGACATACTAATTAAAAGTACTGCGGGCCATTAGGTCGTCATTGGCATGTGCACATGAACTGTTAGTTAAGAATGTTAATGTCGGAACTGAGATATTTAAGTTAAGACCAGCCGCGACATTATTAAAACATTTAAATTATTAAATAAGAAAAAAACAGAAGATTTATGGGGTATATCTGGTATGTTGACAGATTCAGTAATTTACATTCTCTCACCACCTTTGGCATCGTTGTGTAATTCTTGCATTGATAAGGTGTATTTCCTGACCTTATAAACTGCAGTAAAGTAATGCCGCTTTTAAATCTGGTGAGTCTAAACACCCCAGGCAATTTTAGGCCCGTATCCCTATTACCAGTTTTAAGTCAATTATTTGAGAAGTTATTGCTTAACCAAATTGTGTCTTTCCTTAACACCAATAAGTTATTGTATGACCATCAGTTTGGTTTTACCAAAGGGCGCTCCATAACTGATGCAGGAGTTAGTTTAATTCAATACATTTACAGTGGTTGGGAGGACTTTCAGAATGCTATTGGCGTATTCTTTGATTTATCTAGAGCATTTGATTGTGTAGATCACAAAACTCTGCTTTGTAAGCAGAAAATGATTGGTTTAGAAAAGCAAGCTCTTTTTTTGTTGGATTTTCCTTTAATCGGAATAATTGGATACAAATGATTCCGATTAAAGTTTCTAACTCAGTAGGCTCTCAAGTAAAAATAGGGTATACCACAAGGATCTATTCTGGGCCTATTTTTGTTTCTAGTCTATATAAATAATCTACTATACCTAGTGCAGATTCTTACAAATATAGTATTGTTTGCAGATAATACAACAAATATCAGTTAAGGTCAAACGAAAAACAGAGGAGCTAAATGAAGTAAATAGTTATCTGAATAATATTTTAGATTGGTTCCATGCAAACAATTTAGCTCTAAATACCAAAAAAACAAAATGAGCATTACTGCATATACAATTTGCATTACTTTTGGGGATCACATTAGATTGTAAGCTTCAGTTGGGTCCACATATATTCTATTCATAATATTAAACCTTAGCTATTAACTCAGTTCGGCTGCGTATGCCGTGAGAAAGATCCGTCATATTACGGATATACTCGTAGCTACTGCAAGATTAGTTTACTTTACCAATTTTCACAGCTTGAGGTTTTATGGTATTTTATTATGAGGATATGCGGCTGACATTAATACAATCTTTACTTTGCAGAAAAGAACAGTCCGCGCAATCTATAATACACACTCTCATGAATATTTTAAATTTTACAAGCCAGTATATTTATGAAAAGGTTATAAGTAAAGTTAAAGTTTATGGGCCGATGCACACGTATTTATTATAAAATCCAGAAGATATAGTATATCTAACAGAGACTACATTTAAAACTTATTTTAAAAAAAGTCTGTGCTCCATAGCTTATTAAAATTTGAATATTATTTCAATGATAAGAACTCATGGAAAGTATCCATCCAGGGAGACATCAAGTAATGTTTAACACAATGTGATTGTTATTTTGTAAGCAGCTACGTAATATGTATTTTTAGGTAGGCATAGGTAATTACAACGTTATGTAATTATAAACAATAAATGTAAATTGTGTTGTGGAACATTAAAAGTGCGCTCTGTAAAGTAAAAACAATAACTGCAGTAATGGTAATTTGTTTGGTAGACTTGAGTAATGTCTTTGCTTGCGGCGGAGTCGTGTGGCGGGTCGTCCACTTCTCTTTGAAATGGTTGAGGACGGCGATGACTGCCACATATGTCATACTTGTGAACAGGTGCTGTTGGTGGAGGCTGGTCTGCTCGAGCTTACAATTTACTTATATATTAATTGAATTAATCTTCTCTGAGATTTGATCATGGAGCGTGCTTTGGTATTCTTTGTAAATTTAATTATAATTTATTTTTGACTAAAATAAAAAAGGATTTCCGAGAAAGAGGAGGTCTCCGTCAGAGGAACCTCATTACGAAACGGCGGTAGATTGTAAAGAAATGACGTTTGACAAACGAAATTTATATTTCTTGCGTCGAAAAACAAAGAATTATCACATCATTTTCATTTAATTTCATTCCATTCCCAATTAAAATTAAATTGTGCTGACTTTATATTTTTAGTAGTTATTATTTTATTAATGCTGATATATGCATACTATACGTATACGTACGTACGCATTAAAATATAATAGAAACCACCAACCCGTTTCTTGGGTATAATAAATATGAACTCGAAAAAATCTTAAAGTAATAAAAAGGTGGAGGAATAACCATTTCAGATATGCCAAAATTAAAATATGCAAAGCAAATACTAGCGTTTGTATATTGAATCGTAATATTATACTGATAAAAATTTAAATAAAAGGTGTTACAACAGCCCATTTATTTTGAATATAGGGTTTGGGACGGCATGCTCAAGCTTACTTAAGCAACTTTTACATTGCCGGTCATTGCATTGGTATTTTATCCTGAACAAGTGATTTCCAGTACCTACTACTCATAGTTTAGCATACATACACATAAATAGGTTTATATATGAATTGCATTCAATTACGATAGCCGATAGGTGTCCGGCAGAGTAGAATAGCACCTACCTCTATCCTACCGAGGCGACTAAGATATTGTACGGACAGCCTTTATTCGTGCAGAATAACACCATAAAATGCTGTCACTGCTGCTCGTGGGAACGCAAGTGGGGCCTCTGCCTAATCCTTATATGGGAAAAAGGCGTGACTGTATTTATGTATGTTAACTATGACTTTTTTTTCTGTGAAGCGTAACAATTATGGTGAAACTTCCTAACTGGATGAAATTTACATGAAAATGATGATTTATTCCTGACCTATTGAGACTAAAGGCAACGTCTTCCAATTATCAGCGAGAAAACGTCATCGGCGCAGAATAAAATAGTGTTATATTTTTAACCAGCTTTTATTAGCTTGACGTGAATTTTTGCAACGTGCAATGTAATAATAAAATCTTTCAATTAAATTTTCATTCAATTCCTGACGTCCGAATAATTTCAATCTTTGTATATATGTTATTCTCACTAGGAACATCAGCACTTTGCTGTTCAAGCGTGTTTTTTTAGTTTTTAAATTGTAATATGATTTTTTTATAGCAAAAGTGACGAGACGAGCAAATCATTTACCTCATGCCATGTCTGCCTATAACAAATGTTGAGTCACCCATAATATTTCTGTACAGAAATACACAGCGCTCATCTCCCACCTACATCGGTTCTTAAGTCCGATATGCTCAACAAATACACTAGTTACCCGTGCCCTTCATACCGTATATCAGTAACATAGTTTGAACACCATTGCTTAAGTTTAGTTTTACACAAAGGTCTCTTAGAATGTTTTAGAGAGTGCTCTTTTTTCCACAACATGGACCATCAACATGTATATTATGTATTATTTATAGCAAAGTGCCTTTCAAACTACTTATTCAAAATTATTCAAGCTTGAGTTTGTTATATAGAGCAGATTATGTAGAGACGTTCTGCGAGTTGCGGTGGATAATACTCGTACGTACGGAGAAAATAAGCACCAACTGAGTTTTGACTACTTTTAAATGTCAATCTTTATATTTAACTTTTCATACTATTCATCATCATCATCATCATCATCATTTCAGCCTACCATAGTCCACTGTTGAACATAGGCCTCCCCCATAGATTGCCACAAAACACGGTCCTGAGCCACCTGCATCCATCGACTTCCTGCAAAACCGTGTAGGTCGTCGCTCCATCTAGTGGGGGGTCGCTTTACACTGCGTTTGCCGGTACGAGGTTGCCACTCGAGAACCTTTCTTCTCCAACGGTTATCGGTTCTCCGAGCTATATGGCCGGCCCATTGCCACTTCAGCTTGCTAATCCTTAGGGCTATGTCGGTTACTCTAGTTCTGCTGCGGATAACATCGTTACGGATTTTATCTCGCAGAGAAACTCCGAGGCATAGCCCTTTCCATAGCTCGCTGCGCGATTCTGAGCTGCCTCATGCGGCCTGGAGTGAAGGACCACGTCTCGGTTCCATATGTTGCTGTTCCATATTCATACTATTATTAGTGCATAATTATAAATAAATAGTCTGGTAATGACACATGATAACTGCACCAATCGATATAAATAAATTAATCAAATTAAATATATTTCTGCTTAATATTTTGGCAACATATTTTAATGACAATAAATAAGAAAAAAAAACTTAAGCATTTTTATTGTGAATGTAATCACAAATAAAAATGCATAAGTTTTTTTTAGTTTAGCAGCATTCAAAGTCTCATGTGTTAAATATTAAATTTTGGTGTATGTATTTAAGACTTTACCTTTCGATTTTACAAAAATAAGCCAAAAATGTGGCACAGGTCACGGCCATACCCATACAACCGCATAACCATATATGGACGGACTATTTATATATTTTTTTATGAATATTGTAATTTTTATCGAAAATAAAATCCAGCCCAGTTCCCTTAGACAATAAACACCAAAAGGCTTTTTCAAGTCACGCCATTTCCTATATAAGGGGTAGGCAGAGGCCACAAAAGATGCCCAATTTTCTCCCGGTTGGACCGCCATCTTGGTAAGAGACAAAAATAATCTTACCCCCCATTGCGTTCCCACGAGCAGTACAGTGACAGCATTGCAACATTATGGTGTTGTTCTGCACGAATAAAGGCTGTCCGTACATTACCTAAGTCGCCTCTTACGACACCTCGGTAGGAAAGAGGACTACTCTGCCGGACACCCATCGGCTAAAAAGTGACGAGACGAGCAAATAGTTCACCTGATGATAAGCGCAACATTTCGTCGTTTCAGCCTATCAATAGTCCACTGCTGAACAAAGGCCTCCCCCATAGATTGCCACAAAAGTTTGTAGCTCTCGTTTTGGGGGGATTTTGCCATAGTTGCCACGCTTGGCAGACGGGTTAGCAACCGCAGTTTATTTATTTAGATGTTCGAGCAAGATGCTGCTGCCCATCTCCTGGTTTTCATTTTCCCTCTGTCGACTTTTACGACACCCACGGGATGAGATGGGGTGGTAGATTCTCTTAGGCCGCTACCACACGGCACATTTGCCCATAACAAAAGCTGTGACACTTAGAACATTTCTGTGTGGCACCATATTGTGCTCATTACCTTAAGACATCAGTTCTCATACCTCGTGTGCCCTGTAATTACACAAACTAACAGTACCCTTCAGACTAAAACACAGAAATATTTGCAAACTACTTCTTGATGACAGAGTCAGCAGGAATCCTAGTACGAGCAAAGTTCGGAAGGCATCCTTTTTTTCTTACACTATTTCCAGGACCCTTTAATAATCAGCTTCTGCTAATTGGCTCCTTGCTCGGTCTCGTTAATATTTTTTTTTGAATGGCTTTGGAAATTAGAACCACCAGAAAAGCATGGTAGGCAAATTCTGACTTTGTGGTAGAGCCCATTGTCCTGCAGTGTACTGCAGGGTTCATCATGAGCATCCGTCCTAATAGGCTGATGAATATTATGGACTCTATATATCTGTTTTAAATGACGATACAAATTCGTTGCTCTAACTATAAGTACATTGAGAATAGAGTTATATTCATGCTTCTGCGTGAAACCTATTTGTCTCACATTTCTTCTGGTGAATTTTACGATGTAAATCATTTAAAATAACGAAAATGAAATTTACACATCCAATACTCGAGATCATAGTACTGAACTAATTCGTTTTCTGATACGCACATTCGTAGTTTCCAATTTTAGTTAGGCACTTTATGCATGACAATATGCCTTTAAGCCCCTATCAGTGGAAATCAAACAATTTATATTCTTAACTTTTTTACTGTTTTCATCGTAAAATCAATTACATATAGTCTGGTTACTGACAAGGGTACCAATGTCTGCAAATTCTTTCGTTACGCACGTGTACGCTACTCTCTGTGGTATCCCCTAAAATATGCGAATTCTTGCTGAATTTTACTTACAGGTTCGTAAAAGAATAATATTAAATTATAAAACATTTCAAGTACACTTGGAAACATATCTAAATGTCCCGTGGATGTATATATGCATATAACCTGATTTAATATCACTTTATATATAACTAGTTGATGCCCGCGACTTCGTCTGCGTGTATATAGGTTTTTTAATTTTCTCTGAGAATTATTTGATCTTCCGGGATAAAAAGTATTCTATGCCCGTCTTCAGTATGCAAACCATAAAATAACCAACAAATGCAAATTATATTTAATTAATCAAAGTATGTACCATTGTTATCTATGCACTTTTGCCATCTCGTAGATAGTTCATTGATCCCTTTACTAAAAAAAAAACATGGGGGCGAGAATCAATAAAAACTCTCTGAAGGCGGTCTGGACTTGGAGTGCCACATCGGAGATGAATATTTTCCTTGTAAGAAGTGGTCCTAATTCCGGAAAAATGGTAATCTGTTGGAGCAAGGTCCGGGGAGTATCGTGTCGCAGACATTCCAATAGCAGCTTCTCTAGTTTAGCGGCCGTCTGTTGTGCAGTGTGTGGTCTAGCGATGTCCTGAAGCAGCAGTGGCCTAGAGCGATTGACCAGTTTCGGTTATTTAGCAGCTAGTTTTTCATCATGGTTTATAGTTGCTGACAATAGATATCTGCCGTAATCATTTGACCAGATTTTAGAAATCTGTAGTGAACGACAGCGGCACTAGTCTACCATACACTCACAAGTAACTTTTTCTGAGTACATTTTCGCTTGGGACTGGATTTGGCTGGTTCTCCAGGGTTCAGTCATTGCGACGAGCGCTTCTGATTATCGTACAGAATCCACTTTTCAGCACAGATAATGACCCGATTTAAAATCCATTTGTTATTGTGCCGGTTGAGCAATGTAACACCAGTCGACGCGTGTTTGCTGGTTTGCTTCACTCAATTCATGAGGTACCCGCCGTTCATACGTTTTTACTTTCCCTGTTTGCCTCCAATGTGTTAAAACAGTTTTATCACATACAGCGAAGCCTGCAGCTAACTCTGAAGTGGTTTTCGATGGATCCGCTTCCACAATAGCCTTTAATTATTCATTATATACTTTGGTCTCCGGCCGACCACGGGGCTTGTTCTGAAGGTCAAAATTTCCAGAACGAAAACGTTGGAACCAAAAACGTACCGTGTTTTCTTTTGCGATACCAGCGCCATACACATCGTTAATCCTTTGAGCTGTTTCTGCAGCACTGGTGCCACGGTAGAACTCGTACTCGTAAATAAAGCGACAGTAAGTACGACTAACGCCAATTTCATATGTAAGGATCCTAATATAAGTACCTTATATTAGTATGGATGAAAATATCGTGATATTTTCTTCAGAAAAGGTCCAAGTCTGTAAGAAGTAAACGAAATATATCGAAATATATCGAAATATATATAACGAAATATATAATGATCGAAATATATCCAGTAGTTTTTGCGTGATGTGTGCACAACGGCAAACCTCTATAATTTTATTAATACAGGTATGTATAATCGATGGCGCGACTGTTAGTGATCGTGTTACTTTTAGACTTCACAGAATGAGTTCTTCTTCACATAATATATTAATTTTGTCGAGACGATGGTTCATAGCTATGCTAGGAAAAAAGAAAAAAAAAATTAGAAAATCTGGTGAGACGAAGTAAATTTACTTCGGAATTTTTACAGTATAAAAACCGAAATGATTAATATTTGCATAATATGTTCACATCCATACATACATACATAAGATCACGACTGTATCCCATAAGGGGTAGTCAGAGACTGGGCACTCACTGCAAAAACAGATGACTGCCACAATCCACGTTTCACCAAAACAATATAATGCACTTGGTGTGATAGGTGGTGAGCCCATCGCCACCATGCGCTGTTGGGTGCACAGTGCAGTATATGCAATATGTTCACGTGGTCAAGAAAATGGTTTTGGTATAGGATACCGTTTGATAGGTGGCGCTATTTTTTCTTATACATACTATAATATGAGTAGAATCGTATTTTACACATATGAGCATCATTTCATTTTGTATCTCCACCGACAAGCATCATTTAGGCCTGTATTACTGCGTTTATCAACTCAACATTAAAAAATGGAATTTAATATCAATTATAAAAAAAAAGCAGTGATATTATAATCATGCCAATAAAACAACACGTTTAAAAATTGGTCAACGCATACGACATAATCGAAATGTAGATACGTTTCGTGTCACCTACCTAAAAGGGCAGAACATTGTTGCCGGGTCAGCCAGTATGTGTATAAATATTATACGATAAAAAAACCAGAGTCAAGTCGTATTATGTGTAGTCTGGTTTTTAAACATTGTAAATTGGGCGATTTTGTTTACAAGAGCCTCAGGTCCACCAACAAAAAGAGGATTCGTATCAACTTTAAATTAATTATCAAAAAACATGCAAACTTTTATGAGTAAAACAGTTAACGACTGACTGTTCGCAGCTCCTGACCAGTAAGTCTTTTGTTCAGAATTCGAACCACAGCCGAAGTTCCGAAGAGTTTATTTATGCAGAACAAAATTGTTTATTTCGGGGTTACATCCTGTATTACGATTATCCTGGGTCTATGACACTTCATCCAAATCTTCCCCTAATCTTATCACATATGCATTACATCGATTTCGACATGAAGACGATTGAATGCTATTAAATTTGTTTAAATTAATTCTTGCGGCACGGTAATAAATCCTGCACCGATGACACTTTTTATTTATTAACGGGAATATGTCGCTTTTGGTAGAAATAAGCCAGGAAAATATAATTCATTTTAAAGTGTGTGTGCAAATAAAAGTGGGCGAGGATGTAGTATCAGAAAATGGGATCAATCGCAACTCAACCTGACCCGAAAAATATAGTAACAGTCTTTTAATGTCCCACTACTGGACACATGCTTCCACCCATTTTCGAGAGGGTTTTGGAGCTGGGAATAATCCGCCACGCTGCTCCAATGCGGGTTGGCGGATTTCACATCATCGCCATCATTTCAGCCTATCACTAGTCCACTGCTGAACATGGCCTCCCTCATAGATTGCCACAAAAGTTTGTAGTTCTCATTTTAGGGGGAATTTGCCATAGGCAAGCAGGCGGGTTTATTCAGATGTTGCAGGTAGATGCTGCTGCCCATCTTCTGTTTTTTTCCCTCTGTCGACTTTTACGACACCTACGGGACCTTCCTTCCACCACCTTCACCGCCGAGCACGTGGTAAATCAGCACTTAAATTTACAATTAACAATTTTAGTGGTGCCGGCACCGGGAATCGAACCCACGTCACTCGCGTACTATGAAATATAAATCGAGCGTCTAGCCCCAACCATAACCAACAATTTTTGTTTCTGCAGAAATGTTGGCTTCGACTGTTATTGAAACCCGCAGCATAGTAATCAAATACTCTGACCATCATCCACTAAGCCACGCGGTCATCAAAATCCATACACCATACACATAATAAAGGTGTCCTTCTGTGATCTTCGAGTGTTTGCGTTTTAGATAAATTTTCTAGGATCAAAACACCAGTTAAATCGTTATAGATAGATGACAGAAAGAATACGAAATAATATGGAAATATGTGCATACAAAAGGCAGAGAGTAGTTACTTTAAAATAAAATTTAAATACAGTTCGTATTCGGTTTGTTAATAATTGTTAAAGAATGTGTCCGTATTTCCGCTTTACTGCTAGACTTCGTCTGATTTTATACAATACTTTTCTTGACCACGCAGTTTTCCGCACGACGATTCCATTACCGCAATATCTGTGTTTGTTTTATATGAATATTACACTAGAGCAATTCTTTTATAAATAAAATGAATGAATTGTACATAAAGTCGTCCAAATCTTATTTTAAAATTATTTAATAAAAGAATATAAAGTTAAAATTATAATATTTTATTTCTGTTTTTCTACATTAGAGTACATTTTGTAACGAATATTGATTTAACTTAAAAATTACTCAAAATTATTCAAAAATCTATTATTATTATTATTAATCTATATATTATTAAAATGACTTCATGTCGGGGCTGCAGACTGCCTGCTCTCGAATGTTTTATACAACAACAACATTAATTAACACTCTCAGTAACTTTCCCACCTACGAATGATGGATGTAAACTTATTGGTGGATGAGACAATCTGTTAATGTAGTAGCGCGTACAGTCGTACTCGCGGCCTTTTTTTTACCTCCAGTATCTTGGTTGTGCTGGTGTAATAGAGTCTAGGTAGGTTGGCACCCCAGGGGCCAGTTATTCTGCCGTGAAGCAGTAGTGGGCACAGTGTGGTGTCACATAGCAAATTTTCTTGGTGACACAGCATTTGTTATGGGCAGACGTTGCACTTACCATCAGGTGAACGTTTTGCTCGTTTCATCACTTTGTCCATTAAAAAAACAACTTAATGAACCTTCGTGTACTCCAAATTTACAAGTTTGTACTTAATATGGTTTACGAAATATCACAAGTTGAATTTTGCCTATTTTGTCACTGACTAACTCACCGATAATCAAAATTCTTAATTTCATAGTACGCGAGTAACCTGGGTTCGATCCCCGGTGCCAGCAACTCTATAATTGTTCTACAATTTTAAGTGCTGATTTACCACGTGCTTAGCGGTGAAGGAAAACATCGTGAGGAAACCTGCATGTCCGAGGAATAGTAATATTTCGAGGACATGTGAAGTCTGCCAACCCACATTGGAGCAGCGTGGCGGACTATTCCCAGCTCCAAACCCTCTGAGAAATGAGAGGAGGCCTGTGCTCAGCATTGGGACATTTATAGGCTGTTACTTTACTTTTTAGTATTTACTCTATAACGGAAGGCAAAATAAAAAAAAACCCTGAGAATTCAGCACCGATCTTTTTGAACGTATAAGTGTACCTAGTGATCACGAGTACCTGACTTCTACGCCGCAGGTCCCCGTCGGAGCCAACGTTTGTGCAAAAACACAAATTGGCCGTTTTAGGGTCTGGTTGTGTGTGGTTGTCCCCGTGTTTCTGACACTGCATCCCAGTCTACTTCCGATCTTACCGCATAAGCGTTACATCCGGCGCAGGAAGGTTGGGATTGGGACAAGTGAGTGCCTCTGTCTTGGCGCCAACACTTGTGGCGCTATAATATCTCCTGCAGTTTATTTATATATGTGTATATAAATATGATTACAATAAAATTACAGACTTGGCTCTTGACATGGGATCTCACAACCTTTTTTGATAAAACGGTTGCGATGCTGAGGCTAGGCATATATTTCTTTTACATTTTATTATTATTGATTGGGATTAAAAATTTCCTGAAATTTCTAGCTATTCTGCCTGTAATTAAAACTACCGTAATATGTAATGAGCTCTGGGATGGAATGGACGTTAGCCTACATGGCTGATAAAGTTCGACGAAACAAATTTATTCACTTTCTTTTATATTTTGAAAGGATCTGAAGAGAAGGATTTTTTAACCATGATCAATTAATTTTGCAATATCTTTCGAAATCAAACGTTGACTGTGGAACAGACAATAATCTTCTTTAGAAATATAAATTAAACTCAATTGCCGCGTGTATGAAAGATCATCACTTTAACTGTTTTAAACTCGATTGGTTTGGCTTAAAAAAAGTTACATTATGTTTGACAGTTTGACTGCTGTCACATGTCTTCAGTGCTTATTTTTTATTTATTAATCTTTATTTTTCCCTTACAAAGAAAGGATACAAGGGGCGGACTTAATGCCTTTAGGCATTCTCTCCCAGTCAATAATTAATAAGCATATTAAGCCCATAATGCTTAATATGCTTAATATGATTAATATTTTTTTGCTAAGCGCGCTTCTCATTTTCTACATTAATAAATTGACCTGTGCCTGAGATATGACACAACAACTATCTTAATTCTCTGTGTACCAACGACGACTACGCACAATAAATATTGTCCCCTAAATTTTAGATCCTTGTTCGTCCTGGAATCTATTTTGTTTTTTTTGGTAAGGTGCCTTGCCTTATAGGTTCCTTACGCTGCGGTTTTTACAAAAAACTGAGATTTAAAAAGATCGTCTGACCAAGGTGCTTAAGTTTAGACCCATCATTTCAAAAGCACCGTTTTAATTCTTTATCGACAAACTTGCATATGGAAAAAATATTTATTTAAATTTTGAGCTTCAATATATTTGAACTCTTATTTTACGACGTTGCGCTACGTCAACAGGGTGTCAACTTAATTTTGCCAAATCATGGCTTTGAAGAGAGATTCGGAGTGTCTTGTGAATAAGGAATAAGACAGTCTTTTAAATTTTATCCTTTCTTTATCCTTTCCTATAGACAACCTTTTATTCGCATAGTAGCATAATTTATTTTCCTTTTTTTTTACTGCCTTTGGTAATCATGCAATTACACGAATTTTTGCGAATAAATTGCTTCATGTTTGAAGCTTTTAGCTAGATTCGTAATACCGCAGCGCTAATTACGCTAGCTTTGGCTTTATGCATATGTTACTCGCTGTATTAGCTGTGACAAACACGCCTTATTCATAACGATTATATCTCATTATATTTAAGTAACTCCATCTTACTTAGTCACCCACTTATTAGTATAATATTTTAATTTACTTGCACATTTTTAGTTCGCATTTAATTTTTGCTTTTTATTTAACTCGTAGGAACGCAATGGGATGTAAGAATTTTTTGACCCTTACCAAATTGGCAGCGACGTGGTTCTCCACCCGTCACGTGTCGTTTACCGCGGAAGAGAAAAGTGGGCTATGTGAGAGGTCTCTGCCCCTTATAAGGGAGTATTTATGTATGTATGTTTTGAATTAAAATATTACTAATCAATTTAAAAGATATCGCTGTGAAAAATCTGTGGACTATGTTCGTATTTTCTCGAAACTTAGTCTTTAGAGACTAGAATATACTTAAATATTTGCTGGTAGCGGTGCGCCGCAGTTTCACCTGCGTAAAATTAGTCAACCACATGATTGCGCCGTACAGCATACAGCGTACCTCCCTGTATAGTTCTGAACTCAGCGTGCAGCACCTTAAAGCCGTCGCATGAAGTTTTATAGCCTAGAAGCCTGGCCTAGCCTAGCCGTTTAGAGCCTAGAGAACCCTTTTCAACAAATAGGCTATCTAATGCAAAAAACAATTTCAATTGGATTAGTTATTCCTAAGATTAGCACGTTCAAACATAAAACCTCATTAACTTCGTTATTGTAGTAAGAGTAAGATAAAGTAAAGAACTATGAATTTTCTTAAACACATATAATTAATATGTTAATATTAAGAAATATATTTAACTGGTATGAACTAAAATAATAATTACCAAAAAGCTAATTAAGCATAGCCCCTAGTTTCTACAGTTTTTCAATTTTATGCAGGAGCCCTAAATATTTCCGAAACAAGTCATTTGCCAATCAAAATCCCGTCAAAATCGATTTAGCCGTTTCCGAAATTAGCATGGATAAACAATCAGTAAGAAAGGCAGAATTTTTTTTTCGAAACGTGTGTTAAGTTTTGATATCCCGCAAATTACCCCATGTCATTAAGAAAAAGTCTTTACTGCAAAACCACAAACAGACACTTAAATTTTATTTATTTGAATAGTTCGAAAATTGTGTGGAACTATTTGAGATTTATTTGGATGCACTGTAATTTTTTTTTTAATTTCCGATTTTAAAATGGTTAGTCTGAAAAATGGTATTTATACATTATCTCACTTTGTATATTAAAATTTGCAACCGACTAGTATTTTTAAAGCGCTGTTCACAAATGGTATCTCAATCTATCCTTTTACTGAAAATCACAATTCCATTGCGTTTAGATATTTTTAATAACCACTACTACACATACTACGAAATATCACAATCATACTGTTTACTATTGTACGAGTATGTTTCTTTACGAATTAATATATCTTTAGGCGATCACAGAAATATTAATATTTATTTATTTATTGTTTTCTTTTCTATTGTCCTTTAATAAATAATCTCAACCAGACTTTAACTCCAGACTTTCCTCAATGTTACATAATATACATTCATAATATAAAATTAACTTCCAGTTTCATATATGTGGCTACGAAGAGAATTACAATCAAGGAGAAGTTACACAAAGTTAGTCCCGTTTTATATTTCCATTGTAAAAGTTGCTGAAACCGGACCATTAACATTTACGTCGACAACTTCAAATGATAATAAAGTTTATTTACGAACTATTGCTGAATTCTAATTGTATCCAATTTTACTCTGAATCTGAATTCACTAGGTACAAGTACTACAGTAACTGAATGTAGCTTATTCCGAATGAGTGTAGTAATTATTATTTACAACGTTAATAAGCTGCCATGTGGTGGCGACGTTTGAGAATCCATTATCGTGATCGGTCTTTACGTAGGAGTCGCTAATGGCGACGGTGGGAAATGTCAGTAAAACATAGCCATTGACTAGCGATGCAATAACTGTCTCACATATGCTAGAACTAAATAATTAAGGCCATTGTCCGGCAGCAACGTGTAGCCATAGATACGAGTCGCCTCTTATAGTCGTTAATCACATCGAACTTGGAATACACATACGAGTTTGTTTTACGATGAACTGTGTAGTAACAAGCGGATGACGATAATGACGTAAATAAAATCAAACCCGAACCACTTTTTTCACAATTTTAAAAACTTTTATGTTGATAATTATTTTAAAATAGATCGTTTTTTAATATTTATTCTACATAAAGCCGTTTTAATATTTTATTTATTATAATTATATACCTAATTTTAGTTAATATTACACTATGTCTAGTAAAAAGTTGGCACGACTGATGGCACCACACTAACTTTTGAGAAAAATTTATATGAAACAATTTTTTGTTATTAACCTCTTTAACTTGGCTTAGGTTTTTACTTTTTACTTAAATATTACTAAACAGAATCAGTGGCAAAGCCGAAAATCTTCAACCTATAGAACAACAGAATAATACGAGTGCAAAGAGTTTAACAGACCATTATAATACGTCGGGGATAAAGTATTTTCGCATATATTATATATAAGCTTGTAATAAAATCTCTTTGGCCTGGTTTTAGTGACATGAAAAAGGTTACATTTCCAAATAGAAACAAATTGGGAAAATGTTGTTTCCAGCGATTTTAAATTTGTTTTTCTTTCTGACAAAATGAGTGTGTCTAATGAAGAAATTCGATACATTTTGCACCGGCAGCCACAAAAAAAATTGTGATGTTTATGGACCTAATGCAGTGTCATAAGAATAGCACTAATTTGGTTGAAGCGTTTTTTAATACGGGAATTTTGATGTCAAAGATGCACACTGCTCTGGTTGCCCTGTTACGGATAAATTGGACGCCATTTGAAAAAGTGGAGGAAGATCGGCTTATCAGTAGTTACGACATAGCTGAAGAACTGGTAATTGACCACAAAACAGTTTTGGCCCATTTGAAAAAAGATGGGCGCCACACGAGTTCACTGAAAGAAACCTAATGAACCATGTATTCATAGGCGAGGCGTAATAAAACCGAACCGTTATTGAACAGATTAAAAACAAGTGATGAAAAGTGGATCACGTACGCAAGAACGTGCGAAAAATGTCGTGGTCAAAGGTCGGTCAGGCTTCACAGACAGTGCCGAAACCCGGGTTAACTCGCAATAAGGTGATGCTGTGTTTATGGTGGGATTGGAAGGGCGTTGTTCATTATGAGCTTTTACCGGTGGGCGTTACCATCGATTCGAATCTCTACTGCCAACAACTGATAAGAATAAAAGCAAGAAGTTGAGAGAAAGCGGCCGGAATTGATCAATAGAAAGAGTGTGGTCTTTCATCACGACCACCACACACATATTTAGCCACATAGCAAAACTTAAGACAGTTTGGCTGGGAGGTGTTAATGCATCCGCCATCGCCCTGACCTTGCACCTTCATATTTCCACCTAATTCGATCTATTCAGAATTCTTTAGGTAGTGTCAGGTTAACATCAAGAGAGGACTGCCAAAACTACATGTCGCGTTTTTTTTGCTTAGAAGTCCCAAAATTTCTACAGCAACGGGATCATGTCACTACCTTCAAGATGACAAAATCTCAACGAACAAAATGGCACATATGTACTGTAATTAAATGTAAATAAACTTTGAAAAATAAGGTCTTGAGTTTTCATATAAAAACATTAATACATTTCAAATGCGAAGAAACTTTTTCCTACCTTATAATATGTAGCTTTCATGGGCTACGTTAAAGCATTTAATAATATATCACACGAATTTTTCGGGGATATACTGTACAAATGACACGTCTACGAAAAGTACTAAAATTATAAGTAAAATTTCATATATTCTAATACATACATGTAATACATAGGTAATGGGAAATAAAGGGCTGTATTTTTATTATTATTATTATAACCATTTATGCATGTATAGACATGGTTAAAGAGACATAAATACAGCAGTAAATAACAATAAAACCAACTTAAAATTATAAAAGTCAAATACTATTCAATCACTACACTAAGAAACTTTATCATTGACTGCTACTAACATTGTGTTGCTAGAGTATACATAACAATATTAATAATTATAAAGCGCAACTGAAATCTATAGCAGTAATTTAAAATGTAATCGCGCAATAAACAGCAAAACAAAGATCTTTAGAAGAAGCTACGACAAATGACTTCAAAGGCTCTGTTACAGACATAAAAAATTAGGGTCAACCTTTTGTCTTTCGTCCGACCATACGTCCTTTTACGGTAAATATTGGCGTTAACTCGAGCATTACATTAACTATTTTGAACAGAATGCGGCAACAATACATCGACCTTAGTATAGTTGCGGAAGGCTATTAGATAAAATGTTACACAATATGGATCATCTATCACTGTTATAATACACACATACATAAGATCACGACAGTATCCCATAAGGGGTAGTCAGAGACTGGGCACTCACTGCAAAAGCAGACGACTGCCACAATCCACGTTTCACCAAAACAATATAATGCACTTGGTGTGATAGGTGGTGAGCCCATCGCCACCATGCGCTGCTGGGTGCACAGTGCAGTTTTATTCCTTACTCGCCTTTTACGAGATCCAGTGGTAGTATTCTTTTAACGATGTATATAAAACACATATATAATTCATTATGAAAGTACAGAAGATTATACGCATAAAAGTAACAGCTTAGAAATGTCCCACTGCTAAGTACAGGCCTCCTCTCATTTCCGAGAGGGTTTTTGGAGATGGAAGGAAACCGACACGCTACTTCAATGCGGGTTGGCGGACTTTACGTGTCGTCGAAATATACTAACTATAACTATAACTATAATAGACATGCCGGTTTCCTCACGATGTTTTCCTTCACCGCCGAGCCGTGGTAAATCAGCACTTAAAATTGCAATTAACAATTTTAGTTGTGCTGGCACCGGGAATTGAACCCAAGTCACTCGCGCACTATGAAATTAAAATTTTGTGTTGTTTGTGTCTTACCGAATTTGTTGAAATACTTTTCGAAGATGTTAAGTAAAGAAGACAACAGTCGAACGGAAAAACATTGGGTAAAACTGAAGATCATATCTAACAAATAAATATGTGGTCTTAAATCAATTTACAAAAAAAAAACTAATCTCAAAATCCTAACTGAAATAAATAATACACCGAAGCTTTGTTCCCTGAGATATCGTAGAACATTCACATTCAGAAATCACTGAGCATTCGCTTTTGAAAAATTTATACCTATTATCGCCGTTCTACTAACATGAATTGGGAATACACTGGAGATTTTCATCGAGATATATTCCAGGAAGCGACTCTTTTACTGCACTCCTGTCCCCATCTGACACTCAGTGAATTTATGTTTTACAAAGAGGAATGTATGAAGTGGAATTGAAGATAATTTAAGACTAAGATGCAAAAGAACACTAACATACGATTTTCAGTTATTTTTCACTGTTTATTTATTGTGAATGCATGAACTTTTTTTTATTGGAGAAAGGTACGGAACGTGCAGAACGGTTACCTGATGGTAAGTGCAACATCCGCCAATGGCAATGCTTTGTCACCCAGAATATTTGTGTGGCACTACACTTCGCCTGTCCCCCAGAGACGTCAGTTCTTAAGTCGCATATGCCTAGTGATTACGCAAGCTCTTAGTTCCCTTCAAACCGAAACAGCAATGTTTGCACACTTTTTTTTTTATTGTATAAAGTGACGAAACGAGCAAAACATTCACCTGATGGAAAGTGCAACGTCCGCCCACAACAAATGCTGTGTCACCCAGAATATTTCTGTGTGACACCACACTTCGCTCGTCACCCTGAGACATCAGTTCTTAAGTCTCAAATTCTCAGTGATTACGCTAGCTCGAAGTGCCCTTCAAACCGAAACACAGTAATGCTTGCACACTACTGCTTCACGGCAGAATAACTGGCCCTGGGGTGGTACCTACCTAGACGGATTCCTGCATAGGAACCTGGTAGGGTTGACCTGAACTACCACATCTCAAATGTATATTTCTACTAATTATTTTTAAAAGATGCCTTTTATTATTTTCTCAAAATATGAAGCGCGAGTTGAAATTATTTCTCCACCTGGCGCTCCTTGGCATTACAAGGATTCATTTATTTTTCCCTCCAAAACGTTATATTTGTCGATTCGAAAGGTAGTTTACTTTATTTTGCTCACACAGTGTTCTTGCCAATATAGAGATCTAGCATATAAATAATTGTATTACATTAAGAAAACGAGTGCAGTGAAAAAAAAAATATCTAAGAAACAAATATTATAGTTCATCTAAGCGACATTAAAAAATATCACTTTACTCTTTTTCGTGGTTACAGCTCTGTCTTTGTGTTCTCTGTAGCCCATATATGTCTATTTCCATCTGCGAAGAAGAAGTCATGTAAACAAAACCAAAGTACCTAGTATTCTCCTTCGAATTTCAAAGGTTTTTTCTTTCGCTCGGACCACTTATGAAAACACGAGGACCACTGATCTGATGGCATGTATTAAGCTAGAATAGAAAGTAGTTTAGTCAAAGAGTCTCCATTCCTAGTCTCATCAAAGAAACGCTATTACAGTATACTGTTCTTCTAATGCTTGTGTTTCTAAATAATATAATCAAATGATCCTTAAAAATACATGTATTGTGATAGTTTTCATACTGAAACTAAATAGTTTAAAAGCAAATTGTCTTCTTATGAATGAAGGTTACTGCAAACCGTTTAACAGAGAACGCGATAAAGAAAGCAATTTTCTAAATAGAGTTTGTATGGCTCTCCCTAAAGCAACACATAAATGGATTGCCGCTCTTTTACGTAAAATGCTTTTTAACTTCGTCTTTAGGTATAATTTACAATACAAACTGTATTGTAAATTATTATTCATAGGTATAGAATTGCCTCTTTATATATATCTTTTCTTATTTTATTGAACAATAAGTGTAATTTGTGTCAAATAATTAAGATAGATAATGTTGTTACGTAGGCAAGGTGTTATTTCTCAAAAATGGAAAAAAGATACACATAACCCGGTTAGAAATGTTTCGTTTATATAGTATATGTTTTATGTTTTTAATATACTATACAAACAACGTTAGGTTTCTTAGATTGATGATTGATTGATGATGTCCTCCTGGCTGATTTCGACCACGGCGTCAATTCTATATATTATCGGGAGCTATCAAACACAGAGACACTCACACGTCTGTTGGCATCCGACGTAGCGCTGATGCAACAAGCCCTGAGACAGGATACGATACAGTGTCAGAGACACGAGGACAACCACAACACAACCAGTCCCGAAAACCAACTATCTGTGTTTTGTCACAATTGTGTGCTCCGGTTAGGATTCGATCCCAGGACTCGCAGCGTAGAAGTTAGGTCCTATTTATATATATTACTACGCCATGCAGTCGTCAAAGGTTTCTTAAATAGTATCCCTATCTTTATATTATAAGTCTGTGAAACTTTAACAAGTGCGTTAGTTTTGGTGGGAGTATTTCTATGCAGGAATCCGTTATTCAGTCAGTTATTCTGCCGAGAAGCAGTAATATGCAAATACTCCTGTAGTTTTAAGGGCACTGACAGCTAGCGTTATTATTGGAAATAAGAGACTTAAGAACTGATGTGACCACACAAAATTTTCTGCATTTTCGGCAGACGTTGCACTTACCATTAGGAAGAGGGTTCTGCTCGTTGCGTCACTTTATCCAATAAAAAAGTATATGCTTTAAACTGTTCATTCCGAATTTCGATATTTTTAAAATATTACGTATTATATATCAATGCATTGTAGTAAAGTAAAGCAACAGCCTGTAAATGTTCCACTGTTGAGCACAGGCCTCCTCTCATTTCTTAGAGGGTTTTGGTGCTGGGAATAGTCCGCCACGCTGCTCCAATGCGGCTTGGCGGACTTCACATGTCCTCGAAATATTTCTATTCAACGGAGAAACAAGTTTCCTCACGACATTTTCCTTCACCGCTAAGCACCTGGTAAATCAGCACTTAAAATTGAAGAATAATTATAGAGGTGCTGGCACCGGGGATCGAACCCAGGTTACTAGTATGTTGTATGTTATAAAGATACCTGTAAGTAATCAAATTATTTCTGTAGAGGATAATATGCATGTTTTCGCTTATTTTTTTGCATATTATATGCAGGTAGATTTGTGAGACAGGGCGATGTAATATCTCCTAAACACCGCTTTAAACATCAATGGCAAATACATCAGTCACTTTCGATTTGCCGACGACATTGTCATAATAGCAGAATCGTTGGAGGACCTTGGCACTATGCTTAATGACCTCAATAGTGTCTCTCAGCGGGTAGGTCCTCAGATGAGTAATTATGTTATAATTATATATATATATCCATTTTTTTTTATTCGCTAGTCTAAAACATCGAGTTAAATTCTACTTTTTCCATATTCACTACGAGCTTAAAAGCATGTAGTTACGCTGCCAACATCGGCGCTTTCCATTTCTATTTAATGAACAGTGTAGCACAAATTTTTAAAAGGTTCTGTAAAAAAAGGTTAAAAAAAAGAGGAATTTCAACAAAAATTTTAACGTTTCAAGTTTTGTTATGGAAAAGCGTTACGTTAGCGTACGTAATATGATGTTTTTATAAAATCACGAATCCGTCTATCCAAAACTTTCTTTTAATGGTTTTTCATGACAATCTTATTCACTGTTTACCCAAGGCACAGACATGTTTTACTAATATTCGTATTTATATCTTTATACGTTATATTTCCCAACTCCTCAAGTTTTCCTCAATGCGTATTTTTATTGAAGATGGTACTTTTATTACTAAAATGAAAGTATTTAATTTTCTTATGCTCCCACCACAGGGATAGACTAGACATAGCATTTAATACATTTTATTTCCTTAACAATTTTTACGTCTTTAATTAGAAATCGTATTTCAAATGAGCCGAAATAAAGTAAAAATAAAGTATCACAACTTCTGGTTATATCTTCGATATTGAACTTTACATGAATATTAATTGGCACTGTAACGAATAAATTTACCAATCCAAGGTAAAAGATCTTTGATCTCTAGAATATCACTTAGAGAATTAATGAGAACTTTCCGCTGAAATAGAATTCTAAATTTGAATTGTTAATATAATTCAAATTTCTCACTACTTAGGAAAACTTAGTATTCGGCTACACCCGAGAATTGAATACTGATTAAATTTATAGATATCACAGTTATAACTTGAACTTAAAAGAGTTATCAATAAATATATCAGACTTGAAATGTTGGTAGGATTCCTGTACAGGGATGAAACTAGATGAGACTTAAGAACTGATGTCTCTGGGTGACGGGCGCCGTGTGGTGTCACACAGAAATGTTCTGGGTGACACAGACGTTGCACTTACCATCGGGTGACCGTTTTATTCGTCTGCTATAAATAAAATTGAAAGGGAATATTCAAAGATAGTATATTCTACGTTCGGTGTCGCAACGTATTATACAAATATATATACACCACCATGACCCTTGGATTCCTAAGTCTCATTTGCCATTTAATTACAAAAGCTTTATTGTCCTTTAACACAGTGGTGTTTGTACACCACTGTTTGACAGCAAAATAGCTATCCCTCACCGTTAAAATGCACGAGACATGCATATTATGAAATAAAAGTTACATGTGAATATTAAAGAAGACATGCAGTGCCCACGACATCCTGCTATATTATGTATTTTCCTTGCAGTTTCCATACAATACTTTTATAAGAACATCGCTACATGATTGATTATGAAAATAATCGTTCTGTCTATGCTTTGATCACGGGGCTTACCTGATGACTCTACCTGAAGAATGTAAATTTCGTATAATATTGTCGAAGATCTTGTAACTCACTTACTAATAACTATACCACTTTCCTATATATATATATATGCCAAATTGTATAATGATATATGATGTATATGACATGAAAGTGTTTTTTCTTACTCAGAGGTTAAATGTAAAAGCTTCTTAATGTTTTACAGGTTGTAGGATTACCATACAGGTAACCGCCTAGGCGAGGTCATGACTGCGCTGACTGTGCTGTAAGATTATGGCTGTATGATAATAGAATATAGCAATGTAAGCGCGGTAACGATAAAGTCAACTAAAGGTTGAAGGAAGGTAACCTTCGCAAATATTAAAAAGGCAATGTCAAGAAACACCGTTTAAACGTGTCTACCCACTGCAACGTTCCATATAATGACCTGAACCCTATCGGGGCACCGGCAATAAAATACCAAGACCGTAGACACCATGACTGGACCGTCAGCGAAATTGGTATGTTCATAGTATAGACCAGTGCCAAGGCTCTGGTACAATTCATGTAATTTTCTATGAAGCACACCAGAAGTCTATCCAACAGTGGATGGTTCACGGCCCGTTATTAATAATATTTTATAATCGTAAAATAAATTTTAAAGATAAAGCTGGAGGACTATCTTGGAATTCGTAAACTAAATACAACAAAATATCTACTATGAAAGTTTGTAGGCAGGTGTTAACCACATGCATACAGTCACGCTTATTTTCCATTGGGGTAGGCAGAGACCACATCTTTCCACTTGCAATGATTCTGGCACAGATATTTCGCTTCATCTACTTTCATTAGCGTTTTTATACAGGTTCGACGGTTCCAGGTACTTTTGACGTATATTTTCCTTAAATAGTTTCTGTTTATATCGTGAGACATACGCATAAGTCGACCCTTACCGGTTTTCCCAATCACACACGACGGAAAAATCTTTTTTATTAATCTTCTTGCATTCATCCTCTCTACGTGCCCAAACAATCTAAGCATCCTTTTCTTTATCTTTGTCACTACATCTTCAACCCACTGCGATGTTTCCTTATCACGCTGTTCCTTACTTTGTCAATCAAAGGCACTCCAGCTGTACTTCATAAACTTCTCATTTCCACAGCATTAATCTTACTTTCATCTTCTTCTGCCAGACCTAACATTCCCAACCACACATTAGTGTGGGGACCAGTACCTCCCTATATACAGCCAGTCGTATCGTTTTAGATACATTCTGGCTACTCGCGAAGTTATGCAGAGCCCCATTCACTTGATTTACTGCCAACACTCTTCGCTCAATAAAGTGTTTAATCATAAACCAAAATCTCTTACAACTCTCCGTAGTTTAAGAAATTGTAAAAATAACGTTGCTGAGCTCCCATACAATGTTCGCCCAATAACGAGCAGTCATAAAACATTGATTATTGGTATCAAAATAACACCTATGAATCCGTGAAAGCAGACACTTCTCAGAATTTATCACATAAAATATTTTCGATTTTGAGGTTATTCGAAAAAGCCTAGCTGTTCGATTTTAGGTTGTTTAAAAATATCATTTATTATAATCTGGTTGTAGAAAATTAAATCTAAAAATTTACTCTCTGAAAACCTAACAAACTAAAAAAAAATCAAACAAAATATTGTCGCTTGTGTGTGATTTTGTCTAATGTCTGTCAATACCATAGACTTGGAATACACTATACCATATTCTAATGCTATTTGACATTTTTCATAGTACGCGTAACACGTTTCATAGTACGAGTAACTTGAGTTCGATCCCCGCTGCCAGAACTTCTAAAATTGTTTTACAATTATAAGTGCTGATTTACCACGTGCTTAGCGGTGAAGGAAAACATCGTGAGGAAACCTGCATTTCCGAGGAATAGTAATATTTCGAGGACATGTGAAGTCTGCCAACCCCCATTGAAGCAGCGTGGCGGACTATTCCCAGCTCCAAAACCCCCTCAGAAATGAGAGGAGGCCTGTGCTCAGCAGTGGGATATTTATAGGCTATTACTTTACTTTTTTACTTTTTGACACTCAAAATCTCTCTCACTCACACGCTTAGATAAACTATATTTGTTTCGCGCTCGCACCATATGTAATTAGTATTTTTTTACAATAGTTCTTAGCTGCGCCATGTTGCTGTGTGACTTAGCGCTTTAAGCAGCTTTGGTTCTTGTTACTTGATGACCGAACACTGAAGCGATGATTTTAGACGTTATTCAGTGAACGGTAAAGTGTCTTAATGAATGAAATGTCTATTTAATTTTCTTTTATTAATTTGAAGTCTCTTTGAATTATGGTATAATTTTTTTTTTTTAAAGAATGCTACGTCATGTTTTGCAGTCCGTACCCTAAACCATTAGGCTATTGCCGCAAATGTCAAACGTTTGTTGATTCTTAGGCAGATTAGGATATTTGGGCAATTCCTGTTATCGAACTACTTCGTTATAAATCTATAATGCCTGTCGATGTTATTACTACTAACACGTACCTATGTATGTAAAATTTGTGCTTTCAACCCTCTTGTTGAAATTAATAAACAGCCCATCGAGCGTGAAACTAAAACTACTAACTTGAGGATCCTAGTCGATCAGAGTAGATGATGGTAACTTTATACTGCTTTATCCCTTTAAGTTAGTCAACGGTTATCCAATTTTCGAGTTTCGGTTTAAGTTTTGGCTATATGCCATTTATGATAATTTAACAATACACTAATAAATCCTAAATACCAATTATTTTGTGTAGACGAAATTTGTGTATATACGAGTATGTACCACAGGACCGTGTGGCCTAGTGGTCAGAGTAGGTACCCGACTTAAATGCCGCGGGCTCTGGGTTCAGACCCAGCCGTAGTTAATTAACATTTAAAAAAAAATCGTTAGTTTTCATTTCTCATTGCATTGTGAATCTGAAATGTATGTCTTTAAAACACACTCACGATACAGGAGAAATCTTAGTGTGAGACATTACTTTAAAATGTAATCAGTTTAAGTGGTGATGTAACGTTGTGAAACTTTATTACTTACATTAAATTAAGTAAAGATAACGAACGTGTATTCAAAATATTGCCATATGATAGTTTTTGACGCACAATTGTAGCTTATATACGAATATCTTATGCAAAAATATGGTTATGGTAAAGTTATACCTACTATACTGTTACTATAACCATTATCAATATCCCATATAATAGATAGTTATAAAATATCTAATAACCCATCGATTTATAAGAGTTTTTAAGGGATGCCTCATATTAAAAATCGATATTATTTATGAAAATCTAGTTAAATCTGAATAAAAATGATAAAACTACTGATGTTACGAACACTGCATCAAATCGCTGCCTAAGAAGTTTCACTTCAATATACATCCTTATTTCTTTGTATTTCTCAATTTCTTTATTAGTAAATTGCAACCGTGCGAATCCGGTGCGGATCTCTTTTTCTTTTAGTTTCATTATAAATATGCGAGTCGCCGAACAAAAATCGTCTGTCTCACAGTCAGGTGAACATTTAGCTCGTCTCGTCACTTCATCGAATATAAAAGTAAAAAAAGTAAGGTTCCAGCCTATAAATGCTGAGTACAGGCCTCCTCTCATTTTTGAAAGGGTTTTGGAGCTGGGTAGAATCCGCCACGCTGGTCCAATACGGGTTGGCGGACTGCACATGTCTTCGAAATATTTTTTTTATTTCTCAGACATGCAGGTTTCCTAACGATGTTTTCCTTCACCGCAGAGCACGTGGTAAATCAGCACTTAAAAGTGAATTTACCAATTTTAGTGGTGCCGGCATCGGGAATCGAACCCAGGCCACTCGCGTACTATGAAATTTAAACCGAGCGCATCATCGAATATAAAAAATGATAATTAATAATAATGTAGACCTCTGTAGGTAATTGTTATATAAAACATTTTTGCCTGTTAAGATAAGCTACAGTTAAATTATGAAATAGCTCCAGCTATTAAAACATTAGGAATTATTATGTTTAATATTTAAAACAACTAGATTTCAAATCTTCAAATTTACGACCTTACTAATCTTAATTAATGCTCTTATCAACTAAACAGAATTTATGGCTAAGGGTTGTGACCATTATTACTTGTTCTGAGTAACGCATGGAAAAAAAAATGTTGCAAATAGTCGTACTTACGAGTATGTATACAAATAAATCAAATTGGATTGCATATTTGTGACTTCGCAATATACTTTTTCTTAATCTCATATGGTAACAAGGAGGACACCAAAACTCAAACAGTCTGTCAGTCTTCTCCTTCTTCTTTTAAGTCTGGCCTCTCTCAATAGCATTCTGCCAATGTCAAGTCAGTCACGGGAGTGACTATAGATAATTTAAAACGTCGATCAACAGTAAAATGATAGTTGACTTTTACTTTTTTTTATAGAAGAGGGGACAAACAAGCCAGCGGCTCACCTTTGAGAAAAGAATAGGCTCTTTTTTTGAAGGTCCCTAAGTCATATCTGTACGGAAAAACCGCTGGCGGTAGCAAGTTCCACAAAGTGGTCGTGCGTGGAAGAAAATTTCTCGAAAAGCGCACAGTTGTGAAATGCCAACCATCAAGTTGATGTGGTGACTGAGCATTTGCTAGACTGATGGAGACAAAACGAAAACAACAATTTAATTCTCGTCTTAAATTGCATTTTTCAATCACTGTACAATCTCATAAGCACTTGCTGCCTAATAAACTATCAACATTAAACATCGAAACTCATTTATTTTATTGGATATAGTGACGATACGAGCAAAACGTTTACCTGATGGTAAGTGCAACGTCTACCCATAACAAATTTTGTGTCACCCAGAAGATTTGTGTGTGGCACAAGACTGCGCCCGTCAACCTGAGACATCAGTTCTTAAGTCTCATAGGCCCAGTGATTACGCTAGCTCTCAGTGCCCTTCAAACCGAAACACAGTAATGTTTGCACACTACTGCTTCACGGCAGAATAATTATACACGGCAGTAAAATATACACAGAAATTACAAAATTCAATTTAATACTCTCTATGTCTGTTGTGCAGTTTTAAGGTGCCGCACGCTGAGAATAGAACGTTACCGAGAATTATAATTATATAGAGAAGAGATATAATAATTTTCTTCATTATTCAGGGAACCAAATTTTTGACCTAATTATCACAATTTTGAGAGAGATCTGTCGAAAAGTGGACAGTAAATAGACAGTTGATTACCGACGAGATTCAATATTGGCAAAAGATTACACCGCAGTATTTTTTATTTTAGTAAAGATGACAAATGAATACACTGGCCACCTTATTGTAAATGTTTACTATACGCCTACATCCATTCACAATAAAAATTTCAAAACCGTTCATACTAATTATGATAAAAAATTGGAATCATAAATATCAGGGACTTTTCAGCCAGAAAATATAATATTGTTTCAATTAAAATAACTAATAGTTAAAGAAACTAGTGATAAAAGAATATTGATCAACGATTTTAGAACGTTTTGTGCAACTTTGTAAATGTTAATATGTTAAATAAAATAAAAATAGGTTAAAGTAAAATTAATTTTACATTTTGTCATATTACAGAATTGCATAATCTAATAAGATAATAAATTAATGCTTCATGTTAGAACGACCTTTGTTATCTTTGAAATGGTTGAGCTAGTTTTGCTGTAGGGAAATAAAATTTCCCGCTATTAAACTTTTAATCAGGTGGATATATTGCATAGGTGTCGTACGTAATTGCAAATTCGTAGTTAAAGTTACGTTATACCATTGTCCTGTTAAATCTGGAGTACTTTCAAGTCAAACTATCACTTTGAAATCTAAAAAATTCGAAATAACTGAAATATAGCTGATGAATAATAAACCTACTTCAAAAAATTTCATACTAAAATATATTTCACACTATTTGCACTAAAAACATGCCCAGGTCACTTAAGGTTGTTCAATATTAAATTTTAGTAAATTATTATTTATAATAATCGATCGCACACGTCGTGTGTACTATCAGAAACGTGTATCTTATGTGTTAACAACACCTCATAAAACGTTTCTACATGAACGTTACCACGTCAATAATACCTGGGAAAATAAAATGTCCTAAAATATTAGGCAACTTAACACATAGCCGACACCTGTTACTGGACTCTTTCTTATTTTAGTCATGTAGTTATATGGCGTATAGATTTAAGGGTGTTTTTATGTAACAAGATAAATTGCTTGGAATAAAAGGGAGCACACGAAAAGTTAGAATGTATAAATATGCGAAGTAGAAATAATAACAATACTTTACCATTTCTGAAAATATTTTTAACAAGAAGTTTAACTTTTTTTTAGATTTTGCATAATCTTTTTTTTTTAATCAATATTTCCTGTAAAAGTTTTGCCACGTTTGTGCACGTTTTGCCGTACAAAATATTTTATTTCTTTTAAAAAACCGACACCCCACACTAGAATTTCTCCTGTATCATGGGTGCGTCAACAGAAATTTATTCTACACGGACAACGTAACCAGACCTGTAAACCAAAACACACACAATTAGCTCCGGCAGGAATTGGAACCCAAAACACACGGCGCAGAAGTCAGGTACTGTGACCACTAGTCTTCAAACATTACTATTTAATGTAAGCAATATCTATAAAAGTTGTGATGATATATGTAAGTGCTCTCGCTTGCCAGATTCCGTGCTAAATTATGCGTGAGGCTTAAATTACAAGCAATGATTTGGCATTAAGAATGCTTCGGAAAAAAAGTTCTCAAGTTTATATGCATTACATAAAATATAAAAACTTGGCTAACATGTATATTAAAAAAAATATAATGTAATAAAAATACAGCTTATATTTATTTGCCTTTGTAATGACCGTATGGCCTAGTGGCCAGGGCAGAGTACCCAACGTAGTAGTTGGGTAAAAAAACAAATTTAAAATGGATCTGGGTTCGAATCCCAATCTTTGTACAAAATCACAAATTGTTGGTTTTCGGGTTCGATTGTGTTGTGATTGTCCCCGTATCTCTGACATCTTAGCCTGCTTCCGATCTTTTCGCATGAGCGGTACATCGGGCACGTATAGGATGAGTAGAGTGAGTGATTGCTTCCGACAGTATTCAGAAAATGTCACCGTGGTCAAAAATTAGCCAGGAAAACAAAATTCATACTAATAAATAAAATGTTGTTGGAATCAATCAATCGATATAGAACCGTGGTAATTATTGCTATTACCTGCCACCAGTAATAAAACTGCTTGTTTCCTAGGGCATGTGATGGCAACCAGAGTTAAAATTTATTGACATTTAAAAAAAAAAAATCACAAACATTAGCCGCCTTATTTCATCAGCAAGTAACAACTAAAATTCATCAAGCCAAAGAGGATCATGTGACTTTGAGAAGTTTAATATCTAATTAATTTTCAGTAGTATTGCTTTGTTAATGATTCAACGCCAGGAACTGCGACAATAAATGAATGAAGAAATTATTCCATAAAACACTAACTGTACGTTCTAAAATCTGTTTCAGTCATAAAATTTTTATTTCAAAAATAATACATTAATCTAATTTTTACCCGAGTACACTCACTGTATTCTATTTCAGGGTTTCGTAGTAAAAACCCTTATTATTTCGTCCTGACCGTCTGTCCGTATGTCACAGCCATTTTACTTGCCTTCGTTCTTCGTTGCCATAGACTATTGGCACTATTAAGATGAAACTTTGAAAGAAGACGTTTTTTATAAACCACTGCAGTTTTGAGATATGGAATATTACTAACTAAATTCTATTCCTCATTACGGAAACCGTCACTGTGCGTGGTCCGATGCACTTGGCCGGTTTTTAACATCAAAAAATCAAAAATACGGTATTGAATTAATGAAAATAAATTTTGATAGTGAAAAGGTCACGTTTTCATAAATTAGCAAAAGCTAAAAGTATTTCTATAATTATAATACTACCGCGTAACACATGGTGATTATAGAGAACCGGAGACCCAGTAATATCAAGCATGATAGTATTTAAACGCCTACTAAACTACATCTTGATAATTCATTGGAATTGTTGATGTCTATGGACCACAGTAAGGCTGCAATTAAAGTTTTTATGTATATCGTTATGTATTTTATCCTTTTTCGATATCAGTTGCCGTGATATGTTTTGAGCCGCCTAAAATTAATTAACAAAGCTATATTACGTCTGCCGTAAACTAACATTTGTTAAACACACCAATTATCGGTTTCCGAAACTGATTGTATTGTGTCTCTGTATCTAATAATGAATCTGACCCTTTTTCCCATCTTATCGCATAAGCGCTTCATCAGATACGGGAATGTGATGAGAGTGACTTCGTATTAGCAGTAATACTATATTTCGCAAATGAATATTTCTTCTAAGAACGCGTTCTTAAGAGTGAAGATAAAGGGTACGTGTTTATTTAAAACTATAATCATATTTTTTCTAATTAATAAATACTTACAGAAATATCTTAACTTAAATTTATATGAATTTTCATATAACAGAATAAAAATTGTAATAGATAATTAATTATAAAATAATTGAATTTGAAGAAGTGATGTCTGAAGGGTACAAGACATCAGTTCTTCAGATACACAAATATTCTGGGTGACACAGCATTTCTTATGGGCAGTCGTTCCATTTACCACCAGATGAACGTTCTGCTCGTCCCCTCGTAAGCCAGATCGCTGAAAATCGTCTATGGTGCGAGTCATCCTGGCGTGGCGATAACGTTGGATACTGGTGGTAACATTTCTATGCAGGAATTCGTCTAGATACTCGTAGGTACCACCGTAGGGCCAGTTATTCTGCCGTGAAGCAGTAGTGTGCAAAAATTACTGTGTCTCGGTTTGAAGGGCACTGAGAGCTGGTGTAATCACTGGGCACAGACTAAAGATGTAATGGCTCGGGGGGACGGGCATAGTGTGGTGGGCAATTCTTATGGGCAGACGTTGCACTTACCATCAGGTGGACGTTTTGCTCGCCCCGTCATATACTCCTATAAAAAATCACACATAGACACACATTTACTTCAAGGGAATTGGTACCATTTGTGTATTCATAATAAACATTTGCACTTATCATTAGGTAAACGTTTTGTTCGTCTCGTCACTTTATTATATAAAAAATAACGGTAAATCTTCCGTTCTTGAGACAGATTCATGTGCAGCAATGGACTTTAGACAGGCTAATGAAAACCGTGAATTACACGAGTAGATTAGATTTAATTTTATACCTTTTCACTTATCTAAATGTACAGAATATGTAAACATGAATAACCAGAACATGCTAAAGTTAAGAGAACATAATATTTTTACCGTAAATTATATTTGACGGAATATTTCCCATCTACTTAACCTGGCAAAGTAAATTAACAATTCAAATTTAAAACTTTATCTTTTAAGGAGAACCTCATTTATTTTAAATAAAGGTTGTAAAATGTTTAAATTGGTTAATTTATTCGTTATACTGGCGATTCATACTGTAAAATAAATGAATTGCTAAAGCAATATTGAAAAATTTGTTATAATTTTTTTTATTAAAATTTGTAATATTGTTCACTTTTTAAATAGAGCTGAACTTCCAAGAAAACGTGTTCATACTCGTAGTATGAGTTTATTCATTAATAAAAATAAAAAACCATACAAATGAAATATAAGTAGATAGTTTATTATGTAGAACTTTAGTATTTAAAATTTACTATATCGGTTATTTCCATCATATAAAACTTCTAATCATCATCCTTACCTTAACAATCGACTGTTGGAAGACTTCTCCCGTATGTCGCCGTTTATCGGAATACTAATACAGTCACCACACTATAAGTGAAAAAACTATTAAATTATAAATATATTCAATGTATGTCAATGTATTCTAACATAAAACCTCACAATATAATTAAGATAAAACACGAACGAAATGTGTAAGTAAACTAAAACAATAGAAAACAAATAAACAAACCACAAATCACGTAGATAAAACGAATCCGCAAGAATCAGCTTAACCACGCGTGAAATAAGCTCTTTCCACTTCCGACGGAGAATTTAAGATTAAGACATTCTACTTAAGAAAGGCAAGTGGCCAACAAAATAGCGCAATGTTAACAACAACGGTTAGAACATGCATGCATTCATTTAAAGTAATCCGTACCAGATTTATATATCCAAACGTTACTATTTCTAAATGTAGTATTATTGTTACAAAAGAAGCAAATCGCCTATTTTATAATAATCACTACAATTATTTTATAATAACTGTTTATCATTTAAAAAATATTAGTTGAATCATATTTTATAAATCCTAAGAAAATTCTACTTCAATAACCTACAAGTACGACTGATATATCTCTCTACATAGGCTCTTAGCACTTACAAACAAATATATTAACAAGCACATAACAATTTTTTATAAAGTTTTAAATATCAATGACCTACGAATACGACTGATACATCTCAGTTGCATCCTTGAGTCTTCGGTACTACTAGCAGTGTAGTTACAGTGTAAGGGATCTATAACCTCATATCGTCCTACAGGACGTCAACTTAGAACTTTTCGACACCCGAGCGAACAATTTAGGCCAGGAGATGCAGCAGCATCTTCTTGGAACATCTAAATAAATAAACTTCGGTTACCCAACCTTCCAAACGTGACCACCCTATTACAGTATCTCCCCAATAAAAAATAAAAGCCTTATCTACTATGATATCTGCAGCGAACCTAGGATAATAGTGCAGCCCAAAAACTCAGCAAGTTGAAGAGGAACGGCTGGCCACATAATTACTAGAACGGATGATGACAACAAAACTGAAATACCTCACAGAATGATTAAAATAGCATTTTAATACAGTTTGTAAATCTCAAATTACAACTCAATTCTTCTAATTTAAACCATTTTTTTAATAAAGAGGTTGAGTACTAGTTGATCAGAACTGTGCTTTGTGGTAATCTTTGGGTTAGACCTTCGTTTAGCAGTGGACTTGTGATAGGCTGTAATGATGATGATAATGGTGATATTAAAAATAAATGAGTTATTTTTATACATTTAGCTAAATTACATTTTCATTCAAAGGTATATGTTTGTTTTACTATTAAGTCAGTGAATTTATTTTAACTCTAGGATAATTATCCAAAAAACTCCAGCTTTAAGTATAATCTAAGAGACGAAAGGGTTAAGCAGTGATTAATGATGCCTTTGTTTTGGCTGTTGCCAGAGGTTATATTACTTAGTTTTGGGACGTATTGCCGTCCAAAGTTAGTTGCGGCTCTTTTGAATTCAAGAGACTTACTTAATATGTTGAAAAGTTAACTATGAGGTGACAGCAGAACTTAACACGATATTGGGTCAAATTAGATAGTCTCCTAAATTCCGTTTTAAGTACACTTGGGAAAAAACAGACAAGGAATTTCATAATTTACATATGATCTCATGAGTGCCATGTGCCCAAAATAAGAGCTACAAATTTTGTGGCAATTTTTAGGGGAGGCCTATGTTCAGCAGTGGAATAGTTATAGACTGAAATGATGATGACGATGATGATGAGTGCCATGTAAGTGATTCTATTACCCCATCTCGTTCCGTTACTATTGAAAAGGTATTTTTTTTAATTTTGACTAAGTAAAACATGCCTGATGGTAAGTGCAATGTCTGTCCATAAAAAATGTTCTGTCACTCAGAACATTTCTGTGGGAAAACCATCTCAAACATAGACCTAGACCTAGATGACTCAGTCCGGTAGCAGACTTCTGCGTCTAAAATCCGAAATTGTAATCGAACTATTTCCTGCCAAGTGTAGCAATTATGAGTGCCTACTGTTTTGCCATAAGCTGTTAACGAAATATCTTAAGAATTACATTCATATAAAGAGTTACGTATATATAAAACATTAAAGAAACTGTACTAATAACATGTTTATACATATATTTCGTACGGCACTATCAATCCATAAATGTACGGGCGTGGCCACGTCTGCGAGAGGCAAAATAGAATTGATGTTCAGTTTGCTTTACGTTGGTAACAATTTAAACATACTTTTTGTGTAGAAGTAACAAATCTTGCATTTTTGTACTATTGCACCATAATATCAGCTATGCATAAGCGAAAGCTTAATAGTGATGCCAGTCACCAATCTACTGCTTAACATAGGTCTCCCCCCTAGATTGACTTTCCGTAAAACTGTGCAAGTAGTCACTCCATATAGTGAGAAGTCACCCTACATTGTGTTTGCCGGTACGAGGCTACCACTCGAGAACCTTCTTCCCTATCGGTTATCGGTTCTACGGGCTATGGCCAGCTCATTGCCACTTCAGTTTGCTGATACTTAGGGCAATGTCGGTTGTTCTGGTTTTGCGGCAGATATCATTGTTACGTATTCTATCTCACAGAGAAACACTGATCAATTCGCGCCGCAAATCATCATCAAATAATGTTTTTTCCATATCTCGCCAAGGGCTTTTGTAGTTCCTCATGCGGCCTGCAGTGAAAGACCACCTCTCGGTTTCGTATGTCATCACTGGCAACACACTGGTTAAATACTTTTTTTTTCGACATTGTGGCACTGTGGTATACTCGACGAGAAGATGAGACGCAGTTTCTCGAATGGTGCCCAGATGAGTTGGATCCGTCGTTGGACCTCATGGTCGAAGTTGGATTAACCTAGTCAGACAATCCTTCCTGGGTATACTGAAATTACTACCTTGTAAATATAATGTTTTCGACAAAGTTAACAGCTAATGTTATCACCAGGTAACGGTTAATAACGGTGATGATAGACATCACCATATTTAGTGCGGGTATTGGCATTATTTACAGAGGTTTACTTAATTTTATATATAATTATTGACTCAAAAAATATAACAGTATATTAAGGTAGTCTCTACGCAAATAATATGTTCATATTAACGAGATTACCAGATTTTTTTATTACTTGTGCAACATTACCGTACCAATGGATCAAAGTAAACATTCGATAGATTTAATAACAAACGAAACATTCGAGAAGAAACGGATACCACCAAATCAAAATCATGTATAAGTGTCACGTTATCCAGACAGAATAAATAAAATTATATAAACATAAAAATGCGCTCAATTGTATTTGAGTCAACGCATTTAATTCCTTATGTAATAGCTAGTAAAACAAAACTTTCCTCCATATTGACCTTAACGATGTCGATAGCACCTGAGCAATAACAAGGTCTGATTTATTAGGGAACTTTGCACACTGTCGCCTTTTATTATACGAGTAACGTAAAATAAAAAGAATATTATGGACGTAGACTGGACCTGCCGTGATAAAAATCAAGTAAAAAAAAGTAAAGTAACAGCCTATAAATGTTCCACTGCTGAGCACGGGCCTTCTCTTATAACTGAGAAGGTTTTGGAGTCGTGAAAATCAAGTACCATAATAATTTATGTTTCAGTTTGGTTTGCCCCACCGTTTGCTTAAGATTCAGTTTTAACATAACATCACGATTTACTTTAATATTCGTGATTGTATGCATTAGTAGTCAAGCTATTTCTATATACTTTACTGTATACGATATCAACTTGATGCACTAGAAAGCGAGAATTAAATTTCACGCTTTTTTCATTTTTGAAACATCCTTCATCGCAACGATTTTATATTATGCAAAATTAAATTACGTAACTTTTGTTGTATTTTTAGGAATCACATTTATATAAAGATTTTTTAATAAAATATATTAACATTTAAAAATCGTTCAGCTTCGTTAAATTTATCCTGCTTCGTTATGAAATATAGCTTAGGCAATAAAGTGATGATGATAATTTGTTTTGTAAGGCTATTAAATTTTTCCAAGCATAATGTAATCATTGTTTTTATAATTAGATTGAATTTTAGTAGATTTTTAAAAATAAGGAATATGCATTGATCTAACTTTCATGTCATGTCGTCAATGTTATAATGTTAATAAATAAACAAAAATTAAATGACATAATCTTTAAAACTCACGTAGAGTTTTGTATGAAATTTAATGATCGAAAATCGTTTTGTACAATGAAAGGAACGAATATTTTTATTTAATTTAAATATCTGAAATGGTAGCAAAAAAGTAAAGTAACAATGAAATGAAATATAATTATTCTGTAACGTAAGAAATTCAGATTTCCTTTGTCACATGTCATTTTTTTACACTCTGCCACCGTTTACTAATGAGGTTCCTAAGGTTAGTGTATTTTTTTTAATTTACGTAGAGCTTATACAAAGTGCTTCAATTTCGATCTGAGCTTTTGTATATGAAATTTCTAATTTATAGTGGAATCGATGACTATCTAACCGACACCGAGAAAATAAAAACCAGGAGGTCGGCAGCAGCATCTTCCTGTAAATCTGAATAAATCAACTGCGGTAGCCAACACGACATGACCAAGCGTGGCAACTATGGCAAAATACGCGCAAAATTAGAGCTATAAACTTCTGTGGTTATGAGCGAGGCTTATGTTCAGCAGTGAACTAGTGATAGGCTGTTATGATGGTGATGATGATGATAATTGAATTATTTCAGTTTCTGAAAACTTTATCTATGTTTTAATTCAAAAACCAAAATAATTTATTCAGTTTTTAATTATATTGATACTGTTATGCAGTTGATCGTTTATGTTATTAGGGACTGATAACAAAAGTGAAACGATGCAACAAACAAAATGGAGAAGAAAGCGGCGAAATAAACTCCGCAGATATCCCCTTTTTTAGTCCTTATAGAATAATAACAAAAATATAGACTCATATTTAACATGAGGAATTAGTATTCATAAACGCCTGGCTGCGAGCACCACATTCTCAGGGGTTATTATCAAGTCTGATACATCACCAGCTTAAGAAAAAATTCTTGCTCGATTGCTAGAGTCTATGAAAGATACTAAACTGAGACGGCAAGATCAAGTCCAAAGTCAAGCTGCTTCAAGAGCTGTTACTGCGCCTGCTGAGACTTGGCAAAGGCAATACGGAGAGGCAGAGCGTCAAGCTAGAGGTCCTCCTTGAGGTCCCCTGTGAAGCAATTTTAAACTAAACTACGTTTGCTAAGCAAGCAATAGGCTTTTATGTCATACGAAACACCTGACTACCGTCAAACTCTACCGGTGACGCAGAGAGATAAACCTGCAGACAAAATCAAACGATATCTCAAGTCATCAAGCTTATGGGCAAACGTAAAATATTCAGTCTGAAAACGAATATGAGAATGCACCTCTACAATGACCTAGATAGTAATATCCCGTATTACCTTTTCCTTATTTTTGCTTTTTTAAAAAACGATGCCACACAATAAGATTTCTCCTGTATCGTGGGTGCCTTTTACAGATATTTCACACGCATAACACAACCAGACCCGAAAACCAACAATTTGTTGTTTGCACTAGGTCACGTGGTCGTCAAACGAACATAGTATTAAAAATTGGCTTTAGGCGATTAGAAACTGAAGACGAAGATTTATATTTTATACTATATTTTTCACAAACATAGGAAATGTGTAATTTGGTGAAGAATTAAAAACAACATTTATAAAAAAAAACGGTAACCGAGAAATTTAAACGACAACCAATGGATACTCTTGCACCGAAAACTGACATTGTTAACAAAATTAATACAGAATTTTGAAAGATGTACCTGCAGAAACAGAGGAGTATTTTTAAGTAGAGAAAGTATGATGATGATGTTCTCCTTGCCGATTTCGACCACGGCGACAACTTCCGACTACTGTCGAGAGCCATCAACTGCGCAGGAGATATTATAGTGCCACAAGTGTAAGCGCAAACACAGAGGCACTCACTCGTCACAACCTACCCGCGCCCGATGTAACGCTGATGCGATAAGACCGGAGGTAGGCTAGGATGCAGTGTCACAACACAAACAGACCCGAAAACCAACAATTTATGTTTTAGCACAAATCTTGGCTCCGGCTGGGATTCGAACCCAGGACCCGCGGCTTAGAAGTCAGGTACTTTGACCACAAGGCCACGTGGTCGTCAAAACAAAGTATACAAAACAGATCAATCCGCATCCTTTATGTAACGGGGCGAGACTTCGAATCAAACAAGATGGGTTGAACATAATTGCTGCACCTGGAAAATCCTCGATTTTCCCATGTCCAGATATATACAGGATGTTCCCGTGTGTTTAATGCCCACAATCTGCAAGTTTCAGCGGCAAACGGAACGACGTACAACATTATATAAACTAGCCTCCTAATATAATGCTCGTTACTGTGTCCAGGAATGGTAATATCACAACCTTAACCTTTCAATATGAATATTAAGAGCTTTTATATGTACATAAGATCATAAATCAGTTTAATAAAAAAAGGGATGTTCATAATGTAAATAGTACACACGCTAATAATGCCAGGAACACGACTTCACAGAGTCAGTAACTTTTTCATGGGGGCAATGGAATACGTTTTACGGCGAAATCTCAGAAAGTGCACAAATTTTTTGAATTATTAAATAAATAAAAAAATAGTAAAAATAATATTAAAGACTACTCGTACATGAACGAGGTAATCGCTACTAATCTATTTCTCCACCTGTTTATTAACAATCTAAAAAATTTAGTGTACGTAGTTTTCTCTTCTCGTATTTATATATATATATATATATATATATATATATATATATATATATATATATATAATACATAGGTTTAAAATTCTACTACCCCGTAACTTAAAAGAGGAAAAAGTCGTTCAAGTGGTGATAAGTGTAACGGTTGCCCATATCATGCTGTGTCACATTACTGTGTGCCACCACACTGCGCATGTTATCCTGAAACATCAGTTCTTAAGTCTCATATGCCCAGTAATTACACTAGCTTTCAGTGCCCTTCAGACCGAAACACAGTAAAGTTTGCACAAAGCTGCTTGACAACATAATAACAGGCACTGCGGTGGTACCCACCTAGAGGAATTCCTGCATAGGACTCCCACTACAACAAATATTGTTAGTCTAAAAAAATACTATACTTCTTTAAAAAACTTTTATTTTAAAAGTAGAAAGAACAGCTTTTTGGCTAACTTTAATTAGGAAGTTTAAGCTTATGTTTTTTATTCCTATAATATTAATTATACTGTATCATGAACTGGCATCGTTTTCTATATAGTGTTTGTGATCGTCCATTGCCGAACATAGGCCTCCCTTTGGCTAACATATTATGGGGGGATTTCGCCATAGTGTCCACGCCTGGCAACCGCAGTTTATTTATTCAGATGTTGCAGGAAAATGCTCCTGCAAATATGTAAGGTTTAATTTTAACAAAAAAAACTACCAGCTCAATGTTAAATGTTAAAAATAAATACCCGAGATCTTCAAGGACCACTTTGCAAGGCTATCTTGATGACTTTCTTTATTTTAGATCATTTGTTTTACCAACTGCTAATAAGTTAAAAAATACATCCTGACAATTTCTTTAGTCTCTAGATTTTTTATAATCTATTTATTACTTTATCTATTTATAATTTTTTACAATGACAAGTGAGTTTCTGCCAAAAAGAGTAAATTAATGCGTATAAGACATCAAAATTGTGAAATCCCTGTATTTAATAATGCGAAATAGCTTGTATATTGTTGTCCAAATGTCAACGATATGCAAAATAATTTAGAATTTTTGGATAGTTGCTTGACATTATTGTAAAAATTGAATACAAAGACAACAGCTAGATATAAACTGACTCAGAACGACTAATAATAAGAACTTAATAAATAAACAACTCACAATTTTAATATACTATTACCGTTATCAGTATACTATTTTTTCTTGTTTTGTTTTTAAATTGGCCTTATACGAAGTGTAGTGATGTCTTAGGAAGTGTGTTCTTTGAATAATCTGATCTCTTTTTTTTGTAATGATTTCTTATATTTACGCGAATACTACACATTTAAATGAAACTAATTTTACGGATTTTATCGCGTTTTTTTTTTTTTTGTTATCATCCTTCACAGTTAGCTACCGTGGGCAAATCTTTGTTTCAGAGAGCACAAGGGATCTGTGACAGTAAACACCTGGCCGCCGAGCTTCAGCATGTCAAGCAAGTTTTGCAAGACAACAAGCTTCGGGTTCCGCGCCTTCGTCGCAGTGACCGAGTGAAGCCGGCCACAGTCGAGCGTGTACCTGCAGTCCTACCATATGTCAGAGGAGTCACAGACAAGATTGGCTATATCTTGAAGCGGGCTTCCATAAAAACATTTTTCAAGCCGCCGAAGAAGATAAGTCAATTTTTACCATATGTCAAGTGTAACATCCCTCTACAAGATGCAGGAGTATACAAGCTGGATTGTGAATGTGGTCTCTCTTACATAGGGCAAACAAAAAGATCAGTAAAAACCCGCGTAAAAGAACATATAGCTGATGTGAAGCATCGCCGCCCCAGGAAGTCTGCAGTCTGTGACCATGTTCTGGATCATCCCAACCATTACATCAGATTTGATAAACCACAAATCCTCGCAAAAGAACACCGATTCCTACCAAGGATGATTCGCGAGGCTATTGAAATTAAAAAACATCCTAATTTTAATAGAGAAGATGGTTGGGTATTACCACCAGCTTGGGATCCTATAATTAATAAAATTAAGACAAAAACCAAGCATACCACTGCAAGACTCCAAGACACAGTTAGCTCTTTCTGCGTAGATCGGACCACAAAAAATAATTAAAAGCTGAAGGTACTCCGGGTTAACTATGACATCAGGACATCTGTCACCTCAGTCCCCCCGTGACCATGGGTGCTGTAAAGCACTCGAAACGTCGGGTTATAAATAACAAAAAAAATAAACGCGATAAAATCCGTAAAATTAGTCTCTTTTTTTTGGATTATATTTTATTTTAGAAATTAATTTTATAAACTGTTATGGACTTTGAGAGGGTTTTAAGCCGAGAAAAGTCAACCGCGCTGCTGCAATGCTGGTTGGTGGATTTCGCATATAAATCGAGGCAAAATATTTCCGTGTGTGTCCATGTTTTCTTTCGGCACCGAACACGTGTTAGATCTACACTTAAAACTGAACATAACCCAGATAGAACCATGATCACTCTGATAAAATTAAATTTGATGCTTGCGGCCGACCACAGATCCACCACAGTTCTCTTGAGCTTCCACATGGTATCAACTGTGATTGAAAACAAGATTTTTCAGAAAATTGTAAAAATTAGAACGAAAAAGATGCTATCCTAGATATGTGTTCTACTTTAAGACAACAATTTTTGTATATATTAAGTATTTATAAATATATATGTAATTTGTTTCACGGAAACAGCCTTTAATTATAATAAAATTAATTTAGTATTTAGTTATATATATTTTTAGTAAAAAAAAATATAATAGCTTTCGTTTTCAACAAGTAATATATTTTTTATATATAACCTAATATTTTAATTAGTATTTGCTACTTAACAACAGATTGCACTAGAAAACATTGTTAACATGACAGCATATATAATTTCGGTGATGTAATTGCTGTTAGCCTTTTTGGCTTTTACAGCTTCATCGGATACGAAACATGACAACAGGTAGCATCACTGATGGGTACAAATATCCAATATACTACAAAATGAACAACTGCTGTATACATAATTGATTTGTCGGAAACATCTCTAACGATTTCGATAAAAATTTTCGTGTTATGTGGAGTTTAATAGTATCTAAATATACATACTTGTAGATTATAGATAGATTATATATAGATATTGGAAATTAATATAAGCAAACTCGAAAAATGCTGGTCACCCAGATACTTTCGATAATTAATATTGACGCACATATATATGTTACAAATTCAATTAAACATTTAACGTAATTTATTTTAGTTGATATACAAATCGACTTAACCACATAGTAGTAATTATGTTAATATTGTTTTGTCTTCTGAAATTTAACAGGAAACTTTAGCTAAAAGTTTAATTTCCTGTCAAATAAAACTGAAAGTTCCCGTATCAAAAACTGAACCAGTCTCCGAGAAATTAAAAACTTTTTTAAGGTGTAGTCCCGATTTTCTAAATAATGTATCACAAATTAAAATGGCATTTTTCATTACGTAAGCATAATTTTATTATAGAAGCTTTAATTATTTATTTTACGTGTATTATGTCGCATAAATTGACATTTATAAATGTGGACACTCCATTATGAAGCTGCTCAAATAGTTACAGTAGACATTTTAAATAATTGATTAATATAATAAGCTAGACTGACAAAGAGCTGTAGCTTGTTCATTAGTGAAACTCTCTTAGTTAGCTTACCGAAACAAAATGCGACTGATTTGATTTGATTTTATTTTAATTTTAATAAGTCAAATTTTTAGGTAACGTATTATACCCGTACTATTAGGAGTTTTTTAAATTTCAACATTCATATCTGTCGCTTTCACCTTTTCACCGTGTATCCAACTAAAACTAGTTTTGAAAAACATTAATAATAAAGTAATTTAAAAAATACTATATATACTAAATAACCACTATTCCTTATCGATAGACAATTTTTGTAATAAAACAAGCAGCGCAGACAATTGACAACTTTTTTGCTAATCTTTGTAACTTTTGGGCGTTAACTGAGCGTGCCCTTTATTATAAGCCCAACATATCTCATTGTGGTGGAACAGGGAACAGCGACGTTGTTAAAAGTTATTGAAGGAAACGAGTTTGAATTCCACTTGTGCAACTGGTAGACACTATTACAGCTTGAAACGAAGCCGGATTAATAACTATACCAAATTTATCAGACCAATCGGATTTTTTTTATTTATAGTAGATACTGTTCAGCTGATGATAAGATGAGAAGAATATTTCTGTGTAGACCCATACTGCGCTCGTCACACTGATATTCTGGTGGTAGGATACCTGCTAGCTACTAGCTGGTAGTAGTAATTTAATTTAAGTCAAAAAAGTAATTGATCTATTTGTTGAGAGATGGCAGTGTCGTCGAAATAAATCGTGCTATAGTTGTGTTAGTTGAAAGTAGATATATGTGAAGTACATTTATTAAAATAAAACCTCGGTCATCACTGGTTGTTTTATTTTAACGCATCCAGAGGGCTCTAGTAGCCATAGTATAGTGTTGGACTGAACATTTGGTCCTTCGAGCCGGATTGACCTAGTAAGGGCAGTGGATTGCTGCTCAGGTCGAAGTGCCATTCATTAGGACTGTGAAACGCCCAGAAAAGTTGGGCGAATATTAGCAGTACCTGAAGACGGCGTTGGTGCGAGCGAGACGAAGGAGAGGAGCCAACGACGTAAGGAGTCCAAGAAATCGACGCACGTACTTTGTCGGAAGAGGGGTGTATAGAAACACCCACCCAAGGAGATCGTGTCGTCACGAAGTGTTCCGTTGTGTGAGTGAATCAGGAAACATTGTGAGTACATTTTGAATTGTTTGAAGTCAGTTGACAATTTGAACCTTCTGTTCAAGAGAGAAGAAACTTAAACTCTAGTATTGGTGATCAAGCTAATTTGAACTTTATTTATATAGACTATATTAACTTATATTTAGTACCTTAAGTTAGCATAACTTCTAACACTTAGAATAATTTATTTGAAAAGGTGAATACCTTACCTACCTATGCTCGATTTTTTACAAGTGTACAATTTTAAGACTTGTAAAAAATTCAACTATTTTTTGGACTTTTAAAGCAGATTTTTTTTTTGAAATTTTGTGATTTGTAACTTTGAATAATTTCGTGATATTTTTACTATGTGATAGGACTTCGAATATCTGTCAAAATTATTACCGATTTTTAATTTTTTTCCAAATTTAACGAGATGGAAGGCCTTCTAAATTGTCAAAAAGATGCTTTTAATAGATTATCGAAGGCTCTTACTAACTTCAAAAAATCTCCAAAAGATAGAATAACTGGATCTTATGTAGAAAGTAAACTTGAAAATGTGGAGCACCAACAATTAGTTAAAGAGTGTAAATGGGACGAGTTACAGCGTAGTTGTTATTGTAAAGAAGAGATATATGATAAAGCAGAAGAAATATATGTAGATTATAAAAGTATACTTAAAAAACATTTGAAAACGTTTGGTCAAAGCGAGTCCCGTTCGGGTACAGGTTTAGGTTCTTCCAAGGTAAGCAATGTCTCTTCTCCTTCAGTCAAGTTACTTAAGATCACCATTCCCACATTTTCCGGGAAATACACAGAATGGATGTCTTTTCGTGATATGTTTCTTTCTTTAGTTGACTTAAATGATTCAGTCGATGATGTTCAAAAACTTCACTACCTCAAGGGACACTTGACTGGAGAAGCCGAGCAATTGGTAAGGCAGATACCTGTAACTGCAGCAAATTAAAAAACAATGTTGGCTACAATTGGAAAATAGATATAATAACAAAAGATATTTGGCTAATTGTATCCTTAAACGATTGTTCAGTCAAAAAAATACACAAACTGAATCGGCAATTGCGTTAAAAGAGTTGTTAGATACTACGTCGGACTGTGTGCACGGTCTAAAAAATCTAGGTATAGATGTCAGTACATGGGATATCATAATAATATATAATGTTAATTATAAATTAGATCCAGAATCTCGCAAACAATGGGAATTGAGGCTGAAGGCTCTAATGATCTACCAACTTTTGAACAGTTTTCTGAATTTTTACATAGTAGATTTCGGGCTCTGGAATTCATAGAACCTAAGCAGAGACCATCGAAACCTACTGTTGTGCCATTCAACAAAGCAAAAGCAATGCATGTGATGAACGCAATTTATGAATTTTGTTCAGAGAGTCACAAACTCTGCTTTTGTAAGAAATTTGCAAAAATGGATTACAATATTAGATATCAATTAGTGGCGAAAAATCGGATTTGTTTATATGCCTAGGTGGTAATCACTCAGCCAAGTCTTGTCAGAGTAGTGTAACGTGTCGAATTTGTAAACGTAGACATCACTCACTATTACATCCAAGAGGTGGGCATGAGACTCCAGGTTCTGGCAATGAAGAAACTGCTAATACTGCTGCTTTCGTAACTTGCGAGGAAAGCATTGGGAACAAGTCGGAAGCATTATCTAGTAAACCAGAAACGTCACTATTAGAGTCATGTTTTTCATTAGGCGACATACCCATACATAGTCAGGTACTTTTGGCTACTGCGCTCGTAAAAGCTGAAATGTATAATGGAGAAAGTAGAAGGATCAAGGCGTTGCTGGATCAAGGATCTCAACCATCCTTCGTCACGGAAGCGACAGCTCAGTATCTGGGAGTGAGAAAAATTCCAGTGAAGGGAGCAATTTCCGGCCTGGATGGAAATAAAAACATTACTGCCAAATACATGGTGCAACTAAAGATTCATTCTCGTGTTAAACCTAAAGTAGTCATCACTGTGCAAGCATATGTACTCAAAACAATAACAACATGTCTTCCCAGTAGGAAAGTGATTGCACTGAATAGGTTGGACTTGCAGGAAATCCAACTTGCTGATCCTTATTATCACACAAAACATCTATTTTGTTAGGAGCTGAAGTATACGGGCAAGTCATTGAAGTAGGCGTTAAGCGAGGTCCTACTGGCTTCCCAGTAGCTCAAGCTACATCACTAGGGTGGATAATTTCTGGTCTTGTAGATGAGTTGCCAGGTTCTGCTTGCAATGTTGTGGCAATACATTTGCGTGCAGAGGATAATGATTTTCTAAAAAAGTTTTGGGAAATAGAAAATGATCCCGAGACCGGTAAAAAAATGTTGACAGAAGAAGAAAAGCTCTGCGAGAAATTTTATGAAGAAGCTATACGGCGTGATAAAGAAGAAAGATATATCGTAAAGCTTCCTTTTAAAAATACAAATCTTGAAGATATTAGCGGAAATTCTAGAGAAGATGCGGTGAAAACATTAAGTGGATTAGTAAAGAAGCTAAACAGAAACGAAAACCTGAAAGAGAAATATAGGTACAGAAGTGATACAGGAATACTTACAAATGGATCACATGGAGAAGGTACCTGAAAAAGAAAGAAAAAAGAATGAAAGTTTTTACTTACCCCACCATGCGGTTCTGAGAGAAGATAAAGGCACGACAAAGGTCCGTGTAGTGTTTGACGCTTCTGCAAAAAATAAAAATGGTGTATCCTTAAATGACATGTTAATGATCGATCCAACTTTGCAGCCAGACTTGCGGCATTTAATAATGCTTTGGAGGATACCTAAAATATGCATTGCTGCCGATATCATAAAAATGTATCGCCAAGTCAAGGTTTCTGAAGAAGATGCAGAATTTCAACGCATAGTTTGGAAGACTAATCAAAACGAAGATGTAGAGGATTACAGGTTAAAACGAGTTACCTTTGGCACTGCAGCTGCACCGTATTTAGCTGTAAAAACACTGCAGCAAGTTGCACTAGACGAAGGAGCTGATTTTCCTACAGCAGCTGAAAGAGTAAAGCAGGACTTCTACATGGATGATCTCTTAACGGGATGTAACTCTGTAGAAGAAGGAGTTGTTATTTATGAGGAAATGGATCAGCTCTTGAAAAAAGGAGGGTTCGAGTTACACAAATAGATGAGCAACAACGAAGAACTCCTAAATCGAATTAAGAACGTAAAAGAAGAAGCACAGCTAGGATTAAAGCTAAAATTAGATAAAGAGACCAAACTGTTGGGCATTACGTGGAATCGCGCCGCAGACGTCTTCCGATACTCGGTGGCTGTTCCACAGGAATCTGGACCTGTAACGAAAAGAAAAATAATATCAGAAATTGCTAGATTATATGATCCACTAGGGTGGGCCCCACCTAGTGTAATTGTAGCAAAAACCATGATTCAGAAGCTTTGGATAACAGGAATGGAATGGGATGATGAGGTTCCAAGCAATTTAGTTAAAGAGTGGGATACTTATCGGGCTAACCTTTCCAAATTAGCAGAAATACGTATACCTAGGTGGGTAGGTATCACCCTCAACGTATCACGAACAGAATTGCACGGATTCTCCGACGCTTCTTAAACGGCGTATGCAGCAGCAGTATACCTACGACTTGTAGAAAAGGACGGTAGTGTCCATAGTACGTTGGTTACTGCCAAAACCAAAGTCGCGCCAATCAAACAGATCTCCATTCCCAGATTGGAATTGTGTGGTGCGGTACTCGTGACGAGGCTTTTAATCGAAGTGGCCGAAGTCATGGGAATTGGCAAAAACAATATTAGAGCTTGGACTGATTCCACAGTGGTTTTAGCGTGGTTGAACAGTCACCCAAGTAAGTAGCAAACATTCGTGGCAAACAGGGTATCTGAGATATTATCCACCTTGGATTCTCAACAATGGTCGCACGTTGCTTCTGGTCAGAATCCTGCCGACTGTGCGTCTCGTGGTATTTATCCTTCGGAGCTGCTGAAAAACACAATGTGGTTCAAGGGGCCTGAGTTTTTACGCAAGAGTTTAGTGCGCTACAACAAACCAAAGGATATTGAGACACATTTAGAAGAAACTAAGGTTCATCTGACGGTCTCTGACAACACAATCTGGGACAGATATTCTTGTTTTACGAAACTAATCCGGGTAGTGGCGTACTGCAGACGTTTTCTTAACTTAAGAAAGGGATGTAAAAGGCAAAACATCGGTTTTCTTACGACAACAGAGTTGGCAGGTGCATTGGAGACTTGCGTCAAACTATACCAATTGGAAAATTTTAAGGAGGAAATAGCACACATCAAAAGGGATAAAGAGTATAGTACAATGAAAGGCCCACTGTAGTCGTTAAATCCATTTCTGGATCAATTTGGAATTTTGAAAGTAGGTGGACGCCTCGAAAAATCGCAAATCAGCCTTAATGCGAAGCATCCAATATTATTGCCCAAAAGAACACACTTGACAGATCTAATAATTGCTAATGCTCATTGCAAAACTTTGCATGGTGGTCCTCAGCTTATGCTAACTTTCCTAGCCACCAAATTTTATATTGTGCCAAAGCCTTAATAAAGGCTCATGTTCGAAAGTGCATTAAATGTATTCGTTACTCAGCTCCCACACCAACACAACTAATGGGGCCTACAGCTAGAGTGTCGCCTAATAAACCGTTTCGGTATAGTGGTGTGGATTTTGCGGGACCTATAAGTGTAAGAACCACAAAGGGTCGTGGTCACCACTCAACGAAGGGTTACATTTGTCTCGTCATTTGTATGGCCACAAGGGCTGTACATCTGGAGGTGGTTAGTGATCTTACCACACAAGGGTTTATGGCATCTTTTAGACATTTTGTTGCTCGTCGAGGCTTTTGTACAGACATATGGAGTGACAATGGAACCAATTTTGTCGGCGCCTCTCGCGAATTGCGATATCTATCCGTGGCAGAGAACTCCAATATGTCTAAAGAGGTAGTCGAATGTCTAGCCGCAAATGGAACCACATGGCACTTTATACCACCACATTCGCCTAACTTTGGAGGCTTATGGGAGGCAGGTATAAAGTCTACCAAATACCACTTAAAACGTGTAATTGGAGATCTGACATTGACCTATGAGGAACTGTCAACAGTGTTGGCACAAATCGAAGCGTGTCTCAATTCCCGACCCCTGTCAAGAATTGACTCAAGCGACGATTCAATAGAAGTTCTTACTCCAGGACACTTCCTAGTTGGTGGACCTTTGTTAGCCATTCCTGATCACAACTTCGAGCAGTCAAATATTTCTAGTCTTCGCAGGTGGCAGTTGACTCAGAAGCTAACACAAACCTTTCGGAGACGATGGTCCCAAGAGTATTTAACCAGATTTCTGCATCGGTATAAATGGGAGTACCAAAAGCCAGAACCTGAAATAGGTGATATAGTTTTGTTTTCAGCAATGAAGCGACCCATATCCAAATTATGTATTTTACCTGTAGCTAAATAATTGTAATACTTTTAAGTGTGTAGTTGTATTTATAAAAAAAAAAACGTTTGTTTTTAGGTTTAATTTAAATAGTGATTCCGCACTGCTACCGTTACACAATATGTTGGTATTCATTTTTTTGATAATGTGCATGGCGGGCGGTGTAAATTATGAAGGACAATATGTCCTTGGTGGGCGGAATGTATAAGTTACCTTTTTATTTATAAAACTACAGCCCACGAGGTGGCACTGGTAGTAGTAATTTAATTTACGTCAAAAAAAAGTAATTGATCTATTTGTTGAGAGATGGCAGTGTCGTCGAAATAAATCGTGCTATGGTTGTGTTAGCTGAAAATAGATACATCTGAAGTACATTTATTAAAATAAAACCTCGGTCCAATATCACTGGTTGTTTTATTCCAACGCATCCAGAGGGCTCTAGTAGCCATAGTATAGTGTTGGATTGAACAATACCTATGCAGGAATCCGTCTGGGTAGGTACCACCCCAGGGCCAGTTATTCTGCCGTGAAGCAGTAGTGTGCAAGCAATACTGTGTTTCGGTCTGAAGGGCACTGAGAGCTAGCGTAATCACTGGGCATATGAGACTTAAGAACTTATGTCTCAGGGTGACGGGCGCAGTGTGGTGCTACACAGAAATATTCTGAGTAACACAGCATCTGTTATGGGCAAACGTTGCACTTACCATCAGGTGAACGTTTTGCTCGTCTCGACACTTTATCAAATAAAAAAAAAAGCTATCAGTGCCCTTCATACCGAAACACAGTAATGTTTACACATTATTGCTTCACGACGGGATAACTAGCTGTTTGATGGTACCTACCTAGACAAATTCCTGCATAGGAATCCTACCACCAGACACGTCAGAAAGCTTGACTGAGCTCATTAATAGCATCATCAATACTTGCTACTTCAGTCCGATCATAAATTTGTAACTGGTTAACATGCAAATTATACAAGAAGTGAAATTCGGACGTAATTACATAAAAACTAAACTAAAACAAACACTGTTGATCATGATTCCTCCATATCAATACGTAAGTCTCTCGTTACTTTAAGAAAATCTGTGGTAGTGATATGCCCAGCCATAAAACCTGACTGATACGCAGATAAAAGTTGTTCTTAAAAATTTAGTTAGAGATTTGTTTGTGGACGGTAGCCTTTATTACCTTTGATAAAAAGGAAGAATAGATAATTTTAATTATCAATATTAAAAATATGCCGGTATAAACCAAAAACTCACATCAAATACAAGTTGGCTCGTTTAAACATGTTAGAAGCAATCTTTTTGCGGATTGTTTTTTGAAGAAAATTCAACTCAATTTTTACAACCAAAGTCGCAACTTCCGGTTGAAAGTATACGAAAGAATACGTCTCAACTTCCTAAGCTCTCACACTTTAGAAGCTCAAACCTAAACGATAATTTGGGAGACTTTACTTATGTTGATTATTTATTTTGAATACAATAGAAAACAGTTTATTCAATGTAAATTATTTTAATGACACTTAGTAAATGTGAATTTTTTACTCTTTCCGTGGTTCGAAAGAAAAATGCCACAGAGCTCAGAGAGGAATCAGCAACCCAGCGAAATTATTATACTAAATTTACTATTTATACAATAATGTCAATAACTTGGCGGCGATCATTTGATTCCCAGGAATTATTTTTGAATACTTGGTACAACCCGTATGCTCGTTTTTAATAAAGTTGTCTAGAGAACACCTATGTTTTTAATATTTCCAATGATACTACACAAGACATTTTATTACTCACAATTTTAAGCAAATTGTTGGTTTAATATTTTTATGAGTGCTTTAATAAAAACGAACTAGTCGACTTTCAAAAATGGAAATTGCAAATACAATAACTGTTGTCAAATACAATTCCATATATTTGCATAGTTGCTAAATAGCAAATTTTCTTTTAGCGTGCCATTTTTAGAAGAACATCTAATACGTAGTCAACATGAAGCATTTTAATACTTGCAGCCGTCGGGGCTAGACCCGATAACAGATCCCGAATGTATCAGGATTTGTCATCAGATAGGATAAGATGCCGATAGAAAAACAGAAGTTAACACTAAAAACAAGTGCTGTGTGCTATTATGTGACCTTGGTTCTGAAACTGACAGAATTTAGGTAGTAGAATATGACTTTCTCGTAGACAAGTGATATGTCAAAAAACCTAATTTTTAAATGTGTTCGTCGTTTCATTAAGAAAATAACATTTTTACTTTATGTTAGTGCATCGATTACTGATAAGATTATCCCTGTCAAGCTATTTCTTCATCTTCGTGTAGACATTAATTAGCTAAAATAAGATTTTTCTGGTAATTTGCAAATTCCAATATTTATATTTATTTAAAAAATGTTATTAATAAAACTGGCACTCTGTCTATTCAGTACCTTCTAATATACCAATATTTACGTTGTTTTATAAAAATAAATTTGAACCTTGCCTTTGCTATTTTTTATTTTCTTCTTGAAACTATAAATAACTTAAAAATAATGTAACGATTGCATGGCTTAGTTTTTTTAAGACTGATGGTCACTGTTAGTTTGAAGGCTTTTACAGCTTTGCCGGATTGAAAGAGCGACGCGATCAAAGTACTACCTATTTATACTCTGTCTGTCCTAGAGTCAACAACACTTGAAAATAATGCCTCGTTTTGAGGCGAAACACGTGTCCTGTTCCCGACTTCAGTAATGTATATTGACTAGTGGTAGGTAGTGTTGCAGTGGTGGAGGGTGTCTGGTTGCGGTTACCGGTGGTGGTGCTAGTTTGCTTGTGCACGCTATTGTGGGAGGGCGGACAGTGCTTTTTTTTATTTGATAAAGTGTCGAGACGAGCAAAACGTTTACCTGATGTTAAGTGCAACATTTGCCCATAACAGATGCTTTTGCTTTTATCAGAGATTTCTTTGTAGCACCACACTGCGCCCGTCACCCAGAGACATCAGTTCTTAAGTCTCATATGCCCAGTGATTACGCTAGCTCTCAGTGCCCTTCAGACCGAAACACGAAACACGAAACGAAACACTTCACGGCAGAATAACTGGCCCTGGGGTGATACCTACCTAGACGAATTCCTGCAGAGGAATCCTACCACCAGGACTAGGTAATGTGCACCATTTTAAATTTTGCATGCGGATCTTAGCTTTCTTTCCCTATTATAATAGATTTCCGCAAAGTAATGCCTGATTCTGTTAACTAAAGTCATTAAAGTAAAACAATCACCATTTTCTTTGGACTAACCCCGTTTTGTGAAATAAAGTAAGTCCAATAATTCTTCTTTTATTTCTACGTCGTCGTCCCTTACGAAGTGTGAAATGTAAGATGGAGAAAAATGTCTCTAATTCACTTTACTGACGCTGAAAGGTTTATTTAACATTTATTAGTTTAAACGTTAGTAATAAGAAAAGCTATTCAAGCAACGTTAAATATTTTTGCTCAATTTATTCTTGATAAAGTTTATTTGAAAATGTATTCATCTTTACATAAAAGATATATAACAAATGCTTACAGTACACTTATTAAATGTAGCCAATATACAAATAGACTAAACGAGGGCTTTACAAACAAGTGACACCCAGATTTAGAAAAAAATATAATAATAAAAATTGCATACTACACCATTAGGATATTCGACTTTATTTTAACGAGTTGGGAATTAAATATCTCACGACTAAAATGTTAAAATAAAAAATAAACTCTTTCTTGTGTTTTATGAGATCTGGCTGAATACTTTGTAAGCATCTACTACATCCGTGACGAACAGTATTGTCACCTTTATTAAACCACAACGACCTCTTCCAAATCCTGTCAGAACCTATCAAGTAATTAATTCGAAACCTAGACCTACGGCTTAGAACGCAGGTACTATGACCTCTAGGCCACGCGGTCGTTGCTAAAATAATGATAATAATATATATGTTACATACAGTTAATTTAAGTTTTTATATTCGTATTTCAAAGTTTAGTCCCTCAATTTAACATTATATCAATATTTCAATCGGTAACTCCGTTAACGCTTAAAGCTTTAGCATTATTTATACGTAGCGGGATCTAGGCAAAATCAATTACCAACTACCAGCTTCAATATTTATCGGATTAAGTACGACGAGCTCAGATACGTTTACGCTATCCAGAACATTGTATCGCTATTCAGGGGACTTTAGCGACCCATCAATGAATATTCACAGACCTAGGACCGTAATTTGATTTTCAATCACTGCACTCAAGACTTGTCTTTAACTAAAGCAATATTCAACATTGTAGTCCCTAAATCAAATTTTTACATGCTAGTTTTTCTACAGAAATCAGCTCTTTATCTTATTCTTCATCAGTCTCTTCATAATCCACTACTGGACATAGGCCTCTCCCAAGAAGAGAGGATTTGCCGTAATCACCACGCTTGGCAGACTTTAATTTTGATTGCAGTAATAAACTATTACTTATTACTTTAAGGCTTATATTCCAAAGTTAAAACCTATAAATGTGGCGCCATGCTTAATATGTATTCGACATATTTTTATTCCTTACTTTCAAATAAACTTAAAAATATGTACAGTACAGAAGTATATTAAAAAATCGTGTGTGTGTACTTATATACGCATGTAAGTAAGTTATACTTCTTAGGCGTAAAAAGACAAAAACTAACTGAAAATAGTTTATCCGCGTGTTCTACGTTAATATAAAGATTTAATTTAAATGCATGATCAAATTAAAATAATGTTTATTCATACAAAATTAAATTATTTACAAATATGAACAAATCTATATAACATTAACAAATTTGAAAAAAAAACTTTGTGTTTGTATTTGCAGAAATTTAAATTCCAGCTTCATAAAAGTAGAAATAGATTTTGGTAGATGAGCAATGGTTTCCAGTATGCTTTCATTTTTAATCATCTACTCTGCCACGTGGGAGAACTACACTGACATCTTTGTATTTACTTTGTACTTGGAGCATCATTTTTAATTGTCAATATGTTTTAGTTTTTTTTTGCTTTTCCATGTAAAGAACTTTTTTTTTATTTCCAGTTAAAAGCAAACAGATTAAAATAATGAAAGAAAATAATAAAAATGAATAATGGCTCCAGTTGAGATATGAACCCAGGACCTACAACAAGCACTCATATCATGGTCGCCATACAGAAATAAATTATTCGTGATATATAAACAAAAGTAAATAGTATATTATTCTATAATCACTTTTTAGGTGCACTCTTATTATGGTGGCATTGTAATACTCTAATAAAATAGAAGATATTTAAATTTGTTGTTTGAGATGTTTACAAAACAATTGCAAAATTAAAATTCTAAGAGAAACAATCCTCGGCAACCCTCTTCTTTGTTGTTAATAAAAACAGATGCTACGAAAGTAAATAAACAACGCCACCCTAAATATACAAGCACCAAAAAACATTTGCTATTATGTAAATCGAAATTATTTCTGCATATTGTTTGCGTTTTTAGCATATTTCTATGAAATTTATGGCTTACGAGTATTTTTAAATAGGAGGCTTGTTTTTGTTATAATAATATGTTGACATTTGTTTGCTTGATTTTATGTTTAATTGATAATTTTATTTAATTGTTAGATTTTTGAGTTTTTATTAGAAGTAATGTCAATGTGGACTTGTGTCACTTCTGTGGTCATTAAAAAAAAATTAAGTATTTTTGTTAAATGTGAAAAAGGATAAATGAGAGTGATTTTGAAAAAATATGTCACCTTTTTATTTAGTAATTTTTTTGGTCCCATTTTGTGTATGACCAAAGTACACATTTACTTAATTCACCAATGAAATAGTGTGCCTACAAGGCTATATTTGCGATCCAAATTAACGTTTATCGTGCAATACAAATGGGTGAAGTCATAAACAAAATAGATATTAAGAAAGATTATATGCGCAGCAGTTGCCAAAACAACCTACGGTAGGTTACAAAATAATTCAAAGATATAATATTTAACTGGATGAGACGAGAAAATGTATTATTTTCTCATTTCAATATTAATTCATATACATTTTTTTTAGAAAGTATTTGGAAAGTAGTTGTTTTATTTAATAAAGAAACATATTACTATATTCAATTTAATGTATTAGATTTAAGGTCAGTCATACTTTCTTTTAATAATCTTTTTACTATTGTTTTTTCTAGAGCTTAAACAGCTTGAGGTGGTCACACCTCGCGTCACTTTTCAACTTTTCATCAAGCAGATCTGAATAGAAGTCACATTTATATTTTAATTTATTTAATTCAAGCTTAACATATTCGTGTATAACACGGGAAGTGTTCCGAGAAATGGTTTGGATTAATTCTACCTCCTGAATTACACCTTCGCTCATTGCGGCACAACTCAAAATTCCCTTATCATATCCTTGATGATTGGTATTCCACCGCAGTGCGTTTCTCACCGAATTTTCTGCTTTGCACGAACACTTTATGAAATCTGGTATTGTAGATGTCAGGTGAGCCGCTTACTTGTTTGCCCCTAATCCTCTATTATAATATTTTAACTCAAATATATTTATTAATATATTTTATCATTATGCCGTGTAGTGGCGGCTTAACGAGAATCTACCACCCCATCTCATCCCGTGGGTGTCGTAAAAGTCGACAGAGGAAAAATAAAAACCAGGAGATGGGCAGCAGCATCTTCCAATAAAATCTGAATAAATATACTGCGGTTGCCAACCCGGCAACTATGGCAAAATCCAAAATGAGAGCTACTAACTTTTGTGGCAATATATGGAGGAGGCCTATGTTCAGCAGTGGACTAGTGATAGGCTGAGATGATGATGATGATGATATTTATTATATTCTAAACTTTATGATAAGTCTTTCTTAAGATTTTCAACCTGGAAAAAGTCTAGTGACCGACCCTTGTCGTAAGAATTTCACATCTCATGCCTTTAAAATAATTTCTCTAATTCACAAATTATATTTTTACTTCTGGACATTTATTGTGTACAACTAGTTCTTCCATTCACTATATAAGCTACTTATAGTAAGAGCGCCACCTGCGCTTTAACAAACATACGCTAGCGACGTATCGAGACCGATAGTGTGTGAAATGTGTGCCAAAATATGGCTGAAATGGACGTTACGGCGTCAGTTACTCGGCAGCATGAATTTGTTATTTTGTACTGTACATTGTATTTCGAAGTTGCAAATTTTGTATACTTATTCGTAAAAAAATAGTTTATTATCATCATTACAATCCATTGCTCGTACTCCTGAACATAAACATTGCCACACAGTTCGTCACAAAGTAAGTCCTGATCCACCTGCATCCATCAAGTTCTTGCAAAACTGTACATCCACCACGTAGAGGTAAGTCCTTCACTGCGGTTTCAAGTGCGAGATAAAAAAATGTATTTATATGGATTATTACACGGCACGTAATTAATATACCACGGCATTCAATTAATACTAGAGGTCGCCCTGTGTTCAAAATTCGACAGCAAATAATATTTTTTTTTAAGTTTGTACGATACTAAGGTTTGAGTAATTATTTGTTGGCAACATTATAAATTCTATGGCGACGATCTGTCTACTGACCTTAGCAGTATGAAAGTAAGCAAAAAGTAGTGTATATGGACAGAGCATATGTGATTGGCGTTATCATTATGCACGTAAATATTTATTTTTAATCAGTTTAATGTATTTGTAACACATGTTGTAATATAATTTACATTTTCCGCGCTTGTTATTTATACAAACTTTAACTATGCCAAATCTCACTCTTCTCCGTGAGCGCAATATGCATAAAAAGGGTTCAAAGATTTCTCATCACGTTGTGGCGGATTGGCCAATAGGATTTGATACTGGCACTGTTTTAGTTCAAACCTCTTTTGTAAATTTGTATTTCGTATTCTGTATCTATGTATTTTTACGAAATTATATTGTCTTCCGCAAATTACCCTCAAATTTACCAACGGAATCGATTCTGCCCTTGCCTCGTTGAGATCTATTCATTATAGCGATTTAAATGTTTTACATAAAAACTATATCCTGTTATGTATTTATTATAACGAATTAGCCTGATATTATGCAGTGAGTTAAGTCTATCCTGGATTTCAATTATCGGCTATCGTGAATAACACAGAACATCGAACACTGCTTATGATGGATTTCGCACGCATAACGTGATTATAATCAGATTCTACCTTTTTAAATACGTGTATAAATGTTCTCCTTGAAACCTAGCCAGTCGTGAAAAAACAATTTAAAGGCGTGAATAGTATTTTACTGAAAAGGTGTATCTCGATAACATAACACTGCGATATCTCTACATTTGTTTGTGCTTAGTGTTTTTGTGACTGCATACAACAGTTTTATAGGAATTCAAGCCAAGAATGTTTGTCACCTAGAATATTTCTGTGTGCCACCTTTGCCCGTCACGCTGAAATATCAGTTCTAAAGTCTCATGTGCCCAGTGATTACACCAGCTTTCAGCGACCTCCAGACCGAAACACAATCATTTTTGCACACTTCTGCTTCACGGCAGAACAACTGACACTGGGGCGGTACCTACCTAGATGGCTTCATGCATAGGAATCCTACCACCACCTAAAATCAGGAAACAAACACTGGGTTTTTTCGCAAACGTAACGCCAGACTAACTATTATAGTACTATGATTACGATAATAATTGAAGAAAACTGTTAGACACTAACTTACACTTAGGAAGAGTTTAAGCAGACCAAATTAAAGTCACGAAAATTGGCTTTGTAAAATAAAGCAAATCCAATAATTCTTCAAGAATTCCAACGTCGTCCCTTAAGATCCGTAAAAAGTAAAATGAGAGAAAAACGTTTCTAATTCAGTTTGTTGGCACAGTGAGGTTTACTTAGGATCTGCTTGTTTTATTGTAAGCGGTGAAAAGTTGACCTACATGACAACAAAGTAGACCTGACGATTAAATGACGTATCTGTATTTTAAAACTACAGTATGTTAATATTTTTATGATAATTTTACTTTTTTAGACATTATACGAGTTTAAATGAAAGTAATTTTAAGGATTTTATTGCGTTTAATTTTAATATTTATAACCTGACGTTTCGAGTGCTTGTAAACGACAAATCCTCGCAAATGAACATTGATTCCTACCAAGGATGATTCGCGAGGCTATCGAAATTAATTGTTATTACAATAAGGCGTTACAATGTTGATGGAAATCTTGAACAACCGCAAGTTAAACTGTCGTGTTGAAAATATTAAGGAACATTAAATAAATGCTGATTATGTTATATCTTTCACATGTTTTCAAGATTTCAGCAATATTTTCCGGACATTTTCCTCAGTCAACTTTTACGATACCCACGAGACACTATGGGGTGATGGATTCTGTTGTGCTGCCTCCAAACTGCAAACTGTGTTTCATATTCTTTTTACTTATATAATACTTATAACACATATACATATATTTAATTGTAATACATTGGAGTAAGTCACATTACGTTTATATTTTCAGTAAAACTTACACAACTTTAATTAAAAACTAATTACTACTACTACTTACACTTCACACGTTAATTATAATGGCCTGTAATAAAAAATGTTAATAAACAAAATGAAATTTTTAATGTCGAATTTTGCTTAATTTTACTTAAATTTATTTAATAATTTCTCTTGATATCTCTTCACGACAAGAAAAAAATATTTACGTGCATTCCTGTTGTCAAATTTATATAACAACTAGCTGAAGCCCTCTACTACGTCCGCGTGGATTTAGGTTTTTTAAAGCTGCCGTGGGACTTTGACTTTGACCAGCGTGAAAAAAAAATTGTGATGTACATATGTTTTACAGTAAAGAAAAATGTGAGAACAAAATAAAAAGACGAATACAAATTTAAGATAACAGAAAGAATGAATAAAGAGATTGAAGTGTAAAAATTGCCTAAGTTTTATATTTTATTCGCTTCGTCTCTTGACAATACCGTTATTCAAATTTCTTCAGTGCTTGTATTTTCTTTTTTTATTCTGGGTATAAGACAGGTTAAAAAGTTGAAAGTTAATAAAAGTTTGAGAGATATGATTTCTTATTAAACCCGATACTATAGGTATCGAGGTTAAATGCTAATGGTCACCATTCGTACTTATCTCACTTTTTATTCATACAATATGCCCGAGTTGTTATCAACATTTAAATGATGTTTTCTGTTTCAGTCATGAATTTTATAATTTTAATGTGCTCTAAATATATTGTTATAGTATGTATTACAGCCGATATCCGTGTCCGGCAGAGTAGAATTGCACCTATCTTTTTTCTACCAAGGTGTCGTGAGAGGCGTCTAAGGTATTGTAGGGACAGCCTTTATTCATGCATAATAACACCATACCATGCAATGCTGAATAACACCAAACCATACTGCTCGTGGTAAAAAAATAACTTGTACCAAAATGGTGGCGACGAGGCTCACCACCCGACGCGTCTCATCTCCCGCGAGGGAGAAAAGTGGGCTACGTGAGTGGCTTCTGCCTTCCCCTTATATGTGAAAAAGGAATGACAGTATGTATGTATTTCTCATATTTATATTTCGTTCCTATTTCGACTATCCTCGCTATTGTCAACTCCGATATACAGACTCCTTCATGTCCTCTTCACTCCTTAAAATGTGTCCGTTTTTAACGTGATAGAGCCACGCTGTAGTTTCCGAGTGAAGCATGTAATTGCATTGTCGTACTCCGAGATGGAGTACACCCTCACAAAAATATCAGCTTAAAGATGCAGCACGACTTAACTGCGTTTCGTATGTCGAATGTCGAAGACATGCGTCCCAATCATTGGCAACAATGCATTCCATGGAAATTCTCAAAAGTATCTCATTTATTTTGAATGTAGGTGAAAGATTAGAATTATTAGGTTTTACTATACTTACTTACTACTATACTATTATACTATACTATGCATACACATTTTTTTATGTAATTATGATACTACTCTGATAATTAAATTATAATATTTACTCTTAATGAACATTTTGTTAAAAATACACAGTTTTTTATATGATATAAGAAAGCACATCTTTATATTAACTAGTGGTCGCTCAATGGTCGAATATCGACCGTTATTTATATCCTTTTTTATTTATTTTTATGTATTTATAACACATATTACATATAATTATTTGTAGTTAAAGTAATTTTTTGTAAAGAACTCTTAAAAGTAGATGTTATATAGATGGTATAATAGTGATGTTATGTTATAATAAAAACATTAATTGAGTTTATTATTATTTAATATTAAGCATCTTTTATGTATTAAAACTTAGTTCGCAGTTCGTAGGCGTTCGCTTTAAATTTCATAGTACGCGAGGAACCTGAGTTCAAATCACGATGCCGGCACCAATAAAATTGTTGATTTCAATTTAAAGTGCCGATTTCCAACGTGATCGGCGGTGAAGGAAAACCTGCATGTCTGAGTTATAAAAAAAAATTTCGAAAATACGTGAAATTGTCCAACCCGCATTGGAGCAGCATGGCAGATTCTTTCCGGCTCCAAAACCCCTAAGAAATGAGAGGAGACCGATGCTTAGCAGTGGGATATTTTTAAGCCATTACTTTACTTTTAAACGTTTGTTTAATTTCACCTATCATGTTCTAATTTAATTAATATAATTGCAATAAGTACAACATGGCAAACATATTCAAATATTCAATATAATTTATATAAAATACGTTGTAACAACGGTTCAGCAATATGATGCTTCACCAGTCGTACGCTTCCACAGAATTCACCCAAATGATTTAAATTACAGTAATTATCAAACTCTTTGCTGTCTGATGAGAGCAATTTTCGGTCTGCGACTACCAATTAGCGTCATAAATTCGTAATTTCAGCGCAATAAGTAACGTAATATTATGTATGAGATAAGGATAATTTGTTTCAAAACAATTTTTATGAATAATATAGATAACACTACTTCGGTAAGGAATTACTGTAGGACTGGGCAAAAAAAGAATAAAATGAAATAAGTAAAATTCATGAACATACGTGTAAGTAAGTAAGAGAATATAAAGGAATGAATGAAGATGGATGGTAAAGCAGGGTTGCCGTAAGCTTTGCTGTGCCTCAACCAGAAGTACAGCGATCTCTTAGACCCGATTTCACCAACTGAGTTGTAATGTATCATTTGATCTCGGTTTTCATCTAACCGATTTCACCAGCTCCATTTTGATCGCGTTTAGATTAACGAAGTTTACATGAAATATTGTCACAATCTAAAGCAAAAACTCAATGTATTTCGTATTTTGCGACATCAAACAGCCTGTTTCTATGCATAGGTTACATAGGAATGCAAACAATAAACAATACGAATTAATATTTTTTGTGTTGACATAGTTGTGCAATTGACAATGACATCTCAAAACGCTTTTAAAGAGTCGAACGTCGAAAATTGGGCGTTCTGAATATGAATCGCGATGATGTTGATGAAATGAAAACTGTAGCATTGAACACAGTTCAACGCTTATACTACGTTTAGCTTGAACTGAACGGGTTTATTTTCAACGGTGTAATCCGTCCTTAATGTTCAAACTGATTCTCATTTATCCGTACAGTACAATTTCAATAATTCCAAAAAGTCGACTTACATTTTCTTCCCCCTTCAGTGCCTAGAATAAATTTTTCCTAGTGGTTCATTTTTCTTCTTTTGTTAATTACATCTGTTATAGATTATATATACATATATTGTTAATTACAGTGTATTTGTGCCCCTCGAAAAATCCTATCGGTTAATAAAAAATCATCGCAGCATCTTTATATAAGAAATATTAACAGAAATTCTCGATGGGATTTATTATGTTCTAGTATAGAATAAGTTAGTGTCATGTGGCAACACCCGACTTCTTCCGCCGCGACTTCTTTGTTAAAATGGGGAACGGCTATAACATTCAGTAATGCAACCAAGGACATAAATTTCATTTCAGTAAAACGTGTCCGGCAGAGTAGAATAGCACCTACCTATTTCCTACCGAGGTGTCGTAAGTGACGACTAAGGTTTTATACGGACAGCCTTTATTCGTGCAGAACAACACTAAATTATGCAGTGCTGTGACTATACTGCTAGAGGGAAAGCAATGGGGAGTAAGAATCTTTGACTCGTACCAAAATGGTTCACCACCCGTCACGTCTCGTTTCCCGCGAGGGCTGAAAGTGGGCTACGTGAGTGGCCTCTGCTACCTCTTATATGAGAAAAAAGGCGTGATTGTATGTATGTATGTAAAATTATGTTGAAAATATTTTAGACATCGCTGGCATGGATTTTCTTTTAGTTTTACTAGTGTTATTATTATTAAAAATATTAAGGTGATAAATCGCTGTAATTGTAGCTAAATAATTTCACGACTTCTACGTGGCACGCCCCGCGTTCGAATCCCACCCAGGAACAATATTTTTTGTTGAACAAATTGTCGATTTTCATGTCCGGTTGTGTTGTATTGTGCATGTCAAATTTATGTATGTAGAACACACGTAAAAGATGAAGCACATAATGCATGCCCGTATAATTCCAAAAAATCTGTAACTTATGCTACCGCAACGCAGCAATTGACAACAAAAATTGGTATTTTTAATTTTTAATAAAATGATATCTCCTTACACATGCCAGAAAAATAACTTAATTTTTGTAGCGTGTCTTATTACGTGAAGTATTCCCTTTAATTAAGCTGTAAGAACGTTCGTATTGTAAATCTCTCATAACCCCAGATCAAGGCGCTCAGTCGGGTACAGAGGCGCAAAATTAACGCCGGCTTATGAACGAAACAGAAACTACCTAATATGTGGGTTCTTTTGTTATATATACGAAGTTTAATTTGTTCAGTTGCATGAAATCATTATTAAAGTCCCTGATATTTCTTAAACTTTTGTTGACATAGTTTTAGTTGAACCTATTTATAAATACTGGTGGTCGCCCTGTGGTCAAAGTTCGACCCGATATTAATTCATAAATTGCTTATGTTTGAATGTTATTTACGTTTGACTAATTATTTGTTGGCAACTTTTTAAAATTCTTTGGCGACAATCTATAAATATATATATGTGTACGATATAGGCAGTATGAGCGGATATGATTAATGTTTATTTTATTTTATTCAATTTAAAGTATTTGAAACACATACTATATATACATTTTAGCTTCCTTGTTTCTTCTCCATACAAACTTTAACTTTATCAAATCTCACCCTCTTTCGTGCACCCAATATGCTTAAAAAGGAGTTTTTCACGCTACACAACGCAACAAAGCTTTATTTTCACGTATTAATTTATAGAAGATATACATACATTAAAATTACCTATAAGGTGACAAAGCATAGATAATAGCAGTGTGAACGACGTTTACCAGTAAGACTGCTTTTAAATAACAATTTCTTTTAAGTCCGTCATTAATTATTTCAATCTTTATGTTCTTAACAAAAATATCAACTTAACCTAAATTAAAAAGGTTGATGCTAAATAATATAAAATAGCTGTCTTAAGTGCCTTCTAAGAATAACTTTCGCAAAAAGTTAATTTTAGAGCAGTTTCCAAAGATCCTCGCCACCCGTAACGTAACATTTCCCACAAAAGCTAAAAGTGTACTACGTTTGTGGCCCCTGCCTACGCCTTATATGCGAAAAAGGTGTGACTATACGTATGTATGTTTCCAGAGAAAATCGTAAAATGAATCAGGAGTTCTGTTTGACTAACCCATCAGAGTTCGGTTTTATTGAACCGTCCATTAAAGAAGCTAAAACAAATATTAGTAATGCACGCCAGTTTATTTATGACTTGTGTCAAATTATGTATTATGAATTGTCTTCGAGATCAAGGTATTTGGGGCCCGACAGTCAGCAGCCTTTTTTGGTAAAATACCAGATGATATCGATATTTGTACAACACATCATATTACTGGTTTACGACTCGGAATGTATTATGATTGTACTTCTAACCCTTTCTCCGATCTTACCACATAAGCATTACACTGGGTATGGGAAGGTTACAATCATTAATTGCCTATGTCTGTACTAATCTTTACATAACTTTTATTATTGTTATTCTACCATGAAGCAGTAGTCTGCAAACATCACTGTATAAATACAGTATAAATTCAGACCTAAAGGTCTGAGGGGCACTGAGATCTGGTGGGATCACTGGGCATATGAGGCTTAAGAACTGATGTCTCTAGGTGTGGGCGTACTTTAGTGTCACACAGAAATGTTCTGGGTGACACATAATTTGTTATGGGCAGTCTTTGTACTTACCATCAGATGAACGGTTTGCTCGTCTCGTCACTTTCTTCAATCAAAAAGACCCTTGTAAGTCGTGCGTCTAATATTAATCCAAGTTCATTAAGGTTGTAAAATAAAAATTAGTGGATTTCGGGTGCGGCTGTCTGTAGCATTGCTGTTGACATCCGTCTAAAACTTTATCTGAACTTTTCATCAATCTGAACTGGCTACCAGGATAATGTTATATTCGGCGCAGTTGACATTTTCGGGTAGTAACCGAAAACCAGAAGAAGATCATCACTAATAATTTAAGGTACATTACAGCTATAGAAATTTAGATTCCACTAAATCCCTCGACAATCGCTGCACTAGTGATTCTCGTTAAAAGCCTATTGCATTATTTATGACTCGTTTTTGATGTTGCACACCACACTACAATGATATGCTTTGTGGCTTGCATAATAGTGAAAGATATTAACGAAATTTATTAAAAACTAGCCACCCAAATGCCGAATTTACCAATGAAGAAAATGATTGGCAAAAATATATTAGTACTTCCTAAAAATATGTGACAGCAGACCTGTCATACTGAATGTCATTTTATTATAATATTTTGGACGGAGGTCAAAAACACTCAAGGCGGTCTGATAACCTTATTTTACATAACTCATAACGCCCGCCCATAACTTATTTTATTTCCATTCCTCATTTGATGTCAATGCAGTAATGCTGGATCATATCCGTTATACATCAGAAAGACTCAAAGTACTGAGTCCTTTAAAAAACGAAGCGATATGATAATAACTTTTTTTTATTGGATAAAGTGACGAAACGAGCCAAACGTTCACCTGATGGTGACGCCACACAGCGCTCGTCACCCAAAGACATCAGTTCTTAAGTCTCATATGCTCAGTGATTACGCTAGCTCGAAGTGCCCTTCAAACCGAAATAAAGCTATTTACATATTTACCCCTACTATATTTATATAACTAGAAATCCTACCACCAGTAAATGACAATCATGAAGTAATTAAACTCTCACTAGTCGCATGCCTTGTCATTTTCTGACGCTTTTAGAGCATTTTCCTTCTGAAGGAATGTAGTTAACGAACTTCAAATCTTCTCAAAATACTTTACTGCATGTTTCCTCACCATTTGTCTTTACCGCCAAAATATGCTGCACTTAAAAATGAATATTGTAGTGGTGCTCGTGTCGGGAATTAAACTTGGGTTGTTGGTAGTATTGAATTTTACGTACATTCCCCTTTTCTAACCCTTGCTCCGATACTGGCCTACCGCGCCCCATTTGCGAGGCACAATTTATTGAATATAATATTATTTAAGAGCTATATTGAGTTTGTGGTTGCTTAGAGACCAGACAGTCTTCACTAAAATTCTATCTGTTTATGAATCCGATTTCGGGAGATGCTGACAGTTTATTGAGGAAGAAAACTAAAATAAATGAAAATTACAATACAATACATAACATAAAACTTTAATTACTACAAGACCGACTGAAATATTTAACGTAAATGTAATTCTCTAAAGTCTTAACTATGAGAATAAACTTTTTGTTAAAAGAAATCTAATTAACTTAAACTCAAACTGGTTTATTTTAGTTATTTCCATAACATAATGTTATATGGTAATTTACTGTGAGAAAATAAGAAACACTTTTGTTTTGAAAAAATAAGAAAAAAAAAGTGTTTTTATGATATACTATTTAAAGAAGTAAATAAATAAATATATTCACTTTTGCCTTTCAATACACATAGTATATACACATGCATTATATGTATAAAACATCCATCTTTAATAATTGATGTTCACAATTGAAATAAAATAAAGAAACGTAATCTACTAGGACCGGCTAGTCGCCTGCCGTGTACACTTTGATTTTGCTACTGAGTTTAATGTCGTGCGAGCGGAATACCTTGTCGCGAAGTTTTCCAAAAGCACATATTCTGCTATTGATTTCCACGTCCACGTCGCCTTTAGCTGTTACCATGCTCCCTAAATATTTCAACTTCTCAACCTGCTTCAAAACCTTCCCGCCCAGCTGAAAAGAGTACAAATCATCGACATACATAATCCATGGAAATCCATCCACCATCTGTTCGAAACGGAATACGAGTATATGTATGTATGCCATCTGATGTGTTATTCAAGGTCTCACGAACGACCACTGAAAAGTAGAGAACAGAGAGAGTTTGGGCTAATACGCAACCTTGCTTTACGCTAAAAGTCACCGAGAAGAACTCAGATTGCTCACCATTAAAATTCACACAGCACCGCGTGTCATCGTGTAAAAGTTTTATTACCCAAAACCCAAAATGTCTTACTTTCTGTTTGTCGATATGCTTCCACCCCACCTGCACCCAACAACTACCCGTAAAAATTGACAAATCATACTACACTGGGTTTGTCGGTACGAAGCTGCTTCTCCAGAACCTTTTCTCACCAACAACTGTCGATTCTAAGAGCTAAGTCGACCTCCTCATTGCCACTTCAGTTTACTGATGAAACCTAAAAAAGCCCGTTTTTTCTTATATGTTGTGAACGATTGCTGTCAGTTACCTTGGTTCTGCTGCGAAAATCATCGTCACTTTTTTATAATTTCTTGCTTCTTAATTTTGAAAATTCATAAATAAACGAATAAAGTTTGTGGTTAGCTTTTTGTAGTTAATTATTAACAAAACAATACGTCCATACTATTACATTTTTTTATTGACCGCATAGTCAGAGTACCTGACTACTACTCCTAGTCCTGTCGAATCTAAACCGGAGCCAATATTTGTGAAAAAACACAAATTGTTGGTTTTCGGGTCTGATTTTCCTCGTGTCTCCATCCGCTTGAGGTCGACGTATAATGCTCCACCAACCATTGCAATGATGTATAAGCCTTTTTAATACTTATAAAGAAACCATCAGGCAAATTATATCATTAATAATATGTCCGGTAACTCGGTAAAACCGAGGCATCGACAGAATAACAGCATTGCTGCATAATGCTATATGCAGACAGTCTGCAGCCCTGTCATGAAGGAACCCGACTTGGGAAAATTTATTAATGCAGGACGCAACCAGTATGGCTGTCGAAACCTCCTAGCAACCGCCGCAAAGGGTCATCACACGGATGGCGCCTCCTCTTACACGCAACAATATAATTAATATCGACATAGGTTATTATTAGTAACTTTTTTTTGCTTTTATTATTATTAACTTGTTGACCTGTAACTACTATTTCCTCTGACATATTATACATGCCAATAGTGGCGAAATATGTGATACTATTTCAATAATTTTCCACCACTTAATATACCATATTTCATGTGAATGCAAATAAATAAATAACTATAAACACTGTCAACGTATCATAGTAGCAAGACACTTGGACACTAGTTACATAATATCAGTGTACACACAGCGCTGGAGCACTAAGACTAGGGTATGAGTATGCTTGTAACACTGGAGTGCCGCTATATATACTTATCCTGATCCGTAAGATAACCAACGTGTCATAGTAAAATACGACGCGTATACGCCTCCGCCGGTTGAAGATTTGAAGTGCTCGGATTTAGAACAAACTTTGCATAGGCGTTCTACCCCTTAATATATTCTACAGAAAATTTTTATTAAAATTCTTGCAATACTTTTAGATTTATTGAAGTAATAAAATTTAGGCAGTACACGAACACGCTCAACTTATGTAAGAAATATGTATTACTTATTTCAATTCTTATAAAAATTGTTATAAAAAATTATATTGAATAATTTTTAATTTATTTGCCGTTGATAATTGGTCTCTTTTGAAGATATAAATATATTATTGGATAATTTTGAGCAAGTTTTAATTCAATATTCGTTACGAAATATACTCCAATGTCGAAAAAGAGAAATATAATAATTATAACTTTGTATTCGGTTTTTTTTTTATTAAATAATTTTAAAATTCGTTTTGGACGGCTTCATATATAATTAAATAATGTTATTTATAATACGTCGTCACAATATCAACACTATAGAGAGTTATACATATTTGATTATATACAAAATATCTTGTGTTTAATTAAATCTTACAAATATTTTATTTCAAAATAGACTCTTGGATTATTTTTATAAGTATTTTAAATTGAACTATTCGCACTCACTTACATAATTTTTGTACCCATCAAGTTACAAATTACATCCCACAGTAATAATTTCTGTCATTAATTGGTGGTCGCTAGCAGAAAATTACTCTCATCGGAGAGCAAAGACTTTCATAATTGCAGTAATTAAAATAATTTCGTGAATCCTCTAGAGGCGTGAAGGCATAATATTCCTAAATTGTTGGTTAGGGTTAGAAATTAATATTTACTTTTGAAATATGCAAAGCAAAATCAAGAGGTCATAGAATTTTTAGTCTGCGTGATAAATATATATTTGTAATAAACTAAATTATTACAAATATTATTTGTAAAATAAATTATTTGTAAAATCTTAAATGAACACTTACTTTTCTCTAGTCCAAATCCATCATAACTAAACATGTTATAAATAGCTAATGTATAATAGTGATAATTTACATAAAAGTAATCAGTGACATTTGAAGAAAATTATTAGTTAAAATTTTTAAATATTTTACGGAAAGTTGTGACTATACTTTATTATTTTAAAAATATAAGACTTATCTTACTAGAACGTATTTAATAAAAACAGTAATACATACAACTCATCAAAGGTAGTTGTTGACAATACCATCGTATATTGTTTACAACCACCTTTTACAAAAGTTCTACTGTTTATATATCTGTCAATATCTGAGAGTCATGTCAGTCATGTCAGTTTATATTATGACGTCAAACAACGATTAAGCCGGTGAATGTCTCCTGCTTACTGTTTTTTTTTTAAGTTTTGTTTGTCATATTTTCAGTTTGATGATAAGTCGACATGTATTTTATTAAAGGAAGGAGGTTGCTAGATTGTTATCTTTCGTTAGCTTTGATACATGAAATGACAAATATCTTATTAAGAATATCCAAAAAGACAAGAAGTTGTGACAAGTTTCAGTTATTTTATAGATGCGTCGTGACCAGATACGCTTGAAGAAATGTTTTCTACTATTTACCTATTCTTTTTAATACTCCGACGAAACATTTCGTTTCCCTTATTTAAACTTCAACTACATTTCACTGCATAGCCAACTAATTATGGGTTCAGAGACGTTTGGTATATTGTATAACATATTATGTAATACCTATAATAATATTATGTAATACCGCCGTGTCGTAGCGGCCTCAGAAAATCTACCACCCTATCCCATCCCGTGGGTGTTGTTAAAGTCGACAGAGGGAACTTAAAACCAGGAGATGAGCATCTTCCTGGAACATTGGAATAAATACACTGTGGTTGCCAACCCGCCTGCCAATCGTGGCTTCAAACTTTTGTGGCTATCTATGGGGGAGGCGTATGTTCAGCAGTGGACTTGTGATAGGCTGAAAAGACGAACGATTATGTGATATGAATGAGGTGACTGACACTCAACGCACAGTCTTCACATTTAATGTTTCTACAACGGTTCATTTTGTCTCTCAGGATAATAAAGACATTGAAATCATACAAATTAAATCTTAAAGACCATCATCTAACAATAATTGATTTAAATAATAGAATCAGGTGCTACTTTGCGAGAACACTAGTAAAACTAAAAGAAAATCCATGCCTGCAATGTTTACAATATTTTCCGCATAATCTTACATAATAATTACTAATAACATACTACTACAAAGAAAATAAGCACGAAAAGACTAATGGCTTAGGGTACGGATTGCAAAACTTATTCACAAGTTCGATCTCGCTATTCAACTATTGTTGTTAACAATCGCCTTGCACAAACTTTTAAATTTACCTGAAGCAGTTTACGGGAATATTAGTAATATTATTGGCACTGCTTGTAGTAGTATATTTTTTATAAAAAATCAACTAATTAAAATAGTAGTACGTACTGTTTAATACAGTAAAGGTGATCAATGTGCTAATAAGCATCGAAAGGAACACCGAATGAAATTTCTATGCTTGTGTAATGAATAGCTTTTCCTCTGGTATTGTCCATCACGTGAGTCACCGGATCGTTTGCCCCCTCTAAAAAAAATTACAACAGAAGTTTATGATAAAACAATACATTTCGGGACAGAAGGTAAAAATAATCGGGAATTTGGTTTTCAAATCGAGACAGCTACAATGGCTACAAGAAAAAAACAGGTTTTTGTGACGGTCCAGACGGTTCCACCAAAAAAAAGACCGACTTCATCATGAAGACCGAATGACAACTGTTCAATGATGTCTCTGTGATCGCTGAGGTGAAGATCCGGAGACCGGCTGTGATCAACAAATGGTAAGAGACACATTGAACCTGAACATGAAGCTGAGGAGGTCTCGTCTGGTAAAGTCTCAAAACTCTGAAAGGTTCCAGCTCAAATTGCATAATCTTTTTAAGTGCCTAGCTGATTGCGTTACAGAGGACGATATGAACGAAAGGCACGTGGAAACTGTCCATGTGGTGGGGGCAAAGTTTTGCAAGACCAGTCACACAAAAACTATCCAAAAAAACTCCGACCACACTCTAAATCTCATGTAAGCTAGGCGTGAAATAAGGCTGCAGTTCTCAACTGACGCGTCAGCATATCGGCAACTGAAAAGATAGATCTCGAATAATATGCGGTGTGACCTACGAAACATCAACAAAGCTCGTATTGAGGAAGTGCTAGAGCGAAACCAAGGTTCCAAGGTCTTTGCCAGGGATTTATCTGCCGGAAAGAACCAACTGACTGAGTTGAAGACTGTGAGCGGTGGCGTCATTTCCACTGGACCAGAAATCGAGAGACTTTATGGACCACAAACTAGTGTGCGTGCCAAGAGAAAATCTCGTCCGACACTATTCCGATGATATCACGGACGTCAGTCTGAGCGAGATCAGTATAGTTCTCAAACAACTTAAGAATGGCAAAGCGCCGGGTAACGACGGAATTACAGCGGACCTTCTGAAAGCGGGTGGAAAACCGGTATTAGTAGTTCTTTAAAAGCTCTTTAGTTCCGTAATCTGGGGTGGCGCTACACCGGAAGCGTGGCGTAGAAACGAGGTTGTCCTGTTCTTCAAGAATGGCGATGTGCCCTCCTGAAGGAATAAAGACCGATATCGCTTCTGAGCTGCGTCTACGTGCTGTTTTCGAGAGTCATTACGAATCGTCTCACAAGCAGACTTGACGACTTCCAGCCTCCCGAACAAGCCGGAATCTAAAAAGGCTTCAGTACCATAGACCACATACGAGTACATACCCCTCGCCAGATTGTACAGAAGACCAATGAGTACAATCTCCCGCTATATCTGGCGTATGTGGACTATGAGAAAGTATTAGATTCCTTCGAAATTTGGGCGGTGCTTCAGTAACTTCAGCGGTACCGAATTGACTGTTGGTATATCGATATGTTGCAGTGCTTGTATACGCGTAATGCTACGATGGTTATTTGAGTACTTAACCAGAGTACGAAACCGATCCAATTGCAGCAAGGTACAGGGCGATGTAATATCCCCGAAACTCTTCACCGCTGCATTGGAAAATGTCTTGAAGCTACTGTACTGGAAAGTATCCTTATTACCATCAATTTCGAATACATCACTCATCTTCGATTTTCCGACGACAGTCATAATGGCAGATTCGCTAGAGGACCTTAGCGCCATGCTCAATGACCTCTATAGTGTCTCTTAACGGATAGGTCTTATGAACATGGACAAGACGAAGATCATGTCTAACATCCATGTTACATCTATACCGGTTGTTGTTTGGAATACTACGATCGAACTTGTCGACGAATATGTATATCTGGGATAGATTGTCCGACTAGGTGGGTCCAACTTCTATCAAGAGGTCGATCGACAAATACAACTAAAGCTCAAGCTGGGCAGCGTTCGGGAAACTACGTCACATCTTCGTTGTTCGTCGAGTATACCACAATACCTCAAAACAAAAGTATACAATCAGGGCGTGTTGCCAGTGATGTCATACGGAACTGACACGTGGTCCTTCACAGCAAGCCACATAAGGAAGTTCAGAGTCGCTCAGCGAGCTTTTGAAAGGGCTATGCTCGGAGTTTCTTTGCGAGATAAAATCCGTAACGATGACATAAAGATAGAAGAAAGGTTCTCGAGTGGCAACCTCGTCCCGTCGACCTGCACGGTTTTGCGAGAAGTCGATGGATGCAGGTGGCTCAGGACCGTTTTTGTGGCAATCTATGGGGGAGGCCTGTGTTCAACAGTGGACTATGATATGCTGAAATGATGATAATGACTATGATGCTTCTTGTTTTTTTACATTTCCGGTTAATATCAGTTACCGATCAGATAGGAAAGTTTTTAAATAGTAATATCAAAATTAAATCTATATTTATTTTATGTTCAACACAATGACCTAACTAACCGTGTGATAGTGGTTTAAGACAATCTACCTCCTCATCTCATCCGGTGGGTGTCGTAAAAGTTGACAGAAAGCAGCGAAAGTAGCATCTTACTGGAGCATCTGTATAATTAAACTGCGGCGTGCAACCCGCATGCCAAGCGTGGCATCTATGGCGAAATCCCCCAAAATGAGAGCTGTAAACTTTTGTGGCATTCTATGTGATAGCTATGTTCAGCAGTGGACTAGTAATAGGCTGAAATGATGATTATGATGATCATGACTATGACCAATAATAATTCGATATTTGCACACCCTATAAGGGTGGCATTATAATAAGCATTTTTATTTTCATTGCACTAAACGTCTATAACTTAAACCAATTTGCGTTCATGTTTTTAATTTTTAATAAGGGCAACAGTGGTAGTAAAGTAGATAGTTAAGTTTCGGGAGCATCGCTGAAGGTTTTTAAAAAGAAAACTTGTCTCTACTACTGTTGAATTAAGACTTAATATTGCAATATTTCTTACGTCTATTTATACTAAAATAAATGCTTACTCTCTTTAATATTGTTTACACATGAGGCTCTATTACATTCAGGCTTAACGATTACCCGAAGCCAGACTCTGACTAATCATAATATGAAAGAAATGAATCAGCGTCACCCGCACGCAGTGCTGCAAAACAATTGTCTTATCTTGCTGAGTAGGAATTTGGTGTAAGGTTCTTAGCCATAACTGGATATTATTCATGTCTTACAATAACATATGTCTTATGTTACTAATGTAAACATAACATGTTATGTTAGGGTCAGGCGCAGGATGTAATGTGACTGTATAACTAGATAGTAATTAATTATTAAACATTGAAATGAGAGTACGGGATGTTTATAAGTTGTTATTTAATGATAATAATAGTAAGTATTAAGAATAGTAACGAAGAATTTTAAGACCTGCAAAATATCCGTCGCTTATCTACCAAGTTTAGGAGGTTTGCTCTTAATCACCACGCTTAGCAGGCAAATTGGCGATTATAATGTCTTTTCACGGGTCTGGATATTTTAAGTTAAGTTATTTTATCATAATAGACAATCTTGATGATAGTACGAGTAGTATTTTGTAATTCGACAAAGGTAGTTTTTTTCCCATTACTAGACTTTTAGCCCTAGCCGATAAGTGTCCAGCAGAGTATAATAGCAAGGTATTGTACGGAGAGTCTTTATTCGTGCAGATTAACACCATATTATGCAACGCTGTCACTATACTGCTCGTGAGAACGCAATGGAAAATAAGTATATTTTGGCACGTACCAAAATGACGTGGTTTGCCACCCGTCGCGTATTGCTTTCCGCGAGGGCGAAAAGTGAGCTACGTTAATGACCTCTGCCTACACTTTATATGGAAAAAGGCGTGACTGCATGGATGTACTAAACATTTTCGATACGGAAACCCATCATCCCACCACCCCACTCATCTTTTCGCAGATATTGATAAATGGCATGCGCTGTTTTATTTGAAAGACCTCGTACAGTTGCCGAATAGAATGATTACTATATAAGCACAACAATATATATTGTTATATGATATCGCTGCATTTTAACTATTATAGACTATCTCAAATTAATGAAACAAATCCTAAAAAACCGTTGGCAAAATTCTTTCAAAAATATATTCTAATTCAAAAAACCTCCTCCAGAGATATAGAAATTATTGATGAAAAGAAACCGATAAATTGAATGTAATTTGTAATCTTGAGTAAAGTTCGCGAAATATTATCAAAGAAATTAATATACATTTGTGTATTGCGCAACGCTTTGAAACTTTATGTTTAAGAGATTACATTTGACAGTGATAATTAAAGTAAATTATTCGGAGAAAATCTATTCAAATTGTTAACAGTACAAATAAAACAAAATTTATTACACTATTTGACTAATCATAAAAAATTGCTTCACCTTGGTTCCGTTTCCATATCTTTGTTTTAAGACGGTTCAATCAAAATCTAATAATAAAACACAGCCTTATGCAATAATTGTTTATGTGGGCAAAATAGATGTATATAAATTTTGCAATCTATTTAATCGCAAAATTAACCTAATGAATTTCATCGACGGTCCGCAATTTATCTCGGATGGAATTTAGTTTTCGTGCATATATGTACAGTGTGCTATAATAACCCATCCCTAGTTCAGCATATAAATGAAATAGTTTCTATACTGTGGACAACTTCAGTAAAACCCAAGGAGAAGTTTGAAATTCCATAGAATTAATACTAAATATTTCAAAATATAAAAACGGAAATTGACCTTCATTTCAATCAATGATTATATCTTTTACATACTTCAACAGCCTGTAAAAGTACACTGTGGGACACATGCCTCTCCAAATGTGGAGGGTTTGCCGTTATCGCCACTCTTGGCAGGCAATTTACAATTAAAACATGCTTGCTGGCTTTCACCGGTTTGGATAACTTACGTCTAGAATAACTAAAATTATTATTATTAGTCCACGAAATTTTACTGAATTTTCCTTAATCAACGTTTACGGCTCTAACTGGGTGAAATACGGTATATATGATACGAAATACATTAATCTATTTAATGTGATAGAATGCTAAACCATATTCGAAACAGAGTGATGAATATATTGGCCTACGTTAACATCGATTCAAATTTCTTCGCCTGGGGCGTATCTGAGTATATATCCTTTGTGGTATCGGATTCGAACAGAAATTAGAAGTACTCGAAACCTAGACGGTTATGATCGTGTAAAAGGTTTTTCTTTTTGTGACTGTGTTTAACAGACTTAACTTTAAGCCATGTAAATGACTTATTACTTTTCTTTTTTTTTTTAATAATTTTGTGTCCCATTTTAAGTAGGATTCAATGAATAATTTCACTTATTGCTCGCACAAAGGAGTTTGCAAAGCACTTGGAAAAACAACACGTAAAACAAGTCAACAATTTTAGTGGTAGGTGAACCCAGGACACCCACGTACTATTAATATTTACGGCGGGCCCGGTCTCTGAGCTATCACGGCTATCTATAAGCTGTGCCAATTAGGTTTAAATAGCAATCAATACCTTTAGTAAAGTTTAAGTCACATACATTCGGATGTAAAGAGAGACATTGAAAATAAAACAGACAAGTGTTTTATTTAATTATTAAATAATTATTAACAAAGAACCTATTTATTAGAACGTGTATATTTTTAGCAGTACCGAAAATGCTAAAAATTCCGCTCCAAGCTGAAAGTACGCATAAACAAACCGTAAAGTAGAGTACTTGTCCGCTCCCGTTACTTTTATAATTATTGTGACTAGTAGTTAAACGTACAAAGAAAAACTATGAAAACTTTTGAACGAATTCTTTGTTTTAATATGGGAAAAAGATAAAAAGCGATGTTTCGAATGTACGTACATTTCATTCGCAATTATTACTAATGCAGGCATGAAAATTATCCCAATAAAGCTAGCTTATGAAACTATACAACACTACAGTAAATAGGTTGGTAATTAATTACACTGGTCGCATGGTTATATTAGTAAGCTTTCTTTATCAATTACATAATAATAAGTTTGCGCTTGCGAGATATGAGCGGATTAGCACCAAAAACTGTTGTGCCTTAAGGTCGTATTAGCGGAGTATAGGTGAACACCTAAAAGGAATCTTGGCATTAGGTATGGATAGCAGAAAGGGACTGTCGTTTTAATCGTAAGGGTTTTATGTAAAAAAGAATAGACGAAACAAGAACGTCAGTAAGTGTATTCGTATATAAGAAAGTCTTTCGTAGCCTTTCCAGCCCTGAATTTGCTATTTATGGAATTTCACTTTGCTAGTTATTGTATTCCCGTTTCACTAACCATACGAACCGTAGTACTGTTATTCAGTTAGATTACTCTGTCTTTCTGTGAGAGAGTCTTACTTTCCCAGTTGAACTAACCAATTTCTGTATGTGCCAGTATCCAAAACATCTCGTACTATCCGAGTGTTAGTACCAAAACGTAACCAGTATGTTTTTTTTAATGGAAGTTAGTTAAAAAGCGAGCACGTCATTCACTTGATGGTAAGTGTCACGCTTTTTTTTATTGGATAAAGTGACGAAACGGTCATAAAAGCCACCTGATGGTAAGTGCAACGTCCGCCCTCAATAAATGCTGTTTCATCCAGAACACTATGTGAGACAACACCGCGCCCGTCACCCTGAGACATCAATTCTTAAGTTTCATATGCGGAGTAATTACACTAGCCCTTAAAACCGAAACACAGTAAGTTTGGACAGTACTGCTTCTCGGCAGAATAACTGGCCCTGGGGTGGAACCTTGACGGATTCCTGCATAAAAATCCTACCACTAGGTGGTACTACCACCACGCTTGCTCATAACAGTTCCAGTGTTACCCAGAGCTTTTTATTAGAAAGTTCTGTGTAGCATTTTTTATTTGATAAAGTGACGAAATGAGCAAAACGTTCACCTGATGGTAAATGCAACGTCTGCCTTTAATAAATGCTGTTCATCCAGAGCACTATGTGACACAACACTGCGCCCGTCACCCATAGACATCAATTCTTAAGTTTCATATGCCCAGTCATTACGCTAGCTCTTAGTGTCCTACAAACCGAAACACAGTAATATTTACACAGAGGAACAGCGTGATAAGGCAACGCTGCGGTGTGGTAAAAGATGCAGTGACAATGGTAGATAAAGGGATGCTTAGATGGATTGGACACGAAGAGAGAATGGGTGAAAAAAGATTGACGAAACAGATTTATGAGGCGAATGTGAATGGGCAAGCCGATAAGGGTCGACGTAGGCGAATGTATCACGATCAGATCGAAGTCGTTTTAAGCAAAAGCCACGTCAAAAGTACCCGCAACCGACGAGCTTGTATGAAAAAACTGTTGAAAGTAGAAGAAGCTAAAGATATGTAGCAGGGTCGTAGCAAGTGGAAAGATGTGGTCGCTGCCTACCCCTATGGGAAAGAGGCTATGTATTATTAGATTTTTTTTACTGGTGGTAGGATTCCACTGGTGGTAAGATTCCTATGCAGGAATCCTTCTAGGTAGCTACCACCCCAGGGCCAGTTATTCTGCCGTGAAGCAGTAGTTCACGGCAGCATAACTGGCCCTGGGGTGGTAGCTACCTAGACGAATTCCTGCTCAGAAGCTAACGAGCAATTTCAGTTTGACTGATTATACTGATTATATATTAGCGATATAAAGCGCTATCTTCCGATGTATTGTGGTACAGGAACGAGTCCGACTCCTTAAATGTAAACATTTGGTCTGCCACGCCTCACGCTCATGCTTACGCGCTCATTCGAGTTTCGAATGCGCTTGAGGTCGCTTGTTGTTCTCGGTTTGTTTTCACTTTACTTTTATCACTTAGAAATTGTTGTTATTTTTGTTAATTATTTTGTTACTTATTATAACTCCAATATAAAATAAATGTTATTACAGAAATATTATTTTTATTCCTAAATACATAAATCAATAAACGTTATTATAACCCTATAATATATTTTAATATTATTTTTAATTTCATCCTAATGTACTCAACATTAGAATGAATTTAAAAATAATATTATTTACATAATTTATAGCTTCTCGTGACGGAAACTTTAGGCGAATTCTTGCAAAGGAATCCTACTCTTAGTAGAACGTCTTATGATGGCTGTATTAAATATTTCAGAAATGTTAAAAAATCATGAACACCACGAAAGTTAACTGGTGGCAATGTCGTTATTAACCACTGTCGGAACCCATAGGCCACGAGTACATAGTTGAATTATAACTCAAACACAAGCTGTTCCGTTTCCAAAAATAAGCCACTTACATTAAAATTTTTATGTCTTCGTAAGGCAATAAATAAATAACCAATAAGAGGATAAGACGAAAGTAATTGTTTTTAAAGACATAGATATAGACATAGACATGGGACGGTTATATTGATCGAAGAGAGTTGACAGGAAAAGAAGTTTTTGGGGACCTGCATTTTTTGTGTAGCCGGAACGTATCTAAAGAGGCACGACGGGCTGTAAAGCAGGAGTACTGGTGCCCACACTTACGTATGGTAGTGAATGTTGGATCTGGCAAAAGAAAAACATAAAAGTAAGATTAATGCTGTGGAAATTAAAGTTTTGAGAAGTATATCTGAAGTGACTTTGTTGGACAAAGTGAAGAAGAGCGTGATAAGGGAACGTTGTTGTGTGGTAGACGATGTGGTAATATAGATTGAGAAAAGGAAGCCTATGCAAATTGACGAAACAGATCTCGAAGAGATGAAGCGAGTCTGAATGGGCACGTTGGTGAGGTCGAGGTCATACATATCACGATCAGATCGAAACCGTTTTAAGGAATGGCCACTTCAAAATTACCCGCAACCGACGAGTTTGTATGAAAACGCTCATGAAAGGTGATGAAGCGAAAGATTTTTGTGTTAGGATCGTAGCAAGTGGAAAGATATGATCTACCCCAATGTGACTCTGTGAATGTGTATAATATTATTTACTTAAGCCGTGTAGGGGCGGCTAAAGAGAATATACCACCCCATCTCATCCCGCGGGTGTCGTAATAGTCGACAGAGGGAAAATTTAAACCAGGAGATAGGCAGCAGCATCTTCCTTGAACATCTGAATAAAAAAACTGCGGTTTCCAACCCTCCGTGGCAAAATCCCCAAAATGAGAGCTTTTGTAGCAGTCTATGGCCTATGTTCGGCAGTGGATTAGTGATAGGCTGAAATGATAATGATGATGACTACAACAAACACTTCCATGAATTAGATGAGATATATTTAGTTTAATATATCTAAAGTTAGCCGATAGATGTCCGGCAGAGTAGAATAGTACCCATCTCTTTCCTACCGAAGTGTAGTAATAGGCGGCTATGATATTGTACGGACAGCATTTATCGTGCAGAATTACACCATAATATGCAATGCTGTCACTATAAAGCTCGTGGGAACGCATTATAAATAAGTATTTTTGAAATACAAAAATAGCGGTGACATGGTTCACCATCGCCATGTTTCCCGCGAGGGCGAAAAGTGGGCTACGTGACCGGCCTCTGCCTACCCCTTATATAGGGAAAAGGCGTGACTATATGTGTGTAATGTATCCAAAGTGAAACATACTTGTCTCAATTATTTTCTAATTCAAAGGCACTTAGAAATCTTTCATCAACATAAAACAAATAGCATCGAACTAATTTACTTCAGAACGTGAGACATTTCTAATTAAACTTGAAAAATTCTTCCATTTATTTTTTCTAAAGCGTGCGATCACGATGTCAATGCCCTTCACTTTTAAGAAATATCTAATCTTAAACTTTTCAACTGAGTAATAGTAATATTACCTAAAATGGCTGTATAACTTTCCGAATGAAAAAAATGAAAAACTAGATAAATCCCAGTAATGCTGTAAATGATTTTTTAATAATCCCCCACGCTGGGATTTAATTTGTGTCGTAGCTGCGTTTTAAAGACATAAATTACACATCCACAAAAGTCCAGACCCATCTGTAGACAATACATAAATCTGTCCATTGTAGGAATCGTGCCCGGGACTCATAGCGCAGAAGCCAATCGCTTGATTGTTGCGCCTAGCGAGTCGATAAAAATTATTAGAATACGATTAAAATCCTAAATTCTGACACAGATGGAAAAATCTTAATTATTAACTATTTTTATTTACTATTATATATTGTTTGTGCTTGTCCGTAGAAATATGATCAATAAATTACTTTCATGCGTCTAATTCCATACGACTGCCGATGTAATTTGTTACAGCGTGCTGCACAAAATGTATTGACATTTCGATAACATATCCTGTTATTTATAGTATTGATATTTTCTATAACGATGCGCAACACAAATGTAGTTTGTTGTACACAAATAATAAACATTTACAAACATAGGAATTCCTAAGTTATTTCTCACAAATAATTTAAGTTACATGAATCTATATTTTCTAAAAATCGTTTAATAAAATGCGACTAAGTTAATGATAGTCGCAAATTTTATTGATAATCGTATTCGAAGCACGGCAATTGTGACTATTAGCCCTCTAATGCACTTTTCAAGCTTGTGGCCGATTTTTAAACATGATGACAACTTTCGAATACTGTCCGAAGCTACAAACTGCGCGGGATATATTATAGTGCCACAAGTGTACGCGCAAACACACAGAAGCACTCTCTCGTCCTAGCAAACCACGCCCGATGTCATTTTTATGTGATCGGAATATTATTATCTAAAGTTGACATAGTACACTTATGTTCTTTATTGTTCCATGTTAATAATGTTAAAAGGTAATTTTTATTTTGTGTAAAGTGATTTATTTTTTAAAATTAGTACCGTTTAAATTTAATAGCCTAACACAATATTTATCAAAATAAAATGATAAAGATGTGTGATGGCTAATTCTTGAATTTGTGAGTAAAAAATTTAACAGTTTAGTATCTGTGATTTTTTTTTAATCCATAGACACGTTCACGCCGTATTGTTGTTCAAGGGCTTGCGCTTTCGGCTTTTACCAGAGTGCATAACCTTGTTGCATTAATCATTTATGGAACAAAATTAATCAAATTTTAAAAAGCATTTACGAATTATTTTTCCAAATACTTATAAGACATCATTTTATAATTATAAAATGATGCCTAATGGTCGAAATTCGACCGTAATTCATTAACCTTTTTCATTTAACTTAATGTATTTGTAACACATACGTGTCCGGCAGAGTAGAATAGCGTAAGTGCTACTCTACTCTCCCGGATTGTCTTGCCTCATTCCTACCGAGGTGTCGTAAGAGGCAACTAATGTATTGTACAGACAGCCTTTATCGTGCAGAAATACACCATTAAATGCAATGCTGTCACTATAATGCTCGTGGGAACACAATGAAGAGTAAGATTTTTGACTTGTTCTATAATTTCAGCGATGTAGTTCGTCACCCGACATGTCTCGCTTCAGGCAAAGTGAGCTACGTATAGCGTCCCTGCCTACCCCTTATATGGGAAAAATGCGTGACAGTATGTATGTTTGTATTATCATGATTAGGAATAGATCTTGGCTACACCACAATATATCGTGCGGTGGCGGTCTAAGAGAATCTAACATTTCATTCCGTGGGTGTCGTAAAAGTCGACAGAGGGAAAATAAATATCGGGAGATGGACAGCAACATCTTCCTGGAACATCTGATTGAATAAAATGCGGTTGCCAACCCGCAAATCCCAAAATCCCTCCGAATTAAAAACTACAAACTCTTGTGGCAATCTATTGGGGTGGCCTATTTTCAGCAGTATACTTGTGATAGGCTGAAACGAACGAACAGTTTAGTAAAAGTTTTACATCATCGCTAATAATCGCCAGTGTAATTCTGTTAAAGATCACTAAAAGTTCCCAGTTTTTTAATAATAATTATAAAGTTATTTACAAAGTCTTGACAAAATTACTAAAATAAGATTTGGCCGGAGGTGTTAGCTCGTAGCGGATCTTAAATTTTGAATTTAAGTAGTTTCAAACTTGAGGGTGCGCAAGGGACTTGTTATGTCCAATTACAGTTCACTTTGTTTAATAGATTGCTAAGTCGTGCTCAAGTTTTAGTTTTCGGACAAGAGAGATTTTTATTAAAAGTTATAATCGTGATTTATTCAATATTAAAATTCACAAAGTCCTTAATGGCATTTCATTGCTTCATTACGAGTAAATACATTTCTGTTTCGTATGACGCATTGGCTTAGGCAATTGAACTCTGCACCACAGGCCGCGAATTGTATCTGGTAATTTGGTCGACACATTCTTTATGCCTACAAATATTGGTTCCAGGTCTGGGTGTTTGTGCATGTGCATTTATACTCTGTAAATGTAGCCACGATGTAGAAGAAATCCAACCAAGCCCACAATTCAATTTTAGGAGTGCTGACACTTCTAAAATTGTTCTACAATTTTCAGTGCTGATTTATCACGTTCTCAGCGGTAAACGAAAACATCGCAATTAAAACTGCATGTTTGAAGAATATAAAATATTTCGAGAACATTTGAAATCTGCCAACCCGCATTGGAGCAGAAAATCAAAAAACACCAAAACGCTGCAAACGCGGAGGAGTGTGAGATTTGACATAGTTTTTATATGGAGAAGGAGTGCAGAAAGCTAAAATGTATTTATCATAATTGTTACAAATATTTTAAATTCAATAAAAAAGTTAATGCCGTCAGATAATGGAAATTAATTACTTTCTAATTTCGACCGTTGGTCGACCACTAGTATACATAAATAATAATTAACTTATAAAAATCACTATTATAAAATTATATACACGGTTATGATAGTCACAAATAAATTGATTGCAGGCGAACAGTATCTGCGATGTTGTTTTATATGCAAATTGTAAAAGTATTTTATAACGAAAGTCTCTTATTTGGCCATCTCAAACATTTTTTTTTGTTTTTGACTATTAATTGCAAATTGATGTAGAAATCATTCAATAAGCGTTATAAAAGGAATGTATAAAGTGCACTATGATAGAGCCTGATATTAGTTTGTGATACACTAAGCTTCTCCGTAGGCATAATATTCTCTCTGGCAAATGCTGTCCTGTACCGCTCCAAGCCGACAGTGAGGATATACAACGGTTATATATTTTCATTATGCGGCAAGCTACTGCACTACTGCAGCTAGCAGTAAAATATATTTTAACATTTCATTAAAAAAGATTGCTCTTTACATTTAAACACCAAGCTTTTGATGTCTTCAATTCAGAACAATTCGAACAGTCGCAAAAAATTGTTCTTAACAATCCATGCATACATATGAAAGGAAACACAGAATGGGATTTCCTATGATGACTAACTGTCATAACATTAATTTATAATTACGAGTATAATTGATTCGCATTGAAAAATCTTTATTTATTAATTCAATTAGTTCAAGTTTTGTCATTGAACTAAAATAACCATACCACTTAATAACACAGAAGCGTCAAAAAGGTACAAAGACCATCCAGTATGGCATATGTAGGTTATCGCTTTTCTCATTCAGAGGGTAAATACAACCAATCAGCGAGCAAATACAGCCAGCGTTCTTGGCACCCTGCCATATCAGTGCGTCCTTGAGATATATTTAATTACTAGCTGTGGAACGCGGATTCTTCTACGTAAAAAAGTCAAACCCCGATCGATAATATAAATAAAATTATGTAAATCATCGATCGGGAATCTCCCTATATAAATCGGATTTCGGGGTTATTTTTAGCGAGGAACCCTAAATATTGTTCTAAAATTAAAATAGCTATCTGTTAGTGAAAGTGGTGACAAAATCGGCCAGCAACCAAACAGACAGACAAAAATTTTAAAAAAATGTTTTTTTCTTATAAGTACCGTATATACTTTCACGGGCATTGAGTAAAAAGCTGTTATTTTGTTATTACAAACAGACAATTCAATTTTATATATTTGTATAGATTAGTTTTTAATAATTGTATATATTTAATGGTTGTTACGTAAAAATCGCTTTCTTGTTAACAATAGTTAACTGTTAGTGAATATGAGATATTTTCATGTATTATTTATTATTCAGATATCGCATTTTACTAAAATAAACATCTGCCTAAAACTTGTCATTCACACAGCATAATTTGTTATTTGCGAATTGTTGTTGACATAGCTAGCATACACTAAGAAGACTTCTGTGTGTCAGCGCACTGCGCTCGTTACCACGAGAATCAGTTCTTCACTCCTGTATGGCTAGCAATAACACTATCTAAGAGTGCTGTTCAGACCGAAACACAGTAATAATTGCATACAGTAGTGTAAGGCAGAATAACTGGCATTGCGGTGGTACCTACGTGCACGGATCCATACATAGGAACCCTACCACCAGTAAATAATATTATTTTTCACCAAGACAAAATAAACTTACGTAATGTCTAATGACAACGTTGAATCATATCGAAAAGTCCTCCTGACTTCACCTCAGTCATTTTCCTGTCATTATTACAAATATATTATTATTCAGCTTCAACTTATAGCCTATCCTTGACTTATTAAACCTCCTTATAATAAAGTATGATGTATTTAAATATCACATTTTATTTAAAAGTTTTTTTTTTGAGGGTGTGTTAGCCTGAAGGTTTTCACAGCTTCGCCGGATTAAAATGTGGCAGAGCGCTGAGGGCGCTTAGCCGAAACTTTTATTTATGGATGACTGGCGCAAGGTCCCGCGAGAGTGGACCTCGGCTTGAACCGTCATCCTGTTCGTGAGAGTAACTGACTCGAGGGTGCCCAAGAGGGCCGGCCTCGGCTCGGTCAGTTACTTCAATCGGGGGGGCAATATTACTACTACTATTACTAATTTCAGGATTATTATTAAATAAGTTTACCGCCAATTTGGAATGAGTTTTCGCTGGAGAAGAAATGGCGCAAGAAACTCTAGCGACGCTTCTATTAATGACACAATTGCTAGGGGAGAACCGGCCTGAGATGCGGCGGTATCGCGAATAACTTAGTCTGATACGCTCTCGCCGATGATTGGGGCGTATCATGGTGATGATGTGTGGGTGTGTCGTACTGAGTAGAGCGCTTGGGCCCTAGTGGTCGGGTCGTCAGGGTCCTCGAGGACGTGCCTCGGTCTCCATTTTCCGCGGGTCGAGTTTTGGTGTAACGCGAGGGGGTTGTATGTGGCGGCACTTACAACCAGTGGATTGGGGTGTGTGGCGGCAGAGTCGAAGTATCGGCGGGAGGTCAATTTTATATATTGCCCAATATCTAAAGTTGGCGTCCCGCCAACGATGTGTGGTATGAAACCCTAAATGGATGTGAAGATTAGAATTATGCACGAACCACGGTGCTCCCGAGGCTTTGCGCATGAATCGATTTTGTAGAACCTGAAGTCGGTGAATTTAAAGCGGGAAGGCATGCGCAAATAGAGGGCTTGCGTATGTCATAATTAACCGAATACAGGCTATGTATAATGTAATTTTATTACACGGCGACATTTTACTATTTTTATTTAATATCTCGGTTCTTACTCGGTTAATATGTGAACCGAAGCTGAGTATCGAGTCTAATAGGACGCCTAAGTATTTGACTGTCTTTTCCCAGGTGATTGGATGATCAACTAACTCTATGGTAGATTTAAAAGTTGTTGAATTATTTTAGTAAGGACGATCTAGGTTCTGATCTTTATACGTGTGGACAGAATTCATTACATATTTGATTGTTGTACATTGATTATAATGGCACTAATAGACGACAGTATCATACTCGTACCAAGCAATATGGCGCCACAGTCTCAGTTACTGAGTATTCACAACTCAGTATACTCAGTATTTTGTTAACCCAGACACACCCTTTCTTCATAATCAATGCAAATGTATAAGAAAATTTAAATCGTTATTTTTACATATTTTTTTACCAAATTTTATCAAGCTAACTGGTATACAAGAGAAAGTATTAGGGAAAAAGCTTAATATTTCAAAAATCACAAGTCGCCCATCCCGAACATTTCGCGGACTTATATTTATTTTCGAAGTCAATCATTGAAAAGATGGTACGAAAATTTTAGGCATTATTGAAGATTTCCTTGTTTTTTTGATTGGTTTAGATTTCCTATTAAGTTTTAAAAAAAAATTTAATTGATTTGTGTAGTTGAATTAGTTTTGGCGACTTTTGTATTATTGTTTAGATTAATTATTATTATTAAATGTATTTATTTATTTATTTATTTATTAATCTTTATTGTTCCCTTACAAAGAAAGGATACAAAGGGCGGACTTAATGCCGTCAGGCATTCTCTCCCAGTCAACCCATGGAGTGGTGAGATTTTGATTAAGGTGTAAACAATAAAAGACAAAAAATATAAGATAAAACAATATTATAATAATTATATATATAAATATCTTATAACATTTACATATATGTAAGTAGAAACATACATATACCTACCCATATATATATATATATATATATATATATACACCGTAATTTTTACATCGTTCTGGAAACGAAGAAAATTAGTACAGTTTCAGTTACAGAAACGATTGGTAGTATCAGTTTTTAGATTTTAATATTTACTTTTTTTTGGTAAATTAAAATTAATCACGTGTTTTTAAAAGAACAGACAACTTGCGGTAGCTCCCGTCTATAGGTAATTACGATCACAGTCGATAGGTCAATGTCCTTACGAACGCATAAGCGACGAAGTAAAGGCTATCGGAGAAAAAAAGCGTTGAAGCTCGTGAATTTTCTGACATTTTTCGACATGGTTAATCCGCCATCTGGCCGGACGTCCAAGATTTTTCAATATTTCCCTTGGATGACACTTACCATGCCTACCAAATGAGACTGGGTGGCAGATTTTCATACGCCGTTTCGAACTTTATAACATTATTACAATAAAGGCCCCATGGGTTTTATTCTGGCACATAAAACTGAAGAAGTTTGCGAACCACTTCAATTTAAAAAAATACGTTTAATAAGTACTACGTCAATAATCTACACTGAATAAAAATACTCTATTCGTACCTGGGATAGCCTCTGCCGGACGATACTCACGGCATAACATTATTTACGAAGTTACAAAATAATCTGCGAAATACAGTCCATTTTGCACGACACACACGTACACGGCTTATTAAACTGGCTTCTGGATTTTTTTCTGTTTTAAACACATTCACGATCATAATGCGTAACACCTTACGAATTTATTGTTCATGAGAATAAACCTACAGTCAAATGTTTCTTGTTAGCAACATCGTATACCTGTACAATTGTTAGATATTGTGACGTTAGATAGAATACACTTTACGACTTATTTTCTTCGCGATAATTCAACAACAGAAGCGCGACCAAATGACCTTAGACTATAGGTGACGACCGACCACATAGACCAACCAACTAAAGCACTGTCACTCTCGCCAACACATGAATTTTTTTACCCTTAAAGACATTAAAAACTCCCTAAACTAAACATTTGAAAAACATAAACTAAGTGTATGTCGGCAGTGTACTAAATAGTAGACAAACGTTTGTCTACTATTTAGTTTTTGTATGCCAGTTTTTAAATTAAACAAAAAAGTTATCGATAGAGCATAACAGTAAAAGTAGTATCAAAATATTCATCAATGGTTATTATTACAATACAATTACTTAGTATTGAATAATAAATAATTCCATTAGTATAAATCCTAGAAAACAATAATTAAAAAAAATGTAATAAGAATAATAATCAAATCACTGATTGTCATTAAAAATTAAATGTACATTGTGTGTGGTAATAATATTTCTTCCATTACAATAGAATCCTTCTCAGCCTCGCTGTATTTTTTTAATTCATTCATTTTATAAACATTTCACATTACATTTAAAAACCATATTTTCTTCCCCATCTGGAAGGAAACCCCTAAGTTGGCAACACTGAGCACTGCGACGTATAGCGCTGTTGTATATCCCTTCCCGGCCGCCAAGTCGAAACGTCGAAATTTCGAAACGTCACAGCCCTAGGGCTGTGACGTTTCGAAATTTAATTAAACATGACACAACATTAAACGAAAACGGTTTTGTGCATCTACGTTAGCTCGAGCGAAAAAGATTTTTTTAGGACGAGCTAACGTAAGCGTAGATGCAGTGCAATAATTGCAACTGCACATTGGGTGGCTCGCTTTACCTAAATATTTCACGAACATTATCGTATCCGCGTTTTTCAATTATCGTAACGGAAATATGAGTCGAAAGTAAATGTATTCCAACGTAAGGAGAAACTAGCAATTGTATATGATAATTCGGGCCATGCGGTTGTACGTTTATTCTTATGAATATAAAAGTAGTCAGAAGTTAAGCAATATGATAATGGACGTTTTCAAAATTTAAAAAAATGTCATCGTCATCATCATATCAGCCTATCACTAGTCCACTGCTGAACATAGCCCTCCCCCTCAGATTGCCACAAGTTTGTAGCTCTCATTTTGGAAGGATTTTGCCATAGTTGCCACGCTTGGTAGGTGGGTTGGCAACCGCAGTTTATTTATTCAGATGATTCGAAAAAAATATATGGGACGTTAAAGAGATCAAAATAAACTATGAATTTTTTATGTTCGGTCACAGCTTTTACTTTAATATACCCGATCCAATGAATCTTTTGGCAATATTAAAAATAAATTCAGATTAATAAAAGCAGCAGTGATAAAAATTATTATAATAATTAAAAATCTTTTTTGAAACAGCCCTGTTTAAAACATTTTCGTTTCAAGCGTTGTCCACGATGCTATTGGAGACGAAGTCACTCCCCGCCACCTTTAACGTAAAACAGCAAAATGCAAAAAATAGGTAAATAAGCGACTTAGTCACGTGTGAGCTCTGAACTTTTCAATGCACATTTAGTGCTTATGTTAATTATTTCTTTTTATTAATCGTATTTGTTCTTCGATGCACTTTTATTTGTGATAATACTTAAATTAAAATAAAAATACTTGTGTATACGGAAGAAGCGCGGAATTTAGTCAATTAAACGGCATATTGTGGATGCTAATAGTGATAAAAGGTGATGTGATACTGTGAGTGTGAATAAATCATTTGAAAGAAACCTTGCGAAAACGTGCTCGTTTATGTTTACAACCAAACAGAAAGCAGTTTGCACAGTTATTACAATTCAGGTATGCACTTAACTAAATATTTATTTTGTTAATTTCAATTCCAATCAGTTGTAAATAGTGTAAATGGTTTATTACAATTTTTAATTACGCATAAAATAAGTAACCGATATTATTACTAAAATTCTACCTAACGTTTTTACCAAAACCACTGTTTCGATAGCTAGGATAATTTTATTTGATAAAAATAAAATAATGAAATAATATTTTATTATTAAAAATTATCTGAATATTTGTTTTATTTTTGGAGTTTACTCCATAGGAATCGATTTCATTTAAAGTGAAATGAATACGCTTATAACGAAAAATTTATTAACGTAAGCGCCATCTTATCAAACTATTTCAAAACTTTTCGTAACGTAATAATATACGTATCTGACAAGATTCAATGTAGAATGAATATACATGTAGAGGAGCCAATATTTTTTGTATGGGCATTGAGCTCACTTTAAACTTAAACAGAAGTATGTTGTCTAGACCTAACTAGTGGCATAAATAGTTATATTTAGTCCAACCAGAATGTTGCAATATACTGCAACAGTGCCATCTACAAGCGGCTCCGTGAACAGTCAAATAACTATAATATTTATAAATATTGTAAATTTGCAATTTTATAACTTAATAATTTGTTAAAATATTGTTCTTTTGTTAATGATATCATTAATGTTTTATTATTTATAAACAAAGGAATATCTGTTTTACTTTTCATGGATAATTAAACTAAAATAACGTTTTAATAATTCGCCATTTTATTTTATTTAGTGCAGTTTTGAAAGAAAGTTTTCTGATTATTTAGAACGAGTAAATGCGTAAATGACATTATTGGTACAGACAGTGAAAACTTTATTGTAAAAATAATAATTTAATTTGTATTACGATCAATTAATAGGACTAATTGCTCTCAACACACTCTTAAACACTCGCGGGGCTTGTCGTCAGACTAGGCCGGTATAAACCGGTTTGTTTCTTCTCATGTAAAATCGCAATTTAAAATTATTAACAAAGAATAGTTGAAATGTTGTTCTTTAATTTAGAAACCATTTTCAATATTGAAGATGGACGAGCGTATACACTACTGATCTTGCTAAAAGCAATTTTTTTATTATGACTTCTCTGTTTTAAGATACGATTCTTTTTGAAATAAAAACAGATCTAATTTTTTTAAAAATTAAAATTTATAGTTTATCTTCGCTTTCAGAACAATAAAGAAAGCACGGGATTTATTTTCGCGTGGCCTAGTGGTTAGCGTACCTGACTTCTACGCCGCGGGTCCTGGGTTCGAATCCCAGCGGGTGGCAACATTTGTGCAAAACACAAATTGATAGTTTTCGGGAATGGTTGTATTGTGTACAAATTTCGAAAGTTTGTTAAATGAAATTATTTGTACCAGATAAATATTTATAGTACGTAGATATTTTATTTATTTTTTAATTTAAAAAAAGTGTTTCTCCAAGGTACCTATAGTTTAAATTTTGTTACACCTTTTATAAAAAAAAACTACGGTAGATTTGAAATGCCATAGATCTAATTATTTTTACAAAGTGTTGAATAACGTAGCACAGTAAGTCGCGTATCAAGATTCCAGAGGCACTTTACCATTAGTGTTTTACAGACGAGGCCAATACGGATTGTAAAATATGCTTACCTCTTTTGAGAATACATAATATTATTCTTAAAATTTGATTTAACTTTTTTATTTCACATTGATTATTTAACATTTTCGTATGTTTCTTGCCCGCTGGTCTCGTGACGTTCGGATTTGTTACATAGTTCTTTCTTTTTCTCTTTCTGTCTAAGTACCTATTTTGCGTACTTTTCGCGTCATATTAAACGTCTCGCCGAACTCGTTTCTCACATTCAAAACGTCGCACTGAATTTGACCTTGGATGTTCAGCGTGTTGTCGCTCTTGTGTTACGGAATTTTCGTAAAGAAAATAAGTCTGTAGTAAGTGTATTAAAGTAGGAGAACTAATGTTACAAATTTAGGCTGTTACATGTAACATGAAAGTAAAAACTTACACAAAATGTAAAAGATAATGTAATAAACACTTTTGTGTATCGAGTAAGTTTGACATAATTGAAGCAATTGCTCCGATACAGGGTAGTGTAAATGATTTGCCAAATAACCTTGTGAAAAACGAAACTCTGTTAGGTTTTCCAAACAGTTCCATTTTTTTGGGCGGGTTCGATTCCCTCACGAGACAAATATTTGTATTGCTTACAGATAATTGTACTCGGTATGGGTGTGTGTGCCTGATATAAGAGAAATCCTAGAGTATATCATTGTTTTTTTTTAAAAAAAAACAGAATACTAAAAAGTGCACTTGACACTGTCAGTTTATCCTACTCGTATGTTCTTTTGTCACGAAAGTAGCTATCTCAGAAAACACAAAATAAAGTATTTCCGACGATCCTGAATTTGTGTAAGAAAGAAGAGAAAATTGGAGTAAATACTCAGTTCCGTGACGACTGCGTAGTCTAGTGGAACACGTTCTACTGGGAATACTATGACGCGGACCCTGGGTTTAAATCCCAGCCGGAGCCAACGTTTTTGTAAAGACATAAATTTTTAATTTTCGGTTCTGGAAATTTTCTGTAAACGCACTCACGACTTCGAAATATTCCTAGTCTGACGCATCTTTTAATAATCAAACAAATCTAAATGTATTTAATTATTAAAAACTTACCAATTTAGTTCTCAATAAATATTTATGATAAAACTTACGCAGAAAGGTATATCGTGTCCGACCCGAGCGTTGTGTTAGTGTAGGTATCAGCTGATTCGCACGGGCTATTGAACTCGGCCGGTGCGTGTGCGGTCCCACTAGAACACTGCGACAGTACTAAGCTTATATTCGAAAAACTGTAGGTCAACTTTTATTTTTTATCCATGTAATTAAACACAGTTATATTCATTTTCAGTAAGATTAAACTTCAGTAATCGATTCTACTATTGATTCTGTCTCGGTATTTTCTTCTTCCAGAACGGCTTAAAAATTACGGTGTATATATATATATATATATATATATATATATATATATATATATATATATATATATATATATATATATATATATAAACATATACACAAACAGATATATACGTATACATATAAACACACATACTATACACAAAACAATGTAAAATCAAATCGGGGACAGACAACTAACAGTTTAACATGCAATGACTCTTCAATAAATAATCACGAACCAATTTTTTGAACGAGTTTTTATTAGAAGCTTTCCTGATGTCATCGGGCAAGGAGTTCCAGAGAAGCGCAGCCTGAACAGTGAAGGATTGTATCCGTGCCGTGTGAATACGGCCTTAGAGAATCTACCACTCCATCTCATCCCGTTGGTGTCGTAAAAGTAGACACAGAGAAAACAAAAACCAGAAGATGGGCAGCACTTCCTGGAATATCTGAACAAATAAACTGCAGTTGCTAACCCGCCTGTCAAGTGTGGCAACTATGGCAAAATCCCCCCAAAATGACAGGAACTAACTTTTGTGGCAGTCTGTGGTAGTTACAGTAAAATAGAGGAACATGTACTGCTGCTTCAGTACGACACTGAAACGAGAAACAGTTAGTGTATTTATTATAATATATAAACTCCAATATAATTTAGTCTACTATGTAGACAGTTTTATACTCTATCAAGGCCCTTCATTGTTCTCAGTGAGAGCCGTAGATCAAAATTATTAATTACTAGCTGAGTGCGAGTGCTGAATGCTAAGTCCGCGAGGATTTAGATGTTTTTAAATAACGTAGAAACTCTTTCATTTACGGAATAAAAGTATCCTATATCCGTCGCTAGGATACAAGCTATCTCTGTGCCGAATTTCGTCAAGATCGGTTCAACGGCTTAGCCGCGAAAACGTAACAAACACATAGAGGAACAGACAGTGCTACTTTCGCATTTACAAATTTACTAGCTTTTTTAAATATTCCGTGGGAACTATTTTTTCCGGGTTAAAAGTATCCTTTGTCCGTCTCCAGGATGCATGTTTTCTCTGTGCTAAGTTTCGTCAAGATCGGTTCAGCGGTTCAACCGTGAAAACATAACAAACAGACAGACGGAAGAGAGAGTTACTTTCGCATATATAATATTAGTATGGATATATAGTATAGATTATTAAGAGTTACAAAAATCTACATTTATTACATTACATTTACAATTTAAAGTTAAACTGTTATACACTATGGACATCTAAGTCAGAAAAATAATAATTATAAATCTAGATTACTTGGTGCACGTGACACCGTGAAACAACGCGTTTAAATCGCCGCAAAAGCAAAGTTGTTTTCTTCCAGGAAAGCCTTTGACAGGAAATTAAACGTTAAGTATAAGACACCGTAAAATTTAAGATGACTCTAGTTAGGCAATCTAAAACTTCGGCACGGATCCAGCGTTACTTACCATGCATTTAAATAGCATGCTTTCGTACTGCAACAGAAGAAGTGGTTAATGGTGTCGTATTGTTTTAAGCCTTGGATTGATTGACATACATTGATCAATACTATTTTCATTCCTATATAAAAGTAACAAAACCCGAGATAAATGCCAGTCATTTTATAACCATGGTGAAATACTGTTTCTGGTGCATTTACTGAGAACCTCAAAACTCAGTCTTCGTAGCAATATAATATAAATGACAGTATATTTTCTAACCGCGATAGTTTAAAGAGGAAAGTGTTTTAATATATTTCCTTAAAAGTGTCCTATTTCTTCCTGTGGATGTTAAGGGAAATGCAATCTCAGATATGCCAGTCTAAGGTGGTTATCTGATATTGCGATTGCCAGTCCTTCTGTCAAGTATATATATTAATATATATATTTACTAACGATTTTTTGTTCAGTACATATATGCATATATTATAACGGATTATGATTTTATAAAAACGATAAACGGGTTATTTCACGAAACTCAGTTCGCTTTAGTAGTTAGTGTGACTTGGAAGTGGTCTCTATATCTCTTCCAAGTTTAGAGTATTTTTCTGTGTTCGTTTCTGGCCTTTTACGATAACCTCAAGACGAGATGTGATAATGAATTATTACATACATACATCATACCTTTTTCCCATAAAAGAGGTAGCCAGAGACCACACCCGTAGCTCACTTTTCGCCCCCGCGTAAAATTATACGTGACGGGTGGCGAACCACATAGAAGCCATTATGGTACGAGCCACAAAAATTCTTACTCTCCATTGCGTTCCCTCGCATCTATGCGCCAATTGTAGCATTGCATATTATGGTATTAATCTGCACGAAGCGCTGCGCTGGCACGCTAAGCCTTGATGACTCAGGATGACTCATAATGACTGCGAAAGAAAATATAGTTTTGTCTAGAAATAGTCATACTAGTAGTATATAGTAGTTTAATGGGAAAAATTCAATTTTAAAAAGAATATCTATTCCATATTTACATTAAACACTAATGAAAGTAGAAGAAGCTAAAGATGTGTGTCAGGATCGTAGCAAGTGTAAAGATGTGGTCTCTGCTCACCCCTATGGGAAAGAGTCGTGACTCTTTGTATGTATTTATAGAAATTATTTGTGTGTAAAGAACTGAGACTGGTAGAATTAGTAAAATTTGTCAAGTGGTACCAGAAAAATAAGTTAGACCCAAACAAAAATATCAACTAATTGGTGCTAATTTTTATTTTACATTATTAGCCAAAATACTAGAATGTTGGATGATAATTGTGGGGAAGAATAAAAAATGTAAATTATACAATAAAATTCCGTATTTAATCGTTTCTCTAGACAAGATAAACAAAGTTTCTTTTCATTTTGCTTTGGCAAGTTCTCGCAATTTTAGATACAAATACGACATAAATAAGAGACAATTAATGTGTCCAAAATAAATGCTCTTTCTCTATTAACAATTAATCTTAATCACCCAACTGATGGACCGTGTTTTGTGGCAATCTATGTGGGAGGCCTGTGGTCAGACTACGATAGGCTGAAATTATGATGATGATGATGACCCAACTGAATCACGAATTGAACATTATGAATTTTTCGATGGTAAGTAATTGGTAAGATGTGGTCTCTGCATACATGGGAAAGAGGAGTGACTCTATGTAAGAAATTAATCGAGTGTATAATTTTGTTTTCGTATATTTAACTATCTTAAATAGATATATGACACAGTTTCATGTTTATTACACGAATAAAGTAGTTTTTGTCCACAAGACAACTTGTATAACGATGACGTTTGTCTTATATTTTACTTTCACTTCTATACAAGTTTGACTTGAATAACAGTGAAAATGACAAAATTACTTAAATATTAATTTTCCGTCTTCCGTCACAAAATATAAAGATTTTGCATTCATTAAATTGAATAAATGTTCATTTATTCTGAATCTATGAAATATATTTTATGGTTAAACGTTTATATAATATATTTGTTATAATTTAACGATTATAACAAATATTAGGAGTTGGGATATCTAAATTGAAAACAATGCAGTTGTAAGTGTATAATATTTACGTTTACGTTTTGTAAGTTTATTTATTTACTTATAGCTCCATAGTCCAGTGATGGGCCCAAGTTGCGATTAAGGTTTTTTTTTAAATAAAACTGCTCATATCTGCACTTTATGATATCGGTGGCTCCAACCACTATCCACTACCTTACCTAAGAGTACCACTATCTTACCTAAGAGTATCCACTATTCCTAAGAGTACCACTATCATAGGTAAGCTTTAAACTCTGTAAATGATAAAATGCTTTTATTTTTTTCACATCAATAGCAAAGAAATAAGAAAAACAAAATTAGATCATACCCACATTCACCATCCATGCGCCAATTTTAGTATAATTTCTAAGAACTGTTTATGCTACAGTTTTCAGAGTAGGTTTTTGCAAATCACTCTTGATTATTTTTTTAATTTTTATTAACATTAAGTTATTTAAGTTTCGTTCGGGCTGAAACACCTGAGACCATACATGTTTTATTTATGTTCCTGTTTAAGGTATTATTATTAATATCTAATAACCCTATTAATATGGCCGTATTAATTGGGTTATTAGCTATTACCGGAACTTATAGGACACATGTTAGAAATGGACCTAAACATCGGAGACACAGGCAGTTTCATATCTTAGAAGTTTCAACTTATGGAAAAAAAAATTGAAACTCTATAACAACGTTTGAATTAACATTTCATCTCAAATAACAAATTTTTCATTTTACTCATCGTCATCATCATTTCAGTCTATCACTAGTCCACTACTGAACATAGATTGCCAGAAAAGTTTGTAGCTCTCATTTTGGGGGGATTTTGCCATAGTTGTCACGCTCGGCAGGCTGGTTGGCAACAGCAGTTTATTTATTCAGATATTCCAGGTACATGCTGCTGCCCATCACCGGTTATTTAATTCGTTTTATATATATATATTAGTCAGTAAAATATAATTACTCAAATTTTTGCCTCGTTTTATGTAGTTTTCTAATCCACCTTTTTCAACAGTAGCTGGCATGTAATGAAAAGGTATAGACGTTGTATGCCGTCAACATGAAGCTCCTCAAAAAACTCTCGCAAATTATAATAAATGTATGCAGACTTAAAAGCTGGGAGGCGCACTGCCTAAAATATTTGCTAAACAGGATACTTCTAACGATGTAATTTTAATAAATTTCACCGTCTCCTGCTTCTAAACCAAATATTTGAGGTTATATAAAAATATACATAATGAAAATCTTTGCGTTATTTCTTCGATACTCTTCGCGGTGTCGATGTTGTCTTTTTTTAAATTTGGCAAGGAAAATAAAACACACTAATTTCTTATACGTTGTACTCGTACTACAGTTATAATAATTAGCAGGGCTATTCAGTGCTTTAGTTTATAAGAGCACTTTTATTCTGCAATATTATTTATACACAAACCTGTAACTCATGTATTCAAAACTACGAATTCAACAGTTTTACTAACCTAAAACCTTACCTTGTTCGTAAAAGACGTGACAGCAAACATATATAACAAATTTACTATACCTAACTATACCATAACACCAGATCCCGGTAGCGCATACCGTATTATTAATTTCTCATTAGTACAGGCTACTTATTCGTAATTAACAGTATTTGATACAATTATTTGTAATTCTGTATCAAAATCACAAATCCCGCTCGGAAGACGTTACGGGTAAAACATAGTAATAACAGAAAAAATCCTCATACAGTTCTTATTTATATATCTATGTTGTCGGTTAAAGTAGCTTACGAAGCTTAATGCAGTCATAAATTTCGAACACGACGTTATCGCTTATAAAAACGCTGCTTCTACAAATTAATGGCGTATAAAACAAAAGATAAATAAAATGTATTTTTGATATAATAATTATAAACTCAGCTTTTTTCTATTTTTCACAAAACGTTTCTCAATACTTGAAGTTATAAATTTACAAGTACCCAGAACAACTGCATTAAGGACATTCAAATATTAATTAGATGCGGATATCGAACCCACGACCAGTACAGCGTAAACCTGGTCTAAGCCTATTAAATTGCATATCTCAATCCAAAATACCTTCACGTTTTCTATATTTTTACAACTTTTATCAGGTTACTAAAAAATATCACTATAATAAGACTAAATAATAAGTAATTCAATAAATCTAGATTTCGATATTTGTTCGCGTTTAATCCTTTTTTTATTCCTGGCATTTATCCCGAATCCAAAAAGTAAAATAAGCGCCGTGTAAAATCCATGAATTTATATTAAAAAAAACAATTCAAAATAAAGTATACGCATTTTTTTTTTTTTTTGTAAATCCTTTATCAGATTATTAAATGATGCCACTATACGGCTAAATAAGTGACTAAGTGTGAATTGAAAAAATCTAAATTTCGGTTTAACTTACTTTTTATTCCCGACTGTTACTCTCAAACCCAAAATTTCAATTAAATTCCATATGAAAAACATTTCCATAACTTAACATTAACATCCATTGATATAAAAATTACAATCATTCACTGTTGAGATAAATTGGCATATCTGTACTAGCTCTATATAGCATAAAACAGGCTACATGGCATAAAACAGCACTTAAAAAATATTATACTTCATTTACAAGGAATATCTTCTTTTACGATGCAATTTGAACTATAATTATCTTGGCTCTTCTTTTGTGCTAACCGTAAAAACCTATGAATGGACTTAATAGCGACACTTAATTTCATTTGCGTTACGTAATTGAAAAGTATGATCCTAACAATTTCTGTTCATTCATTTAAAGATTGTAAGTCATTTAAATAGATAATGTTTTAGTCATCATTTAAGATACGATAAATAATTTTTGTTCAGCGGAGAATTAATCTCACTTTCAACTGTTATTTTACGGTCTTTTAATTTGACGTGCCCATTAGGTCCATGACTACAAAACTACAGGGCCATGATCTAAAAAAGATAGCAGGAACTAAGAAACGGTGATGTCTTTGTAATAACCGAGTTAATAAATAATATGACATACTATATAAATGCTTAGGACCAGGTTCACCTTAAATTTCTTACTCCACAAACGATGCCTGCTCCCAAAAATTGTTGATTAAAATTTTAAGTGCGGGCTTACCACATACTTGGCTATAAAGAAAAACATTGTTAAAAATAACAACATAGCTCTGAAAAAACTTTCAAGGCTCGATCCGAAAACACGCACTGTTGTTTCTTAAGACTTGCTTACTCTAATATTCTTTAAAAATCAGATAGGACTTTTCCCCTAAATATGAATTATTATAGCTTGTTACTTTATTCAGTTTGCATGAAACCTGAATGCATGAGTAACAATAAATATTTTTGTAGGACATGAAATGTAAAACCCAACAGTGTGCACTAGAGCAGCGTTCCATTTTGAACAAGTGGAGCTCTTTAAATCGCCTCTAAATCTATAGAAATAAATAAAATTGAAGTGTCTGTTTGTAATAACAAAATAACAGCTTTTTACTCAATGCTTATGAAAATATATACGGTACTTATAAGAAATAAAAAAACAATTTTTAAAAATTTTGTTTGTCTGTCTGTTTGTTCCTGCTAATCTCCGAAATGGCTGGACCGATTTTGACGCGACTTTCACTGTCAGAAAAGTAACTTGTCGTGTCAAGTAACTAAAGTTACTTTAATTTTAGAAAAATAATTAGGGTTCTGCGCGAAAAAATTAAAACCCCAGAATCCGATTCAAATAGGGAAGTATCTATGTATATTATAGATTCAGGTCGGCTTTTTTGCACTGGTGAAACCGCGGAGCACAGCTATTAGTGAATAATAATCATGTAAGTCACGAAATTTCATGTAATTTGTAAATATTCGGAAGGTCGTTTATATGATGAAGTTCGATGAGACAGTGATGAATATATTTAAGTATTATTTCATTATTATTATTTAAAGCAAAAAAGATTTTTTTTTAATTTTCCACCTTCAGTATCACTCTATTTGATATGTATAAAACTAAGAGCATTGAAATATTTTAAAATGGCCTTTAAACCGTTGTGTGTAAATATTATGTAATAAAAATAAATCTCGTTTTGCAAAAAGAAACTTCGAGCAAGAGTGTCAGCAACAAAATGATGGGGTCTCTGAAAAGAAAGAAAGGAACATTTATTGCATAAACGATTATAACATGTTTATAATGGTGAGAGTATTCTTGATGAACCTTTTAGAATTTAAAGAGACACTTGCCTTGAAATCCCACTGTTCGTTTTGTCGAAAACGATGGATAAAGACGGAAAGTCTTCTGCTGTCACAAAAACAATGAATTCAAAAGAGAAACTTAGAGAAATACCTAAGAGATATATATATATATATATATATATATATATATATATATATTTATTCATGTTATTTTTTTGCATGATATTGCATGATATTAGATACATATAACGCGGAAAATCTTAGTAGTCTTTGATACTGCGAGTTACTATTGAGGAAAATGTAACACCATATATTGAAAGACGTCTTTGAATTCTGCAAGCTCCGTTATTGAAACCTAAGAGATATATATATATATATATATATATATATATATATATATATATATATATATATATATATATATATATATATATATTTATTCATGTTATTTTTTTGCATGATATTGCATGATATTAGATACATATAACGCGGAAAATCTTAGTAGTCTTTGATACTGCGAGTTACTATTGAGGAAAATGTAACACCATATATTGAAAGACGTCTTTGAATTCTGCAAGCTCCGTTATTGAAACTTCGTCACGTTTCAAAGTGAATCAGTTGAATAGAATTTAGCTGATACAAAATTTATGCCAAAATCGTCTCACTCTGAAACGATATAGACAAATTTCTATTTTAACAATAGTCGTTCGACAATCAATTAATTGCAAACGACTCCCAAATTAATTTCAGCAAATTGACTGTTCTAAATTTTAACGGTTGATTTTACTATTTAATATCGACCTTTTGAAAGCTTTGTAACACCCATGGTAACGTGCGACTCATGCAAGACCGACATATTAACATATATTTAAACTATTGTACAATCTGACTTTACTGGCAGAAGGGTTTCGATGCAGGAGTCCATCTAGGAAGGTACCATCCCTGGGCCAGTTATTCTGCCGACACCGACACCCGTGGCCTAGTGGTCAGAGTACCTGACTTCTACGCCGCGGGTCCTGGGTTCGAAACCCAGCCGGAGCCAACATTTGTGCTAAAACACAAATTGTTGGTTTTCGGGTTGTGTTGTGTTTGTCCCCGTGTTTCTGACACTGCATCCTCGCCTACCTCCGATCTTATCGCATTAGCGTTACATCGGGCGGGTAAGTTGGGTCGAGTGAGTGCCTCTGTGTTTGCGCGGACACTTGTGGCACTATAATATCTCCTGCGCAGCTGATAGCTCTCGACAATATTCGGAAGTTGTCGCCGTGGTCGAAATCGGCTAGGAGAACATCACATACCATATTTCCATATTACCATGAATGTCTTTCTACTTAGCAATGGACTATAGAGGGCTAGATACTAGTATGGAATTAAAATAAAACCAACTAATAACTTGATATATAGAAGAGTATATTTTAAAAGTAATGCAGCGTTGAGGTCATTGACCTCCAACGGTATCTCAACACCACGATTTAAAATACTTATGGCGCCCTCTGTTGACACCTATACTAACTACACAAATTAAACATTTTGTTTCTTCGTGTAAAATCCTAAACATGCCGCCCACCAAGGACATTAGTGATGAAATGTCCTTAAGCAGTTGGAACACAATACAATAAAGATAAAATATAATAAGTTTTTTTTTTTTTTTTAACTTCTAGTGTTAAACAATTTATAACCAAAAAACCACAATAATTATTTTTATAGAAAACAAACAAAAAAAAAAAACAATTTCACAATCTTCTTAAACAATCAAACTTCTTGGCTTACACATGAAACTTAAAGAAGAACAATATAACATTTAGCTTAAAGAGTTACATATTTATATAGTAACAATAATAACTTAAAGTATAATTTGTAACCCTAATTAGAAATAGGGAGCAGACATAATTTAGAAGTTGGTCGTTTAATAATTGATTTTTTAGTTTTTAATGTGACCACTCGAGTAATATCATCGGGACCAGGATGTTTTTTTAATATTCGACCAAGCAACCAGTTACTTGGAGGCAAATCATCTTCTTTTATTAAGACTACATCACCTATTTGTGGTTCTGGATATTGTAAAGTCCATTTGTGTCGATGTAAAAAGGATGTAAGGTATTCCTGTGACCACCTTCTCCAAAAATGTTGTAACATTCGTTGAACTAAATGCCACCTGTTCAATGGGCTGATGCGAACATTCTCATAATTAGCGTCCGGAACGGTTACCAGTGGTTCGCCTACTAAAAAGTGTCCTGGTGTCAAGGGATCTAGATCCCCGGGATCGCCTGTGTTACTTGTAGTCATTGGTCTCGAATTTAGACAAGCTTCAACCTGATTGAGGAGCGTGTTCATTTCCTCGAACGTAAGTGTAGAGTTTCCTAATATTCTTTTTAGGTGATATTTAGTGGATTTCACCCCCGCTTCCCATAATCCACCAAAATTTGGAGCATGGGGAGGTATGAAATGCCACTCTGTTCCATTTCCTTCTAAACATTCAGCTACAGATTGTTGTATTTTGGTCAACTCCTTTAATTCTTTGGCTGCACCTACAAAAGTGGAGCCATTATCGCTCCACAATTGGGCGCAGTGGCCACGTCTAGCTACAAAGCGCCGAAATGCTGCTAGAAACGCCTGTGTAGTCATGTCGCTGACAACCTCTAAATGTATGGCCTTTGTTGCCATACAGATAAAAAGGCAAATGTAACCTTTGTACGCCCGATGTCCACGACCCTTTGATACCCTAATGTTAATTGGACCGGCGTAATCCACACCGCTATGAAGGAAGGCTCTAGCTGGAGTGACGCGTACTGATGGTAGGGAACCCATTAATTGTGATTGCGTATTAGCTCTGTGTCTAACGCATGTAATACATTTTCGTACGTGCTGCTTTACTATACTTTTCATACCCACTATCCAATAAACTGACCGCAAGTAATTCATCATTAATTGGGGTCCACCATGTAAAGTTTTATCATGCGCATCTGCAACAATTAATTTTGTCAAGTTAGACGTGTGTGGTAACACTATTGGGTGTTTGACTTGTTCTTCTATTACGGATGCCTGAAGTCGACCACCAACTCTTAAAATATTATTTTTATCCAAGTATGGCGATAATGATTTTATTTTGCTTCCCTTTGACTGCGTGCTGCCTTTGGTCTGTATTGCTATGTATTCTTCTGCAAATTCCTGTTTCTGACATTGACTTATGCAATGTTGTAAAGCTTTATCTATTTCTTTTTTTCTTAAATATGATGTATGGTCCCTATTATCTTTATATCTTTTCAATCCTTTTTTAAAACGTCGACAGTATGCTACAACTCTAAGAAGCTTATTAAGAGTGGAATATCGTTCCCACAGTGAAACATCTATACACGCAACATGTGACTTCGTGGCTTCTTCTAAATTAACGTCTAAATCTTTCGGTTTTTCATATACGAGAGCCTTCATTTTAAGAAATTGAGGGCCCGATATCCACAGAGCGGATTTAAGCGGGAATTCTGATGGTAGAATACCTCTCGATGCATAATCCGCAGGGTTATCCTTCGATTTAACATAAGCCCAATGCGTTGCATCTAAGTTAGTTATTATCTCCGACACACGATTCGCAACGAAAGTTTTCCACCGACTAGGATGACTTTTCAACCAGGCCAACACCACTGTGGAGTCTGTCCATGCTCGTACGTTGTCGATGTGAATATCTAAAATTTCCGCGACCTCCAAAAGTAATCGAGATAACAACACAGCGCCGCACAGTTCCAAACGCGGAATACTTATTTGTTTTATTGAAGCGAAAAGCCTCGTTTTGGCTGTTAAAAGCGATACGTGAACGTCGCCTTCACTGTTGGTGATCCGCACGTAAACCACAGCCCCATAAGCTATTTTGGAAGCATCCGAAAATCCATGCAATTGAACCTCTGAATCACACGTCGATGTACCAAGCCATCTAGGAATGTGGAATTTGGTTAGTAGTGGCAGTTGATTGCGGTAAGTTAACCATTCCTTTAATAATTTATTTGGCACTTCTGCATCCCATTCTATACCACTTAACCATAGTTTTTGGATAAATGATTTAGCTATTACAATACAAGGCGCGATCCAACCCAATGGATCAAATAATCGCGCAATGTCTGATATAATACTCCTTTTTGTTACAGGTTTCACCATCATCGGGAGCTGCACTGAAAAATGGAATTCATCATTGTTACGAATCCAGGTAAGTCCTAATATTTTAATAGTAGAATCTAATTTAATTTCTATGTCCTCTTTTTCCTCACCTTTTATAATGTCTTCATCATCCTTTTTACCTTTTTGATCTCTCTTTATTTCCTTCAACAATTCTTTACTATTACTGTTCCACTTTTGTAATTCAAACCCCCCTCTTTTTAATAGGTTCTTCATTTCCTTGTATATTTCGACTCCTTCTTCTACCGTTCCACACCCAGTCATAAGATCGTCCATGTAAAAATCCTTAAAAATTCTTTCTCTTGCATGTGGATACTTGTTTCCATCATCAACGGCCACTTGCTGCAGCGCCTTAACGGCCAAATAAGGAGCCGAAGCAGTTCCAAAAGTTACCGTCAGGAGTTCATAATCCTTTATTTTATTTTCAGGAAATTCTCGCCAGACAATTCTCTGAAATGCTGCATCTTCATCAGCAACCATAACCTGGCGGTACATTTTTATGATGTCTGCGACCACTGCTATTGGATGTGTCCTCCATCGTATTATAATATGCCGCAGGTCAGGTTGCAAGGCAGGTCCAACCATTAGTGTATCATTAAGTGAAACATTATTCTTGTTTTTGGCAGAAGCGTCAAAAACTATTCGCAGCTTAGTGGTGGCCTTATCCTCTCTTACCACTGCGTGGTGAGGTAAGTAAACTGCTTCGTCATTATTATCTACTAACCTCATGTGGTTAAGTAATAAGTACTCATTTATTACTTCAGTATATCTTCTTTTAAATTCTTTATTTAACATTTTTCTTTCCAGCGCCAATAATCTTTTAACGGCTATTTCTCGTGAATTTCCATTTTTACAGGCTGGCATTTCTTCACGAAACGGTAGCTTTACCACATATCGACCTTCTGCTGTTCTTTTCGTTGTAGCTGCAAAAAGATCCTCGCATTTCTGCTCTTCCACGGTAAGCATCTTCTTTGGTATACGTGATTGATCCGTCTCCAATTCCCAGAATTTTTTCAGAATTTCATCTTCGTTTACCTTAACATGCAGTACTCCAATAACAGATGAATTATGGACGGAGTCTTCAGAATTAACAAGACCAGATATGATCCACCCAAGGGTGGTGCACTGTGCGATTGGAGTTCCCGACGGACTCCTCATCACTCCATCCTTCAATATCTGACTATATATTTCTGCTCCTAGAAGGATATCAATTTTATTTGGAGTATAATACTCTGGATCCGCTAACTGAACATTTTGTAATTCAATCCAGTTCAAGTTTGCTATCTTTTTTCCCGGAAGATAGGTAGTGATATTGTTCAAAACGTAAGCCTTAATTTCAATTTGATAACTTGGATCAGACAGTGACTTAATTTTTATAAAAACCATGTACTTTGATACTACTGAAGACTGTTCACCGCCTAATCCCGAAATAATCCCTTTTATTGCTAGCTTTTTTAGTCTTAATAATTGAACGGTATCTTCTGTAACGAAGGACGCCTGTGACCCCTGATCGAGCAAAGCCCTTATAATTTTAAAATCACCTGATTTAGATTTGGCTTTTACCAGCGCTGTGGCTAGTAAAACCTGCTTAACAACTTTTCCAGTCGAGAGACAGGAAACAATTGGTGCTTCAGGTGACCTACCAGCCTTTGAAATTGTCTTCTCGCCCTCTACGGGTTGATCTACGCGCTCATTATTGGTCGATGTGAACTTTGGATGAAGAAGAGAATGATGTCGCTTCTTGCAAATACGACAAGTATTGGTTTTAAAACAATATTTTGCAGAATGATTACGCCCTAAACAGTTTAAACAAATCCTGTTATTTAAAACAAACTCGTGTCTTTTGTCATAATCTTCCTTAGCAAATTTCTTACAGAAACACAATTTGTGATTTTCTGAACAATATTCACACTGAATATTTGTAGTAAGGAAAACGTTTGATTGGTGTGGTTTGGATGGTAGTACTTGAGATTGTGATTGTCGAATGTATTGGTTAGAAGGTTTTTTGATATTTTCTAAACACTCCAAAGCTCTGAATCTTCCCTCAATAAAATTCGAAAACTGCTGATAAGTTGGTAATTCAACAGAATTCTCTCCAGATACATTTAGCTCCCACTGCTTACGGGTCTCTTGATCTAGTTTGTCCGTTAGAATATAAATAATGATTGTATCCCAAGTGGTCACATCAATATTGAGATTTTTTAAGGCATTAAGACAATCTGTGGTTGTGTCTAATAAATTTGTGTTTTAGCACATATGTTGGCTCCGACTGGGAATCGAACCCAGGACCCGCGGAGTAGAAGTCAGGTACTCTGACCACAAGGCCACGCGGTCGTCTACAATAAAAATACTGTATACCCTAAGAATTAAAAAAAATATTTAAAAAGTATTTTCACGTCTCTTTATAAATTTTAAATTTGACGTTCGTGTTACAATACGAAACCACATTCGACATAGGGATCAATATTCATTGGCCAAACGTTAAACGTCGATTCGAAATTCTGCTTACTGCCTCCGCGTCTGAGTATATCCGTTGTTTATACAATTCAAACAGAAACTGGTAGTTCGTAAATTGATCCGACACAAAACTGTTGGGATCGCATAACGTTTATACATGTAATAACTCCTTACATTAAAGTAAGGAACGCAAGCTGCAATAGCGGTCTTATCCGCACTTTAAGATGTTTTATAGTCATTGCCCCTACCGTGCATTACAAAGACCAATAGAGGTCATAACGCCGAAATATAAAATTGATATTTATTTTCATGCACCATATCATTATAGCTACTCACAAGTTTCGCTCAACAAAAGTACTGCCATCAAATTACAATCCTAAATAACCAACATTTATTTACTCTAACTAAAGCTCCATCTGGTTGGTGTCGCCCACTAGATGAAGCTTTAACCAGTGAGATTTTACGATATATGATAACTTTCACTTCCTTTTGAAGTACGAGGTTGCTTTTCAAAAAATTGTCGATACCACGAGCTATGTGACAAGTCCATTTATACTTCCGCTTACTCGTTCTTACAGATATGTCGATTACCCTGGATCCACTGTGTATATCCTCGTTGCAAATTCTATATCGCAGGGTAATTCCAAACAAAGCCCACTCAATTATAGGTCCTATATAATATATGTAATAACGTAGGTACCACCGCAGGGCAAGTTATTCTGCCGTGCAGCGATAGTGTGCAAACATTACTGTGTTCGGTTTAGTATAGTTACTGTGTAAGGCACTGAGAAGTAGTGTTATCACTGGGCATATGAGACTTAAGAACTGATGTCACTGGGTGACGGGCGCAGTGTGTTATCCCACAGAAATGTTCTGGGTGACACAGTATTTGTTATGGACTGACGTTGCACTTACTATGAGGTGAACGTTTTGCCGTTTGAATAATTGAGAACAGATATATTACTGATGTTAACTCAATTCACACTTCGATTAAGTCGTTTTCACCATTATTGTATTACTTTCATCTCACTTGAACATTGGTTCAGTATTTTTTTTGATTGTGGAACTTTGAAGAACTCATTCAGTCCAACTCGACTCTCGATGACAGGGAGAACTTGCCGCCAACCATGCCGCGGTGTGAGTTATCTATGCCAGACATCCGGTTGTGGCAGAGCTCAGTACGCAAAGCACTTTTCTCACTTGACATCATCAAGTCGAGTGGGCTGGATTGTGGTGAGGATGTATGCTCCATAGTTAGCACCAGTTTTAACGGTTATTTAAACCTTTTTTTAAACCTTTTAACCTAACGCTTTCGGTATTCTTACTCTCTAGGTGTCGTCCCGAACTCATTGAAGACGGCCTTAGTAGACCCGATCCCTTAAAAAGGCGACCGCTCAGATCCGCCTAACTATAGGCCAATTGCCATCACCGCCTTGCTCTCCAAAACAATACAGTCCATTGTTAACTGACAGCTTTTGAGGTACCTAGAGGACCGCCAGCTGATTAGTGATCGCCAATACGGTTTCCAACGGCGTCGCTCGGCTGGAGATCTTCTGGTATACCTCACTCATCGATGGACGGAGGTAGTTGAGAGCAAGGGAGAGGCGCTGGCAGTTAGTTTGGATATAGCGAAGGACCTTCGATCGGGTCTGGCATGAAGAGTTTCTCTCGAAGCTGCCTTCCTACCGGCTTTCGGAGAAATTATGCAACTGGGTCACCGGTTTTCTCACTGGCCGGAGCATCAAGATCGTAGTCGACGGTGCATGCTCGAACTCCAAGCCTGTAAATGCTGGTGTTCCACAAGGCTGCTTGCTATCACCGACTCTGTTTCTTCTGCATATCAATGACATGTTACAAATAATTATTTATATTTATTCCTATGCAGATGTCAGCACTGGTGATGCCTTATACACCGGCCGTGCCAACATTTTTCGGAACTCGTCGATGAGTGCCGGAACAAACTTGTATCTGAAATCGAAATTTTATTAGATAAAAGTTAGATAAGAGGCCGACTAAATTTAGTCCAATTCAACCCTAAGAAGACACAGGTGTGCGCGTTTCCCGCAAAAAAGAAAACCTTTGTCGTATCCCCTCGCTTTGATAAAACTCCCCTCACTGCCTCAGCTGGTATCGGAATCCTTGGCGTTGACATATCAAGCGCCGTTCAGTTCGGCGGTCACCTGGAAGGGAAGGCCAAATTGGCCTCCAAAAAGCTTGGTGGGCTTAGTAGAGCGGGACAGTATTTCACGTCGACCCACCGCCTGCAAGTTAACAAGGCGCAAGTTCAGCCTGACATGGAATACTGTTCTCACCTCTGGGCGGGGGCACCCTAGTGCCAGCTCCTTCCATTTGACCGAATCCAACGAAGAGCGGCTCGAATCGTCAACGATCGAGTTCTCTACGATCAGCTCGATCCACTAGCTTTGCGAAGAGACGTTGCGTCTCTTTGCATTTTCTACCGTGTTTACCATGGGGTTGTTGAAGTTTTTTGGATTAATTCCTGCTGCTAAATTCCACTATGGTACATTTCGGCACACAACAAAATTTAATCGGCACCACCTGGATGACTGGCATTCCACCACTGTGCGTTTTGCCAGAAATTTTGTACCACGCTCAAAAAAAATATATATATATAATATGTTATCACCAGGGTATGACAGAATTACGATTGAGATGCTGAAAGCTGGACAGGGCGTGGTAACTAGTCAGCTGTGCCGCCTTTTTAACTTTTGCTGGAGGAGTGGCAACGTACCAGTAGACTAGTGTAAGGCCGTTATGGTACCGCTTTACAAAGGAAAAGAGTCGCAGCAAGACTGTAAAAACTACCGAGGCATTAGTTTGCTCCGTATCGTCGGCAAACTGTATGCAAAGGTTTTGATTAAGAGAGTGATGAATGAAACTTTTTTTTTTTATATAAAACGAAGCCCCACAGTAGGATTTATCCTGTGTCGTGGGTGCGTTTTACAGACATAAATTCCACATGCACAAACACCCAGACCCGGAACAACTATATGTAGGTCATACAAATATTTGTCCCGTGCGGGAATCGAACCCGCGACCCACGGCGCAGAAGCCAAGGGCTTAGCCACTGCGCCAACCGAGCCGACAAACTGTAGAGGAGATATGGATATACGAGTATAATCCCGCTTGTGATGTACAAGCGGGATTTAGGAGAGGAATGGGATGCATGGATCAGGTCTTTACCTTACGAAGCATTGTCGAAAAATACTTGGCTCAAAGTCACAAGGTCTATTGCGCATTCGTGGACTTGGAAAAAGCCTATGATAGGGTAGTGAGGACTGAATTGTGGTCGACATTGCATATGTATGGGGTGAACGGCAGCTTGATACGAGCACTGAAATCACTCTATAAGGATTCCAGTGTTTGTGTCAGGGTGACACAAACACTTCCAGTGTTTGTGTCAGGGTAAATGGGGCTTACACAGACTAGTTTAACATCCAAAAAGGTGTTAGATAGGGATGTGTGGCTTCGCCGTGGCTGTTTAACCTATTCATAGACAATTGCTTAAAATATTTGAAAGAGAGTGTGTTTGGATTAAGAATTAATAATCTGACCGTCAAATGCCTCCTATACGCCGATCATCAGGTTATATATTAGCATCATCGGAGGAGAAGTTGCAGGCGATGGTTAACATTATGCATAATGCTCTACAAAGCAAAGGAAGGAAAATTAATGTAGATAAGACGAAAGTAATGGTTTTGAAAGAGAAGAAAGTATGTCGGATTGCAAAGTTCTGATTGAAGGAGAAAGAGTGGAACAAGTAAAAGAGTTTGTGTACCTGGGTTCTAAGTTTACGAGAGACGGAAAGTATGACTGTGATATTGAGAGAAGAGTATTGGCAGGAAATCGACTGAATGGGACTCTGCATAACTTTATGAGTAGCCGGGACATATCTTAAAAGGCACGACTGGCTGTACATAGCGGGGTTCTGGTCCCCACACTTATGTATGGTAGTGAATGCTGGGTCTGGCAGAAGAAGCATGAAAGTAAGATTAACGCTGTGGAAATAAGAAGTTTGAGAAGTATAGCTAGAGTAACTCTGATTGACAAAGTGAGAAACAGCGTGATAAGGGAACGTTGCAGTGTGGTTGAAGATGTAGTGAAAAAGATAGAGAAAGGATGCTTAGATGGTTTGGACACGTAGAGAGGATGTATGAAAGGAGATTGACGAAACAGATTTATGAGGCAAGTGTGAATGGGAAAGCCTGTAAGGGTCGACCTAGGCGTACGTATCACAATCATATCAGGTGAACTTTTGAGGAAAGGTCACGTTAAAAGTACCCGCAACCGACGAACGTGTGTCAAAACGCTAATTAAAGTAGAAGAAGCTAAAGATGTGTGTCAGGAATCGTAGCAAGTGGAAAGATGTGGTCTCTGCCTGTCCCTATGGGAAAGAGGCGTGACTGTATGTATGTATGTTATCACGTCCCTCAACCTTACTATAGGGAAGGTAGCGGTGATCAGATCATCGATGACCCGTAAGCAAGGACCTTTTGCTAGCAATGATTATAGCTGATATGTTAGTGTTATACAAAATTTACTCTAAAGTTTGTCGCAATTGCAGAATAAGTAAGAGTTTTCATTCTTTCTACTAAAATAATTTATAAGTTATTTATAAAATGTGTAATGAATTTGTGATCCGCAAAAAATATGTAACGAAATTATTTTCTCAGATCTTGGTTGGTCACACTAGATTTTTAAGAGTTACTCTCAAATGCTGCGTACTCTGATGATATTATCTTAAAATACATAAAATGTCTGGCAAAAATCCACTAATTCACTTTGCAAGGTGAAAGCAAATTTTGTGGCCAGTAATTTTATTTTACTCTGCAAAAAGTTTCTGATTAGAAGCTTAATATTAAGTTATTCCTTTTTGGGAAAAAAAATCAAGATAGGAAGTACCTTTGATGTCCTTTTCTTCTTTAATCTAAAATCTTTCTGTGAAAAGTGAGAGATGATTCTAGTTTTGAGGGTCCGAGTAGATGTTTGAGTTTACGCATTTACTGTTAACTGCAGGAAGAAAGATTCTTGAGTGGCAACTCCATGCCAGTAGATGCAGAGTAGGGTTTTGCGGAAAGTCGATGGATGGAGGTGATTCAGGATTGATTCAGCCGTTTCGGAAATTAGTGCAGGCAATCAGACAGTATTGTTGAGTTTTGGTACCATACCGCGCGAAGCGATTTGAAACACACAGAGCAATGCCTTCTGTCACATAGACAAATAGGTGACTGATGTTACATAATTTTCGGGAGAAATTAACCAAATGGGGTATTTTGTTGGATCACATTTGAGATACTTTAAAACTGTAAAAAGTAATAAATCGCATTTCATATAAAACATTTAAAGTACACACAACTAACATTTTTTTCTGACAATAAAGAAATGAATGAAATAGAATGGTATTAAATAATATTTATTTTTCGAATGATGTTTTAAAAATAAAATAAAATTGTTGATGGCAAAATACAAATTAATGAAATCAATTTAATAAAATTATCGTTAAATAAAAAATATTTAAGATTATTTTTTTCTTCTTGTAGGTACCTAAACGTTTAAACTATTACAGGTTAAATAAATACAATTTATAAAAATCGATATCCGCAATTTGAATTTTGCCATCAACAATTTAAAAATCATTCTTTAAAAAAGACATTCGAAATATATATTTTTTTTATACCATCCATATTTTGTTGTCAGAAATAATGTTACAATGCTCTATGATAGAGTCTACAAAAAAGGCGACGGTGTGGCCTAGTGGTTAGAGTACTTGTACAATTGTTGTTTTTTTCGGGTCTGGTTGTGATTGTACTTGTATCTCTCTGACACTGCATCGTAGCCTACCTTCGATCTTATTCCATAAGCGTTACATCGAGCAAGGTAGGCAGGAACGGGTAAGGGCCCCTATATTTACGCGAACACTTGTGGCACTGTAATTTATCCTGCGCCGTTGATAGATTTCAACAGTATTCGGTAGTTGTCGCCGTGGTGGAAAATCTGCCAGAAGGACATCATCTATCGTTTTACCCCTCTGGCCCATTGGCTGGCGACGCCCTTGATGAAATGACCACGCAGCGGCAAGGCTGGCAAGTGTTCAACTAGTACCGGAAGGTGAATCTGAAGGCCTTGGAGTCGAGATTGAACTCATACCTCTGATTCAAACCTTGCCTTGCCTTGGCTTAATCTGAGTGGTACGCAGGATGGTAGGCCCGGTACAATGACCGTACGCGACACTCGTACCGCGCGTGGGTCTTGAGTGTTCGATTGACGTCATGCGAACGGGGACAAAAGAAACCTGTTCCGATGCAATCAGTAGCATACGAGTATGTGTAAGTTCTCATTTTAATTAAAATTGAACAAGTATGCAGTTCTAAGGTTAGCTTTAATAAATATAAATTTAAACTGTAATATGTGTATCTACGAGTATGTTAGGTTAAGATTTTTATTTGACGTATTGTATTGAATAATAATGTTATTCTAATTTATTTTATATTTAGTTCAGTCACATTATGCATGTATTCTGTAGACATGTAAGTACAAAGTTACAACATACATTCATACACTCGGGGTGAGTGTATGAATGTACTTTCCTGTTGAAGTGTGAGTGTACTTTCCTGTTGGGGTAGACAGAGACTACATTTGTCACTTACGACGATCCCGACATGCTTCTTTCGCTTCTTCTACTTTCATTAGCGTTTCCATACAAGCTTGTCAGTTGCGGGTACTCCATTCTGACCGTGATACGTACGACTAGGTCGACCTTTACCGGCTTGCCCTTCACACTCGCCTTATAAATCTGTTTTGTCAATCGTCATTCATTTATCCTCTCTACGTGTCCAAACCATCTAAGCATTCCTTTCTCTATTTTTATCACTGCTTCTCCATCCACACTGCAACGTTCTCTTATCACGGTTTCAAACCATATCCATCAAAGTCACTTCAGCTATACTTCTCAAACTTCTGATTTCCGCAGCAATAATGTTTTACTTTTCACTATCATACATTAGTGTGGGGACCAGTACCCCTCTCCCCCCTAGTAGCCAGAACGTTTCTAAAAAGGCCTTTTTAGAAACTTTCTGTAACTCATAGAGTTATGCAAGGCCCATTCACTTGATTTCCTGCCAACATTCTTCGCTCAATATCACAGTCGTATTTTCCGTCTTACATAAATTGTCTATAAATATGTTAAACAGCCGCGCCGAAGCCACACATCCTTAATTTTACACCTTTTTCGATGTTAAACCCCTCTTACCCTATTAAGGCCCGTTTACCCTGACACAAGCATTGTATCCTATAAGGATTTAAACTGTACCGATTATAAAATGTGATTGCCCCTGCAGCAATATTACATAACGCCGACTTTTGAGCAATGTGTTTTTTTTAATTGTAGTCCAGACCGCCCAGCCAATCAAGTCCAGCTTCAAGTTGCCATAAAAACGATGGCTGGTAAGAAATATAATCATGAAAGGTAAAGTATATATAATATGCCAATGTGGTGATGATTAACGTATTACGCGTTGGAATGTAAGAAATATTTTATATAAAGCTGGCGCAATGAATAAAATGTAATATGTGAGCTTATATATTACTATGTATATTTCAGGAGCTAATATTAATTTCTGACCCTGAATAAATTTTGAATATAAATCTTTCACGCCTTCTGAGAATTCACGTAATTATTTTAATTACATTAATAACCAAAGTCTTTGCGCGTCGATGAGACAATATTGTTCAGTGTTAGGCGACGGCGCTATTTACATATGTTCGATTCCCGGTGCCGGAAAATTGTTCTGCAGTTTTAAGTAATGATTTACCACGTGCTCAGCGGTAAAGAAAAAACATCGTGAGGAAACTTGCATGTCTGAGGAATAAAAATATTTCGAAGACATGTGAAGTCCGCCAACCCTATTAGAAATGGGAGGAGGCCTGTGCTGTTTTTTTGGACTCATGATCACTGTTAGCCAGAAGGTTTTTACTGCTTTTACTCCGTGTGCGTAAGTAGGCTGACTCGTAGGCGCCCGGGAGGGCCGAACCACGGTTCGATCAGTTACATCTATCGGGCGGATGTTTTTCAACATCTAAATTTACCACCAGTTCTAAATGCGTAGAAGCTGGAGAAAAAATGGCGCAAGAAACACCAGCGACGTTTCTAGTCATAATAAAGATATGGAAAACCAGCCTGATCGGTGGTATCGCGAATGATTAATGTGATTGCTAATAATAATCGTGTATGTGTGTGTGTTGAGAAAGTGAAAGAAGTTGACAATAGCTGAGACTACAACTGAGTGTGTATACCACATAACTGCGGCGATCCTGTCTTCGAGCTTACCGTTAGAATCGCTGAGTGCCTTTGCGACGGCTGAAACATCATCGCCGTTGAAGACGGCGGCAAAGTGACAGACTAACCCTAAGTCGCTTTCGTCGACGGGACGATTTGCGACGGGAATGACGGATGTGTTCGGTGAAGAAGAGTTAATAATAGACGCAGGGGCCGGGAGTTTCCTCCATACGGAGGGTGGAGGGTTGCTCTGGAAGACGGTTCTGGATGCAAACACTTGTCTGACCGGAGCTGTCTTGGAATTTGGCGCCATAGAGCAACCGAGATAGTAGGTCGTGTGGCCCTCTGTGTTACAAAGAGGACACAGGAGTCTGTCTTCCTGTCCGGAGGGTGGGCCCGAAGTATGCTAAGAGAGTTTTGTCTTTTGGTATAGCACAGTCGAGAGTAGCGTGATCGCCCAGGCATTTTACGCACCTTGCTCGTGAGTAACAATTTCGTGAAGTATGGCCATAAGTTTGCTTTTATGCCATTGAGAGAGAGGGCCGGTTTTGAGTGGGGGTTCTACTGTTAGCCTAATGTTACATTTTACAAAATTATATATATAAATTCAGCATAGAAGTAGCGCAATGGAGCCATAAATTAATTGCTGATAAGTTAAGTTTCTCTGTAGGCTTAATATTTTCTCTAGAGACTGCATTCTAGAAAGTTTCAAGCCAGAGAAGATAAATGACTGTTATATCTTTTCATTATGTGGCAAACTACTGCACTACTGCACCCAGTAGTAAAATATATTACAAAATTTTATACAAAAAGTTTACTTACTACATTTAAACAACAGAGTTTTTCGGTTTTCGTTTTTTAATTTATTCAAATAATTATTAACAATATTCAAATTTTGTCAAGTGACTTTCGAAACGAAATTAGTTTTGTGTTATAATATCCTCAGTATCAGTATCAGTCAACTTTTGTATCCCTGGCTGAACGCTGAACGCTTAAGTGAAACGAGCCACACGAAGTCGCCGTTCTTCGGCTAGGGTGTAGGTGTGAAAGTACACACCAATGGACTGAACAAAGTCGGTTACTACCCTATGAGCATCAAATGTTTTAAGCTGGAGATTGATGCCGTCTGTGGTAGGGATTGCGATTAAATTTTATTTTATTTAATAAGGTCGAGGGGCTATTTGTCATTTGCTTGTATAAATATAGGCGGCCAGCGTTTGGAAAGAGGCAGCGCACCTCCGCTTCGTAGTAAAGCGGAGGTGCGCTGTGAAGCAGCGGAGGCTTGCTGTGAGGCAGCAGGAGCTTGCTGTGAGGCAGCTTGATTTTGCTGTGAGGCCGCGGGGGTGATCTACGGTTGGAGCATTTGGGTGCTATCCAATACTTTGGCAGCTTTTGCAGGCGTGTGAACCGATGAGGCTTGAGGAGTTTTGACGCTTCTTTTTCGTCTTCTCCACTAGTGTTAAACCGACGTCACTGATATCCTCAGACGACCGAGGAGAGTCCATTCTATTCCAGTGACCATTTCGGATGCGGCCTTAGAGGGGGGCCTAGAAATAGCCTCGCACGCTGAGGCTAGTTGCAGTACATTCGCGAGTAGACGGAATATCTCCAGGTGCAATGACTGGATCCAGAGAAGAACGTCCAAGAACTTGTTCTTAATTATTTTTTTCCAGGAAAGTGACAGAACGAGCAAAACGTTCACCTGGTGGTAAGTGCAACGTCTGCCCATAACAAATGCTGTGTCACCTAGAAAATTTCTGCGTGACACCACACTGCGCCCGTGACCCTGAGACATCAGTTCTTAAATCTCATTTGCCCAGCGATTATGCTAGCTCTCAGTGCCCTTCAAACCGAAACACAGTAGCGTGCAAGTATTACTTGCACGCTACTGCTTCACGGCAGAATAACTGGCCCTGGAGTGGTACCTACTCAGACGAATTCCTGCATAGCAACCTTTCTTTGTTTGACTATCTACACTATTTCTTTTCTTTCTTTTCTTTCTAATAAATACTAAAGGGAAGTGGTAGCCCGTAGGATGCCGGTGTGTAGTCTTAACTTCCCTCCCTGCCGTGAATAGTAAGGGTAGATGAGTGCCTAAATGTCTAGCCCTAGTGCGTCCAAGTACAAATCTTATTTTGCATGCTAGGGTGTGCACCAAAAACAATATTATAGCTTCGAGTAAACTTACAAGTCTAATGGGTTAGTTTACATTGACTAGGACACTACCCACGGCCAATTTGTGTAGATCTCTTCCGATTGCTGCGTTTCCCAAAAGAAGATCCGCGAGCGTACGGGACTCATCCTACACTGTTGCCTCCGTTAACACCATGGGGTATCCCCTTGTGTAACCACCCTAGAGTGGATTAAAAATAAATATCTAAGAAACAATTCTGAAAATAATAGTAAAATGCAAAGATAATTGCTTTGTCTTTTGTTTCCCAGAAAAGTGGAACTCGCCTGATGATCCTTCGAGTATCAAGTGTCATGTGCGACTGAACTCAATCACAACGCTGCTTACTTATTTATCTTGGGACAGTTTAAAGTTGGCCGTTATATGATAAGACGACGTGTGGAAGTCGCCGATTATTCCGTTCCAAATTGTGAAACTTCCAAAACTGCCAGTCTAATGCGTCATATACGATTTTTTAAGTCGTTGAGTACTTATCTAAAAGAGAACAAAAATCTTTTTGTGCAATTCTGCAATTATACTCCTGCAGGGCATCTAACAGCATCTTTTCCAATTTTTTCTTTTACAAATGAAACATAATATATAGCAAAGGCTGTTACTATATTTTTAGATAACAAAGAATTCATTCTGTTTAATTAAGTCACAAAAGAAAATAGTTTTCACAACTGTTAGTATAAGGAATTACTTTACAAATGGTGCCGTAATTCAGTCACACTGTTTTGTTCAGTACCAAATTGAACTGAGGCGAAAGGCTGTACTGCCTGTGCCACTACAATTTGTAAACGAGATTTAAAGCACGATATGGCTGCGTATTTTGCTATAAATAAGAACATTGTGAGGAAGCCACAAACGTATTTTACAAAAGCTAGCGCCATCCAACAAAGGAGCAGAATAGCGGACTGCGCTCCATGTCAACTTACAATAAAAGCAAGACTGAGTACTGTGTTTTAATGAGATATGAAGAAGTCATTTTTTGATTCTGTAAGTATTAAATGTGAAAAAAACTACAAAATATTTTTTTTTATTAAGTCTATCGTATGATTAGTAACTTGAATTATCAATTAATAAACTAACATAAGATTATTTTTTAAATACAAGCTTAAAAATGTCAGTTTGCATTCATCGACTTCCCGCAAAACCACGCAGGTCGTCGCTCCATCTAGTGAAGGGTCGACTTTCTTCCTTTCTTCCCTAACGGTTATCGGTTCCACGAGCTATATGGCCGACCCAGTGCCAATTCAGCTTGCTTATCCTTAGAGCTATGTCGGTTAATCTAGTTCTGCTGCGGATAATGCGGCCATGCGGTCTGCAGTGAAGTACCACGTCTCGGTTCTGCATGTCATCACGGCAACACGCACATACAATATGAATGAACAATATTATCATATCTCTTATTAGATATTATTATATATTAAAAATAATTAATTTCATTTTCTTTTTACGTTATAACGTAGGGGGTTCTTATGTTATATTTAATTCAGGAAAAACTCAATAACAAATTCGGTTAAGCGTGATAAATTATGTGGGCAAAATAAATGTTCTATCACCTTTAACAATTAATCTTGCAGCCAATTTAATCACAAAATGAACCTGATATATATATTCGAAAGTATTTGGGGAAAGTAAGTGGGGATTTTTTATTCTATCAACTAATTACTAAGCCCCTACGAAATAGGACATTACCTTTAAAAATAATGCGTATTTTAGCGGGAGAAAACGGATGTTCGCTTAGCTTTAAATCAATAAGTCTGACTAACGTGATACAATACAAAACCAGATTCAAAACAAAGGGATGAATATTCATTGGCTAAACATGGAACATTGATTCAAAATTCGAATCGCCGTTGGCATGTCGGAGTTTATACCTTATTTATCCAATTCGAACAGAGATAAGTAGTAACTAAACTGATGAAAATTGTGTATTTATAAATTATATTAAAAATCTTAATTTTAAATCTTGTGTGAACCGTTTTTTTTTAACAATCTACCGGTTCCTTTGATGAAATAGAAGAAACAAATGTAGTATACTCGCTAGTTTCCTTTTTCTAATACAGACATACAGTCACGCATTTTTCCCATATAAGGGGTAGGCAGAGGCTCCATATGAAGCCCACTTTTCGCCCCTGCGGGATACGTGACGTGACGGGTGGCGAAACACGTAGCCGCTATAAATAAATTATTCAAAAATTGTAAATTATAATTACTGAGTTACTGAAGCTTGTGATATGACAAAATTTTACATGCACCTATATAGCAGCAACTGTTCACAAGTTTACGGAGTGGCAAACATCGGCTCCATCAACTACATTAAAGGGAAGTAGATACGCCTTACTACGTCGCCACCCAGCAGTCATTCTAGAGTGCATGACAGCCTCAAGTTTATAATTGACTTTTATAGTCCGGTATACTCTGCAATCTACAAATGTCCGGTATACCTTAAGGTCTTTATTTTTAGGTAGATGTACATTCCAATCAATTCAATTCATGTAATAAAAAAGTCATGTATGTCAATGTCACGTACGCAAAATTTTGAAATTATTTTTAAAATCTGTAGTAATTATATTTTATATTTTTTTGTGCAATCAATAGTTACAATACAAATTTATTATTATTTACAGAATTTACACGAAATAATCGAAGGAAGTAGTGAAGTAAATTTAGAGATGGTAATATAAGATATAATTATTATGAATGCTGTGTTTTATTGGACGACATAAAGGAATTATGAGGAATTATGAGGAATGCCTAAAAGAACCATATCTATGTTGGTATATCTTTTCCTGTTCTCTTCCATTTGGATATCGGTTCTACGCAGTTCGGATAGGAGCAAGTTATTTGATTGTCTTATTGGATTTTAAAGTGATAAAATTAATTGACAGAAAATATATTTACAACTTTGTCATTTTTTTACTTATTGAGTGTTTGCTATTTTGTTGTACAGAGTGTAACTTAAACATTATATGTAATTATTTTAAAATTATTATTTTGCTTATCTATAAATGCTCGTGGGAACGCAATGAGCACTAGGATTGTTAAGTAAAAGCAATAAGGCGGCGACGTGGTTCGCCACCCGTCACGTCTCGTTTCCCGTGGGCGTGAAAAGGGATAGCCACTTTGCTACTTTGAATGTTAGGGGAGGTACGAGTGATAAAATTGACGAAGTATGCGAGATAATGAAAGCAAGACTATTTGCTATCTTCATTCATGTCCCCGAGTGGGGCCTGTCTTTCATCCATAATCACAAAATCAATCATACTTCTCAGGCTTCCTTCTTCTCTAGTATACAAGCAACCTCAAGATTCCTCTCCAAACATGACTTCAAACATCTCCAAGCAGACTTTCTCCATTTTCATTTTACTGATGGTAGGATTCCTATGCATGAATCCGTCTAGGTAGGTACCAACCCCAGGGCCTATGATTCTGTTGTGAAGCAGTAACGTGCAAACATTACTGTGTTTCGGTTTGAAGGGCACTGAGAGCTAGCGTTATCACTGGCCATATGAGACTTATGAACTCATGTCTCAGGGTGATGGGCGTAGTGTGGTGTCACACAGAAATGTTCTGGGTGATACAGCATTTGTTGAGTGGAAAGACGTTGCACTTACCTCTTACCACTTCCAGCCGCTGAATTTCACCATCGCACCTTACGGCACAACTTAAAATTCCATTGTCACCACCTTGATGGTTGGCATTCCACAACTGTGCGCTTTTCGAGGAATTTTCTTCCACGCACTACGACTTTGTGGAACGTGCTGCCGCCAGCGGTTTTTCCGGACCGCTTTGACTTCCTTCAAGAAAAGAGCCTATTCCTTTCTCAAAGGCCGGCAACGCACCAATTTCGATGTGTCACATTTGGTAGACTATCATACCACTTTACATTCTTCTGACAATATCAAAAAAAAAATTTCAATTCACAGCAGAGTAAATTTATAAAACACACATACTTATTAGGATGGCCGCAAGCTATCCTATTAAATATAATATTATATTTAATTGGATGGCTTGGGCGATTTATTTGTTTCGGATGAGTGGGGTCTCATGACACAATCATGAGACCCCACTCATCCGAAACAAATAAATCGTACCTCAACTATTGTAAAATTAACTTAAAAATATGTAACGATTTATAAACAAAAGTGTTAAGAAACGTACAATGAAATTAATACCAAAAAAAATTAAAGGAAAATTAAAGAATTTTATGTCTCAAAGTTTTGAACTTATAAATACTCGTATGTTAGTGTAATGTTAGTGTATGTGTGTGGATGAATGGGTAGGAATGGTAAATTATAATTGTAAGGTGCATTGTGACAAAAGTATTATACATACGTATGTGTTCGAGAACAATCTCACCGACAGCGGTGGTGGTGGCGGCGGCGGTGGTGAGGGCCGCGGAGAACACGCGCCCGCATCGTGCACGGCGACGGGACTCGACTCGCCAATCGCGCCTATGCGGGTTGCATCGGCTACGGACGAAAACATTCTCATTACTTGTATCGTGTACCAGTGCATTAAATACATATACAAGCGATAAGAGTCCACAAAACTCATAAAATTCATTAGCTAAATGGTTTAAAATGCATTACCTTAAGAAGACAGCGCAGATGTCCAAAAATTTATTTTCGGTTGCACCGCCCCAGACAAAAATACAATATCCCTAATACAGATACAAAGTCAATGCAATGTCAGTTTGATTTATCAATTTTTTAGAACTCACATATCTCTATTTTTTAAACATCTTAATTAATTTCCTTACTCTGTCACTTGTAAACTGCGAGTGCCAGTTCAGATTCTGATCCAAGAAACTAAACAAATAATTTGTAGATTTCACTCTATTACAGTGCAAGGTAGTATTAATGAGTGACATGATATTGTGGTGTATTTTTAGTGCTTGATTACTGTCTATGTCTATGTTTTGTTATCAATAGTGAAGCGTATAAAATAGAGTTACATTTTTTTAACTTACAGTGTATCAGCCACAAAAATTGAAGTAGTCAACTGGTTTTATGAAGTTTTCAAATCCACTTTTGCCTGCAGTACCTCGCACGTAATGAAAAGATACAAACGTTACACAAAATTCCTTCATTTTTCTACATCATTGCCGTCGACACAAAGCGCCTCAGGAAAGCACTCGCACGAGAAAATATTACTTATATTATATTGACTCAAAGCCTCGGAACGCATTTTCTAAGATATTTATAAAAAAGTGGTATTTTTGATGAAGTAATTTTATTAATATTCATTGTTTCTCGTTTACAAATTAAACTCCTTACTAAAATATGCTAGATCGTTCTAAAATATAGTAAAATAAGTGATTTCAACTCTTCTCGTATGTAATCGTTTTTTTTTACATTTGGAATCGGCTTGTGTACGTTTTCATTTTTTTTATATTGACATTATTTTATATTTAGCTAGAAAAAGCAAAGAGGATTTATTTGTTACAAAGTTGTTATTACTCACAAGAACTGTGCTGCGCAGCTTTGTAGTAGCACTTTACACAGGATTATTATTTTTACTCAATAATACTATGCAGACCTTTGCCGGAGCTTATTTAGAACTGCTATGGTTATATTAAACATTCGACCGCTGCGCAAAGGGAGCCGCGCTCCTCGATGATGCCCAAGTTACATGAAGCCGGGCGGCGGCGCGGCGTACGAGAGACACCGCAGCCGCTGTATTTTTTATAGAGCGTATCAAAGTTTTAAACTAAAAATAATATAAAATTAAAATTACAAACCATTATTCAATGGTTTCTAGTTTACAAAAAATAATACGAGTAGGCTAGTAATTAATAGGGCTTAGTATAATCGCGCGTAGCGCGGGCGAGCTTAGGGCTGTTCTCTCACACCGCGGCATTTTTCTTAATTTTAGTATTTTTATACCTATCGTAACTTCTAAACGATAGGTCCGATTCGAATAATTTAAAGAGGACTTTACATGTACATAATCAACCTTGACTATGAAACTATTTTGTAGGATAAGGATTAATATCATGATACGAATGTCATCATCTTTCGATTCTACCCGTGTTTTGATACACTAATTTGAACAAAAAGCGTTTATTGTGACTTAACTATAATAGCCTCGTGGACTTTTTTGTGAGTAATGATGAATACTATAAATACTATAAAAACAACTCATGTTAGTCGGTGATAATGTAGTTGTATAAAGGTGAAAGAATTTTTAAAATCGGTTCCGTATTTTTTGCGTTTATTCATTACAACCAAACATACAAAAAATCAAATCTTTCCTCTCTGTAATATTAGTTTAGATAGTAACCATAAACAAAAAATATACTTTATTCTTTTACCATGAGACTAACGAACATGTTCTTAAATATGCCCTGATATTAAAATAAGCCAATAGGTAGCCGGCAGAGTAGAATAGCACCTACCACTTTCCTTTCTTTAAGAGGCGACTAGAGATATTGTACGGACAGCCTTCATTCGTGCAGAATAACACCATAGTATGCAATGCTGTCACTATACCGCTCGTGGGAACGCAATGGAGAGTAAGAATGTTTTGACTCGTACCAAAATGGCGGCGACGTGATTCGCCACCAGTCACGTATCGTTTCACGCGTTGGCGAAAAGTGGGCTATGTGAGTGGCCTCTGCCTACCCCTATATGAGAAAAAGCCGTGACTGTAAGAATGTATAAAATATTTACACGAAACACAATCATGTTTGCACACTACTGCTTCACTACAGAATAACTGGAACTGCGAAGGTACCTACCTAGATGGATTCCTGCATGGTATCCAACCACCAGCAGAACCATTGCGTCATTATAAGTGAAGTGAAGTTTTCATAACAATACAGCTTCTGAGCAGTCTCCTGTAATTGCTACCCTTGGCGAAGACAGATTTGAAATTGCAGTACCAACCGACACTGCTGCCTATCATATTATATTAATGTGCAAATCGTATTATAATCATATCACATTATGTCTGGCATTTTTGAGATGGTTATCCGCAGTGGTTCAGAAGCAGAGAAAGAATTATGCTTTGCATTATCCTGAAAGAATTATATTGTTTTATTACATTTATAATTTTACAAACCAAAATAGATATGCACCCAGTCTCAGCATCGTATACTGATAGAATAAGCGAACCATGGAGTGGAGTCACCGTCTTTGCAAAAGCAGTGAGGAAAGTCCCTTTCCTGATAGCTTAAGAAGCGAAAAACGAGAATGAGCCAGCAGTGGACCAACGTAAACTATTGGTAAAACCATTATCACGAAGAAGCTTTTTCTGGAAAGGATTTGTTTCATGTACGACACTGTACTTTGTCTGCCGATCCCTCTGCAATCTGTGTCCTAAAGCTAGGTAAAAAAATCTCGAAGTATCGTACACTTACTACTTCAAAAAATGCGTTTAAACGGTAATAAAGAAATTGATAAATACATACACAAATAGAGTCACGACTCTTTCCTGTTGGGGTAGGCACAGATCACAGCTTTCCACTTGCTTTCCACTTTCCTAACAGACATCTTCCGTTTCCTCTACTTTCTTTAGCGTTTTTATACAAGCTTGTCGGTTGCAGGTACTTCTGACTTTGACTTTCCATAAAACGACTACGATCTGATCGTGATTCGTTTGCCTAGGTATTTTTCATTTAAGATTTTAACGGTATTGAATGCAAATAATTGAAAAATTGTGTTCGATTTTATATCTCAACACTGCCGAGTTGAATATCTGTAAAAAAATACGGATTTGTTCTATTGGAGGGGTACACAAAAACAAAGAGACGGGGGGAATTATAAGAAATCTTACTTAGGTTTGAAACTCTAGATTGCCATAGAACGCGATCCTAAACCACCTGCATCCATCGACTTCCCGCAAAAAAAGGGCAGATCGTCGCTCCGTCTAGTATCGCTAGTATCGATAATGGTCGCCCTACGTTACGGTACGGTACGAAGTTGCCACTCGAGAATCTTCCTTACCCAAAGTTTATCTGTCCTTCGAGCTATATAGCCGCTCTATTGCCACCTCGGCTTACTAATCCTTAGGGTAATCCTACTGCGGATATCATTGTTACGGATTTTATCTTGCAAAGAAACACCGAAAATGGCTCTTTCTGCAGCCTAAAGTGAAGGACCACATCTCGGTTCCGTATGTCATCACTTTGCCAGTGATCGGAGATTTTACGCAGTGGTCGGAGATTTTAGTTCAGATATATTGAGGGTACTCGACGAGATGTGACACAGTGTCCTGAACGCTACCCAGCCGACATCTAATAAATTGTATGAAACTTATAATCTGAAAATTTCCTGGTTCAATGGAACTTCGTTTTAAATGTACTACATTTTTCGTAATCATCCCGGCGCAGTTTCAATGCTTAACACTTCAAAGAAATCTTAGAACTACAGTTGTTAAACGATGTTATTAGAAGCCGTAATTAACATTGTTTCTGCCCCAATGGAAGTTAAATTTTAGTAATGTATCATAAAGGTTTATAATAACACGAACTCAGTACCTTTCAAAGGTGTAAAAAGGTCTTAATTACGAGTATTAACCTTCTATATTTTCTGGCGTATTAAGTTTTTGTACGACCATTTTCGACCACGGCGACATAATCCGAATACAGTCAAAACATATGAACTGCATATTTTATTGTGGCACAAGTGTATGTGCTAGATGTACGTATGTATTTTTTTAACTTCCAGTGTATCAGCCACAAAAATTGAAATTGTGACCTGGTTTTATGAAGTTTTCAAATCCACTTTTGCCTGCAGTACCTCGCACGTAATGAAAAGATACAAACGTTACACAAAATTCCTTCATTTTTCTACATCATTGCCGTCGACACAAAGCGCCTCAGGAAAGCACTCGCACGAGAAAATATTACTTATATTATATTGACTCAAAGCCTCGGAACGCATTTTCTAAGATATTTATAAAAAAGTGGTATTTTTGATGAAGTAATTTTATTAATATTCATTGTTTCTCGTTTACAAATTAAACTCCTTACTAAAATATGCTAGATCGTTCTAAAATATAGTAAAATAAGTGATTTCAACTCTTCTCGTATGTAATCGTTTTTTTTTACATTTGGAATCGGCTTGTGTACGTTTTCATTTTTTTTATATTGACATTATTTTATATTTAGCTAGAAAAAGCAAAGAGGATTTATTTGTTACAAAGTTGTTATTACTCACAAGAACTGTGCTGCGCAGCTTTGTAGTAGCACTTTACACAGGATTATTATTTTTACTCAATAATACTATGCAGACCTTTGCCGGAGCTTATTTAGAACTGCTATGGTTATATTAAACATTCGACCGCTGCGCAAAGGGAGCCGCGCTCCTCGATGATGCCCAAGTTACATGAAGCCGGGCGGCGGCGCGGCGTACGAGAGACACCGCAGCCGCTGTATTTTTTATAGAGCGTATCAAAGTTTTAAACTAAAAATAATATAAAATTAAAATTACAAACCATTATTCAATGGTTTCTAGTTTACAAAAAATAATACGAGTAGGCTAGTAATTAATAGGGCTTAGTATAATCGCGCGTAGCGCGGGCGAGCTTAGGGCTGTTCTCTCACACCGCGGCATTTTTCTTAATTTTAGTATTTTTATACCTATCGTAACTTCTAAACGATAGGTCCGATTCGAATAATTTAAAGAGGACTTTACATGTACATAATCAACCTTGACTATGAAACTATTTTGTAGGATAAGGATTAATATCATGATACGAATGTCATCATCTTTCGATTCTACCCGTGTTTTGATACACTAATTTGAACAAAAAGCGTTTATTGTGACTTAACTATAATAGCCTCGTGGACTTTTTTGTGAGTAATGATGAATACTATAAATACTATAAAAACAACTCATGTTAGTCGGTGATAATGTAGTTGTATAAAGGTGAAAGAATTTTTAAAATCGGTTCCGTATTTTTTGCGTTTATTCATTACAACCAAACATACAAAAAATCAAATCTTTCCTCTCTGTAATATTAGTTTAGATAGTAACCATAAACAAAAAATATACTTTATTCTTTTACCATGAGACTAACGAACATGTTCTTAAATATGCCCTGATATTAAAATAAGCCAATAGGTAGCCGGCAGAGTAGAATAGCACCTACCACTTTCCTTTCTTTAAGAGGCGACTAGAGATATTGTACGGACAGCCTTCATTCGTGCAGAATAACACCATAGTATGCAATGCTGTCACTATACCGCTCGTGGGAACGCAATGGAGAGTAAGAATGTTTTGACTCGTACCAAAATGGCGGCGACGTGATTCGCCACCAGTCACGTATCGTTTCACGCGTTGGCGAAAAGTGGGCTATGTGAGTGGCCTCTGCCTACCCCTATATGAGAAAAAGCCGTGACTGTAAGAATGTATAAAATATTTACACGAAACACAATCATGTTTGCACACTACTGCTTCACTACAGAATAACTGGAACTGCGAAGGTACCTACCTAGATGGATTCCTGCATGGTATCCAACCACCAGCAGAACCATTGCGTCATTATAAGTGAAGTGAAGTTTTCATAACAATACAGCTTCTGAGCAGTCTCCTGTAATTGCTACCCTTGGCGAAGACAGATTTGAAATTGCAGTACCAACCGACACTGCTGCCTATCATATTATATTAATGTGCAAATCGTATTATAATCATATCACATTATGTCTGGCATTTTTGAGATGGTTATCCGCAGTGGTTCAGAAGCAGAGAAAGAATTATGCTTTGCATTATCCTGAAAGAATTATATTGTTTTATTACATTTATAATTTTACAAACCAAAATAGATATGCACCCAGTCTCAGCATCGTATACTGATAGAATAAGCGAACCATGGAGTGGAGTCACCGTCTTTGCAAAAGCAGTGAGGAAAGTCCCTTTCCTGATAGCTTAAGAAGCGAAAAACGAGAATGAGCCAGCAGTGGACCAACGTAAACTATTGGTAAAACCATTATCACGAAGAAGCTTTTTCTGGAAAGGATTTGTTTCATGTACGACACTGTACTTTGTCTGCCGATCCCTCTGCAATCTGTGTCCTAAAGCTAGGTAAAAAAATCTCGAAGTATCGTACACTTACTACTTCAAAAAATGCGTTTAAACGGTAATAAAGAAATTGATAAATACATACACAAATAGAGTCACGACTCTTTCCTGTTGGGGTAGGCACAGATCACAGCTTTCCACTTGCTTTCCACTTTCCTAACAGACATCTTCCGTTTCCTCTACTTTCTTTAGCGTTTTTATACAAGCTTGTCGGTTGCAGGTACTTCTGACTTTGACTTTCCATAAAACGACTACGATCTGATCGTGATTCGTTTGCCTAGGTATTTTTCATTTAAGATTTTAACGGTATTGAATGCAAATAATTGAAAAATTGTGTTCGATTTTATATCTCAACACTGCCGAGTTGAATATCTGTAAAAAAATACGGATTTGTTCTATTGGAGGGGTACACAAAAACAAAGAGACGGGGGGGAATTATAAGAAATCTTACTTAGGTTTGAAACTCTAGATTGCCATAGAACGCGATCCTAAACCACCTGCATCCATCGACTTCCCGCAAAAAAAGGGCAGATCGTCGCTCCGTCTAGTATCGCTAGTATCGATAATGGTCGCCCTACGTTACGGTACGGTACGAAGTTGCCACTCGAGAATCTTCCTTACCCAAAGTTTATCTGTCCTTCGAGCTATATAGCCGCTCTATTGCCACCTCGGCTTACTAATCCTTAGGGTAATCCTACTGCGGATATCATTGTTACGGATTTTATCTTGCAAAGAAACACCGAAAATGGCTCTTTCTGCAGCCTAAAGTGAAGGACCACATCTCGGTTCCGTATGTCATCACTTTGCCAGTGATCGGAGATTTTACGCAGTGGTCGGAGATTTTAGTTCAGATATATTGAGGGTACTCGACGAGATGTGACACAGTGTCCTGAACGCTACCCAGCCGACATCTAATAAATTGTATGAAACTTATAATCTGAAAATTTCCTGGTTCAATGGAACTTCGTTTTAAATGTACTACATTTTTCGTAATCATCCCGGCGCAGTTTCAATGCTTAACACTTCAAAGAAATCTTAGAACTACAGTTGTTAAACGATGTTATTAGAAGCCGTAATTAACATTGTTTCTGCCCCAATGGAAGTTAAATTTTAGTAATGTATCATAAAGGTTTATAATAACACGAACTCAGTACCTTTCAAAGGTGTAAAAAGGTCTTAATTACGAGTATTAACCTTCTATATTTTCTGGCGTATTAAGTTTTTGTACGACCATTTTCGACCACGGCGACATAATCCGAATACAGTCAAAACATATGAACTGCATATTTTATTGTGGCACAAGTGTATGTGCTAGATGTACGTATGTATTTTTTTAACTTCCAGTGTATCAGCCACAAAAATTGAAATTGTGACCTGGTTTTATGAAGTTTTCAAATCCACTTTTGCCTGCAGTACCTCGCACGTAATGAAAAGATACAAACGTTACACAAAATTCCTTCATTTTTCTACATCATTGCCGTCGACACAAAGCGCCTCAGGAAAGCACTCGCACGAGAAAATATTACTTATATTATATTGACTCAAAGCCTCGGAACGCATTTTCTAAGATATTTATAAAAAAGTGGTATTTTTGATGAAGTAATTTTATTAATATTCATTGTTTCTCGTTTACAAATTAAACTCCTTACTAAAATATGCTAGATCGTTCTAAAATATACTAAATTAAGTGATTTCAACTCTTCTCGTATGTAATCGTTTTTTTTTACATTTGGAATCGGCTTGTGTACGTTTTCATTTTTTTTATATTGACATTATTTTATATTTAGTTAGAAAAAGCTAAGAGGATTTATTTGTTACAAAGTTATTATTACTCACAAGAACTGTGCTGCGCAGCTTTGTAGTAGCACTTTACACAGGATTATTATTTTTATTCAATAATACTATGCAGACCTTTGCCGGAGCTTATTTAGAACTGCTATGGTTATATTAAACATTCGACCGCTGCGCAAAGGGAGCCGCGCTCCTCGATGATGCCCAAGTTACATGAAGCCGGGCGGCGGCGCGGCGTACGAGAGACACCGCAGCCGCTGTATTTTTTATAGAGCGTATCAAAGTTTTAAACTAAAAATAATATAAAATTAAAATTACAAACCACTATTCAATGGTTTCTAGTTTACAAAAAATAATACGAGTAGGTAAGTAATTAATAAGTCTTAGTATATTCGCGCGTAGCGCGGGCGAGCGTAGGGCTGTTAGCTCACACCGCGGCTTTTTTCTTACTTTTAGCATTTTTATACCTATCGATATCCAATTCGAATAATTTGAAAAGGACTTTACATGTACATAATCTACCTTGACTATGAAATTATTTTGTAGGATAGGGATTAATACCATGATACGAATGTCATGTCATCATCTTTCGATTCTACCCGTGTTTTGATAGACTAATTTGTACAAAAAGCGGTTATTGTGACTTATCTATAATAGTTAGACATATAGCCTCGCGGACTTTTTTATGAGTAATGATGAGTACTATGAAAATGCAGTACATTATTTTGTTTATAATTAATAATTTTTGCAGCGCACGCCAAATAATAACTTTTATCGGTAAATTTTTGGTACCTTGAGTTACATCATAGCAATTTTCGTAGGAATCTCGTTTTTTTTTAATTTAATACAACTCATGTTAGTCGGTGATAATGTAGTTGTATACAGGTGAAAGATCGGTTCAGAAGTTTTTGAGTTAAATCATTACAACCAAACATACAAAAAATCGAATCTTTCGTCTTTATAATATTAGTTCAGATTTAGTTGTAAACTTCACCTAAGACAAATGCTTTAATATTGTTTACGTAGTACGTATCTAATAAAGCGACATAAATTCACTTTATTTATACCATAATAACATAAAAAGGTCCTAACACAACACTTATCTATATCTTCGTTGTCAGTTAAATGGCTTACAAGGCTTAATGTCGTCATAAATTTCGAAAATGGCGTTATCGCTTATAAAAGTACAGAATCTGTAAATTAATGGCGAATAAAAAAAGATAATAGAAATAAATTTTTACATAATAATTATAAATGTAGGTACATAAAAATAATTATTATGATTACACACTCTAAATAATAACTAAAAAAAGTTTCCATTTTAATATATATCAGCCGTGTGGTGGCGGCTCGTTAAAAGATATATATACTCGTAATACCACACCATATTATCCAATGGATCTTGTAAAAGGCGAGTAAGGAATTAAACTGCACTGTGCACCCACAGCGTATGCTGGCGATGGGCTCACCACCTATCACACCAAGTGCATTATATTGTTTTAGTGAAACGTGGATTGTGGCAGTCATCTGTTTTTTCAGTGACTGCGCAGTCTCTGACTACCACTTATGAAATACAGTCGTGATCTTATGTATGTATGTGTGTTTATTTATAATTATACAATTAAAAATATCCTATACTACTATCTTGATAAAAAATAAACCTTTTTAGAAAACAAATCTGTAAGCTCTAATGCATCAGCAATAAAATAAAATAAATATATATTTTGCTGGACATTTAACTTGGCACTCCATTAAGAGATTTATTGCATTAATAAATTTGTGTCACAATAAACGGAGCTTCACATACTGGAAAAGGTATTAGACAGGGATGTTACCGGGCCTATTTATATACAATTGCTTCAAAGATTGTAAAGATAATGTGTTTGGTTTAAGAATTAATAATCTGACCATCAAATGCCTCCTATACGCTGATGATCAGGTTATATTAGCATCATCGGAGGAAGAGTTCCAGACGATGGTTATTAATATTTTGAATTGTGCTCTGAAAAGCAAACGGATGAATTTTTTTTTTTTTATTTTTTTTTTTATTTAAAAAACGAAGCCTCACACTAGGATTTTCTCCTGTATCGTGGGTGCGTTTTACAAACATTTCACATGCACAACACAGCCAGACCCGAAAAGCAACAATTTGTGTTTTTGCACAAATGTTACCTCCGGCTGGGAATCGAACCCAGGACCGGTGGCGCAGAAGTCAGGTACGTTAACCACTACGCCACGCGGTCGACTAGATAGTAAAGTAACAAACAGCCTATAAATTTCTCACTGCTGAGCATAGGCCCTATCTCATTCCTGCGAGGATTTTAAAGCCAGGAAGAGCTCTCATGCGCTGCTCAAATGCGTTTTGACGGACATCACATGTATTTTTATTCCTCATACATGCAGGTTTAATCACGATGTTTTCCTAAGCCGCTGAGCACGTGGTAAATCAACAAATAAAATTGCAGAACAATTTTAGAAGTGCCGACTCCGGAGAACGAATAAAAACTTTTACAAATAAATTTTTGTGTGTACTACAACAATACCGACCGAGTAATGAAACTTCGTAAATTTACCATTAAGATGTTTTTCCACTCACTGTCAAAAATTGGATATAGATACGGGACATATTTTGACATATCAACCCATATTCGACATCTTTCTATACATTTCCCCGGCGTGCTCATGAATCGTATTTCGGAATCCCTTTACCTTTTCGCTCCACATGAGGTGACAGCGCCATCGTGCCACTTAGCAACTCATATATCACTCGGGTCCGCAACGGCCATTTTAATGGCTGCAGTGTCACCGCCATGCATTACTTGTAACCTTCCGTAATTCTTGATGATGAAAATCTTTTTCTATTGGTTTTTACTGTTATTGACATCGTATCGGTGTAAATGAAACTGTTATTTCTGGTATTTCTTGTAGCTAGTTAGCGTAATGCTAACATGCTTAATCTTACTTAAACAAACATGCTTTGTGACTTATGATGGCTTTATAACACTATTTAAACTCTACTAAATTTCAGTGTGTTATCTATCAGAAAGGAGAAAATCTGACACCCGGTATCATCCCATGGTTGTCGTAAGAATCGTCTAAGAGAAGTGCCTGAAGAATCTCGAAGACTCCAACAGACAGGCAGGTAGAAATTCGTATATAGACCGGTAACGGAAAGCAGCGTTCAAGGTGCGTCTAGTATTGCAATCGCTAAGCCGGCTGCTTTTAGATAAATACATTTACGAGCTTAAACGATATTGCTTATCGATATAACCTTACCTCAATTAACTTATTCTTTCCGTTTTTGTAAAACGCGTTAAAAATTGGTCGTGTAGAAAAATCCTTAAGTTATCTGCATAATTATGTAAAGCTATTCGATTCGATCGATCATGAACCTGTTTTTATTTCGTAATGCCTGAGCATTACTTAACTTTTTCTTACAAACATGCAGATTTTCATAAGGTTATCTTATCTTATATTAGTACGTTAGCTACGCATTTTAGTGGTATCGACATCGAGCTCGAAATCATGTTGCTCGCGTACTATTAAATTTAGAGAAGCGTTTAGTCTCTGAAGTAAGACTAGATTTGTTTTTCTTTATATCTGAGGTATTTAACTTTAAACTTGCTCACGCTATTTATTCTTTATCAGTCTGCGACAGTCCAGTACTGGATACTTAGCTACTTAGCTCGATCTTCGACTTAACGCATACAATTACTTCCACGTGTTATGCAGCACGGTCGTTAGTATCTGGTAAATTTCTTATAATATGGCTGATCTAATCTCAATGGCCATATAATTTCAAACAGATAAAAAAGATTAATATTCTACTATTCCTACTTCGCATAATTGTAATCCTGCATAGCTGTAATCCCGACAATGCGATCTAAAGCAGTATGGCCGACAATCCCAGGCTCCATAAACTCAGAAACTGATGCCCCCAAAATTAGCTAGTAGTGATACAATTATAAGTTATTTACTTTATAAATTATACAATAAAGTATAACATAAAGAAACAACTTCTTATTAAATTATTAATATGTGTAAAAATAACAGGATATACTTCATATGGCATTAAACGTAGAGCAAAGAAGAGCAGAGAAGATAAAAAGAAACCAATTTAAAATTATGATTGAACAGTGGACAAAAACAATACAACTTACAAATAATATATTAGCGTGTTTTAGTAATCCAGTGCATTTTAATAATTCTTAATTACTCTTCTCCATCTCTCTTGGAACCTTACCTTAATAAGAATAATTAAATTTATCAAAACGAACTTTTCGTTATAATCATTTACAAAGCGTTCTTCTGCAACCAATTGACTGAAAAAACAAATGAATCAATTAGCACGAGCGGCTTGAGAAAATCTGTTCATTCGTGAATATCGGGAAAACACTGCCAGTGTTTCACGATATTCTCGACCATTTTATTTTTCAAGATGAATAAGTTTCTGTTTATAACTACTGCCCGTAAAAATGGACTGAAATGCTTAAACTGGTGGTCTATTTCAGCGCTTTATCGAGACATGAAGTACCTTTAATCGGCTAATGTTAAAAAAATGCTAACAAAATATTTAAAATGGAAAAATTTATGTTATATAAGTATTAAAGTATTGCGAAATTTGCTGAAATTGTATGAGTTATTTCCATGCTATCTCAAGGTAGGTACCACCGGAGTGTCCGATATTCTGCCATCAAGCAATGGTATGCAAGCACCACTATGTTTCGTATGTAAAGGGCACTGAAACTAAGCGGAGCTTAGTCGACACATTCCCGATCTTAAGAACGTTGTTGATTAGAGACTTGAGGACGATAAACCCGACACATCTTTGAGACAGATGGCTGCCCTACCGGTAGTACATCAAGTTACTGGATCCAAGGACTACCATATCCTGACCCTGTCTTCCAGATAACCCTATAATGTCCCAGCATAACTTGTTCACCTCTTCTCCAGTTCCAGTATTTTGTCATCGGTCGTCAGCGTGTGTGCGTTGAATGCCAGGTTCAGGCGTTGATGGTGGTAGTAGATGGCGTGGTATTCTCTCACGACGCCACCACACGGCCGGAGTCTTACTCAGATGATTAGTGCTCAAAGTAAATTTTTATTTTAATACACTGAACAGAAGCAAATATCGTCACTGAGTCCAATCTATTTTCATTTTCTTATGAATAAAAAACTTCAATTACTTACTCAAATTCACACTGTGGGTTTTTTTTTCTCTTCGGCATTTAAACTACAAGAAGACTAAACTTCTACAATCCCGCAGTAGTCGGTTTGAAAATAATAATAATAACTGTCTTTGAAAACAATGCGATTTTCTACTAATTACGTTTCAAAACAAGTTGCTTTTTTTTCTAAAAAACATTTGTTTTTCAATTATGTTGTCTTCCTGTAGTTATTTTTGTTTTGTTATTGTTACTCTTAATTAGAATGTAATAATATTATCTGTCTTAAAGCAATGCGATTCTCTACTTATTATGCCTTTACTGAAAAACAAAGTCGTTATTTTTTACCAAAAAGTTACACGATGAAATAATCTAAATTACGCTGAAACTCTGAGAAAGCGTTGATACTAAACTACTGTTGAGGAAAATGTAACACTATATATTCAAAAGCGTCTTAGAATTCCGCAAACTCCATTACTGGAAATTCGTCACGTCTTGAAGTGAATTAGTTCAATACAATTTGTATGAAACAAATGAATGCCTCAAAGCCTCTCATTCTGAAACATCGACAAGTTTATATTTAAACAAGCGTAGTATATTATAATAAATTGTAAAGGAACGACTCATTTCCTTTCAGCCAATTTAACCTAAAAGCTTCAATGTTCAGAGTATTAACTAACGGTTTTATCTTTTGTTTTTCTTATTTAATGTATACTATTTCATGTGTGCGTACGTGCGCGTAAGACCTGGTTGTAATTCACTGTATCACGTGGCGTATGCTACGCGCAGTGAAAAAAATTATAATTATAATTAGTTAATAATTTATGAGAAATCATGCATAATTGACAGGATTGTAAAGGAAAATATAATGGTCTTTTCTTATATTAACATCTTAATTTAAATATTTAACCATATAATTACCTTTTTACGGGCATCGAATTGTTTTTAATTAACCAGATTATTTATTTACTGGTGATAGAATTCCTTTGCAGGAGTCCATCTAGGTAGGAACCGTTGGTCCAATTATTCTGCTGTCAAGGCTTGACGGCCAAGCAGTAGTGTGCAAATTAACGTGTTTCGGTCTAAAAGGGTACTGATAGCTTGTGTAATTAGAATATGAGACTTAAGAACTAATGCCTAAATTAAAGAGCGAAGTGTCGTGCCACACAAATGTTCTGGGTGACAGATAAGCAGACGTTGCATTTACCATCATTATCTTCAATTTAAAACAGAGAAATCTTAGTGTGGAGCATCGCATTTTAAAAACAAAAATTACCTTATCAAATTTAGGCTTGAAAAATGATCTTCAAAGAAGAACCGGTAAGAACTGCGTATTCTTTTCTCAATGCCATGTTGCAATGTTATGTGTCTAATTGTGATGGCGTGATCAGTTGAATAGCTTAGCCCACTGAGGTACAATATTAAAAATGGGACCACATAATGACTACCCAGCAGTGAGATACATAAGGACTAAGGTAAATAAATAAATAATATTAAAAAATATGTAAGACAACTACACCTCAGAGTTCCTAAGCATTTGTAGATTCTATTTTAGAATTGATATGTTTGCCGCGGTGGGAATGGAGGGGTAACCAAGGACACCGCGACATCTACCGGCTGAAATCCTTCAGTGTTTCTTTCGTTACTATTTGGCGAAGACACACAAACTCAACTACACTCGGCGTCAAAAGAATCGCAAATCCGAAAAAAATAATTTAAATGCTATTTTAACACAACAGGCCAATGGCAATGTTGTGGTTTGAGGGTATCATTCGAAAGGTAATTTCATTAGCTTTCAGGAATTTTAATTGAATTTTACTTTAATAACGAGACGAAAGAGAAATTAAAGAAAAAGACAGGGTATGTACAAATTTGCAAATTAATAATTTAAAAAAAAAACTTAATAAATACAAAAAAAGTTCTTAAAACCTAGTGTTTACCCCCCCTTGCCTTGATAACGGCTTCCGTGCGATCTTTCATCGACCTTACAAGGATCGCAACAGCCTCTTGGGGTATTTGTTCCCACTCTTCAAGTACCGCATCTTTGAGCTCTCTTTCTTGGAGCTCTTGAAGAGTGGCTGGAGCTGGATCTCGAGCTCGCACGCGCCGTTTTAGGTCATCCCAGAGATGTTCTATTGGGTTAAGGTCTGGACTTCGTGCTGGCCAATGCATAACAGGGATATCGACCTCCTGTAAATATTCCCGCACAATAGCCGCGGTGTGGCAACGAGCATTATCATGCATTAACATGAATCCATCACCGACATAACCAGCATACGGGACCACATGTTCCTCCAGGATTTCAGTAGTGTACCGACCAGCATTTAATGACCCTTGCCCACGGCCACCCCGAGTCCGGGAAACGCACACAAGTTCCGTTTTACCGTCGACGGAAATGCCGCCCCAAAACATACACGAGCCACCCCCGTATTCGACGGATTCTTCGAAGCCGGGTTGTGTGAACCTCTCCCCCTGTTTTCTGTAGACCCTTATACGTCTGTCATTGCAGAAGAGACAGACGCCTCATCAGAGAAGAGTACGGTCCGCCACTGTTCTAGAGTCCACTCGTAATGATTGCGAGCAAACTCTAGGCGATCTCTGCGATGCTGTGCAGTAAGTTTTGGACCTTTAGCAGGTCTATGGGCTGTTAAACTCTTTTCGTGTAACCTTCTTCTTATCGTAGAAACACTCACGGGGTTTTCCGAGTTGATCGAAGCTGTTGTTGCAACTCAACAGCATTTGTAAAACGGTTTCGTAAAGATGTCGTAACGATGAAACGGTCATCTCTTTCTGATGTGCACCGTTTTCTTCCAGATCCCGGTTTTCTAACATAACCACCAGTCTGCTGAAAACGTTGGAACACCCGTCGAACTGAAAACAGGTTCAACTGTCGAGCAACGTCACACTGCCGCATCCCCGACTGCAATAGGGCAATCACTTGAGCGGCTTCTTCAGAGCTGGTGTCCATCTTTACTTGTTCTTACTTGGGTTACTTGTTCACGTGTGTTCACTGCAAAGTCTAAATTACGACTGGCCCATATTTCATCCAGATCGACCCTTTTATACCCTTTTTAGGTGGTGTAACTAGCGTCCTTACTAACGAGCATTTGACAGTGTTTATTTTTGACGCTCTATAATGATAAATGTTTTAATGATTTCATGATTTTTTTTATTAATAATGTAAAGCTATTCAAATACCCATTTCAAACATACCAATATTTATATAAATATAATTCGTTTCTAGCCATTACAGCCATTTTTCGCGCAAACTCAGAGAGGTGCGATTTTTGTGACGCTGAGTGTATTATGCAATATAACGCTTCTGTTTTATGTCCTAGTTATATTATCATCAAGGTGATAAAAACCTTTATCCTACTTTTAGGTAAGTCACAGTCACCTATTTCCACCGCCTAGGTCTTAAATAGGATACAAAACAATCCCTTTTCTAGTTAATAGAATCAGGCGTTACTTTGCGGAAATCCATTATAATGAAGGAAGGTAAGTTACTTTGCTAAGATCCACATGCAAAATATACGTGTGGTGGATTGTCTGAGCAAGCGGTCGCTATCACGATATTGTAATCGCAATGTCGTTGGTGGGGTCCGTTTGCGTAACCTTTAGTATAAATAGGCAGCTCTTTGACCGCGCCGCTCACTCGGCGGCCGTCTGTCGTAGAGTCTATGACGCTTGATAATGGCTCGTTTTGGGGCGAAACACGTGTCGTGTTCTCGACTTCAGTGGTGTATATTATCTAGTGGTGGTATTGTAGTGGTTGGTGGCGGTGTTAGTTTGCTTGTGCACGCTTCTGAGGGAGGGCGGGCGGTGCTCTTCAATAAACTAGGTAATAAACACCATTTTTATATTTTACATGCGGATCTTAGCAAAGTAACTTACCTTCCTTCATTATAATCCCTTTTCTGGCGCCCGGCTCCCGACTGCGGATCGGTATATCCATACAGCACTCTTTCTCGTTCAGTGTAACCTTCACCGTGTCTTTTTTATAAGAAAGTAACGAGTCTAACAAATTATTCCCTGCAAATACTGTGTCACCCAGAACATTTCTATGGGGAACCACACTGTGAACCCTGAGACATCGGTTCTTAAGTATCATATGCCTAGTAATTACATTAGATATCAGTCCTTCTCAGACTTCCTAAACACAGTAATGTTTGCGCACCACTGCTTGTCGGCAAAATAAGTGGCACCGTGGTGGTACCTACCTATACGGATACCTGCATGGGAATACTACTACTATATTTACTCAGTTATCAACCTCAATTACATCACATACATATTTTTTTCATTATGGAAATGTTTCGTTTATAATAAGTCTATAACGATAAAGAAAATAAATAAAGTTAAGATTAAGTAGCGTATACATAATAACTTGCTAGCACATAATCTTATATAAAACTATACAAGTGTTTCGTGTCTGACGTCTGCCTCGAAACTTTATAATATCCGAGTACATTCTCGTTGCAATTTCGCCTGAAACTGTTTCGTATAATCTCGTTACCAACTTCCGCGCATCTAGCAGGTAAGTAAAGGTTTTTAGGATTGCAGCACAAGTTCCATCTCTTTATTGTGAACTAAATTCTGTCTTTAGATACCTTTGCTCCTTAAACATTCACTCACAAATGTTTCTAGAATAAAGCGTCAAAGAAAGTTACAAACTCACTTACTGATTTAATAACCTTGTCGGCAAAGTCATAACTACATCAACCTTGTATTGCATATTCGTAGATTTTGTATTACTTAGATAAATGCCTCAGTAGGTCTTGCTCACGTTTGAAGTAATAATTGTCTTCCTTTTAAATTTTAATTTAATGATAAGACAGTAATTTAATAATTGGAATAAAGCAATTTTACACTTCCGTCACTGTATTGACAACAATAATTTAAGAATATGTGATCAAAATATTTGTATTAACTTTCTAGTTATTTTTGTGACTACAAAAAGAAATAATATTTGTGATTTCCAACAACACAAGTGATATCCAATGAAAGCAGTAATACAGTTTGTTCAAACGAGCTTTCGTAAATAGTATTTCTAAAGTGCCCTTCTGCAACCCATTGACCGAACAGATATTTACAGTTAAGTCAATTAGTACGAGTGGTCTGAGAGAATCTGTTCATTCAATAACAATATTGTGAAAACATCGCTTTTATTTTTGATTGTTATTTTTCTGAATACCAAAGGGGTTTTCGAAAAATTACACCGTGTTCTACACTTTGTAATTTACAGAAAATTTTATTCTTTACATATTCTACTGTGCACAGATGTTACAACATAGCATGTAACGTCTCTGTGTACCAGTCAGTCTGAGCGAGATTAGTATAGCTCTCAAACAGCTCAAGAATGGCAAAGCGCCCGGTGAGGACGGAATTACAGCGGAGCTTCTGAAAGCGGGTGGAAAACCGGTACTTTTAGTCCTTCAGAAGCTATTTAATTCCGTCATCCACGGCAGCGCTACGCTGGAAGCGTGGAGCAGAAGCGTGGTTGTCCTGTTCTTCGAGAAGGGCGTAAATGCCCTTTTGAAGAACTATAGACCGATATCGCTTCTGAGCCGCGTCTATGTGCTGTTTTCGAGAGTCATTACGAATCGTCTCGCAAGCAGACTCGACGACTTCCAGCCTCTCGAACAAGCCGGATTCCGAAAAGGCTTTAGTACCATAGACCACATAAATACCCTTCGCCAGATTGTACAAAAGACCGAAGAGTACAATCTCCCGCTATGTCTAGCGTATGTGAACTATGAAAAAGCCTTTGATTCCGTCAAAACTTGGGCAGTGCTACAGTCACTTCAGCGGTGCCGAATTGACTGTCGGTATATCGAACTGCTGCAGTGTTTGTACAATAAAGCTACGATGGCTATCCGAGTACAGAACCAGAGTACGAAACCGATCCAATTGCAGAAAAGTGTAAGACAGGGCGATGTAATATCCCCGAAACTCTTCACCGCTGCATTGGAAGATGTCTTCAAGCTACTGAACTGGAAAGGATACGGCATTAACATCAATGGCGAATACATCACTCACTTTCAATTTGCTGACAACATAGTTATAATGGCAGAATCGCTGGAGTAGCTTGGTAGTATGCTCAATGACCTCAATAGTGTCTCTCAATGAGTACGTCTTAAGATGAACATGGACAAGACGAAGATCATGTCTAACTTCCATGTCACACCTATACCGGTTGTTGTTGGGACCACTACGCTCGAAGTTGTTGATGAATATATATACCTAGGACAGATTGTCCGACTAGGTAGGTCCAACTTCGACCAAGAGGTCAATCGACGGATCCAACTCAGCTGGGCTGCGTTCGGGAAACTACATCACATCTTCTCGTCGAGTATATCTCAATGTCTTAAAAGCAAAGTTTACAACCAGTGCGTGTTGCCAGTGATATGGAACCGAGACGTGGTCCTTCACTGCGGGCCGCTTGAGAATGCTCAGAGTCGCTCAACGAGCTATGGAAAGAGCTATGCTCGGAGTTTCTCTGCGTGATAAAATCCGTAGCGATGATATCCGCAGCAGAACTAAAATAACCGACATAGCCCTAAGGATTAGCAAGCTGAAGGGGCAATGGGCCGGTCATATAGCCCGTAGAACCTATAACCGTTGGGGAAGAAAGGTTCTAGAGTGACAACCTCGTACCGGCAAACACAGTGTAGGGCGCCTCCCCACTAGATGGAGCGACGACCTGCGCGATTTTGCGGGAAGTCGATGGATGCAGGTGGCTCAGGACCGTACTTTGTGGCAATCTTAGCAGCTGTAACACAAGTCTGTGCCCTAGCACGGCTGCTAAAAACTTGTTATGTGATACATAATATTTTTTTAAAAAAAAAGTCAATGGGGGAGGCCTATGTTCAACAGTGGACTAAGATAGGATGAAATGATGATAATGATGATGAATTAACACTATACACCCTTACTATGTCCTTTCCTTAAAATTCATCTAGGCATTAAGTCCGCCTTTTTGTTCACTTTTTTGACAACAAACATCTGACCACCAACACCAAGATAATAGTGTATCAAACATGTGTCTTGGGTATACTCTTGTATGGAGCGGAGACCTGGTCATCGTACAACAGTCAAGAGAGACAATCAAACTATTCACATGCGCTGTCTTTAAAGCATTCTAGGCATTTTCTGGAGTGATAAAGCAACAAACGAGAGAGTGCTTGAGAGCACAAAACCTCACAGCATAACCGACCTGCTGAAGCAGTGAAGGTTACGCTGGCTATGACATGTGTATCGTATGGAAAACTCTCGTTTGCCTAGGAATACTCTCTAGGGAGAAGCAGCATACGCCGAGCTATCAGTAGGCTGTCCTATATTAAGGTTTAAGGATAGCGTTCATGTACTCCTTTGACATTAATTTCTCCCACTGGGAAGATCTTGCAACAGATCGTTACCAGTGGAGAAAAATTACTGCAGACGGCCTTACAGCTCATGACAATGCTTGGTTTAAGGTGCTGTCTCAAAAACCAACAAGTAGACATAAAAGAGCTGATAACTCAGCACAACCAACAGACTTCGCCAACCAACGGTGCCTTCGCTTTAAACGTACGTTTTACCAAATTATTAGGGGGTATGTGGAGGGATAATTCATGTAATGCTGTAGCTAGCATCCGATTCAAACAGTATATGTATATCATTGATCGGGTTCGGCTTTTTTACGCGGGCGACACAGCGGGGCATCGCTAGTTTCTAATACATCTAAAAAATCATTAAAATCGGTACCTATATAAACAAAGCTCGAACATACTTAAGAAATATATATATATATATATATATATATATATATATATATATATATATATATATATATATATATATATATATATATATATATATATATATATATATTCTCTCCTATTCAACCCAGGGCACGGAGAAATATTGTAATCGAAATTTAATACTTACGTCCTATTAAAAAAAAACATTAGACAAACTAGACTAAAATATATCTCGTCAATAATAATTAGCCAACATTTCAACACAATTCGTTTTCGGGTTTGGTTGTGTTGTGCATGTGAAATTTATGTCTGTAAAATGCACTCACGATACAGGAGAAATCCTAGTGTGGGACAATATATTTTTTTAATTAAAGTAACTAATACTCTACCTTTACTTTTTAACATAGTTCTACAATATTATTGTTTCAAGTAAAATAATAACAGAAACACTAATTCCATTTTATTTTCTCTTGATCTTACGCAAAGCCAGAATAGATAAGAATAGATAATATTTTAATTTTGATTTGCCTTTATAATATTATAAGCACTAATAATTTTCATCCAAACAAAAATCTTAAAATATCCTATGTAACAAATAGTATTTCAACGCTTCGAAACAGAAAATAACAATAACATAAATATCAGGCTACGTTATCGATACGCCAATACATTTTGCCCAGTGCGCTGTAACATGTTGCGCCGGCAGTCGCAAGGTACCTATAAGTTGCCGGAATTTATTTATGGTTTCATGTTCAATCCGTCTTCTTTATTTCAAAAAAGGAAAATCTATATCATATATGCTGTTGTTTTATATTTATTTATTTATTTAAAAGCGCCTACATAAATTACATGTACTACAACTATTAAATTAAGAACTATTTTTATAACTTTAAATAATGTATGTTTTGTTGTTTTACTCTGGGGCTTGGAACCGGTTTCGAAAAGCCGGTTAATAAACCGTTCATGCGGGGACTTTTGGTGCCAACTCGAAAAGTGGCGGTAGTGTTTTTCTACATGTTGTTCTACATTGTTGTTCACAGAAATTACAAAATTCAATTTGTAATTTCTGTGTATATTTTCAGTTTTGAAGTTTAATATTGATAGTTTATTATGCTGCAAGTGCTCGTGAAAGTGTACAGTAATTGTAAAAATAAATTAAATACCAAAAATGTACTTTTCGTCTTGTCTCCATCAGTCAAGCAAATCTTCATCTCCGTCATCATTAATCTGCAGTAAAACTCAACTATCATTTTACTGTCGATCGAAACGAGGTTCTTGTTGTAATTAAATTATTACTCGACATTGGCAAAAATGGCTCTTAACCGAAATTATTTAGAATACCGGTTACGCATTTTAACCGGTTATGACACAAGCGGTTAATTTCAGATACTTTTTAGCAGCTGACTTTTTAGTGTGTCCTTATCATTGATATACAAGAAACTTAAGACTTATATATAGAAAGATAATGATTTCTTATATAATTACGCGAACACCACACATTTAAATGAAACTAAGTTTACGGATTTTATCGCGTTTAATTTTTTTACTATTTATAACCCGACGTTTCGAGTGCTTTACAGCACCCATGGTCACGGGAGGACTGAGGTGACAGATGTCCTGATGTCATAGTTAACCTGGGGTACCTTCAGCTTTTAATTATTATTTTTGGGTAACGAAACCGGTTTTCTTACTAACCGGTAAACAGAAACGAAACCGAAACCTTAACCAATATTAATTTCAGTCCGGAGTCAACCACCGAAACTGGTTTTTACTGCTGCTACTGAAATTTAACCGGTGTCCCTAGATTTATTGTAAAAGCTTTACTACTATTTGAAAAAAAAATCTGAAGTAGAATTTTTTACAATTATTACCAAAAGCATTATTACATACATACAGTTACTCCTTTTTCCCATATAAGGAGTGGGCAGAGACCACACCTGTAGCCCACTTTTCGCCCCCGCGAGAAACGAGACGTAACGGGTGGCAAACTACGTCGCCGCCATTTTGGTACGAGTCAAAAAATTCTTACTCACCATTGCGTTCCCACGAGCAGTAATTGCATATTATGCATTGAATACTATGCATAGGATATTATGCATTGGATATTACACATTGGATATTATGCTTGCATATTATGGTATTATTCTGCTATACTGTTCTAATAAAGGCTGTCCGTACAATACCTTAGTCGCTTCTTACGACACCCCGGTAGGAAAGATGTAGGTATTAGTCTACTCTGCCGGACACCAATCGGCTAATAATTGTGACAAGCTTTTAAATTTTTGCTAATGGCGCCAAAAAAAATCAACATCATTAACCTAAAACCAAGTGACAGCTAGCACAGTGGACATTTCTTTCTGAAGAATTGAAATGTGAAAAAAATCGTGAGCATAACTTATTTTAGTGCTTTGTATTTCGTAGTAGATTTGCTTTCTCGTACTACCCCTGGTCCTACAACAACAATAAAAACTACGAATTACATACTAATTTATTTCCGTTATATTCTTTATAAATACGTTTATTGTAGTATAAACAGTTGCTTTTTCCATATTTTAAAATGTTTGACGTACTGCTTCTACCACGACGGTGAATACGAATTAGTACTTTTAAGGCATTATTTCAGCATTGTTTTTATTCCACAGACACTTCGTTTGGGTAGCTTCTTTTAACACTGAATTCACGGTATAAGACTGAAGATCCAATAGAAACGTTTATTATTCAGATTTCGTTATTAAGGAAAATGTAAAACTTTTCGAAAGCGTCAAGCTACTTAGAATTCCAAAAGCAACGTCCCTAGAAATTTGTTTACATTCCCAAGCGAATTACTTCAATGCAATTTTTGCTTAGCTTTAAAACGACCTAGTCATTAACGTTACTATTTCAAAGGCATTTACTTGTTTCCTGTAGTCAGATTCGCAATTTTTTTTTACTTACCCGATTTGGTCGTTTTAGGTCATTTGCGGACGAATTCCATTTTCGACATTATTATTTATACGCCAATGGCCACAACTGCACCATGAATAGCAGGTTTTTTTTTTAAATATTACGTTACAAACGAGAAATAATGTTTGTTAAACTTGCCAAACATCGTAAGTAATACTCATTACTAAGAATTAGCAAAAAAAAAAACCTTTTCCAATGGATAAATCGTTGTGATACTGGAATTAATGGCCTGGAATTAAAGGCTAAAGAAAAAATTACAAGAATCGTTCCGTTATTAGGTTACGTATCATGAAACAGAAATTGGGATTGAGATACGAGATTGCGGTCTATGAATCTGTACTCGGCGATATAATATTTAACCTAGCGTATTTTGCTTAGAAAAACTTTTTAATAAATTTCTATAAACGAGCCTTAGCGTCCTTTAATAACCAGTGCAGCACTCGAATTCGTAGCGACAACAGTCAACGAAAACTTTACTAGTGGTTGGAGTTACCTGACTACCACTCCGCGGTTCCGAACGAGTTCGAATCCTAGCCGTTGCCAACATATGTGCAAAAACACAAATTTTTGGTTTTCGGGTCTGAATGTGTTGTGATTTAGTTGTATCTCCGACGCTCCATCCTGGCCTGCCGCTGATCTTATCACATGAGCATTACATCGGGCGCGGGTTGGTTGGCAAGCGTAAGCGCACCTGTGTTTGTGCGTACTGTTATAAAGGTCTCGGATTTAGACTTTTAAAAAAAGATCTTATAAAGAAAAAATCTAGAAATAATACATTGAATTTTAAGTTGAATATGGAGTCCTTAAGCAGCCTCGTCTGCGCGCCTTGGATGTTGGAACCGGACTGACTCTAAGATAGCTAACAATGATTCTCAATCCTCTGTTATGCTGACTCTGCAACCTGGCGATAGAGTTGCGCTTTGGCATATGTCCCTACATGTACGGGGTATAACAGTACGCTTGATTGACAGTAATCGGTAGTTGTCGCCGTGGTCGAAAGTCGGCAATCAGTAATTTTATATCGCAGCAATATATTTTACCATTTATTCTTACAGTAGAAATAAGAGAATAATAATTTAAAATAAGAGAATAAAGCTGCAGCGTTTTATATGGAGACCCAATAACTGACTGAAGCCGGGGACCATTATCAATCTACAACTTGATTATTTATTTGAAATTGACTTAAGCACACGGTAGAGCTACAATAGCAACTAACAATTTAGTGATCAATGTACTCGTTTATCCCTGAACCATCAGTTCTTAAGTATCATGGCCAGTAATCACACTAGCTACTCGTATCAGTGCACTTTAAACCGAAACACGGTAACGTTTGCACACTACTGCTTTACGGTCACAACAGACTAACTGGCCCTGCGGTGGTACTTAACCAGAGGGATCCATCGTTTTCAACTTCAGGTCATTTACTCGTATTTACCTTTCGTTTTTAGCCAGTTTATATAATTACTACTATATTTTCGTTATCAACCCTAGTAGTTGTCATTCGCTATATTTCTCTGTTTCCTGTAGTTCTCTCTATAACGACCTGTACCTGTCTCCTACGCCGCGGGTTCAAAATCGATTCTTGCGAACTGCCACCGGAGCCGGTTGTTATCAACGCAACTTAGATCTCCACAGCGACTGTGAAATGCCCTTAATCTCTGAACACTTCAGAGCATTATCAGGGCGGTTTTTCGAAAAAGCCGCGGTTCATCCAAACCCACTGGTGGTTAAAGCAGCAAATTACCGACCAAACAGAAACGCGACCGAACGCAAACGTCGCCCGCGAAACGTGCTAGACGACACGGATGTCTCAGCACTCCCTGACCACGATACGGTCAGTCACGATCCAGGCTACACTGTACACACAGTTAATAGCTTTAATATAACACGCACCACGACGCGCAACCGCCGTAGAGAGCGGCGCGCAGCAGTCGACAATCACACCGCGTCCACACGATACACCCGTGTTCCAGGGCGGTTCTCACCGCCCAGAGTTACCGACACACCAGCCGACAGTCCAAATGGAGGCCCGCAGCCTCCCTCGGACGGTTATTAGACGACTTAAAATCGTATTGAGATATTCTAAATCGCGCAAGCACGCAGCGAACGCGATACAGTCCGAATTTCGAGGTTTTTGTAGGAGTTTATTTATTTATTTATGTTTGGGTCAAACCAAACCTGACACGCGGGCCCCTGGCCCGTGAGCACAGCATCCGATGAATGCTGTAAAAGCCAAAAAAGGCTGACAGGAATTACATCACCGAAATTATATACGCCGCGGGTCCTTGGCTTGAATCCCAGACGAAGCTAACATTTGTGCTAAAACACAAATTGTTGGTTTTCGGATCAGGTAGTGTTGTGATCGTCCCCGTGTTTCTGACATTGCATCTTAGCCTACCTCCGATCTTATCGCATCAGCGTCACATCGGGGGCGAGTAGTTTGAAACGAGTGAGTGCCTCGACATTTGCGCGTACACTTGTGGCACTGTAATATGTTCTGGGCAGTTGATAGTCCCGACAATATTCGGAAGTTGTCGTCGTAGTCGAAATCGGCCAGGAGGACATTATCATTAAAGTGTTTTTCATCAAAATAGAAATATGTCCAAATTACAGAACGACATTCAGATAGATGATAATTTTTAGCTAAGAGCTAAAAATCGTCATCAATCTGAAAGTCGTGTCTATGTCTCTCAGCGCTTCCGTTTATGATAACTGTTTTTTACATATAATCAACAGAAATTAATCGGTTTTAAAGTTACCTGTTACCTGTATGGGCGCCGTCTACTAAAACTCTTATTGGAATAATATTAGCATTGAATGACTAAAAAATAAAGATCTATGAGCAACTTCTCAGTTGCGATGTGTTTAGTACATCTCCCCTACCAACCATGTCGATTATGGCAAGTCCTCCTTGCTTTTGAGAGGTCTAGAGGCCACTGCGTTCAGAAAAGAACTATTTACATGTTCACACAGCGGATATGAATCTAAACAGGCTACTATAAATTAAAAATATTTCGGGGCCATTGAGTCTCGAAAGTTAATGGTCAGCAAATACTTTATAAAATTATTGCGACATCTTCACACCACGTCATATCACCATTATTTATTGTTAAAATAGCTGTCGATTATCTCTACTAAAAAAAACTGAATTAAAAACCATCTGCGTAACGTCTAGAAGACGACGAGCATAGTGAATAGACGTTTTCTAAGCTTCTGCATTTACCATCCTGAATTGCATCGCCATTTATCATCAGGTGGGATCGAAGTTAAGCACTAGATGATTAATTAAAAAAAGATAGAAACTCTGCTACCTACATAGAAGACACACGAAGAAGCGGAATCATCACCGTTGTTATTATATGCTCTATACTGATTCATCATCGTCATCATCATTTGAATCCACTGCTGAACATGGGCCTCCCATTGAGATTGCCACAAAACATGGTACTGATGTGCAAATGGGTCTAGTGGGGCGTTTTATGATTCTACGAGGTATATCACCGGCCCATTTCCACTTCAACAGCACTAACAACAGATCCTTAGAGCTATGTCGGTTACTCGAGTTCAGCTGCGGATGTCATCAATACACATTGATGACATCGATTTGTCGATGGTGTTCCCAGCAACAACCGGTATAGATAAGACATGGACGTTAGACATGATCTCCGTCTTGTCCATGTTTATTTCAAGATCTACCTACCCGTTGGGTTATTGAACATTGCGCTAAAGTCCTCCTGCGATTCTGCCATAATGATTACGTCGTCTGTAAATCGAAGATGAGTGATTTATGTTAATACCGTAACCAGTCCAGTAGCTTGAAGATATCTTCAAATGCAGAGGTGAAGAGTTTCGGAGATATAACATCGCCAGGTCTTACACCTTTCTCTATCGTAGCTCTACTGTACAAACACTACAGACTTTAGATGACACCGCCAAAAATTTCGACAGATTTGAAGGTTTCTCGTGGTCCACATAGATTGTACTCATCGGTCTTCTCTACAATCTGGCCAAGGATATGTATACGTCCTATGGTATTTAAGCCTTTTCGGAAAGCAGCTTGTTGAGGAGGCTAGAAGTCTCCAATCCTGCTAGTGAGACGATTCGTTACGTTCCCAAAATTTTATAAGTTTGATACCTTTTGTAGTCAAAATCGGATCGAATTTTTTTTTTAATTTGATTGTAACACAACCAATATATGTAATTTGTTTTTCAAATTTTCAATAGTTGCTACTAACTGGTGGTAGGATTCTTTTGCAGGATTCCGTCTAGGTAGGTACCACCCCAGGGCCAGTTATTCTGCCGTGAAGCAGTACTGTGCAAACATTACTGTTTTTCGGTTTGAAGGGCACTGAAAGCTAGCGTAATCACTGGGCATATGAGACTTAAGAACTGATGTCTCAGGATGACGGGTGCAGTGTGGTGTCACACAGTAATTTTGTGGGTGACACAGCATTTGTTATGGGCAGACGTTACACTTACCATCAGGTGAACGTTTTGCTCGTTCCGTCACTTTAGTGAAATAAAAATAATAAAATAAAATAACTTTAATAATTACATTTATTACATTTGTATAATTTAAAGAAACCTTAAGTCCTAAAACTACAAATTAACAAAACAAAAATGTTAAAACACATTTTAAACATAAGATAGGTAAATAATAAACTGTACCGCAGGAACATTGAGTACATTAAAACTAATGGAGCAGTTAATTTCTCAAGAGGATAAAGCTTCGCACCGACTCTGAATACAACAGATTTTATCGCATTCCGGGATTTTTATTTTCATTATTCTTTTTACAGACAATTTCATACAAAACGTGAGAAATTGTCCCAATCTGACTTTTCGGTAAAAATTTGCTTCAACAAAAAAGTTCAACTGACTTATTTTAAAACCAAAAAATATTTGCTATGATTCATATATAATAACACAAATTATCATAACATCTTATAATGCCTAGAATGCTATTTGCATTTAATTACTAAATAGAGCTAAAAATGTGCCAGCACTCTTATCATCACTGGCAACGACCAGTCACAGAGTTAGTAATTTCCCCGCACAGGCATTTTTACAGTAAATGGCGAAAAAACATATCCTTCACTTGGAGACGGATATATGCGAAATTTACCAAATTTAGCTGCATCTGATACCTACCTCGTTCTGCTTCTAGAACTACTGTGATGAAAAATGAAATGAAATTAATGAATGATAGAAATTAACGGTTCTCTGACACGGAACAGTTTGACAGCAGTTTATTGTACAATGTAAAAATATCATCTTGAATCTCCTTTTCGACATACTTCGCCATTCTTCCTCTAAAACCGTCTTCAATAGCGATTTTCATATGTTCATTCTCCTAATTAAAGGTCAATCGCATCTAAAACCATAAACTTAAATTCCCATCCTATAAAATCGTTCTCTTTTCTACTCTATTCCTACTGCAATTCGTGAGGCTAGCACAGTAGCATGGTTTTAAGGCACATGTTAAGGAGCACTAAGTTTCCCTCATAATTTCAGCACGCCTCAAGTCCACTGCTGAAAAAAGGTATCCCCTATAGATTGCCACGAAACATGGTCCTGAGCCAACGGCATACATCGACATTCTTAATATTTATATAGATAGATTATAATATTATTTGCGGTTATAATATTTTTTGCGGTTCAGATTTTTTTGTTTTATTTATGTTTATTTCGTGGTTGCCACGTTCGGCAAGCGGGTTGGCAACCGCAGTTTATTTATTCAGATGCTCCAGGAAGATTCTACTCCTGGTTTTTGTTTTCCCACTATCGACTTTTGCGGCACTTATGGGACGAGATGGGTCGTAGATGGGTGGTTGATTCTCTTAAGCCGCCACCACATCATAATTATACCAGAATTGGTGGTCTAAAGGTAAAGGTTATCCTTCATAAGTTCCATAAGTAATAACAAAATAAAGTATTTATAAATGCATGTGATCAGAGATATTCAATTTGCCCGTTCCACTTGCGCCTCGTATTTTAAATCCTTGTTATGTTTTTGGTCCAAGCGGAGTGACAGTGGCAGGCGTGAAACCACTTAGTGTCCTAGTTGTAGTCGTAAATCACTCTAGTCCGTAACAGTTTTTCGTTTTCACTGTCACTGCTAAAAGTAGATACTACATGGCAAAGATTTAATTTACAAAATTATTACATTTTTTCAGTTGCTGATTTTTTATTTCTGTCTTCCTGTGCATATCTGTTATTTGCTCAATAATTAATTGTCATAACTTTTGTAAGCTAATAAATTTCATTTTCGTTCTGAATATTGAATTGAGCTCGGTAAATTATTAGCTCTCACGGTAGTATTTACTGTTCCGTATAATTATAGTCTTGTGGTTATATTATCCTACGTCTACTCCGCAGGCCCTGGGTGGAATCGCAGCGGCAGCCAACATTTGTGCTAAAAGATAAATTGTCAGCTTTCGGGTCTGATTGCGTATGATTGTCCCAATGTTTCTGACGCTGCATCCTATCCTCCGATCTTATCGCATGAGCGTTACATCGGGCGCGGGTAGGTTGAGACGAGTGCCTCTGCGTTTGTGCACTTGTGCTCTATAATATCTCATGTGCAGTTGATAGGTTCTGAAAATATTCGAATGTTTGTAGGCGTGGTAGAAAATCGGCATCAACAATAGGAAAATCGGCGATAGGAAAATATACACGTTTATTAGTGTTTAAATTATTGAACTGTGTTAATATTATAGTGCTCTGAAAAAAAGTCAATTTTTAAATGCTAGCTGAAGCTCACGACTGCAATAGCGTGGATTAAGATTCTTTAAAAAATACCGTGGGAACTTTTAGATTTTCCGGAATTATAAAGGTAGTAGAATTAAAAAGTAGGTGTCTGCAGGATGCAAGCTTTCTTTATACCGAATTTCGCCAAGATCGGTTTAACGGTTGAGCCGTGAAAAGGTAACAAACAGACAGAGACTTACTTTCGAATTTATAATATTAAATATGGGTTAAGTAAAGATATCTTTTACATTAAAATGAATTTCGTCTTTTTGGTCGATTTTAACCACGGCGACATTCATTTCATTACCTAAGGACATTACCGACGTTGAATTATTATTACATATCGCCGTAAGTAGAATACGAGCCCGGGGCCCATAACTGCCACGGTTGTCCTAGATAATGAATATATCATGAGTGGGTTTGCTTATAAAATTTGCTGCTTTAACGTTACTGTTGAGTAGGAGTTGAGCGGGTTGAGTAAAAAACACAATTGAGTCGCAGAGAAAATGGGAGCGTCTTATTTCGTTTTAATCCTATATATATACATTCTAAGTGGTTTCTCAAGTCATCGAGTATAGACGCATCGTGCGCGCTCGGTGCGGACCAATCAGAGCACGAGCCTGGTTTACGAATGTTGCTTCGCTCTGATTGGTCGCCTACTTTCGGACATATTATGCCCATATAAGGGCATTTTGCGAGGCTTACTTGTATTACGTAATTATAATAAAAAATGTTGCGAGCTACTTGTGCGAAGTAATTATATAACAATATGCCTGAATGGCTCACAAATGGCATGAGATCGTCGATACGATTGCTATTTATTTAACTTATAGTATTTTATTTACAGACTAATATTAAAATTCATAGATTGCCAACAGTCTCCCCCTTGGCGCTTGCGCCGTCTTCTTTGGAGGCAATCTTCGTAAGGATGATGAGTCGCGACGCCGGGCGTCGAAACGTCCCACCCGCTGTGCGTACGTCTACTATGCGCACTCTGTTGTCTGTTCCTGGGTAAGTTTTGATCACTTCGCCTCTGGGCCAAATTCCTCTTGGTAACGTTGCGTCGGCTATTAATACTATATCTCCGACTTCAGGGTCTTTATATTCGGTCGTTTTCTGGCGTGAAGCGATTAATGTCGGTACGTATTCTTTCAACCATCGTTTCCAGAAATAGTCTGTTAATCGTTGCGCCGACCTCCAGGTGTTCGTATTTACCAGAACTCCGTCATCGAATTGCCCAGGGGCGGCTGTGCCATTCGATCTTCCTATTAAGAAATGATTCGGCGTTAAGCTTTCTTCGTCGTTTGCATCTATACTTATGGGGTCAAGCGGTCTAGAGTTAATTACGTGCTCGGCCTCTAACAATATAGTATGAAGTGTTACTTCGTTCGGCGCTCTCTCTCTCATCGTATGGGTTAGCGCGGCCTTCACTGAGCGTACTAGACGTTCGCATACGCCGTTCATGTGGGGCACGCCCAGTGGTGTGAATTTCCACCGTATTCCTTTGTTTTCAGTGTATTCGAGTAAATCTTTATTTGCGCCGACGAAATTAGTTCCGTTGTCGCTGTACATCGTGTGTGGGGTCCCCCTTCGGGACGCTAATCTTCTTAGAGCTAGTATCATAGAGTTAGTGCTTAAAGACGCGGCTAGCTCTAGATGTATGGCGCGTGTTGTTAGGCAAGTAAATAACACACCCCATCTTTTTTCTTTTCTTCTTCCGACGGTTATGTACATAGGTCCGAAGTAATCGACGCCTGTATGTGTAAAAGGATAGCTCTTCAATGCTAGTCGCTCGGCCGGTAAATTTCCGTATGGAGCCTCTCGTGGTGCGCCTTTAAATGCTCTGCACCAATGGCAATTATTTATTATGGCCTTAGTTGTAGTGCGAAGCGACAATATATAATATTTCTGTCGTAGTTCATTCATTACTGTGTTGTGGTTGGCGTGATTGAACTTTCGGTGATAACTGTCGATTAAGAGACGAACGATCTTGTGTTTACCATCCATCACGATGGGTGATACATAGTTGCGATATAAGTAAGTTGCTGCGCTGATTCTGGTGTTCAAGATTAGCACTCCCTCGCACAACTCTATCTTGAGTTTGTTCAATCTCGAACCTCTATGTATCGATCTTTGTTTGGATAGATCGTCAATTTCTTTGCGGAAACTTTCCCGCTGTACGACTTTGATAAGCTCGTTTTCGGCTTTTTGCAACAATTCGACGCCTAACGGAGGCAACAGGGTAGAGAGAGAGTTTTCGGAGCCTTTTGAGTTCTTGTTTTCGATTTTCATTTTCTTATGAGCTTTCTATAGCCGTGTGGTGGCGGCTCGTTAAAAGAATACTACCACTCCATCTCATCCAATGGATCTCGTAAAAGGCGAGTTAGGAATTAAACTGCACTGTGCACCCAACAGCGCATGGTGGCGATGGGCTCACCACCTATCACACCAAGTGCATTATATTGTTTTGGTGAAACGTGGATTGTGGCAGTCATCTGTTTTTGCAGTGAGTGCCCAGTCTCTGACTAACCCTTATGGGATACAGTCGTGATCTTATGTATGAGCTTTTCTTGCATGCCGACGCCAGGCGGAGTCATTTTCTTTCTTGTTAACGATCAGTATGCGCGCTGATTTTCGTAACGTTTTAAATTTCTCTATAGACTGAAATAGACGTGCGGTGGCTCGAAGCAAGCGTTCCCACGTTGAGAATCTGCTCGCTTCCGGTAGCACAGGTTCGATTCTGACGACGTGGATTTTTGCGGTGACTCGCTCCTCGCCGGTGACTTTCGTGGTGGTTTCACTACGGTCTGCCGGCCATTTGTCTTCGTGTTTTCTCAAGAATTCCGGCCCGTGAAACCATCGATGTTTTTCGTCGAAGGATAACGGCGGATCTCTTGTCGCGTCGTCGGCTACGTTGTCTTTTGTCGGTACCCATCGCCACTCGCTCTGTCTTGTAGATTCCTCTATTTCTGCTATTCTATGAGCAACATATGCCTTGTACGTTCTCGGGTCGGACTTTATCCAGGACAGCGCCGTACGCGAATCGGACCAAAACACTCTTCTTGTTATTTTTCTTGTGCCTAATTCTTCTTGTACCGCGTGAGCGAGCCGACTGCCTAATAGTGCTGCCTGTAGTTCCAGTCTGGGTATAGAGATCGGTTTGTTCGGTGTTACTCTCGATTTTGCTGTAATTAAGCGGACTTCATAGCTATCGTTGTGCCGATATCGCCAATACGCCGCCGCTGCGAACGCTTTCTCGCTCGCGTCACAGAATGTATGCAGCTCCCCCTCGGTGTCGATGGGCGAGATGCAGCGGGGTATCTGAATGGAATTAGTGTTTTTAGATGTTGAATCCAGTTGTTCCACAGTCGCTGTTCTTCGACTTTCAGGGGTTCATCCCAGCCTATGCCTGTTCTCCATATGTTCTGGATTATTTGTTTGCCTTGAATTAGCACTGGGCAGGCTAAACCTAGCGGGTCGAAGACGGACATAACGGCACTGGTGACCTCTCGCTTGGTCGGCGGTCGATGTCCGCTTATCACCTCTTCCGGTGTGTTGCGTAAGTTGACGGCAAAGCCTAGGGTGTCGTTTTCCACATTCCATTTCAAGCCTTATGTCTTCTCTATATGTGACTCGTGGCTCCCGATGCGTAATTGGCTAGAGCTTTGGATTTCTGGGAAGTGCTCTATCGTTGTGGTATTATTACTTGCCCAACCTCGCAGCTGAAAACCTCCTTTTTGATGTACGGCGTCCACTTGCGTAGCTATTCTCTTAGCCGTGGACTCATCGTAAAAACTTTGTAAGTAATCGTCCATATAGTGGTGTTTTTCGATGGCTTCCTTTACTTCTGAATGTTGCCTCTCTCTCTCGGCGTTTTTATTCTTTACAAATATCGCGGAGCAAGGCGGACGTTGCTCCGAATATAAGTGACGTCATTCTGTATTCTTTTATTTCGTGACTGTCGTCATCTCGCCACAAGAATCGCTGGCTGTCACGATCTTCTTCTCGTATTTTTATTCTTAAAAACATTTCTTTTATGTCGGCCATGACGGCTATGGGTCCTTCCCTGAAGCGTATGAGCACACCGAACAACGATTGAAGTAGGTCAGGTCCGGATAATAGCGCGTCATTCAAGCTCTTCCCGGTACTTTTGGCCGCTGCGTCGAACACCAACCGTATTTTCTTTTTCTGAGGGTGTACGACGGCGAAGTGAGGCAGATACCACCTGCGTGATGATGTCGTCCGTTGTGGTGCTACCTCTGCGTATCCGCTTCGAAGAAGATTCTCTATCTGTTTCGAATATTCTGCTTTGAATTCTTTGTTTGCTTTCATACGTTTTTCTAAGTTAACGAAGCGTTTCAGGGCGTTCGTTTTGCTTTCCGGCGTCGTTTCAGTGTCGCTTCGCCAGAGTAATCCGCACTCATAACGGTTTTCGTCGGGTAATAGTTTCGCGGTTTCGTTCAAAATTCTTAGGGCTCTTTCTTCCGGGTCGTTGATCGGCTTCTTTGGCGCGACTCCGCTTCTATGGCGAAGTGAGATTTTATTAAATCTTCTAGTTTGTCCTCTTCTCGTAATTGAAGCCTCAAGTGGTTTATTGAACGAATCGGTCTTGCTATACTGGCACTACATCCGTGTAGTACCCATCCCAATTTTGTGAGAGACGCTACGGGCTTATTCCTCTTGCCGCTGCGTATGTCTCGAGACACTATTAAATGCCAGTTATCTTGCCCTATTAATAGCGTTGGTTTCACGGAGTCGTATGTTATTTCTTCTATCAATCCCGTGAGATGTGAACAGTCGGTCAGCTCTCCTTTGCTGACCGCTTGCGGTGACAGATGTAGGCCATCCATCGTGTACACGCTCAAATCGTTGTATTGTCGAGCGTACAGACCCTTCACTCGCAGCTGGAGTCTCCTGGCGCTTTGGCTTTTTAACTTTTGACCCCCCACCCCCTCGATATTGAGGTCGTCTCTCGGTCCGTCCGCTCCTATATCGTTTGCAACTTCTTCTTCTAACAGGGTGATGGTCGAGCCTTCGTCCAGCAGCGCATGTACAGTTCTTTTTCCTTTAGGTCCGTGCACCTCTACCGGTATGATTTTTAAGTACGCCTTCGTAGTTGTTAAAGTGTTCACTGATGGCGCTGTTTTCGATTCCTCACAGAGGGGAGGTGGGGTGGTTAGTGGCTTGTTTTCTGAGTGCAACAACGTATGGTGCCTCCTATTGCATTTGGCGCATCCTTTCGCTTTGCAATCGAAACCTCTGTGGCGTCCTGCCTTCAAACACTTAAAGCACACGTTGCTCTTCTTAACCATATCCCACCTGTCATCCGTGCCAGCCTTGGTCAATTTATGACATTCCTTAAGCTATGATCCTTGTTGCATAGAGGGCATGTCTCCTTGGTTTTCTTCTGCAACGCTACTGTAGCGTTAACTTCTTCAAGACACTCTATTTCGGAGTTCTCGGCTTGCTTGGCAGTGTGAACTCCTCTAGTCCTGCATCTGATGCCTTCTTTCTTGAATTGGTTCTTGAAGCCTATGTCGTAAGCCCCGAGCTGATCTGCCATGCCATTCAAGAAGTTGGACAGAGTGATGAGTATCGGTTCTTCATTGCGAACAGAGTGATATTCGAACCATTTGAATCTTATTATAGTACTCATTTTCTCAATTATTCGCTCTGATATGTCACTCGAGTGCAGGAAGTTAGGTTTTGGCATTTTCTTTATAGTGGCTACAGTATTGGATACCACCCCGGCGAACTTCACTATTTCCTTCGCATCTTCGCTCAGCGCAGGTAACCTGTCGATATTGACGATTTCATTCTTGATCAGATACGTAGGTCGGCCAAATCTTCTTTCTAGCGCTGTAATAATCTCAATCGGATCGGTCTGGGTGTACAGCAGCGCTTTAACAGCTTCCCGCGCTTTTCCTTGCACGGCTCGCCGTAGCCTCGTCACGTTTTGCACATTCGTGAAATTATTAGCCGTATCTTCATATGTCGTTTTGAATGCCATCCATTCGTTTAAGTCTCCATCGAATGAATGTAACTCGCCTAGGTATTTGGGTGCGAATCCGCTTTGCTTGTTGCTGGTCTTGATAGCTTCCATGATTGCATTCGCTAACGAAAGTGTTTCATTACACTTTGCGGCGGGGGGAGGGGGGCGAGTTTCGGGATTTCGGGATTGGTTAGTTTGTTAATCACAAACTAATAAAGCCTAAACTAACCAATCCCGAAATCCCGAAACTCGTCACTTTAATATCACATTTTTTCTTAGTTCTAAAGCAACAACATTTCACGAGGTTTGTCTCAAATCATCACATAGTATTGGTAGTCCCATATGATATTCTTGTTTTTATGGAATAACGTCAAACTGATTATTAAAATACTAGAGTGCAATAAAATCTGTAAGATAAAATTCAGAGTTGGTGCGAAGCTTTATCCTCTTGAGAAATTAACTGCTCCATTAGTTTTAATTTACTCAACGCTCGTGCAGTACGGTTCATTATTTTTCGCCGTTTTCTGTGTAAAAATGCATTTAAGCACTTCTGTTTCACTAAGCTGTAAAATTAATTTATAGTGTATTATCTTTCTGAAGTCGCTGTCGCGGTAAAAATAAATCTGAAGTAACTGTTGGCAATCTATGAATTTTAATATTAGTCTGTAAATAAAATACTATAAGTTAAATAAATAGCAATCGTATCGACGATCTCATGCCATTTGTGAGCCATTCAGGCATATTGTTATATAATTACTTCGCACAAGTAGCTCGCAACAGTTTTTATTATAATTACGTAATACAAGTAAGCCTCGCAAAATGCCCTTATATGGGCATAATATGTCCGAAAGTAGGCGACCAATCAGAGCGAAGCAACATTCGTAAACCAGGCTCGTGCTCTGATTGTTCCGCACCGAGCGCGCACGATGCGTCTATACACGATGACTTGAGAAACCACTTAGAATGTATATATATATATAAGATTAAAACGAAATAAAACGCTCCCATTTTCTCTGCGACTCAATTGTGTTTTATACTCAACCCGCTCGACTCCTACTCAACAGTGGTCCTTCTAGAAGCCGAATAAAGAAGATTATAAGAACTCAAGAACAATAATAGAATATAAGAAGAATATATTCGTAAAGAAAAAAGAAGAATAAGTGAATTGTTTTTGAAGAAAACTATCCAGCGTCGAAGCCAAGAAATAAATCCGAGGCAGCGTCGTGAAGCATTATTGTGTCGTCTCGTGTCGTCGTGTAGCATCGTGTTGCGTCGTGTAGCATCGTGTTGCGTCGTGAACCATCGTGTTGCGTCGTGAACCATCGTGTTGCGTCGTGAACCATCGCGTTGCGTCGTGATCCGTCGTGTAATATCGTGCGGCGTCGTGAAGCGTCGTGCAGCGTCGAGTTAAGTGCTACAAATAACAGAACGTCAAACTAACACGGCTGGTGTCGTGGCTTACTGCGTACCACCTAACGGTGCCAAACGGTACGTTTGTAAGTAAAAGCCGTTCAAGGCGGGAGCGATCATTCAAGCGGGATCGCCGGTCGTCTTTCTGAAGACGCCGTATAGCTTGACCGTGTCAGTACGTTGCGTGTGTAGCCCAGGGCCGGACTGTAGGCACTGCCGACGGAGCTGGGTATTCCCCCCGGTTCCTGAGCACCTGGACTCGCACGTATTCCTCTGCTGGACGGCACCCACCTTCCTATCCTTTGCGTTTCCATCCCCGTTTCGAGCATATCCCTTAGGGGCCCTCGAGCGGGATTGTTAGGATTAGGGACCGTTAGGATTAGGGCACGTTAGGATTAGGGCTATTTATTTAACTTATAGTATTTTATTTACAGACTAATATTAAAATCCATAGATTGCCAACAGTTACTTCAGATTTATTTTTACCGCGACAGCGACTTCAGAAAGATAATACACTATAAATTAATTTTACAGCTTAGTGAAACAGAAGTGCTTAAATGCATTTTCACACAGAAAACGGCGAAATATAATGAACCGTACTGCACGAGCGTTGAGTAAATTAAAACTAATGGAGCAGTTAATTTCTCAAGAGGATAAAGCTTCGCACCAACTCTGAATTTTATCTTACAGATTTTATTGCACTCTAGTATTTTAATAGTCAGTTTGACGTTATTCCATAAAAACAAGAATATCATATGGGACTACCAATACTATGTGATGATTTGAGACAAACCTCGTGAAATGTTGTTGCTTTAGAACTAAGAAAAAATGTGATATTAAAGTGACGAGTTTCGGGATTTCGGGATTGGTTAGTTTAGGCATTATTCGTTTGTGATTAACAAACTAATAAATCCTAAACTAACCAACTAATATTAGACGTCGCTTCGATTCGATTGACATATGTACTACAAAACAAATATAAATAGAATATTTTAGTTGTGGCCAAATGCTGACTTTCTTCTTATCATTTATTTAGTACAGCATCGATATTTTCGTCACTTTTACATAGTGTACTGTTTTATTTCATATTACACACTTTATCATAAATTTCGCAACGTAATATATAATGTAAGTTACTGATTTTTTTATCCCATCCTAATAATCTTACTAATACAGATATAATACTGACCATCGAAATTACTGATTTTACACTACAACATTGTTGTATACATATAAATATTTTTTACTTGCAAATTGGTAAATGATTTGTGCGGACAAAGTGAACAAATGAAATCAAAGTCTAATACTCTTCGCGAATATCCCTGCAATTCAATACAACGAACAACGGTTGGCATTGCGATAGTTTTTCATAGACACTACACGAGCTCAGTACCCCCCTTTACATTAGACACTTCTAACGCTAATCAGCCCCAGCATAAAAGGTTAAAAGCAGAACAGTTTCTACATTTTTATAATTAACTAGGTTATAATCAAATGAGAACTCACCCCAGCCACAATAAATGCCACTTAATCGAAATGTCATTATTTTTTAATAAAAGGTGGTGCGGTCGTTGCTTTGTAGTAGCTCACAGCACAGTTCCCGGAGAAACGTTGACCGTTTAAAATCTGCATGAACGGGGAAGCGTTCGCGCCTCCGAGTTATGCCGAGCGCTTCCGAGTTAGGGGTCCGAAGTAGGGGAATGTCCGTGAGTAACGGCGTGCGGACTACGCGAATTACTGTATATTAGAATTTGGTAATTTTGGTTTTTATAAAAAATAATGACGAGATTATCATGTCAGGTGCATTAAGATGCAACGTTACATACATTAATTAAAGAAAATGCAATAAAATATTTTATAAACATTTACAACCTTCGAAAAAAAAACATTTCGAAAAGCTTGTAATATTAGCTTTTCGAAACTTCCACTAGAAGATTTGGTAAATACGAGTAAATATGACCAAACATTTTTTTCAGTATCTTTCAGGGGTCATCCAAAAGTAATGATAATCGATTCTTTCTGTTGGTACCGATAATGTTAACCGACGACCAAAAGTAAACACGAGGCGACATTTCGGGAGTGAATCTCGAAATGTTTCAAGCAGATCAGGAAAAATGTTTGTTACGTTTCGTGACCATGAACGAGACCTGGATACACCATTATGATCCTGAAACCAAACAACAATCGATGACTTGAAAGCGAGTCTCCTCACCAACGCCGAAAAAATTCAGTGTCGGTTCGGCGGCGAAGGTTATGGCGTCAGTTTATTGTGAAACCGAAGTAATAATTATTGTGGAAGATTTTGAAAAAGTAGCCACCATTAAGAAAAAAGATAACTCACTATTCGCCTGATTTTCCTATGCTTTATATTTTAACAGTGGTAGAGCCACGCAACAGCTTATGCTACTGCATGAATGGGCCGGCTCGACCGGGGAAGTACCACGACCACACAGAATACCGGCGTGAAGTAGAAGTAAAATATACTTCTGCGTTTCGTCTGGTGAGTGTTGGTAACCGGAGGCCCAACCACCCCCCCCTCCCCCAAACAGCATGGTAGCGGAAATAAATCATCTACCCCAGGGGGGTACCAGTACCGACGGTTCTGGAGAATCCCTCACTGGGCATCCACGCTCAAGCTTGCCTTCGTTATCTGAGCGTGGGTGCTAAGGCTGCCCCGCGTATTCTGGGGGGGGGGGGAGGGTAAAACTCCGCTCGATTCGCACTCTGCTCGGGGCAAACGAAGCAACAAGACTACGGCACCCCTTACCACGCTCGCCGTGGACTTCTGCAATATCAGGGGACTTCACTCCAATCTTAACGCCGTCCACTACCATCTAGAGACGGCGAAGCCGGCCTTGCTTTTCCTAACAGCGACACAGATATCTTCTCCGGCAGATACCGCTTATCTCTCCTACCCGGGGTACAAATTGGAACACTCCTTTGTGCCACGGGCCGGGGTTTGTGTATACGCCAGAGAGGATATGTGTTCTCGACGCCTCGGCAGTCTTGAAGGTACGGACCTGTCCATCCTTTGGCTGCGCATAGATAGCGACGACCATCCTCGCGTCTATGGGTGCCTCTATAGGTCCCATAGCGGTAACACCGACACTGAAAACTGACCGACTCATCGACCACATCCAGATGGCTGCAGATTCCCTGTTACAGCTGATCCCATCCGCAGAGATCGTGTTACTTGGCGACTTTAACGCCCACCACGCCGATTGGCTAGGGTCTCGTACCACCGATCATGCGGGTAGATCTGTTTATGACTTTGCCTTGGCATATGATCTGACACAACTGGTTCCTTCGCCAACGCAGGGTTCCGGACGTGGAGGATCATACGCCTTCCCTGCTGGACCTTCTGCTGACCTCTCATCCCGACAGATATCAAGTCTCCGTCGATGCCCCTCTGGGATCTTCGGACCACTGTCTGATCCGAAGTACGGTGCCTCTCACGTGTTCATCGCGGTTGCGATCTGCAAGCAACTGCCGTGTGTGGCACTATAGGTCAGCAGATTGGGATGGGATGCGGTCCTTCTTTGCATATTACCCTTGGAGGCGGGTTTGCTTCTCGCTAGATGATCCGAACGCCGTTGCTGAATCTGTCACTGATGTTGTACTTCAGGGTATGGAACTCTTTATTCCATCCTCTGTCGTGCCCATCGGTGGCAGATCCCAGCCTTGGTTTGGTCACACCTGCAAAATGGCATCACGCCAAAAGCAGGAGTGTTACCGGACCTGGGCTAAAGCATCGGCGTCTCGAGATGTAAAAACTAGCGAACTGAAAAAGAAGTACAACTCTGCCTCTAGGTCCCTCAAAAGAGCTATTTCCAAGTCAAAGTCAGAGCACATTGGCAGAATTGGCGAGAGATTAGTCCGCCTCCCTTCGGGAACTCGTGCATTCTGGTCTCTCGCCAAGGCTGTCCTTGGGAATTTCTGTCAGCCATCTCTTCCATCTCTGCACAGGGAGGATGACTCGCTGGCCCATGCCGCTCCTTAGCGGCGGAGAAAGCCGATCTTTAAGGCTCCCTTTTTGCGGCCAACTCGTCTCTCGATGACAGGGGGAACACGCCGCCGATCATCCCGCGGTGTGAGTGCTCTATGCCGGAAATCAAGTTCCTGCAGAGTTCTGTGCGCAAAGCACTATTCTCCCTGGACATATATAAGTCGAGTGGGCCTGATGGCATCTCCCCTATTGTGATGAGGATGTGTGCTCCAGAGTTGGCACCGGTCTGAACGCGTCTTTTCCGGTACTCCTACTCTGTAGGCGTCGTCCCGAACACATGGAAGACAGCTTTGGTGCACCCGATCCCTAAGAAAGGCGACCGCTCAGATCCGTCCAACTACAGACCGATCGCCATCACCTCCTTGTTCTCCAAAATAATGGAGTCCATTATAAATTGCCAGCTCTTGAGGTACCTAGAGGAGCGCCAGCTGATTAGTGACCGCCAGTACGGTTTCCGTCAGGGTCGCTCAGCTGGTGATCTTCTAGTCTACCTTACGCATAGACGGGTGGAGGCAGTCGAGAACAAGGGGGAGGCCCTGGCAGTTAGTTTGGACATAGCAAAGGCCTTTGATCGGGTTTGGCACAAAGCGCTTCTCTCGAAGCTTCCTTCCTATGGGCTTCCCGAGAAATTATGCAATTGGGTCACCAGTTTCCTCGCAGACCGGAGCATCAAGGTCGTAGTAGACGGTGCATGCTCGGACTCCAAGTCTGTGGGTGCTGGTGTTCCGCAAGGCTGCGTGCTATCGCCAACCCTGTTTCTTCTGCATATCAATGATATGTTACAAATTAGTAACATTCATTGCTATGCGGACGACAGTACTGGTGATGCCTTGTACACCGGCCGTGCTAATATTTCTCGGGAACACGTCGACGAGTGCCGGAACAAACTTGTGTCTGAAGTCGAGATTTTGTTAGACAAAATCTCAGACTGGGGCCGACTAAACTTAGTGCAGTTTAACCCAAATAAGACACAGGTTTGCGCGTTTACCGCTAAAAAGAAACCCTTCGTCGTAGCACCTCGTTTTGGAAGCACTCCCCTCGTTGCCTCAGCCAGTATCGGAATCCTTGGCGTAGACATATCGAATGACGTTCAGTTTCGCGGTCACTTGGAAGGGAAGGCCAAATTGGTTTCTAAAAAGCTTGGTGTGCTCAGTAGAGCGGGACAGTACTTCATGCCGGTCCACCGCTTGCAACTTTACAAGGCGCAGGTTCGGCCTCACATGGAGTACTGTTCTCATCTTTGGGCGGGGGCACCCCAGTGCCAGCTCCTTCCTTTTGACCGTATTCAACGAAGAGCGGCTCGAATCGTCGACGACCAGGTTCCTTCCGATCGGCTTGATACACTGGCCTTTTTTACAGGATTTACAACAGGGAGTGTTCCGAGGAATTGTTCGGAATAATTCCAGCCGCTGGTTTTCACCATCGCACTTTGCGGCAGAACACAAAATTCCATCGTCACCACCTGGATGGTTGGCATTCCACCAAAGTGCGTTTTTCGCGGAATTTTCTGCCACGCCCTACCACTTTATGGAATCGGCTGCCGCCGGCGGTTTTTCCGGAACGATACGACTTAGGGACCTTCAAGAAAAGAGCCTATTCCTTCCTCAAAGGCCGGCAACGCATCCCGCGATTCATATGGTGTTGCGGTTGTTCATGGGCGGTGGTGATCACTTACCATCAGGTGAGCCACTTGCTCGTTTGCCCTCTCCTATAAAAAAAAATGTTAAAAAAACACCTCTAGTCAAGAAATTTGTACACGTTAGGCAAGTTGTGGAAACACGATTTGGGAGGGTTAATTCAAAGATTTTTTTCTAAAGGAATCCTGGATTTAGTTAAAAGACGGATGTATTATTGACTTATTAGGAGACTGTGTAGAAAAATTAAATATTTTTAACTATAATCCCCGTGTTTTATTTTCATTATCATTACTTTGGGACCACCCCTGCGTATAGTCTATCGCCGTGCTTACGCATCTGAAGAAACAAAGTCTACAGTGGTCATTCGGATATCTACGAACCAAAGAAATAAATCTCTCTACGTGTAGTGGCCATAACAACAGGAGGATATGGGTGGCATGTTAGTATACCTTTACTATTCCCTTCCATGCACTATCTATTCTGAACTTCGCCTTGATAATGATATCTGATTACACTATTGTACACAAAAAATAGTACATGATGTATAATTAATAATTTCCTTGTCCTTTGATCATGGACAGTCCAAGGTAGCGTGATCGCCTGGGCACTTTGTGCATATAGCCCGTGCGTAACAATTCCTTGAAGAATAGCCATAAAGTTGACATTTATTGATCCCTCCCATCCCTCTAGGCCGACGCCTTTGAGATGGGCTTCTTTAGAGAGCCCCGCGAGATTGCAGCAGGTTTTCAGACAAAGAAGATCTGTTTTCCGGCTGGATAATGCGCAAGAGTCATGAGCACCATGTTGTAGGATGCCCGCTGTACATCTGGTTTACATGTAGGATGGGGAGATTAGGCGGAAGCAAGGTCGGTTTCGACAAGGATTACTTTAGGAAGGTTCTTCAGAACCACCCGAAGTTGATGCTCTTCTGCTAGGGTGCAGGTGTGGAAGTACACCGATTTATTGGAAGTAACTAGTTACCTTGCGATAGGTGTTACACGATCCCCCCCGAATGGGTTCTCACCTTGTCGTGGCGGGGGGGTTAGATGCCGATGAGGGGCTGCCGATGATAGGCAGCCGGCGCCTGGTGGGGTCGCGCATGTGTGCGTGAGCGTTCCCGTGGCTCTGCCAACATGCGACGATGGCGGAACACCATGGGGTTTTAGTCGGTGCAAGTCCGACATAACCCGTCCTTCCCCCCGTGAAGGCGGGTATGCGTTAGGCATTTCCCCAATGAAAAAAAAAGGTATTACATGTTACAAGCTGGGTCTTGATTCGTAGTGGAGATTGCATTGAAGGGGACATTGTTGGACAAGGCCGACGAAACTTGCGGCCATTTATCTTTAACCTGAACGAATATAGGCGGCGGAAGGGGAGCAGACAGGGAGGCAGCAGGGAGCAGCTGCAATTTTGTATTTGAATAGTACAGTTTTGGTTTTGAATTGAATTTTCCAATTACCGTCCACTTTCACGAGCATTTGCTGCATAATAAACTATTAATATAAAATAAACATGAAAACTCAAAATATACACTGAAATTACAAAATTCAATAAAAACACTACAACCACTTTTCGAGTTGGCGCCAAAAGTCCAACCAGGCTCCATCCTTATGGCTATTGACTTGCGTTCCGAATCTGGTCACATTGATCCAACATACATCATCTAAAAACAAATTCGAAACAAAAATATAAACTACGGATTTTATTTGTATTTGTCGCGTAAATTAATTTGTATATAAGTTCATATTTAATAATAACAGGGTTACAGAATAAATACAAATATCTAAAACAGGGTGAGTTTTTGAACAAATTTTACGTATTTACTAAATGTGCTGTCATTCTGTCAATGTCATGAATAAAATAAGTCGTAATCTCTTGGAACAAAATTATTCCAGTACAGAACATATGTAGTTGTGTTGCGTTTAACTAATAAAATTGACCTTGTCTTGTGTTAGTCGACCAGGTAGTCAAGTTTAATAGTTATTGTGACCGGTGTAAGGAAAAATAGTTACAGTCATATTCCCCTGGCAAGGGCAAAAGATCCTGTTTCTATTTTGTAAGTATTTTATTTATTTAATGTACACAAATGATTTTATGTATATAAAAACACATATTGTTATTAGTTTAGTCTGAAATTAATTACTACTTGTTAAACACATACTACATAAGGTTTTTTTTTTTTCAATTATGATTCATTTGACTCGAAATTAAGTGTTCTTGTATCATTCAATCTTTTAATATCCATTAAGTATATTAGCCTTTGTTTATTTAGTATCATATAACAAATGTTTCAAAACAACATCAATCTTTCGAATACTGTTCTAAAATAAAATTCAAAGGTCTTTATTCTGTATTTTACAAAAATAATTGTGAAAAAGTGAATTATTTATTCTTTAGGCAAAAACTAAACGGTTATATATAATAAAAAAAATTAAAGTTTTTCTTATATTAGATGTGAGTTTCTCAAAGCTTTGCAAAAACCTTGAAAACATTTATGAAGTCAATGTGGGGAAATATTAAATGGATTGAACCTTATTATTGGATATATAACATTCATTATATAAACATTCTAAACTTACTGTAATGAGTGGAAATAATGAAAAATATTGTCATTCTGAAATATTGAATGAATTTCCATTATCCACAGAATTTTTTTTTTTTCTACTCAGCGTGTTGACAGACTTTCCATGCAGTTTGAGGCAAGTCTACATACATACATACATACAGTCATGCCTCCTTCCAATTGGGGTAGGCAGAGACCACATCTTTCCACTTGCTACAATCCTGACACAACTTTAGCTTCTTCTACTTTCATTAGTGTTTTCACACACAATTGCCCAGTAGCAGGTACTTTTAATGTGACCTTTCCCAAGTCTATATAGTAACTTCATAACTTCTAAACAATAGGTCCGATTCAAATAATTTAAATTGGAATATATAATAGTTAGTATAATAGTTTATATATAAATAGTTTTATAGTCAAGGTTGATTATGTCATGTATATAATCAACCTTGACTATAAAACTATTTAGTAGGATAAGGATTAATATCATAATACGAATATCATCATCTTTCGATTCTACCCTGTGTTTTGATAGACTAATTTGAACAAAAAGCGGTTATTGTTACTTAACTATAATGGTTAGACATATAGCTTCGCGGACTTTCTTGTGAGTAATGATGAGTACTATGAAAATGTACATTATCTTATTTATCATCAATCGTTTTTGCAGCGCACGCCAAATATGACTTTTATTAGTAAATTTTTTGATACCTTTAGTTACATCATAGCAATTTTCGTAAGGGATATTACTTTTTTTATTAAAATTAAATATAACTCATAAGTTAAACGCTGATAATGTAGTTGTATATAGGTGAAAGAATTTTTAAAATCGGTTCAGTACTTTTTGAGTTTATTCATTACAACCAAACATACAAAAAATCAAATCTTTTCTCTTTATAATATTATATAATAGTTTAGATTTAAAGGAAAAAATATTGTATTACATATTAAAATGATGAGTTGCAATTAACAAAAACAATATTCTGAAAAGGTTGAAAATATCTGGCAAGACCATGCACTTGACAATCTTTCCTCAAGCTTGCTAGACATTCTTTCCGACTATTGATTTATAGCTTTCGAAATTTGCTGCAACTAATAATTACAAATTTTAGTAATATAAACAATTTCAACAGCAGAAATCATTAAGAATGTTTTAATTACTAATGTAACCACAAAAATTCATGAAAATCCTACAATATTCTGTTTTTAATATTTTTTTATCATGAAGAGTCACACTCAGTGTACATGGCAGTACATTTTAACCCTATAAATCTACTGTAATCAACATCTATGATTCTCAGTTGGACCTAGTGTGACAATTACATATTTTTGGATTACATTGTAATATGGATAGCTATTTCAAATCAGAAGTTACAGCCTCCCAACATTGACCTTAGGTCAAAATAGGATATACTTTGTTACCATAATTTAAAAACATCAATAAATTTAATTTTGTTTTTTCTACTATATAAATGTACTAAACACAATCCTTGTCTACATTTGATAGTCATTCTAACTGTACCTTACAATACAATACATTTTGCTCAATTGTGGTTTGAATACGCTACAACAGTATTTTTAGTCATATAAAGTGCCACATCCTGTTATTCCTTACCATAGAATAACAGTTTATTTTAAATTGCAAGTATATATTATTCTCCTACTATATGTTTACTAATAATTAATACTATTTGGCTAAAAAAATCTTATGCTTCGTTATCAGCATATTTGCTTGCCAAATCATGGAACCCGAATTGAAATACCAAACCACAGTTATTATCTAATAAGATTCCTATGCAGGAATCTGTCTATGTAGGTACCACCCGAGGGCCACTTATTCTGCAATAAAGCAGTAGTGTGCAAACATTACTGTGTTTTGGTTTGATGGGCACAAAGAGCTAGTGTAATACTAGCTCTTTGTGAGATATGAGACTTAGAACTGATGTCTCAGAGTGACGGACGCAATGTGATGCTGCACAGATTATTTTTTAATTGGTAAATTGCAACATTGCCCATAACAGAAGATGTGTCACCCAGAATATTTATGTTGCTAACACATCGTTCTTAAAAACATCGATGTTAGGAGACATCGAAGTTCGACGACAAACATCGTTAATAAAAACGATACATCTCATCATTTTATTTTTCTCATCCATCACACTCACACATATTAAAACGTGGTTAGTTTTCATAAACATAAAGGAACTAGATTTACTTATTCAATACAAATGTAAGTACGTAGAACTTTCTCTCGTATCGGTGGGTGCGTTTTACAGACATACATTTCACATACACAACTCAACCACACCCGAAAAGCAACAATTTGTTTTTGCCCAAATGTTGGCTCCGCCTAGGAATCGAACCCACGACCGGCGGCGCAGAAGTCAGGTACGCTAACCACTAGTTTGCCACGCTGCTCCAATGCGGACTTCACATGTCCTCGGATATACAGGTTTCGTCACGATATTTTCCTTCACCGCTGAGCAAGTGGTTAATCAGCACTTCTAACCTCTAAAATTCTAGAACAATTTTAGAGGTACCGGCACCGGGGATCGAACTCAGGTTACTCGCTTACTATGAAACAAAAGGCGACCCGGCTGGCCCCTGAACTTCCACGTCTGACCAGTGTTTAACCCAAAACCTTAGCTAACTCCCAATTAACTAGACCACAAACAACAAAATTGATCATATAAATAAAAATATTTAAGGAATGAAAATAATTATTTATTTGGACGTACAATTTTTGAAATGGAGTTCAGGAAGATACATTTTAATAGAAACTCACATTTGTAAACAAGTATGTAATAATAATGACTGAGCACGAACGGAATGAATGGACGTGTCGACGTTTGACACTTTTGCTGTCGATATGTCGGCGATGTATCGGAATTCAAAACATCGATGTTTGTGAAAATTACATTGATGTTTAGCAAACATCGGTGTATCGTTTGCATCCCTAATTGTATCGGGATTGCCCCATGGCTATTATACTTCACCCAACATAAGTCTTAGATCAGATATAGGAGATTTAGTGTTTGGAAGCCCAAGAGAGAGCCCCTGTACGACAGTGAAATATATCCAGAGTAGATGAAATCTTCTAGTTCTGAACAAGAACTAGTTGCTGTGGTTAAAATCTGACTGACTGATGAATTTACGGTTGAAATTTGACAAACAAAAATTGTACAATAGATTTTTTTTTATTAGATAATGGGACAAGACGAGGAAAGCGTTTCACAAATGCTGTATCAACCAGAACGTTTCTGTATGGCACCACACTGCACCAGCCTCATATGCCCAATGATTACACTAGCTCTCAGTGTCCTTCCGACCTAGATTGTAATGTTTGCTACTGGTTCACGGTGGAATAACTAGCCTGAGGGTACCTACCTAGACGGATTAATGCATAGAAATCCTACCACATAAAGTAACATCCTATTAATGTTATCTTCCTATCATTTTTAAGAGTGTTTGAGAGTGTTTTTTAGCTGGAAAGGATTCACAATTTTGCCCCAGTGTGAGTTGGAGGTATTACATTTACATTGTTTTTATATATTTTTTTTCAAACATGGAGGCACTGTTTATGTAACATTATCGCATTAGAATATTTCGCCTTTGTAAAACTGTAGTCACTTGAGGTCACCTAAAGTGAAACAGTAGAATTCCACAGATAAAAGCGACTGTATCCCCAGTAGTTTATCACAATTTATTTATGTAACGGAAATCGCCCACAGTAACCTCTAGAAGTTATTGTAGTGATTACATTATTGTGCTAGTTTAAGAAAATTTATGCAAAGAAAACTGAGCACTGAAATGATACAGACAACCAAAAAGTATGTTTACCATACGCCGCCTGTGATTTTGAAATGTGAGCGCTGTTACCGTCTCTTCAGTGGCGTACTCGTATCACGATATTTGCACCATATTTTATTCCAATCAATGAGGTAGGTCTGTGTTGAGCACTGCACTATTACATTTACAGTTATCATTTAAAAAGGGTTTCTCAATTATAAATGTTAGCGGCATATCTGATCATTACTGAAACTTTAATTCAATCTATTATGTCACAAAGTAAATAATTGTGAATATTATGTAATGTTATATATGTAGTCTAAAGTCACCAACATAGCCTTTCGAGTTGGCAGACTGTGACAATGAACTGGACACATCTGTCGCAGAAGTGACTACCGCCACTTTTACGGAAACGTATTGTGGGGCGTCCCTTGGCTAGATGGAGAGTCGACCTGCGCAAGGGGGATAGCAGCAACTGGATGCGTGAAGCCGAAGATCGAGCTAAATAGCGCCTATTGCGAGATTTATATATCCAGGAGTGGAATGCCGCAGGCTAATGATTTGTATTTTTCTACATAATCACCATCAAGTTCAATACACTTTTGCCACCTCCCTTTCCAAGCATTTAGACCGTTAAAAAAAATGATTCTTCCTTAGAGTCAAAATATGCGTCTACAGCTGCTTTGACCTCGTCGTTTGTCGAAAATCTTTGACCTCCCAAGTGCTTTTTTAGGTTAGGGAACAGAAAGAAGTCTGATGGTGCCAGATCAGGTGAATACGGCGGATGCGGTAACAGTTCAAAGCCACAGTTGTGAATTCCAGCCATTGACTGTACTGACGTGTGAACACGGGCGTTATCTTGATGAAACAGGACTTTTCTTCTGAGCATTCCTCGACGTTTTTCTTTTATTTCCTCTCGTAAACGACGTAGTAAGGTGCAGTAGTAATCAGAGTTTATAGTCTGACCCCTTTCAAGATAATCAATCATAATCACACCTTTCGAGTCCCAGAATACTGAAGCCATCACCTTATTTGCCGACAAAATCGACTTAGCCTTTTTAGGGGGTGGTGAACCAGGTCTTCTCCACTGTTTTGATTGTTGTTTTGTTTCCGGTGTACAGTAATGAACCCATGTTTCGTCCATAGTAACAAAACGATTCAAAAAATCATCTGCATCGGCTTCAAATAACTCCAAACAGTCGCGTGAAATAGTCAATAGCGTCCTTTTTTGTTCAACTGAAAGCAGTCGCGGAACCCACCTCGCAGACACCTTGTGGAAACCCAACTCGTTGACAATGATGTTTTGAGTTCGTTCATAAGAGATGCCTATAATCTCGGCTATCTCTCTAATTTTTAATCTGCGGTCTCCCATTATTAAATCAAGTACTTTTTTAATATTTTCGTCAGTAGTTGACATCGAAGGCCTTCCAGAGCGGGGTTCATCTTTCACACTCTCTCTACCACGCTTAAATTCTGCTATCCATTTTTTGACGGATGAATATGACAGAGCACAATCGCCTAATGTACTGACCATGTCATCATGGATGGCTTTTGATGATAGTTGATGAAATGTTAATTCAATATATTACGCACTATATTAACTTAGCACAAAAAACGGGCAAGTGCATAGCACTTGTATAGTGTAAAGTTCCGTAGTCATCTTGGCGCTGCGCATCTTTTTACTTAATTAAATTTTTTACTTAATTATTGCTTAATTTCATTAAGTAAACAGATGCGCAGCGACAAGCGCGTATTTCTGACGCTAAACAGACTAACAAACAAACGTAAACGTAAATTGACATTTTTGGGTTCTTTGTTGTCAGAATACAGAACCCTAATTATTCAAAATATCTCTCGCATGTTAGTATTGTTTCAAAGGCAAATTAAAGACGTTATAAAATAAACATTATGGGCTTCTAAAAAAAAAGTTACATCAAAACAGCTGTGCTCTTGGAAATTACTCAATGTAAAAAATGTTTCACAAATATAAAGCCCACATTTATCTTTGGAGGAATTAATATTTTGAAATGTATATCTAGTCGTATTATTTTAAAATTATTTGCCTGAACTTTGAATACAAATTCACTTATTAGCTCAAATATGTGTTTTTGAATGTAACCTACCATTAACAAGATATATACGCAAAAGGCCCATTCATTCTAAAAAAGTTTCTCATGCGTGAACAGTTCGCCATAAAGCCGTCTGACTTTGTGAAGAATAACTTCCTTTCGAGTAATCTGGAAGCCCAGTGGGCAACCGAAGAACAATTATGGCATTTCGCCAGCCGCAGTTTGTGTATATCGAAGACGAATTGAAAACAGAACACGTTTCATTATTCCTGCAATAAAAGTCTAAATTGATGTTGAACACATAATAATTACAACTGTAATTATTTTGTGTTCAACATATACTATACTAATAATTACAATTCTTCAACATATACTATTTTTTCAACATGTTTCTTCAACATATACTTCAACATATACTAATAATTACAATTGTTTTTTTTACTGTGCTCATTGAAATAAAAACAAACTTTTAGTACTTATCTTCCAGAACGATAATAGCTGTGCTTGCCGTAAGTTGAAATCAATGATACAAATTATCAAATATTTTTCTGTGGGTCTCTTTCTATCCCAGGATCTAAGGAGTAGCTCACAAGAATCCGTCTAGGTAGGTAGGTAGGCCACCCCAGGCCAGTTATTCTGACGTGAAACAGTAGTGTGTTTCGATATGAAGGGCACTGAGAGCTAGCGTCATCACCGGGCATATGAGACTTAAGAACTGATGTCTCAGGATGACGGGCGCAGTTTGGTGTCACACAGACATGTTCTGGGTGACATAGCATTTGTTATGACTCCCATAGATTGCCACAAAACACGATCCTGAGCCTCCTGCATCCATCGACTTCCCGCAAAACCGTGCAGGTCGTCGCTCCATCTAGTGGGAGGTCGCCTTACACTGCGTTTGCCGGAACGAGGCTGCCACTCGAGCCTTTCTTCCCCAACGGTTATCGGTTCTACGATCTATATGGCCGGCCCATTGCCACTTCAGCTTGCTAATCCGTAGAGCTATGTCGGTTACTCTAGTTCTACTGCGGATACTGCGGATTTTGACGACCGCGTGGCCTAGTGGTCAGAGTACCTGACTTCTAAGCCGCGGGTCTTGGGTTCGAATCCCAGCCGAAGCCAACATTTGTGCTAAAACATGAATTGTTGGTTTTCGGGTCTGGTTGTGTTGTGATTGTCCCCGTGTTTCTGACACTGCATCCTAGCCTACCTCCGATCTTATCGCACCAGCGTTACATCGGGCGCGGGTAGGTTGGGACCAGTGAGTGCCTCTGTGTTTGCGCGTACACTTGTGGCACTATAATATCTCCTGCGCAGTTGATGGCTCTCGACAGTAGACGGAAGTTGTCGCCGTGGTCGAAATTGGCTAGGAGAACATCATCACTGCGGATAACGTCATTACGTATTTTATTTTATTTTATTCAATGTAATTAATTTTTAACACATATTATAATATAAATTTTAGATTCCTCGCTTGTCCATGCAAACTTTTACTATGCCAAATATCACACTCCTCCGTGGTCGCAATATGCTTAAAAATAATATCATATAAATAAGTGCAAGTACTGTAGTAACAGTTGTTGTAGTTTAAAAAAAAAACCATGTGTACCATATAACAAGAAACATATCATGTTTATATTAACTCCAAGCGGATTGCTGCATTACATACATCCCGGTCAGAATGTATCTGTTATACGAAGTCAATTACTGCCAGAACAACTTTGCTTAGTGGAAAAATTTCTAGTGTTTCTAGGAAGTTGAAAAAAAGACAAGGACTACCAATCGTTTATGGTAATGGACACGTTTATAAAGCACATTGATCCTTTATCAGAATCATTACGAATGACCAACTCTCAAGGGTATACCATAACTACAAAGAACCGGTTATTTCTCACGGTCGCCAGCAATTATTTGTCATTCGTAGATGACATAAACTAAAAAATATGGTATTTGTACGTTTTTTGGATTTGGCGAGAACACCATTGTAAACTAATCTTTGAAAATTGCTTTTTTCTATTTTCAATGGCCACTCGCCGTTACGGCTTGGGCAACTTTTGTATGCCAAGTCATTCAAAGGTTGCCCCAATCCGTAGCTAAATAATCGGATTAATTTATCTGCATCCGATAATGCTCCAAGGGCCAGTAAGAACGCCATATCACACTTACTAATCTTTGCGATGTGTTTTTAAGAAAACAATATTGTCTCAAAATGTTGTCTTACATTTATCTTTTTCTTACAAAAATGTTATTTTTGGCAATTTCTTAGTTAAGAAGATATAGACGATACGTGTCCGGCAGAGTAAACTAGCACTTCTTTCTTACCGAGGTGTCGTAAGAGGCGACTAAGGTAGTGTACGGATAGCCTTTATTCGTTCAGAATAATACCATGGTATGCAATGCTGTCACTATACTGCTCGTGGAAACGCAATGTAGAGTAAGAACTTCTTGACTCGTACCATAATGTCGGCGACATGTTTCGCCTTCCGTCATGTTTTTGTTTCCTGCGGGGTCAAAAAATAGGCTGCGAGCGTGGTCTCTGCCTACTACTTGTATGGGAAAAACGCTTTACTGTTTGTATATAAGAAGATATTTCCCGAAACTATTCTATCTACAGAAGTTCGAGCATATTATTCTATGTGACGCTCTTAGACGAAATGTAACAAGTTCGATTTGAATTTGACATTACACTGATATCATCTGTCCTTGTGTAAGTTACACTGTTTCGGGTTAATACAATTGCCAATGAAGTTCTAACAATTGATCCATCTATTAGTTCAGTATTGCGGCCTATCATTTATTCCCACGAATACATTCATATTAACTACATGTTTTTTCTTGTCTTACTATGCAATGACTCTGCCTTTTAATGTATACAAATGATAGTAAAAAAATATTTGCTTCGCTCGATATTCCCGATTATCCCAGTCTTGGCTCTCATCCAAGCCATGGGAACAGCGGTACTTTATCGCATTAGTACAAATTCAATCAGTTCACGCTTCGCTTAATCCGTTCGCTTAGTTTGGGCGCCTCTAAAGATTTGCTTCTACTCCTTTACTAAGATGAGATAAGTTGGCTTGGTTATTGGTATATAAACCTTATCTCAGAAACTACTTGTTCGATTTGTATACAATATTAGCTAAAGTGACTCGTATGTGCGTCATATATTTATGTTTAAGTATTAATTGGCTATTATAGTACTGAGCAACATACGAGTATTATATCAATTTATATAGAACTGTAATAATCAAAGTATCATCACGGTGGAAAAATATATAATATGAAGACGTATTAATTCCTTAGATATTTTACTGATGCATGTGTTGAGCTAATTAAACATAGTACCGACCCGGAGCCAACATTTGTCCAGAAACACAAATTGTTGGTTTTTGGGTCTGGTTGTGTTGTAATTATCCTAGTATCTCGGACACTGCATCCTAGCCTACCTCCGATCTTATCCCAAGAGCGTTACATCGGGCACGGGGGAGTCGGGACAAGTGAGTGCCCCTGTTGTTGCCCGTCACACATGGCACTATAATATCTCCTGCGCAGTTGATACCTTCCGGCAGCATTCGGAAGTTGTCGCCGTAGTCGAAAATCGGTCAAGAGAACATCATCATCCTTTGCTTAATGCTTAGAAGTCACTAGATGCGTATGTTATCTACCTGAAGCCCTTCGATTGTGTTCACCGTGAAAAATAAACTATGACGTAGTTTCCTTCTCTCGGTGAATATTACGACATAAGAAATATTACATACCTGAGCAACAGAACGCAGGTAGTTATTATTAAAGATGCTAATTCTTTCCAAGTGGCAATACGTAACAGTGTGTATGTAAATGGGTGTCCCACAAGGCTTGCTACTATGCCCGTTCCTTTTTTATTTACATTTATGACTTATTTAGAAGATGCTGTATTGATGAATAATTAAGATGTATTATCAATTCCCAGAATCAAAAAATCGTGTTGTAGTCTAATAAAAAAAATGTTTTTTTGACAATGTTTTAATGTTAGTGATGAAGTTTTGATGATAATGTTTGCAAATTCCTTTAAAATTACAATAAAATTAAATGTTTCATATTTACAACTTCAAATCACTATACACCAAAATATCTTGACTCATGACCTCAATGAATCGTATACATATCTAAAGTAGCTAATGGACTAAACTGCGTCATATTTGAGTTATGTTATATATGATATATGATACGTTCACTGTTTTGTAAAATTCCTGTTTTTATTGAATAAAGTGACGAAACGAGCAAAATGTTCACCTGACTGGTAATTCACCTGGTAAGTGCAACGTCTGACTATAACAAATACTGTCTCACCCAGAACATTTCTGTGTGACATCACACAACGCCCATCGCCCTGAGATATAAGTTCTTAAGTCTCATATGCCCAATGATTACACTAGTTCTCAGTGCCTTTCCTTCAAACCGAAACCCAGTTACGTTTGCACACTACTGCTACACGGCAGAATAAATGTCTCTCAGACTGTAGAGACAGTTATTCGGCCGCCTACCTGGACAGATTCCTACATAAGAATCCTAAATGTTCACTGATCAAATGAAACAGTTCACAACAATAGAGAAACAGCATACCTACGAGATACTCGTAATAGAACCTATGTGGTGCGGCCTAGAACCATTGACCAAAGTTGTATAGTGGTATTTTGACACTTACCTGTCTAGGGGTGACTCGTGTAGCAAAACTCAGGGAGTGCTTGTATGGACTCTAGTGGTAATACGGGATGTAGATTAGTTAATTTGTCTCTTATATTGTCACTGCCTTACAGTGGACATACTTGTAGACATGTTATGAAAATTTAATTATTTCGCCGAACACAGCTTTGTACTTCATATTTACGCGGAACCGTAGATAACGTTTGGAACGTTTACCATTACGTATGACTTAACCGATCTATGATCTCATTTACAAATTACTCTGTCTTATCTCGCTTGTTGTGAACAAACAGTTCACAGTAGCAAACTATAAAATACTCTGCTACAATTAACAAATTGTGTTTGTGCGCAGTTCGATAATTTTTGTGTTTTCCTTCAGTTTCAGTTCATGTATTTCTAAATATTTTGGAATTAGTTTGTGGTCATTATTCAGTTTGTATGGTGGCAGCAAAAGAAATTATCAAACTACTCCTGTAGGTAACACGAATAAAGAACTAGATTGCATTACCATTTATGTAAATTACTCTTTGTAACCTCTTTAAAAATGTTTGCGATTTCATTCTCCGTGAAAATTTCATTTCATATTTCGGACTCGACATCTATAGCAAATATGGTGTTTCGTACTCGAGCAAAATTTTTCCTCCTTAAAGAATCTTCGTGGAATTTCGCAATTGGAAAAATGAAATTGTATGTAGTGACTGGATATGCCTGCAAATCTGCGGAAATGCTCAAGATTCTGACTTTAGAATATTTTTATTTATTATCTTCGCACCACAACCTAGTAGGGCTGCCCGTGCAATAACAATTAAATAGGAGTTCAAATTTTAAACGCACTGATAACCGGTTTTGGAAAAATCCGTCAAAATAGTTATTGTTGCGTAAAATGTGCCGTGTGGTAGCGGCTTAAGAGAATCTACCACTCCATCTCATCCCGTGGGTGTCGTAAAAGTCGACAGAGGGAAAATAAAAAACAGGAAATGGCAGCAGCATCTTCCTTGAACAACTGAATAAAAAAACTGCGGTTGCCAACCCGCCTACACGGTTGGTGTCAACTATGGCAAAATCTCCCCAAAATGAAAGTTACAAACTTTGTGTTGTTTGTTGAGGTTCTAGTATATAAAATTATTTATATTAAATTCTTAGATTACTAAGCTATGTTAATGTGTCGTAATCGTAATTAGAGAACACCAGATCTATTATTGGTACCTTTACGAATGTGTTCTTGCTGAAATAACTACACAAGTAAAACGCCGGCTACAGCCAGTGTTTAAAAAAATCATAATATGAAATTTTCATCATCATCATCATTTAAGCCTCCAGCCAGTCCATTGCTGAACATAGGCCTCCTCCATAGATAACCACAAAAGTTTGTAGCTCTCATTTTGGGGATTTAGCCATAATTGCCACGCTTGGCAGGCGGGTTGGCAACCGCAGTTTGTTAATTCAAATATTTCAGGAGGATGCTGCGGCCCATCTTCTGATTTTTATTTATAATATTACTATCTGAAGCCCGAGACTGCGACCGCGTTCTTAAAAATACGGTGGGAACTCTTTTAATTTCCGGCCCTATGTCCGTTTCCAGGATGCAAACTATCTCTGTGCCGAATTTCGTCAAAATCGATTCAACGGTTAACCCGTGAATATAGGAGAGATTTATAATATTAGTATGTATATAATATTCTAATATTTCTGTATAATCCCTAGTTTTCCAATGCAGCGTATATCCAGACAATTTTGTCAAATCTCATTTCACATCCATAAGGCCAAAGCGAGAACACGCCGGAGATTTCCGTCGTTATAAATCCCGGCACGCGACATCCTCACTTTACACGCGCCACATCCCGGCAAACCGTGAATTTCTGCACTGAAAACCCGACTGTGATACACGGTTCCCGGTGTTTTAAAGTACCGTAACATTACGACAACTGTTTGCGACTTGTCTGTAATTGGTTGGTTTTCTATGTATAGATACAACCATTAGATGTCATTTTTTATTTCCGTTCCTACATTTTCACGGAAGGTTCATGATGTTAGTGTGTAATTATAGGGCAATACAAGATTTCCACTTATATTTCTAATTCCCCGTTTGCCGATTTTAGTGAAGCACAATACCTTCCAGTAAATAACCTTTTCCTTTTTTTTTATTGGGCAAAAGTGACGAGACGAGCAAAACGTTCTCGGTAAAGAATATTTTTTTAAATTGTTTTTTTTTAAACTTTACTGACCAAAGCATGCATAATTTAAAAATCTTTGTAAGTCAATTAAACAGGACATTCTTCAGTCTCTTTTGCCCAGTAAATACACTAGCTCTCAGTGCCCAAAATTATGTATTTACTGGCGGTAGTATCCTATTCAAAAATCCGTCTAGGTAGGTACCACTCCAGAGCCAGTTATTCAGCCGTGAAGCAGCAATGTCCAGGCATTACTGTGATCGGTTAGAAGGGCACTGAGAGCTGGCGTAATCACTGGGCACATGTAACTTAAGAACTGATGTCTCAGGGTGACGGGCGCAGTGTGGGGTCATGCAGTTTTTTTCAGCATTTGTTATGGACAAACGTTGCACTTACCATCAAGTGAACGTTTTGTTCGTCTCGTCACTATTTCCAATAAAAAAAATCATGTAACACCGCAGTGCCAGTTACTCTTCCGTTAAACAGTGGTGTACAAACACCACCATTTCTCGGTTTGTGCGGCACTGAAACTAGTATAATTATAGAGCTTATAAGGCTCGAGAACCGATGTTTCATGGTAACAGACATGGTGTAAGCGTAGTGCGGTGTTTCTAGGTGAGACAGCAACTGTTCTGGACAAGCCAGGCACTTTCCATCAGGTGAGCGATTTGTACATCTCGTCACATCCACAATACGTTTCACTTGCACTGACTGTGCATCATCCATACTATTGTGTAGATCTAGTGTTGAATATTCTGATACTCACAAACAATGCATCTGTAGTGACTAAGCGCGCTTTACCCACGTAAGCGCGCGTGTGCGTGTGGGTTCCCCATATTTTATGCCAAGTTGCCCACACGCTAAGATTCCACATACAAAAACACCCATACCGAGGACTCTGTAGGTAATACGAATATTTGTTGCGGGAAACGAACTCGTAACCTAAAGCACAAGTTAATCGCACTGTTACTGCGCCAATGGAGCCGTTAAAACAGATTCATTTATTGCACAAATTTATACGACCAGAATTCAAACTCAGCACTCTGCATTTTGTAGTTAGGTCACTAAGGGCCGGTATTTCAATCGCTCCTTATCTAGGTTTAAGTTTGACGCTGTCACTAACTGTCACTTACGTGTATTTCAATTCAGGATTATTACTAAGTGACACTCAAAGTATTCCTTATACGGTTCCAGGATAAGGAATAGATGCAGTACGACTTAAGTGTCAATCCTGGATTTATTATGTTGCCAATTGTATTTTCGTTGATTATAGTAATAAAAGTATTAAAAAAACAAGTCTGTATTTGAAAAATTCTAGAAAACAGATTACCATTTCTACAAAATATTATACATTTATTTTAACTGGTTATTATATTTGAACATGGAAAGCGTAGTAAATTATATTAATTGTTATAATTGCAACAATGTCTAAACTCCTTATATTGTGTAAAGTTCTCTCACGCGACGGGCAATCAATTAAAGAAGTTACAGAGCGTTCAAAATCGATTCTTGCGAACTGCCACCGGAGCCGGTTGGTATCAACGCAATGTAGATCTTCACAGCGACTGTGAAATGCCTTTAATCTCTGAACACTTCAGAGAATTATCACGGCGGTTTTTCGAAAAAGCCGCGGTTCATTCAAACCCGCTGGTGGTTAAAGCAGCAAATTACCGACCAAACAGAAACGCGACCGAACGCAAACGTCGCCCGCGAAACGTGCTAGACGACACGGACGTCTCAGCTCTTCCTGACCACGATACTGTCAGTCACGATCCAGGCCACACTGTACACTCAGTCAATAGCTTTAATATAACACGCACCACGACGCGCGACCGCCGTAGAGAGCGGCGCGCAATAGTCAATAATCACATCGCGTACACAAGATTCACCCGTGTTCCAGGGCGGTTCTCACCGCCCAGAGTTACCGACACACAAGTCGACAATCCGAATGGACGCGCGCAGCCTCCTTCGGACGGTCAGTAGACGACTTAAAATGTTTAAGATTTTCGAAATCGCGAAAGCTCGCAGCGAACGCAACACAGTCCGAACTTCGAGGGTTTTGTAGGAGTTTTTATTTATTTATTTATTTATGTTTGGGTCAAACCAAACCTGGCACACGGGCCCCTGGCCCGCGAGCACAGTATCCGATGAAGCTGTAAAAGCCGAGAAGGCTAACAGCAATTACATCACCGAAAATATATATATGTGTAAAGTTTTTTGGATGTTACGAAAATTACAAAATTATTAATTTTCCTCTTAATAATTTTTTCGTGATATTTCAAAAAAATTCCATTGATTTATAAGAATCTATATATTAAGCACAAAATATGTCACTATAAGACTATAACCTCCAAATCGAAACATTTCCAAATGCCAAAATGGCGCTACTGTCCATACAAATATTTGCGTTGAATGTGTGTGCTAACTGAATCTTGCCATAATGTTGTCCATGCTGCTACTTAACTTAAGGTATGGAATAGATTGAATGAAATGGAAGCACAGCCCCAAAAGTGAACCTTAGATTAAATGTGAATCTTATCCTAAGGTAAAGAATAGGGGACGATTGAAATACCGGCCCTCAGCCACCTAACATTGTGTCAGTGAAGTCTGTAGAAAACTATAACTAAATGCTGACAGCTAAACTTTACCTATCTTCGGCCATATATTTCAACAACCGAAAATCTATCATTGAATCCATAGTGAAGTGTTCCAAAAGATATTTCGAAACGATGTAGAAATATCGAAAACCAATAGACAATGAACGTCATCATCTACAAGTACAGTCGTTTACAACTGTAGTATGGCAGTGACAGGGTTGCCGTTAAAATGGCCGTTACGGACCCGAGTGATATACGAGCTACTAAGTGTCTCCACGCCGCTGTCACTTCACGTGGAGCAAAAAGATAAAAAGCATTCCGAAATACGATTCACAAGTGGGCTGGAGAAATGGATAGAATATCGCCGAGCACGGCTTTATGCCCGGCAATATATCTCTCGTATCTCTATCCAATTTCTGCTCTATGGCGTGTAATATCCCACAGCGATCCTTTTAATTTTTGCCTCGGCCTTTAATTTCAGACCATTAATTCCAGTCTTATAACCATATATTTGCTGGAAAAGATTTTTTCTAATCCGCAAAGATAATTAGATAGTATTTTTGCCATGTTATTGTGTGTGTAACTTTTATTTAAATAGTTAAATGTGTTTGTGTTTAATCTGTATTTTAAGCGGACAATATATATTTCTTAATTGTGAACAAGCAAAGTTAGAACAACATTCAGCATGGTGTTTAATGGAAATAAGGTACGAGTACAAGATGCCGATTCACTCTTGCCTGGAAGTTACTCTTGGTTGTCATTTTATCTACACTAATGACATTATGCTTGTGCATTTTGTATTGATCCTAATTTTACTCGACAATGACACTTATTTTACTACATGGTACGATTTAGAAGTCAGCAGCTTATGTAGTTTTTAAATTATAAACGTTCAAGACTAACTAACAGAAAAAAAATCACATCCGATTTTCTTTAGTAAGAGAATGTCAAGAAATTGAGGAACCAGTATTTGAAACAATTTTGATATATTATACACATAATATATTGTTTCACTAATTTTAATAAGGAAATAACATTGTTCAATACTAAACTTTGTTACATACTTTACCTTCGTGTTTATTAAAGCACCATTTTTAGGAACAAATTCTATGCTGATACTGAGCTCTAGCTGGGCGCTCGCCTTAAATATCATAGTACGCGAACCCCGGTCGGCACCACTAAAATTGCTCTACAATTGTAAGTGCTGATTTACCATGTGCTCAACAGTGAAGGAATATATCGTGAGGAAACCTGCATGTCTGAGAAATAAAAATACTTCGTCAACATGTCCGTCAACCTGTATTAGAGCAGCGCGGCGGACTCTTTCCGGCTCCAAAACCCTCTCAAAAATAAGAGACCTGTGCTCATTTATAGGCTGGTTAATTTACTATTACTTTACAATGCTGTGAAAAAAACATTAAGTTTCCCACAACTTGTTCTTACTTGTGTAAACATGCCTGCGCATATGAAGAATTTTATTTTCAAGACAGTTTTGCAACGAAACAAAACAATTGGAGATTTTTTTTTTTCAATAAATACCAAAACATAAGTCTTATGTCCTTACAGTCAATATGTAGTGTATACAGTTTCACAAGTATACTCAAAAAAGAAAATGACAAATAGCAGCAGCGACTGGAGACGGCTATTTGTCTAGTCGAGCGTCGCACTACAAAACGACGTAATAATGTGCGGCAGCTTAACTTGCCAACATTTTGCCAAGAGAGCGATTTAAAACTTGACCGACCACGATGTCGCAGCTTTGCCGAGCAACTTCAAATTAATCTAACTCGTTCGGTTACAAGCTTTGAATAAAAAAGAGATTTTATTCTGTTTAACGTCACTTTGTAAAATAACGTAAAGGAAATTGCTATGGTGTGCCACTTTTTGCCGTGTAGTGGCAACATAAGAGAATCTACCACCCAATCTCATCCCGTGGGTATCGTATAAGTCGACAGAGGGAAATTGAAAACCTGGAGATGGGTAGCAGCATTTTCCTGGAAAATCTGAATAAATAAACTGCGGTTGCCAACCAGCCTGTTAAGCGTGGCAAACAATGGCAAAATCCACCCAAAATGAGAGCTATAAACTTGTGGCAATCTATGGAGGAGGCCTATGTTCAGCAGTGGACTAGTGATACGCTAAAATAATGATGATGATGCTACTTTATTCTCACATAATATAACCTTTAAGTATTGATCACATACACATTGATCACATTGTCGACCGCGTGGCGTAGTGGTTAGCGTACCTGACTTCTGCGCCACCGGTCCTGGGTTCGATTCCCAGCCGGAGGTAACATTTGTGCAAAAACACAAATTGTTGCTTTTCGGGTCTGGTTGTGTTGTGCATGTGAAATGAATGTTTGTAAAACGCACCCACGATACAGGAGAAAATCCTTGTGTGGGGCTTTGTTTATAAAAAAAAAAAGTTTTTATTCTTTTTTGTAGACAATAAATCTTCTTTGCGATATTTTTCATCATCTCATTGCCCTATGCCCAACGCTGCCACATGCGTCTATCGGTCTTCCGCAGACTTTTGGATTAAGTGACGAGACGAGCAAAACGTGCCCTGTGCGCAATGTGGTGTCACTCCGTAATGTTCTGAAGGGCACTTTATTTGTTATGGGCAGACGTTGCACTTACCATTTGGTGAACGTTTTAGTCGTTTCGTCAATTTATCCAATAAAAAAATAGATTTATTTGTTCCAGAATTAGAGCCCTATTGTTTATAAAAAATTGCCATAATGATGCATTAAATGGAAGCCTAATTGCAAATTATCGTGCGTTGAATTTTACTCCACCCTTCTTAGGGTGGCGTAAATTGCGTGACTTCGATAACCCCGACCCCCCAGTTTCACTGACCTTTGCCATTCCGACACGCCCTTTACCTCCCGACTTCGACGCCCCATCTTTATAATCTGATTTCCTTTGATTCAAGATTGTGAACAAAATATATGAAAAGAATTCAACAACTCCAAAGTGGTTTATTGTACTGTATTATCACTGTGACTTACATTGTTAAGAAAAGTAGTATGATTATTTTAATAATATGTGTAATACTTATAGCTTCTTATAATAATATCTAAGCTCTGTGCAATACCTACTTGCTGAATCATAAGTCATGTTATCGAATTCCAGCAAACAACAAGATTTATGAAATAGCTAAATAAAATAATAAGGAAATTAAAGGACGAAATGAGCAACAAACAATAGAAACTAAATCAGTCATTATATTTGTGGTGGTAATATAAAATTTGTATTCGCTTCTGCAGCTGCATTACCTAATTATTTATTTATACATATAATAAATTTATTTCGAATTACTTATATATTGTATATATGTATGCATCTGTTATATATGTATATATATTTTTTAATAGTTAATCTATAGATGATGACTTTGTGTTGATTTCATTAATAAAATAAAATAAAAGTTATTAATTTCACGTTTCCCCAGTCATATCGCTTTATAAGCGTTACATGGAATGCGGGAAGTAAAAAAACGAGTGTCTATGTTCTGTCCGCTTAAGCTATACCCTCCATAACATAGAGATCCGCAGAGCAGAGCAATTGCGTGCTGCATTGCACTCCACCTGTAACGCAGTCATTGACTTCCGCAGCAGTAACTGTTGTTTTTTGTACCGGATTGTACATCATACATACATACATACATATATCTACAGACAATATTATATCATCGTCATAATTCACGCCCATCACAAGTCCACTGCTGGATATGAGCTTCCCCCGTAGATTGCCACCATGCACGGTCTTGATTCACCTACATTCATCGACATCTCACAAAACCGTACAGGTCATCGTCCTACCCAAGGGTACCCTTGGGTAGGACGACGACCCTACAGTTTTTTATTTCTTTAATTTAACTCTTCCCGAAATAACTCTTGATACTGTAGCTGTAAATGACGATTTTATAAAATAAATATAGTTTAAGTCTACAGTCAAAAATATTAATTTCAATTAAGGCTTTTCATAGCATTTTCATTTACACCGATTCGCAAAGTTGCACCTCCTGAGAAAAACTAGCGAGAAATTCAGGGATCATTGGTTTTATTAACATTTATTACTAAGCCGCCATACTTGTTCACAATATTGAAGCTCGTCTAGCGATGACGTCTGCCTTACCACGTTGACCTATTATCATTAAAAAAAAGTCAAACGGGTTGCGAGACAATGCTTTCTAAACAATACAAATATTACTCAGAAATTATTCTTATTTACGATTTACCACTGACACATCACGATATCTCCGAAACTAAAAGACTTGAAATTTGACATACTCGTACATAATCCTTTTCTGACATAGACTCCCACAAAGAACGGATTTTACGATCATTTACTTCTAAATGTGTAAACGGACTGGTGCTGTTTTTCTCTATACAGATTCTGACATAACAATAACTTCCAAGCGAGGCGGGGGTGGGTGAGCTAGTATCTCATTAAAGTGTATATAAATTATGTTATTTAGATACAGTATTTTACCTTTCTATTGTTACATACATACATATAGCCTTTTTCCCATATACATATACAGAGGCCACACACGTAGCTCACTTTTTGCCACCGTGGGAAACGAGATTTGACCTAATAATAATTAAATGAAGGTACCCCGGATTAACTGTCATCGGGACATCTGTCACCTCAGTCCTCCCGTGACCATTGGCGCTATAAAGCGCTCAAAATGTCGGGTTATAAATAGTTTAAAATTAAACGCGATTAAATCCGGAAAATTAATTTTATTAAATGTAAAAATATTCGCGTAAATATAAGTAATCATTAGGTAGGTGCTACTCTACTCTGCCGGACACCTATCGGCTTATTACACGACATAACTATATTGTGTAATATAAGTAAAACGGATAGTTTTTACAGGTGGTAGGATTCCTGTATAGGAATCCGTCTAGGTAGGTACCACCCCAGGGCCAGCAATTCTGCCGTGAAGCAGTAGTGTGCAAACATTACTGTGTTTCGGTTTGAAGAGCACTGTGAGCTAGCGTAGTCACTGAGCATATGAGACTTAAGAACCTATGCCTCAGGGTGACGGGCGCAGTGTGGTGTCACACAGTAATTTTCTGGGTGACACAGCATTTGTTATGGGCAGACGTTGCACTTACCATCAGGTGATCGTTTTGCTCGTTTCATCACTTTATATAATAAAAAAAAAGTTACATGTACAAAAATACCATCCAAATTTCCGAGCTTTCCGGTAGATTTGCCAAAAAATTTTTTAATTCATACAAAGGGTTCGTATCTTGACAATTACGAACACAACAAAAAAAATCTGCCAAATTGGTCGAGCCGTTCTCAAGTGATGATTAGAAATGCGGCAATTGATATTGATTTACATAGAAGATGTTTGCCTTATTATTGTTTATTTTATACCGTATTAAGTTTACCTAAACGCCTAACTCAGTTCTATTTCTCTACACTGTAGCAATCCTAATTGCAACTTATTACTATGCCGCGCATACAAATCGTGGCACAACGTACAACAATTTGTTAACTATGCAACATCCACGAACACGGTAAACAAGATAGATATAGTTCAGACTTAGCCAACAAGTTCTCATAAGTCTGAGTCTGTAACTTTGATTCTCAAAACAAGAACTTTCGTGCGCTGTGCAAACGAGCTACGGAACGCAACGTTGCATTTCAGTTTTCAATAAAGGGAAACAACTTGCGCCATAATCCTCAAAACGTTTACTCACCTGCTAGAAGCGCAATAGTTGGTAACGAGGTTATATGAAACAGTTTCGAGCGAAATTGCTAAGGGAATGTACTCGGATGTCATAAAGTTTGGACGGAGCCGTCGGACAAGCAGCACCTGTGTTGGTTTTCATTACGTTATATGTCAGCATGTTATAGAAACGGTACAACTTCAACGCAACAATCACGAAATTAATATTGTACTAACGTTCACCTTGTAACCGACTTCAAAAAAGGAGGCGGTTCTATTTTCGTCTGTATGTATTATTTTTATGTATGCTCGCCGATATTTTCGTCAGTTATGGATGAATTTTCATTATAAAGTAAATAAAGTTTCAGCCTATAAATGTCCCACTGCTGAGCACAGGCTTCCTGCACATGTCTTCGAAATATTTTTTATTTCTCAGACATGCAGGTTTCCTCACGATGTTTTCCTTCACCGCCGAGCACGTGGTGAAACAGCACTTAAAATTGCAATTAACAATTTCAGTGGTGCCGGCATCGGGAATCGAACCCAGGTCACTCGCGTACTATGAAATTTAAAGCGAGCGCCTAATTATATCAGCTTGGCACTAGTCCACTACTGATATAAATATAGGCCTCCCCATAGATTGCCACAAAGTTAGCAACCACGCTTGACAGGCGGTTTGGCAACCGCATTTATATATTCAGATGTTCCGGAAAGATGCTGCTGCCCATCTCCTGGTTTTAATTTTCCCTCTGTCGACTTTTACCGCACCCACGGGAAGTAAAGGGGGTCGTATATTTTCTTAAGCCGCCACCACACGTCACCATAAAAAAAATATTTTTGCGTTTTAAAGGGGTTACCGTAATGGTGACCCCACATAAAAATCCCCATTTTTTGGTTAAGTTGTCATGATGGCATCCATGACAAAATAAAAAAAACTTAAAATCACTTAAGCATGTTTGGAGCTGTGGCGTTAAAGTCGGTTTTTTGATTAAATAATTATGGAGATGGAGGTTATCAATACGTTTTTTTTGGAAACGGAAATTTCTGACGTAATAATAAAAAATTGCATAGCCCATAGATAACAACCCTAGAACTAACATAGTATTTCATTATAAACAACGGCTTATGAACAGATTATTGGACATAGGCCTCTTATATGTATAACATCACAAACGATTTGTCGTATTTATTTCACATATAAAAAAGTTCTTAAGTTTAAATTTTCAACTATACCCTTCAAGTAAGTCGCGGGTAGACATTTAAAACAATATTTTAAGTAGATTACTACTAAAATCTCATGCGTTCATGCAATTTATGTTTTCAGATTTACGATGAACTGGAGGACAACTTTAGTGGCGTTATCCCTAGCGCTTTATACAGATGCGTTCTCGAGTAAGTATTAAATAATTTTCTGAAATTGACGACCGTGTGACCTAGTGGTCAGTGTACCTGACTCCAACGCCGTGGGTCCTGGGCTCGAATCTCAGCCAATTCGAGTACCTACCTAGACGGATTCCTGCATAAAAAGTACGGTGGTAGGATTTCTATGCTGGAATCCGTCCAGGTAGGTACCACCCCAGGGCTAGTTATTCTGCCGTTAAGCAGTAACGTGTGCAAACATTACTATGTGTCGGTCACTGAAGGACACTGTGAGCTAGTGTATTCACTGGTACGAGATTTAAGAACTGATATATCGGGGTAACGGGCGCAATGTGGTGCCACACAGAAATGTTCTATGTGACAGCATTTGTTATGGGCAGACGTGCACTTACCATCAGGTGAATGTTTTGATGGTTCCGTCACTTTATTCAATAAAAAAAAATCATCAATGTGTTATAAAAATATATCCATTATTTTCCTTTTGCAACTTTTCTTCGTAAGATTCAATAGAACTTTTTCTACGCTTTACTATCAACAACCAAGTACACAAAGCGTATATAACATAATCAATAAGTGTATAATGAAAAAAAATATATAATACCTTAAACTGAAATTGTCACACGTATCTTTCTATAGATACATTCAGGCATTAACACACCAACAAAAAGAATGGTACTGACAAAATAATCGTTCACTTAACTCCAATATCAAAGGAATTCACAAGGAAACAAAAGTTTGTCAAAGTTATTGTCTCAGCGATACAAGCAAGATGAAAGATCATAGAATGTGTCCCTCGCATCTGCGGCTCGGCACGTACACTACACCCAAGATTCCCGTAAGATAACTACTCGAATCCATTACCTAATGCACACATAAACCCCGCTCGCAGCTCTCCAGCGAAGTATAACAAAACAATGAGTTATGATCAGACCTTATGGCGCGCTTTTTACTTGTTTTTATTGCGTCTAAAGTCACAAGTATAATAAATTTCCTGCCATACATGCTCTACTCTTAGCTGAGAAGTTATCGTGAGTTAACGTCAGTTTTTATAACGTTAAAATTAAAAGATAAGTGATTCTGAGAAAAAGAGATTAGTGGCTAAATGTTGCCATGCCATGATGACGACTACGTGGCCCAGTGGCCAGAGACTTCTATGCTAAGTGTTCTGGGTTTGAATCCCAATCAGCAGTTGGTTTCCGGGTATTGTTATGCTGTGATTGTCCCCGTGTCGTGTCGTGTTGCTTGATATGCTGAAGCTCGGTGGCCAGGTGACTCAGTGAAAACATAAGCTCAAAATTACGCGATAAAATCCGTAAAATTAATTTTATTGAATGTAAAAATTTAATAATCGCATTAAAATAAAAAATCATTATGGGTGCCTGCGCTTTTGCGTACACTTTGGGACTATAATATCTCCAGTTGATAGCCGCACAGTTGATAGCTTCCGACAGTATTCGGAAGTTGGCATTGGGGTCAAAAATCGGACAGTAGGACATAATTTCATTATACCATGTTATAGAGTCCAGATTGACTGTTATTTCCTATTCTATTCAAAAAAATAGAGTTAAACTGATTATTGTTTTTCAAAATAGTTTTCGTGTATCGTTTTTCGTACGTGACCCGATACTTCACCATTTCCGTATTTGACTTCCATAAAACGACTAGATACGACGATAGAAGACAAGAAAACCATGTCAGAAACACAAAATATCATATGCTTATGCTGTAATCTTAGTTTTTAATCAGACACATTGATTTATACCAACTAAGGGAACGCACACTGACCGCTTATCTAAAAAACTAAAATTAATCCTAAAACCGTCGTCGCTCGATAAAGTCTACAAGAGGATGCCTTTTTATGTTTGACTTGTATGTCATTTTTGTTAACAGCAACTACAGTTTTGCCAGCATCAGTTAAATTTTTGTTCATTTATCAGTTACTATTCTGGATTATGCCTATAATAAAGAAATAATTATTTAATCAACTACACGGCAGCTGCTTCGATCATGGAAATTTATGAGTTTCATGATTTTTTCATGTGGGATCACCACAACTTCACCTAATTTTTATGGGATCACCCCTACGTTACCCCATTTCTAATAAATTGAAATCGGTTTTATACAAAGAAGTTATGCCCGGATATACATAAAAAATATACAGACGAATTGAGAACATCCTCCTTTTTTGAAGTCGGTTAAAAATAATCTGAACTACTACCTGTAATTCTAGATTTCTTTTTATAATGATACGGTTAATAATTTTGAATATAATGAACTCTTCATTATTTCATTAATATTATATCATCCCGAAAATTCTAACGTGACATTGTGATTTATACTAAGCTATGTAGTTGTTTTGAAGTCTTATTTTGTATGCCAATAGTCCCGGATACTATAATGCAATCTACTGTTTCTTACCATACAGTGTGCAAATAAACCATTATCGTTGCTTAGCTATTTTTACTAAAAATCAGTTCTTACGGAATATAAATTAAAATAAAATCGTTATTCAGATAAATATACGTAGATAAACTTCGAAGTCTGATAAACGACGAGGAATAACTTACTTTAAACTTTTTCTGTAGAAAAAACGTACATATTATAAACACTATAAATCTTATTTTTACTGTCCGGCAAACAACAATAACAGGCGCGAAACTTAAATAGCTACAAGAAATAACAAATAAGGAAAATACTTCGCTTTGCCCACAGTCTATCATCCATACTATCATGTATTAATATTAAATCCATATTTAATACCCATTTGGCGGATGTTATGTCACGTCGGAATGACCAGTCTGGCGGATGTTATGCCAAGGAAAAATTTAATACACTGTAATTGTGATTTCATGTTATACGGTGTGAGTTCAACTATTTTGTCTGAGTACTTCAACTCTTTTAAAGGATTTGCATTCAGTTGAACTACTTGGGACAGAAGTCTTACTTAGTTCAACGATTGAACTAATCAGTTGAACTAGGGGGAACTAACCAAAAACGCGATGTTGGACGTATCAGATATTTTCTTGAGCTAGTCATGTCGCAAAAAGCTCAAGAAAATTCGCCACCTATGACTAAAATTACGTTTTTAACCAGTCATCATCAACCTCAAAACTGATCACTGTAGCACATAGACCTCTCCTGAGTAGGAAAGATTCGCCTTAATCGTTACGTTTGGAAGGCGAATTGGCGACCTCAGTTCCTAGACACTTTACTTAAATCTGCCTTAGATCTCCGGTCTGGAGAACCATCGTCATTATCATTGTCAATTTCATGTTAAATTTTATCTGCACGGCGGATCAGGTTTCTAACCCGATAATTCGTCAATGCTCTGAATTATACATGAATGTCCAAAAATGACATATTTTCTGAAGTATGAAATCGAGACTAATAAACGTGTCGTAAGTATAAAGTTTTGTTTGTTATATTTTAGCCGACTTGTTCCTTCACATCATTTTTATTTTCTATCAAACGGTACGAATTAATTTGACACACCGTCTACAGACTACCTATTTCGGTCAAAATCTAATCTACCAAAAAATAAATCTGCTTAACAAATAGGAGATACCTAAAGTTTGAAATGAAACATAAACATGTAATAAAATTTTTTATGCTGCTGTACTTAATGCCATCAGCCGATTTTTCGTTGATCTTTACAACAAAATCCTGTGGTATGGCCTCCATTCTTCTTTAACCGCAGTTTGTTGATGTGGACTGCAGCTTTTGCCCAAACTCTTCGAACGCTTAAAACGTTTTACCCTCCCGTCCGCATATTCGCCCTAGTGATAAAAGCGAACTCAGTTTTTGCTTCATACAAAATCCTTTCCCAGAGCATACAAGACCGGCCACCGCCACCGCTCATTCGCTGATCATGCTCTTGATCTTGAACGAAAGCGGAGTTTGACGGTGAGCTGGGGTCGTTTTCTGACGTGTGTGCAGTCAGGCGGCCTTCATCAGATCGCTGAGGAACTTCCTAGGCAGTCCCTCGATATTTATGGTATATGCGTACTGAATATCGGTGTAAAGTCGGGCCTCGAGCAACTTCAATTTGTTACTACTACTTCACCTATAATGTTTCTCAACTAGCGCTACCTGTAAACGGGTCTTTTGTCCTATGGTTATTTTTGTATTGCAATTCAATGTCTAATCGGATACGTGTAACCAAAGCATACACATATACAGGTACATTTAGATAGAATACAATAAATCGAATATGTGAAAATAAATTAAAAAATTACCAATGCGTTTTTGTGCTCTCAAGTTTATGTAGGAATGGGTTGGCTTAGCTTTGCTCAATTTTAAAATCGATACCCATTTTTACAAAAACATAAATTGGTGAAGAACATTCTAAAACTTGCTCCATTTCAACATTTCCTATTACACCTTTTTTCTTATAAGTTTGTTTGTTATTGTAATACTTGAATACGTAACAATAAACTAAAAAAAAACCAAACTCATATTATAACTTCGGTGTGAAAAGGAGAGAAAACAATCCTGTGGCGAAAAGTTTTCCGGTTCAGTTGGCTTATATTACGAGCGGTATTGACTACTGTGAGCTGAATCTAAGTACATAACCTTGTATATGCAAATGACCCTTTTCCCCTTACGACCGAATTCTTTACCCAGACACGCATTCGGGTCATAAAAAGGGCACAGTTCCCGAAGTGACATGAATAAAATGTATTCATGGAATGTGCGTACTTACGTTTCGAACACCTTATTATATATCAATAAGGCGTCCGGTTCCGTTTCACAATGTCCAATTATTATTCGTTTAATGATTTCTTATGCCACCAATTTCTTTCATTACTTATAAATTTAGGTTTAATAAAATATTGACTATAATGGAGTTATATTAATAAAAGTTTTGTCTTTGAGCTGCGGAATGTCCAGTCTGTCAATCTTCTTCTATATATAAAAAACAAAGTCAGGTTAGTTACCCCATTCATAACTCAAGAATGGCTGGACTGATTTTTATGATGTTGGATTTGTTTCCGCCTCAAATAGAAGAATAACTATTAAAACATCGAAAAAATCACAAAATTTTCTCATATATTTTCCGTATACAACGCCCTCTATGATACATGACAGAAACAAAACTTATATTATTTTGTATGCACGAAACTTCTCTTATAATAAATACTTTTTTTTCTTTCATTATCCTTTGACAGCTGATTAAACTGCGCGGTCATTTCATTGCATACCGTTGAGCTAGCTGTGCATACGGGCGCCGCGATTTATCAGCACTTTTTTTCGAGTTTTCACCAATTTTCGACCGTTATTTCATTTGTTAGTCAAACGGGTAAGTTGCCTTCGAAGACTCAATATATGTATCAAATGAAAGGGCAGGTAGTCTCACTTTGGGTAACAAAAACAAGTTGAACATAGTTGAACACACACTTTAGGAAAAAATTACTTCCACCAACTTGGCTTCTACCAAAATGGCGTCCAAAACAAAACGGCAGATCTTAGAGTTTAGACAGTCAATACATTCAAACTGAAATCGCAAATAATGTACTAAAAGCTAAAAAAGTAATTAGGTAGGTACCAGGTACCAGTCATCACACCACTCTTCTCATCAATCTAGACCTAGATCACTAATCAGACTGAAATAAAATCGTGGGGCTAGTTAAATTTCTATTATCTACACTCAACTCTCATCTCATATCATTAACGCTTTGGATACATCTTCTCAATAGACATCTTATTCAAAATTTATGTAAAAGTAAATCCGTCACTATAATCGTGCGACATCACAGAACGATCATTTACATATTTACTCAAGTTACGCTACGCCCCTCGAATTTTTTTTAGTCTGATCAATACTCTAGATTGATGAGAAGAATGGTATGATGACTGGAACCTACCTAATATTTATACGCTGGTATTCTTTAAGTGTTGTGCTGACTTGGTCGAGATCGCGACCTTTCTCATTTCTTTTCATTTTAATTACAGAATATGGACGGACGTGTAAGGATATTGGGTGCCTTAACAGCGAAGTGTGCGTGCTTGCCGAGGACCCCTGCTCTATAGGGCACACCGCCAACTGCGGCACGTATCCCACATGCAAGAAGAAGTCTCAAGTAGAGGGTAAATCCAAAATTGTTATACAAGCTTAAAGTACATAAAATACAGATATAAGCTAGAGAGAGCTAAAACAAAAATATGGAATCATTATCTTTTATTACATTAAGTTATTATACTTTATTGTATAATAATTAACATTTTTTCAGGATCACACTCAGAACCAGCTCAGCCATCTGTTCCAAAACCTGTACCGCAAACTCCTACAAGAAACTTTGATTCCCCGCCTAGCTACCCCGCACCAGCCCCACCCCCAGGCTCGTCTTCAAACACCGGAGGCACTTCGCACGGAGGAAGTTCACCCTATGGTGGCAACAACTATGGAGGAAGTTCACCATACGGTGGCAACAACTATGGAGGAAGTTCCCCATATGGCGGAAATTCGCCCTACGGCAACAATTCGCCACATGGCGGCAGTTCGCCTTATGGCGGAAATTCGCCATACGGTGGCAATTCCCCTTACGGTGGGAGTTCGCCGTATGGAGGATCTTCCAATCGTGGAGGGAATAACCCATATGGAGGTAGTTCACCTTATGGTGGCTCCAATCCAACTGGATCGAAAAGTCCATTAGACGGTATATTTAATTCATTGAGCAACTTTGGCGGTAGCAGCAGTGGAGGAGGCGGCGCAGGATTATCCAACATATTTGGAAACATTCTAGGAAATCTATCAAAAAGTGGCGGTTTGAATGGACTTTTCAACACGAGACCTCTCATGGAGAACCCTAATTATTCATCACAAAGCTCGAACTCAAGGAGTGCTAATACCCAAAATTATCCATCAGGATATCAGCCAGCTTATCAGGCACCTAACCAGAACAAGAATTATGGTCAAAGTTATGCTCACCGCAATGCAGCCACTACAAGGAAGCCAGTCAGCTATGGCTGGAACCTTGGGTAAATAAGCCCCCTGATAATCATTATTAATGGTGTGGCCTAAGTTGATTTATAAAATAGCTTTGCATGCACCTTCTTATTAATTTGGCTTTACACAGGCAAATAAATAGATTAAAATCTAACTTTCCTTTATACTAAAACGTGAAACAATAAAGTAACCTAAGTTATTTTAAGTTATACAACGCCTTAACTTTAGAGCTTAATATTAACAAAAAATGACAAAAAAACATTTTTTTTACAAAAAAAAATGGTGCAAGAAAATCTCTTATCTCATCATACTCATATTATTAATTTATTTTAACCTTTTATGTAGCCCAATAATTTGGTAAAAAATACTATCGTTGTTTACTGAATGTTGTCTGAACTTTCTATCCTCTCTGAAGAATCTACTTCCTCTCACAAGATTGCATGCGTTATTGAAGAAAACGGACACTGGTGATGTACCACTTTTTTTTAATCACTGCAAGTTTTATTCAGTTTCTAGTCTTTAAGTTTCTTTTTTATAATCAATTTTTTTGTTTTTTAAGTTTATACGACTCAATACTCTTTAATTTTAAAAATATAGCGTTTTGCTTAGCGATTTATGACGTCACAGATTATGAGCAAGTCACCAGTCGCCAGAATTATTAAATGCGTACTAACGCTTTTGTTTTTTAAATTTAATTTTTACTTAAAAGCAAAGCTCCAATTTTAGTTCTGACTACATCGTCCAAATCCAAGAAGCAATGATATGTGTGATATTCAGCTGAGATTCGAACCCAAGACCCGTGAAATGGTCCTGGGCCATAAGAGAGTCAGAAAATCGCTAATCGGCTGATTTATAACTGCAGCCTAGTCAACCAAAAAACAAACAAGTCATTGTAAATGATTCCACATAAAGTTATGTACCAATAAAAAGAAGAAGAAATATGGTGTATATTATGAACAGTTATTACACACAATTGTAGGCTTTAATCCTCATAGTTCTTATAAAAATTATTTGTACTTCATGATATTTACTTCATTCAATTTAAGAATAAAACAGAATAAGACATATAGGTAGAAAGGACTGTGGAACAAAATGACCTGCATGCAACTTATTTTTTTCGAATTATACTAAAAGTATGGGACTTGCTCATTAAATTAAAAATGTTGCCATACTCATATTAGGTTTATTAACAAAGATTTTCCGTATAGTAAGATCAATATAAGCCAAATGAATGTATATTGTTAGGGCATCTATATGAAAACTTAAAACCTAGCAAACCTTTTAATAGAAATGTCATCCTTGAGAGTTGTTTGTTGTGGTACTAAGTATTCATTCCACAATTTTTCAGTGGAATTATTTAGAACTTTTATGTTAATAATGCTTTACAATATGATTAAATTTAATCATGTATAATAAGTTAATGAATACTCTAATAATACAATTGCACTTGAAAGTAATTTTATTTCTTCCATTTTAATTAAAATTAAGAAAAAAATTATAAATTTAATAGAAAATCGAGTATATAATTTAGCAAATTATTTAAAAGCAAAAGCTTTTTTTTTAAATAATAAACTTTGTTTCTTTTTTATATTTATTTATTCATTAAACACACTCCTTATTTTTTTTTTGGCTTTTGTCAGTATAAACATTGTAAATATATACTCATGCATTTTTTAGTCATATCCCATACCAGTGCAATTCTAACTTTGTCATATTATATTTTTATTTCAGTTTGACAGTGGTGTTGACATACCTGGTACACCAATACGTCCTCAGTGTGATACACTAATAATATAAGTTTAATAATAGTGATATATTTATGGTGCCTTGTGATTATCTGTTACCTTGAAATAATTGTCAAAAATATTTATATTTTATGCAAAACTAAACATTAAAAGTTTTATTATTTGTCTCAATTTGTTTTATTGCTTTAATAATTGCTACCATCCAATAAATAAAAATGAAATTATAAAATTTTAATTAATTCCGTTATATATATATGTATATGCCTGCCATATAATCCTCTTAAATTTTATTTCATATGTATTGTAGGTCTATGTGTATTTAACCACCATTAATGTGTTATGATCACTAAAATATCTAAAGAGATTCTTCTATAACTATAACATGTACATATAAATATTAAAAAAAAGAACTGGGCGTAGTCATGCAAAACCGAACCAACTAACAATAACAACTGGATTAAACTCACTTAGCTCTATTTAAAAAAAAACTATCGGCAAATATCTGTCTCCATCACACATTCCTTTGAGCGGTTTAAGAAATATTATTGTCACTGGATTTTTATAGTTTATATAACTATATTAGTTATTGCTTAACTACGTCCAATTAATAGTAACAGAAAAAAAAACCTTCAAAGTATTCAACAGTCAAATTATTGCTACTGTAGTCCAGCTGCTGGAAGAATGAACATTTGACGTTTAACAGATTAGCAGAACTAGTGATTGGCAATAAGTAACAGTATTAGATACCACAATCGACATACAAATATACAAGTACCGGTTATGTACTGTGTGTTATGTCAAATGTGCATTCCCTCATCGGCCAGACTAACTGTACTATACCTTCCAAAACACAAATTATCGTAAATAGCCTTCACAATGTCTTATAAATTCAAACAAATTTATTTAAAAGTACATAAATCTTAAAAAAAAAATTCTACACAATAATTTACAAATTGATTGAGTTTTTCATCACTTTACTATTTTCAGTTTATCATTCAAATTTTGAGCATCAGTCTGATTTTTTATCGGCCTTCTAAGCCTTTCCACTTGATTTAATATTAGACCTAATATTAAGAATGCCAACCACACACCATACCAGTAGTGATACACTGAAGAATAGTAAATCCAAATTCGGTCAAATGTTAAAAGTAAGAATGCTGCAGCTTGATAAGATTCTGAGTGAGATCTTAGGAACCACATGACAAAACCGACAATTTTCTTTTTCTGTAATAAAAAATACTTTCATTGCAATTGTTTCCTTATAAACAAACAGTAGGAATTATTTTATGAGCCATACCATTCCTTTAGCATCCTTATAATAAAGCTTGTAGTATATATCCTCCGCCATTAAATAAAAGGGACAGAAATAAATGCAGAAGAAATAACCAGCATGGAAACCATGCCATATAACTGACACAAATAACGCCGCATGAATTCTGAAATGCAACATAAAAATAATATTACTTATATAGATACAAGTTATTCAGCCATCAAGCACTTGTGAGCAAACATCACATTTTTTGGCTTTGAACACTAATGCCAGTGTTTTACAGGGCATGCGGAAATAAAGAATCAATGTCTCATGGTGATAGTTTGTCACAGTGCAGTGCTGCACAAAAATATCCAAGTAATGTTGTGGGTGATATTAAATAATATGAGCAAGCATGGCACTCACCATCAGGTAAACAATTTGCTTCCTTCATCACATACCTCCATAAAATATGCCTATAATAATAAGTCTAAAACTTATTTTGAGACTTAAGATCAACAATGAAGAAACCCTTGTAGAAAAAGGTTTTACTGGTGACAGGATTCCTATGCTGGAATCTGTCTAGGTAAGTACTACCGCAGGGCCAATTATTCTGCCGTGAAGTAAGTGTGTAAACATTACTATTCTGGTTTGTAGAGTACTGAGAGCTATTACTCTGCAAACCTTCATTACTGGGCATACAAGACTTAAGAACTGCATGACTTAGGGAGACGAGCACGGTGTATATAGAGAAACATTCTGAGTGAAATAGCATTTTTTATGGGCAGACATTGCATTTACCATCAACTGAATGTTTTGCTTGTCTCGTCTCTTAAATGTATAAAAAATTACGTACTTTAACGTTTTCACAGGAAACCTCTTATACACAACCATAGCAACCCAGTATTGCACAGCCTTATTCCAAACTTTCATAGAGTCACGTAATGTAACAACTGTCTCACAACCCCATACATCCATTGACTCCACTGTATTAAAGTCGTACTGAGCTGTCTTTGCTTCATCAGGTGACCTAAGAACATATGAAAATATTTTAATTAAAATGCAATCGTTTTTACAGTATAAAAAAATATTACAGTATTTTCATACATTTCCTTGAGTTTCAAATACCCTACAGTGGGACCATGTCCTGTTCTATTTCTTCCCTGTGTAGGGTAAGCACCTAGTCCAGCTGATGTACAGACACTCTCTGCCAGTGTCATTCCAGAGTAAATGCGCTGCCTGAATGCAGCAAATAGTGCCCATGGATATAGCATTCTATAGAGAAAGCTCCTGTTATTGTGATCTTCAGACAGCACATACTAAAACATTTTGTTTTTGATATATTATACATATATTAATATATATACTTTTATTTAAACAATGTCCTACCCACACAATAAAATCTATTATCCCTTTTACAGAAACAAGTCAAACTGCTTCTTACATTATGAAAAAAATTGAAAGGTGATCTAATGTAATTTTCCAATATGCAGCTACAGCCTAATAATGAAAATATATATTTCACTATATGTGAGGCAAATATTTTACATATTTAAGTACATTAGCTAATCATGAAAAACTGTGTAAAATTTTGTTTCTATCCTTAATCTAGCTCCTGTTTAAAAACAAGAGTTTCATACTACAGTAGAGTATAGTACTCTTTTTTTCTGATACCAGCTTATCTTTATTTGTCACAGAGAATGGCTGTAAATGTCTGTGGGTAAGTTACCAGTTACACAGTTACACAGTTACCAGGTAAACAGTATTTGCCACTGGAGTCAAATGTGAACTGATTATGATATTAATGGGTACAAAACATTGGTAAAATGCTGACTGGATTGACATTAATAGTGCTTCCATTAAACAGTTCACCTAAAGACTGTGAAAGAATGCTTTGTTGCCAATAATCAGGTCCCCCGTTCCTGTCACAAACTGCAGCTGCAAAATGCTGCTATTTTATACTGATATTCCGAGTTGCATAGCCTAGTGATCAGGGTACCTGACTTCTGCTTCAAGGGTCTGAGATTCTAATCTCATTAGGAGCTAATATTTGTACTAAAATACAAATGGTTAGCTTTAGGGTCCTGCCTGGGCCATGTGTTGTGGACTTTGCAGCCTAACCTGCCTTCAATCTTATCATCTTATCACATCAGCATAACAGTGTAATGAGTGAGTGCCTCTGCATGTCTATGTCTGAATTTACACATACACTTGTAGCATTATTTAATATATTTTGTGCAGTTAATAGCTTCTGACGGAATTCTCAAGTTGTTGGTGTTATCGAAAATCGGCAAGAAAGACATCATTGTGAGAATGTGACCCTTCTCCTGTCAATTTCATGCTTTAACTGGATCTAGCTGCGGTGCGGCTCTACCACATACCATAAAATAATGATACAATATGAAAACTCACCTCCAATGGCCAAACATTAGATAAAGCTAAATATAGAGAGACATACAAGGGCACTATCTTCAAAGTGTTGATTGTGAAGCCAGTACAATCAACATATTTGCTGAATGGCAAGTGGAAGTAGTCATCAAATGTTCTGTATCTGTAGTATGGACCTAAAAATTGTATATAATACTCAATTTCGTATATTAAAAAAAAAATACGGCTTTACTTCTTATCATGATAAACATAAGTACCTGTAAGTAAACCAACATAGCTGAAAGAATAGTGAAACAGATCAGCAAAACACGGGTCAATATTTTCAAGAAAATCATCATCTCTATCCTGTAAATGTTTTGATTTCAAGTTCACATCTTCATTTTTCTTCGCCTTTCCTACTGCTAGCCATGATCCATTTATTTCAAATGCAACTCCAACCACTCGTAAGACTATAATCATTTCAATTAGGTTTGTCTGTCCTGATGACAGCGGTAACCCAAATTTGTCTGCCAGTCGGAAGAAGAATAAATACCCAAACATAAGAAAAAATGAAACGATATGACAGTATCTGAAATCCAAAATAGTAACATTTTTATACCTTTAATATTTGTTACTTTAAAATAAGACATGCACTCACTTAACGGTGGCCAATTTAATAGCTATTATCCCAAGGAATGCTGAAAAAATTGGGTGGATAGCACTGTAACCAGAAACAATGATGATGAGAAGAAGTCCAAAAATTGATCCAAGCCATTTCTTTGCCTGTAATGAGCTTATACTTCTATAATACGGTCCTATAAATACACTAGATAAAAGAAGTCCTAAATAAATTAAATCATTTTTATTTCTTGTTATGAAAGTTAACATTTTATAAAGCAAGGTGTTAAATTGAATATTTACGGTTTTTCAGTTTGTCTACTGACAATGACATTGACAGAAAACAAACTTTTTAAAATTAAGTGCATCAGAAAAGAAAAGTCTGCCAAAGTCACATTATAATTTTTAGTTCTCTCCGTTTGTAACCTTGTAAAATGTCGTTAGTAAAGTAATAGTTTAATTTTATTTAAATTAAACTATGACGGACGCTCCGGCGACTGAAATTGTATTTTCGGCAATTGAAGCATATTTAAACGTACATACGCTTTTGTCACGCCTTTTTCGGATCTAAGGCCTTATAGTATATATAAGCAAGCTATGCTTTTAATTAAATACTCTAAGGGCTAGGCAGAGGCCACACAAGTAGCCCACGTACCATATTGAAAAGCATTAAAATGAACCAAATAAAATGTACGTGCAACACTTAGTATTTGGGTAAATTTATTTCCCTCTTATTATTTGGTTCCTATTGTAACGGAAAAAAATACGAAGTGCAGCTGAAGAAAAAAATATTAAGAATATTTATTTTTTAACATGTCACTCTCGTTTTGTTATTAGGAAAACATGCTACATCCTTATTATATTATCATATCTATGCAACCTAATATCGATTCGATATCCGTTATGGTATATTTTGGGGTATTTAATATGTATTCTGTGTCCGATACCGATAAACATTTAAACTTAATAGAGTACATTTATTTTAATTAAATTACTATTTTTATTGCTTGAATACTAAATATATTTACTATACCTATCTATTTTTTCTATATTCTCTATAGTCAATTCTCTTAAAGTGAAATTATGAAGTCAAAATTAACAGAAGAAGACAAAATCGAAATTATCAATAGCCTTAACATAAAAATTGGTAGCGATATTAATAATTTAGCTGATGCATGCGATGCTGAAGGAGATCTACTCCGAAAAAAGAAACATCTTCAGAGCTGTGTACGTATTTGTATAAAATCTGTTATTGTAACATGTATTGTTATAACATTTATAATAAATTTATTACTATTTCAGTTACATGTAGTAAATGATGAAGTGCCAACTAAACTTTCATCGACTCTCAAGAAGGCTGAGCAAAATTCGAAGCAAATTCAAAATCTCAAGGTCAGGAGTGAAAAGCTAAAATTAAAAGTAGAAAATTTTCTACACAGAACTGAACCTCTCCGAACAGAACTTGATAAAAGGTTTTCCGCTATCAGTAGGCTAGAAGGGGTTTTAACATATTTCAAATCCTTCGAAAAAATTGATGAATTAAGGTGATGTTTTTCATTATATGGGTTGTATATTTAATTTATTTTTGTACTCACCTTCAAAAATGCTTTTAATATTCTTATTATTCAATTAAATATAATGTTGGGTCAAAAAGTTAATAAATCTTTTCTTATTAAATAATTCTTGTCTGATTTTCTAATGCTTTAGTCGTCAGATGAAGCAATGTAATGAAGATGAGCAATTAGTTCAGCTTTACGGAGAGCTAAAGAGCATGTGTAACCAGTATCAAAAAGGTCATCAAGCTGCTTATGTGAAAGAATACACTCGTTACTGGCATAATGTTCTAAAGGAAAGTCTTACCAAGTAAGTTACATTTTGTTTTGTTGGTGGAGGCTGGTCTGCTCAAACTTACAATGTACTTATATATTGATTGAATTAATCTTGTCTAAGATTTGAACATGGAGTGTGCTTTGGACTATTCTTTCTAAATTTAATTATAATGTATTTTTGACTGAGTTAAAAAAGGATTTACAAAAAGAGGATACCTACAGAGTTTCTTTTGCCTGTTTTTTCTCGTCAGAAGAATTTCATCATAAAATGGCAGAAGATTGTAAAGAAACGACTGTTGGACAAACAAAATTTGAATTACTTACATTAAAAATATAGAAATTTCATTTCATACATACATAAAGTAAATATACTTAATGTAATTGTTTTTATACAATGTTATGAAACACATTAATACAACCAATTTTGTTTACATTAGCATTACAACCAACCAAACCAAATTTTATATATTACTAGCTGATCCACCCTCGTCGTTTCAACCTATTACTAGTCCACTGCTGAACATAGGCCTCCCCCAGAGAAAGCCACAAAAGTTTGTAGCCCTCATATTGGAGGGATTTTGCCATAGTTGCCACGCTTGGCAGGCGGGTTGGCAACCGCAGTTTACTTATTCAGATGTTCCAGGAAGATGCTGCTGCCCATCTCCTGGTTTTAATTTCCCTCTGTCGACTTTTACGACACCCACGGGATGACATGGGGTGGTAGATTCTCTTCTCCACCCTCAGAATTATCAAAAAAGGCTTAGAATTATTATAAAATAAACAGCACCAGCCCGTTTACACATTTACCAGAAAATGTTTGTAATATCCTTTCTCATTGGACTGAGTCACGAAAGGAATATGTATGCTAAATTTCAAGTCCACAGGTCCTGTAGTTTCAGAGATAACTAGATGATGACTCACTTATATATGATCACTTATATATAATTATATATTCTACTTTCACTGAATATGAGTGTGGTTAAACATGTCAATAGGCATCTGGTGTACAGTATCCTTGCTCAGCATTATATATTTACAAATGCTTAGGAATCTTGTACCTTTTATACAAACCATGATTTGACATGTTATATAGTAATAAATGTGTGTGAATTTGGCTCTTTTTATTTTTTGAAGTGAAAATTCTTTGTGAGATGAGAGTAAAATTTTGAGGTCAAATATTTGAAAATAATTGCATATTTACTGAGCAGTTATTTTACAGTAACTAAGTAAGTATATTTTTGTAAATTTATGTCTATTTATTTTTATTTTAGTCAAATTACCAATATATATAAATTTTACTTTTGTCACTTGTATTGAGTTGCATTCGCTCTTTTATGTTGTTTTTTTTATAGATTAAAAATTTACAAATTCAAAGGACTACTCTACCAGTAGAAGAGAGAAAAGACATCTCCCCTGATCATACTAGCCGATCTGAGCCAACTCCTCCTTCACTTGGCACCTCATACGCTAAAGACAAATAGTAAGCATATCTATTGTTTTTCAGGCATTACGAAGATGTTTTGAATTTACTTAAATGGCCTTTAACATCATCAGAAAATTCTCCACCTGCAAAAGAAGTGTTGTTAAAATTTACCAACATTACTAGATACCTGTTTCTAATACAAGAACCTGAAGATTTAATATCTAGCACTGTTTCAGATGATTTCAGGCATGGTAACTATATTTTTCCAACATATGTTACAAAATGTTTTCCAAGACAACAGTAATAAAATTAATATTTCTTTGTATATTTGATTTAGTAAAAAAGAGGCCTCTATTTATGTTTATTAGTTAATTGATTAGCAGTTTAGAAGTTTAGGAGTTATGATTAGATAAATAAATATACACATATAAATATATACTCATACAAATACCCTAGAACGGCATTTAACCTAAATATCTATACAAATAAATAAACTTAGTGTCTGTCAACTTATATCCCCGAAACTTCACTGCTGCATTGGAAGACGTATTCAAGCTACTGAACTGGAAAGGATACGGCATTAACATCAATGGCGAATACATCACTCACCTTCGATTTGCCGACGACATAGTCATAATGGCAGAATCGCTGCAGGAGCTTGGCACTATGCTCAATGACCTCAATAGTGTCTCCCAACGGGTAGGTCTTAAGATGAATATGGACAAGACGAAGATCATGTCTAACGTCCATGTCACATCTATACTGGTTGTTGTTGGGAACACTACGCTCGAAGTTGTTGACGAATATGTATACCTAGGACAGATTGTCCGACTAGGTAGGTCCAACTTCGACCAAGAGGTCAATCGACGGGTCCAACTCGGCTGGGCAGCGCTCGGGAAACTACGTCACATCTTCTCGTCGAGTATACCTCAATGTCTCAAAAGCAAAGTTTACAACCAGTGCGTGTTGCCAGTGATGACATACGGAACCGAGACGTGGTCCTTCACTGCGGGCCGCTTGAGGAAGCTCAGAGTCGCTCAGCGAGCTATGGAAAGAGCTATGCTCGGAGTTTCTTTGCGTGATAAAATCCGTAACGATGATATCCGCAGCAGAACTAAAGTTTACGACTTCAGTATTTTAATACTACAATAAAGCTGGGGAGTTTGTATGTTGGATCGCGCTAATCTCAGGAAATACTTATTCGATTGGAGAACGACTTTTTACATTAGATAGCCCTTATACTGGGGAAGGTTTTAGGCTATTAAACTTTATCAGATTAAAGAAAAGGGCTGCACCGTTAATGCTCAGATCAGCGAGATACCATGCCCGTACGGCGCATGTGCTCGGCTTATTTTATGCGGGAAACCGTGGGGCACATGAATGAATGCTATGTAGTAATCATTAATGTTACATTATTAGCTTTTGTCAAAAGTTCAGCTAACTTTTTATTTCTTTATAGGTTTTTAAAATATGTTTACAAAAAATTAAGTCCCGTGTGTCTATTGCATTGATATTTCAAACTATTTAATGACCAAAGCATACATAGATTTTTATATTTTATGTATTCTTTATATTATACGAGGGTGGATTGAAAAGTACTCTGCCTAACCAAGAAAATAAACACATACTAAATCAGTTATATTTTTATTTTTCTACATAATCACCATCAAGTTCAATACACTTTTGCCACCTCCCCTTCCAAGCATTTAGACCGTTAAAAAAAAATGATTCTTCCTTAGAGTCAAAATATGCGTCTACAGCTGCTTTGACCTCGTCGTTTGTCGAAAATCTTTGACCTCCCAAGTGCTTTTTTAGGTTAGGGAACAGAAAGAAGTCTGATGGTGCCAGATCAGGTGAATACGGCGGATGCGGTAACAGTTCAAAGCCACAGTTGTGAATTCCAGCCATTGACTGTACTGACGTGTGAACACGGGCGTAATCTTGATGAAACAGGACTTTTCTTCTGAGCATTCCTCGACGTTTTTCTTTTATTTCCTCTCGTAAACGACGTAGTAAGGTGCAGTAGTAATCAGAGTTTATAGTCTGACCCCTTTCAAGATAATCAATCATAATCACACCTTTCGAGTCCCAGAATACTGAAGCCATCACCTTATTTGCCGACAAAATCGACTTAGCCTTTTTAGGGGGTGGTGAACCAGGTCTTCTCCACTGTTTTGATTGTTGTTTTGTTTCCGGTGTACAGTAATGAACTCATGTTTCGTCCATAGTAACAAAACGATTCAAAAAATCATCTGCATCGGCTTCAAATAACTCCAAACAGTCGCGTGAAATAGTCAATCGCGTCCTTTTTTGTTCAACTGAAAGCAGTCGCGGAACCCACCTCGCAGACACCTTGTGGAAACCCAACTCGTTGACAATGATGTTTTGAGTTTCGTTCATAAGAGATGCCTATAATCTCGGCTATCTCTCTAATTTTTAATCTGCGGTCTCCCATTATTAAATCAAGTACTTTTTTAATATTTTCGTCAGTAGTTGACAGTCGAAGGCCTTCCAGAGGGGGGTTCATCTTTCACACTCTCTCTACCACGCTTAAATTCTGCTATCCATTTTTTGACGGATGAATATGACAGAGCACAATCGCCTAATGCACTGACCATGTCATCATGGATGGCTTTTGATGATATCCCCTTCTTATGGAGGTACTTAATGACGGCTACGCTGCTCGATTTGCTCCATTCGCGGAAATTATGACCGATTACTTTGTTAATAAATTTATAAAATCACAACTAATTATCGCACACGTTTCGAACTTCACACAATGAACTAGTCTGAACTGAACTAAATAATGTGGGTAGATTTGATTTTTAGAATTTAATGGATCTGTGTTAGGCCGAGTACTTTTCAATCCACCCTCGTATGTATGTCAGACTTCTACGCCGCAGGTCCTGGGTTCGAATCCCAGCCGGAGCCAACATTTGTGCTAAAACATAAATTGTTGATTTTCGAGGTCTGGTTGTGTTGTGATTGTCCCCGTGTTTCTGACACTGCATCGTAGCCTACCTACGATCTTATCGCATCAGCGTTACATCGGGCGCGGGTAGGTTGAGACGAGTGAGTGCCTCTGTGTTTGCACGTACACTTGTGGCCCTATAATATCTCCTGCGCAATTGATGACTCTCGACAGTATTCGACAGGAAGTTGTCGCCGTGGTCGAAATCGGCTAGGAGAACATCATCATGTAAATTATTAAAATATTTTTTTCCAAAAATTTCTTATAACAATACATTAATTTCTTTGAAATCCTTTGTGCTGCTGTTAGAGAATTCCATCGACACATTTACTCCCATGGGTGTCGTGAGAATAGTGTCGCAATAAATATGCTATGGAACACAACATCCTTTGATAAAAACAATAATTTTAGAGGCTATCTCTCTACCAATCAAGCAAGACAACTACACCATTAGTATAATAATTGGTGGAAAACAGTGACATTCCACCGGAATTCCACATTGTGTGTAAATTTCATTTAATAAAAATTCCACAGAATCGGAGCCGTGTTTACCAGTGAAAATTTTACTTCGTCCTCTAAAAAGGCGGTTCACTTTCCACTTCACGGGAACACGTCAGACGGCGCGTATTGACCGACCGGAATGGTTTTTAACACAAACACTTACATGGATTAAAGATCATATGATGTTTGTTAAAACTCATGTGCAACCGGTTGCTGATAAACTTGAAATTAAGCATGTCAACATTGTGGTAAGTATTTGTTGCTTATAACTATTTTTAAATAGGGCTGTAAAATGCCCAATGTGTAAATAGTACCAGTAAGTTCCCATAGTTGTCCAACTTGAGTCTTCTAAGACTATATATTGTAACATTTCACTGTATTCCATTAATAATATTTTAATAATAGTGCTAGTTAGTAGTATTCCTATGCAAGAATTCGTCTAGATAGTTAAACTAACCCAGTGAAGATCACTTATAAAAGTGTTGAACGAATACTTTGTTTTCATACTGGTTAACGAAAAGTACTATAATTTTTCATATGACGCCTTTTTTGTTAATCGTAGCCAGTACGCAGACACAGTTATTTGACAGATATTCGTTCAACACTTTTATAAGTGATCTTCACTTTGGATACGCAATAGCAGGTCAGTTATTCTGCCGTGTAGCACTAGTGTTTCGGTCTGATGGGCCTAGAGAGCTAGTTTAATGACTGGGCATATGAGACTTTGTGGTGCCACAAATAAATATTCTGGGTGATATTTGTTATGTTACGGGCAGATGGTGCACTTACCACCAGGTGAACCTTTTAGCTTGTCTCGTCATTGTATTCTACTAAAAACATACCGTTTTTTTAAAAAAACAGCAAATTGCGATCGCAAAAGAGCATCATGCACTACATCTTGTACACTATATTAATATTTTCTTCAGTAGTTTTTAAATTTCAGTTATACTTTAGTTAAACTATTGTCATCACATTTGTATGCACTACATCTTGTACACTATATTATTATTTACTTCAGTAGTTTTTAAATTTCAGTTATACTTTAGTTAAACTATTGTCATCACATTTGTATGCACTACATCTTGTACACTATATTATTATTTTCTTCAGTGTATTTACAATGTATTTTGTTTCGGCGACTTTCAAGAAGATAATCAACATTTAAATTTAGTTTTCATTAAATTAGCACCATTTGGCTTGCTCGCGTATAATGAAATCGAAATCATCTTCCAAAAGTCGGGCGCGAGTATGTTGGGACGAGTGAGTGGCACTATAATATCTCCTGCGCAGTTATTGGCTCTCGACAGTATTCGTAAGTTGTCGCCGTGGTCGAAATCGGCTAGAAGAACATCATCATGTTACAATTTATTGCGAGAGATCTTACTAGCTCTCCATTACTCTTGGTACCGAAAATTAAAGCAAATGCAACACATTTTAGGAGGAGTTTAGTGCTGGTCTGATAGCGATGGCAGCGGAAAGACTACACACAGTTTTGGGATTATACATAACTCAAGGGTCAAAGGGAGAGATAGTGGACATCGATGCAGCTTTCGCACATGCTGTTGACGAAACCTTGGGTTTTCATAGAGAACTGAATGCTATTACAGGCTCTGAAATGAATAGTGTGTTGTCTGTGCTTACTAAAGCTGAGACTTTTGTGCGATGGCTGTCTGTAGAAAAGAAATGTAAGTTTTGTTTATTGTCTTTTTATTAGTTGGTAGTTTTGTACATATAAACGTTGCTTTTTACAACAATTTTTATTATTATCATTATGCACCTGTAATAAATTGCCATTGGTTTCTACCATGTTGAAGGATTTACCATCATCGCTACGCTTGCCAAACGGATTAACGATCGCAGTAGCAGCCGCTTCGCCGATTATCTGAGCTTTTTATATAAAGTTCAATAAAGATCCATATTACATGTCTACAAAATTCATCATCATCATCATCATTTCAGCCTTTCACTAGTCCACTACTGAACATAGGTAGTCCGTCTAGGTAGGTACCACCCCAGAGCCAGTTATTCTGCCGTGAAGCAGAAGTATGTAAACATTAATGTGTTTCGGTTTGCAAAGCACTGTGAGCTAGTGTAATAACTGGGCATTTGAGACTTAAGAAATTATGTGTTAAAACAATTGATGTCTCAGGGTGATGGGCGCTGTGTGGTGTCACACAGAAATTTTCACTCAGAAAATTTCTGTGTGACACCAGAGATTAGAGGTATTTAATAACGGCTCGCACTTCGTTTTTCTCCATTTTCGAGAACACGTTCCGACACGAAGCAAACAAATGATTACATTCAGAAAAAACAAAAGAGAATCGAAGATTTTTTTCTTTATTAATATTACAAATATGTATGATGAGCTATGCCTGCCAGTACTTATTTTTTTTCTTACCAAGGAGTATGTCGTTCTCACTACTTTTTGATCCCTCCTCGTAATTGTATTTTCTAATGTGCAACACTTACATGACATATATGAAGCAATTATAATATAATAATTACTGTTGGTAGCAGGAATCACCACCTCAACTCAGTACCACCCCAGGGCCAGTGTTATTTTGCCGTGAAACAGTAGTGTGCAAACATTAGTGTGTTTCGGTCTGAATGACTATTCCTTCCTCAAAGGCCGGCAACGCATCTGCTATTCCTCTGGTATTGTAGATGTTCATGGGCGGCGGTGATCACTTACCATCAGGTGAGCCGCTTGCTCGTTTGCCTCCTCTAACATAAAAAAAAAATGACACTAAGAGCTGGTGTTATCACTGGGCACGTCAGACTATGAGACTTAAGAACTGATTTCTCGGGGTGACACAGCATTTGTTATGGGCGGAAGTTCCACTTACCATCATGTGAACGGTTTGCTCGTCACGTCAATTTATTCAATACAAATATATTTGCATGCGGAGCTTAGAAATTTTCTCATATATGTGCTTTTGATATATTGATCTACTCTATGTATGCATTTTATAAGAGTATCTTTAAGTTTCTTAAAATGTAAAGTTAAGGATGATTAAAGTAATGTACTAAGGAAAAGAAAAAAAAATTAAAAGTTTTATATTATGTTTATAAAAACGGATAAACATTATAAAGCATTGTTATAACGTGCAAGTAAAGTAAAATCGTTATTACTAATGGATGAACATTTTTTTTCTACTGTACTCGTAGATGCTCTATCGAAAATGGACGAAGCTCTGGACAATGAGCAGTGGAGCGAACCAGTTGCGGCTGGAGTAGGCGTTGCTGTAGGATCCGTGTTATGGGTCCCTCGCAGCGCGGACTGGTTCATAGCACTCTTGAGGACTATAGAGGATAGATATGCGATGTTACCACAGCCGGGTCATAGGTAAGTTTAGTCTATCAAGCGAAAATCGTCCTTATGTCCTGTAATAATGTAACAGCGTATAGTGATTGATCAATAAAATTGAATAATTTGATAATCATCATCACATTAAGTTTTTAATACTTATTCCGTTGTCATGTTCGTTTACTACATCATGTCTTATGAAAAAAAAACGTCTGTCTGTCTGAAAGATTCTAGAAAACTAAGAAAGTCATAGATATATTTTTATCACGCTTTTATTAGCCTAACACAGCTTTCATACAGTTGAAAGTAACGGAATCTTGCTGTGTTTCGGTTTTAACGGCACTGAGAGCTGGAGTAATCACTGGGCTGGTCTCATATAAACAAAAAACTGATGTCTCAGGGAGACGAACGCAGTGTGGTGTCACAAATAAATTTTCTGGGTGGCACAGCATTTGTTATGGGCAGACGTTGCAATTACCATCAGGTGAACGTTTTGCTCGTTTCGTCACTTTATCCGACAAAAAATACTTGTGTGAGAAGTAGCAATGACGTTAGAATAATTTCATGACCATGACCTAGTATTCTCTCCTGGATCATCACCTCATTGCTGTAGAAGTGTTTTTTAAGATTTTTTTAATCTATAATTTTATATACTTACATATATTAGTAATTCCAGTATAACTACAAAGTAATCTTAATTATTTTAAAAGATTCTGCATTTTTTTGCAAATGCTCTTTAGGCTACGGAGACAAAGTCGTGAAAACAGATTCTTAGTCGATAAAAAAAGTAAAAAAAAAACAGAAAGATCATTTCACCGAGGAGCACGTGGTAAAATAGCGCTTAAAAATGTCACTAACGATTCTAATGTTGTCGGCACACGCGATCGAAGCCAAGTCACTCGCATTATACGAAATTTAAGGCGAAGGGCTGGGCGTTACCGGGACCCAATATCGATAATTTTCAACCAATTTACAGATTGCAATTCCTCGAACTGCAATTGGAGTTAATAGAAGAGTGGCGGATTCGTCTGACCCAACTCATGGGCGCAGCGCTGGACACACTCCAGCCGGACTCATTTCTGACGGCATCGAGCCCGCACCCGCTGACTGCTGTTGTCAACGCCGCGCACTACACCCGCACCGTCTTGCTGCAGTGGGCACACTCTCTGGTACGTCGCATTGCTACAGTAGCTACACTCGGTGCCAAATATCATCGCAGTAGCTTTTTTTTATTGGATAAAGTAACGAAACGAGCTAAACGTTCACCTGATGTTAAGTGCAATGTCTGCCCATAACATTACTGTGTGGCACCACACTGCGCCCGTCACCTTGAGACTTCAGTTCCTAAGTCTCATGTGCCCAGTGATTATACTAGCTCTCAGTGCCCTTCAAACCAAAACACAGTAATGCTTGCACACTACTGTTTCACGACAGAATAATTGGCGCCGAGGTGGTACCTACCTAGACGGATTCCTACACAGGAATCCTACCACCAGTAAAGTTACCGAACTATATGGATAATGACGACCGTGTGGCTTAGTGGTTAGAGTACCTGACTATCACACCGCGGGGCCTGGATTCGAATCCCACTGTGCACCATCATGTTTCAACACAAACATATGACGCCAATTTTCTCGTTTCTTTGATATATTACTATTTTTCTTCACCAGCATTACTTGCAATTGCACTTCTATCGACGTCAGTTCGAATACTTCACTCACCAACAACACAGAGATGATGAATCAGAATCCACCACCAGTTCCGAAAGCGATGATGATGAATGCTCTGACGAAGAACATATAAGGAAACCGCCGAGAACAGGTATTAAAAGTTGTTCCGTCACTGATTTATATTATTTCTAACTAAACGACACTCTGATTACCAGTTGTAAGAATATGGTGTTGCTTTGCGGAAATCTCATTGAAATTGATGATCTTATTAAATACAAAAATGGCCGAATGCCGTTGACAGAGCTGCCGGACAATGCGTCTGAAGCGAAATAGATGGCTTTGTTTACTGCGGGCGGTCATTTTATATTATAAATCCTCAGAGCAGACGATCACGCCTTTACCCATATAAGGGGTAGGCAGAGACCACACATGTAGCCCACTTTTCACCACACTCCACGGCATGCCACGTCACTGCCATTTTGGTGCGAGTCAAAAAAGTACTCCCCATTGCGTTCCCTTGAGCAGTACAGTGACAGAGTTGCATATTATGGTGTTATTATGCAAGTCGCCTCTTACCGACACCTCGCTGGAAAAGAAGTAGATGCTATTCTACCTTGCCGGACAACTATCGGCTATCCTAGTAACAAGTCTTTAGTATACTAGTGACAATCAGAAGCTTTAGATATACACGATTTTCTGATTTGTCATTTTCTTTTAATTTAGCATATTTATTTTTCGGCCTATTGCCACCATGATTACTATATAAAGGTTTACCGGCATTTGTCATTAACTACCCCTTGTATGGGAAAAAGGCATGACTGTATATATTACTAGGACTATGCCTACTTTTGAAGGATTTGCTCTAACCACTAGATAAGCTGCACCTTAGACGCTACTGCCCGTCAGCCGAAGTAGATCATTTATGTTTAACATATTCGATACCTTCTATCATTTCCCTTAGTCTTTACAACTTTCACAACACCCATGGAATGTGATGGGTTAGTCTCATACGCTGCCGACTGTTTTTTTCTTACATCGTTCTTCTTTAGCTACATTTCTTCTTGGGCTACATTAGTGGCCTCTGACTACCCCGTAATGTGAAAACGGCGTGACTGAATGTTTATGTTCTTCTTTGCTCTTTTTATGTATTTTCGATGTGTTAAAGTCTATACACATATTTCACTTGTGACGGTGTTTAATGCATGATTACAGAGGAAGAAATTTACCAGGCCATGTCTCTAAATGAGTTGGAGTTCAGAGCTAAAATGATGGCTTTGAACGAAATGTCCCGGAGGAGTTCGCTAATAAATGAACCATCCCACTATGAAGTGAGTATAAAGACATAATACATATAAATAAAACAGAAGTGACAGTGTGTATATTTATAATATGGATTGTATAAATATTAGAGATATAAACTAAGTAGTCCTATTCATACATTAATCTTAGTTATGTGAATGTAGTTTTTAGAATCTACCACCCAATCTCATCCCGTGGGTGTCGTAAAAGTCGACAAAGGGAAAATTTAGATCAGCAGCATCATTCTGGAACATCTGAATAAATAAACTGAGGTTGCCAACCCGCCTGCCAAGCGTTGCAACTATGGCAAAATCCCCGAAAAGGAGAGTTACAAACTTTTGTGGCAACCTAGAGGGGAAGCCTAGGTTCAGCAGTGGACTAGTGTGGGCTGAAATGATGATGTTAATGTAGCATGCCAGCTCCTTCCATTTGACCGAATCCAACGAAGAGCGGCTCGAATCGTCAACGACCGAGTTCTTTCCGATCAGCTCGATCCACTGGCTTTGCGAAGAGACGTTGCATCTGTTTGGCATTTTCTACCGTATTTATCATGGGGCGGAACACTCCACGGAGTTGTTCTGATTAATTCCTGCTGCTAAATTCTACCATCGTACATTGTGGCACACAACAAAATTTCATCGATACCACCTGGATGACTAGCATTCCACCACCGTGCGCTTTGCCAGAAATTTTCTGCCACGCACAACCACTCTGTGGAATAGGCTGCCGCCAGCAGTTTTTCCGGACCGATACGACATAGGGACCTTCAAGAAAAGAGCCTACACATTCCTCAAAGGCCGGCAACGCATTCGGAGTTCCCCTGGTATTGCGGATGTTCATGGGCGGCGGTGATCACTTACCATCAGGTGAGCCGCTTGCTCGTTTGCCCCCTTTTCCATAAAAAAAAGCATGACGAGAAACATTTGTTCAAAATCTGAAATTGTTGGATTTCGAGTTTGGATGAGTGAAATTGTCCCGCTTCTCTGAGACTGCTTCCTAGTCTACTTCCGATGTTAACTCATGAGCGGGCGCGGGTAGAGTAGGATGAGTGAGTGCCTGTTAGCGCCTACACTACCAGTTGACAATTTTGACAGTATTCGGAAATTATAATCGGCCAGGAGGACATCAGTTTACTTGATATTTTTTTATATTTCTTGACATATCTGTGACTGTGACAGCAAACTGCGCTCGTCACCCTGAAACATTAGTTCTTAAGTCGCGCATGCCCAGCAATTACACTAGCTATCAACGTTTGTCGGCACTGCTTCACGGCAGAATAAATGACACTGCAGTGGCACCTCATCATCATCATTTCCGCCTATCATAGTCCACTGTTGAGCATAGACCTCCCCTATAGATTGCCACAAAACACGGTCTTGAACCACGTGTATCCATCGACTACGCGCAAAAGCGTGCATGTCATCTGTGCGTTTGCCGGCACGAGGTTGCCACTCGAGGTTCTACGAGCTATATGGTCGGCCCATTGCCACTTCAGCTTGCACCTGTGGCACCTACCTATGCGGATTCCTTCATGGGAATCCTACCACCAGTGAGAACGTTGTAGCTGCAGTAACGAATACAGAAGCGAGCAACCCACCTCTGAATTCTTCACAACAGGGCACAACGATCGCGAACCTGGCGGTGACGGAGCCGCTCGCGTCGGACTGCGAGCAGGCGGAGGAGGCAGGGGTGTTCGCGGAGGCGCCCGCGCTGCTCGCACACTTGCGCGACGCCGGCCTCGCCGCGCTCGCCGACCACATACTGCTCGAGTTTAAAGCCACCATACGAGATTATAAGAAGCAGAAGTAAGCAGACGTGCCTTTCATCACCAATTCATCCCACAATAAGTCCACTGCTGAACATAGGCGTTCCCCGTTGATTTTTTTTACATACATACATACATAAGATCACGACTGTATCCAATAAGGGGTAGTCAGAGACTTGGCACTTACTGACAAAAACAGATGACTGCCACAATCCACATTTCAACAAAACAATATAATGCACTTGGTGTGATAGGTGGTGAGCCCATCGCCACCTTGCGCTGTTGGGTGCACAGTGTAGTTTAATTCCTTACTCGCCTTTTACGAGATCCATTGGATGAGATGGAGTGGTGGTATTCTTTTAACGAACCGCCACCACACGACCAATTACATCAGATTGGATAGAGCACAAATCCTTGAATAAAATGCAATCCGATTCCTACCAAGGATGATTCGCGAGGCTATTGAAATAAAATATCTATCTATATATCTATATATAGATAGATATTTAAATAGAATTATATAGAAAATAATTATATTTAAATAGAAAAATATCTACATTTTATATATAATAGAAATCGTCCACTCGCACTCGAGCATTGTTCGAGGAAAGCTCTTCTCCCCCATGACGTTTTACGTGTGGTCAGGTGGCACGCGATGCTGATGGTGGAGGAGATGGCGCTGTGCGTGTCGGGCGCGCTGTGCGGGCCGCTGTCGGCGCTGTGCGCGCGCCTGGCGGCCGCGACGGAGCGCCTCGCGCCCGCGCTGGCGGCCCGCGTGCGCGCGCACCTCGCCGCGCACCTCGACCACTACATGCTGCAGGTATGTTGCTGCTGCTGCTGCTGCTGATGGTGACGGAGATGGCGCTGTGCGTGTCGGGCGCGCTGTGCGGGCCGCTGTCGGCGCTGTGCGCGCGCCTGGCGGCCGCGACGGAGCGCCTCGCGCCCGCGCTGGCGGCCCGCGTGCGCGCGCACCTCGCCGCGCACCTCGACCACTACATGCTGCAGGTATGTTGCTGCTGCTGCTGCTGCTGATGGTGACGGAGATGGCGCTGTGCGTGTCGGGCGCGCTGTGCGGGCCGCTGTCGGCGCTGTGCGCGCGCCTGGCGGCCGCGACGGAGCGCCTCGCGCCCGCGCTGGCGGCCCGCGTGCGCTCGCACCTCGCCGCGCACCTCGACCACTACATGCTGCAGGTATGTTGCTGCTGCTGCTGCTGCTGATGGTGACGGAGATGGCGCTGTGCGTGTCGGGCGCGCTGTGCGGGCCGCTGTCGGCGCTGTGCGCGCGCCTGGCGGCCGCGACGGAGCGCCTCGCGCCCGCGCTGGCGGCCCGCGTGCGCGCGCACCTCGCCGCGCACCTCGACCACTACATGCTGCAGGTATGTTGCTGCTGCTGCTGCTGCTGATGGTGACGGAGATGGCGCTGTGCGTGTCGGGCGCGCTGTGCGGGCCGCTGTCGGCGCTGTGCGCGCGCCTGGCGGCCGCGACGGAGCGCCTCGCGCCCGCGCTGGCGGCCCGCGTGCGCGCGCACCTCGCCGCGCACCTCGACCACTACATGCTGCAGGTATGTTGCTGCTGCTGCTGCTGCTGATGGTGACGGAGATGGCGCTGTTCGTGTCGGGCGCGCTGTGGATGCCGCCCGAGTGCGCGCGCACGTCACCGCATAATTATAAGTTATGAAAACAGTCATCATCATCATAATTTCAGCCTATATTTTCCATAGTTACAACTCCCGACGAGATGAGATGGGTTGATAGATTCTCTTAAGCCGCCACCACACGGCAAACAGTGCTCCTAGTTTACTGTAATTTTCTAATCTTCACACTTTCTCTTTTATTTAATAAGCACTGTACTTCAAATTTTGATGTTTAATGATGGTTTCAAATAAATATCTCTTTCTTTAAATTACTTTTTAAGTAAAAGTGCTACATTTCAATTTTTGAAATACATAAATGTTTAAAAACTACTTAGCAAAATTATACATAACTATTTGTAGGAGATGGTGCTAGAGACGTGGTTCAACACCGGTGGTACTCTGCAGTTCACACACGATGTGAAGAGAAACCTAGTGCCAGCCTTCGCGCCGCCTAACAAAGTGGCATCGCAAGTCAACCAATTGCCAAAGTAAGCTTCTTTGTATTATAGTATTAAATTAATCGAGTTCCAAAATAGTGTTAAATGTAGGTATAGTCTAATCAATTGGCTTTGCCTGTCTGGGGCCATTAAATAGTTCAACGTTCTCACGGTATGCGAAAGAACCAACGACGCGAAACGTCGATCCAGAATTTTATTAATTTTAGTTGAAGAAGGTAAACGCAAAACTGGGCATGAAGAAAGTCGATGGTATCGAGCTGGTAGTGAAGGAGAAACTTTTTATGACGAACTCAAAAGCGGCCCCACAGAAAGTGTACCTGAATGAGTCCGGACCGTTCCACAAAAAATGAGATCAACTTCATCATGACGACCAAACGACAGCCGTTCAATGATGTTCCTGTGATCGCTAGGATGAAAACCGGCAGTGAACACTGAATGGTAAGAGGCATATTGAAGCGGACTGTAAAGCTAGAGTGGTCTCGTCTGGTAAAGTCCGCGCTCCGTTCATCCCGTGCCCTTTTCCAAAAGCTTTAGCTTTCGGCTCGAATTACATAATCGCTTTCAATGCCTGGATGATTGCGTTACAGCGGACGATATGAACGAGACGCACGAAAAATTGTTCAGGCGGTGGGGGCAAACATTTGCAAGACTCGCCGCGCAAATAAGATCCAGAAACTCTCCGACCACACTCTTAATCTCATGGAGGCGAGAGATGAGATGGCAACAATGCCCTCTTGAAGAATTATAGACTGATATAACTTCTGAGCCGCGTCTATGTGCTGTTTTCGAAAGTCGATAACGAGTTGAAACAGTCGATGTTAGATAATGTGTTGATTCTATGTCAGTCTTATCTACCGTCCATTTCAGTCCGTTACAATCAATTAGTGTCTCCCTCATACATTATTATAATTGGTTGGGGAAAAAGTTTCTTCGCATATTATATGAAAACTCAAGACAAATTTTTTTCAAAGTTTACTTACATTAAATCACTGTATATATGTGCCATTTCGTTCGATGACTTTTTGCCATCTTGAAGTTAGTGACATGATCCCGTTGCTGTAGAAATTTTGGGACTTCAGAGCAATAAAAAGGCGACAAGTAGTTTTGGCAATCCTCTCTTGATGTTAACCTGACACTACCTAAAGAATTCTGAAGAATCCGAAACAGGTGGAAATCTGAAGGTGGCAAGGTCAGGGCTACATGGCGGATGCATTAAAACCTCCCAGCCAAAATCTATTAAGTTTCGCTGAATGTCTAAAGATGAGTGTGATCTAGCGTTGTCCTGATGAAAGACCACCAGACCCTTTCTATTGATCAATTCCAGCCGCTTTCTCCCAACTTCTTGCTTTATTCTCATCAGTTGTTGGCAGTAGAGATCCGAATCGAAGGTTCTGCCAAATGCTGCCACTTTTTATAATTTAAACAACATCTTTGTGAAGAAAAGTACTTATTGTAATGTAATAATTGTCATTGTGGTAAATAGTTCTCAAGAAATTGAAATCAAAATTTTATCAAATATTTCTTTTACGTTTTAATTTTACTGCCGTCGTAACTCAGGTGCTTGGCGCTCGGCATAAATTTTATTGAACGCGAGTGACCAGAGTTCGATTCCGGTGAAAACTTTTCAGCAATTTAAAGTGCTAATTTACCAAATCCCGGTGAAGGAAAATCATCGTGAGGAAACCTGCATGTCTGAGAAATAATTTAAAAGCATTTCGAGGACATGTAAAGTCTGTTAACCCGCATTGGAGCAGCGTCACGGAGTCTTCCTGGATCCTCTCTGAAATTAGAGGAGGCCTGTGGTCAGCAGTGGGACATTTATTAATTTACCTTTTTCTTACGTTTTAGGCTTTTAGAGGCGTGTAAGCTCCTCAACATGGATTATGACGACGCCCGCCGATTACGTGCAATGCTTTCAAAGCAACCGGCAGTTGGAACTGAAAGCCTCAATAACCACGGCATAACACACATTCAGCCGAACGAAGCGCTGCAGATACTCAACCAAAGGACAGATCTCAGTGATTCCTCAACACCTTCGTCTGTCATGGAATTGTTCTGAAGTTTCGAAGGAGGGGGCGTTTAAGTAAATAGCTAGTTGAAGCGGAAGCGGAGCACGCTTTACTAATTCCAAGTACAGCAAAAAGGTGTGTTTTACTTCAGAATTGTGAAATTTTATCATTTTCAGTACGGCTTTGTATATTTATTATGATTTTGCAACTAATTTCTGCCCAATAAAAGTTTATGTATTGATTTTAATGAAAACAATAAAAATATTTGATTATTATTTTACCGTGAAGCAGAGATTACGGTTTGTTTACAAATTATTGTCGAAAGTAAGGATAAAAATCATTTTTTTTTTTAATAAAAGTGTTGCTCTGTACGTTTGTGGAAAGGGTCTGAGCCTCCTCCTTGAATGAATACGAAAAAAGTCGTATGAAGCAGCATAGTTTGTATACAAATTAAATGTTATTTGTGTCATAGTTTGTAATTTAAGACTTTCTCATAATTAATGATTCATCTTCTTATAAATTGCAATAATGCGCCCCTATGACTTGAGAGAATGCGCTACACTTGTGGCACTATAATATCTCCTGCGCAGTTGATAGCTTTCGACAATATTCGAAAGTTTTCATCGTGATCGAAAATCGGCCAGGAGGTCAAACACGTACGTCGTACATACGTAGGGTACTTACTATAATTTATCTTAAGCAGACAATTCATATAGTAACCGGAAGATGTCGCTTTGGTTTGAAAAAAGGCATAAAGACATTATCATAATGAAATTTAAGTAAATGTTATATAGTAAATGATAACAAAAATCTCCCACGTTATATCGCAGGGAACCGGAGCTCAAACATACAATTTAGAGAAATTTTTAGATTCTTGGTATATTTGATGTTTGTAAATTATCTACTGTCGTTTTTTATTTATTTGTTATTTTGGAATATGTCTATTGAATTTTAAAATTGTGAAATAAAAAAAAGTTAATTTATTTACTTTCTTTATAATTAACGAAAATATAATGTTGTAATGTCAATATATAAAATTATAACCTATTATCTCAGATATTACATAATCAAAAATAAAGACTACAGCGTAAAAATGCTTGTTTATTATTAACTATCATATTTGTAACATTTTCAAAACAGACTTTTCAATGGCACAAAGCGCGCGCTGAAACAAAACTTATTACTTAAACACAATTTGTTCACAGCCTTTTATGTTTATGTTTTGTTTTTAAAATGTGAACAAAAAAAATGTGCAAATGCTTACGTTACATTCAATATACAACAATATTTACAAACGCAAAACATCGTATGATGTGATGTGATGTGATCACATCATACGATGTCTTGCGTACATCGTATACTATCAGCATGAATACATTTATTAGTTATCTAAATTTAACAATTAGTATCGCCAAAGAGCCTATAAGATCAATTTATTATTGTAAGTGTTGCAAAACACAAAACATGATTACTATTTACTCTAAAACAAATTCTAATCATCATAATAGCTATTTTTTGTCATTTACCACATCAAACTATATGACTCTTTCTTACCATAAATCGTAGTTATAACAATATACTAAAGCTATCACATAGCACTGGCACTTAATTCTATATTCAACGAATTTTCAATATTTCTTGGAATACTTTGAAGTTTTTTGTACTTGATTCGCGGGGTTGCCAGTAATCTAAACTACAAAATTAGCTTACAGTCTGAATTGTAATATGGTTTACTTACTTACTATATCAGTTTATAAATAAAGTAGGAAAAAAATAGACACCAATACTTTGGGCATTGCTGGCAACCGTGCTTGTTCGAACATTTGTTGTCTAATCTTCCTCTTTGCAGACACAAGATGTTGTTCTTAAAGTAATCCTACACAGGACAATTGTAAATTGTTCTCCGAAAAGAAGTAGACTTTCTAATTATAGCCTAATTTCGTTGTTCACGGAGTGCGTTGTTGTGATTTCAACCTCCTGCTGCTTCTTGTTCTCTTGGGAACTCCTATTCCACCATTGCTCGTCCCCGGAGGCCCACGCCACGAATACTAAGTTCGTCAGGATGAACACGGCCAGCGTTATCCAAAACACCAATCGCCACTGAACAAGGGTACTCTGTAATGATCACATTTTTTTATAAATACATTTTGTTCATATACCTTAGAACTAGATTTTCATAATAAGAGATATAATAAAATGTTAGTATTATTCATTTACCAAAGTCGCAAAAGTGGCATATACGAAATTTGTAGGCATAAAATATAATTAAATATTTTCCGAGAATTTAAACAATCAGTTAAAAAGAAAACGAATGTTACTTATATATGTAAAGAAGCAATTTATCACTGACTTGTCACGATATGCCCAAAACAACAAGATTTAGCTAATAACGAACTTAAATAAAAACGTATTTTACGATTGAACGAATGAACATCATTTTTTTTATATTTCGTTTGTCAAACGTCATTTATTTACAATCTACCACCGTTTCAAACAGGCGAAAGAAACTCCGTAGGTATCTTTGTATCTTTGTTTGTAAATCCTTTTTTTATCTTTGTAAAAAATACATTATAAATAAATTTACAAAGAATAGTCCCAAAGAAAACCAAAGCACGCTCCATGTTAAAATTTTAGACAAGATTCAATTAATAAATGTATAAGTACATTGCAAGCTCGAGCAGGCCACCCTCCACCAACAGCACCTGTTCGCAAGTATGACGCACGTGGCGGACATCGCTCTCCTCAACCTTTTTATAGGGAAGTGGACGTCCCGTCACACGACACCGTCGCAAGCAGAGACAATATTAGAGCGAGCATTACATACTCACAAAAACAAAATATACATTACTAAGATTATTGTCATTGACTTTACAGAGCGCACTTATAATGTTCCATGAGACAATTAACATTTTTTTGGTTTGTAAAAACGTTACATCGTAAATACCCTAATAATCATTCGAATTTTAATAAGCTATGCAACATAGACATTTTTTAATCAAAGGGAGAAAGATTTTTTTTTGACTCGTACCAAAATAGCGGCGGTGATTGGCCATACGTCACGTCCCGTTTCCAACGGGTACAAAGGTGGGCTAATTTGTGGCCTCTGCCTACCCCTTTTACAGGGAAAAGGCGTGACTATGTATTCATTTAATATCATTTCTTTTAAAAAAGTCGTTTTTATTTTTTATTAAATCAATAACTAGAAAGAAGATATATCAATATTATAAATACTTTTCTGGATAACCATATACATACATATGATTTCATCGTTTAGATCTATAATAATTAAAATTAACCGTAGTGAAAAGAGTTCTAATACGTCTTCGATCAACCGTTAAAAAATAAAATTAAAACAGTTGCCTCGGTTAACGCTGTGGCGAAATGGGTGTGGGTTCGATGGATCAAACATTTGAATGACCAGCATATAGTTATTTGGCAACTGAGTATTTCTGTAAGTGCAATTTATGTCTGTCAAACGTTGATTTCTTCACAATGAAAGTCGGCTTCCTTGTTTGTCACATGACATCCTCCTTATTGACAACTACAAATTTATTTAACGACATAAATGTAAATCTATTTGGCGCCATTTATCCGTTTCATTTGCATTTAAAAAAATATAATTAAACGTCTCGTCGTCGTCGTTTCAGCCTACCACAAGTCCACTGCTGAACATAGGCCTCCCCCATAGATAGCCACAAAAGTTTGTTTAAAAAGAAGAAGAACCCACATTTATTTTTTATCGTGGGTGCGTTTTACTGAATAGCACATGCACAAATACCCCAGACCTGGGACAAGTATCTGTAGGCCGTACAAATATTTATACCCGGGATCCGCGACCCGAAGCCCAGAAGCTAATCGGTTAGCCACTGCCCACTAACTATGGCAAAATTTTAAGACTTGAGTTATCATAGGTAAATTTAATGTAAAACATCTGAAGACCTATCATCATCATCAGCATTTCAGCCTATCAGTCCACTTCTGAACATAGGCCTCCCTCATAAATTGTCACAAAAGTTTGTAGCTCTCATTTACGGGGGATTTTGCCATAGTTGCCACGCTTGACAAGCGGGTTGGCAACCGCAGTTTATTTGTTCAGATGTTCCGGGAAATGCTGCTGCCCATCTCCTGCTTTTAATATCCCTCTGTCGACTTTTAAGACACCCAAGGGATGAGGTGGGGTGGTAGATTCTCTAATAAATATCACTTTCACATTTTCAAAAGTCAAGTGCATTTATTGACCTTGACTTTATTCTTTCACATAATCTTAGATAATTTTGTTAATTATAAACAAAGGACTAATTGCCGTGAAGTAAAAAAAATCAATTCAAGTACGCTCTATCACGCAACGTCTAATTTTTTTGCAAAATAACTTACTTTTTGTGAAGTGTTATATCGTTCTTTTAAACATAATTCTGTATTGTATTTATAAAAACTTTTACCCGTTGCTCTTATGCGGCTTGTTTTATTAATCTTTAAAATTAACGAAAAGTGGGGCTACATGTGTAGCCTCTGCCTACCTCTTATATGGAAAAAATGTGACTATATGTATGTATGTAATAGGTGACTTCGAGTATTACAATCTTGGTAACTGAAATCTTTGCTCACGATAATTACATTTCCTTTGCTTTTATATAATTTAGTGATGACCGCATACATTAGTGGTCAGCGTAGCTCAATAAATAATCGCCAGTGATGGGTACGAGTCCTCACCGAAGTCAACATTTTTGCAAACCATAAATCCTTGAGTCTATTATTATTGTAAGATAGAACCATGAGATGGAAAAGAAAACAATGTCAAGGAAAAGTGTAGCTACCCGCCAGATTGGTTGGTCTGATTTGTGGAGGACGCTTCCTCAAATCAGTAATATCTTGTATATAGTACTTATTTGAACTTCTCATCTGGTGACAGATGTCGCAACAGATGTGTACTTGCGGGAATATTTACAGCACTATATGCCGAAATCTTCCATGACGGCATACATATATTGCCATAAACTACGCTCACGAATCACATGCATCGACTTTCCACAAAACCGGCAGGTAGTCGCTCCTATTGCGGACTGTCCTACGAGTAGACTACGCCACTCTACCTTATTCCCCAACGGCTGTAGTGTAAACGTATTAATATTTTATTGGTATCCCGTTGCCCCACACGTCCAGTGTAATATCCATGTACTAATATATTGTAGAAGTTTAGGTATTCTAATTACTCAAGGAGTCTAGAATTGCACGTATAGCCTTATAGTATTTTTTTTAAAGAAATAAGTCTCGATTTAAAGTTATAAATTGCTCCCCAACAACTCATCGTTGAATCAACTAGCACTCACATCAGGAGTTAGTAGTCCAACCAAATACGGCGCAATGATGCCTGTTATTGCTCCTATGCCGTTCACGATCGCCATAATGGTGCCCGCGTAGTTACTGCTTAGGTCCAGGGCGTTCACTTTCATTCCTGGATAGAAAGCGCCCATTAGGCCCATGGAAGCCGTGAATAAAATCACAACTGTCTCCGTATTGCAACCGGAATACGAAGCCAGGATCATACAGATGCCCGGGCCGACAGGACGCTGTAAGAAAACAAAACAAAATACTTCATATTAGGTTTCTTGATATATGCTCTATTTTTATTTGAATATTACATAAATGAGAACTTAGGCGACTGCGTGACTCCGTGGTCTACCTATTTGTACCATTGATACCACCGCAGTGCCTGTTATTCTGCCGTCAAGCAGTGGTGTGCAATTGCTGAGTAATGAATAGTGTTATTACCGGGCATAGGCTTAAAGGATAAAGTCGGACATAGTGAGGCTTTTTGGATGTGTGTCCTACCAAATTAGACGGTGTTTTGTTAGGCTTTTTACATTTTACCAGTCGACGCGGTGTTCAATTTCATATAGAAATGGATAATAAAGAAGACTTTGTTGTTGTTCTGTTAGAAGTTGAGACGGTTTGATGAAGAAGGATCAAATATGCGACACAAAATCCTTAATAAGTTGAGGTGTCCAGCCTTTTTACTCAATGTTACCCAAAAGTCCGGCTTGACTGGCTGGTCTGTCCGGCTTTCAGGTTTTAGGACCTGGCAACCCTTACTGGGCATATAATACTTAAAGACTGATGTCTCAAGTCAAGGTGATAAGCGCAGTGTAGTGCCACATAGAAATATTGTGGATATCACAATATTTGTAGGCAGACGTTACAATTACCATCACGGTGGACGTTTTGCGCGTCTCGTCACTTTATACATTAAAAATACAACATAAAAATCAGCATCATCATCTTCCTGGTGGTAGGATTCCTATGCAGGAATCCGTCTAGGTAGCCAACTAAACCGACCCAGGGCCAATTAATCTGCCGTGAAGCAGTAGTTTGCAAGCATTACTGTGTTTCGGTTTGAAGGTCACTGTGAGCTAGCGTAATCACTGGGCATTTGAGACTTAAGAACTGATGTCTCAGGGTGACGGGCGCTGTGTGGTCTCGCACAGAAATATTCTGAGTGACACAGCATTTGTTGTGGGCGGACGTTGCACTTAACATCAGGTGAACGTTTTGCTCGTTTCATCAGCTTTATACAATTAAAAAAAGCAGGCGGTCTAGCAAGTTCAGCTCTAGACGCCCCGCATCTTAGGCGCTGCTGCCTATCACCTGCCTCACATGTTTAGATTCTGCATTTTGTTGGAAGCTAAACAATTTTGCTATTCTCTTTAGAGACTGAGGGTATCCACGGTAGAGCGAGTGGCAGATTTTTTTACGACGCCACCACACGGCAATATATTGTGTGTATACATATTTCATGCATCATTCATGTAACATTCATATTTGTTCAGATGGCTATAATTGTTTTCATAGTCATATCTAAAGTTTTATAAACATACATTACAATTCAACTAAAAGGGCCGCTGTTTCAAATTATTTCCATTTATTTTTAAATTTAGCTTTAATTATTATACAAAAGATCATTATTGTTGCATTAACTGTTCTTCATACCATTTCATGTTTTACTATATTGAAAAGGATATGATTCAAAAGAATATTAATTTATCTTTTATTTCCACATATGTATTTACACAGATGTACGTGGTTTCACGAAGACGGGTATAGCTGTATGCTAAATTAGGAATGCTGTTAAACATCATTCATATGTTCAAGAACAACTTGTTTTTTTTTGTTTTAAATTTTCCGGATTACGTTAGGACACAAGACAAATTCAACTTTGGGCGATCTGTTACTAAAAATATTATTTCACAATTGTTTTGCAAACATTTCCCTAATAAAATCTTATTTGCATTATTTTTAGGACGTACGAAAATAATGAGAACGATATTAATGTAATATTTAAAATATTTTTATACTATATTTACGACTATATTTGCAATATATTTACAAGTAAAATTAAAATGGCTATGTTCAGCTAACTTCGTTTCATGATTGTGATTGGCCTGAAGATTGTGGATGCTTTATGGACATAATTTGAGACCGTGAGATGTAGGGATGGTCAAAACTGACCAAACACCATTTTACACCTGAACGTTACGATCAGAGAATATTTTGAATAGTAAACCAAAAGTTTCAATGTTGCCTAAATATTTGCACACGAGACTCACGATTCAGTGCGCAATCCACTGAGCTAAGTTGTTGTGTGCGTGAGGATATATTCTCACATCGGATGTTATGGGTCTAGCAGCAATGTACTGACTGTTTGCCAGAACACAACAACAATGCAATTGACATATCCTTGCGACACGCTTTCGCTGAGTTAATGATTAGTATTCTTCCCCGATGTCCGCTTACAACAAAATTTGGTGCTGCAACAAGTACCTTTCCCTTCACTTATATGGTATTTAGGTATTTAGGTGACCATTCGAAGAGTCGGATGTTTTTTTGTCTGTGCATTGCCAACCGTATACTTTTCGAATTAATTGATATTATTTGTACAATAACTTCCTTACCTATTCAATGTATGGATGGTACTTGACCTAGTTGCCTTGTCCGGCCAATACGGAAGAGTACTGGGTACGCGACCCCGGACCGAGCTACTGCTGTCTCCCCTTGCTCCTTCCGAGGTAGTAGTATCCTACACCTTATTGATGCTTTCCCAACTTCCCATTCCGCACCCCAAGTCCATTTCCTACCTAATCCTTTTTCCACCGTCTCCGCCAAACTACTCATGGGAACGTGCAATGGGGAACAAGAATTTCAACTCGTACCGAAATGGCAGCTAAGTAGTTCGCCACCCGTCACGTCTCGTTTCCTGCAGGGGCGAAAATTGGGCTACGGACGTGGTCTCTGCCTATTCCCTTATATGGGAAACAGTAGTGATTGTATGTATGTGAATGTAATGTTATTTGTATCATATAAATAACTACATAACAGTGCTATCAAATCTCAACAAAATACCTATTTGGAATATTTAAATAAGTTAAATTATTATAATCATCAAAAAATAATTGCGGAATGTTCAACAAAATAATATAAAACATAAAATGTTACAACTTCATAAACAAATATCAGGTCAATGAAACGAGTAGCGTCGGTAAAGTATTCATTCAATAATAATATTGTTCTGTTCAGACGCAAAAGGAACAACGTAATGATATGACGTCAATCCCTGACCGAACTCCAGTACGAGATTGCATTGGTTTACTGCAATCAAATAAAATTTCGGCGACAACAGCTGTTATTAATTTACTTGGTGGTTTACTTGCATTGTTTTTTTTTATAGAATGCGCATCCGATCATGGTTTGTAAGATTAAATGGGTGTTGCTAAATTGTAAATGAATTCAATAGAAGGGTATAAAATGAGTAAGCATAAGCTGGTGTCGTAAAATTGTCTATGGCTGCTAGGACAGCAGACAGAATAACATTTTTTTTATAGAAGGAAGTGACGAGACGAGTATACCTTTCACATAATGGTAAGTGAAACGTCTGCCCATCACAAATACTGTGGTAGCCAGAATATTTCTGTGCGGCAGGACACTGCACTCGTCAAGACATCAGTTCTTAAATCGCGTATGCCCAATAATTACAGTAGTTATCAGTGCCCTTCAAACCGAAACACTGTAATGTTTGCACACTTCTGTTTCACGGCATAATAATTGTCACTGCGGTGGTAGCTATCGACGGATTCCTGCATAGGAATCCTACCACTAACTCATTCCGTGGGTGTCGTAAAAGTCGACAGAGACAGAAAAGTTAAAACCAGCAGACGGACAGCAGCACCTTCTTGGGAGATCTGAATAATTAAACTGCGGTTGCCAACCCGCTTGCCATAGCGACTACGGCAAAATCCGCCCAAAATGAGAGCTACAAACTTGTGGCAATCGCTGGGGAGGACTATGTTCAGCAGTGGACTAGTAATAGGCTGAAATGATGATGATGACTAGTACTAAGATAGCCAAACCGTCTTACAAGCATGACGATTATGACAAATAGTATGCTGGTGCCTAACTTCATAACGGATTGCTCTATTATAAAAAACAGTGAAGCTATACCCAGCTTTAAAAATCCGCCAAATGTCGGGTCGCGCATTGTATAGACTCTGTTGTGATTTTGTAACCGCGCGGTTTTGCCGAAAATTGTAAATCACAGATTATCCGAAATCATTTTCATTGAGAAGTCCCACAGCCTCTAATATAAGTAATTACTAAACTTTTTGATCTAGAAAATTGTCGTTTCTTAGGCAAATAGATAAGTCATTATAACGTCTTTGGCAAGATGTAACTCCCCAGCGATGAATGATAAAAAAAACTATGGATATTTTCTAAAGATACTTCAAAAAGACGAATGTATTCAAATAAAGTATCCCCAATTTATATCTATGGGAAATTTACGTCGTATCTATTTACCAATTTTCATATATTTTATAGCCGTGTGAAACGGCTCGTTAAAAGAATACTACCACTCCATCTCATCCAATGGATCTCGTAAAAGGCGAGTAAGGAATTAAACTGCACTGTGCACCCATGTATGTATATATTTTGGTTCATTACTGTATGACGTTGTGATGGACTGGTACAGGCAGGTGGACTGATTGATCAATCTTAGAAGTGCTCATTGTTGAACTATGGAGCCTAACAAAAGACTTAACTTACTCGTATTTTAAACTAGCTGAGCCCGCGGTTTTATCCGCTTAAAATAGCCGTCCACATGATTGCGCCGTACATCATGGTAACATAATCTGCCTAGATAAGCGGGATATTTAATGCAAAAACAATTTTTCAAATCATGTAAGTACTTACTGAGATTAGCATACAAATATACAATCTCTCCAGCTTTATTATAGATAAAGTTAAGGTATAGGGTGAAGGCGTAAACGAAAAGAACTATGAATTTTCTAAACCACTTATTAAGATACTAAGACATAGATATATAAAAACTGCCATGAACTAAAATAATAATGACCAAAATGCAATTTTTTAAAATGTGCGTTTGTGTTTTGGTGTCCTGCAAATTACCATATGAGATTAAGACAAAGTATTTATTGCAAAATCACATACAGACACTCCATTTGTACTTCTTTTTAGAGGTAGTAACACAGTAGTACCTAATATGTAGGTAGTAAATGTTAACTATGTATACATATTATAATACTTGTGGGGTTAATATTAAATTATCTTTGTATGTGGACATTGTAAGGTTTTCAATGATAATGTATTTTCTTTAACACGAAATTCTCCTAACTAAGAAGAGATTTATGTCGAGTAGTAAACTGTTCACGTGCAGCATTTTTATTGCTTTAGCCACGCTCGAACAAAAAATTAGTTACTATTAAAAAAAATCTTACCTATAGTAGTGAAAGTCTTTCTAGCATTCGTAACAGTAAGCCAGTTCCTCTTCACCATCTTGTCGCACATCCAACCGAATATGATAGAGCTGAACCACATTACGGCGTACGGCAACGCAGCCAATGTGCCAGTACGATGGATGTCAAACTTCAGCACACCGGTCATGTACTTAGGCAGGTCTGTTACCATTGTAAAGTATCCGTAATCATGGCCGATCTGTAAAGAATGTTTAATCTTAACTAGCTGCGTTAAATTAAAAAATAAGTTATTTATTACTTTCGCATTTATTATATTAATATGGATATGGATTTCAATGACATGCTTGTTTCTTCACGATGTTTTCCTTCACCGCCGAGCACGTGGTGAATCAGCACTTTTAAAATAAAATTCACAATGTCAACCAACAAGTGCCTTGTGGGTCACCCAATATATAAGTAAGCAATGCTAAAAAAATACATTTAATTTTTAGAGTTTAGCGCCATCTAACGATTTTCACAAGTATTACGTTAAAAGTATGCTAGCTTCATTGCTATAATTATAAATCTTCCTGTTATATTTATACACATGGGCCCTTATATTTATACTGTTTTACATTATATATCCCAAAATCCCCGAAAAAATTATGATTAAAACGATACAGGCATATATGGGTTAAGGGTGCCGGCATCGGGGAACAAATATAGGTAACTCGCGTACTAGTATTATCTAAGATATTATAGTACGGGTGTTTAACCCGGCACCAGAATTGGTTTAGTTGACGAAAATAATGTTTTAAAAAAAACGTGGTCCCACGTTAATTGTTTTTTACAGGCATAAATTCCACATGAACAAATAGCCAGACCCGGAACAACCATTTGAAGAGAACCCGCGACCCGTGGCGCATAAATCGAGCCGACGTGGAAAATATTATACTATCGACTATAGTTCTGTATTTATTTGAATACAGTTCATTAAATTATTCTATTAAGAATCATGCGTGTATTTCGCAAGTGTCAATTGCCTTCAAAAGTCAAGGTTGTGCCAATAAATAACAAATAGTTTTCAATCAGCATTTTCCGACATATCTCAAATGTATTGACATTAGTAATTATAACACAAATAGTCAATGACGTGCCTATAATTAATTGATAAACAAAATGTAACAACCTCACGCTTATTCAACGAATCAAAAAATAATTTATTTAAATATTATCAAAGTAAATGAAGAAAATACAAAAATATATGTATCCTTGGCTAAATATTCTGTTATTTCACACTATAAAACAACAATTTTTCGATCCTAACAATAAATATTAAATATTAGATTGTCGTAGGCGCAGTGGCTGAAATATTGGCTTTCATTCTACGGGTCGCGGGTTCGATTCCCTGACATAGAAGCATTTGTATGGCGTACAGGTACACGTTCAAAACTGGATGTTTGCACCCACGATACACGAGAAATCTTAGAATAAGGCAACATTTTTAAGAACAGGATAATATTTTCTTAAGTAATTAAAGTTACGTCTATAACCAAAAATAAGTAATATTTCTTTTTTTTTGGAGAAAGTGACGAGGCCACCTGAGGTTACCTGATGGTGAGTACAACGTCTGCCCATAGCAAATGCTGTGTCGCCCAGAATATTTCTGTGTTGCGCTTGCGTTCAGTTCATATGCCCTGTGATTACACTAGCTCTCAGTGCCTTTCAGACCGAAAAACATCAATGTTTGCACTCTACTGCTTCAGAGCATAATAACTGGCCATGCCTTGTGTACTGTCGAATACGTGCCTAAAACAGAAAATCGCAATAAAAGAAACCTTATAGAAGAAGACATATCATTATATTTTACCTGTGCACAGACCAAAGCCCAAAGCGGTACCGACGTAAATATGGCTTTCCAGGGTATAGCTGAAGGTTGACTGTTCTGATGCCTGCCAAGTGCTTCCTCTAAATACTTCTTTTCTTTATCAGAAATGAAGGGATGCGACTCAGGGTCATTGTAGCACAGTATCGCCTGAAAATTGAGTACCATTATTTTACGTAACTCTACGTTATTTTTATTGTAGTTTTCTTTTAAATAAAACTACTTTTTTACGGATTTTATCGCGTTTAATTTTAGCTTGTTTGCTTGTTTGCTGGAGGAAAAAATATATAGGCAATAAAAATATTATTTAATTTTATTCCAGTTTTTTAATATATGACTCTTGCGACACCCACAGAATAGCGTTGGAAATTGTCAACTATGCAGGAAGGATACATAGGATATATGATGATGAAATGCTTTTGATGTTTTATGTATAACTTATCTTACACAAATATACTCGTATATATGTTCATGTGAGCATATTTATACATACTAGTGTTTGTATGTATTTTTTTCAATTTGTTTTAACTTATATATATTCAATTCATTTTATTAATAATTTTCTTTTTACTTGAAAGCACTCGCTTAAATTTTCTGCGTAGCTCGTGGGTGACTGGTAGAGAATGTCCAATGGCATAAGTCCGCCAATAGTACATTTACTGTGCAATAAAATATAAAAAAAGTAGGATGTATACATACAGGACATCAACTGTTAGGATGCTTGGGTAAGGATCGCAAAATCACAATCCTTTCGGATTCGAAACTAATAATTTGTTACACAAATATTGCCTTCACCTAGAATACCAACTCAGGACTCGGTAGTCAGGTCCACTGACCACTAAATAATGTAGTCATCTCACAGTAACCACAATGTAGGCAAAGTTAAAAAAAAACGACAATTAAAACACAGCATTTGAGATTCTGAAAATACGTTATTATATATTAGTGTGCATCAATGACATATTTTTTTTTAAATATATATACTCACCCAAAGAATAAACCACAGTATGCCAATAGCACCAAACAGATAAAAGACGGACTGCCAGTCACCGGACTCTTTCATAATTAGCCCGGAGAGATATGTTCCCGCAATGTTACCAATCTGTGCGCCTCCAAAAACAAGTGAACCCATTCGTCCTCTCTCAGAGATGGGTGCCCAGCGAGCTAACATAGCATTAAGAGCTGGAAAAGTCGTGCCCTGTAGGAAAAACCATTAATATATTTAAGTTTTTTTTCGTATTTTTTTTTAATAAAAATTTGTAACAGTCAATTGTTATGTCGATAATTAAATCTTAATTTGTTCACGTATCGCGTTGTTTTAGCAGTAAATAAGCAGGATTATTCTTGTACATATTTTATTAATATAATAGTAAACAAATTCAATATCACGTTCCCTTTTTTTTGAATAACAGTAGTACTATGAATAATTTGAATTTAGAAAATATTAAACTGTTTATTTAAAAAAAATATATATATTTTACCTCTCCCAATCCCTCCAGAACCCGAAGAATAATTAGTCCTGTAGCGCCTCCAGCGCTCACCGTCCATGGTGTTAGCAATGTAAACACGGCAGTGCTCAGGACTCCAAAGCCGAGTGAATATTTTCCACCGAACCTCTCCGCGAGCATTCCACCCGGAAGGTGTGTAACTATGTATCCATAATAGAACGCACTCAGAATGATTCCTTGGGTTTCTTCATCCCAGTCATATCCACTTATTTCCTATAAACCAAAAAAATAGAGATAGAGTTCCTCCAACGTAAAAATTATATGAAGACTAGAACGTCGCTTCGTCGTTCGTACGCTTTATTGGGGTTAGGTTTCCTACCCTGGGGATCCAGGATTCTGCCTAGGATCTTAGGTAAGTAGCGCCGCAGTGCCAGTAACTCTGTCTTGACGACAGAGTTACAGAGGTGTGTAAACATTACTGTGAAGGACACTGATAGCTAGTCTAATTATTGTATCTTAAGAACTTATGTTTCAAGGTGATTAGCTCATTGTGGTGCTGGTGCAACACAGAAATGTACTGGGTGACACAGCATTGGTTATGAGCAGACGTTGCACTTACCATCAGGTGAACAATTTGCTCGTCTCGACACTTACTTCCATAAAAAAGGCAAATTTTACCAGTTAATAACCTTGATAGAGAAGATAGAGAAGAAGAAGATGTCATCTACGTAGATCATAGTAGTGTTTTTAAAGTTTCGTTGTAGAAACCCTTATAATTTCGATACAATTGAAAAGTTCTATATGGCACCGCACTGCTCTATGACCTGTACCTGTAGCTTATAATGCCCTTCTAACGGAAACAGTGATGCTTACAACCTACCGTTTCACGGCATAATAACCAGCACTGCGGTGGTACTTAGCTCGACTGAGTACTACATAGAAACACTAGTGACAGTGGAAGGTGTCGAAGCAGCACAAACACACACACATTCACTTGTGTTTTCGTTCCCGTTGTATTATACGATATATTGAAGGAAGCGTCAAATGCAGTGTCAAAAAAATTAAAACATAAATCACTGAATCATAATCATTTATTTTTTGTAAATTCAACCCATCTTAAAGATTGGCTTTGGCTCGATACGAACCCAGGAGCCATGACTCAGCTGACAGGTGCAATGGCCACTGATCCCACGCTATTGTCTAGTGGGTTCATTGCTCTGATACGTATTAATATAAAGTAAAGTAAAGTAAATTAATAGCCGTTAAATGTTCAACTGCCGAGCACAGGCCTCCTTCAAATTTGAAAAGGTCTTTCAAGCTTGCAGCACGCCAAGCTGTTCCAATACGAATTGGTGGACTTCACATATTCTCAAAATATTTTTTTTCTTATACATGTAGGTTTTGCACACGATGTTTTCCCTCACCGCAAAGCATGTAGTAAATCAGCATTTAAAATAACAGAAAAATTATTTTAGAACTGTCAGCACCGGGGTCGAAGTCAGGTCACTCACGTACTATGAACAACTAATACTAAAGCGAGTGCCCGGCCCCTGAGCACCCCTTCGTATAATTCCAACAGTAATTAGCTAAGGTTTATGACAAATATGTACATACATAATTTAAAATAGTTTTTAAGATATCAAAGATATTTAACTTTTAACATTTTCAGATAGATTGCAGAACATAGTTAGATATCAGAGTTAAAATTCTAAACAATTCAAGAAAATCCTAAGATTTATATATTGATTTAACATCAACACTCCACGACGGACATTTAAGTGCCTGTATATATATAATAATTATTTAATCAAAAAACCGATTTCAACGAAGCAACACCACACATGCTTAAGCTAATTTAAAGTAACATCATCAGAACTTGACAAAAAAAAGTCGGATGGGATTTTATGGAAAATTTAAATTGGACCACTATTGTCGAAAATATCGGTGAACACTCTTAAAAAAATGCATACAAACGAACATATAACCGCCTCCTTTTTTGAAGTCCGTTAAAAATACAGCCTTGTTCAAATCATATAAATGCTAATTCAATGTTATTGAAAGAACCATACAAAGCACGTTGGCTTTAAATGATCGGTGTGTATCTTAAAAACTAGAGACAAAAATGCTTATGATATAAAATATTATGTGTAGCCATAAAACAAGTAATAATATATGATTAAATGTCTCTGTCTGGCCATGAATTCAGTGCTGAAATAGTTGACTTTTGAGTCAACTATTTATAATTAAAACAAGATTTTAATATTTATGAGGCATAACTAAAAATATAATTTTATTGTATTCTTTCATCGCCATCGGGCTTTAAAAAGTTTACCCTCTCCGAAACAAACAAATACAGATATCTGGGAATGCTATTTAAGGTATAAGGTCGTCGTATTTACTATCATACCTTCGTAGAGATATTATTTCGTAGAGATAGAGCGTTAATTTCGATGTAAAAATCGACTAAAGAAAATGTCAAAGTAATCTCATGGCCTCGGAATAATACCAGAAACGTACGTGCGTCTAGTACAAATATTGTTAGCAATAGCTAGTCTGCCAATTGTAGCGATTACTGAAAATCCAGTGGCATGACGGGCAAAATAGAAGGCCTCTGGTCCGGGAGGGCCGCGAGCACAGGAGGATCCTAACATTTAGCATTACAAAATGTCGTGGAATTTATTAGTATTGTATTCAATGAATTTTGTCTATTTCTATTAATGTTGTCATTCAAGTCAAGTTCATAATCAAGCCCGTAAAAAGAGAACTTTTGAAATTAAAAGTTACTAGAAAATCAACGAAAAATACGCTCAATAATTATAATGGCGTTTCTCTCGTTCTTTGCATTTAGATAGAGTGAGGGCCCGATGAATTTGCCATGGGCTTCAACGGTATAGTTACGCCACTGGGAAAATCCCTGCAAAACGTTCACCTGATAGAAAGTGCAACGTCCGCCCACAACAAATGCTGAGTCACCCAGAATATTCCTGTGTGACACCACACTGCGCCCGTCACCCTCAGACATCAGTTCTTACATCTCAAATGCCCAGTGATTACGCTAGCTCTCAGTGCCCTTCAAACCGAAACACAGTAATGTTTGCACACTTCTGCTTCACGTCAGAATAACAGAAGCATCAGAAGGACAAGCGTTTTTTATAAACTATAGGTGTTGCTTCGGAGCGTCATAGCATTGGAAGAAACTAATGTCCTTAGTTCCTTTCGATGCTGTGTCGCAACTCAAACGATTGACATTGCAATTGCATTTGATTGCATTGCTCTTTTTAAATGAGCGTGAATACTAAGCGAACCGAAAGCAGTGTTTTTGTATTCATTAAATACTATTTCGGTAGGTAGCGATTTTTTTAAAGAAAAACATGGCACCTTAGGTTAAACTTTGTAAAAACTTACAGTAGTATCAGCCACAGCCTCTTCTACGTCCCCGGGACAGGAGCCTTCTTCGTAGGCAGTTGAATGTGTACGCCTTCGAACCATCTGAGTTATGGCGATGTTGAGGCAAACCCGCATAGTGTACGCATTCGCCACCGCCAAGAAACCCATTATCGCCATCACCCATCTTTGAGGTATTATGAAAACTGTAAATAAATTACGATTCGAATTATATAATACAGTTTTTAATTAATAAAATACTTGTTTTGTTTTATTATCTTAGTAAATTATGTCATAAGTTCAAGTTTTGTAAAACCTAGATTTATATGCATTGCAATATTAATACTATCTCTAAAATTACTATCATTTTAAGGATCTGTTCCGTCAAATATAAAAGACCACGTGGCGTAATGATCCTACCACTGCGCCGCGGGTATTAGGGTCGAATCCCTGCCGGAGTCAACATTTGTGCAAATAACCAAATTGGCGGTTTACCACGGGTCACCACGGCTCTTAAAAACAAGTGCGGTACCAAACTGAACCTAACCTAACTTAAAAAGTGATAAACAAGCACCCATTTTTTTACGTCATTGTTATCAAGACAACGGTGCGTTACAAGTGGGTTACTGGTTCTCGTCGTCCCCGCCTTCCCATACAAAATATAGCAGAATTGTATTTGCTTTCAAGATTCCGCACAGTAGAACTGTCCTTGTATATTGGGCGCGTTTAACAAGCGAAAATTCCTCACGCACAAACACCCGGGTCTGGAACGACTAGCACAAACAAATATTTATTACGTGTGGAAATCGAACCCGGTACCCGTAGAGCAACAGTCAACTGCTTTAGTCACTGCTTGAATCGAGCCAGCAATGTATTTTAAAACACGAAATAATATTGAAATATTAAATGTTTTCGTTTATATAAAACTTTGCCGCTCACTGGGATTTATTTTGCATCGTTCTGTTTACATACATAAAGTACCCATATAAGGGGTAGAAAGAGGCCACTCTTTACTGCGTTCCCACGAGCAGTATAGTGACATCATTGCATATTATGATGTCATTCTGCACGAATAAAGGCTGTCCGTACAATACCTTAGTAACCTCTTACGACACCTCGGTAGGAATGAGGTAGGCACTATTCTTCTCTGCCAAACACCTATCGGCTATAAATTACATTAAATATAAACAGAAAACAATTAGTAGTATGTCATAAAAATGTTTGTCCCGTGCAGGAATAGAACCCGCAACCGCGAGCCAAGAAGCTGCTGCCTATCTTGAAGTATAAAACAACGACGTAGTTTCATTAAATGAAGTAATTCTGACAAAACACTTTCGGGCACAAGCGATAACTTAAATGGTAGCTGCTTTCCTAATCACTAGAAAGCAGAAGTCAAAGTAATTACTCCATTCGCAACTGTGGCTGTTGCAATATTCTCAGATCTCGTTATTAAGATAGCGTCATATTTGCGTCAATAAACTAAAATACGTGACATAAGACCTGCTACTACTTCTGTATATTATGACCTCGGCTCTCGCGGAGGTGCAGGAAGAAATAATAATGCAGCTTTTGCCTTTCCTTCTTGTCATGCCATTTTAACAATAACAAACACAGCGTTGTTATTTATTGCATAATTAATATTAAATGCTATTTTTTAAAAGCATCTTTTAAAAGTATACTTAGAATATATAGTAGTCAAACATTTCGTTATTCATCATCATCATCATCATCATTTTAGCCTATCATTAGTCCGCTGCTGAACATTGGCCTACCCCATAGATTGCCGCAAAAGTGTGTAGCTCTCATTTTAGGGGGAATTTTGCCATAGTTGCTACGCTTGGCCGGCGGATTAGCAACCGTAGTTTATTTATTCAGATGTTCCAGGAAGATGCTGCTGCCCAAATCCTAGTTTTCATTTTCTCTCTGCTGTACTTTTACGACAGCAACTGGATAAGATGGGTATGGGTTGATTCTCTTATGCTGCTACCACACGGTTTCGTTCTTAATGCCCGTTTATTTTAATATACTAAGAGGAAAATCGAGGCGACGAAATTACTCACGGAATACAAATAATCACAACAGCAGTGACTAAGAAAAATATGTCTGCTCGTGTTAGCTCAGTGGATCAGTTATTGGCTTCTGCAATATGGGCCGGTGGTTCGATCCCTACATGGGAAAAATGTTTGCATAATAGAGATATTTGTTCCGGGTCCAAGTGTTTGCGTATTTGGGATTTATATGTGTACAACACACCTTCGATACTGGAGAAATAATAGTGATTGAAGAGAAGAATCGAAATTAAAAAAGAAATTTGTAGATTTTTTATAGCGGAAGTCTGCCTATAAAAAAAGCTGTGTCAACCATAAAAGTCATGTAAGACTTAAGAACTGATGTCGACGAGCGCAGAGCTCAAAAATTACACAAGCTCTCAGTACCCTTCAGACAAAAACACAGTAACTACTACTTCACTGCACAATAACTGGCTCTGCGGTGCTACTTACCTAGACGGATTCTTTCATAGAAATTCTACCATCAGCAGAAATTAATAATTCCATGAAGAAAAGTAATTCGTAGTATCCAATGAAACAACAAGAATTAAAGAAACATTAAACGTATAATTAATCGAATTGATCACGTGTTAATTAGATTTACGCATAATAATTTATTAAAACTGAAAAATGAAAAGTGAAAAGTGTGTAAAATGATTATATTACGAGTATTATTAAAAATAATTATTATTCATAAAATTTGTCAACATGAGCGACGCGGCTACGGCGTTACGGTTTTTAGTAACTCGATCTGCTTATTTACGATGTGTGATATTTCTCTCGGAAATACTTTCGTGGACTAGGGTTGGCTTCCATTTATAACAAAATCTTAGCTCAGTTTAGTTAGTCTCAGCCTAGGATTCGCTTAAAGCATCGTGAGCAAGCGCCTACGTCGCGTTCCGATGAAATCCGACTAAATTAGAAGCTTCACGTTGTACTAAAAGGGCCAAAAGGAGACTGCAAGGTTTGCTCTGACCGTATTAATGTCATACGTGTCCTGATAAGCCTAGGATGCATCTTGGGTATTGTTTTATTGATATTACACAAAAACTAATTACAGAGTGTAATATTTATTAAATTTTGTTGCTTTCGATAAAGTAATAAATAAATTGGTGTAATTTTATTATTTGTATACTTTTGTTATGACTCGAGAATCGTCTCGAGTTGCTGGTTCGCACAAGTGAAAAGGGCCTCGAGTGCAATGGGTTAATAAAAAAAGATCTTCCGAATTTTGCAATTGTTGTGACAAGTAGTTTTGCTTGGTTTACTATTAATTACAAGTAAAACAGTTATTATAAAACACTATTGCAAAGAGAAGAGGAGGCACATTACAATTACAGCAATAGAATACCTAATATCAAAAATGGCTGAAAAATCACAGCTACGTGTCAATATAAAATTTTTAATATAGCATTTTATTTTTGCGTAAAGAGTAGACTGAGGGAAATGCCAGACAGGCGACAGGCAGCAGCGTCTGAGGTGCGGGGCGTCTGGCATTGCGATCGCCAATCCGCCTGCCAATTGTTTTTTTTTTTTTGTGTGTGTGTATGCAATTAGCCTTATGGCTTTTACTGCGTCATAGAAAGCGACTCGCGAGCAGAAGGCCCGCGAGTGAGAAGGACAACGTCGCTGCTGAGCAACTGCGCTGCACTTCGACCCCTGAAAACGAATAAAAGGTATCCGACTAACAAGAGGGGGCTCGAAGTGATCCAAGGGCCCCTCTGAAGGAGGTACGAACCTCGGCTTGGATCACCATCGGAGCAGAATATTATTTATTTTATATTGCATACAATAATATATGCAATACAAAACAAACAATAACTAATAAGAACCATCAGAAAAGAAGTAGCCTGAGAACTCGAAAGAATCGAGCGGCTATGAACCTAAGACTTCGCACTCGCCGGCGAGTGCGGTGCGCCGCTGTGCTAGCGGGTGCGTGTATGTGTACGCGGGTGTATGTGTTGAGGCGAGGGCCTCAAACGCGTTATTTATTAGCGAATGACTTTAACATTTATTATTAGATTTAAAAATTAAAAATTATAATAACGCGGATGAATTTAATAGCCTATTTGGCTTTAAAATTTTTAATTGCGTTGAGCACACCGATGTGCTCAATCGACGCTTGTAAGCGCTCTTTAGGAGAGCTTGCCGTCCTAATTTTATTGCCGAACAACGTTAGTTCGTCAATGTCGACACTGTCCATATACTGCAGTAGGATGTCGAAATCCTCTTGCAGGCTATGGGCCTGCCAATTGTGGTGATTACAGCAATCCCTCCCCTTTTACACGGCCGCTGAGAGAATGCTTCCCTGACGTCTTTCAGTTTTATTGTTTTCTTATTTATTTACAGCTAACGGTTTTCATTCGCTGTTATTTAACATTAAATTTAGCGCAAAACATTTATTCACTTCAAAGTTTCAACGTCCATTCGATCACGGCATGTAAGGAACGCAAACTCTCAGCACTGTAGGGAGAGCCCTAAATCTGGAAGTGGACTTGATAGTATTTCTTCATGAGTACTTCTTTTTCATCAAGAAGAAGATACTTCTTCAAGGATTTTATATTGCAATTTGTATTAATCAACTAAATATTCCTACCCTTCTTTCTATTTGTAAAATAAGTTATGTGGAATCTTATGCCAAAATCAACTAAATCGAGATTATACATTTTTGAATTTAGAATAACAAAACTATTTAAAATGTCTATATACTCGTATCTCCAGAACCCAAAGTTATTTCGTAATGATTGTCTGCTTTGTCTTTTTATCTAAAAAAAAATTGACACTTTTGAGTCATTACTGAAAGATTGTGATGTATACGCGACAGGCATGTAAACTAACTCGAAACTATGCGCCATAAGTGCTTAACATGTGTATTCACGATGTTTGTGCAAAGTTACTTTAAGTAAAGAGAAACCAAAAGAAAGTTTTGTGTTACATAAGTTACTGTTTTACGTTAACTTAGTTTTTTGTTTTTTTCTGGGACATTTCGTGTGTACGATTTTAATATAAGGGTCAATGTATATCCTTGACATTGAAGGTATGGGTTAATAAATAAATCTGGGGTTTTATTTTCATTTCTACTTTAAAGTAATGATCTACATTTTGTTAACGGGGTTGTTGGGACGATGATTGTTATATAATTTGTTTATTATAATGTTAAAAACTATAATACGTTTTTTATAGATGTTTGTGAAATATTAATTATCATTACTAGTCACCTCAATCCGTTTTTTTATAATCCTTTTTCGAAACATTTAATTTATACATTACATTGCATGTATTGTTTTTTTATGTTCATTAAGTTAATTAAATGTTTATTGATGTACTTGCTTCGAAGGCTTCTAAGTAACCATTTAAAGATTACAAATGAATGTAATTTTGAACAGAAGGTAAACGGAACCAACTAATGCGAAGATGTTTTATTTCCTCTTCCCTATCAACCTGATATGTATACAAAAAATACTGATTAATGCAGTGCTTATATTTTATTCCGGACATGTATCACTTTACCACCATAACTATACCTGCATAGAATTTCCGTAAGGTTTCCGACCGTGCGTCAATAACGTGTCATACCGATAATAAAACAATGGCGTCTCCTGAACTACTACTAACTAGCTAATAACCACTTAATATGTAATGTGTATTAACTCCTATTTTTCACTCACAGCGACATCACTGTCGCATTTCGTCTAAGCGAAAGATGCGAACCATTATTGCTGTAGTATTTCTTTACGTTGTATTGGTGGCCAGCAATCCGTGAAACTCGGAGCATAGGAAGCTTTGTTATGAAGCTATGCAATGCTAATCTTATATACTACCATTCATTTTTTCGTATAAGTATATTCAGAACCTCAGAATTCGTTCGGCAAGTTTCGGCAAAGCAGAAAATACACATCAATTTAAATTATTGTTGTGACGTTAAAGGATGTGCATATATTGATCATTGACATTTCGTTTAAAAAAAAAAAACTTTACTTATTCGATATTAGATTAAAAGTAATTATGTGTATTACATGAAACCAAAGTTATTAAATAAAATTAAAGTTTAAATGTTTCCAAAATTATTGCTAGACTACAGTTTGTTCAACAATTATCATATTTCTAATTTTATTCAAGTCTTATAGCTCAAGCTTGCGTGTTGTCAGTCAAACTTGATAATCAGAAATTAAGCTAAATAGAACTAGTAAACAATAAAATTAGTGGCAGATGATTCTTAAAACGTATAATTACATAATTGATCGAGAGTAGTTTTTTTAGTCTACGATGCTGATCACGAGCATGCGCAATGACATTTTCTTCGAGAATCTTTCAATTTGCAAGTAATTACGTCAGTGTTTTACTTTTAATGCGTTGAAGTTAAGGAAATACTTATTATCGGCTAGTTAATGTCATGCCTTCTTTGATACTAATTGCTACTGACTCTGACAGTAACTAAGGGTTTTTTATTTACATGAGAAGAGTACGCGTAATTCAGATACCGTGATTTATTTTCATGTATATTTTTATAATATAAAATTATTTTTTAATAAATTTCTTAAAATTTGATTAAATGAGATATACCCAACATATATATTGGACATATATGTAAAAGGCTAATACCGCATGGCCTAGTGGCCATGCGGTATTAGCCTTATCTCGCCGCGTGTCCTGGGTTCGAATCCCAGCCACAATAATGCAAAAACACAAATTGTTGGTTTTCCTGTCCGGTTGTGTTGCCATTGTGTCTCGAACTGCATTCTAGCATACTTTCGAACTAATCGCTAGAGCATTACATCGGGTTGGGACGTGTGAGTGCCCCTATGTTTGCACGTACACATGTGGTAGTATAATATCTCCTGCGCAGTTGATAACTTCCGACAGTAATCGGTAGTTTCGCTGTGGTCGAGAATCGGCCAGGTGAACATCAAAGGACATTATCTACTATAGAAAGGTACAATAAAGGTTATAACATTTATCGAATATGGAACAATGGAATAAATTTAAGAGAGTGGTTTCTATTGAGAAATAATTTGTATTCGGTACTCGAAAACAGTTTTATTGTTTCCGCTTCAGTATCGCATGTGGAATATCAAGATAAATATTACTGCATGTGTCCGTTAAAAATACCTGTTCGCGAGCGTCGAATTACGGCAACGAATCGCCGATGATTTTTTTTTCATTAATGGGTCGATAATACTGATTTCATTAAGGAGAGACCACTGAGCTTGGTCCGTACCCTACCGAGACGATTGCCTAAACTGGCATTGGAATTGAGAAACTCGTTAGAAGTGTTGGTTTTTATCGCGCTCGTCGTAAAGATTTCTATCGAACCGGACGACTGGTCTTGCGTTCCAGCGTCGCATGATCGCTGGCGGGCAGTCAAACAACCAGTTTTGCCCGGCAGACAGGCTGGCGTTTCGATATTGGAAAGATGCGAGGTGGGCAGCAATTATTTAATGTATCTCACATCTTTCCAAGAAAATCAGGATATCATTATATAATTTTTTACGGAATGAAAGTAATTTCAAAGACGTCAGAACGGTATATGTATACATATAATCAAAACTGGATACTCATTTAATGGGGACGTTAACATTTTAAGTAAAAATATTCATTAAAAAAACAAGCATTAGTTTCTATGCTAACCGTATATAAATTAGAAATCAACACAAGGCATGTTCACATCTATATATTAAGCAAATGGCATGTTCTCATCTAATACAAAGGATTTCGTTGTTTATTCGGAGTGTAAGGGTGAATATAGAAACTTTTTCTCCAAATGTTATCTCAACTGCACACGGTGCGTTTTGTTGATGTACTGGGAAGGCTCTGACTGGGCAATAGACTGAAAGCATAAAGTCCAACCGAATACACCGGTATCAAAGTCCTACAGACTAGGGATGGCAATATATCGAGCATTTAAGATCAATATTAGCGAGTTCAGATTCTGCCCAGTGTCGTAAGTATGGACAAATCTTTCAAAAAAGGCACGTCAGATTTATTGAGACATTCTTGGAAAGGTCTATTATATCCAATAATGTACGCCTAAATACTGATTATAAAATCGTTTCTGTTTCTGATTCGGAATATTAAACTTCAAAATTCAAAGCGTTCAATTAATATTTTATCGTAAAATCCATAAGGTTTGTACACCAGTCTGAAAGCCTGTGCGAGACAAGTCTTGATATAATGTCGTATCTGAGCGTTCGTGTGGGGTCTCCGCAACAGGAATTAAACAAGCGCCCGTCTAATTGCAAGTTGTTACAGGAGAGTAGTCGAACAGGCTCGGCTCCCTTTCACCGTAATGCTGTAAATCAACTGGCTGTATCGTTTCGCGTTTATGATAAAGTAGGTGGTAGAGTTTCCTAAGGCCAACGCCTCCAGAAGAAAGTAGAAACATTAAATACAATTTTTTACTTAGGTTATGATTGTAATTATCAAAGTAAATAAGGATCTTAGGATTCGTTTAGTGTTAATAATTCGTATTCAGTGTTCATCGACGTTGTTTGATTTTGAAATAAATGTTCAATTTTATATTTAATGACGCTCATTGCTTTATGTTTTTTGGGGTAATTTTAGACTATTTACGAAAGCTGAACCATTACTAATGGCACCATTTCACACTTGAGTTGACTTCAATTTATAAATAGATAATGAATAATCTGGCGAATATCCCGTACTGTATTTTTCAATTTATTTATTAATACAAATATAACTTTTCATATGGTAATTCGTGACGACATGTCTAAAAACGTGCCACTCTTTAATATTTACAATACTTTTGGACATCTTGTTTATTGTTACGCGTTAACACTACTACTGCTTTAACTACTCGTATAATAGCTTTAACCACATGAAAGAAAATGTTTTTTTTTTACATTTCTTCAATCCATCTATAATGTTTATTGGATTACATGCATATATACAGTCACGACAGAGGCCACACCCGTAGCCCACTTTTGGCCCCGTGGGAAATGAGACGTGATGGGTGGCGAACCACATCGTTTTAGTACGATGCAAAAATATTTTACTCTCCATTGCGTTCCCATGAGCAGTACAGTGGACAGCATTGCATATTATGGTGTTATTCTGCACAAAACAAAAAAAAAGCACAAAAAAAAAATAGACTATCGGACTTAGAGTATCCACAAAAAGTTGCTTCAGAATACGAATTTACGGAGCACCGTTAACATTGATTCTCTAATAATAATAATATTTAATTTTTATTTTATAAAGTGACGAAACGAGCAAAACGTTCACCTGATGGTAAGTGTAACGTCTGCCCACAACAAATGCCGTATCACCCAGAACATATCTGTGTTACACCACACTGCGCCCGTCATTCCAGACATCAGTTCTTAAGCCTCACATGGCCAGTGATTACGTTAGCTCTCAGTGCCCTATACGATAATAGTTTACTTAGATTTTTTAATGACAGTAAACAAATTCAATAGACGACGAGAATGTCTCGGATACAGATAGTGTTATCTATAATCCATGAATGATGATGGCATCTTGGCCGATTTCAACTACGGCGAAATCTTATCAGGTTAATAAATATGATGTCGTGTGCGCAGGACTTGTTGACCGTACTTAGTAGTGCATGTTCAGAGGCACCCTCGTCTCCACCTTCCCGTAACCGTTACGACTCATTTGGGACGGCATCGCAGAAGACAAATGTCTAAGAGTCCGATGAAGATGAATGTTCCAGACTACCAATAATAGGTAGTCTAAGTTAGAGCAGCAGCCGGAACTAACATTTGTGCAAAAACACAAATCGTTGATTTTCGGGTCTGGTTGTGTTGTGCATGTGCTTTTTTATTGTACGAGTAAACGATACACGGAGCAATCCAAGTGTCCCCACACGTTTTTTAAATATCTGAACTCAAGGCCAATAACTCAGCATGAAGGTAACAAAACATTGAGCCACGTGATCGGTTAATCTGTATATACATACGGCAGTTCACTGGTGCTAGAATTCCTATACAGGAATCAGTGCCGGATTAGCAATATAGCCAAAGCCAACCTCTGTGCCTGAAAAATTACAAATCTAAGGAATTACAACCCAACCACAGTCACCCACTAGATACAGTAATTGTGTATATGTATTATTATGTAAGATGAAGAGAATGTGTACGACAGTGTTTAATTGGTGATACAATTCAAGGGCCCCTATTCATATTAGCTACTGGTCCCGCGCTGGCTTTATCCGGCATTGGGAATCCATCTAGGTAGCTAGCTACCGCAATGCCAGTTATTCCGTCGTGAAGCAGTAGTGTGCAAACATTACTGTGTTTCGGTGTTAAGGGCACTGAGTGCTAGTGTAATAACTGGGCATATGAGACTTAAGAACTGATGTCTCAGGGGGAGGAGCGCACAGTGGTGCCACACATAAATGTTCCGGGTGAGACCACACTGCGCCCGTCACAGCATTTTTATGGGCAGACGTTGCAGTTACATTTCGTTCGTCTCATCACTTTCTACTATAGCTAACTAAAACTGATAAAATTAAATTAATCGCCAATTCGATAAAAATATGCTGCAGCGATAACGATCGCCTTGCTGCGGATCTTAAAGAATTAATCATTTTAAAGTAATGTACTACATGGCTTATAAACATTCACGCTCTAAAAACTGCAACACAAACATTATCTAGAAATAGGATGTGAATATTGTGGTTAACCTTGCGTTTGATTAAAATGCTCCCCAATATCTTTCACGGTTTATGCCTTACCGCGGTATTATTATGTTCATTACTACTATTTGTAAATACACTTTCATTTATAATTAAAATATGTATTTATTATGCTTTTTTTGATAGAACACTGTAAGATGTTGAGTTGTTGAACAGTTGGTAAAGTATGTACGAAATTAAAGTTTTTAAGTTTTATCCATTTGTATAGACAGATAGGCCCTTCTATTTTTTTTATTGGTAACTATAAATATCTAGGCAGCCGATTATATTAAGTACAATATTCTCTTCCTCTATTAGCCTTTTACTAATACAAAGCCAACTTGTTGTTTAAAGGTTCCAGAATAACTGTATGTTTTATTTTATAGGATAAAGTGACCTGACGAGCAAAACGTTCACCTGATGGTAAGTGCAACGTCTGTCCAAAACAGATGCTGTGTCACTGCACTGTGTTTGTTCCTGTGGTGCCCACACTACGCCCGTCACCCTGAGATATCAGTTCTCAAGTCTCATATTCCTAGTGATTACACTAGCTCTCAGTGCCCTTTAGACCGAAACACAGTAATGTTTGCACACTACTGCTTCACGACAGAATAACTGGCCTGCGTTTATTTTACGATTAGCTCTTATATACCCTGAGGGTAAAATTCTTCTTACAAGTCAGATTTCTAGATCTAGTGAAATACAATTGAAACGAAAAAGTATAGCGTTTTATTTTTATAACCAATTGTTACATGTAAAGGGGAGGAAAATATCACCAAAAATATAAACGTAAAAAAGTCCCCTTCCTTTCTACTATACTCCACTAAACACGTATGATTGGATATCCTCAGAATCTTTTAAATATTCGGCATACATAACATCGAAAGTCTGGCTCTAATTTACACAAGCTTAACTCATCTTAAATTATGCAAATATTATTTAAAATAGATAAGAAACAGGTTATAGGCATTTAATAAACTACAGTATAGAAATAATTTACAACAATATCATTTTTTAATTTCTTTACAACATGCCTTTGACACCTAATTCATTTATATTATTTATAAAAACGAATATTAACGAAATTACGGAAGAGATAATCTCTTTACTTCAGGTCAAGCCCAGTAAAAATTCTACAGAAGAAAACAATGTAAATATACTCTAGCTTTAAAGAGTTAAATCATAGAATCTTACAACATCTGGCTCCGTTCCTAATCGCGATCATTAATTTCATAAAACATGCTAATAGGTAATAAATCCTATTTTTATCAATATTTTTAATGTAGTTTTAGATAAATAATTTTTATAGTCCATCCTAAAACAAACTTATTTGTAAGCATGGGGTTTTATTTAATTTATGCAAGTAGCTTAAATGTTTGTATATGAGTCCCCTCACGTCAGAAGACTATACTAAGTTCAATGCTATTATACGACACTCACGTGTACAAACATCAAGAGGAGAAACGTGCAAGCCATTAAAACGACATTTTCTGTCGCATACTTAGAAATATAACAATCGCTTTTGCTTCATAGGTAATTATGCCGAGAATGAAGAATGCTTATTATAGGGGTTTATAACCGCGGGGCACAGCCGTTATACAAGTAGTACCTGCCTGGTGAATCTGTGCGATGTCGTTTGTGTTTGAGTCGCAGCCGAAGCCAATATTGAACAACACAATAAATATATTGTGACTGTCTGTGGTCTTCTTTGACACTGCATTCGAACTTCCATCCCTTGATTGATTGATCCCACAAGAAACCAATACACATAATATGTATCATGCGCAGATAGCAGCTTCAGCTGTTCTGTTCGCTAACCAAAAAATCGCATCGTGGTCAAAATCGGACAGGCAGACAACATTTACATCATAAAGAATTTTAACGTTCAATTATTTACTTTACGGGATAAGCAGATTAAAGGAAATAAGTAAATAAATATTTTTGTCACCGCCAATTTAAAATTAAATGACAATTTTTAGTAAAATGCATAAATATTATACGGAAAATATAAATGATATATTAGGGGTATAAATATTTATTTATTTAATATATGTATTCAGTTACGTGATATTTAATTGTGACTCAAATTAAATTTTACAAATTAAAATATAAAAATTATATTTTAATTCATTATTTATTTCATCATCATCATTCACTAGACCACTGTTGAACATAGGCCTTCATAGATTGCCAAAAAAATTTGAGCTTGAAATTGACATTTCTAATATTTTCTTCTTGTTTTATAAAGCCATAAGAAATTAAGTATTAAAAGATTACTAGACAAGTTATTTTACAAATTGAGGTTCATTGCCGTCGCAAGAAAAAAAGTAACAACTTTTATTACAAATTCGACCAACAATGATATTTGAAGTAAATAGCTTATATTGCTTTAAACTTTTATAACTACTTTTTTTTTCAAGTGTATGTTCACGTTCGGATGCCGACTGAATATCTGATATTAAACTTAGTTGTTTTTTTAATCATCAAAACTCTTTAACTAGTGCCTTAATTAAATGACAAACGTAGTAAATTGCCACACTTGGGTTTACAAACAAAAGCTAAAAGGTTAACAAACGATTACACTTTAGCTCTATCATAATGACGTTAACCTGTAAAAGATTAAGGAGCGCAGGAATTTTCGCTTGAGAAGGTAGGCTTGTCATAAATGTTGTTTTCTAGGAAAATAAGTAGATATGAGAGAATTAAACAAACAAACGAAACGGGGGAAAGCCCTACAATGGAATATGGTGCGAGTAAAAAATATGAAAACCGCATGCATTCGATCAAGACTTTAATTTGATTCCATTGTTTAGTTTTCTTTTGCAATTAAATTTAATAGGAAAATTAATAGGCATCATTATATTCACGACTAGCTGTGCCCGCGGTTTCACCCGCGTAAAAAGCCGACTCCGATCGATGATATACATATACTTCCCTATTTCAATCGGATTTTGGGGTCCTAATTTTTTGCGCGGAACCATAATTATTTTTCTAACATTAAAATAAGCCTAAGTTACCCGATATAATATCAGCTATCTGTCAGTGAAAGTCCCGTCGAAATCGATCCAGCCGTTTCGGAGATTAGTCGGAACAAACCGACAGACAGACAAACAGACAGACAGACAAAAATTGTAAAAATGTTTTTTTCGTGTTAGTACCGTATATACTTTCTTAAGCATTGAATACAAAGCTGTTATTTTGTTATTACAAACAGGCACTTCAATTATATTTATTTGTATAGATTGGTTTAAAATTTGCTAAATGTCAAAAACGCTTCATTTTTATCTCCATTTTTTTCGTTCGTAATTTTGAATTATTACATTAGACAGCTTTATGGTTCAGGGCACGGTTTGTGAAACTTGGGGTTTAGATTCGCCATTCAACCTCTGACGTGATTATCATAACTTAGAGATAAAACTTAGTCGGGTCGTGAGCAACAATTGTAACAATTGAAACAGCATTTGAAAACCAAAAATTGTAGTGTAAAAATGAGGATTTAATGAGACTAAACGGGGCACTATGATATATCCTTAATTACCTGTAAGCATGACAATTTCTGGTCATTAACTAGAAGATATAATTTTTCATACCAACTCGTAACGGATAGCATATTGTTGTATTAAAGTTTTAGTTTATTTTAACGATATTTATATTTTTAAAAAATGCATTAAAAAAACTTACGTTTTGATAAAAGTAATTTCCATCCTATTAACATTTTTAATGTTTTATATTATTAAGCACAATACAATAGCACACTTAATAAATTCGAAAATTTTAGTCAACGTTATACTAAATATTATTAATAAATGCAAAAAAGATACGCTCTTTAATTATTATTTTTACAATTGTCTTAAAATGTCACTAAAACTTAACGAAAACGCGGTGTTGCGACCGCGAAGTAAGTCGCGGCAGAAGTTACATGCGCGCAACCAGCACAGCTCACAATAACGCGGCCGCGCAGTGCCTCCGCCTCTATATACCGCAGCGCGCTCACACGCCAGATACAAATTGCACTGACTGACATAAGTGCCAAAAAATCACCTAATCAATCAAAAAATAATTACCAGTAAAGCACATTATGTAATGTCGGACATATTTCCTGATTTCGATGCCGCTGCGCTATTGAAACGGCCAGTACAGTTTTGTAACAGCAAAACTGTAACGCATAGTTTACCCGGACACGCTAACATGTGGCTCACTGCATTCTATTTTGTGACGCGAACAATCGAAAGGCAGCCATCTTAGGATTGTCAATGGATAGTTATAGATCGTTGTATACAATGCATAACGGTTCTGCAAGGTTTTTTGTTTTACTTTTTCAAACGCATTTGCGTACTAGCTTTTAGCTCAAGAGCCGTAGTAGCTCAGAGGCTAGGCGCTCGCTTTAAATGTCATAGTACGCGAGTAACCTGGTGCGATTCCCGATGCCGGCGCCACTAAAATTGACATTTGGAATTTTAAGTGCTGATTTACCACGTGCTCGGTGGCGAAGGTAAACATTTATCATTATAAACATCTTGAGGAAACCTGCGTAGTTTCCTCACTATGTTTATAATGATAAATATGTTTATGTATTTATAAAATCATCGTATTTATAAAATGATGTATAAATACGATTTTATATATAAAAGTCAGTTGATAAGCGTTTTTGGAAATTCATTCCCTAAGAGGGTAATGTGGAAATTGGTATTTAGGCTTCTATATATAAATTAAAATCCGTTTTACTCGTACTTTGTGTAGGACGAAAGCTTATGTAGTTGGAAGTTGGTATTTAGGCTTCGAAAGTAGTACCTAATAAAAAAATACGTTTGACTGACTTAAGGGTTTATTTATGAAATAGGAAATGTCACGGATCAGCCCCAAAAATAGAAGCATAGAAGATTCGGTATTAACTTTAAATACATATTTTTTTTTGTTGCATTAACAATTTGTAATAGTCTTTTTACTCTTTATTTGTTTACACGGATATCATTCATCACTGCGACCAAAGGCTTAAAAGTAGGATGGTTCCTGAGATGTTGCCGATGGGAAATCCCATCGGGCAGACGTCTAGAGATTTATAAAGCCCGCACGAACGCGAAGCTAATGTTGCGCTAAGAAATTAAACAGTCGTTAAAGAAAATGTATTAACTGGTTGAAATTCTCCGTGATTTTCCAAGATTGTCATTTATTATAATAATAAGAATGATAATAAGAATGACGGACGGCTTATTTGATCGTGTGGACTTTACAATCATTTAAATACAAATATGTTTGAGAATAATTATTTTTTAATAAAAATTACAAACATACAAGTGAAGCTAGATAAAGCGTATAATAATAATACTTGTAGTAATGCTACTTTACTAATATTCCACGTAAACTACTGAAACTAGACTAAAGATGTTTAAGTTATATCATTTCTAAAAGACAGTTATTATTTTAATACATCGGATTGGAAGTAAGCTTATATAGGCAAATATATTAATCGCATATGCGAAGAACTCGTTTATAAATAAGAGCTGATATCTACACAATACTCTTCAAAATAAACATGTGTCCACCACACATCTATTTATTTTATAGAGTAGAGCTGTACCCCCGACCACAAATTATGATAGTAATGATAGATTTTTTGATTTATTTAATAAATTACTGTCCCATGTCCTATACCTGTTGTAGCCATAGCAGCGTGATGAGGAAATAACATCGAAATCGTACAAACTTACGTATTTTTAATTTAGTCTGTGTTTAATGATTCTCTAAGGTATATTAATAGAGAATCAATAATATATTGATTGGTTTTGATTAGATAAAATTATTGTTATGATGGTGCCCGCGCAAATGACAGCTTCTGATTGACAACTGGAACACAAGAGCACGTTGTAATTTCGCAGGATGTCGTAAGTACTGGATACTTACACAGAGACACTCGAATTAATCTTTTCGCTTCTGATTTACACGATCGGAGAAACAATCGGGTGCGAGGTCAGAGAAACGAAACTGTCACAAATAATCCAGACCCTAGAACTAATAGTTTGCAATACAAATATTGGCTTCCGTTGTGATTCGAACCTATAGCACTCAAGAAACAGAGTATAACTTAAATAGAATAGAGAGAAATTCACGACCACTCTGGTCGTTATATCAATTTGTCACAAAAAAGAAACAAATATTTATTTATGATATAAGCTGAATTTTCTAATGCATTACGCTACCATTACAAAAGTTTATCAGGCTAATCACCATTTAAAATATCGGACATATTTCGTAAAATGTGATAGTGAAATGTTTCGTACAACGAAGATTATTGTCGGTGACAGAATTTGTTTATTTTTAACTCCGTAAAATTCTCTTGTATTACCAAAAATAAAAATAAGAAATAGGACTTTTAATATTAATACAATTTGTTATGACTGAAAATTGTGCATTTAATATCTGTGTGTGTGCATATGCTACGTAGCTTAATCTTATACGAACATATTTTTGTATTTATTAACGTTAATAATTAGAGCAATTTTAAAATATACATAAGGTTGACTAGTGTTAGTATAAAGCAACAAGTTACTTGCTTTAGCGTTTACTGCAGTCAACGGAGAAGAGCCGAGTGAAACTTAGCTATCAGTTCAAAGAACCCACTGCGTCGGAAACTTCCACACGTACTGATTGCAGGCCCGCATACTCCAAGCCGAAGCGTAGAAACCATTTTAGAAATTATTTTCGTGTTACTATGTGCGATCTTATTCCATCCCGGTTTCATTTTAATATCTTAATAGCTACCATGTGTGTTATTGCAACTAAAGACGACTACGAGATATATATTACGTCATGTAAGAGTTGAGACACACCCAGTACAAAGGTACTGGGTGTGCTATTCTGATCTCTCCTTAGATATATTCAAAAACACATACACAGACACACATGTATATTTGCCAGATTTTTTTAATGAAAAAATAATTAATGTTCTAGCACGCGACTAATTGTGTCTACAATTAACAAATGAATACGGCAATTTCCATCGAATTCTTAGAACAGAAATGTTCTAAGCGCGAACTAATGCGTAAAAGAGATTCTTTAGTTCTGAATTTTTTATAAATTACATTTATCTAAACATTGAAGCTATTTTGTCCACAAAATAATGAAAGTTATCAATTTGAATCACGTTATGATTAAAAAACATTAATAAATGGGTGAAAAAAGTATAGTAACAGACCTTTTTTTTACATAAGGTGTAAACAAAAAGAAACCTAATATTACTTCAATATATAATTACTACTGAAGACAATGTTATAATACCATAACACAAGCATTACAAAGTTCTGTTCAGTGCCGATTTACCAAATATAATTTATGTTCGATAGAATTAGTAAATTTTAAAGTAAACGATGAATATCAAAACAAAAATTAGAAATCTAGTTTGATTAGAATTGGGAATATTTTATTAAATTGTGCTTTTTTGATTCAAGTGCGCCAGTGCACAAATTTGTACACTGGCGCACTTGAATCAAAAAAGTTAGTGTTCTTCCTAACTAAGTAAACTTACAGTGTTCTTTCCGATAAAGAACGTTTCCGAAAATCTGCACTCCCGTAATATTTAAAAAATGCCATGATTTTTTTCAATGAACGCCCCGTAGGGTTTCTTTTACATCGTGGGCTTTAACAAACATAAATTGCACATTCACTGGCACATACAGAAACCTGCAACTATTATCTGTAGGTCAATCAAACGCGCCGAAGCAAATCACATCTATTACGTGAACCGATCCGTTGTCAATACTAAAGCTCCAACCAAGCATTTAGTGATAGGGCGTAGTTCGCGACAATAGTCGAAAGACGGGCAGCATAAAACCATGCAGCAGACACTGACTGCAACAGCAAATGGAATGACAAGATCGGGGTAGGACCAGTTCCTGAAAAATAGCAAATTTATATACCAAAATAACGCTTCTGGAACGTATAGTGAAGATGATAGATTAAAATACCGGAGACTTCGTGACTAAAAATTTCGCAGCTATCATCTGTCAATTTCTTTATTAAGAATAGGTAGCAGTTGTCTAAGGTCCACTGTAAATACCATCACATGAAATATGTGCTCATCCTTGCACTTACTACCATAGGCATATGAAGATAATCGTAAGACTGCAATATAGTAACGTGACTCTACTCGCTGTATAGGTCTTTGCTGTCAAGTTTAACATTTAGTAAATCCGTAGTGTATCCATTCTCCATCTTCTCCTTTGGATGTCATAAAAATCGACTAAGGGTAATGCCAGCAAAACCTCGAACCTTGCGATGGAAATAAAGTAATTATCAATTTCAAGTGTTATATTTGAGATGATTACTCCATTATTTTCCTCAGATATCAGTCCTTAACAAATAAGTTCCTAAGTCTCATATACCCAGTAATTACACTAGCTCTCAGTGTCCTTCAGACCGAAACACAGTAATGTTTGCACACTACTGCTTCACTGCAGAATTACTGGAACTTGTACCATCCTTACTAATAGGAGCACAGGTGGATCGACGTATGTAATTGCCAATCCACCTGTCTAACTTGGCGATTACAGCAAATCCTTCAAGCTTGGTAGAGGCTTATCAGCAGTGGACTGTTTTTAAAAAGGACGTAATAAAAAAATTAACTAATGGACATTGTAAGACGTTCGGAACCAGCACTTTCATTTTTACAAATATGTGAGATTTCTGTAATGTTATGTGTGTGTTTATTGTAAACCTTGTTACAACGCGACACCAACGTCGTATAGCGAGCTAATCTAGCTTCGATCGACGGATCTTCTGTTTCAGACAAACTTGATCTGATTTCCAATGTACTGAAATGTAATTAGAAACGTTATATTACGGATAAAATAGCATTAAAAAGTAATTAAACTATCAAAATTGCCTATTATGAGTTTAAATCTACTTTAAATGTTTGAAAATGTAGTACATGACTTCGTCACAATGTTTTTAATATGTGTTCTTTCGAATGTTAAACTATTTAGAAGCTTATTGAACATAATTTAGAGTAAATTTTATATTATATATTAAAAATTAATCCGGCGTTGATTATTAAATAATGGCGATACAATCATCATCATAAACAAAATAAAAACAGTTCAGTCAGAACTGTGCCCAACCTGACTCAGGACCGAATTTTTTATTTTTTATTTTTTTGTATTGGAGAAAGGGACAAGACGAGCAAAACGTTCACCATGTAAGCGCAACGTCCGCGAATAGCAATGCTGTGTCACCCAGAATATATCCATGTGGGACCAAACTGCGCTCGTCTCCCTGTGACGTAAGTTCTTTAGTCTCATATGCCCAGTGTATACTTAAATACAGTAATGTTTGCACACTACTGCTTCAGGGCAGAATAACTGGCCCTGGCGTGGACCTTCACAGACTCCTGCATAGGAATCCTACCACCAGTAAATTTGGTATCTTTGGTTCATAGAATAATAGAAAAGTATTGTCTCCATTCTTCTACCTTAATCTACTGTTTAACTCATATTTTTAACAATTCGCATTGAAATATTAAAAAAGAACTGTCTACGATTTTTTGGATTTTTTTGATGTCTGATTTGAATTATTTCCCTATAATCCTTTTATGTTGCTAATTCGTCCCATTATTGGACACCTAGTTTCTGCTCTTTTTTATGTACATATATTATGTCTGTGGCCTAGTGGTCAGTTCACTTCTATGCCGGGGGCTCTAGGTTCGAATCCCAGCCAGAGCCAACATTTGTGCTAAAACACAAATAGTCGGTTTTCGGGTCTGGTTCAGTGTGATTGTCCCGTGTTTCTGACACTGCATCCTGTCCTACCTCTGATCTTATCGCATCAGCGTTACATCGGGCATGTTTGGGACGAGTGAGTGCCTCTGTGTTTGCGCGTACACTTGTGGCACTAAAATATCTCCTGCGCAGTTGATAGCTCCTGAGAATATTTGGAAGTTATCGCCGTGGTCGAAATCGGCCAGGAGAACATCATCATCATCATCATATTATGTCTGTTAATTATTTACTTTATTATTAAAAGCCGCGGTAGATCAGAGACCCGCCGCCTGCCTTTAATTTCATAGTACTCGGGTTCGACCTGAGTTCGATCTCCGGTGCCGGCACCTCTAAAATTATTTTGCTATTTTAAGTGCTGATTTACCACGTGCTCTGCGGTGGCTGAAAATATCGTGAGGAAACCTGGGAATATTTCGAGGACATGTTTAGTCCGCCAACCCGCATTGGAGCAGCGTTGCGGACTCATCTCAGCTCCAAAGTCCTATTTAGCGACTTAAGACAATCTACCACCCCATCTCATCCGGTGGGTGTCGTAAAACTCGACAGAGGGAATAATAATAACCAGGAGATGGCAGCAGCATCTTCCTGGAACATCTGAATAAATAAACCCGCCTGCGAAACGTAGCAACTATGGCGAAATCCCCCCGAAATGAGAACTACACACTTGTGGCAATCTTTGGGAGGGCTTATGTTCAGTAGTGGACTAGTGATAGGCTGAAATGATGATGATGAATTGTTATATTTATCACTACATACTATGGAGATAGATCACGTGGTGAAATCCTTTAAATCGATGTTATTTATTTAAATTCAAAATGTCACTGAGGGCAATGTACATATTTGCTGTGGACATTACTAAAACATAAAATCGCTGCTCGTGTCCGTTACGTGTTCTTGGAAGACGAAAAGCAAACTTATGTCAACTTATTTTAAAAAAACATGTTATCAAAACATTTTGAATGGAAAATATTTTAGAGGAGGATATATGAATAACCAGTTATCATCTAATACAAATGTTTATTATATTTTAGCAACTTCATATTCTAATTTAGAATCATTGAAGGGACATAGAGCTAGTGTACTTACTGGGCATAGGAGACTTAAGAACTGACATGTCAGGTTGACGGGCGCAGTGTGATGCCACTGCCTCATAGAAATGGTCTGGGTGCTACAGCATTCGTTATGGGCAGTCGTTGCACTTACCACCGGTTTTGCTCGTATCGTCACTTCTTCCTTTAAGCGTTTTTCGAGCATGGAAAATTGGAATGATTTCCATACATAAGAACGAAAACATTAGGTACGTAGATCATTTTTTATTCAATGTATTAAACACCGATTATTAAAATATGCATAGTAACTGGATATCCATCTACTTATATGTAAATGAAAGCAATGTGAGCATGAACCGGCTCCATACTAAATAAACAGTATGATTTAATATTAAAATATAATAGTATCAATTATAAAACATGGACGTTTCATAGATTCGGAATGTACAGAGTTTATACAAACGACAAATTAAATCAAGCATGTCACGGAGGTACTATGTTGTATGTCATTGTGTTATATTCATTATTATAGTAATAATACATATTTAATCATAGTCACCTTTTGAAATTCTTTCATTGCACTTAAAGAATATAAAAAATCCTAAGTATTACGCTTCCTACTACGAGTCCTTATTGATTAATTATCAAAACAAACGAAGCTCGTTGCCTGTTTTTTATTGCTCAACAGATATACGAAAAAACTTTGTATCAATGCACCTATCGTAAAAACATGACAATATATGAGAATACGAAATTGTTTACATATATCAACTCGGTTAGCACACTACTTAAGCTATTGGTATCTGTGCGTTGAGTCTTTGGTTCGAGTTCCGCACGGAATAAATAAATGAACAACTATGTATAATAACATGTGCAAATGCACATGTTACAGTTGTTCCGGGACAGCGTGTTTGTGCATTTGAAAGTTATCTAGAAATGTATGATAGTCAGACAGATATTTATAGTAGTAAAACGTACGAGTATCTAATGCAAATATTTTCGCCAATGATTTTAAATAATTAAGACACTGTTTGCAGAAAATTGCCCTGCCAAATTTTATGGTAGGCATACAAATTTCGAGCCGGGGTAGTGACCTGAGTTCGATCCCCGGTGCCTGCGCCTCTAAATTTATTATTTTAAGTGCTGATTTACCGCGAAATTATGTTTAAATAAATTCATAATTAACCTGTACGACTAGATTAGCCGCTTTTTAACCGACTTCAAAAAATAAGGTGGTTTTCAATTCGTCTGTTATATTTATGTGTGTTCGGGCATAACTTCTTTGTTTATGAACCGATTTTAATAATTCTTTATAAAAAATTTGGTCAAGTTCTGATGATGGGATCATGAAAAATCATGTAATTATAAAATTCGGATAAGCAAGTTAGGAGCTGCTGCATGGAAGCCGGTTTTTTGATTAAATAATCGTAACGTAACGTAAGTTTTGATTAAATAATTTAAGAGAAAATAATTCTGGCCGGTTTTCAACCTTACAATGCGTGGGAGAAGTTATAGTGCACAAGTGTACGCGGTAACACCGATGAGTACCATTATAACACTTACGAGATAAGACCGAAGGTAGGCAGCAAGTATGCAGTGACAGAAACACGGGGAATCACAACACAACTAAACCCAGAAACCAACAAATTGTTTTGCACAAACACGATACCTTAGTCGCCTCTTAAGACACCTCGTTAGGAAAGAGGTGGGTGCTATTCTACTCTGCCGGACTCCTTATTCTTCTATTATTATAATAGATATAACTTTAAAACCTTTTTACAATGCCGTTCGAATTCATTTACATTTTACGTAGGCTACATGCTAAGGCGGTAAGCACACGTCCACCGAGAAATATTCTGAAGGATTTGTCATGGCCTTGTCTTGTAGCCGCATAGACAGGCTAAAATCGACGTTTATTCGAGTGAAACCTACCGTAAATGAACTGCACAGAACTCGTGGTAACGCAATGGGGAGTAAGAATTTTTTGACTCGTACCAAAATGGCGGCGACGTGGCTCGCCACCCGTCACGTCTCGTTCGAATAGTCGGCTACGTGAGTGGATAGTGATATATAGGAAAAGGGCGTGACTGTATGTACGTATGTCGAACTCTCGGTATCACACGGAATTAATTCGGGAGTACGCGTAACGGTGCAATGATTATTCGAACACGTCTTCAGTATTCCGCAATGTTATCGAAACTTTACTAAAGAGGTCATGTCCAAGTGATTTTTTCTTGTGCTGCACAAAATAATTGAATTGTGGCGATTATACAGTTTTGCAAAGCGTTTAATGTCGTAACGACGTCTACTGGAATATTGAATTGTCTTTCGATTTCCTTTCAGAAACTGTAGATACTGCAAGGTTAACGCGTTGACCCTGGTTATATCGGCGGATAGTTATATCTGATTCTCAATCTATTTTGGTACCTATTATTGAATATCAACCGCGCTTCATGATTAATCACTATAATCCAAGGATATTTTCTTAAAAAATCTTTATGAGTCGAATCCATTAAACAACACAAACTGAATAATTGTACTATTTATTTATGTTTCTAACAATTTGCATTATTTTGTTAAAATTCACTAGCTTTAGAGCCGTAGTAACTCAGGGGCCGGGCGCTTGTCTTAAATTTTGTAGTACTCGAATGACCTGAGTTCGATTCCTGGTACTGGCGCCTGTCAACATTGTTCTGCAACTGTAAGTGCTGATTTACCACGTGTTCAGCGGTGAAGAACATTATTGTGAACCTGCATGTCTCAGGAACAAAAATATTTTAAGGACATGCAAAATCCGTCAATGTGGCGTACTCTTTTCAGTTCTAAAACCCTCTCAGAAATGAGAGGACGCCTGTTCCCAGCAATAGGGACATTTACAGATATTTACTTTACATTCTTTTTACTAGCTTTACGTGATACCGCTCGTATCTCTAAGCAATTACTTTAAGAAGTGCTTTGTTATTATATATATTACCAGTTGTACCCACGACTTTGCCCGCGTGGACTCTTTGAGATTTTGTTGGACAGGTTATAAAAAACTAAGTTCCATTTTTAATAAAGTGACGATACGAGCAAAACGTTCACCTGAAGGTAAGGACAACGTCTGCCCATAACAAATGCTGTGTCACCTGTGTGTATATCTCTGTGACACCGCACTACGTCCGTCACCCAGAGACATCAGTTCTTAAGTCTCATATGCCCAGTGATAACGCTAGCTCTCAGTAACCTTTAAACCGCAACACAGTAATGTTTGCGCACGGCAGAATAACTTCCTGTATAGGAATCTTACCACCAGTACCAAATACAACAATTAAACAAATACAACAAATAAACAATTTTAATGTTTCTGCTACTAAATGATCATGACTGTGAAATCTGCCAAACAAACTTGATGAGACTGAAGAGTCTAAGTTGGTCCCTGACTTATTGTTTATAAACTGTGTGAAGTTCATCTCAATAGCTGCCAACTCAACAGTTCTAAAGTTAAATCACAGACAGACTGAAAAAGGTGCTTTTTTCATAGGAGAAAGGGACGAGACGAGCAAAACATTCACCTGATGTTAAGTGCAAGGTCTGCTCATAACAAATGCTGTGTAATCCTGAATATTTCTGTTTAGCACTATACTGCGCGCGTCCCCCGAGACGTCAGTTCTTGAGTCTCATATGCCCAGTGATTACGCTAGCTCTCAGTGCCCTTCAAAACGAACTTGCTTCACGGCAGAATAACTGGCCCTGCGGTGGTACTTACCTAGACGGACTCCTGCATAGGAATCCTACCACCAGTAATTTTATGGAACGCAGTGTAAGGAGTTAAGGGTGCCTTTGTCGGTGGGCGCACTGAGGCGAGGGATATCCTATGAGTTTTAGCTTAGCAAATTGTATGTATTTCAATCTCAGAAATGATGACTATTTTTTTTTGTAATAAACAATATTTAAATAATTACTTGATTTAATACAACTGGACTGGTAAGCATACTGTATCAACATCCATGGCGAATACATCACTTACCTTCGATTTGCCGACATAGTCATAATGGCAGAATCGCAGGAGGACCTTAGCGCTTTGCTCAAAGACCTCAATAGTTTCTCCCAACAGGTAGGTCTTAAGATGAACATGGACAAGACGAAGATCCTGTCTAACGTCCATGTCACACCTGTACCGGTTGTTGTTGGGAACACTACGATCGCAGTTGTCGTTGAATATGTATAACTAGGACAGATTGTCCGACTAAGTAGGTCCAACTTCGACCAAGAGGTCAATCAACGGATCCAACTCGGCTGGGCAGCGTTCGGGAAATTGCGTCGAGTATACCTCAATGCCTCAAAACAAAAGTATACAACTAGTGCGTGTTGCTAGTGATGACACATGGAACCGAGACGTGGTCCTTCACTGCAGGCCGCATGAGAAAGCTCGAAGAGTCGCGCAGCGAGCTATGAAAAGGGCTATGCTCGGAGTTCTCTGCGAGATTCTCACCGCCCAGAGTTACCGACACACAAGTCGACAGTCCGAATGGAGGCCAGCTGCCTCCCTCGGACAGTCGTTAGACGACTTAAAATCATTTGAGATATTCGAAGTCGGTTAAGCATGCAGCGAACGCGATACAGTCCGAATTTCGATTTGTTTGTAGGAGTTTATATAAGTATTTACGTTGGGGTCAAACCAAACCTGGCACGCGGGCCCCTGGCCCGTGAGCACAGTATTCGATGAAGCTGTAAAAGCCAAAAAGGCTAACAGCAATTACATCACCGAAATTATTTATCTGCGAGATAAAATCCGTAACGATGTTATCCGCAGCAGAACTAGAATAACTGATATAGCCCTAATGCTTAACGTGCTGAAGTGGCAATCGGCCGGCCATATAGCTCGTAGAACCGATAACCGTTGGGGAAGAAAGGTTCTCGAGTGGCAACCTCGTACTGGGAAACGCAGTGTAGGGCGATCTCCTACTAGATGGAGCGACGACCTGCAAGGTCTTGCGGGAAGTCGATGGATACAGGTGGCACAGGACCGTTTTGTGGCAATCTATGGGGGAGGCCTATGTTCAACAGTGGACTAGGCTATAGGCTGAAATGATGATAATGATGATGAATTTCGTATTGCATGGATTCAGTTTACAATACTCGTAGTTACGGCTAAACTTACGCTTTAATTCACCAACTGGTTGCTTTTGCTCAGTTGTAAATGTTTTGTATGGCTATCAACGAACCAACCAAGGCCTTGCCTTACAACTTCGCAACTTGTGGTTTTGTGCCTAATTTTGTGTTGTGCTGTGATGCCTAGTTGAGTAATTTCCTTATAAATGGATAGTGGATCCGGATTTTGGATTTATCCTGGAGTTCTTTGCTGCATATCACCAGGTGTTATTCTGCCGTGAAGCAGTAGTCTGCAAACATTACTGTGTTTCGTTCTGAAGGGCTCTGAGAGCTAGTGTAATGAGTCTTTGGGTGACTTGCGCAGTGTAGTGCCACACAGAAATGTTCTAGGTGACACAGACAGCAATTGTTGTTGGCAGACGTTGCACTTACCATCAGGTGAATGTTCTGCTCGTAATGTCACTTTATCCAATAAAAAAAAAATCGTTTGGATTGAAAAATAATGTATATAATCTTTATCAGTATTTTAACATAACTTTTTGTCTATAAAATTCAATATCCAAATTGACGTTCATTAGAATAAGAGACTTATTTGCATCTAAAGTTAAAAAAAGTGTAATATTAGATTCATTATATCACAGAAACATATAATAAACTTAAATCAATTTGCAATATCACGATTGCCTAATAAGAATAAGAATGTCACATTTTCTATTAATAATATCTATCTATAAAGAATCTAGGTAACCTTCGTCATTTGTTACTTTTTAGGTTTAATTTTATTTTTATGAAATAAAATGAAATATACAGCGACATCATTTTTTTACAATCTACCAACATTACTTAATAAGGTTTCTGTAACCGAAGAAAATAAAATACTGGCTTACTAGTTATTGTGTATAGAGTAACTACCAATAACAATGAACAAAGGAGAGAACAGAGATGGAGGAGACAGGGAGAGTCTACTATGCTCCCATGTAATTAATGGGCAATTATAAAAAATAAAGTAGATTTATCTTAAATGATTATATTTAATTCGATAATATTAGTAACGCCGTGGGCTGGTGGCTTAAGAGAATCTACCACTCCATCTCATCCCGTGGGTGTCGTAAAAGTAGACAGAGGGAAAATATTAACCAGGAGATGGGCAGCTGCAACTTCCTGGAACATCTGAATAAATAACCCGCCAGCAAAGCGTGGCAACTATGACAAAATCCCCCTAAAAGGAGAGCTACCAACTTTTGTGGCAATTTATGGGGGAGGCATATGTTCAGCAGTGGACTAGTGATAGGCTGAAACGATGAATACCAATAATATTTAGTATACTATATTTTGAAGTTAGCTGAAGCAAACAAAAAATCTAACTTATTTAAAGAAAATATACCGTAGACGATTGAGGACGCAATCCTACTGGATCTGGTCAAATGATCTAGTCTATAATGTTTCCACGCTTCTGCTTCACGGCAGAATAACCTAGCCCTGGGGTGGTTCCTACCTAGACGGATCCCTGCATAGAAATTCACCAGTAAAACTAGAAGATTTATCTGCGCGGGAAATTTTATTATTCTCTAAGTAGATGAGGAAACTCAGAGACACTTATTCGTTTGCCTACCCGAACACAATGTAAACAAAAACGATTGAACCAGAGAGATATCTCGACTCGAACCCAGAACTCAAGATTCGCGGAGAGGCGAAATAACCACTAAGCCACACGGTCGTCAAGTTATTGATCAAAATCAATATTTTGTTTATGTTTATGATATTTAGGATAATACACATTTATATTAAACAGTGACCTCTGCATTCTATCGAGTATGAAGCGGGTTATTTCCTTTTCTACACTATCGAATGACGTATACTCGAAGGCTTGTTGCTGCTTTGATTTCAATACTTTCGTCATGCAAAAGGGTCAATGAAACTTAATCCTTGTAAATTTATACGGGTAATTAAAACGGACTCAATTGCGCTGTCATCGAGCGATTGACTTTGTTTAAACTAAAAAAGACGATCCGAAACAAATAAATATAAAGTGACTAATTAAAATCAAATCGTTAGTTGATCAACTCACAAGCATAATAAATTGATAAATTGAAATATATTCATTCTTAAAATTAAACTAACTAGCGAATTGAGTTGTCATGTCGAATTATACGCAAATTCCTGATAGAGGGTTAAAATATTTTAATCATTTGTCTTTGTAATAGCAACTTCTAACATAATATTTATAGCTACAAACATGTTAAAGTAAGTTTAAAGCAATAATTACTATGCTTTAATGCTTGTGCTCGAAGATGTTTCACGACTATAGTTTAATGGGGCTCGTCACTGCGACGTCGTGACATGCTGTAGGTTTTTTATTTCGGAGAAATTACAATTATGCACGTAATTAGTAATCTTAAATTATTTTTTGCTTAGAAACCATAGTATTGCTATAAACTACACGTAGAATCTCTTTTAAGTTTAAACCGGTTGTTTAGAAAAAGGTTAGAGAAAATCTACAAATTGAAATTGACGAATTGTCCTTCAGCTAGCGTCGCTATATTCCATCTAAATCAACGACACTTTTAATACACAGCGATTAAACAAGGACTAAGTTAGTAGCTGTTACAGAAATCTGACTTTACGTGAGTATCATTACAAAAGATTATAAGATTCGGTCGGACTTGTATTTAGAATTGTTGGAATAGTAATAAAGTCAGTTTATGCTGCTTATTCTGGAAGAAAAATTCTTCACCTGAATCATAGAGAGTCTTGATATACATTATTGTGGCGACAGGTAGCTGAGGTGAACACTGTTTTTAAACTGAAAATATATAAAATAGCGCCGAAGTATTTAAATAAATTAATATTTTAACTTTTGCTTAAGGTTCCAACCTCGGTGCCACTGCTAAACATTGTGTGTGTTTAGCAGTGGGAAATTTATAGGTTAGGTCACTTTACATTGATATATATGTATTGTGTATTTATCGTCATCGTTTAAGCCTATCACAAGTCTACTGCTGTACATGGGCCTCCCCAATAGATAGCCACAAATGTTTGTAGCTCTCATTTTGGAGGGATTTTGCCATAGTTGCTACGCTTGGCAGGCGGTTGGCAACCGCAGTTTATTTATTCAGATGTTCGAGGAAGATGCTGCTGCCCATCTACAGGTTTTCATTTTCCCTCTGTCGACTTTTACGACACCCACGGGATGAGATGGGGTGGTAGATTCTCTTAGGCCACCACCACGTGGCACTGTATTGTGTATTGATGTATGTTGACATGAATCACAATTATCAAAGAACAGCAACAGATTTTTTTTCTATTTATATTAATGACTAGCGATCCGCCCCGGCTTCGCACGGGAAGATATTAAAAAGATAAATTAGTACTTTATTTGGACAAATAAAACAACCTCAATTCCTTACAGTAACATTTTTAGTAGCGACTGTTCTCATCAGCGACTCTGCAGCTGGTCAGGTATGATTAGGTTATTTTACCAAAATAATAAAGTTTTATTTTATTTATGGGAACATAAGCCATGAAAGTTTAGTGGCTCAGAGCAATCTTGTAAACAATATTTAATGGAGGAAGGAAGGAAAATAAAACGACCTCTCTCGACCGCTGCGCAAAGGGAGCCGCGCATCTCTATGATGCCCAAGTTACAGCCGGGCGGCGGCGGGGCGTTTGAGAGACACCGCGGCCACTGTATTTTTTATAGATCGTTTCAAAGTTTTAAATTAAAAAAATATATAATTAAAATTACAAACCACTGTTCAATTGTTTCTAGTTTACAAAAAATAATATGACTAGGTAAGTAATTAATAGATCTTAGTCTATTTGCGCGTAGCGCGGACGAGCGTAAGGCTGTTCGCTTACACAGAGGCATTTTTCTTACTTTTAGCATTTTTATACCCGTCGTAACTTCTAAACTATAGGTCGTTTCGAATAATTTAAAGAGGAATTTACATGTACATAATTAACCTTGACTATGAAACTTTTACTTTTATCAGGATAAGGATTAATATCACGATACGAATGTCATCATCTTTTAATTGTACCCGTGTTTTGATTGACTAATTTTAACAAAAAGCGGTTATTGTAACTTAACTATAATAGTTAGACATATAGCCTCGCGGACTTTTTTGTGAGTAATGGTGAGTTCTATGAAAATGTAGTACATTATTTTATTTATCATCATTAGTTTTTGCAGCGCACGCCATATAATGACTTTTATTAGTAAATTTTTGATACCTAGAGTTACATTATAGCAATTTTCGTAGGAATCTCATTTTTTTAAATTAAATACTGCACATGTCACTCTCTGATAATGTAGTAGGTTCAGTAGTTTTTGAGTGTATTAATTACAACCAAACATACAAAAAATCGAATCTTTTCTCTTTATAATATTAGTTTAGATTGAGATTGATTAATGACCTTAGTAGAAATCTTAAAACCAAGTAAGCAAATTATGGTATTTTAACAAAAATCATTGAAACGATCAATAAAAAACGATTTTTGTATTTTGCAAAACAGTCGTCATTAAAGTCCGAAGAACTTTAGACTTTGCGCTCACCAATCACGAAACAGATTTATAAGACGAGTATGAACAGGAAAGCCAGAATAAGGTAAGGATCGACGAAGGCGACAGTAGAAGAAGAAGTTTTAAGGAAGGGCCGCGTCAAAAGTCCCAGCAACCGACGAGCTTGAATGAAAACGCTCTCGAAAGTAGAAGAAGGAAAAGTTGTGTGTCAGGGTAGTAGCAAGTGGAAAGATGTGGTCTCTGCATACCTCAATGGGAAAGAGGCGTGACTGTATGTCCGTGACGTGTATGTATGTACCAAGAGTGATCATTACAGCAAATTCTAAGTTAGGGGTGACCTGAATCATCAGAAGACTTTATGGGCTATTGTTATACAATGGTCAACCGAACAGTATTACAAACATATATTTTCAAATCAACATAATCACATGTACACTCGTCAAACATCTACTGTCTACATCATAACTCTATGGATATCCTCTGTTCCGTCGACGCCCCTCTCTGTGAGATCCACTTAGTCCGATCTTCGGTTCACTTTAGCGGCACCCGGTTCCCGCGTGCATGTGGCTATTATTAAATCTAAGCACGTATTTAAATTCAATGTATTTAGCACAACAAAGTGTCGCATAGAAGCGTTCACGCATATTAATAATGTGCGGCACACGCCTTTCCCTCACCACTATTTAACGGATTGTACTTAAAATTATCCAGTTACTGTCTTCGATTGTGCTCTCTCACTGGCCGATTTTGACAACAATGATATTATCAGGCAAATATTTGAACATTAAGGACGTTTATATCACATTGGTGGTAGGACTCCTGTTCGGGAATCCACCTAGTTTGTCGGTTTCCTCGTCTCGTCACATTATTCTATAAAAAAACACCTAATAATTAAGTTTTAATACAAACCAACTCATAAAACAATCATCTAAATATTTTCGTATGTATACATTTGGCGGAGTAAGAAAGTCTGCCATTCCATTTCAATCCGTAGGTGTCGTAAAAGTCAACTAAAAGAAATCCAAGAAAAAATCTTATCGCCTCTTATTGATCGGAATAACCATCTCAATCCATCTATCAAGTCCACTGCCGAACTAAAGCCTTCCCCAAAGATTGCCACAAATCACAGTCATGTAACTATTATATCCAGCACTGAGAATATTTTATAATTTTTGTCGTTGAACGTCACTAAAATATATTCAATGCTAATGATATTTTCTATTTTTTTACCAGAAGATATCGATGGTTAATTTCGAAATAGGACATACACTTACCATATCGCTTACTGTAGGTTTAATTTAAATATCATTTTGGTATTTATCATACCATTTACAATAAATCTCGATCGATGACAGAAGCAGGGTAAAGTTGCAAGCAACATCTTTTGTAATGTATTCGCTAGCAGGTAATTGCAGGCTTCCCAGCCGGTCTTGTAATGTGTATATGCGCGGCAGACTGCCTGGCTGCCGTACTTATATGTAAATGAACATTAACATGTTACTAACTGCATGTAAGGTAATGTTTATAAGCATGTGAATTAAACATTAGCTTCTCGAGACGGTTTTAATTTAAATTTGATTAACAATTAATGCCGCAACATTACAGACGCAACCACAAGTTGCCAACTGCAGGAGATTTTTTATAATGTACAAATCCCGGCGCATGTATCGCGAGGGTGAACGTCGATAGTTTTCCAATAATGAAATAACAGTATCTGCTTACAGTGTATTTTTATATTGATTACATATATAGCTCCAGAGTCATATTAAACTAGAAAAGAACTCAACACCGCGTTTTACTATAAATTTAGCGACATCTGTTGAGTTTCAACAGCTCTTAATTAATCAAAAACATATGTCATGTCAAAAGGTATATGTCATACATTGTACAGCCGTAGTATCGCAAATACGAAACTTTCACAGGTACTAACCTTCCCCTATATCATCATCATCACCATAATTTCAGCCACTCACAAGTCCACTACAGAACACAGGCCTTCCCTATAGAATGCCACAAAACACGATCCTGGGCAACCTGAATCCATCGACTTACCGCAAAACCGTTATCTTATATGTTGAAAAGAACTTGCCTCAGCAATATGATAAGACAAAGTTTCGGATTAATAATGTACGATGCTGTAACAATAAGAATTTATCGTGACCTAAAAACCAATATTAGTAATAAACTACTAAAGTTGGAATTTGATCTGGAAAACCAAGATTCAGGATAGACAAGTGCCCTAACCTATATATACCCAATAAAGATTACAGTCTATTTTTTAGTCGTATGATAGCGCCATTAAAGCCCACCCCGTCCTAATTCACGTTGATGACAGTGCTAAAGAAAATCTATGGAAAATCTCACGGCTTCAAACAAATGGCGGTGTAACGATCTCGAAACCTACCAGATTTGAAATATACAGACCGGTTAAAGGCGGTGAGTGCGCGGTGATTACTTCCCTTACAACTATCTTATAGGAATCAATTATACCTACAAAATTCCTTTAAAATGTTTGTAGATGTAGATAAGGTCTGTGGCTAATAGGTTGCCTTTCATACCCCCAAATCGAAGCCACCATGGTTCCTAAGGAATGTGTCCGCATTGGTTACAATTATATATCCAGAATATTCTTATCTCAAGTTTTGAATATCTTAAGTATGCAATATTCAGAATTTAAATGAAAATCACCTCAACTGATAAAATATATGTAAGCATTAAGTAACATTGTTGTCTGAAATCTGTCGTAAATTTTATAAAAACTACTTTTTAGTAAAAATAGTTATTTTTTTATTAATTGGCATTCAGGGAAGTTAATATTTTTTAATAATTGTTTATAGTTGTAAAGGTTTTGGTAAAAATGGAAACATTCAGTGTTCGATGTTTTTATTAGTGATCATTCAGTTTAAACATAAATTTCACATCACTAGCTTTTTGTAAGTCCAATATGTATATTTTCACCACGAAATTATCTATAGCCACTCGGTTTAACGCTGCTGGCCCATAACGGGTCTTATATTTTCATACTAGCATTTTTTGGAATCTATTAGAATCCTTTAAGATGTTTGTAAAAGATCGATCGATCGACGAATTAAATATAATAATTAAAAACTTAACAACGTGTTTTATTTTACTTGTTCAGTATGGCTAGGTGTTAAACCAGATGAGAAACGGGAAAACTTGCTTTGATGTCGTTTCCTCCAATTATCTTAGAATTGCGACGACCGCGTGGCCTAGTGGTCAGAGTACCTGACTTCTACGCTAGCGGACCTTCGTTCGAAACTCAGCCGGAGCCAACATTTGTGCAAAAACATAAATTGTGAAATGTATGTCTGTAAAACGCACCCACGATACCGGAGAAATCCTACTATAGAGCATCGTTTTTTTTTTTTAAGAAAGAAAGAAAAGAATTATTTATCTTGTTCAAATAAAGATTAAAAAATGATAGTCATTAGTTGACACCATTTGATCCAAAGATTAGCTCACTGTATAACAGAAAAATTTTAAGCAGAAGAAAATGGTCGAATTTTATGAAAATGCAATCGAAGTGTTTTTAAGTTGACGTTCAATATTTTTATACTTTTAGCTATGACTTAATATTAACATAATAAATATACACCCCGTATTAAGCGAGGCCAGTTTCCTGCAGTGGAACACAAGATTTTTTAATAGAGATATACACATACATAAGAGAATTTAAATGCTGTTCAATTGCTTAATTGTTGACTTGCATTTCGAAATAATATCGGACTATAAAATCTTGGCCTTTAGGTACGTTTAACTAATCCGGGCAACAGGAGCTTACAGGCCCGGGGTCTTCACAAGACAGAAAATAGAACCACAATAGAAATTTAAGGTTAAATTTTCTATTGAATACCGAATAATATTCAAAAATATATTTCAAAAAATAAATAAAATATAACCGCTAAGTTTGTCGTTACAATTAGTACATTAGTTCGTTGAAAGAATCTGATTTGTCACTCAACTAATTATTGATGGGCTTAAATAAAAAAAAATGTTTAATCTCTTATGAAAATCGCTAACGGCTCTTTGTTGCCCCTTCACACCTCTAAATCCGGCTCTGCACGGTGTCTATAATAACAGTATGTTATACGGTGTACATTATGTTATTTATTATGTTACTGAATATGTATGTTATTTAGAGATAGTTTACATTCCATTTTATACATGATGAACATATCACCTTGTTTCACATACGGGATGGGATATTATGATGGCTTCTATTATAGCGCCGTTATCCGCAAACATTTGTTACTAATAATGTCTAATTAATTAATAATTTCTTTCTGCACAGTGCGGTCCGATGCGTGTCTAAGTAACAAGAGGCGCGAGAGTGTCCGTGTGCGTGAATGTCTGCATGCCTAATTGTTTGTGTATTTTTAGCGCATATACTATTTTTTATGGCGGACACACAGCTTACCTGATGATTACTGTTAACATAGTGGAGGTGCATTGACAGTTCTAAGGATTAAGATTGAATGCTTCGTTGCAAATAAAGGGTCTTCGGTTTTCGTTACTCACCATACGAAAAGCAAGTGTGACACTTCTACACATTGGTATTTTGTGAGAGCGTTTTGTTTATTGACGAAACGATCAAAACGTTCGCCTGATGGAAGTTCAATATAAGCCCATAAATACTGTGTCACCCAGAATAATTCTGTGTGACACCAAACTGCGTCCGTACCCTGAGACATCAGTTCTTAAATCTCATATGCCCAGTGATTGACACTAGCTCACAGTGCCCTTCAAACCGAAACACAGTAATGATTGCACACTACTGCCTAATGGCAGAATAACTGGGCCTGGGGTGGTACGTACCTAGACGGATTCCTGCGTAGTTATTCTACATACTTCGTGGAATACTTCAAACCAACCCATTTTTGTATCACAGAGTTTCAGCGACACAGCTTTGCAACGTATAAATAAGTTGCAATCACTTTAATGTTTGTTCAAAAAGATCTCTCTTAAATGAATTATTTATTTATATTTTTTAATGTATTAAGTCCAATATTCACATCGGACCATATTGGTGAATGTTGTTATTCAACCACCAAATTATAATTTGAACCTCGAAAGCACGAGATAGTAGGAGTCGTTGTAAATATTGCTGTTAAGTGCTCAAGTATAATGTAATAACCTCTCTGTAATAACGGTAGTGATTGGTATCGGCATTAAAAAAACATGGCTTCCTTATTCTAAATTTAAATCGAGATCATCGTCCCTCGCCACGGTGAATTGGAGAACGTTTCAAACGGTTTTTATTATTCAATCTGTGGTCAATCGTCATTGCTTTATTATTGTAGTATAATCATATTTATTATTATATCTATGCTAGTATAGATATGATAATTTATTTATTGTTGAAATAAAGTATTCATCATCAGTAAAAAAATGTAGCCTATTAATATTCGACTACTGGACACAGAAGAAAAAAATTTCGTATAGACGATCGCAATACAAGACTACAAGGGTCTTGTATTGCGGTCGCCAATTTGAGATGACTTGTCAGAAAAACCGGAACCATCACAGCACAACTAGATCCGAGAACCAACAGTTTATGGATTAGCAAAAATGTTGGCTTTGGCTGGGATTCCAACCCAGGACCCGCGGCGTAGTCAGATACTCATTCCACTAGGCCACGCGGTCGTCGAATCTTACGACACCCACGGGATTGCAGATTTTCTTACGCTGTCACTCTACACGGCTATCCCAATGATAGCCTTGACCTGAACATACGCTTTAGCTTTTCAATGTTAGCCGTAACTAGTGTTGCCAGGTGATCGATATTAGCGGGACGTCCTGCGTTATGATATATTCAGTTAGTGATGACTAGGCATTCTGATAACTGTTATGGGTTACAAACTGCAAATTGCTTAACAATTTTTACTGGCGGTAGGATTTCTAAGCAGGAATCCGTCTATGAATGTAGCACCCCAGGACCAGTTATTCTGCCGTGAAGCAGTAGGGTGCAAATATCACTGCTTCGGTTGGAAGAGCACTGAGAGATAGTGTTATCATTGGGCACATGAGACTTTAGAACTGATGTCTCAGGTTGATTAGCGCAGTGTGGCGTCACACAGACATGTTCTGGGTGACACAGCATTTGTTATGGACAGACGTCGCACTTACCATCAGATGAACGTTTTATTCGTTTCGTCATCGAAAAAAAAATCTAGGAAATGAATATTAAATGGGCATACGTATAAAATCGCAGTTCTCAAGAACTTATTGGATCGGATTAGCATTTAATTTTCATCAATCAAGTAAAGACTTTTATTATTTAAAATATTGTAAACAATATTTGGTGTCGTGGTAGCAAAATAAAAAGACCGCTCTCGACTGCAGCGCAAAGGGAGCCTTAAAAATTAATAATAATTATTTAATTACACATTTTGTTAATTTTTTAATTAACAAAATATGTAATTAAATTTTCAAACCTCTATTCAATGGTTTTTTTTTACAAAACAAAAGTAGTAGTTTACAAAAAATATATGAAATATATGAGTATGTAGGTAATTAACAGATCTTAATTTATTCGCTAGCAGCGCGGGCGAGCGTAGGGCTGTTCGCTCACACCGCGGCATTTTTCTTACTTTGAGCATTTCTATACCCGTCGTAACTTCTAAACGATAGGTCCGGTTCGAATAATTTAAAGAGGAATTTATGTTTAAATAAGCAACCTTGATTATAAAACTATTTAGTAGCATAAGGATTACTATCGTGATACGAATGTCTGAAATAAAATCTTTCGATTCTACCCGTGTTTTGATTCACTAATTTGAACAAAAAGCGGTTATTGTGAGTTATCTATAACAGTTAGTTATATAGCCTCGATGACTTTTTTGTGAGTAATATTATCATTTATAGTTTTCGCACGCCAAATTATGACTTTAATTGGTACATTTTTGATACGTTGAGTGACATCATAGCGATTTTCGTAGGGATCTCATATTTTGATAAATATAGGTCATGTTAGTCGCTGATAATGTAGCTGTATGTAGGTGAAAGAAATTTTAAAATCGGTTTAGTAGTTTTTGAGTTTATTAATTACAACCAAACAAACACAAAAAATCAAATCGTTTCTCTTTATGATATTAGTTTAGAAAACTCAACCAACTACGTCGGGTCATAAGTTCTGTCATAAACACTTCATTAAACAAATTGTAAGACTTTTGTAAAATTTGACTAAAGTTATTCAAAATCCCTCCTATTTTGAATACAGGCCCTCAAACTCAAATGCCAGTCGTCAACCGCAGCACGCACAATGTTCATGTCTAAATTAGCTACTTTAATTAGGGATGCTTTGAAAGAGTCCACATTCTGGTGAGGTTTAGCGCAAGCTGTCTCCTCCAAATGTTGCCAAAGTGAGTAATCCATTGGGTTAAGTCTGGGCTGGAAGAGTGCCACTCGTCGTGCCTGATGGAGTCGCTTCCATGGGTAATAAGCACTTTTTGCTTTGCTTGCTGCCCGATGAGCAGGCGCTGAATCTTGTTGGAATACGCGGTGTGTTTTTGAACATTATTTGAGAAAGAGGTTCCACAACGTTTGTAAGAACGGAATTTTGATGAACAGCGCTAGTTTTCACACCTTTTTCACAGAAAAATACCTCAGTTAGTCCTGGATACGAGACTCCTACCCAAACCATAAATGATGAAGAATGTCCACACTGGATTCTCAAGATACGTCTGCGCGCTTCTTCACTGCTGTGGGCATACTCTTTATAATTTTTTTGTAGTAATTTTCTTCGACGAAATTTTTATCGAATTGTTTTTGAAAAAAGGATTTCGCGGTATTTTTTTCCCGCGTACCTTTAAACAAAGCCCGGGATCTCTCAACCCTTAGTTTTTTCAGACACTCGTTAAGATAATGCCCTGTTTCTCGTCGATAAGCTCGGAGTCTCAGGTCTTCATATAGCACTATTTTGCAACATTTAATTTTTAACGAACCTCAGCGTTATTTAGTTAAGTTTAAAAACCGCAGCGGTGTATCGCAATAACCGCGACTCTGTCTTCGTTTTGCGTCCACTTCATTTTATTAACGGAATATAATCAATTCCTTTTTCATTTTAAGACAGCGCGAAATTTCGATCCTTATTCCAAATCAGTTCAAACATTTCTGGCCAGTATTAGAAATTTAAATGAAATAAGGATGTGACAGAACTTATGACCCGACTAGTTATAACGAAAGGAACGTCACTTCAAGACGTAAAACTTGTATAGACACTCCAAGAAACCATAAATAAAGATAGAGGTAAGATTATTCTATGATATATAATACAATTGTTTGTTAAACGTTCTGTTGGTATCTTAATTAAATAAAAAAACAATCTAAAATTATTGCTCCTTTAAATTTTTTGGTTTAAATCTTGACGTTTTACACCAACAAAATGAGGTAAACATAATTTCAATTACTGATGGTAGAATTCCTGCGGGAATCCGCCTAGGTATCACCGCAATAATAGTTATTCTGCCGTCCTGGATTTGACCACAGGTGCCGGCACCACTAAAATTTACGATTATCATGTGCCCAACAGTGAAGGAAAACCTGCATGTTTTATAAATAAAAATACTTCGATGATATGGACACATATTCTCGATGTATTTTTATTTATCAAGCCAGCACGCACTAGAACAACATTCAAGGCGGACTTTTCCCGACCTGAGCCGTCTCAAAATTTAAATGTTATTTTATTGCTCTTAAATTTGTGCCTGACTGCAGAAGTTATTCTAGCACTGTGGTGGTACCTACCTAGACGGATTCCTGCATTGGAATCCTACCTGGATATAGTAGTGGCGATTTCCGCACTGCCTTATTTTCAAATAATTAGTTGCAAGCAATATCATAATAATGTCAAGCATTGGAACGAATGGAACTTTTGCGCGTGCCCCTAATAGTGCAAGAACTCTTTATCTCTATATTTGCTGTCAGCAACTATTTACGCTTGAATCGCTCCCATGCAGATAAGTGTCTGTCCGTTTGCAATGCAATTATACTTTATCTCTTTATTTTGATTTTATTTATTATTACTAATAGACGCTAAATAGTCGAATTCGACCGTAATTCATTATCTTTTTTATTTAATTTAATGTATTATATTTGTAACACATATATTTAATAAATAATCAAGGTATGTAAATATATATACAAGGAAAGTGTGTGTTTGGTTTCAAGCCTTTTCTGAATAACTTCCCAGAGCCACCCATAGATAGCCCTTGGTCTGCACTTCCAAGTAAGGGTTTGGTTACGGTGGGTGGAAGTGGGTGGATATGGGTGGTAAAAATGTGTGATGGGGTCAATTGTACTTCGAAATATCACGAGTTGGGTGACCTCAAAGATTGTTCATTCACAGTCCAAATAATAAAACAACAAATGATACCACATTATTAAGCAAGTATTGTAAGCGAGGTTTCGGCGCACCTTCTCCTTTGCCATACTTCTCCTGTCCCACACTCCTCCGTGCGTACAATATGTTTAAAAAGGGGTACAATCTTTACTCTTTTTCTTTCAGATATTCACTACTTCGTTCAAGTAAAAAGCAACGTATGTGACAAAATTAATTTTTGTTTTAGCAAATCCTGCTACAGAGGGTTACGCTCTAATCGATGCACAAGATAATCAATCATCGTATCTTATTCCGGAGTTACGACAACTAAAGTCGACTAAGAGAAACTAAGTGAACTGAGTTTGACGATTCTTCCAGGCTTGTAAATTGTGAACACTTTGACACACTTGTGACTGGGAGAGAATGCCAAAAGGCATTAAGTCCGCCCTTTGTAATCCTTTTTTTTTATTAAAATTATGTGAATGCAATAAAGAATAAATAAATAAACACTTATTTATTTTTTATAAAACAGAAATTATTCACAAGTTTCGGGATTGGTTAAAGAGGTCCGGGGTGATTGTCATCGTCGAAAAAAAAGTACAGTATGTGCAAAATGTCACAAGCTAAGTAATGTAGGTCAAATTAGTAACAAAATAAAATATTAGTAACAAAGTAAAAAGTATAGAATAATTTAACAGTGTTTAAGTAGTATAATAATACAACTTATAATGAAATTAGAATAGTGTTTATATTTGATAAAAACAATTTACTTCCAACCCCATCAGCATCTGTAAGGACTTACCTCTTTGACATAACGGCACTCGCTTTGAATGATTAAGTAATGGTGTTTGTTCAGAAGTAGTTTCACATTTTTTCTTAGGATCACCAACAAATTGTAAAGATAGAAATAAATGTTCAAAAAATTTCATTATAAACTTGCTGGATATTAAATTATCTGGCTGGGTTAACCACACCGAAATAACGTCCAATTGTTTCTAGATTACCAATAAAGTAACACATACACACTTCAACAAATCTCCAACGCAACTGTACTGAACTATACTCTCCTATATTTATTAATTTAACTGTTTATTTGTCGATGGGCACAATTGGTATGTACATTGATGTTATTGACTCTCATTACAGTTTACTGTAATTACGGAAAAGTACCAATATCCAATGATACAAACAGTGAATAAATTTGAAGATATAGCAATTACCATTGTTTTAATAACCGATTGGCGGCAAATATTTACTAACTTTATTTTTTTGAAGAGAAAAGGTCTCTTTGTCTGGGTTTCTTTATATTCATGTCACCCAGATACAAATGACTCGCTCCAATGAACTTTGTGTGTGTACTACAACATTGATTTTTATTATACTATAAAATAAATTATTCAGAGATATCAACCCTACGTTAGTGACAAAGGTGACTATTGTCAATAATTTTATATGATAAGTCAACTTTATTATAATATTTTTACTAAACGTGGTAGAGCTGCGTGGCCGTGAAGCCGCCATTAAGAGAATCTACCATCCCATCTCATCCAGGGGCTGTCGTAAAAGTCGACAGAGGGAAAATGAAAACGAGGAGATAGGCAGCAGCATTTGCCTAGAACATCAGATTAAATAAACTGCGTTTTCCGAACCGCCTGCCAAACGTGGCAACTATCACAAAATCCCCCCAAAACTCGAGCTACAAACTTGGAAGAGGCCTGTGTTAAGCAGTGGACTAGTGGCTAAAATGATAATAATGATATAGAGCCGTTGAGGTTCAGGAGCCAGGCGCTAAATTTTATTGTACGCAAGTGCACTGGATTCGAATCCCGGTGGCGGGACCACTAAAATTGTAAATTGCAATTTCAAGTGCTGATTAACCTCAAGTTCGGTCGTGAAAGAAACCATCGTAAGGAAGCTGGTCTGAGAAATTAATCATCACTAACCCGCACTGGAGCAACTTGGTGGACTCTTCTCGTTTCTAAAACCCTCTCAAACATGATAGAAGTACTGTGCCCAGCAGTAAGAATCTTTATAAAGTGTTTTATTACAAACGAAATGAATTATTTATGTAGACATAATGTAGTGTAAAACTTTAAAAGTCGTAACATCTAATTTTTTTACAAAAATATACCGAGTTACTAGAAGCAAAACTCACACATCTCATTATATAACATACCTTAAATAGAAACAAACATGTCTACATAAAGACTATTTTTCTAAAGTCTGCACTGAATCATATTTAAGCAATTTCGCATGTTTTCGCCTAGTCGATTTTTCACAAATAGTCCCGTGACGAGATTACTCTTACCATAACCGCGATGGACTGACGTAGACTGAACACTTGTCTCGAGTCAACGAGCTTCTCCGATTTAGTCAATGGAGCCTAGTTCACCATCGCATATAGCCTAATGAGAGTTGGCAAGTATTCTGAAGTCAGAACAGGTCGCAACAATGAAGACGCCGGTTGCTTAGAAGTCACCCTCCAGCTCTCTCATTTACTGACCCCATACAGGTGGAAAAGTCGGTAGAATATGTCTTAAGATTCAGAAGGTGGACAAGCAAGTAGTACGTAGTACTTGGCTGTGAACCATTGCCACCAGCTACGATAGAGTAGTCCGAACGGCGCTCGGTGCCGACAGGACATCTAACAGAGTGATGGAATCCCTCCCTGCGGAGCTTATTTCTTTATTATAATAATTACTATTTTAACGCCCTCGCCTCCTGCTGCCCCTTTTCAAATAACTGAAAGTAGGCCAACGTAAACGGCATTCCAAAGCCGAAATAACCGAAAAATAATATTCCTATTAGCCTCCTCATCTGGATGCGGAAGGCATACCAAGACTTAACCAGCGGTGCTTATTTAGCCCCTTGAGTTTTGTTGTTTTGTTGTTTTGCCCCATACATAGCAATTTCGCCCTTAGTCCGCCCGAAGTCTAGTAGTCAGTAAAAACTAAACACTTAGAAAGTGTTGGAAATCCCCTTATATATTAGGTAGCTAACTATGCAGTTATTATATTTTGACATTTTTAAATACGACATAAACCTGACACCCAGTAGGCAACACAGGCCTTCACCCTTAGGCGTTAAAGGATAGCGTTCGAATTGTCAATATGTGCTATATTAACGCAATAGTCTCCCGAGTGCCTCAACGAAGTTCCGAACCACTGCGTGGGTGCGCTCTTTTTCGATGTCGTAAAAGCTTTCGACAAAGCCTGGCAAAATGTACAAATAGTGCAGTACAGCAACAACTAGATAAAAATAACGGTGAACGGACACCCACGGGGAGTGGGCCTATTAGAGCCGAAATCTTTCAGGTCTCCGTCAGCTTGTCTGTTACACACTTTACCCAGAAGATATCCCTAAAAGTTCCAAAGTTGAATTAGATCTACCTGTACTATACTATATAGATAATACCTCTTCCGATAAAATTATATCGCGAGAGTGCATTCGCCTCCAAACCGCACTCAACAATATTCTTTTAACTTTATTTAGATTGAATTTAAAATGTAAATGGAAGGTATTATCTGTTTCGGGCCACCTTTACGCCAGTACAAAAAAAAACAGCAAAATATCACGAAGATGTGAGCAGCCGTAGTATTGTTAATGAGCTTTAAATGATACAGAACCACTTCTTGCGCCAGGTGACCGAAGCACTGCCTTATTTATGAGAAGTAGATTTACACCGCAACCTAAATTTTCCTCTTTCTGGCAACCAATTTCAAATATGTCATTAAGATACTTTTATTAATCGTGCTTGTCAAAATTGTAATGAAATGTTTAAAAATTTTGATATTTTTCACTTAACTTTAAGTAAATTCAAAAAAATCTATTTTCTAATCTTTTTATATAGCTAATACTTAGAACTTAGATAATAATTGTACTCACATGTACCTTATATACTTATATTGTGTGTGCGTGCTAAGTTAAACAAATGTTTTTTACATTTGTGGTAACTCTACTGGCTTAAATGTTTTATCTGTAAGTCTCATTTATATTAATTTAATGTTTATAGCTGTTTGTTTCCCTTAAAAACAATAAATAAAAATAAAAATAAATTAAATAAAATAAGATAAGATAGGTGTCCGGCAGAATAGAATATTATTTACTCTTTTCTACTGACGTGTCGTAAGAGGCGACTCGTAACAAAATAGCTGCGTCTTGGTTCGCCACCCGACTCGTCTCGTTTCCTGCGGGGGCAAAAATTGGACCATGTGTGTGTGGCCTCTGCCTACCCCGTATATGGAAAAGGCGTGACTGTATGTATGTATTAATATATTTCTTTGATATAGGCTGATCACTCAAACCGTAAATAACGGCGCTACACCCTAGTGCGGGACGGCCTCCCTCTCCATAAAAGACCTATTTTTCTTTTTTTTTTTAAAGGGCTGGAGGATGTAAACACTATTTCCTGTATCGTGGGCGCGTTTTACAGACATTTCACATGCACAACACAAATAGACGATCGATTTGCGTTCTTGCATAAATGTGGCACCGGCTGGAATTCGAACCCATGGCCGCGGCGTAGAAGTCTGTACTCTGACCCCTGGGCCAAGCAGTCCTCAATCATACGAAATTCATATTCAACTCTAAACATTTTTATTTAAAACCTTTATCCCACTACTAAACATAGCCTTGCCTCATAGAGTGTACTTATTGTTGAGTTAGTTATCATTGCATAGGTAGGTATAATAGTATATGTAGAAATAAATGCCGCTGTCCATCCTCAGATGTGTCGGTTTCCTTCGTCACCTGCTACGATATCATCGGGATACATACATACATAGACAAAAAGATTTTCTTATTTTATATTAACTTAAATTACGAGTATGTTAAGTCATCGACGCCAATCGAGTTGTTATTTAGTTCTTTACCCCTCCCGTGAATCCTAAAAGTATTAACAAAAAGTATATTAACTTTCGGCTTCTGTATTAGTTTCTTATAACAATGTTTTTTGCAGTAACAAATATATGTCCGTAAAACGCACGCACGACACAGTAGGTACTACTACTGTTATTTCGTATTTTTCTTATTTAAACTAGGAAACATTATACTAATTAGTGTCATTAAGGTTTTATTTACGTTTAATTTTTTAGCGACGGTTATTTATGATAGAAATGAGACTTTATCTGTAAGCCTTTCATGGTTTTATTTATATATATCAATTAGTGATGTTAAGGTTACGTATAATTTTTTAGTGTCGGTTTTTATTGATAAAAATGAGATTTCTTCTCTTTTATAGTTCATTTATGGTCTTATGTAGATACGGTTTTTTTCTATTTTTTTTAATGCCCCACAGTAGGATTTCTCCTGTGTCGTGGATAAGTTTTACAGACATAAATTCCACATACACAAACCACCCAGACCCGGAACAACTATCTGTAGGCCAAACAAATATTTGTCCCGTGCGGGAATCAAACCCGCGACCCGCGGCGCCGAAGCCAAGTTAATCATACTATGTACATACGTAATAAAAAAATACAAATTAAAATGCATGCATAAATGAGCTCGTTTCATTGGTACATCATTTCATTAGAACATAATTATAATGTATACATACATAACATGCAATTTTTTTTGCAAATTATTTGCAATTTTAGTTTAACCTACTTAAAGCAACCACCTAGGGCGACGGTTATTTTGTAATTTATTTATTCTGCCGTGATTTATTCACAGGCAAGTTGCGCTATAGTGATTTGCAGCATAGACAATTCACTGAATAAACATATTTCATCGTATGAAAAATTAACCAACATGCAAAAGCCTCTTGCATGAGCGAACCCATATTTCATTTCAATTTTGTACATCATGAAGTGGGTACTGGTGGCGGCTACTCTATTATTTTCAGATGTCTGCGGAATGATTACTGAAGACATGTTTGTGAACGATGTTATTCGAGCGATGAAGAAACCGATAACTGTAACCGCAGTACTTTGTTTGTCATCTCGTAAGTGCCTTAACGCAACCTAAATGTACACAAAAATGTGTTAGCACAGGGGTTCCCTAACTTTTTCTGCAATGGAATACTTCGCGAACCCGGAATTTTTTGTGGGGCACTTAGCTATCATACGCCATTCGATAAAAAGGATTTTTCCCGTCATAAGGATTTTTACGTAATTCTTTTCGAAAAAAGTGATAACATTCCAAATGTTTTAAAGATGACATATTTTTTGTTACAGATAAGAAAATTCAAATGTACAAAGCACTTAATGGACAAAGCAACTCCCAAATTTTTATACAATTTGTTGCTAATCTTGGTTCTCGTGCACAGATCTACCTAATGGAACAACCAACCACGTTTTTAGTTGATCTTAACTGTCCAAATGTGTCTATATATTTGGAAAAGGTACTTTTTAAGAAAACGCTTAATAACTTCTGTTTAAATAATCATTAATTTAAAATTTTCATCCGTGTAGAGTGAACAAGCAAATTATTTCCGATCACCTTATCGATGGGTTTTCTTTGATAACAATGAAAGTATGTGCCTAGATCACACCAAAGTAATACCTGAAGCTCTCTCTAACATAAGCATATTTCCTGATACTGAAGTTATCCATATTCATCGATTGCGAAATGATGCTTTCGAATTGAATCTTAGTGAGTATCATAAATGTATTTATTATTAAGTATTTCGACGACTTAGACGTAAAAAAGATTATTTTAACGAAGGAAAGTAAGTTAATTTGCTAAGATCCGCATGCAAAATATAAAATGGTGTGTATTACCTAGTTTTTGGAGAACACCGAGTTTTTGGAGAGTAGCGTGCACAAGCAAGCTAACACCGCCACCTGAACCCTCCACCAGATATCCTCAGGCACTACAATATTGCCACTAGGCAATATACACCACTGTAGTCGAGACCATGACACGTGTTTGCCCCAAAACGAGGCATTATCAAGCCTCATAAACTCTAGATAATGCAGACACTGGACAAACGACGACAGACGGCGGCTGTCTGTCGTCATGTCGGTCGCTACTAGTGGAGGGCGTGCGGCGGCGGCGTGAGGAGTGCTCTTCAGAAAGTAGGTAATACACACCATTTTATATTTTGCATGAGGTTCTTAGCAAAGTAACTTCCTTCATTATAATGGATTTCCGACAAGTAACGCCTAATTCTATTAACTATATTTTAGTTTACAAAATAAGCTCAAACAGTACATGGCAGACTGAGCTTTACGGACTTTGGAACATGAAAGACAGATTACAAAAATCGGATAAATTTATTGATTCAACAGCTATCCGAAGACTTAATTTGGATGGATACGAAATAAAGATTTGCTACGTTCTTACCAACAACGAGAGTATAAATCATCTCACTGATGGAGTGTAAGAATAAATAAATTATTTTAAATCGTTCCTCACAATCATGTCATACATTATATCATACGCATTTTTATTTGTGTCTGACACACAGTTAATCGATTTTAGGAATGATTACATAGACACAATTACAAAAGTAAATTTCCCAACTACGAACCAATTGTTAGATTTCCTTAACGCTCGAAGAAAAAATATCTTTGCTGATACATGGGGCTACCAACATAATGGTACGTGGAACGGCATGACAGGTTACTTAGTAAGAAAAGAGGTGGAAATTGGAGGTAAGTAAAATTAATTTCGGCTACGTATGTAATATCTCTGATGGCCGCGTAGCTTAGCTTAGCTTTAGCGGGCATAGTGCCTGACTTTAACGTCGCAGGTCCTGGGTTCGGATCCCCGCCGGAATTAACATTCTTGCTAAAAACACAAATTGTTTGTTTTCGGGTACAGTATTTGAAAGTTTCAGCCAGAAGTGCATAGATGTCTTTTAAATTTAAAATTAACTGTTTATAAATGATATTTAAATAGTGTAATAGATAATCACGTTAATATTATTATTTAAGCCATAATTATTAACAAATAAAAAAAATTAAACAATTAAATGTTAACATAAAATTTTTGTAACGTTTGAAACCTATAATCTATATATGTATATTATTTATCTAGGTGTTTTTGGTGGTAAGAATGGTCTCTTTTAATACTGTCTCAAAATTTATGTTTTAGATTCCTTTTTGAAGATTATGGTTCCCTCTAATGACGAAATATATAGAAATGTGTTAAAATTATGGTTTTCGTTGAAAAAATGGTTAAAAAGTTTGGATTGATTAATTTTATTATAGAAAGCGCCATCTGTTGACAATCTGTTCAACTAACGTGCATGAAAGCTGTCGGTTGCAGTTGCTTACACTCTTTTAAGAAGGTAGATGGCACTATCTTTTCATTATCAAGATACTGTGCGAAATATTGTCCCGGGTTAGCTAGTAGGTGAATAATATACAGAACGTTTGTACGGCGTAAATAACTTTTAAATTGTATGTCATAAACTTATGTAACTGTAACTATTAAAATTATACTTTTAGGATCGCCAATGTTCTTCACAACCGAGCGAATGTCGATAGTCGAATACATATCGAGCCCGACGCCCACCCGATCAAAGTTTGTATTCCAACAACCGAAGCTTTCCTACGAAAACAACTTATTTCTGTTGTCTTTTCGTAAAACAGTGTGGTACAGTACCATGGCTCTGATTAGGCAATACGGCAATAGAACGGCGAACGGCTCTATGTAAGATATCTTATCCGCTCTTATATGCGGTAGCTAGACCAATTTATCTAAGGGCGGCTTATATGACACTTTTTGCACTCATCTTTATTAGTAACGTAACAAAACCTGACAATGTGTGACATGGGAAAAAGAGAGGGTCAAAAATCTACTAAATCTATTGACATAATACATGGACAATCCCTAACCAATTACACCAAACATCAGAAAACCGGTAGGAATAATGTTAATCTCCAGTAGATGGAGTTATAATCTCACAAAGTATACATGAAATCGATGAACTAGCTCAGGACCTTGCTGATTGGAAATTATTGGGCGAGAACAACACTGTGTATATATAAGTCTTACTTAAACATTCTATCATATTTTTAGTTACAGATGTTTCTATATATATTCTATGCATTGTGTGTTTGCTTATCTATTATCTTCATCGTCATCGTTTCAGCCTATTACAAGTCCACTGCTGAACATAGGCCTCCCACATATAGCCACAATAGTTTATAGCCCTCTTTTGGAGGGATTTTGCCATAGTTGCCACCCTTGGCAGGCGGGTTGGCAACCGCAGTTTATTTAGATGTTATTATTATTCAGATGTTCTAGGAAGATGCTGCTGCCCATCTTGATTCATTTTCCCTCTGTCGACTTTTACGACACCCATGGGTGGTAGATTATTTTAGGCTGCCACTACACGGCTGATCTATTATCTTAATACTACTTAATACCCAAATACAAGTTAGTTTTAAAGCTTTGATGACTTTCGTAAGATATTATGGTTCTTTCGTAATCGAAAAATTGGCCGCGAGTTTATCGCAGCGTTCTCATATCATTAGCAGTTGATGGAAAAAAATACCGCACATGACATTTTGAGATTGAGATTTATTAATTGAAACTCAGAAGTTATGCTTAACACTGGCGCCACTAAGCTGTAATATAGCTCGATGATTCAACGCATCGATCGATACAGTGTTAATTTTTTTGAAACTTTGTCATTACAGAAATACAGTTCAGTATTTGTTTAGTTAATATTTTGATACTCAGTTTTTAAATCCGTTTATGACAAGCCCCTAGAAGATCTCTATGCAATAACTATGTAAGGTGTTGCACTCGTTCGTTGGTTATTCAAAGTATTTCACCGATCATTATTATAAAACACGAATGCTATTATACGAATACGAAAATGGTAAAACCTTTCAACTTTACCTTACTTCCTAATTATTTTGTTAGAGAAAAGGCGACCCTGGTGTCCTGAGGGCAAACGTTACGGACGTAGCATTAATGATATTTGGAGCTACGTGTCAGCAAGGGAGTCCTGTGGAACTAAAAGGTATTTAATATGTAAAATGTGTATTTAATATGTGCGCTGAAAATGTGCTTATCGTCTTCAAACTATAATCCAGTACCTACAAACTCTTTATTTTATTGGAGAAAGTGACGAGACGAGCAAACGTATGCTTACAAAAAAATTTTTTAGTAACTCAGAACATTTCTGTGTGGCACCACATTGCGCTCGTCACCCTAAGACCTCAATTCTTAAATCTCATATTCAAAGTAATTACACTAGCTCTTAGTGCCCTTCAGACTGAAACACAATAATCTTTGCACACTACTACTTCACGGTAGAATAACTGACCTTGCGGTGGTACCTACCTACCTACCTAGATGTATTCCTGCATAGGAACACTACCACCAGTGAAACGTAATTGTATATCACAATTATAGTATTTATATAATACGCTATGCAACGTAGCTATATAATATTTAATTTCTAGCTATTTTTTAAATTATGGAATAGCGTAACTACATTAATATGTTGAGTTCCGCATTCAATATTACAGTCATCATCATTTCAGCCTATCACTAGACCACTGCGGAACAAAGGTCTCTCCCATTTATTACCACAAACGTTTACAGCTCTCATGCCACAGTTGCCAGGCTTGGCAAGCGGGTTAGCAATCGCAGTTTATTTATTCAGACGTTGCAGGAAGGTGCTTCTGCGCATCTCCTGGTTTTCATTTTCCTTCTGTCGACCTTTACAACACCCACGGGATGATATGGGGTGGTAGATTCTCGCCAATTATCAATTTTAGTAAAGTAAAAGTGAAAGCCAAGATGTCTTTAAACAATTCGCTCGGGCTTGTTCAAAGCGCTAATAAAAGAAAAGTCAAAATTTCTCTCTCCAATTCGAAAAATCTCTGGTTTACTAAAAAAAAGTTCCCTTAGCTTCTTGCCCATTCCTCTTTGAGGTCTTTTTCGGTTCCTTGAAGGGCAATAATTTTTTTTAGTAAATCTAGCCGTTGATAATTATTTTGCCATTCTTTGAAATAATACTATGTATATGTTTAAAGATCAGAGTAAGACGATTTCATATCAAAAAGTTATATACGAAGAGAAAGAATACTGTTTCGCAGGTTCCTTGGGCCGAGTTGTAATGCTAGTTCTCTTCTTGACGGTAATGTTTCTATACACCTCATATGCGGCAAACATCGTCGCACTTCTACAGTCGAGTTCTTCACAAATAAGAACGCTGGAAGACTTGCTTCATTCCAGGATCAAATTTGGCGTTCATGATACTGTTTACAATAGATATTACTTCTCGGTGAGATATTTTTATTATTGGCTAATTTTCTAAATCAAGTAATCATTTATTTACCATGAACGAAACCATAAATTAGTATTATGACTCTTAGAGTTATTGCAATCGTCAACTTAAGAAAATTTGGAGAGGAAAGAAAATACTCATAAATATTAGTAGAATTGTTTAAGCCGCAATCTGGTGTCAAAGCAATAGACAATCTTAGTAACAGCATTTCTTAAGTTACGCAAAAAAAAATATAGAGAAAAATAGAATTTAAATTTTTTGTTTATTAAAGATCTCTTGTTTTATGTAAACTGTTACAATGTTATGATTTTGGTGTGTTGTTTATGGTAATTGTAGACAGCTACAGAGCCTATAAGAAAAGCTATATACGATACAAAAATCGCGCCACCAGGTGTAGAACCTCGTTTCATGTCAATGGAAAACGGCGTCAAAAAACTACGTCAGGTAACATAAATAAAAATTAATTACTGAAAAAAAATATATTATTTTTTAAGTAAAAGCCAGGACTAGTTGTCATGTAAAATCGCCTGCAAGTAAATCTTTAAATGAGTAATTTACACAAATTATCCATTGCGTTTCGATGCATCATCTAGTCTGATACGCATATATTTCATTTATTGAGGTTCGGGAAGGTAAGATCAAATTAGTGTCTCTAAGTTTGCTCACAGCATAACTATATTTCCTGAACAAGTGATGGTCGAAGAATAACGTCGCGAAAAAACGGGTCCTGTGTTAAAAAAGCAAGCATTTAATTTTCGAAGGGTTTATTCGCGTTTCACATGGAAACTGGCGTGGGATACAAGTTCGTTGGAAAATATTTTAAAGAAGGGGAGAAATGCGGACTCCAAGAAATACAATATCTTCAAGTAATAGACCCTTGGTTAGCTGTTCGTAAAAACACTCCGTTTATGGAAATGTTTAAAATCGGGTGAGTCTAAAATACTACAATTTCTTGCGTATATTTCATACTATGCTTAAGCTTAAATATAGCAATCAAGTCTCCACTTGACTATGTATTTATTTTGAGACCCATACTCCTAAGATTTTTCTCAACGTCATCGTTCCAGCGCCTTTTATTGTAGATATTTCAGATTTGAGTTTTAGTCGTATTTTTATAACTTATTAAAGACGACCATATTCAAAAATACAAGATACACAGTTCCATACAAAATCACTTTAAAAAGCATCCTCGATCGATCAAAACAAAAATAAAGACAAAGATCACAAATTCCGATTACATAAATACAAATTTAATCTTATGCCTTCGACATAAAGTAGTTTTTTAATAAATTCAACTTTCATTCCACGTTTTAATTTTTTTTTTGTTTGCTAATTTAACGCTATATAATTTTAATTAAATAATGAGCGCAATAATTATATAATGGAGCTTAACAATTCTAAAATTTATCGTTGGTGTGTCTGTTAGTAATCGTGAAGCTTCTAAGCAACTTCACCGATTAAGATCATATTCACAGAATATATTTGTTTTGTCGAGACCATTGCATTATACCTCTATGCAAATGATGCGATAGGTAGCACTGTACTAAAGTTAATTACCAATTCTATATTTAGCGACCAAAATAACTCATGAAGGAAAGTAAGTTAATTTGCTAAGATCCGCATGCAAAATATAAAATGACGTATATGACCTAATTTGTTAAAGAGCACCTCCCTCAGTAGCGTGCACAAGTAAACTACCACCAGGAACCGCCATGAAATATCCTCCACCAACCACAATACTACCACTAGGTAATATACTCCACTGAAGTCGAGAACACGACACGTGTTTCGCCCCAAAACGAGGCAATATCAAATGTCATAGACTACGACAGACAGCCCCCGACCCATTATATACATTTCATCCGCCATAGTTCTGGCATTGATCTTAAAAATACCTCCTGCGTCATTACCTGGTGGTAGGATTCCTATGCAGAAATCCGTCTAGGTAGGTACCACCCCAGGGCCAGTTATTCTGCCGTGAAGCAGTAGTGTGCAAGCATTACTGTGTTTCGGTTTGAAGGGCACTGTGAGCTAGCGTAATCACTGGGCATTTGAGACTTAAGAACTGATGTCTCAGGGTGACGGGCGCAGTGTGGTGTCACACAGAAATATACTGGGTGACACAGCATTTGTTGTGGGCGGACGTTGCACTTAACATCAGGTGAACGTATTGCTCGTTTCGTCACTTTATACAATAAAAAAAAAAAAAACCTCCATTACTCATATATGTAGATTTTATTATAGAGTAGAATTGCTGTATGAAGCTGGGTCTGCCACTATTCAGAAGCTAAATTGTAATTTTACCGATTTTAAAGGCTTAGACTTTACAATAACCACACAAATCGTGAGGTTTGGCATTCTCAGCAATTTATATATTCTATAAAAATTTACTATCTAATAAATTTGAAATACAATCTGTTTTTCTAGGACAAAACGTATACATGAACACGGATTGCAAAACCGACAAAATCGTCTTTTATACGAACATCGACCTAAATGCTCGGGAAGAGAAGCAAATTTTGTATCAGTAAGCATGGTGGACTGCTATCCAGCACTGTTAGTACTTTCATATGGTACTATTGTCGCTTCTCTTACGTTGATTATTGAGATCCTACATTTTAAAAGAAAATTAATATTCAGAGAGATAAAAAGAATAACAAATTAAGTTATACTTCTCATATATATGATATAGTAACTAGCTGATCCTCCATCCTTCGCTCGGTGTAAAATAAAATTTTGTAATTACAGATTTTTTTAAGCAAGTATCCTATAACATTTTCAATACGCCAAATTCTATTCAAATCCCTTCAACCGTTTGTGCGTGATTAAAAGACAAAGAAACCAACATGGAAACTCTCACATTTATGATATTAAAATATAAGGATATGGAAATGGGTTTTATTTATAATTATAAAAATAATACTCTTTTTTGGTTTACTATTTCCTTGTAAAGATTTTTCCTATGTTGCTTTTATGTTTTTTTATTACTTTGTTGAAGATTTATTGTTATTTATTATAAGAAAGAAAAAAGAAAGGAAAAACATTTACTCGCTAAAAATATACGTACACCAAAGTTAATTATAATAAAAGATAAAATATAAAAGCATAAAAAATATAAATATAACAAAAACATTATATACCTAAAATTACTATTAAAATTGTACACTATTCCCAGCAAACGAAGTTGGCAACTCAGCATTATGCAGCAGCGGAAGTCAATTCCAACACAGCACAGTTTTTCAATGCCAACCCCCATTGCACTCCGATTTCATAAAAATAAATATTAAATATATAAATAAGTTACGATATATTGTCTGTCTATAAAATGTATGACTATATGTTAATTTTTTAAGAAAAAAAATACTAAGATCTAAGTATCTTAGTATTTTTTTTCTTTCATTCAAAAATAGTTTTATTTCATTATGGCGGATCATATTACGTTCAAGCAAAGCATGGTTATTAATTTTAATTATATTAATTCGATTATTTTGATGATACAAGATCGTCGTGGGCATTTTGAGGATTGTAATTATTTAAAAATATGGTATGAAAAAGAAGAACTCGGGACAGGACAACCAAAAACCAGACGTCGAGGTCGAGCACGCCACTCTCGTGCCGCAATTTCCCATCTCGCTCAGAGGCCATACCATTTAGGTAGGTAAACAAAGTACTATAAATTAACCACAAAAAAGAAACCCATCGTCGTGTCTTCTAATTTTGAGAGCATTCTCCTTGTTGCCTCAGCTAGTTTCGGAATCTTTGGCGTTGACATATCGAGTGACGTTCAGTTCCGTGGTCATTTGGAAGGAAAGGCCAAATTGACTTCGAAAAAGCTCGGCGGCTCTACTGAGCGTAGAGCGGGACAGTGGGACCGGCCCGGCTTAATATCTTTAATTTAACACCTCCGCCGTTAAGTTAATTAGCAAACACAAAACAGAAACACTTATATTAGATCGACCTGCCTTTACATTTATGAAATAGATAGGAAATACAAAAAACTACAAGGAGACAAATGTTACATTATTGTAAAATTTCTTCGAATTCTGTATTTCTATCACAAAATCACTGTAATTAAGAATGGTACAAAAGATACGCAATTTAAATATGAATAAACCATTATTTCATATGGTATATCATCAAATGGTCATTCACTTCTGTTTCTATATTTAAATATTTTGAATTATATTCATTAACTCGAAAATAACCACACTGCTGGTACACTGAACAAAGTAAAAGGATTATTCCTAATTGTCAAACAGTTGAATTGATAATATACGATACACCGATTTGATCATATTAGGCCTGTAATGCTGTCTGAAACGATCACATTATCCTTTCATTTTCCTTAGTCGGCTTTCATGATACTCTTGACAAAACGAAGGTGACGTACTATCTTACGCCGGTGCAATTCAACGTAATGAAAACTTATTCCACAGAAATGGCGGTTATTCACTTTTTCAGTTATTTTGCAAAGTTCGTAAGGTATTAAAAAGCGAAACACTTCCGCCATTACAACGATTTACAAGAGACTGCTCGGGTAGCAAATTGATGTTCCGAAATTCAAAGTGTAATTATTTATCAAAAAAAGAGGTTTTAAAATAGAAAAATTACGCAATCTATAATATTCTTATGTAAATAACGCTGAGAAATGAGCAGACAGTTCTAATGATACGTGGTCGCTGTGGCTCAGACACGCATATATTTATACTCGATGAAAATTTATAGAATAGAATAGAATATTTTTATTCAATATGGATCATTTACATCATACTCATTGAACATCATTTTTTTAAGCTACACTGGTTAGCAAAGAAATGCCTCTGTCCTGGGAAGAACCAGTAGGAAACCCAGCGGGATTTTTTTTCAGTCATTTTAAATATACAAATGCAGCAGTTCTATAAAGATGTAGAATAGCTTGGTAGCGATCACCTCATTCCCAGGAGTTATCATCATTCATGTATACCTTAATATTATAATAACCCTTCTTAAAAAGTCTTTGTTTAACAAATAATTTGAACTTTTTGATTGAAAAACTTTGTACACTTTCTGGGATTTTGTTGTAAAAACTTATACATTGCCCCATGAAAGAGTTAATGACTCTGTGAAGTATATATATATATATATATATATATATAGCCATAGCAAAATACCATAAGACATTATGCTATGAAAACAACTAAAATAAACCAATCGAGCAGTTTCAACATTAGTCAAGTTTCTAATCCTTTTCACAGCAAAAGCTGCAGAGCTAAGTCTATTTGCTAGTTTAGATATATGGCCATTGAAGTTTCGCGTCTAGAGTTATTCCAAGAAAGTCAGTGGTATCCACAAGGCTCAAATCTTCCCCATTTACGAGTACATTTACATTCATGCGTTTAACATTTGATATTGTAAATTTTATACATTAAGTTTTATTGCCTTCAATAAAATTCCAATGTACAACTAAAGTTATTGTAATAGAAAATTTATTAAGAATTAATAAATAACACAATGAGTTATAAGAGCCGTGGTAGGTATCTCAGGGCACGGGTGCTCTACTTAAATTTCATAGTACCCGAGTGACTTGAATTCGTACCCCGGTACCACCATTATTACAACTGCTGATTAACCACGTTTAACTCACATTGGAGCAGCGTGGCAGACTGTTCCCTGCTTCAAATCCCCTCTCAACAATGAGAGGACCTATGCTCAGCACTAGAGCTCAGTGAGATATCTACAGACTGTTACTTTTTTTTACAAAAACTTAAAAGCAATGTATGTGGAAAGATCCGACAAAAAGTGTAATGCATTACGGTCTAATCATAACGGATCGGTTTGCGTGGTGGCTAAGCGATTGGCTACTGCGCTATAGGTCGCGGATTCCATTCCCTTGCAGAACAAATTTTTGTATAACCTACACATAGTAATTCTCGCTAAAGTTATTTGTGTATGTGTAATTTGAGGCTACAAACGCAACCACGATATAGAACTATTTATTTATTTATTTATGTTTGGGTCAAACCAAACCTGGCACACGGGCCCCTGGCCCGCGAGCACAGTATCCGATGAAGCTGTAAAAGCCGAGACGGCTAACAGCAATTACATCACCGAAAATATATACGATATAGAATGTTTCTTAAATATATTTTTTTATTTTTACTACGCAGAATGAGCTTAATATGTCTTGAAGTCTTGCAGTGGTATGCTTGATTTTTGATTTAATTTTATTAATATCCACGCGGACGAAGTCGCGGGCATCAGATCGTTAGGTATTAAATCAAATAGGATTAAAAAGGGTTACTCTGTACAAAAACTGTAATTTCAATAATAATTAAATCATATGGGATCGTAGGGATGGCACTCTTTCTAATAAAAGAAGAACTATTAAAATCGGTTCATAAACAAAGAAGTTATGGTGATAGGCATACTTAAAAAAATATACAGAAGAATTGAGGATTGCCTCCTTTTTTGAAGCAGGCTAAAATTAAAGTGATGCAATTCTTGTGTGCTATGAAGTAATCCCAGCAGATGTCCATTTTCTGTAAGCTAAACATACACGAGAATGTATCTCTTTTGTGATTTAAAAGCTTACTGTTTGTAGGTCCTGTAGGTAATTTGCCCAAAAAACATGTATATCTTAATCAGGAATCAACTTTTCCATAATATGTTGAAAGGTATCCAAATTTAATATAAGGGATAATTTATAGCCAGCGTAATTATATTTTTTTCGCTCGCAAAGCTTTTGCGAAAGTTTAAAATCGGTGCGGTAAGCAGTAGCTAAGTTGCATTCATTTTGATTTTTTCTAAGATAATCGGTACATTATTATATACATTCGATAATTGAATAAAGTATTTGGTTAATGTCATTCTCATTTAAATTTTTGTTTATATGTCCTAATGTCGCTGTACTGTACAAAACGAGTCTTGGGATATTATGTTGGTTTTGTTAGGTCACTAATATATTATATAATGAGCAGTAAAGAACTCAAGATTAGATATATATTCTTCTTCACGTTTATTCTGATAATTTATTCTACAAATTTGGTCAATTTCTAATGATAGGGTGCATGAGAAAATCATGAAACTCTTTAATTCACGTTGTTTGTTGCTTCTTTTGATTAAATAACTATTGGAGCACACTTTTTGGTGCTTGATCCCAACATTGATCCATGATTTATTTGTAAAGTTCGTTTATTGTTAGTTCCAGGGGTTCCCAAGCTGTGTTCCGTTGAATCTGAATAGGTATTCCGAGATAATTGAGAAAGTAAATACACTGATATGGCGGGTGATAGTTAAGTGTTCCGCAAACATTTCTGGGTTCGCCAAGTGTTCTATTGTTAAAAAGTTTGGTAACCCCTGATTTATCCGCTAACTTTATAGTTTGTAGTAAAGAACTCCCCGCATTATGATATAGTTAGAGGCTACTCACAGCAAAGTTGAGTAATGAAATCAGAAATAAATATACATTTATTTCTAATTTTATCACTGAATTTGCGAGGGTGTGTCTACTGCCTATAGCAGCATAGGAACATTTTATGGGTTCTTATAGGACATTTACTAGTATTTTAGCAATAATTAATTTTAACTCTAACAACAAACAAAGTCAATAAAGTACGGTGTCTCTGTATTTTTCATACAAAGACAAACAGAACTTCAGAGACAATCACAATTTTAATGAGGCTCTCTCATTTTTTTAAACCGTTACAATGTTTCTTCATTTTTCTTTTCCCATTTTTATAAACTAGGTACTCATTTCATTCATAATCAATTTTTTTTTTAATCACATTTAATTCATAATTTTATGGTAATTACAGATGGCAACAGAACCGATAAGAGAGAGCTATTTACGATACAATAATTGTGCCCTGGGGTGTGAACCTCGTTTTTCAAATTAATGAACGAGGGCGTTGAATAAATATGATATATGTAAACTGAAGTTTTAAAACTTACCTTTGCCACATTAAATATGTAAAATAAAACTTAAGTATTTATTTTTAAAGCACCCAGTGCCAGATCAAGCTTTGGTTACAATTTTACAATATCACTATGAAGATCACCGGACACTTCGACGATAGGTTCCGGCAGAGAAGAATTGCACTTACCTCTTTCCTACCGAGGTGTCGTAAGAGGCGACTAAGTTATTGTACGGACAGCCTTTATTCGTGCAGAATAACACCGTAATATGCAATGCTGTCACTATACTGCTCGTGGAAACGCAATGTGGAGTAAGATTTTTTTTACCAAATACCAAAATGACGGCTATGTGGTTCGCCACCAGTCGCGTCTCGTTCCCGCGGGGCCAAAACGTGAGCTACGTGTATGGCCTCTGCCTACCCCTAATAAAAAGGCGTGACTGTATGTGTATCTCTACGAAACGCAGTTTCGCCACGTATACTTGAGTAGTAATGTTTAATTACTTATTTAATATTTAAAACTACGACAACTAGTTATGCGGAAAAAGTAGGTTTCTGTAGGTTCAACATATTTCATGTTAAAATAACTCACAGTATTAGAAGAACTGTTGAAATAAAGTAATATTAAGCTATCAAGCTTCATATCAATGAATACTGACAAAATATAATTTGTCTACAGAACCATGTTTTGTTTTTCATTGGATCTTGCCTTCAGAAATCTCAATACAACTATTGGTTTATACAAAGTATATAACGTAGGATAGAGTAACTTTTCAATCAGCAATAAAGGAAAGTAACTATTGGGTCTGATGGTTCTTGTTTAGAATCGCTACATTATCCAATCACACAAAATTTGGGGGCACAGTAGTGCCCACAGCCATGTCGAGCACACAAACATCCCGGGCACGGCCGTAACATCCTTTTCTCGAAGCAACTCGCGGCACTTACCTCTTGTATCTTCGTTGTGGGTAAAGTTAGAAGTCTGAAAATACAATCACCTAGAGTACTTACCGAACCTGCCTATACTCCCATTACAATTTTATAACTAATATAGATTACGAAATATCACAAGTTAAATTTTTCCTATTTTGTAACTGACTCGCACACCGATAATCGTTTTCGGGTCTGGTTGTGTTGTTATTGTCTCTGTGTTTCTGACAACGCATTCTAGACTATTACAATTTTTTGATTTTATATTTATGAGACACAGCAATGGTTAATAGAGATATGTCCAATACATAATACGTTAAAACATAATTTATGTCGTTAGATAAGACTAATTAATATCATGTCACAAAAGTTAAAATGAACAACATAGAAAAATGATATATAACATATGTCAAATAAGGTAAAATATAAAAATTGTCATTCAAAGTATTTCATTCAAATATACCTACCTACATAAATGCAGTCGTGGTAGCACAGGGTTCACAGTACGCGAGTTACCTCAGTTCGATCCCGGTACCAGCACTTTTAAAATTGTTCTGTGTTTTTAAGTGCTGATTTACCACGTGCTCAAAAATGAAGGAAAACATCGTTGTGAAATCTACATGTTTCAGAAATAAAATTAATTCTAGGATAAGGAAAGTTCGCCAACCCGCGTCGGATCAGTGTTGCGGATTCTTCCCAGCTCCAAAGCTCTCTCAAAAATGAGAGGAGGTCTGTGCTCAGCATTGGGAGATTGATAAGATATAAGGATGGGAGATACATTTTTTTTTCTTTATACCTAGATAAGCATTTCCAATAAATAATCCTCTTCGATATTATTATATTTTTATATAATACTTTGTAACGTGGTTTAAGTATTTAGTTTTGCGAAAATATATTTGTTGAAGTTAATTAGTAAACGCAAAATAGAAGCACTTATGCTAGATCGACCTGCCTCCCCATTTATCGTATAAATAGGAAATGCGACTACCTAACAATTATTGAACAAAACTAGCAATTACGTTACATAGATTTGCTATGACCACGGTGTAAATGATCATATTTAGCCAGATTGTATAAAGCGAAGTTATAACTATGTTACTGTTGTTTTATTGTTATATTTAATGCCACGAAATAGTATTCAATTGTAGAAAATGAATTTACTTACGATTATGATAATAAAAATACTTTTAATCCTACTTCGTATTAAGCTTATTTTCACTGTTTCTGAGAATGAAGTGAAAATGATTGTCGACGTGGTGAACTGGTATGAAAAGCCTACTGATGTTGTAGTTAATGTTTGCTGGCGGAAATGTAAGTAAAAAAGTATATAAGCATGTCTTCAATAAATAAAACTATCATAACTTTAAACCTAATAAAAAGTATCGCTGTTTAGGAATAACAGCGTAGTTTCTGAGAGTGGGTGGAAAACATTTTTCGATTTAGTCTTTCAGAAACTTTCATAGAGGTTCTACCGCGGAAGCATAGAGCTGAGATTTGGTGGTCACAATATCATATCAAGGAGTTGTAGGCCAATATCAGAACGTCTATGTAGTATTTTTGAGAGTTGGAGAGGTATCGTAAATGTAGGCTCAAAATTTTTCCGTGTAAATAAATTTGAAATGGGGATATCTGCAGTAGAACCAAAGTATCTGACAAAGCTCACTCATCATTTACTAATTGTTTCATGCGATTTGCAACTTCCACTGATCTTTTCGCATAAGCTTTACATGTACATATACATTATAAAGTAAATAAAATTAAAAGGGTATTTTAAATGCAGCAATGAAAATAGATTTAATCAATAAGTTGGGAAAACTGAAAAATCCAAAAAGAGTAACATGTATTCAAAAAAATGAAATTTGTGAAGATATACCATGGAGTAATCACGTAATGTTTGTGATTGATTCTCGTTGCTCAAATATTAATGACATTTTATTTAATGTAAGTAGTGCTATTTTTTTATGTTTAAGTAGGTATATTTTTTTGTAAATGAAATTGACATAGACGTGTTTGTTTCTTTTAGGCAAACGCATGTAAAAAAATCAAGAATCCTTATCGCTGGCTTATTGTAGGAAGTACGCTCGATCAACATCATGAAAAGATACTTGAATTTAAGAATTATAATATATTGACCGATACTGAAATTATACTATCCCAAAAATATGAAAGCATTTTTAAATTATATATGCGTAAGTAAGTAGTTATAAACTATTTCCACTTGCAGTATAAGTTATCGTTATATGCTGGTTGCCCTAGATATAGACAGCAACATCCGCTTAAACATACATTATACAGTTGTTGTCAGCAGCTATGACAACTGTTCACTTGAGGTGAAGGCCAATGTCGAACAAATGCCCGCAACTGCTTAAAAAGATGATGATGATAGCATCAATAAATAAACTACAGAGATCGTGAGCGTTGGACGCATGTAGTGGAGGCTAGTTTGACATATTTCAGCAGTAAATTAAAATTAGAAAAGGACTGCCGTCGATTTTACATAACACTGAAATTGCTTGTTTCCAAAAATTCGAATTAAAAATATGAGCATAAGAAAATCAAGGGAATGATTTCTTAAGTCAGCCAGCCTATTGATCGCTGAAAATTCTGCATAAAACATTTTAGATGCAAATAAACCGATCAATGTTAATAGTATAGAATGTTCTTAATTTATGAAATCAATGTCTACATTAACCATTTATTAATAGACAAATTGAAAAATTAATTGACCTGTATTCATTGCAGCTTATAAAATCGGACCGAAAAACAAAAAATGGATATTCGAAAACTTTGGAACCTGGGATCCTGATTATGGTCTTAATACATCCAAAGACTTAAGCACCACCACCTCTATCAGACGAAAAGATCTTTTAGGCGAACCGATAGCAATTTCAGTTGTAATTACAGACAACAGGACAAGATCTGAATTATTAGAAATGCGGTAATGTTTTTTTTTGTGTCTGTGGGGGAGGCCTATGTTTAGCAGTGGACTGTGATAGGCTGAAATGATGATGATAATAATACACAAACGAATATGGACATAGGGTAAATACCCTTTTTGTCTATTTTTATGTCTGATCTACAGATAAATAGTTACTACCGATATATATATGTTCCACTACTGACCATAGGCTTTTTGACAATATAAGATGAAGTAAAAGCTCCGACCGAGTTTGAGATCGGATTACTGGAATACTGTTACGAAAATTCTAGAACGTAATATCTGCCCCTTAAATCTTACTTTTGGTTTAACGGCTAGCGTAGTTTCTATATTTAAAACTGAAGAAATTTGTGTATCGTGATCAATGGTCATGTAATAATTGTTTTTGGAATTTTCGCGGCGCTTTACAATATTCGATGGCCTACGACTATATAACCCCTTACACGTGGGCCTTCTGCCCGCGAGTCTCTTCCGACGAAGCTGATAAAGCCGCCAGGCTAACAGCTAATAGACTAACTACTCATTTCGAAAAAAATAAGATATGGATGACTTTATACGAGCCACAATAGGTAAAAGTACACCATTGAAATAAAAAAACATCCTAATTAAAATAGCAAAGATGTTTGGGTACCACCAGGCATGGGATCCTATTATTGATAAATATAAATTAAAAACGAAGAAACAGTAAGCTCATTTTGTGTACATCGGACCATATATAATAATAGCTGAGAGGACCCCGGATTTACTATCAAATCACGACGTCAAACATCTCAGTCCTCTCGTCACCGGGCGGGGCGCGGTAAAGCATCCGAAACGCCGTTTAATTAATATTATTAGTTACTCTTGTAGTATAATATGTAATTTGAGAACTGAAATGTAGAAACGATATAAACAGTCTAGTTACACGACAGATTAATCGTGTTCCCGGTTGCCAACTCGCCAGCAAAGCATGGATGGTAAGTAATATGTATATGCATTTAAAGGGCCAAAAAGAATATGACAAATCGGATCCAGGCATTTTTTTTAATAGACAATTACTAATATATTAATATTGTGGTACAGCAAATAAAATAATTTCTTGTACTTATGCGAAATGCTAAAAATAACAGTGTCTTCGATATAACGACGAAATAAGAATCCCAAATGTTCAAGATGTAAATTTCAAGACCGAAGTTGAGCAAAGTGTCTTAAGGGCCAGGTTATCTTACAGAAGCGTATGATTACGATGAAAAAAAAATCGTAACTATTTTGAAACAAAAGATAAACCAATAAATTAATTAAACGTCATGATAATTTGCTTATAGGAACATCCACAGAGATTCTTTGGCGAAGGTCAGTTTTCTTCAGTTTCTTCCAATTTATGATTTCATAAACGCAACTAAAGTTGTTATTTATACCGAAACATGGGGCTACTCCCTTAACGGTACATGGAACGGGATGATTGGAACTATAGCTCGAGGCGAAGCTGAGTTGGCAGGTGAGTATAAATGAAAATATTTTTTATCATCGTAAATTTAATGTATGATACCATGAAGAGTTAAGCATGATTTCTCGTTTAAATTTTGAGAAGATGGATACCCATTTTTACCCCAATTGTAATTTTTACACACTTTTCTTACACAACAACCACCGCTGAAAATTCCATCACTTTGAAATATGTTTCCTTTTAAAAGGAAATTTTTAATAGAAATAATTTACGCTTAGCGGCCGAAAAAAAAATTTGTCGAATCGTATATTGTGATATTTGATTCGAAAGATATTTTTAGTTGTGTTGTATTTTGAACGTGCGGCTTGGAATTGGCCTTATTTGGTCAACCCCTTTATGTTGACCAAATAAGGTCGCTGTTTTTAATTACGACGTTAAATTTACTTAACTGATTGCAATATTTTTAGTAGTAATAATCTCTTGTGGCCGCGGCAATTTATAATACAAGGGTCCCTCGTGATCCCTCCAAATACATAACAGCTGTTTCATTTGGTGAGAAAGTTACCGAGAGTATTTTTTAATATTGTTGTTATTAAAAACACTAAAGGGTTCTGTAGCCCCGTCATGGAGTGCGAAAAAGACTTGGGCGAAACCTATGAGACGTGAGTCAAACCAAGATGCAGGGAGCAACTATTAGTGCTGCCGATATATCCAAGAAACTGCCATAGTAGCCGTGGAATGCAAATTGCATCAATATGAATATCGGCGGACACACGCCAACGTAATTGGCTCCGCACAATCCCAGCAGGGATTTGCACCCTCAAAATTTTCATTAAACAGAACCATAACTTACTTATTTACAGCATATACAAGTAAATAAATACTGCAGTAGTAAGCATCACTACCACACGGATAGCGCCTCCTCACAACACACAAAGATGACTCCTATCGACTTATTCATTTGTTATTAATTTACAGTAGATGCTAGATATTGGTTCAAATCCGCGATTAATAAATTTAGTAAAGTATGGATATACAAAATATATATTAACTTTAGGGTGCTGATGGTATTGCCTCGTTTTTGTAGTGCATCAGGGATGTTTGCGGCTGCGCGAGTTGACTGCTTTTATGCCACTATGCGAAAAAGATGCGGACCGCTGGTGCGCAGACTGCGGGGCAGTACCAATGGCATCCTAAGGATGACTAGTAGCAGGTTGGACTGCAAATATGTGAGTCATTGCTGCGCTATTTCTAGCGGAGTGGCGCAGCGATAACTCGCATCTCAAATAATGATAAGTTAAAGTTAAGGACTTACATAGAAAATAAGATTGTAGTACTAACAAAATGAGTATGGGTTACTTCAATTAAATGTTTATTATTATTATTTATTTTTATATTTCAGGCACCGTTGTGTTCATCAATGAAGAACGGTTTCCAGTATTAGAATATATGAACTTCCCGTCTTCGACTTCGGTGAAGTTTGTGTTCCGTGAACCTCCTCTATCATACCAGAGCAATTTGTTTCTCTTACCTTTCAAGCCGATAGTATGGTGCTGTATCATAGGACTTGTGTTTGTTTTAATATTCATTCTTTATATTAACGCTCAATGGGAGAGTGTTAAGTCGACTAACGATAATGAGGTAACCTTAATCTACCTAAAATGCATTGTATATAAATATATAATAGTGATGACGAGCATCACCATTATATAGTTATTATTATATATTATACAGTTAGACCATCACAACATCACGTATATTGCATTTATCAGATAATTATCACGCCATCTTTCGAAAGTCACGAGTCATTCCAGTCATTTTATTACTTATCTGCCACCTCCACCGGTGGGGGTTTTTAATTACTATTGGCAATAAATGACTAAAGCTATTTAAAAGTTATGAGACCTCCTCAAAAAACAAATTCCATTTTATCAGACTGGTTACAGAAGGAAATTACTTTGTCCTGCGTAACCAAAGCTTAACAAACAAAATGATGTCAAAGTGCGTAAGTTAAACTCTAACACATAAAAAGTCCCATTTTCTATCTCCGAGCTCCGTGCTCAATCAGATGTTTAGAAAATTCATACGACACCAAGCTGGAGCTACACAAGGGACACAAAGGATAAATTATATTGACTTTCAGTTCGACCACACGATACTGGAGCCAAATGTAAGCGACATTACAATAATGGTTATTAGTGCTATATCACAGCAAGGTAGTACAATGGAATTGAAAGGTCAGTACAAAACAAAATGCATGAAGTAAGATCCCGCCGTTGGCTTATTTGAATTTGGTTGCTACAGGTACTCTCGGACGCGTCGTGATGCTCATACTATTTTTGGCCTTTGTGTTCCTTTACACGTCGTATTCTGCTAGCATAGTGGCATTGCTGCAGTCAAGTTCAAACCGAATCCGTACCCTGTCTGACCTTCTCAACTCCGGCTTGGAACTTGGCTCTCAAGATACTGTTTACAACAGACATTATTTCTCGGTAAAACGAATATATATAATATTTTAAAATACTGTCGGCCTTACAATTTAGCTATAAAACATCTAGTCCTAAGTAACCATACTAGAGATTTCCTTTCATATTTGCACCGAAGCACCAAGTTTGCTAAAAATGTTCCTACAGTCTAAAAATTGAATTGATTCAATGTAAATAATGTTAACGCTATCCGATACGAGCTCAGTGGAAGGACAGTCAGAGCAATTCAATAATTATCCTAAACTTGTTAAAACATTACTTAACACCATGCTCCCCATTGGTGACGCCCTTGAGACGGGATATGAACTTGGTGGCCTAGAGCAGGGTTTCTCAAATTTTTTCTACAATGGAACACTTCGCGGACCCGGATATATTTGCGAAGCTCTTGACTATCATTCGGAAATTTTTGCAGAACACTTAGCTATTAACCGCAATTCGAGACAAAGTACAAGATCTTTAACTGTGTAACAGTGTATCAGTGTATTCACTTTCCAAATTGTCGCGGAAAACTTATTAAGAGATTCAACGAAACACTTGTGTTCCACAGAACATAGTTTTGGAATGACTGCTCTAGAGTTCGTCAGTGAGCTACTTACTAAGTAATTATTAAAAACGATAATTATTAACATCAATGTTTTAGACTGCTACAGAACCAGTTAAGAAGGCAATTTATCAAAGTAAAATAGCACCTCGCGGTTCGAAACCTAATTTTATGGAGCTAAAGGAAGGAGTCCACAAACTTCAGAAAGTAATAATATGTTCAACTCTTTTTATGGTAGTAAATAAGTGACGAGGTGGCAGAGTCGTTTACCTGATAGTAAGTGCCAAAGTTGCAGTTCTTTGATTTCAAAGTCCTGTATGGCTTTGCACCGCCCTCAACACTAAGAAATGGCCAGTAATTTCACTATCTACGCTATTTACAGTGCTCTTCAAACTGAAACAGTAATATTGGCATACTTCTAGTTTGAAGCAGAATAACTAGCAGTATGGTACAACGCTCTACACGTTCAATATAACAACGCATTCCAGGTGTTGATGGAGCTGCCTATGTTATGCAGTGCCTCGAAATTGTTTTAAAACCACAATCGGCAAAACGTGCCCGAGCCTACTCTGTAGAGATTTTAGATTTTTAGCCAATTCCGTATGGTATTCTTCGATCGTACTCTTTCTATGTGAACCACTGTTCTAGGATACGTGTCGAAATGATTCGCACTTAACATAGGTATTAATTAAATAAAATATAAAGTATTGTAGTAGATTTGCTAAGACATTTACATAAGCCTCTTTACTAATATATACATATGGGCTGTAAGAATTGCCCGAATAAATAATTTATTATCATCGTGGGATATTTATGTGGTGTTGTCATCTGGTTGAGTTTATAATAATATTGTAAAATAAATCATTTTTGCTTTACTTTTTAAGATATTGACTTACATAATACCATAAAAAAACCCAACCACACAACAGTCCTCGACAGGGAATACCTAACGGCCGCGGGCTAGGAGGAAAGTAACAAGAAACCGGCGGACGATGCGGGCGGTATCTAGGAGCACCGGCTTCTACTTTTCAGTATAGATCGGCCCGTAGGGATGTTCTAGTCGCGTCAAAGTTGACTGACTGGGACGGGAAACGGATTAACCGTTTACAGACCCGACCACTGGAATACTTCTTCTTCTCGTTCTTTTAATTCTGGCCTCTCTCCCTAGAATTATGCCAATGTCAAGTCAGTCGCGGAAGTGACAATAAATCATTCAAAATTTCGATCAACTGTAAAACATTAGTTGACTTTTACTGAAGATTTGTCCCATCCGTGATGATGGTAGAGCCTGGCGTGGTTATTTTAGAACAGACCCTCTGGCTAGTACTTACAGTAAGGCAGTTTCAGACCCATGAGACAATTCAACAGAGAAAGCTCCTGATAAAGAATTCCGGTTAATAAGTTGCGTCTGTGCAGACACTCAGAACTTTCTAGCATCGGAAAACTGGAGACGATCTGCTTGAGCAACTCGCTGGCACGGCGATAAGCTTGACAGACAGTATCAGTGCCTTCCCTTAGGATATATCTCAGGCAGTTGTTGGTCCTAATAAGCGCCGCACAATCAAACCCACAGTTTCTCAAAACAGATCACCGAAAGGGTGCCACATTGGCAGGCAACAGTGTCTACGAAAGACTCATGCAGACCTTTGTAGACTTCCCGTAGAGCTCTTGCTCATTCCACACGGTCTCCCGGTCAGTGACGCTCTGTAGTACCGGATCCTACCATTGCTCGTTGGCCGAGGATAGCGGGTTAAATCTTTTACCATGTATAATGACATCCGCATATTGCGATTCGATTTTTCGGGAATTAATTATGGATGCTCCACATTTTCTGATTGTGCATGGTGACAACTCTTAAAAAGCCACGCACACCATTATGGTACCTACCTAGGTACTCGTACATAGAAGTTCTAGCACCAATTAAAAGTATATTTTTTTTTTCAGGAACCTTTCGCCTTTAATATGAATACTGGTTCAGGATATAGATTAGTAGAACAATATTTTTATGAACATGAAAAGTGCGGTCTACGAGAAATTGCTTATCTTTCAAACAACAAACCATGGCAATCTTGTCGAAAAGAGTCTCCATACAAAGAAATTTTTAAAATAGGGTGAGTAATTTTAGAATTTTAAAATTGTGGAAGGAAAGACTATTAAAAGTAAAAAAGGACTCAAATTCAAAATAACGAAAAATTTTTATCCGAGGTTCAAACTGATTTTCATCTCTCGAAGTATAAAACTCCCGAATCGAATCAGAATAGTTCTTACAATTAAAAAAAATCTTACGTTTATTTTCAGATCCTTCAGAAACCAAGAACACGGTTTTAACGTTAGGGCAAATAAAATAGTGTACTCCAAAAAGCCGTTGTGTATTGCTGGAGGCGGTAGCTTCGGTTCGGTGAACATGATGGATTTCTACCCAGCATTGCTGACTTTGCTTTACGGAATGATTTTAGCAGTCATTATTTTACTTTTTGAAATATTTTTACATCGAAAACAATGTCAAATACGAATGTCACATTAAAAAGTTTCACTTTAAGCACTGTAATAGCTATGTTCGCGTTTTCTTTTCAAAACCTGGTAAGGTCGAGTAGAACTACGAGGAAGACAAATGTTATAACAAATTACTGTAACATTTCTTCGAATTTTCGATTTTCGAATCTCTATAATAAAATCACTGTAATTGGAATGTAGAAATTAATAAAACATTGCACCCGTTAATAGTCACACTGCTGATACATTGTACCAAGTAAAGGGTTAGCCGTAATCGTCACAGCTGAATCAACATTAACAAAAAACGCTGGTCCAATTTGACATTTAAGACCTGGATATATTCGAAATGATTAACCTGTCATCTGTTAGAAACTACAAGATTTTACTAGCATTTTCTTTACTCGACTTTCATAATATCAATGACAATATGCGGTGATGGATTCTCTTACGCCGCCATCACCAGACGAAAGAAATAATTTCCGTGGTTTCGCAGTCGGTATGATATATGATAACAAAATCCCTTTTACCATTATAACGATTTTCGAGACTCGTTGGTCAGCAGACTGATGTTAAAAAGAACAAATATTAAATTTATTTCCATAAAAAGTTATGTTTAAAAAAAAATAGTAATTTGGAATCATTACGCAATTTATTAACCAAGGAAAAAGTCAATATAGCAAAGAAAAAGGCTTCTGGTATCATTCTAATGGTTCTGTACCCCGACTTATATGGGCTGTTCGGACTTATCCAAGGGCTTATTCATTACTGTTGAGAGCTGTCTTAAAAATTCTTCAAAAACTGTTACATGAATAAGTTTAGCGTGCCATCCGTCTAGGTAGGTACCACCTGAAACCAGTTATTCTGTCGTGAAACAATAGTGTGCAAACATTATTGTTTTTCGGTCTAAAGGGCAGTGAGAGCTAGTGTAATCACTACGCATATGAGACTTAAAAACTGATGTCTCAGAGTCACGGGCGCAGTGTGGTGACCAAGCTCAAAGACCAGCCTCTCAAGCAGCACGTGTTTACAAAATGGCGCTAGTGGCAGTCACCGCCCTTCTCGAATATACTGTGTTTAAACAACGCAGCCACCATCCACATTAAAACAAGTAAAACACCCAAATTACAACACCAACCTATTGGAAATACAATTGCTTAACACAAAAATAAGTAGAAAATGCTGGATGTATTCACAGAGAAAATGTCCATTTAAATCACGATCCTATAGCAAATGTATCGGATATAGATCAATGAATCTATATCGAATGATAATGGACACAACAAATGAACAAAGATAAGATAGGAACTGAATTATTTAGTAATTGAAACGTCAGATTTTAAGTTAAATGTTTAGGTATATACTTTTATTTGGTTCATAAAAATAATAAAAGAATATATAGAAATGGATTACAAAATTGTGTTAATAGTTGTTATTAGTATAATTGGAAGGACAACGGGTGAGTTATTACATTTCTTATTACCAAGGCATCATCACTATCAAGTCAGTATCTAATTATTACTGCATCATAATGAATTGTGAGTGGCAGGACGCTTTTAAAATAAATCAAATTGTATTTAATCAAGATATTGATTTTAAATCAAATTAAAATTTCCTTATATAATTTGCTCTTGAGTATTTTATTATTCATTATAAAAGAAATTTAATCATAGAAACGAAAACATAATATTTGTCCAATAACACTTTTTTAGCAATATAGTTACACTTTTATAAGCCACATAATACTATGTTCTCTTGGCATAACATTTCATCACCACTTTCCGCCGTGCTAATGTGTGATGACATAAAAATACGTTTCACAGCAGAGCATATCAGAACAAAGAGTATAAGAAATAAGAAGACTTTTTCAGTCTCTCTGGTTTTTTGCGGGTTAATGGAATTTACATGCTTTTGGATATAATTTTCATCAATATTATTTTCTCCTATATATCTCTTATCTACTGCTCAAAGCTTACAGCTTACGTTTAGTAGTAGAGAGAAAGAAACAACATTCAATCACTTTTGCAGCTCAGTTACGATGTTACGCGTGCAGTTTTTCATCAGTAGACTCAGACCAGTCCTGTCTGACCATATCAAATTCTACGAACTCCGTTAACTGCCCCTTTACGTATTGCACAATTATGAGGCAGGAATATATTGTAAGTATAAAGAGAATATATTGTAAGTATATGATTCTTTTTTTTTTTGGATAAAGTGATGAAACGAGCAAAACGTTCACCTAATGGTAAGTGCAACGTCTGCCCATAACAAATGCTGTGTCACCCAGGAAATTTCTGTGTGACACCACACTGTGCCCATCACCCTGAAACATAAGTTCTTAAGTCTCATATGCCAGTGATTACGCTAGCTCACAGCGCCCTTCAAACTGAAACACAGTAATGTTTGCACACTACTGCTTCACGGCAGAATACATGTAACATACATATCATATATATAATCATGTTTTTGTGACAAGCTTTTTTTGTGAGGCATGTGCCCAGCAAAGGACTCATTACATGAGCCATGCGCCGAAACATGACAGAGTTATCTTAGTTGGGAAGTTCCTATGGCCAACTTCCGACTCCATCATCAGACCAGTGCCATGGTACCATACTATTGCATTGTTAACGAAACTACATAGATATGATCGGATCGGAATCGATCTAAATTGACTTACTGGATATGAACCGGAATGACATACGAAGAAAGCAAATTAAATAAAAGACTTGTAGACGCTTGCATCGAATAATTTTTATTGTATTAGTATAATTAGTATTTAGTAGTTATTAGTATTTCTCTTAATTAAAAGGATCCGATTGGAGTAGTAGCAAGTTTTACACGTGGCTGTGAAGAATCGCCAGATTATTTAAATCACGAAATAACTGATCCAACATTTAGGACGTACTACCGAGCGTGCACGAATGATTTATGTAATATAGGTAAGTGTCTTTTGAAATATTATTCGAAAAATACCAACATTATGATATTCAGTTGTAAGATAGACTTGACTAAAGACTGCATGCACGCGTAACGAACACCTAATGTGACTATTTAAGTACACACGTTAAGATTACTGACAGTTTTTATTGGCCACGGCTGGTGAGCCCTGAGACCGATGAAGCTGTAAGCGTAAATAGCCATTTTTTTTAATTTGATATGGTGACGAAACGCGCAAGACATCCACCTGATGGTAAATGCAACGTCTGCCAATAACAAATGTAAAGTAACGCCCTATAAATGTCCCACTGCAGAGCATAGGCCTCCTCTCATTTCTAAAAGGGTTTTGGAGCCGGAAAGAGTCCGCCACTCTGCTCTAATGCGTATTAACGGACTTTCACATGTCTTAACTAATGTGTCACTCAGAAAATTTCTGTGTGACACCACACTTCGCCCGACGCCCGGAGACATAAGTTTTAAGTCGCATATGCCCAGTGGTTACACTAGCTCTTAGTGCCCTTCAAACCAAAACTCAGTAATGTTTGCAAACTACTGCTTCACGGCAGAATAACAGGCCCTGGGGTGGTAGACGGATTCCTGAATAGAAAAACTTCTTCAAACTAAGAAAATTATACGGCAGTTAAACTGTTGATTGACAAAATAACCATGTAATGTGATGACGAATATTCTGATGAAAACGACATTCCTTCATACATTCAAGACTGATACAATTAAATTATGCGGTGGTGGCGGCTCAAGAAAATTTACCAGCCCTTCTCAACCCCTGGGAGCCGCTAAAGTGGGGAAACAAAAACCCGGAGATGGGCAGCAGAATTTTCCTGGAAAATCTGTATAAATAAACTACGGTTGCCAATCCGCCTGCCAAGCGTGACAACTATGGCAAAAGCCCACCTATATGAGAGCTACAAACGTTTGTAGCTATCTATAGCAATCAGTAGTGGACTAGTGATAGGCTGAAATAATGATGATGATGCCTAAATGAGTTTGAATGACGCCTAAAGTGTGTCACCTCTAACAACAACGAGGATTATACTACTAGACCACTTTGGCAGTATTTAGATTTCTGAAACGCGACAGGCGTTACAGCTACCTTACGATAGTAGCTAAATTAAAAGAAAAACGAATATTTAGGCTTATTTGTAGTAAAAAATGCCAGAGATACTTGACATAGTTGCCTTATCCGGGAAATATAGTAGAGTACCGGGTAAGTTAACTGGTGGTAGGATTCCTATGCAGGAATCCGTCTAGGTAGGTACCACCCTTGGGCCAGTTATTCTGCCGTGAAGCAGTTGTGTGCAAACGTTACTGTGTTTCGGTTTGAAGGGCACTGTGAGCTAGCGTAATCACTTCATCCTTTTGATCATTAAACGTTTCATAACTATATTATTAACATTGATTGTGTTTTACTCACAGGGCATTTGAGACTTAAGAACTGATGTCTCAGGGTGACGGGCGCAGTGTGGTGTCACACAGTAATTTTCTGGGTGACACAGCATTTGTTATGGGCAGACGTTGCACTTACCATCAGGTGAACGTTTTGCTCGTTCCGTCACTTTTATGAAAAAAAAAAAAAGCGACGCCGGTATTCCCGAGCTACTGTTGTCTCCGTCTGTTCCGAGATAGTACCTACACGTTATAGTTCTTTTCCCAAATGAATAAAGGGGAAATGGCATGGTTGTATGTATGTATGGATGTATTGCAGTAAAAACTATTGACAGCGATAAGTCGTTGTAGTAAGCTACAATCCGCGAAATATTTATTGATTCCAGAATTGTTCAGAACCCAATATTCTACAACAATATAACTGATCGTAACATGTGTCCGTATTATGTTCACAAAGATTTCCATGATCAAACCTTCATCGTCCAAAAATAAACTAAACAGTGTAATAACATTTTAGGCAATGGAATCCAGTCAGTTGTCGGTGGAAGCTTATCACCAACTCCACAATACAACGGCATAAATCTACTCGTACCAGGTACCGGCAAAGGAATAAACTTGCAAAATAATGTAATCACGATGATGATAACAATGTTCCTATTCTATCTAATAAAAATGATATAATTAATGTTAAGAAACCTTGGCGTCGTCTTTTAATATAAGTTATTGACTTGATTAAAGAAGCTTTTTCATTGCATGTAAATATTTAATCTATCTGTAATGTGCAGTTTTTTGAACATTTTATTGATACTATAAAAATGTGAATATATAAAAATCTAATGTACTTTATTTTTAAAAATAATATATTTACTCATAAAATGAGCAGTCATTTTATGGACCAACTCTTCAATGGCATGTCATAGCCATCAAAGAGTATTGATAGCCATACCCCAGCGACACACACAGTCCATAATAGTTTTTAAGACGTATCATAGAGTATCATACTAGTACTAATATGCTATACTAATATTGTAATTACTAATATTACTAATTACAAATATTTATAAATTTTTAATTAGTATTTTTTTCATAATATATATTTTTTATTATTATTATTAAATATTTTATGCATGTATGTATGTATGTATGTATAAAAATATGTATGTATGTATATATATGATTGTATGTGAATATGTGTATGTATTGATTTTGTTATTGCCTGTCATTTGGTTTTTCGCACCTGCCAACATAAATTTTTCTTCTCCAATGGTTGACTGGTAGAGAATGCCACAAGGCATTAAGTCCACCCGATGTAACTCCTTAGAGTAAGGTGTCTTTCAATCAAGTATTAAATAAATAAATAATACTAATATATTAATTCATCCATACTCAAAATTATAAAAGCGCAAGTTACACTCCCTGTCCTTGTCTGTTTGTTATCTTTTCTCGCTTTAACTGCTGGACCAATCTTGCCGCAATTTAGCACAGAGATAGCTTACATTCCGGAGATGGACATAGGATATTTTTTATCCTGGAAAATTAAACAGTTCCCACGGGATATTTAAAAAACCTATATCCACGCGGACGAAGTCGAAAGGTTGCAAAACTTAGTGATTTTTTATTGTTATTCATTGTTACTCACAAATAAAAATGGTAATCACCGGTATTTAAAGACACTGCTTGATATCTATCTATCATTTACAGGTGAGTTGTTTTTACTACAATTTATTTCTCATACGTCATTATATTTTTCACTTTTTTAATTTTAGATAAAAAAACGCTTTAAAATTTAATAGGCTTAAAACACGATACTTTTTTCAAGTTTATTTTATGTAATGGCATGTAATTTGAATAATTCAATAGTTGTGTAATTTAAACTCAAAGCATTTACTATGTTGTAACACATAAACTACTAGCCGATGCCGCGCTGATGACTTCGTCCGGTTTTTAAATATCCTGTGGGAACTATTGGATTTTTCGAGATAAAAAGTATCCTATGATCGTCTCCAGGGTGCAAGCTATTTCTGTGCCAAATTTCGTCAAATTCGCGGTTCAGCGGTTAAGCTGTTAAAAGGAAACAAACAGACAGAGAAAGTTGCTTTCGCATTTATATATCTATTATTTACATATCAATTACAGTAACAAGGAATAACCGGATATGCATATGACCTATGTGTTGTCAAAATGTTGTCATAGTAACATTAGTGAAGCATAACAAAAGTAATATGAATATCGCAGATTTACGAAGAAGTTTAGCGTATAGTGTTTGACTCTTTAGCATTGTTTAAAAGAAATTAATAATGGTTTTGAAAGTAATGTTTAATAACATTTTGAACGTGACCATAAAAATACTTTGACATTTTCCAATTCGCAATATGTCAATTTGAGTAGTATTTGTAGGTTATGTTATCTATTAATAGTAAAAAATGTAATTGTAACTTAAATTAACAGTATTAGTGGTTTAGAACCAAACATGACAACTTCTCCTACCAGGACCAAACAAAAATTATCTTTGCGTAAACGCCTGTTTGTTAAAAAATCACCAAAAGTTGGCTGCTATGTTGATACTGATTCCAACGACGAATTTAGTCAGTCTCCGTCTCGACCACTATCCCCTGCAGATCCATTTTTAGCGCAAAGTGCACACAACAATGAATCCAACACAGATAATGCCACAGTGCGAAAAAATTCCAATGCAGAACTTAACGCAAGCAACATTAATCAATATAGTGATTACTACAGTAATGATGATGATAACAACCCTAAATGTTGCAAAACGTTCTTTCGGAGATCTCGTCCAAGAAGTTTATTGGATGGACCTGGTTCTAAGGACGGATCAAATTCGAAACCATCAAGTCCATTAAATAATTCCAATAACAGTTTGAGTGATCAAACAATATCTGGTTCGCAATCAAAATCTGACGAAATACCAAAGGCTACCGTCGTCTTTCCCAAAAGTGACGAAGAAAAAAAATTTTTTGAACTTACTAGCTCACTTGAAGGCATTAAACCTAAAAGTAAATTATTTGTTAAACGTTTGTCAGCTGATCATTTAATATCCAATGAAACTAAACCTCTGTATCGTTCATCATCTCCTGAGAGTGACAGGAGCAATTCATTGGACCGTAAAAGAAGGTAAGCTAGATTTTGATTTAATTCATGAAATTGTTTAGTTAACGGGCAATATTTTATTCAAGTTTAATTTCATTTAGGACTAAATCAACTATCACTCGGTCAGCTTCTCGTGCTGGCAGCACTGACAGCTTGGCTCGCAACTCACTACTTGCCGCACAAGTGCTGCGCCTCATACCCACAGAGGAAGCTAGGGAAAGGTTACAAAATTCTATATTCTTTATAATATTTGAGTTTTTACACTTTCTGTGTTCTAAACATATATAAATAACTCGGAATAATATCTATTATCAAGTTTTATGGATCTAAAATGTTCTAGAATGTTCCATTATATGTAATGGGTATTTTCTTTGCATATTCCATGAATTGTAATTGTTTACATAAAATATACTCCCTGCATAACTTCTGCTTGTTGCTGTTTTAACTGCTAATAAATGTGACATTCATTGAAAAATAATTAAAAAAAAATCTGTTATTTTGAATCCTATAGAAACTACCTATGTGGAAGATTGGCATCTCATTCCCTATTGGGAGCTGCTGAATTAGAGCATGTATTTCCAGATAGAGAAGTGAAAATATTTATAGGAACGTGGAACATGAATGGGCAGGCACCTCCCAGGTATTCATCTCATGATATTGTTTTTTTTAATGTATTTTATGCATTAAGTCTCTGCCTACCCCAATAGGAAAGAGGCTTGACTCTATGTATGCATTTCATGCATTCTATTTTAATTTCTCATTTTAGTTGTTGAAGTTCTTCTGAATATTTTTTTGTACTATGACTACTTGCAAATGCTTTTGTTCTATTCCTTCCAAGCGTGGCAACTTTGACAAAATCCCACCAAAATGAGAGCTACTAACTTTAATGGCGATCCATGCGGAAGGCCTTTGATCAGCAGTGGACTAGTCACAGGCTGAAACAATGACGACTGACGCTTAGGCCATGCGATCGACAATATAAACATAGTATTTTTTACTATTATGTATAAGGTTTAGGTACGGCAGAGTACTTAATTTCATAGAAAACTAAGCTATGTCAAATAAAAATGAACATTCTTTTGCCATAGGGAGTTGGCAGATTTTATATTCCCTAACCAAGTGAAACATGTGCCAGATATTTTTGCTATTGGCACACAAGAGTCATATTCAGAGCGTACTGAGTGGGAAATTACCATCCAAGAGGTGTTGGGACCATCACATTTATTACTTCATTCTTACTATTTGGGTAAGTCTATTATTAAAGTTTTATTGCCCTATGACTCATATTATCATTCATACCTATCATCATTATCTGTTGATACTTTAATAGAATTAGAAAAGAAGTATGAGTGCGGTCAGAGGCTCAACATTCATAATTCCTTGTGATTGGCTTAACTGTTTCACATCAGTTTATTACACAGTAATGATAATTCACTCAGCTACAGATTTTACATCTTAATTTTATAAACAATAGCTAAAATGTATATAACTCTAGTGACACTGATACTGTAAACTGTGTTTTGCAACAACTCTTCATTAAGCTACAAATATGTAGAAACAATAAGTAGCCTCTGTATCAATAAGCGTACCCATGTAGATATTATAAAGGTTCAAGTTCTTCGAAAAAATAAAATAAAATAAATGGTAGGCCTGCCTGGCTCGTCGCCTGTTTGCACTTCAAGTGATTCGCCCAGTGTGTAAGTGAGTTGGTTTCTACTACAGTTGTAGTAAACTAGCGAGTGAAAATACCTGAGGGGAAGTGCTAGTATGGGCACACTGGTTTGAGCCCCCCCCGAGCAAGCTTGTCCTCTGCATTGCTGCTTCTAGATCTGCTATGGCCCTTTATCCATTGTAGGAAGGTTATTTTGTTGAATTGACTTACCTCATTTAGTACTCGTGGCATTTGTGTAAGAGCCCTGAGTTCATCACATCGCTGGAGGACCAGTAGTACAGATTTGCTGTCGGAGAGTATTCAGAAGAAGTGATCTTTCATGGGTGCCCTTCAAATGGAAATAGTCATGTTTGCACACTACTTACTTGCTTCTTTCTGACAAAGTTTATGTGATATACTTGAGGTCATGGTGTTATTCTCTTGTTTGCTGTCAAAGTTGAAAAGCCTTGTTGAAGAATTTCATTCTTGAACAGTAATTATTGTTAATTAATCAAAAAATAATATTCTTATTTACTGAATATTTTATCAATAAAGTATGATATACAATATGAAAATGCTAATATTATTAGCATTCCTAGTTAGTATGGAGATAAATTATAATTACAAAGAAGCAACTTTATGCATATTTATATTTTCAGCTGACTTACTCTTTTGTTTTCAGGAACAATTCACTTAACAGTATTTATCAGAAGAGATCTTATTTGGTACTGTTCGCAACCGGAGGACGCCAGTCTCTCAGTACGTCCTGGGACTGCTTTTAGAACAAAAGGCGCAGTGGCGATTTCATTCGCATTGTTCGGGTCTACGTTCCTGTTTGTTACGGCGCACCTTACTGCTCATCAGGAGAAAGTGAAGGAAAGGCTGTCTGATATCAAAAGGATTATTAGATCAATTGATTTACCAAAGAATTTGCCATGTAGACACAGAAGTAAAGGTGAGTCTGCATTTTTTGCATTTTCATATATTATTATTTCGTTACATGGTGATCATCATCATCATTTCAGCCTATCACTAGTCCACTGCGGAACATAGGCCTCCCCCATAGACGGCTACAAAAGTATGTAGCTCTAATTTTAAGGATTGTGCCATAGTTGCCACGCTTGGCAGGCGGGTTGACAACCGCAATTTATTTATTGAGATGTTCCAAGAAGATGCTACTGCCCATCTCCCGGTTTTAATTTTCCCTCTGTCGACTTTTTCGACACCCACGGGATGATATGGGGTGGTAGATTATCTTAAGCCGCCTCCACACGTTACATGGTGATGTGTTGTTTTACTGCAAGAAGGATTCTTAAGGATTCTTGCAGGAATCCATCTAAGAAGGTACCACTGCAGGGCCCGTTATTTTGAGAAGCAGTAGCTTGCAAACATTACTGTTATTCGATTTGAAGGGCTAGTGTAAACACTGGGCATATGTGACTTAAGAACTGATGTCTCACGGTGACGGGCGCAGCGTGGTGCTACACAGAAATGTTCTAGGTGACACAGAATTTGTTATGGGCAGACATTGGACTTACCATCAGGTGAATGTTTTACTTGTATCATTACTTTCTATTAACATCTGGATATATAAGTAGAAAGTGTTATCCTAATGTTATCATCGGTACTGGACCAGAGTGTAAGAATACGTAAGTAATAGTACCAATGATGATGTCCTCCTCGCCGATATTCGGCCACAGTGACAACTTCCGAATACTGCCTGAAAATGCATAGCAGATATTATAGTGCCACAATAGAGTATGCGCAAAAACAAAAGCACTCACTCATCCTAACATTTCCGCATCCGATGTTTTTGCCAATTCATGTTTTTGCACAAATGTTGTCTCCATCTGGTATTCGATGCGGGGCCGCTGGGTAGATGTCCGGTATTTTGATTAATAAGACAGTCTGTAACATACTCACTCGTCGTGTTACCGCACCGTAAGATCGGGAGAAGAGTAGATTGCAGAGTTAAAACAAATGACAATCGCAATAACATCGAGACCCCCAAAGACCAACAATATTTATGTTCTACAAATAATGGCTTCGGATGAAATACGAAGCGAATGTTCACTATTCAGCAAGCATGGAATCATGCGGTTTTCAACAAAAGATTCTGATATTCTGAATGTAATTTATAAATAACTTAATATTTTATGTCTCATATTTTATTTCTGTCTTGTCTTTTTAGATGTCACCAATAACTTCGACTACGTTTTCTGGTGCGGAGATCTGAACTTCCGATTGGGAGAGCCGCGAGCAGCCGTATTACGTTGGATCGAACAAACTGAAGTGAGAATTAGTTATCTAATATGTATTATATTATAGTATATATAATATGTATTATGTAGTAACATAAAATATATATATTATATAAAGAATGCGTATATTTCACTGCCAGTAATCACAGTCTGCATCATCGGTGCGGATAATAGATTTGAATTCAAACTGACTGAAACTGAAAGAGGTAGGTGCTATTCTACTCTACCTGTTTGTAACCATAAGATGTCACCATATTTTCGATAGGATATTTTCACTTTTGAAATCTGCCTAAAGAACATATAATCTGTATAATCTATATCAGCAGATATATTCTGTCTTTACTAGAGTTGCGTGGCATGTGACCTGCTTTTTGGGGTATTCTGGTATGTCCTGGGTAGTTTTTAAGTAGCGTCCTGGGACTTTTAAAGCGTCCTATTAACAGCCAGTGTTTTATAATTCAATAATTTAATTTCTTATATAATTGAAGATACTTTCATAAAAAATTAAGTGAGTTTAATTGACCATGTCTTCAGTCTGTATTACTATTAATTAGTAGTCTTATAATGCGTCTTGTTTATCAACCGACATGTCCTGATATTTACTCCTTTAAATCCAGGTTTTCAAAATTTTGGGATGGCAACCCTAGTCTATACCAATGGATTTAATTCGAGAATTACTAAAGTTTTTACATTAATTTTAAACCGGTTATAGATAATAAGTCTAGGACCAACCAAGTGATATATGTAACCATGTCATTTGCAACAAATAAATATTTCTTTCAACTTTAACTATGTTTCATTGTATTTGTTTCACCGGTTCCGAAATTATGAACAGTTTTTTCGTAAATATTCCACAGAACTCTATCTATGCTATAGAAACAGAACCCAAGACTATAAAAACATAGGCTGCCATCTATGATATATACTGGAAAAGACTACGGTTAATTGACTATCCTACTTAGGTCGTCCACATAAAGTTACTTTTGAATAAGATTTTATAAAGGACCATTTTCGTTGATTATCTAATAATTAACAATTTTAAGTGCTGATTTACCACGTGCTCGGCGGTGAAGGAAAACATCGTGAGGAAACCTCCATGTCTGACAAATAAAAAAAAAGATTTCGAAGACATTGTGGCCGTGTGGTGGCGGCTCGTTAAAAGAATACTACCACTCCATCTCATCCATTGGATCTCGTAAAAGGCGAGTAAGGAATCAAACTGCACTGTGCACCCAACAGCGCATGGTGGCGATGGGCTCACCACCTATCACACCAAGTGAATTATATTGTTTTGGTGAAATGTGGATTGTGGCAGTCATCTGTTTTTGCAGTGAGTTCCCAGTCTCTGACTACCCCTTATGGGATACAGTCGTGATCTTATGTATGTATGTATGTGGAGTCCGCCAACCCGCATTGGAACAGCGTGGCGGATTCTTCGTAGCTCCAAAACCCTCTCAGAAATGAGAGGAGGCCTGTGCTCAGCAGTGGGACATTTATAGGCTGTAACTTTACTTTTTTTATTATAAAAATACTAGCTGAAGCCCGTGACTACGGCCGCATGGATTTTGATTTATTTAATAAAAAGTATCCTGGTAGTAAAGTTTACTGGTGGTAGGATTCCTATGCAGGAATCCGTCTAGGTAGGTACCACCTCAGGGCCAGTTATTCTGCCGTGAAGCAGTAGTGTGCAAATATTACTGTGTGTGAAGGGCACTGAAAGAACTGCGCGAATATCATACTTCTAAAAAAAAATCATTATTTGTAAGGCACTAGTCTATATTAGTTCAAAATTTCGCGGCGCATAAAAATGTCTCGTAATCGTAGTTTACACGGCGCAAATCGACATATGATAGGGTAAAGAAACATAGTTTCATTATTTTTGTACATAATCACCAAGAGATTCAAAATTGGTATTTTAGGTGATTTTTATAACATTTCTCTTTGTCGAATTTTACGACACCCAAAGCGCCTATCAAAATAGGACGGATTATCTTTTTACCGCCACCACACGAGTAAATTCTTAATTGTAATAGTAAAATTGGGACAGTTAGATAGTGTTTATCAAACCATACTCACCACGATAGTGTTACTCAGAGCGGCAAGTAGATCAGGCAGTTTGGTAAATCCATAATCAGCGACTCGGCACTGTCTGCCGAAGTGATGATGAAAAGATGGAATAAGTCTGAAATAACCAACAATGTCCGTTATTATTCCACTAGCTAAAGTCCGCGTCTACGTCCGGGTGGATTTAGGTTTTTGTTTAAAATACCGTAAGAATTCTAAGATTTTTTGGAATAAAAAAATATCGGTGCCGAATTTCGTCAAGATCTGTTCAACGGTTGAGCCGTGAAAAGTTAACAAACAGACATAGGGTTTGAAGGGCACTGTGAGCTAGCTTCATCACTGGGCCTATGAGACTTAAGAACTGATGTCTCAGGGTGACGGGCGCATTGTGGTGTCACACTGTTCTGGGTGACATAGCATTTGTTATGGGCAGACGTTGCACTTACCATCAGGTGAACGCTTTGCTCGTTCCGTCACTTTTATTAAATAATGAAAAAAATCCTTTGTCTGTCTCCAGGATGCAAGCTATATCTTTGCCGATTTTCGTCAAGATTGGTTTAAAAGGTAACAAACAGACAGAGGAGCAGAAAGAGTTACTTTCGCCTTTATAATATTAGTAAGGATTTTGTAATAGATATAGAGATATATATATAGAATAATAATAATAAAGTATAACCTGTCTAAACAAGTCTAATTTACATGACAGAAGTCGCAGGTACAACATAAAAATGAAATTGATTCCACAGTTTCCTCTACCGCCATATCTGCCGCACGGGTTACTACACACTGACCAGTTGACTGCAGTTTTAGAGGATGGGGCAGCGTTCCGAGATTTTCGAGAGGCACCCATTACGTTCCCTCCGACCTACAAGGTAACTGACACCAACGCCGCGGAACCTGGATACGAATCCCGGCCTAAGCTAACTTTTGTGCAAGACACCAATTGTTGGTTTTCGGGCCTGGTTGTGTTTTGTATTTGAAATTTGTGTCTGTAAAAATAAGCCACCTCCAGAGGCGTGTATTTTTTTCGTAGCACGAAAAAAACCCCTCCTCCATCTGATTAACCGTGATTGATTTCTGTCCCCCTCCCTACTTTTCGAGCCTCACGCAATTAAAGGACAACCCTTTTTCACAAAGCACGGTCAGTGCTACCTGCATCTTCCGTCGTCTCGTATATTTTGTGAGGTTTTGTGCTTTCGTGCGTTGACACCTCTGAAAATTTAGATGAAATGCCCTGACTTGGTACTTCCCGATCGAGCTGACCAATTTCTATGCCACATTCAGTATTCAGCAGGAACGTGGCTCAATGTTCCAATATCTGTCGCAAGCCACGAGAGTTTACCTACCATCTCTTTTAAATCCTTAGCTAATAATCGTTTCAATTTAGTATAAAATCAATCTTGTATAACATAACTTAATGAAATATGATTTTAAAATAAATGTTTTATTGTTAGCCGATAGGTGTCCGGCAGAATAGAATAGCAAAGTTGGGAAGTAAGAAGGGTCTCTGCCTACCCCTTATATGCGAAAAGGCTTGACTGTATGTATGTTTGTTTCATTGGTAGTACGACCCGGGCAGTCAGCAATTCGACACGTCGAGTAAGCAACGAGCGCCGGCATATACCGATCGAATCCTGTTCAAGGCCAAATCGATGACGAACAACTCTTCCTCCGCCTTCTCTGGTAATTTTTTTATTTATATAGTAGATGTCAGCGTTAGATAAATAGTTTTTTTATGATACAAAGTAACATGACGAGCAACTCGTTCACCTTATGGTCAGTGCTACGTCTGCCTAGCTGTCAGTGCCCTTCACAGAAAACAGTAATGTTTGCAAACTACTGCTTCACAGCAGAATAACTAGCCCTGCAGTAGTACCTACTTAGACGGATTCCTGCATAGGAATCGTACCACTATTAAAAATTATTCTCTTATTTAATAATAAAAAATACAGCTACGTTTCACACTGGTTATTTACAGGACTGTGACATGTGTGGTAATTTAAAAAAAAAACGTTCTATAAATATTGTTCAAATAAAAATAGAATATATTGAATTAAATTATATTTTGTGTGATTTTCGGCCCATTTCTATTTCTTACCTACCTAGTAGGGGACATCCATGATATAGTGTTATTTGCTGATGATACATTTTTGATTTTTAAGATAACACGTTAACTTTTAAAATATGACGAGGCGAATAATGCTATTACAAAATTAGTACATTGGTTTAACATTAACAATTTGCTTTTAAACGGCAATAAAACTAAATGTATTAAATTCACAACACCAAATGTTAAACGATTAGATGTGAATTATGAATGGGGAAGAGTTGACCCTTGTAGATACTACTTTCTTTGCTAACTGATAGATTAAACTGCTAGATTAGTTTATTTTTGTTATTTTCATAGCATAGTGTCTTATGGTATTTTGCTATGGAGAAATGCGACTGGTGCAGAAGTGATTTTTGTTTTGCAAAAGAGGGCCGTAAGAGCTATTTATAATCTTGGCGTAAAGCCAAGATTATAAATTATAGATTATATTATTATATTAGATTAGTAATAATAATAATAGTAGTAAAAAATAATAGTGTCTCTTAGAGATAAATTTAAAGAAATTAATATCTTAACCTTGGCCTCTCAATATATATTTGAAAACGTTTTGTATGTACGCAAGAACATTAATCAGTTTACTACAAAACGAGATGTTCATAATGTAAATACCAGGAACAAGCATAACTTAATAATGCCAGTTACTCGACTTCTGGTCAGTAACTCTTTTGTGGGGCAATGTATACGTTTTTACAACAAAATCCCAGAAAGTGCACAAAGTCTTTCAATCAAAAAGTTCAAATTTGATATTAAACAAATACTTCATAAAAAGGGTTATTATAATATTAAATAATACATAGATGATGATAACCCCTGGGAATGAGGTGATCTACGCCAAGCTATTTCTACATCTTTAAAATACTGCTGTTATTGTAAATTATTTTAAAAATGACTGGAAAAAAAATTCTTCCCAGGACAGAGGCATTTTTGCGAACCAGCGTAGTTTAAAAAGAAAAAAAATGACTTTCAATAAGTATTATGTAAATAATCTATTTTAATAAAAAAAATATAATTCCGTTCTATTCTATTCTTGTAATTTCGATTTCTTACAACTCCTTCAACCCAAACCTTCCAATTTAAGTAATTTAAAAGTATTTTTTCTTCTAGGTCTTCGTCGCGTTAGTAACGTGCCCGTGAATTTCGGTCTGAAATGCGTGGCTTACAACTCGGTACAGTCGGTGTGCACCAGCGACCACAAGCCAGTGTGGGCGCTGTTCTCCGCCGCGCTGCGCCCCGGCACCGACGTGTGAGTTCCTGTCACATTGTTTATTTTTCATAATTCTTCTTCTTTTTTTGGTCCTGGCAATTAGCTACCAAAGCCATTTTTGCTAATGTCGAGTAATAATTAAATTATAACAAAGACTTCATTTCGATCGATAGTAAAATGATAGTTGACTTTGACTCGACGGGGATATGCTCGACTGATGGGGGCAAAACGAAAAGTATAACTTTAATCTTGAATTGAGTTAATCCAACTTTTATTATATTTATGCACTTGATGAATAACAAACTATCAAACATCAAAATTAAAAATATACTCAGAAATTACAAAATTCAATAAAAACACTACCGCGTAATTTTGTAAAGTTGGCGCCAAAAGTCCTTTTCATAATTTATTTAAGAGCTAATAGAATCAGGCGTTACTTTGCGGAAATCCATTATAATGAAGAAAAGTAAGTTACTTTGCTAAGATCCGCATGCAAAATATAAAAATGGTGTACAAGCAAACTATGATCGGCGGCCGCCTGTCGTAGAGTCTATTACGCTTGATAATGCCTCGTTTTGGGGCGAAACACGTGTCGTGTTCTCGGCTTCGGTGGTGTATATTATCTAGTGGTGGTATTGTAGTGGTTGGTGGAGGGTACCTGGTGGCGGTGTTAGTTTGCTTGTGCACGCTACTGAGGGAGGGCGGGTGGTGCACTTCAAAAAACTAGGTAATATACACCATTTTTATATTTTGCATGCGGATCTTAGCAAAGTAACTTACTTTTCTTCATTATTTAAGAGCTACAAACGGGCACATTCCACATATTGGTTGCATGCACGCTGCAAATTGTGCCAGACGTATTTTGCAATCCAATTCTGTTCTGTCCATGTAACGTCCTACAAGCTTCAAGCGAGCTACAAATATGGTTCATTTCCTTCAAGTAAAGCAACGTGAACACATTTTTTCAACGGGAGATTTTTAAGTAAAAGAAGATTTCGAACCAGTTGTAGAATGTATTGGCTTCATCCATACATTAAAAAAACATTAATTGTAGATTGTTCGTTGCGTATTACAATAATATAACCGAATGAGCAAACATCATCAATGAGTGCTGTGTGGTGGCAGCTTAAGAGAATCTACCACTCCATCTCATCCCGTGGGTGTCGTAAATACAAAGTACAAAGTAACAGAGGGAAAGTTAAAACCAGAACATCATTTCCTTTTATTCTTCCTGAAACATCTGAATAAATAAACTGCGGTTGCCAAAATCCCCCCAAAATGAGAGCTACAAACTTTTGTGGCAATCCTTAGGGGAGGCTTATATTCAGCAGTGGACTAATGATAGGCTGATATGATGATAAGTAAAAATACGTTTTACGTCTTGCTACTGCGGCTGTGTGAAGATTGCAATGAACGTTGCCTCACGAAGGACAGAACTCCGATTGTTAATACTGCAAGCAAGCGTACAAGCAGAGATAAATTACGATAGCTTGGCTACGAAACGACACTGTGTGGACAGTAGGCCTAAGTGGTCACTCTGGCCCGTAGATATCCATTCTCGATCAAGAATAGATATCTCAGAATCTCTTAATCAGTAATTGAGGTTGAAAAGCACTCTTCACTAACCATTCGAAACGCAGCGGCATGGAAGACAGTGACGAGACGAGAAACACATCCATCTGGTGCTAAGTGCAACGTCTGCCCATAACAAGTGTCACCCAGAATATTTTCATGTCCACCACACTGCGCTCTTTACCCTGAGACATCGGCCCTTAAGTCTTATATGTCCAGTAATTACACTAGCTGTCAGTTCCCTTCAAACCGAAACATAGTAATTTTTGAACACTACTGCTTCATGGTAGAACAACTGGCACTGCGGTGGTACCTACCTTGACGGAATGCTACATAGAAATCCTACCACCTTCATGTATCTGTCGTGTGCTGAACTCTATAAAGCAATTGGAAGAATGATTTCATTATCCTTTTTACAGAGTTCCATTAGCAGCGGGTCTGTTCAACAGAGAGGTCTACCTTGAAGGTATAAAACGGCGACGAGCCTTACTGGACCATGCGCCAGGCACATCTGCGGTTTGTACTATACAATAGTGAGACTATTGCTTTTTTCTTTTTGCCGGTATAATATTGGTTCTGATTATAAATAGCCAATCTAAAATGCACATTATAAATGTTACTTTTATTGAAGATGTCGCATGATGCATTTGAAAAACAAATGCATAATTGATATGAATCAATATAGTGTAACGCGTTGTGTATATCCTTTTTTAATTCAGGAGAAGATAAATGAAATAATTGATATTTTAAATGATCAATATAAACAATAAATGTAATATCTCCTACGAAATCATTCACATTCAAAATGTGTTGACTTTAGAACTTTGAGACAATACTTTCTAGTATAGCTGGGTGAATAGTATTTGGTATTACCGAAAGTTGCGCCCGTAGCCGAATTTATTTAGCACGTGCTAAGGCGTCTCATACACCCTCAGTTTCCGTTCAGTTCTATTTACGGTAAAGTGATCACTGGCAGAAAATACTCTAATGTAAATTTTGCATTCCATCAGTCATCTGTCATTCATAAATAACAGAGCTGACAATGCCAGCATGAGCGTGTAACGGACGCCTTACAAATAATTGCAAGGTTGCAATCTGAATAAACAAACATGAAATGGTCGTCTAAATGTTACAGTGCAATTTTTCAAATGAGGTAAATATGAAATATTCCATAATGGAGTTATTTTCGATACCTAATGTCAAAGTTGTTATCGTAATTTTATAATATTTTTTGTTGACTTCTTAATATAAAATATCAGTCAGTATTAATTCGAAAATGAGAACCTCATACTATTTATTGTAATATAAAAATGTTATTTATTTAGTTTTTGTTATTTAAGTATAATTTAGGACTTCGATTTCGTACAAATGATATTTTGTTCCTATTTTATTTAAGTGTCCTTTTGTATTTTTGCGACCATTAACTTTTGTATAATTTAGCAAGAACATCGTAATTTTCTAATGTCATAGGATTTTTTAATTTACTAAGTTATCCATTACATTTCGTTGTTTAATATTCCATTTAGGTTTAGTTTAAGTTAATTAGAACTTAAAAGACAACACTAGTCAATGTATGCAACCGTCATAGATAATTAAACATGATTTGACATATTATTTTTACAATTTTCTTTACCATAGCTTCGTTACTTTAATGATACGTTATTAATTATATTTGTGTGTTGTGTTATTTGTTAGTAATAATTTATACCCATCAGATTCAATTCAGACCATTTACTAGCTTAATGGAAATCTTAATGACATAATTGTCAAAAAAATCATTTTTATAATCCAGAAAATTAACGTGTTTACATGTATTATATTGGTTTCGTAAATTTTATTAAGTATATGTATTTCTCTAAAATGAGCTTAATGCAAGAGCATGCAAGTATTCTTTGAATTTGCTGAGAAAAAAAACGAAAAAAATTAAAAATATCTTTGTTCATGTGTGGTAAAAGTATTAATTATTCTATTGTGCCCTTAGTGTGTTTTAAGCTTTATATAACTGAAATCATAACAATTTGTAGCTTTAAACAATTATTAATGTGTACCCAAAGAAAAAATGAGCCTTATTCTACTAAAAATTAATTTATTAATTATTGAACTTATACTTAAAAATAAATTCTATAATACGATGATCTCCTCGGTATAATGAAATACGGATTCAACCAATATAGGCGTATTTAATGTTAACATTTGTGTGACAAAAGGTTTTGTATAATAATTATACAAAGGATATTGTTTGAATGCTAAACTATCGTAACACTTACGAATCTTCTCGGGGCATTGAGATTTTATTTGTGTAGATACAATATTAATACGAGTAACATTTACGATGTTATATTATAAGTCATTTTATAGTTTTTATTAGGTGGCGTGTACATTGGTCATAACAATTGCTATGTATGTATTATCAGGCAATATATTTAATAATGATTTCTAAAATCTCCCATCAGTAATAGTCAGACATGCAAATAAATTGTTTAGACGAGAAATCTTCACTGTCTGTCTGAAGGAATATAATCTAAAAACTCCAAATACTATTTTCGCGAAATTTGCACATTAATCGCAATATCTCTTAAGGTTCTCTGTTAATAAATTCCATTAATTAGTCTGTTACTGTTATTGTTCTTTATGAAGATAATATATGCGTATTCAAATGTAATATTGACTTAGTTATTACTGCCAGACAGACTAATTAAATCTTTTATTTAGAATAAGGCTCATCTATACATATAACTTGACTATTTTAGAGTAGTGTAGACGAGTCATTTATTGGAATGTACAGTACTTAAATGTTTCCTGCCTTATTACTGTGTTAACTCGACCGTCTCGGGGAATGTTGTAAACATTCCTAACTAATTTAAGTGCTGTGATTTATATTGATTCTAGTCTGATGTTCATTCCAATTATAGCGAAATGTAATATGTATACTGACAAATATTGAGGAATTATGCAATATTTATCAATATCTGAGCATCCCGGTGTTCGCCTTAAATTTCCTAGTATGCGAGTGACCTAAGTTCGATCCCCGGTGGCGGCACCTCTAAAATTATTCTTTAATTTTTAGTGCTGATTTACCACGTGCTCAGCGGTGAAGGAAAACATCGTGACCTGCATATCTGACAAATAAAAAAAATATTCGTGGACATGTGTAGTCCGCCAAACGGCATTGGAGTATCGTAGCGGACTCTACCCAGCTCCGAAACCACCTCAGAAATGAGATGAGGCCTATGATCAGCAGTGGGACATTTATAGACTGTTACTGTACTGTTTTTTACTTATCAGTCTTTGGGGAATCCCTGTAGTTTTTTTTTTAATGAAATATTGTCAATACATTTTGGGTCACGAAAGTTACTATACTAGACATTTCCGCAACAAAATAACTTTTGTACGCTGTTGTTCCCTGATGTTCGTAGACACTGGCTGTAGCACAGATATGGGTGGTATCAGCCGGGGAAGAGTTCTCAAAGTATATCAGGGTAAAGTAGCAGCATAATGCTGCTGCCTTTGCGCCTTTAGTACACCTCCGCCGCGAAACCGCTTTTCGCCATGACTTGTAAGTTTTTTGCTTTCGATACAGAAGCGAAACCACCTTCTCTAACAACAGAGTTACGGTGATTTTTGTTAAATTATGTTTATTTATTTTTATTGTTATCGAATTTTCTAAGATATATATAAGTAATACTTCTGTCTTATGTACTGGGCGCACCCTTTTTTTTCGGAGTCATATTTTTGACACGTACTTCATCAGACTCTGAAACATAGTTCATATAGTGACTGTGTAGATATTATATGTACATCCTGTATTTGTGATTCTGTTCCATTTAGTCAGTGTAGACTTTATTTGGTTTTAATTGATAGATAGTAAATTGGTGTTGTAGCAAGTAAAAGGTTTTTAATAGATATACTATTTTTATATAGTATAATGTTATTTAATTGCGTAAAGGCCGGTAGACACTTTAATTAGAGAATTGTTTCAGATTTTTGTTTCATCTGCTATTCGTTTTTTAACGCTGCCCCTAATAATTACTTGTTAATATTTTCATAACTTTTTACTTCATACAGAAAAGCTACAAGGGATAGGCTGTGTAATTATTTAGAGATTACAGAGAGTATGTACATACCTTGATTCAATTAAGGGAGGGCAAGTCAATATGAATTTTCTTTATCTATAATAAGCTGGATGTGTTCTGGAAAGTTCTATTATTGGTTTCTGAGAAGACTTGTGGACTTATTAAATAAATCTAGTGATTTATTTCATAAGTCTTTTTCATTCTTACTCATATTTTAGTACATTTACTATGGTTTCTCATTCACAATTTCTTAATTTAATAAAGTTTGACTTTGTAATCGTTGGCAGTTTTTCTTGCAGATTACTGTCAATTTACTAATAAGACAGTCTTGATGAAAAGTGTCTAAAAAAATTAAATGCCCTAAGTTTTGCGTGTAATTAAATCATGTAATCTAATTTTATTAAAAAAAATTAGGGATTGTTCTTTTAGATTACAAGAGTAATGGAATCAGTCTGTCTTCCAAAATGTATTACCGTTCAATTTGCAAATGGATTTCCGACAGCATGCTATAAACATGCTTTAAGTAAGTACAAATTTCAATTAAAAATATAACAGACAATATTGCAATATTATGAAGTAAATATGATATAAATTTTATTCATCCGATATAGCTTATTAATTTTTACTTTTAAACCACGAAACTATTGCAAACTGTATAAAAATGACTTGCTCCGCGTATAGTACCTCTACTCTATTTTTGAGACAAAATGTACTTGGTGTAGCCAAAATGATTAAAGTAATGTTATAAAATATTTTGCAACAGTAAAAAAGTATTGTATCTAAATGATCCTGTAAAGTCACATTAGAATGACTTTTCTTTAAGTTTATACCAATTTGCTGTTGTATCAAGTGAAATAAATTTATCCACTAATATATTTAAACTTATTAATAATTATTTAATTTACATATTCTTTTGTAACAAACTAGAAAGCAAGATTTAAATAAATAGTAGAGTTAGAAGTATCGGTTATTATATTTTATTACTAACAAAAACTATTCAAAAACCTATCATAATTATGGTGTCGTGTTCTGCATTGAACTCGTCAATGTATCGATGTTAAAAAATATTTTATTTATGCCATTCATACTAGTCCATGATTTCTATAATATTTAGATAATATAGAATTGTAAAATGTTACTTAAATATATCTTTACATAACTTTTCTCGTTTTTTATAATTATTCACTACCTTTATTCTTATGTTTACAAATATATGAAAAGTATACAGTAAACGGTAATCCCTGTAATCTGACATGCCATTTATAAGTGTCTGAAAATGTTTCGTTAATGATTGATTAAACACACTATTGTGTTGTTTTATTTGCGAAATTGCATACCGTATACCGTATAGTATTAATTTTATGCATTGTGTCACCTTCTTCATAAATTGTCGAATTACAATGTGATCCTATTTAAAATTCCGGACTACAATGGGTCGGTAGCTGTACTCCATAGTCCGACAAATTTGATAATACGATACAGCTTAGCAAAACAATTATCGGTTTACCGCAATGAACTCGGGCCTACCGAAGTTTAAAAAGCCAGATTTATACGAAGGGATAATGATCATAACCAGCCAGTTCATAGACAAATATTTGCGAAATCAGCACGCCGGGCAGTCGTATTGGAGATCGCAGAACCTCTGAACCTCGAGCGCCTTACACCTTAGACGTTGCTACCTGTCTGCGGCTTGTGTATTCGGACTGGCATTTTCAATATTTACTCCGCTACCGTCCGGTAGCCATGAGATATTTCGGGCATTATTATATCAGTGGTAGGAATCCTATGCAGAAATCCGACTAGGTAAATACTTGTGTGCAAACATTACTGTGTCGGTCTGAACGGTACTGAAAGCTTGTGTAATCACTGGGCATATGAGACTTTTTGGGGGAGTGTTGCGCCGTGTTGTGCCGCACAGAAATGTTCTTGGTGACACAGCATTTTTGGGCAAACGTTGCACTTTCCTTCAGTCGATACTTATGACACCTGTGGGATGAGAGTAAGTGGTAGATTCTGTTACTATTGTAATATTGTGGCGATATATTTCAGTTATATATTTAAGGGCATTGAGATATGATCACCTGTATTAAACATTAAAGTGTCGGTAAACTGCAAAAACAGACGAAATGCGACAGCTCGGCGGTAAATGGTTTTTCTTTTTTAATTTAAATTAGAAATATAATATCCGTTTGTCATTCTCTCTCAACTCTTAAACGAAATTAACTGTGCTAGTACTCTACAAGAAAGGAAAACAATATTTTTTATCTTAAATTTTATTTCTGTTTTGCATATTATTATAATGCCATTCTACACAGGACCAGCCTTTAATGTCGTTTACTTCAACAAAACACCATCTTTCGTAGAACTTTGCTTCTCTTTCTTTTCCAATATAAAATACGTCTTCGTCGTTAACTTTTATCTTAACAGCAAACGACTGGCCACCTAGAAAATAAGTCAAAATGCAATTAACGCTAAAAATAAATAACGTTTAAAAGAATAAAGCATCGAAACATTTGACGCAGTGCTTTATAATCTACTAGCTGATTCTCGCGACTCCGTCCGCCGCATAGTTTCTTTAAATATCCGATGGGAACTTTTTAATATTTCAGGATAAAAAGTATCTTATGTCCGTCTCCAGGATGCAAGCTATCTCTGTGACAAATTTCGTCATGATCGATTCAGCGGTTGAACCGTGAAAGGGTAACATATTGACAGAGAGGCAGGGAACGTTACTTTCAGAGAGTTCAGTGGTGTAATTTAACGATATAAAAATGAAAGTAACAGCTTTAAAATATTCCACTGGTAAGCACAGCGTCCTCTCATTTTTAAGAGGTATTTAAGAGTAGGGAAGATTTCGCCATGCTCCTTCAGTGTGCGTTGGCGGACTTCACATGTCGTCGAAATATTGTTACGCCGACACGCAATAATTGCATTAAAATTGCAATTAACAATTTTAGTGAAGCCGGCATTGGGAATCGAAATTAGCTCACTCGCGTACTATGATATTAAAGTCGAGTTTCCTGCCGCTGAGCTACCACTACTTGTAAATTATAAAAATGTAACCATAATTTTAAAACTTACCAGATTTAAATATAAATCCGTAATCTTTAGGCGGTAGTTCATTTTCTCCATGTTGATATAAATGGAAATCGCTTGAATCAACCGGTAGTACTGCCTGGTCGACTTTGCGGCATATATATCCGATAGTCAAACTGTAGGTTTAAGCAATTAACATATATAACTTACTAGCTACTACTAGTTTCGTGTGGTGGCGGCTTTAGAGAATCTACCACCCCTTTTCATCCCGTGGGTGTCGTAAACGATGACAGATGTAAATTAAATACCAGAAGATGGACACCAGCGTCTGCCTGGAACATTGGAGTAAATAAGCTGCGATTGGTAACCCGCCTTCCAAACCTTGCTAGTTGCAAAATCCCCTCAAAATTAGAGCTAAAATTTTTTGTGGCAACCTATGGGGGAGGGTGCAGGAATCCGTCTAGGTAGGTACCACCCCAGGGCCAGTCAGTTATTCTGCCGTGAAGCAGTAGTGTGCAAACATTACTATGTTTCGGTTTGAAGGGCACTGAGAGCTATCGTAATCACTGGGCATTTTAGACTTAAGAACTCATGTCTCAGAGTGACGGGCGCAATGTGGTGTCACACAGAAATGTTCTGGGTGACACAGCATTTGTTATGGGCAGGCGTTGCAATTATCATCAGGTGAACGTTTTGCTCGTGTCGTCACTTCACCCAATAAAAAAAATGATGATGAACTAACAAGCTGATGCCTGATGCGTGGATATAGGTTTTTTATATATGCCGTGGGAATTATTTGACTTTCCGGGATAAAAAGTATCCTATATCCGTCTCCAGGATGCATGTTATCTCTGTGCCAAATTTCGTCGAGATCAGTTTAGCAGTTGAACCGTGAAAAGGTGAAAAACAAACAGACAGAGGGACAGAGAGTTATTTCGCATTTATAATATTAGTATGGATTACAAAATATGACCTGTGTTCATCACAAATTTATTACACAACATTCTTCACGACCTGAGTTGTCTGGGAGAGAATGCCATACATACATACATAAGATCACGACTGTATCCCATAAGGGGTAGTCAGAGACTGGGAACTCACTGCAAAACAGATGACTGCCACCATCCACGTTTCACCAAAACAATATAATGCACTTGGTGTGATAGGTGGTGAGCCCATCGCCACGATGCGCTGTTGGGTGCACAGTGCAGTTTAATTCCTTTTACGAGATCCATTGGATGAGATGGAGTGGTAGTATTCTTTTAACGAGCCGCCACCACACGGCTGAACGGAGAGCATGGAGAGAATGCCAATAGGCTTTAAATCCGTCCTTCATTTGTCCTTTTACTTACTGTATGCAAAAAAGTTTATATCGATAAATAAATCGGTGCAGATGCGATTCGTTGTAATGATAACGATACAAACTGCTTACGGTCTTATTAATTAAGTCTACATGACAGGCGCGTAGCTACCGCCATATCCACGGCACCCGAGCTACGGGGCCCCGAAGTGTGTAAGCAAAAATTCGTAACATGTTATCCACAACCTCAAATTCTTATTGTGACAAGGTCCGCAGTGAATTAATAATGTAAATATGAATCCTATTTTGCTTCATATTTCTGACCCTTCCAGTTACAACAGCAACAACTGAAGCTTTTTCAATATCTACAATGTTTAAATAATATCCTTGTTGATATATTTTACGTGAGACTTACTGTGATAAAACGGTTGGCTCTGACACGGTTCCTATGGCCATGCAGTCACCATTTTCGAGAAAAATAAAGTGGTAGACATATCGATGAAAATTACGCCACTCCCGATAAGGACCTGGAAAATATAATTAAACATAAAATTACCCAAGATTATTAGTTTATTTTTCAAATTCAGCCGATTAAATTGTCATGATAATTATTTATGAAATTCTTTTTTGATTTACCTAAAAACTGGCTCGGTTTATTTATTTATTTACGTTAATGGGAATTTAGATTTAGCATTAACAATTATTGTTTTTAATATATCTATCTGTGATAGTCTGGTATTTTCTTTTCCGAACAGTAATAACGTGAAAAAATAATATACACAAATGTATAATATATATTTCAATGACAGCCTTTAAATGATACAGAAATCCGATAAAACGTTACAAACAAAAATCATTTTTGAAATGGTGTTAGTCGGGAAGACGTCACCAAGAACGTACGACGAAGAGTTCAAGTTCAAGTTCATTTATTTGTAAACATATTATGATATTTTACTTTGAATGTTACATCCTCTACGTTTTGCCAGGCAAGAAGGCGTACAAATACATATATTTTTTTAGTATAGGAATAGAAAAGATTAAAATTAAAACATACATAATATAAAAAAGTAGTAAATCAGAATTAAAATTTAAAGTTATTTTCATTGTACATTAGCAAAATAAAGTAAAATATTAACATTAATCGTACACAAAAAATGTCAATAAATTATAATGTCATGTCAATTTATTAAATAATTATTTTGTCCGTTAAATAATCTGCAATTGTATAAAAGCACTTACTTACTACAACGACGTGTAGTTTTCTTTTAAAATTACTTAAATTGCTATTCTTTAATGTGTCAGGTAATTTATTAAATATTTTTTGGCCATACATATAAAATTCTTATTAAACAGTGCAGTCCTTGCATATGGTACATCAATCTGTAGTTCATTTATATCACGCAATTTTCTACACCGACTTTTAAAGGCGATTTCAAATAAATTGACTTTATAAGCAGTCCAAAATTTTTTATTTCTAAAACATCCTTAACGATTTTTCCTTCACCAACGAACGCGGTAAGTAGTCAGTAAGGTCAATAAGGCTAAGACCGGCATACTTCATTAAAAATTTTAGTCATTGACTATTCCTGGCTATCGTGACAATATTTTAGGCAAGCGCATTTTATTAGGTGAACAAATATTTAGTTGCCTACTAATTAATACTGTTAGATTTACCTTAAAGTCATGGAATTATAAAATAAACATTAGTTTAGCAAAAAAGGCAAAATAGACGGACTTTATTGCTACGTCGGATAAGACCGTCTAATGGAAAAAATATCTATAAATAGATGACTTACACGAATATAGACTTTAGATATGTGTTTGTATTACAACAGCAGTTCACTGTGTGCTGTCAAAATTTCGATAGGTTGCTCCAAGCAGTTTAAATAGAAATATGTAGGGTTTGTCGGGTAAGTTCGGCATACTAAACCATTCATGGGTATAAAACATTTTCGTCAAATTAAAGAATTGCTTTACTTTGAAAAATCAGTCTTTAATAAAAATAATAGAAATTGCTTATTAAAAATCAAATGGACAGAACTAAAATTTAAATGCTTATTAGTCAAAAATGTCATCTTTGTAATTCGTACGCTTTGGCATTGGTACCTATTTATACCTGTTATTAGAACTTTACTCTCATCGCAGCTTTATTTATTCTATTTGTAAATAAAACATTTACAAATTATTCACGTAATCTCCAACCATCTCCAAAACTTCCTTTCTACTTAGTCCAAAGCCATATTTCTCCATTAGATGGAGACCCGTAGCCATGTTGTATTCAACTTCTGGCGACAGAGCTGTATTTCGCCCAAGTGTGGTAGATTTTATTCTTCTTTTATTTAAATAATCCATTATGGTCATACAAGGTATTTGGTATATTTTGGATGCACTGTAACCACTCATCCTGCCACTTTTAACTTCTGCTACAGCTTCTTTTAACTTTTCCTTCGAGTACGAACCTCTGTTCGACTTTCTATGATACTTTCCCATAAATGATAACCTGAAAAATTAAAACGTAATAAAAGAAAAATATATAACACAGAGTGTACTAAAAAGCAAGGATCCTTAAGTAATTTTAGAAGAGCAGTTAAACCTGGGTTCAATAAATAGAGGGCACAAAAACCATTTTGATTTTAGTTTTAATATGTAGTAATACTTTTACTATAAAACTCAAGCGTTAAACCTTACTGTATCCTTTTTTATAGCTTAATAATGTGGATCACTATAGTGAGAATTAGCAGGTGCCTGCATCAAGCTTATGCATGTAAGCAATCTTTCTCGCGATATTAAACGATGTTTCTGAACGACAGAAAAGTATAAAGCTACGGGAATATACTCCGAGACTTAGACCAGCTTGAACATACCTGTACATAAGCTCAAAGGGAATTAACCGTCAGTCTCCTAATAATACAACAAGATCGTTAAATATTTTATACCTACAGTAGGTAGGTTCGCGTTAAAATTTGGTACAAAACAGCATTCACGTGAAATATGAATAATTGCTATCAGGTAATTTTAAAATATTATCAGATGGAAAAGGTTTACGACATCTGGAAACGGTGAAGATCGACATATGCCGTTCTTGGCCTCCAAGAACTAGACGGACTTCTCCAATATTGCACTTTGAGGTTATATTTCTTTCACTAGACTTAGCTTCGTGAAAAATGCTTAACATTCTATTCTAATATAATAGGTAAAGAAATTGATAATTAATGAACTTACCTGTACAGATCCGAATAATACTGCAAAAAGGCACCTAAAATATTTTTATTTTGACTGCGTCCTACTATCTCATTGGAAGTTGAAAACCCGACTAAATTTTAAATGTCGTTTTTACTTTTTGTATCTCAAATAACGCCATCTATGTCAATTTATTGAAATAAAAACAGTTTTATGATATGATACATGGGGCTGCCATCTTTGTAGCTATTAGCGTTTCCTCATAATTCTGACTGGACGGTCTTACCCAGCCGACGGTCTTCGCCTACTTGACCTTACTTCAAATTGCAATTAAAATTTTAATGGCGCCTCTAATTATATATATATATATATATAAATATATATACTCGTATATATATATATATATATATATATATATATATATATATATATATATATATATATATATATATATATATACATATAGTCGACGAGTGCCGACGAGAGAGAGAATTTTATTAGATAAAATTTCGATATGGGGTCGACTAAATTCAACCCTAAGAAGACACAGGTTTGCGCGTTTACCGCTAAAAAGAAACCCTTTGTCGCATCCCCTCGCTTTGATAATACCCACTCACTGCCTTAGCTAGTATCGGAATCCTTGGCGTTGACATATTGAGAGACGTTCATTTCGGCGGTCACCTGGAAGTGAAGGCCAAATTGGCCTCCAAAAAGCATGGCGTGCTTAGTAGAGCGGGACAGTATTTCACGTCGGCCCATCGTCTGCAATTTTACAAGGCGCAAGCTCGCCTTACATGGAATACTGTTATCACCTATGGGCGGGGGCACCCCAGTGCCAGCTCCTTCCATTTCACCGAATCCAACGAAGAGCGGCTCGAATCGTCAACGACCGAGTTCTTTCCGATCAGCTCGATCCACTGGCTTTGCGAAGGGACGTTGCGTCTCTTTGTATTTTGTACCGTGTTTATCATGGGCAGTGTTCCGAGGAATTGTTCGGATTAATTCCTGCTGCTAAATTCCATCGACAACACCTGGATGACTGGCATTCCACCTCTGTGCGCTTTGCCAGAAATTTTCTGCCACGCACAACCACTTTGTGAAATAGGCTGCCGCCAGCAGTTTTTCCAGACCGATACGACTTAGGGACCTTCAAGAAAAGAGCCTACTCCTTCCTCAAAGGCCACACAACGCATTCGGAATGCCCCTGGCATTGCGGGTGTTCATGGGCGGCGGTGATCACTTATCGCATTCGCATTCGAAAAATCCAACATTCGTTACATCACTACTCTAGACTATAAAAAATGCAACAACCTCCTTCCCTGTCATCTCCTAGGCTAAAACGAAAAATATATTTGCTTTAATTTACCAAAACTACGGTCCCTTAAGCATGGCATATTCAATTCATGTTCCTTTCCATCAACAATAGCCGTTCCTTTAATGAAACCCATTTGCTCATAGTGCGTCTGATGTAACCTGTGAAAAATAATGACAACCATGAGAACAAACTCAAAGCACCTAAGAAAAAGGATATTTTAACTTTAACAGTTGTTACTGCTTTTACTACTAACTTTTTAAGCAATCTAAAGTAATCCGAGGACCAGGGTTCACGAGCGAGGTCATCAGCAATACTACGCGGAGACATGTGTATATCATATTGGAAAGGTTCCCAAGTAGCGCTCCATGTCAGTGCTACTTCAACTTTCACTCGTCTCTCTGGATTTGACTTGGACCTAATCAGAACAAAATGATTGAAGAGATAATTAGGACAATAGTCGTATATTTTTTTCGTCATTTTATTTGTTGACAATTGTTTTTTTATTTAATATTCTAAATAAACTGGATATAAATTGGTAAAAATATTAAAAAAGGTAAGTATAAAAAGAAAGAAACGCCTTTTCTCATTTTGGAAAATACAGACTTAACATATCGAGGAATAATTTTTTAATATCTTTGACATTACTTATTTAACTGGTGGTAGGATTCCTATGCAGGAGTCCGTCTAGGTAGGTACCACCCCAGGGCCAGTTATTCTACCGTGAAGCAGTAGTGTGCAAACATTACTGCGTTTCGGTTTGAAGGGCACTGTGAGCTAGCGTAATCACTGGGCATATGAGACTTAAGAACCTATGTCTCAGGGTGATGGGCACAGTTTGGTGTCACACAGAAATTTTCTGGGTGGCACAGCATTTTTTATGGGCAGACGTTGCACTTACCATCAGGTGAACGTTTTACTCGTTTCATCACTTTATGCAATAAAAAAAAGGACATGCTGATTTTGTTTCAATGGTTTCCTTCCCGACGAACGCGAGCTAAACATTTCGATCGCGAGAAAATTTCTTCATCATCATTAGAGCTCGTAATAGTCTACAGCTGAAAATAGTTCCCCTCGTTACATATGAGTAGGTAATAATGTTCTGCTTAATAACATCGTATAGTTTAATATTCAAATAATGTAGTGTAGTAGTTAAAGCAAGTTGCGAACACGTTCTAAGAAAAATTTTACTTCATTTCGCCATAATAAGACAGCTTCCATGTCCGCATAGGCATGAAGTTGGTAATCGTAATTCCTTGTACGCTGTACTCCTCCTTCTCTGTGGTGTTCTGTTCAAGGTGAGTGTCCGGAAGATTAGGCGTCAGGAGAAGATCATCACCGCCTAACTGTGAATATATACAAAAGTAAGCCTTAAAAACGTAAAATAGTAAACTCAAAAAAATAGTAAACTCAAAAAACCGATGTTCTATTAATATATCAAAATGACCACAATCAGACACAAAAGTGAGAAATACTTCTATATAAGTACATTGTTTTTAGGAAACGAAATTATAATTGTGAATAACATTGGAACTTACATTAAAAGACATAAGGTGATTTTAATTTAATGTTTTATTTTTTTTAATACTAGCTGTCCCGGCCGACGTCCTGCCTGTTCCGGTATGTGGTGTAATGAGTTTGATTTCTGAATTACATTTAAGTATGAAATTTTACAGCCACTCTATCGCAGCGCAACCTACCGGATCGGATTTTGTAATTTTTTCTAATCGAAGTACATTTAGTATTATTTTATAAAATATAATTATTACCCGTCTATGGTCCTATTAAAACTTGTGTGTCGTCTTCAAAAACAATTAAAGAACCTAGTTATCAACTGTTTCCTTATGATGAAGAAATGAATGTCATGTTTTTTTTTTTCATTTATAGTAATTCGAATTGAGTGAATTACTGGTGGTAAGATTCCTATGCAGGAATCCGTGTAGGTAGGTACCACCGCAGGGCCGGTTGGTTCGGTTTGAAGGGCACTGTGCGCTAGCGTAACCACTGGGTATATGAGACAAGAACTCATGTCTCAGAGTGACGGGCGCAATGTGGTGTCATACAAAAATGTTCTGGGTGAAACAGCATTTGTTACGGGCAGGCGTTGCACTTACCATCATGTGAACGTTTTGCTCGTTTGATCACTTCATCCATTAAAAAAAATCTTTGCAATAAAGTGACAACTTTTAATAAAAATATTAGCGTCGAACCTCTTTTTAAGCTATTGCTTTCTTTTATTAGTAATCAATACTACAATGGGATGGTAAGATCCTGTCAAATTATTAATTTTATGTGATGCATTTCACTGTATTTTTAATCAGCACGTTCATACGTCACGTCTAAACCTGTTTGGAAAATTTTGTTCTGTTTAAATAGGCGGCTCTTAAATTTTTGCTAACTCTTTCTAGTATTCACGATTAAAAGAGTGTTTAAATTTTTGAAAGCCTACATCTCCGACTCTTTGTGGCGCCATCAAGTTGGTACTTTATCTTCTTATTTTCGTGATGTATAGGTAACTAAGCTAACAGAATTTTGAAATCTAATATCTCCGACACTATGGGAAGTTTTAACTTACTGAATTATTAAGCGAATAATTTTCATTTCAAACTTTCAAATTTTCATTACGATAAATTATTGTTTATAATAACAATGTTAATGGCACGGAAATAAATAAATAAATTAATACATACATACATACATAAGATCGCGACTGTATCCCATAAGGGGTAGTCAGAGACTAGGCACTCACTGCAAAAACAGATGACTGCCACAATCCACGTTTCACCAAAACAATATAATTGGTGTGATAGGTGATGAGCCCATCGCCACCATGCGCTGTTGGGTGCACAGTGCAGTTTAATTCCTTACTCGCTTTTTACGAGATCCATTGGATGAGATGGAGTGGTAGTATTCTTTTAACGAGCCGCTGTTTACTTGCGACAACCCTTGCCTCCGTGCACTGTCGCGACGCTGTCTAGACGTTGTCGACATTTACCTAAAGATCAGAGGCGCCCGCCTACTATGTCTTTGTAATGTGACGGTTGATGTTATGGCTTATCAATTTGAAACCAGCGGCACAATAACTTATTAGTCTTTTGTCTGTCTGATTTCGAAGTCGACATCATCTGCTTACTAACAAAAGATATCACCTACGCAGCATTTATTTTTATTCCATAGTTATTATTGTCAGCGCAAAAAAAGTACGATCGGAAAAATTCCCGGATCCAAAGTCAGAAACCCAGGTTAAGTGACGATACATCAAAACCCGAAAACTGATCATATGTGTGCAGCACATTATTAGCTCGCTGTAGAATTCTGACCAGAACTATCTTTTACTGAGCAAATACGCTGATTGATGAACCTGTCCGGCAAAAATTTGTCCATTATTTGCTCACGCATAGATACTTATTTCTAAATTAAAATAAAGTTAGTTCGCTAAATAATAACCTTGAGATATAAGAAAGCGTCGCAACAATATTTAGGTCTCCGCGCTAATCCACAAACAACAGCAACTCCTTCCTTGGACATCCCATTGAAGTAAACACCATCTACCGCCTGTAAATAATTATTTATTGTGACATTAAATGTCTTAGATAGAAGCTCGCCGTTAAAATTGATAATATGACATCTTAGACGTCCATGTGGGTTAGTGCTGCGACGTGAGTAATGGGTTCGACTTCTATAATTTCGAATAGTTTACTTGATAAAGGTGAAAAAAGTGATTCTTGTTGTAAACAGGAAAATGTCGCCGTGTTTGAAAACGAGGTTACAACCTGGTATATTGAATCACAGTTTGTTTCTAAATTTGACCGAAAACTGTCTTCCTCGCGAATAACTATAATTCATGTATAATATGTTTTTAATTCATACAGCACACTAACAATGCATATTTTAATAATAAGTAAATATTCATTTCAACATTTACACGAATCCAGGTCAGCACACTACCGTTGAATAACATTATTTTAAGATATGCAGTGATATATCAATGAGTTCTCCTCGCGGTGTTTGAGCTAGAAACTTTTTACTAAAAACATCGTATTGAATAAAAAACTATGTCAACATAATTATCTCACCTGAGAATAATTCCCAAGGCAATACTTTTGTTCCAAATTCAAATCATGTTTATGAACATGGACGATTCCATGAGATCTGTGATCCTTTTCGTCCGCCAATAATAGCTTTACGTAATTCATCCACTACAAAAATAGATTAAGGTTAAGATATATTACTTTACGATTTATCTATATAAATCGTTTGATAAAAATGAATGTAAAAATCGTAGGTAAGTAATTAGTACGGAGGAGAATGAAATATATACTGCAAATGATAAGTTACTTTTAAATTACATAAATTAAATTCATACCTGTTTTACTTTCAATATAACATACATGAAAATAAATTTAATCCAATAACCCCTATTTCGCTGTTGGTATATACCGAATATTGGTGGAATACGTTTCCTATTTAAGTATTTAAATATTAACACGAAACAAGCGGAAACCGCAACTGATGTTATGAGTGTTAACATGATTCTATTTAAATAATTAATTTCGAAATAAAACTACGCTTAGCTGGTGTAATAGTGTCTAATTGATAATGACAACGTAGTATTAAAAATGTCTCACAACAGGATATCTTATCAATTGCTTGATTGAATAACTGTATCGGCTCATTCAGTAATCAGTAGGTACCAGGTTGGATTCGTAAAAAAATAAGTTTTTATGAAAGTACTGCCCGTAAAGTCCACCGACGAAATTCTAACTTCTATCTTCCCTGTTAATTTGACGGAGGTAAAAATTGCCTCATTTTAGGAAAGGTAGTATTTACCATTTTTAGTTCCGTACATCCGAATGAAAAACGGTACCCTTATAGGATCACTCCTGTCTGTCTGTCCTGACAATACCAATTTGCTCTGAATCTACTAGACCGATTAAGTCGAGGTTTGGTTTAAAAATAACGTAATTAATTACTCAATAATTGTGTGTACAAACCTTCATTTGTAGTAGTGTACGGGCCACCTCTTCACTCGAGTTACACTCACACTTGTCCGTTTTTAGAGGTGCCGACAACGAGGAGCGTACTCAGGTCGCTAGCGTACTATAAAATTTAATGTCAGTGCCCGGCCCCTGAACTAACACAGCTCAAATTATTAAATTAATCGACACGATAAACCAATTATTAATGAATCCATAAATATAAATAAGAATAACAGTTACGTTGCACCCAAATTTTACATTCACTTCAAAACTATGCATAGAACAATATTTGACTTAATATCTCAATGTATTATTTAGTAACTGTATGTTCATGTAAATGATATTTTAATGATAAGGATTCGAACCCTGAACCCGCGGCGCAGTAAACATGTACTCTGATCACTGGGCCACACCGTCGTCAGGTCGGAAAGGATATAACAGATTGGGAATTAGCTTTTTTTATGACAGTTTAGTGTACACAGCTGAAAACACTATCGCCGAATTTTGTTTATGTAAACTACGTCCCATTTCGTCGCATATACCTCAATGCCTCAAAACTAAGTATACTAGATGCAGTGGACCTGCACGGTTTTGCGGGAAGTCGATTGATGAAGGTGGCTCAGGGCCGTGTTATGTGGTAATCTATGGGAGCGGCCTATGTTCAACAGTGGACTATGATAGGTTGAAATGATGATGACCAAACAATTATTAACTCAAAATTTCGACATTTGTACGAAGTTCTATTGGTGTGCAAGTCATTTGAAGAGTATGATGTACTAATGTAGTGACTATTATTGCAAAGTATCAGAGACACGGTTGTACATTATGGCTAGAATAAGAATTGACTCTTGATTTTTTTCGTTTCGATTGAATTCTTTTAGTGAAAGCCTTTCCACCACTGACAACCTAACCGGGATTTTATTTAAGCAATGTATGCCGTTGTGTAGTGTAGTGCCTCTTAATTGTTTCTGCTCAATATAACAATTACCAAAACGATAAAAGAAATACATTCAAAACTCAGTAGTAAATTAATTATTTATTAATAAACTTAGTACATAAAATTACAATATTCCAGTACGAATACGAGGACAATGACTCGTCCTGGCTTATTTATTCGTTACTTTTACTCGGCCGTGGCCAACAGATGTTTGTGCACGCACTCCTCCTTGTTGATGAGATGCGTGGTCTTGTTGACGAGCTGCATCAGTGTGTTCAGATTGTTTGACCACTCGTTGAGACGATCTGACGCGTCCATGTTTAAACTGATAATACAAAAGTCACAATATTACTAACGACATTACAAATACGATGTCTCCCTCTCCGACAAAAGCGACATCTTACGGTTGCTATCACAAGTTTCATTTGCAACCTATATATATCCTATGGTTCGGATGAAGTCAGAGATTCGGGGACCAATAACTATACGAATAACAAATAATTTCAAATGGGATTCGAACTCAAAAGCCTCTATGCGATGCTAATAAATACGCTGACCATTGGCTGGTCATCAACATGTGTAGTAGTAACTTATTTGTAATTTCAAATCTAATTATTAAATGCGTGAAATGTCTGTAATTTTTACAAGCACAACATAACCATGACTCCACAAAAAAAAATATTTTTATGCCTGGGATTCGAACCCTGGACGTACAAATAAAGTATATAATAATAAATAAGCCACGTAGCCGCTTAAAAATTATATGACTCTTGAAACTGATACGAATTTGCTGGTGTAAATTATATACTCAGTTCCTCAAGAATACAGACTGATTTTTTTGCATTAGTTAACCGAACTCTGACCATTGTCGAAATGAGCCAGAAAATATTGTTTACATCTCTTACCACAACATTATCATGCAATTTGATTTCTATGTTATTATATACAATATTCTACAGTTCTACCTACCCAATAAGAGATTTCCTAAAGTTCAGTTCTTACCTAAAGTGTACAACGCCGGCAGGACGGTCGATTTTAGCTCGCACGACGGCACTGACGACCAACTGGCTTAGAGCATCTTCTGTCTCAGTCACACTCAGGCCCAGCAGTTCACTCATACGCTGGATAGTTATGCGTGTGTAATACATCGACATGATTCGGATATTCTGCGCATAACAGATAATACAATGTATACTTACGGTTGTTTTTTTTTATAAACTAAAGTGTTGAGGCGTGCAATTTGATAACCTGTTAGTAAGCCCAATGTCAACCCATACCAAATGCTGCATCACCCAGAACATTTCTGTGTGACAATACACTGCGCCCGGTGGCCCTGAGACATCAGTTCTTAAGTCTCATATGCCCAGCAATTACATTAGCTCTCAGTGCCCATCAGGCCGAAACATTTAAGACAAACTGTAACTTGGTCTCTTTGACTTAAGACAAATTGAGAACTGTTTGTGACATTGCAATAAGATCTAAACTAAGTCAGTCCAAGGGTTATCATTGAAATATAATCTTTGTACATTTCATAATTCTCAATCCATCAATCAAGCAAAGAAAAAGTATTTACAATATCCATCATCATCATTTCATCCTGTCTTAGACCACTATTGAACATAGGCCTCCCCCATAGATTCTCACAAAACACGATCCTGAGCCACCTGCATCCATCGACTTCCTGTAAAACCGTGCAGGTCATCGCTCCATCTAGTGGGGGGCTCCAGAACCTTTCTTCCCCAATGGTTATCGCTCCTACGAGCTATATGGCCGGCCTATTGCCACTTCAGCTTGCTAATCCTTAGGGCTATGTCGATTGATTAACAATTGGTGACTAGTGGAAGGCATTACTGTATGTAAGTTTAAAAGTAGCTGGTGAAATTACTGGGTATATGAGGACACATTGTTTTTTTTTTCAGATATGTGTATAGTATGCTGTTAGCCAGGGGGCTTTAACAGCTTCAACGATAAAGACTCGCGAGCAGAAGGCCCGTATGTAAAAAGTGTACCCTCTGAAGAAGGTCGAAACCTCGGCTTGGAACACCATCGGTAAGACACATTGGGCATGTGACACCAAATATAGGCATGCGTCAATGCAACTATTAGGTGCACTTACCATCTGGTGAACGACTTGCTCGACTGCATAATAACACTGTTAGCGGAATTTATGAAAGTTATCTATATAAATAATAAAATTGATTTGTTGGATTTTACTTTTAATTTCAATTAAGAAAAAATCACAAAAGTACAATCCAACACTTTAATTTTATTGATTTATGTAGATAACTTTCATAAATTCCGCTAACAGTGTTGTTTATAGTAATATTTTTAGTAATATCCTTAGTAATAATAATACATAAGGTTATAGTAATTTGCAGGTACACAAACTTAAACACGCATTTTAAAACAAAATTGCGTTTGTCTGGGCTAATCGCCGAAACAGCTGAATTGATTGGGATTTTCATTGGCAGTTAGAGGACTTTTCAGAAAGCCATCAAGCTACTATTTTTTCAGAAATATTTAGTTCTAAAATCTGAGAAATTGTAGGAATATATATTAAGGGCTATACTATAAGATTAAGGATGGACGTATTATAATGTTAGTTTATGATACTTTAAATATTTCTCTTAATACTTTAATAAGTGGTTTAGATAATTCATAGTTCTAATCTAACTAAAGCTGGAGAGTTTGTATGTTTGAGCGCGCTAATCTGAGGAAATACTTATCGATTCGAAAAAATATTATTGCATTAGTTAGCCCGTTTTTTAAGTAAGATTCTAGTCTATGTGCTACAACTTTAAGGTTCCGCACGCTGAGAACAGAACGTTACCGCGAAGAGCCGAACTGTACATGTTAAGGTCATAAGGTATCATTACAGCGTGATAAGGGAACGGCAGAAAGGCATGCTTAGATGGTTTGGACATTTAGAGAGGATGAATAAAAGGAGATTGACGAAACAGATTTATGAGGCAAGTGTGAATGGTAAAGCCGGTAAGGGTTGACCTCGGCGTACGTATCACAATTAGATCGGTGAACTTTTGAGGAAAGGTCACGGTAAAAGTACCCGCAACCGACGAGCGTGTGTGAAAACACTAATGAAAGTAGAAGAAGCTAAAGATGTGTGTCAGAATCGTAGCAAGCGGAAAGATGTGGTCTTTGCCTACCCCTATGGGAAAGAGGCGTGAGTGTATGTATGTATGTATGTATGTATGTATGTGTGTACCATTGTCATCCGGCGCAATCATGTGTTCGGTTTATTTTACGCGAGTGAAACCACGTGGCTCAGCTAGTATTTTATAAAAAAAATGCAAAGTAAAATAAGTACACTTGGACAGACGCAATTTCTCTGTCACTTAATTTTATCATTTTTAAAAAAATTCATTACTTTTATGAACTATCTTAGGCTGTTTTTATCAAATTGCTGAATTAAATACTTACATGCTCCACAACTCTATTCTTCAGGTCATTCCAACGCTCTTGACCTTTCTCATCTGATGCATCGAAGAAAGGAGTCTTGCGCAACATTTTCTCATATGTTGAACAGAGCATATTCCATCTGATGATTTCGGGATTAATAAACAAACCCAGCAACTGCCTGTAAAATGTATGACATAAATATTTAGTTACAATACCATATTAGTTTAAAAAATATGATGAAATTAATAACTTGTTATAGTTTCAATTTTAACTAGCTAACCCATTCAATTATTCCACAAAAGTTTGTAGCTCTCATTTTGGATGGCATGCTAATGTCATTAGTTCTTTCTAATGTATTATATATATCCTAACCACTAGGGTCTCACCAGGGTGAGGCCTATGCTGTGTCAATGCATTTTCAGTCTTACGTTACCAGCTTACACAAACTATTCCCGAATAATTAGCTGACTCTCCTGGACTCTTTCTGCTACATCACATACTCCAGATTGCCTCCGACGTACTCAACTGTTGACCTAATATATGAGCAGATTTGGTGATATAGTGACAAGGAAGGGTTTGGTATCACCATCACCACCCCATAAAAACTAATTATTTAAATTTGAGAAACATGTTTGGAAAAATGTAAATATACTATATACTATATGCACTTTCGAACTTCAATGCCCACAGGAAAGTTGGTTACACTACAAATCCAGACTCGAACCCAATTATTAGCGTTTGGGTGTTGGGAGTTTGTTAGTTAGGATTCGAAAATAATACCAATGACTGTATTTGTGGTTCCTTACTTATATCCCTTAATTATAAAACTTTTTTTTATATCATACTTGTATTCAGGAAGCTTGTCCAATTCCTTATCCTCATTAAGCCGGTGTGTGAGATCAGCTTGTTCATTATCGTAAGGCGCCAATATCAAGAAGACCACGCTGCCAATTAGAGCATCTGACCCACCCGCAGCACCCAGAGCTCGGAAATGTCTACATACAGAGAGGTACTGCCCATTTTGCTGATCTACAGCTATCATTATGCGATAGAACTTCTCTTTTAACTCCTGAAATCACAATATACTGAACAACCATATTTTTTCAACATAAAGTTCACAGTGCCTTTCAAACCACACACAGACACAGTATTGCTTGCACACTACTGCTTCACGGCTGAATAACTGGCTCTGGGGTGGTACCTATTTAGACGGATTCCTACATGGAAATCCTAGCACCCCAGTTGAAATGCATCAGTTAAAAAAATTAGAATGTTCTTGAGATTTTTAAAGTACTAAAACAATAACTAGTTAATTTGATAATGCTAACTAAACAAACTTATATTAGTTTCTTATTTCTTATTATTATTATGGTCGATGGATGCAGGTGGCTCAGGACCGTATTTTATGGCAATCTATAGGGGAGGCCTATGTTCAACAGTGGACTATGGTAGGCTGAAATGATGATGATGATGATGATGATGATGATTATCATCATTATGTTCTCAATGTCTTGCTTGAAATTACGTTAAAATTCAACCAAAAAATGTATTAACAATACAGGCTGAAATTATAAAATTGATATTACATTTTTAGCAGTCACATTTAAAAAAGTACACACCCTATAATATATTCTATTTAAACTTTTTATCTTTATAAATAATAATTCTATTACCTGAGTATTCTCATCTTCAAAGAATTTTGTGTTAATTTTCTTTGAAATAATCTGTGTGCGAACGTAATCTTTGATGGCTAGGCAGAGCCTCATTTGTTCTAAAATTAATTCTACTTTCTCACGCTTATCCATTGATCCATAAGTCTCAACTTGCAATTCCTGTATTATCTTTGCAGCTTCCGCAACATTGTTTTCCTCCTCCCTTATTTTAGCTAAGATATTAGTAAGTCTTGCTCTTTCAACTTCAACATATATTTTTCCCTCAGTTATAGACCTTAGAGTCTCTATCAACTTAATCTTTGTTTCTTTATCAGGAGTTTTATCAACATAAGTACAACATTCTTGTACCATTTTTACTACCGCCTGCTTGAGCTGGGACCTATTGATTAAAGTAACTTATTAATTCATGTAAACACTACAAAGTTTTATTTGATGCAGTTAAAGCTGACAAAAAAGTTACCAAATCTAAATGATTAATATCTAAATTTAGAAGACAAGTACAGAATTGCTTTTAACAATTTTCTTGTAATGTTGTTGATGATGATAAATATCATGGTGATGATCTCGTAGTGGTGATGTCTTCCTGGCAGATTATGGCCACATAGTTATACCATATAGAGGTTACTATCTATACTAATAATAAAGCTGAACAGTTTGTTTGTTTTTTTTTGTTTGAACAGCTAATTTATGGAGCTACCAGTCGGATTTGAAATATTCCTTTTGCATTTGATAGCCCAACTCTTGAGGAAGATTATAGGATACATCACGCTGCGACCTTTGTAGCGATTTTTTTTATATGCAACGGCAACGGGTGAAACCGCGTGGCACAGCTACTATACAACAAGATTGATTGAATAAAGTTTCCAACATTAGGACATATCCACACAAAAAAAAAAATGGAAATTAGGAATGGAATTAGGAATTAGGCTTCAAAAAAAGTGTGATTTACTGTTTAAGATAGGCTCACCATCTACTGTCTTTAACTAGACATATCTCAATACACAGTGCTGGAGAAAATAAATATAGGAACACATATTAAACTACACATAAAGATAATGTAATAATTTAATTTAAGAATTAAGTACCTTCTCTTTGAAAGAAGAACAATGTGATCATTAAGTGCAGACCAATTTTTAGCCTCAAAACAAATTTGCACAATTGCCACTAAGATTCTAGCAGTAGATGCCATGTCAGCACCCTGTAAATAGAATTTATAACAGCATTAACATATAAACACAGACAAACAGTACTAACTTGTCTTTACCTTCTCATTTTCAATGAAATAAGATCAGAAGAGTTTCAATGTACAACAGTACACGCAAAAAGAAGCACTCACTAGTCTAAGCCTACCCACAACAAATGTGACGCTGATGGGATAGAATCGGAGGTAGACTAGGATGCAATGTCAGAAATACAAGGATAATTGTAACACAACCAAACCTGAAGACCGACAATATGCATTTAAGATCAAATGTTGGTTCTGGCTTGGATTCAAATCTAGGACCCCGGCCTTAAAGTTAGGTACTTTGACCATTAGGCCACATGGTCGTCACAGTCACAAAGTAACCAGTCTTGAAAACAACAATTTTACTTTGTTAACCAATAATATTTTTTTTCCACAAATATAGGCTTTGGCAGGGATTCCAACTCAGGACCCATGACTAATCAGGCAGATTGTATACCTGAGCTGAGTCTGTTAATAAAGTTTATGTAATATTACTTGAAAGTTAACATATAAGTTATATTTAGAAGGTTATACTCAACATATACATAACCTATACAAAATAATTGTAAAGTAACTGATTCGTCGTTTCAGCCTATCAATAGTCCACTGCTGAACATAGGCCTCCCACATAGATTGCCACAAAAGTTTGTAGCTCTCGTTTTGGGAGGATTTTGCCATAGTTGCCACGCTTGGCAGACGGGTTGGCAACCGCAGTTTATTTATTCAGATGTTCCAGCAAGATGCTGCTGCCCATCTCCTGGTTTTCATTTTCCCTCTGTCGACTTTTACGACACCCACGGGATGAGATGGGGTGGTAGATTCTCTTAAGCCGCTACCACACGGCCAACTGATTATATTATTATAATGCTAAAAAGGGCTTTCACCCCCATCTTCAGCCCATTAACAGTCCACTTCTGGAAAGAGGCCTCTAACAATTAAGGATTTGCCATAATCACCATATTTGCCCTCTCAGAAATGAGAGGAGGCCTGTGCTCAGTAGTGGGACATTTATAGGCTGAAACTTTACTTTACTTTACTTTACCATATTTGCCTGCAATTTGGTGATTGCAGTACCAGACACCTTGCACATATATTTTTGGTCTGGTATTCTTCAAGATGGCTACTGTGCCACATATCGGAGGCCATGAGATTATTGTGGCATTTCCCTCAGTAGACTCTTATGACACCCACGAGACGAGACTGGTTGGCAGATTATCATACATACAAACAGTCTTTCTCCCATATAGCAAATAGGCAGAGACCACACACATAGCTAACTTATCGCTTTCACCCCCTTGGTAGGAAAGAGATAGGTGCTATTCTACTCTACCAGACAACTATTGGCATTCTTACATTGGTAAATATAAAATCATTACTAAAATTAGTACCGTTCTAGTTTGTTTTTCAAGAGCCAGCAACTGGTCTATTGCTTCTTGAACTCTTCCATTGGCAGCCCATGATTTACTTAATGGAATTTTTTCATTGCAAGTTTCCTCATAATCCACCTAAAAATTGATTAATGGATTAATAAAAAAAAATCATAGCATTTCAAGAATGCCATAGAGTACAGAATCTTTAAATCTAAACTTGAAAATTTAAAGAAAAATTATTGTCCATGTTTTGCACAATTGTTGGGTTCGCCTGAAATTTGAACCCTAATGCTGGGGCCCAGAGACAGACAAGCTGGCTGCTAAGCTGCAGGATTATCAAAATATAATACAGATTGGAAATACACTGACATTATTTGTATTTCCACTTTTTTTGAGAACATATTTGACCCCTAGAAAAAGGGTAATCACTTCAAAACTTTCTATAAATACAATATAATATTTACACTCATTGAAATGAATCTGAATTGGATAGAATCTAGATCTGTGTTTAAAAAAGTCTATCTGGGGTTATTGCTCTTTTTCGCCAACATAAAGTATATAATCCAAACTAAATAAAACAAAAGAGTATATCCATAATTTTATAACTTTGAAACTATCTGATATAATGTGCTTTGGGTCTATGTGTGTGAAAATGACTAAATATATTGTGACGAAATTCATAGCCATTCATAGTCAGCAGCCAAATTCATAGTATAGACAATAGTGAAATGACCACCTCATTTACTTCATCAAATTGCAAAAGATTCTTGTGTTAAAAAAACTCTAAGAAGTCAAGAAAGTTAGAAGCACATCATATCTTAAATAATAAATCTATATTATATATAAGTGATTTAACACTCACTCATCACACAAACTAAGGACGGATTCTATGAACATTTACTCCTAAATATGTCAATGGCCTTATTTTGTTGTTCTATACACAGACTTTAACATAATAATAACTTCTGCACTGAGCCGGGACAGGTTAGCTAGTATAAGTATGTATCAATAAAATTATATTCTTATACAGATACTATGCAAAACACTTTGTTGAACTCAAGAAATAAAATCAACATATTTGTAACCAGCAAATCATTGGTTTAAATGTTTTGTAGCTATATATCAAGAGTGTGCAAAACATCAATAATAATAAATTTCAGAACAATTCCGAAGCATATCCATGTTCAGCATTTCATTATAAATCGTTTCACATTAAATAAATATTATAAAACTTTTATTAGCAACAAACTTAGAAATCGGATTGAAAATAAGCTGACTGAATACACACAAATGGCGTACACAGGTAAAAAGCATCAAAGTACTACATAGAAGGCCGACAATTTCCTGAGCTTCTCTATATTATATTTACTAGATGTACTTACTTCCATTTTAACAATTTTCCCAGTATTCGTAGACATTTTGTAATTGTCAACTGCAACAGAACGATGGAAATAATTAATTTTGAAAGCCTTTGTTATTTGATAAAATTTTAACTGTCATGCCCTACTGTAAAACTACATACCAAATGTTTTTGAAAATTAAAATGACTGCAAAGCGATAGTTTAAGAGTATAATATAAAGTTGATTTCAAATGTATAGTAAATTGGTAAATGCAAGCTCATTCAATTGACAGTGACAGACAGACATAGACATAGAGTATGTTTAATATTTTTATATATTGTGTGAGAGAGGAGCAGGAGCAGGATGACATTTTCAAAAAAAATGTCATCATTATCATCATCGTTTCAGCCTATATTAGTCCACTGTTGAACATAAGCCTCCTCCATAGATTTCCACAAAACACGGATCTGCGCCACCTGCATTCATAGATCAAAAACTGCAAAACTGTGCAGGTGGTCATTCCATCTAGTGAGGGGGTCGCCCTATCGTTACCGGTTCTACGAGCTATATAGCCAGCCTATTGCCACTTCAGCTTGCTAATCCTTAGAGCTGCTAATGCTGTTACTTTAGTTCTGCTGCGGATCTGAGCTTCATCATGCAGGCTGCAGTGAAATACCACATCTCGGTTCCGTAAATTTTTACCCTTTTTTTTGAAAATGGCCTTATAGTTTTTACACAAAATGTACGGTCGGTTAATTTAAAAAATGTAATTGTTAAACTAAAGGAACTATTCTATTAATTTATCTAACACATTTATATATACATACAGTCACGCCTTTTTCCTTTATAAGGGGTAGGCAGAGGTCACGCAAGTACTTGACATTTAACCCCCGTGGGAAACGCGACTTGACGAGTGGCGAACCACGTCGCCGCCATTTTAGTACGACTTAAAAAAATCTTACTCCCATTGCGTTCCTTCGAGCAGTACAGTGACAGCATTGCATAATAAGTTGTTGATCTGCACCAATAAAGGCTGTCTATACAAAACCTTAGTCGCATAATACGACATCTCGGTAAGAAAAAACATAGGTGTATTCTACTCTGCCGGACACCTGTCGGGTCGGAGTAAATCTCGAATAAACATTCTGTAAGCCCAAAACAAAAATTCGGGGTCTTAACCGGTAATGAATTCGAGTTAATTATTGAAAATTGTACTGTCTCGGATCTTAAAATGATTGTATTTTTATATACACATTGTTAAAACCCACAATGCCTTTGAAAAAAAGGGTATAATTGATATATGGGAAAGCATAAGTCATCTTTGTAAGAAAGTGACATAAATATATAGTAAAGCATATATGCGTGCGGGGTGTCAATTGCCTTGTAGTATAAACATACATACATACATACAGTCACGCCTCTTTCCCATAGGGGTAGGCAAAGACCACATCTATCCACTTGCTACGATCCTGACACACATCTTTAGCTTCTTCTACTTTCATTAGCGTTTTCACACACGCTCGTCGGTTGCGGGTACTTTTAACGTGACCTTTCCTCAAAAGTTCACCGATCTGATTGTGATCCGTACGGCTAGGTCGACCCTTACCGGCTTCACACTTGCCTCATAAATCTGTTTCGTCAGTCTCCTTTCCTTCATCCTCTCTACGTGTCCAAACCGTCTAAGCATGCCTTTCTCTATCTTTTTCACTACATCTTCTACCACACCGCAACGTTCCCTTATCACGCAGTTTCTCACTTTGTCAATCAGAGTTACTCCAGCTATACTTCTCAAACTTCTAATTTCCACAGCGTTAATCCTACTTTCATGCTTCTTCTGCCATACCCAGCATTCACTACCATACATAAGTGTGGGGACCAGAACTCCCCTATGTACAGCCAGACGTGCCTTTTTAGATACGTTCTGGCTACACATAAAGTTATGCAGAGCCCCATTCACTTGATTTCCTGCTAATACTCTTCTCTCAATATCACAGTCACACTTTCCGTCTCTCCCCAGAACCTAACCTAGAACTTAGAACCCAGGTACACAAACTCTTTCACTTGTTCCACTCTTTCTCCTTCAATCAGAACTTTGCAATCCGACATACTTTCTTCTCTTTCAAAAACCATTACTTTCGTCTTATCTTCATTAATTTTCATTCCTTTGCTTTGTAGAGCACCATGCATAATATTAACCATCGCCTGCAACTCCTCCTCCGATGATGCTAATATAACATGATCATCGGCGTATAGGAGGCATTTGACGGTCAAATCATTCAATCTTAATCCAAACACACTCTCTTTCAAATCTTTTTAACAATTGTCTATGAATAGGTTAAACAGCCACGGCGAAGCCACACATCCCTGTCTAACATCTTTTTCGATGTTAAACCAGTCTGTGTAAGCCCCGTTTACCCTGACACAAACACTGGAATCCACAAAGAGTGATTTCAGTGCTCGTATCAAGCTGCCGTTCACCCCATACATATGCAATGACGACCACAATTCAGTCCTCACTACCCTATCAGTATATAGTATAAAAACAGGTGTTATCTCTTACCATAGATCAACTACGAACTAAATGGCTCCTTTCTAAAAGGATAAATTTGTTTAATTAAGGCTTCACTGCCAATAAAATAATAACTTAGTTGAATTAAACTTTTTCATCTTGTTAATTAATTTTGTAAAATATAATATCACAAACTTAATGAAATATAATCTTCACAAAAATTACAACGTTTTCTCAAGTTTTTGAAATTAAGTTATTTATTTTTAATAAAAATAAAATTTTAAAAAACAATAAAATAATAAAGTCTTGAAGATTTTTTTTTGCTCCTGTGCTCCTGGCTGTGAGACACATACCTATGCCGTTAGAAAATCGTACATGTAGAAGATAAAAGTTATTATGACTGTAATGTAATTTTTCATCACAATCTGTTGAAAACTGGAAATGGCGTAGTGAACTGTCGATTTGTTTTTACATTTTGTATTATTAATTATTTTACATATTAGACGCAAATCCCATCAGATTTAAGAGTTTTATGTAGTGATTTAAGAATATAGTTTAATTTTAAGCCTTTAATGTGTTTTCTTTTATAAAGACGCACGTAGCCTCATTTTGACTTGCTTTGTTCCATATTTTATGAACTGGAATAAAATTTGTAGTCGTGGTTAACATCTTCAATCCGTATAATGAGCTTAACGAGAAATTTTGAAAGTAACGAGATGAATACTTATAGAGAATCACGTAGTCGTTCCGTTCAAGGTCTGGCAAGTGTTATATCTAGTCCTTTAATGAAAATACCATTGCCTCCTCGCTTGTGGATAACAGGTAAGCAAAAGTATTAATGTTGTAATAATCTCGAAAATAAATTACTTTGCAATACAACCAGTAATGCCCAACAGGTAATACGGAATTTAACATTTAAGTAACTTTAAAGATTATAATTATGTTTTTCTATAGATGTGGAAGACGAATCATCCGATGAACACAGTGCTAGCATTAGGGATGAAGGGGTAGTTATGGCAGAGAGGACAAGAGTTAGGTCCCGTTTTCGTCACCATAAACAGCGTTCCACTCATAATGTGCCCATTGGTATATTTTGGGATATTGAAAACTGTCAGGTATTCAAGGCTTTCTGTTATCTTAAGTGCTGAACTTATGTAATTCTTTGATAGATTTTTATTTAATTCTTATACTATTCCTTTGAATTAGGTTCCCCGTGGATGTTCTGCAATAGATGTGGTAGCAGCAATCCGAGCCAAGTTTCTTACAGGGAGAAGAGAAGCTGACTTTGTTGTTGTGTGTGATGTGCGAAAGGAAGCTGCAAATCGACTACAAGAACTCAATGATGCTCAAGTAAATATAATTAATTGTTTTTATTTATATAAAGCAGAGTTGTGATCTATTTTAAACATATGAAGCTTCAGATGACTTGTCTGATGGTAATTAATTCATATTAAATATTTTAAATCACTGAATGAAAATTCAAATATAATAACTGCAGAAGCTTAAATTTTTTATATTTAAGAAAATTATAGTTAAAAATTATTTCTGCCTTTAAATCTCTCAACTGACAAAGAGCACTGAACATTCCCTTCCTTGACTCCAGATCACAATATTTGTGCACAGCTCTGGAGGCCATACAAATATTTCTTCCATGCAGGAATTGAACCTGTGCTAAGCTGATGTCCATATGGTATAGACTGAGATAGATATTTACCTTTAGTAGGGAAATCCATTAGTAGGATATTAATACTTCCTATTAGATTACAATATGAATTATTTTGTTTTAAGTACTTTAACTTCTTCAGTTGTTGACATCCCTTTGGCCTAGTAGTCAGAGTGACTGACTCCAATGGGTTCAAATCCCAGCTGGAGCCAATATTTGTGAAAAATAGATTGTTGGTTTTCAAGTCTGGTTGTGTTGTGCATGTGAAATTTATGTATGCAAAACAATACAGGAGCAATTCTAGCGTTTTTAAACATAAAGGAAAAATTAGAGATTAGGCCTATAATTACATGATTGGTGGCCTTCAAACAGAAACATTGGTGATTGCACACCACTGCTAAATGACAGAATAACAAATAGTGGTAAAGTCCAGACAACTTTTAAGCATTATATTTGTAAAAAATTTTCAAACAGGTAAGCCTAATCCATGTATGTGGGACTCAAAAGAATGCAGCTGATGAAAAATTACGGCAATGCATGAGACGATTTGGTGAGCTTCATACAGCTCCCGCTGCATTGCTTCTTATATCAGGAGACATCAACTTTGCTGCAGACTTGTCTGATTTCCGTCATAGGTACAATCAAAATGTTTTATTAAATTTCAGTCATTACCCTTAACCATTTGATTAACAAATGTTTCATTTATTTTAAATCAGGAAAAATATGGATGTGATATTGGTGCACAAACAGAACACATCTTCCGCATTAATTGCGTGCGCTTCCTCTCATTATTGTTACAACGAACTTACCGCACATCTGCCGAGAAATCCGAAGGTACACCTATAAATTGTGTTAATACTAGCAAGTTTCACATCAACTTCCAATTAACAAAGCAGAATAGTTTAACTTTTAATTTTTTTTTATTGTTTTTGTCGTAACTAATCTAACCTAATTGATAACTTATTGAACTGGATGTATCTGTATCTCATTACATCTAGTTCTAACTGATCTATTAATCACTGTTTGGACGTATTTTTTAAAATCATTGTCATCACATATCTGTTATAGAAATGTTATCCATAAAATAAGAGATTGTAATATACAACAGTTAAAAAGAACATTAATCTCTTAAGATTGGGTTAAATAAAATGTGTTTTTTCTCTTGTGGTATGATGAAGGAATAAGACAGTCTATGACACCATCTCATTTTTATAGATGTCTTCAAGTTGACTGAAAGAAAACCTAAGAATATCTCATGGCCTTGTAGAATATCAATGGCAAGCACTCCAGACCTAAAATACAAAGACCATACCATTTTAGTATATTGTACCTGCTTACTGATATATATTTATGACAGTGACAATTATATTTTCTAGTTAACAAGACTAAGAAATATAGGCTGCAAATATCTTAGCAAATTAACTTTCACTACTGTGCAAATTTTTGCTTCTATTACCCATGTTGTATGATTTAGGTCAGTCAAACAGAGGAAGAAGAAGAACCATCATGTGAAATGGAGGTGACAAATCTGCCCATGGATCAACCACCGGAAAGGGTATCTCGGCGTTTACGACGGCTGGCAGATAATTGTGGAGGGAAAGTGCTTCGGGTGACTGCTCCTACTGCAATGTTGAGGTTCCCTACACCGGATCATGCCTCAAGGTAAGATCTTTACCTGTCACTTCCATGTGCATATATACTATACAACATTATTCATAACTGGTATAACATCCCAGATCCTACCCATGCTACTTTGATCTGATAAACACAATGGTGAAGCTTTTATGATAAAATTGAACACTAAAAATGTCCATACAAAATTTAAAATTATTAAACTCAGAAAGTTGTTGCCCCAAACCAGCCACATTTAATTTTTTTCTCCAATTAATTTATGTTACCCTACTATGGCGTCATACTAAAAGATTTCCTTAACATACATACATACATAAGATCACAACTGTATCCCATAAGGGGTAGTCAGAGACTGGGCACTCACTGCAAAAACAGATGACTGCCACAATCCATGTTTCACCAAAACAATATAATGCACTTGGTGTGATAGGTGGTGAGCCCATCGCCACCATGCACTGTTGGGTGCACAGTGCAGTTTAATTCCTTACGCCTTTTACGAGATCCATTAGATGAGATGGAGTGGTAGTATTCTTTTAACGAGCCGCCACCACTCGGCTCGCTCAGCTTCCTTAAGCTTCATTTTATCCTAGTAATTGCGAGTTCTTTCTATGGCAGCTCAATGGAAAAACGCCCCATTAAATTTATGAGTTCATTGCTTTGATCAGCTGTGTAACATTTTTTTTATTTCTCAGACATGCAGGTTTCCTCACGATGTTTTCCTTCACCGACGAGCACGTGGTAAATCAGCACTTAAATTTGCAATGAACAAATTTAGTGGTGCCGGCACCGCGAATCGAACCCCGGTCACTCGCGTACTATGAAATTTAAAGCGAGCGCCTAGCCCCTGAGCTACCACGGCTCTTCGATGACCCCGGTATATACTAATATATATACACTAATATTATAAATGCGAAAGTAACTCCCTCTGTCCCTTTGTTCTGTTACCTTTTCAAGGTTCAACCGCTGAACCTGAAATATTTTAGGTTAGTAATAGTTCTTTTTTTTTTCTTTATATATCTTTTGTAGACCTTAATTATCGTGCTGTAGTTAAACAAGTCTGCGAATAAACAAGTTTCTTTCTTTCTTTCTTCTTTCTGAACCGAACTGACGAAAATTGCTATATATCCTGGAGACGGACATACTTTGTACTCTAGAAAATCAAATTTACTTACCTTATCTTGTATATATATATAAATACTACTTACCTATCTACATACTTTAAGCTTATATTAAGATATGTATGTTTGTAAATAAAATTATTATAGAAGCTACAACATAAACATGTTTCCTGCCAGGCTTGAACTTTAAACAAGTCAAGTGAAAGTTGTTTGTTGCATAATGTTGTATGCTAACCATGTCACAGTTTCTATTTCTAAGACTGCAGATATTAGTCTCATAATGGGTGTAAGAAAATAGTAGTGATCACTTATCTGATGTATGATAATATTATTATTAACAATAATAACTGTCTGTATAATTAGTTATAAATGTGTCACATTGACATTTTCTTGCAATTAGGATATTAAAAAAGTTTTATTACTTTCGATAGTTTTTAATGAGAACATTTTTCTAAATTACAATTTATATGGTTACAACAGTATTCCATAATGAGTTTATGAAATAAGTTGCTTGAAAACATTTGTCGAATAATTAAATAACCTACATTTTTTGCATTGACATCGTTTTGAAAAAGGAACAACATATATGATACCATTAAAATAATGACATAGTCATAATAACATGTGCCGTGTGGTAACGGCTTAAAAGAATCTACCACTCCATCTCATCCCGTGGGTGTCGTGAAAGTCGACAGAGGGAAAATTAAAATCACAAGATGGGCAGCAGCATCTTCCTGGAACATCTGAATAAATAAACTGCGGTTGCCAACCCGCCTGCCAAGCGTGGCAACTACGGCAAAATTCCCTTCGAAATGAGAGCTACACACTTTTGTAGTAATCTATGGGGGAGGCCTATGTTCAGCAGTGGACTAGTGATAGGTTGAAATGATGATGATGATGATGAATAACATGTGTATATAAGTACTGACACAATGAAGTTGCTGTAACAAGTAAATGGATTCATTGACAGTGTTAGGTAGCAGTATGACCTCCTGTTTCCTATGAAGAGTAGCGAGACCCGGCGACCCAATTACTGGCACGTTTGTGAACTATACAAAACGATGGACCACTTACCATCATTCTTAAGGTGACCATAAGTACCGCTTTGAACGGGACAGTCCCGCTTTTAAGCTGTGTGTCCCGCTGTTCCCAAAATACCTTAAAATGACCCACTTTGACAAAACAAACGCGTAAATTCAACTAGTCAAGCGAACAGTTTAATTTACTTTTAAAAAGATATATTAAACAAAATTTGCTCATTCGAAAAATATTAAAATTCAGTCCACCAGATTACACTTACAAGATTAGTTCTTATTTTCATTGTTGATCTTTAAACATCTTATAACTATATTATAAGCATCCGTTCTATTTTTAAATCAATAATAATTTAACACACTTAAATTACTCTCGCTCTGTTATAAAAATTAATGGTCACACTATTTATACTATAATAGACAGTAGACGTTAATAAATTTTAGTAACAAAAATAAAATAAATTGAATATTTCTTATTAAAATGCGAAATTGCTAAGTTTTCTTAAACTTGGGAAAAAGTTACGTGCACAGTAAGTCATCAGAGGCGACTATTGAAAGATGTCTAGAGAATAAGGCCGACCGTAGACAAGTAGACATACAGGTTTGCCTCGATCCGTCAGGCGTGTGTTCTTCTGATCTTGTCACTAATGGGTAATAAGAAACAATAGCGACAATTTGATTAATGACCAAATTACATTAAAACAATATTTTTTACCATATAACACTATTTTTACCACATAACAATATTTTTACCACATAACACTATTTTCAGGCACGCCCACAAAAGAATAAAACAAATATTTGAAATGGGATTGAGTGAGCGACATCAATAAAATAAATATTCTCTACAGTAAATTTAAAAAGATGACTTACCATTAACTTATAAAAAATATTGATAAATTCCTATAATTCCTACTTTTCACTATATTGAAAAAATGTCTTAACTTTTTTTAAGATTACGACTAGCACAGACAGTGTCTATTATGTTACTTACTCTTTAAAAATCCAAGAATGTTTTTACGTATACCCGCAAACTATTTATTTTCGAATTCTTTTGCCTGTTATAATTTAAAACGATCATTGCATCGCCAGGCACAAGCAGAAACATAACTCTTAATTATATTTTATAATAGTGTTAAATTTCATAGCTTTAATTATTCATAATTTAGTTTCTAATGAATTTATTATAATTAGGAGTGATAAATTAGTGAAAAATGATGCTTTCAGGGTAAGATATTTAACATTTTTTTCACAAGTTTTGAATACGTACCGTTATGATACCGTTGCATTAATGGTAACAATATTTTTATAATTTATTTTATTGTTTAGTGTAATTTTATAATCATTTTTAACATTACTGAGGTGTTTAAAAGTTCCATATGTTTAATTATTGTCAATGTGTTAATCAGAACGTGATGTGTTGCGCAGTTCGATTTGTTATAATTAGTAGTTAGTATTAACCCAATAACAATGATGATCGATCATAAAGTTCAGTGCAGGACATTGGCCCCTGCGATAAAACTTCATCGATGTAAACCGGGCTTTAGATGTGAAATGTTAGTCGGGAGTCGCTACTTGGCAGGCAGAATGGTGCAGTGCCGGCAATGTCCAGCTGATTTTTTAAATGGATAAAGTGACGAGTCAAGCAAAACGTGAAATGGTGCAACGTCTGCCATGCAACATAGCAAATGCTGTGTCACCTAGAACATTTCTGCGTGGCACCACATTGCGCCCGTCACCTCGTATGCCTTCTTAAATCTCGTGTGCCCAGTCATTACGCTAGTTCTCAGTACCCTTTAGACCGAAGCACAATAATGTTTGCACACTACTGCTTCATGGCAGAATAACTGGCCCTGGGGTGGTACCTACCTAGAGGGATTTCTACCGCCACTATTTGCATTTATTAATAAAAACTAACAGCTTTACAGCCTAATGGTGGCGGAAGGGTTAATCTACCACCACAACTCGTCCTGTGAGTGTTGTAAAAGTATACTGCGAGAAATGCCAGACGAGTATGACAAGTCCTCTCAACTTTGGAGAGGCCGATGTCCAGCAGTGGATTTCTCCTGCCAAACTTAATAAATAACGCAAAACCTCTTCAACGAGTTTTACTGAGATGTACTAATTAGTTTTTTATTATACATATTTGTTTTGAATAAATGACGATTAAAAATTGTTCGAAATAGTCTGCTGTTTCAGATTAAAACTAAAACAATAAAAAAAACTGACTACATTATTTTAGAATAAATAGAAAACTGTAGTTTTTTAAAAGGACAAACTTTTTGCGTCTTATGACAATAAGCATCTGTGATAAAGATATGTATTTATTTAATTAGATATATAATATTTAATAGATTATAGTTGTATATATAGGATAGTCCAGTATTTGTCTTTATTGTTCCGCGTTATTTCAAGTGTATCGCAGACTTTGAAATTTGTCCCACAAGTCATTTCATTGGCGAATATCATTTTTGGTCGCAGCGATGTAATGACATCATAATGACTGCGTGTACGTGTTTATAATAATTATGCTTTCGAAAGAGCGCGTCTGCAATTATTTAATATTACCAATAACAACATTTACAAATTCAAGCCTTTATATTTGTCTACCACATAAAACGTACTCAGAGAACTACAGATGAGACGCAATGAAAGGAATATTATTAAGTATGAATTCCCTTACTGTGCCTCAACAATAATTCTTGTAAACTAATACTTATGATATATATGTATGTTTGGTGAGCGTGGCCGAGTTGTCAGAGTACATGACGTCTACGTCCGGGTTAATATCACAGCTGGATCCAACATTTTTTTCTTTTTCGGTTCTAGTAGTATGTGATCACTGACGCTGCACCCTAATCCTTCCTCCAATCTTATCGCAAAAGCGTTACATGAGCCTTCGTGTTTGCGCGTTCACTGGTGAAAAAATTCAATATTACCCACTAACAGCAAAGTTCATTAACGATTGCACCGTTATTTATTTTTGTACTTTCAATGCACACATATTTAGTATAACTATGTAGGAGTTTCAAATCGTTAGCCATGAAATGCGTCAGTATCACTGGAGCGAAACACAAGATATTTTATACCAAGCCGGTTTTTCTCATAGTGTTCCAGTACATAATACAATACTTACTCGTATATCTGTATATATGTTATATATTTAAACATATACACAGTTGTCTTTAAACATCCTTGTTTTTCCTATAAAACTAAAGATAATAACACTTAAAAAAATGTTTATTTGACTCAATACAGTACACTACAGTAACGAGGGTAACACAATCAACGGTTTACATTAAAATACTTGTATATAGGAAAGAGCACAATGTATGTCCCCTAAGTTACAAGCTTGGCAGGTCGCCTTGAGAGGTCTAGTTGAAATAAAAAGAAATACTAGCTGGGTAATTTTTTTAAAAGAGAAAGTGACGAGACGATCAAACCGTTCATCTGGAGGTAAGTTCAAGGTCTGCCCTCAACAAATGCTGTGTGACCCAGAACAATTCTGTTTGGCACCGAACAGCGGCCTTTAACCCTGAGACATCAGTTTATAAGTCTCATATGCCCCGTAATTACACTAGATATCAGTGCCCTTTAGACCGATATACAGTAAGTTATGTTTGCCCTGCGATGATACCTACCTAGACGGATTCCGGCATAAGGTTCCTACCGCCGTGTAATTATTGTATTTATATTTAACTAGCTGATGCCCGCAATAGAGAGAGAGAGTTACTTTCGCATTTATAATATTATTATGGATTATTGTTGAAATATTTAAATTACACAAAATAAAAACAAGATAGAGTAATACTCGTATCTACACTGTACGTAGTAGGTTGATAAACTGTTTTATAAGTGTAATGCATTTAATATTGAAAAGATTGACCAAAAATTCCAAATAGTAATTTTACTGCAGTGCCGCGTAAACAAAACAACGAATCCATTGATATTTAAATGCAGTGATCGCAGAATAATCTTTACGTTGTGTATTTGTTGGATGTTTATTTGTTAAGTATACTCGACCACAGATTAAGATAGCTCGATATCAGGCTTTGTTACACGCCGCAATTTCCTTACCCGACTTCTATAATTATTTGCTCCAAACATAATTATGCTAATTTAAGTGTTTCAATATTTTCTCATGGATCCCATAATCAGAACTTTACGAAATTTGTATGGGATAACCTTTATTAAAGCCCCTTTATATTGTTAGAAATAATACTATTCTTCTGACTAAATCACCTTTATTTCACTTTTTCTTTATAATTATTATATACTGTTCTATCACAATCACAGCTTTAAATCACTTTTTACACTTTAAACGTTTCTTACAGCTATTAATAATGTCTCCTGATCACTACGTGCCATATAAGCGAATGCCGCTCTCACGTCGTTACAACCGTTTTTATAGCTCTCTTTAAAAAACCTCTAAAAGTCAAATCAGAAACTATGACAGCATATCGTTACCGGAATATCGACGGTACAAGAGGGTACCTTCCTTTTTCAAATATTATATTTAATTCCAAATGTTTATCTATGTTAATTATATATTCCAAATATTCGATTAATTCTTAAATACATTTAATATGCATTAAGTATACTAAAATGGATTCGTTACACATTTAATATTCACTAGTCCAATAAAATTGATAATTGCTTACAGTCGGCCTTTCCTGAAGTTTTCACGTCTCGTGAAATAAATGTAAAAAAAAGTTGCAATAGCATTAGAGATCTTTGATAAGCTCATATCTAATATAAAAGTATAATTGTATAGAATCGGCCTTTCCTGATGTTTTAAAGTCTCGTGAAAAGATATATAATAAAATATGTATGTATATATTCAATAAAATATCAAAACAATAACATTTTTAAAATAACCGTTACATGAAACCCTTACAGCAATATTTAAGAAAAAATATTGTCAAGTTATGAAAATAGAGATAAAACAATCAAAATGAAACAAATATTAAGTACTTGAATCAGAGTACTAATAAAAGTAAAGCTACATGGGAAATTATAAAACAAAATAAGTCACAAAGAAATAATATAAAAGAAACAATAGAAAGTATAATAAAAGGCAATGCAATGGTTAATGAACCTCTTGACATCGCTAAAACAATTCATGACCATTTTATAAAACTACAAATGACATATCCTATAAACCAATAACAGAACTAAATTTGACTAGCATTTTTATGACCCCAGTGAATATTTATGAAATTAAAAGTATTGTGAAAGGATTTAAGAATACAAAAGATTTAAGAACAAAAGTTCTGGCCACGACAGCATACCCATGTCATTAATTAAATCAAGTATTTTTTTCAGATGATCTGAAAAAGGCGAAAATAAAACCTATACGTAAGAAAGGCCCCGAATATGATATTAACAATTATAGACCTATTGCAGTATTACCTATATTTTCTAAAATTTGCGAAAAATATATTCTAAATTTCTATCTACTATCATTTTTAAATAGTTACAATATATTAAACAAAAACCAGTATGGCTTTCAGAAAGCGAAGAACAACATTAGCCATTTTAAAAATACCAAAACAAATATGGACAGATATTGACAATAAAAAAATATCAATTGGACTATTTTTAGACCTGTCAAAAGCATTTGACTTCGTTATACACAACATTTTTCTTAAGCAACTTTAAAATGTTGGAATTCGTGGAAATGCCTTAAAACTTATTGAGACTTAACTACAAATTTAACAGTAAATAGTGTAATTATACTATAATAAAATAGCACTGTTTTTAGTCTCATCACATCACTTTTCCTCTCATCAAAATAATTTAAGAATACTGAAGCCCCATTCATGTCTCCAGTATTCACCTGCATGAGACGCCCTTCATGTTCTCACCAGGCAAATTATTTTATAACATATTTAAGAATACTGAAGCCCCATTCATGTCTCCGGTATTCACCTGCATGAGACCCCCTTCATGTTCTCATCAGGCAACTTAATTCATCACATACCTAGTTAAAAAAAATAAAAAATAAGAATACTGAAGCCCCATTCATGTCTCCAGTATTCACCTGCATGAACTGTAAGCAATTATCAATTTTATTGGACTAGTGAATATTAAATGTGTAACGAATCCATTTTAGTATACTTAATGCATATTAAATGTATTTAAGAATTAATCGAATATTTGGAATATATAATTAACATAGATAAACATTTGGAATTAAATATAATATTTGAAAAAGGAAGGTACCCTCTTGTACCGTCGATATTCCGGTAATGATATGCTGTCATAGTTTCTGATTTGACTTTTAGAGGTTTTTTAAAGAGAGCTATAAAAACGGTTGTAACGACGTGAGAGCGGCATTCGCTTATATGGCACGTAGTGATCAGGAGACATTATTAATAGCTGTAAGAAACGTTTAAAGTGTAAAAAGTGATTTAAAGCTGTGATTGTGATAGAACAGTATATAATAATTATAAAGAAAAAGTGAAATAAAGGTGATTTAGTCAGAAGAATAGTATTATTTCTAACAAATCAGAAGTGGGATAATTGTCGAGATACGATAACTCGATATAAGGATCTAACGCTCTGAAAAAGTAATAAAAACATGGGACGAAACCGATACTCTCGTAAGCGTGAGAGTGTAAGACATCAATAGTTCTTCATCTATATAATCTAGTAGTAAGGACGAGCGACGGTCAAGATCAAGGCATCTAGCCGCGGCAGCCTTCAACAGGAACGCACGCGACGGGAGGCACAGGAGCACCAGGAGTGAGCAGCGTATCTAGACAAGCGCGACGCGAGCGCAGCTCATCTAGACACATGGAAAAGGTGTCCCTCCAAGGAAATACATACTCTGAGATCCAGAGGCCCAGAGCAGCCTGTATCTTCACCTGGAGGTGAACGTTTTTTTCGTTTCACAACAACTCTGGAACTGGACAAATCTGGAATTATAAGGCGACGAAGCTATGAATCTGACGATCATAGTTGTGAGTTCTGAAAATTAATGTAGTCTTTTATTATATACTGTTCTATCACAATCACAGCTTTAAATCACTTTTTACACTTTAAACGTTTCTTACAGCTATTAATAATGTCTCCTGATCACTACGTGCCATATAAGCGAATGCCGCTCTCACGTCGTTACAACCGTTTTTATAGCTCTCTTTAAAAAACCTCTAAAAGTCAAATCAGAAACTATGACAGCATATCGTTACCGGAATATCGACGGTACAAGAGGGTACCTTCCTTTTTCAAATATTATATTTAATTCCAAATGTTTATCTATGTTAATTATATATTCCAAATATTCGATTAATTCTTAAATACATTTAATATGCATTAAGTATACTAAAATGGATTCGTTACACATTTAATATTCACTAGTCCAATAAAATTGATAATTGCTTACAATATTAACAAATCATTAAAATCGAAAAACAAAGAAGTTTGCTGTAACTATGTATTAAGAACCACTATCTTTTTTGGAAGTCGATTAAAAATAGCCTCTCTTTTTCAATTACACTGTATTTTTATGTATAGCTTAGCTATTGCGCGCTCTCTTCGCTGGGTGTATCCATTTCCGTCCGTTCGTGCCAAATTTCCAGGCAATAGGTCTTGTTGTTTTAGAGATATCGTGACGAGTCAGGGGTAAATAGCATCTCTTGATATTTCTGAACCGACATGATTCTTTTGCCATACTTAGTGCGACACCGTAAGAAATTGGTACAGATCTGATGATGCACTTGGGAGGTAGTGCACGGAGTCTTTATTTAATTAAATAATTATCAATTATCTATACATTCTTTTGGTGGTTATTGACCACGATACTATTCTTTTACTACCAGGATGGGACATCTGCGGAATTTTTTTGAGGCAAAGCTGTGCAGTCATTTCGGGCTGTGTGTACAGAAATTCGGAACTATTACCATACTTTTTTTTCGTCTGGGCATCTAACCCGCTACTCTTCTTATTAAAAGTTATTATACCTTTAAAAACAGTTGTTGAAAGAAAAATTTATGTATTTTATTTTGACAGAACATGACATTCAAACATATTTTGACAGAATAAATAATTTGGTATTTAATGGGTTGCCTTGTGCGTATCGTGAATTTACCAGAGATTGTTATGTTACGTGATAATTGACGTATAACGTAGATGATAAGTATTCAATGGAAGAAAATTATCTTTAAATTTAGTAAATAAAGTGGTTATGCAACGTCATCAATAAGTATTATTATTCGTATTTCATTTGTGTCCATACGTCACGACGTATGTCGACAGTCAACAAATCAGTCAGTCTCCATCTCATTGTCGAGTATGTATTCAGTATTGGTAATGTCATATGCATCGTGTAGCGGTGTTTTGTTGATGTCGTTTTATCAAAACAATGCTGTATTTAACTGACCTCGTTAATAAAGCGCTTAAAATTATACCGCGCACAAACTCGGGAAACGATTTTAAATAATAATTCCCGGAAAACCTCTAGATTGAAAGCTATTTTTAACAAATGTTGAATTGATGGGCCGGGAAATTAAAGGCGGAGCTAATTACGGACAAGGCTCTATGAGCGTAGGGTTACCACCTTTTACTTGACCAAATAAAGTATATTGGTTGTTATAGGTAGGAAAAAAAGTACATTGTATCAAAATAAATTATTATTTATTTCAATTGGTTATTTTGTTCAAAAACATATTTTTATTGCTTTTAGCAATCTTTAACAAACAATTGTCATTGTTAAACAGATCCACGATACTTTAGATACACTTCAAGTTTAGATAAATAAATATTTTTTTTATCAAATTCACAGACTTGTTTCTTTCGACCTGCCACTACACAAGTATAGAGTACAAGTGACTGAAATAACGTACAATACTTTATTATAAACAACGAGTGGCCATACTAGTTGTGTCATATAGATCCAAATCTAAAGCGTTGTTAATGTTTCAGCAATGTTCCGCGCTACCAGCTACTTGATCGGTGACCGTTATATTAAATTTAGTGAATCAAGTGCCTTTGACGTTCAGTAGTGGCGTCAAGCTATTGGATTGCGTTAATTAGGTTATAATAATATCATGCATATAGTCACGCCTTTTTCCATATAAGGGGTAAGCAGAAGCTACATGTGTAACCCACTCTTTTCCGCTGCGGAAAACGATTCATGACTGGTGGCGAACCACGTCGTCGTCATTTTGGTACTAGTAAAAAATAAATTGATTCTCCGTTGCTGCGTTCCCACGAGCAGTATAGTGACAGCATAGTGTTAATCCGCACGAATAACAGCTGTCCATACAGTACCTAACTTGCCTTTTACGACACCTCGGTAGGAAAGAGGTAGGTGCTATTCTACTCTACCGGACATCTGTCGGCTGAGTAATAATAATAATAAATCTTTATTTTACACAAATTTATTGTTAAAAGTTAATACTAGATTTACGGCCATCGACGGACGGGACATTGGAATAGATAGATAATAAAATAAAGGTATTCCAGATAAATACATACATACATAATATATATACCCATAGGTGTAGGCAGAGACCACATCTTTCCACTTGCTACGATCCTGACACACATCTGTTCAGCTTCCTCTACTTTAATTACTGTTTTCATACAAGCTCATCGGTTGCGGGTACTTTTGACGTGGCCTTTCCTTAAAACGATTTCGATCTGATCGTAATACGTTCGCCTACGTCGACCCTTACCGGCTTGCTCATTCACACTCGCCTCATAAATCTGTTTCGTCAATCTTCTTTCATTCATCCTCTCTACGTGTCCAAACCATCTAAGCATCCCTTTCTCTATCTTTGTCACTACATCTTCTACCACACCGCAACGTTCTCAGCTTATCAGTTTATCACGTTGTTTCTCAGTTTGTCCATCAAACCCACTCCAGCTATTCTTCCCAAACTTTTCATTTCAACAGCATTAATCTTATTACATGATTCTTCTGCCAGACCCAACATTCACTACCGTACATAAGTGTGGGGACCAGTACTCCTCTATGCACAGCCAGTCGTGCCTTTTTAGATACTTTCTGGCTGCACATAAAGTAATGCAGGGCCCCATATAATTTATTTCCCGCCAAAATTGTAATTATGTATTAATAAACAAATCATGTATTCCAGATAAAACTACTAAATATATAAATTAGCTGCATAATATCGTTGAAAACCAATACATAATCGCTATAGAAAAATATTTATTTGTTCAGAATTTAAAGCATAACATTGAAAACCCGTCAAGTTGAATATCACTTGCGTCAATTCCGGTACATACAACACAAAAATTTAACTTTTAGTGCTGATTAATCACGTACTAAGCGTTGAAGGAAAACATTTTTATTTAGACGACATTTGAAGTCTGTCAACTGGTATTTGGAGCAGGGTGGCAGACTTCTCCCTGCACTAAAAACCCTCTTAAAAATGAGAGGCGACCTGTGATCACAAGTGGGATAATTATAGGCTTATATTAATTTACTATTTTCTGAATCGGACGGACAAATCCAATAAAAATATGCCTTTTTCCGAAGATCTATCACTCACACTACAAAAGCAGTTGCACCGCTTATAAATATTTAGACAGGGTTTAACCTAATTGTAGGCTGTATTATATTCATGTATTAGGTTGAAGGTCGTTTGCACATCACAAATCTGCAAGGTCTATTTTCGTTAAAAATATTAATGTCACAGTTAGGTACTCTTGTCACCACTGTATGACGTCAGTAACGTGTAATTTACTATATTCCGCGTTTATTATATTTTATTTGAACTTAGAGCTGTTATGTCTGTTATGTAATTTCGTGCATATTCATTGATATTTTTTTTATTGTATAAAGTGACGAAACGAGCAAAACGTTCACCTGATGGTAAGTACAACGTCCGCCCACAACAAATTCTGTGTCACCAAGAATATTTCTGTGTAACACCACACTGGGCACGTCACCCTGATACATCAGTTCTTAAGTCTCAAATGCCCAGTGATTACGCTAGCTCACAGAGCCCTTCTAACTGAAACACAGTAATGCTTGCACACTAGCACTACTGCCTCACGGCACAATAACTGGCCCTGTGGAGGTACCTATCTAGACGGATTCCTGTTTCACCTTAGTCACGTGTACTGAGTTACAAGCGTTTTATTAGCGTAGTGTCATCTATGTAGCGTAGCGTAAGAAAATCTGCAACCTGTTTCAACCTGTGGATTTCATTAGTCCACCGAGGAAAATGCCTTGAAAATATCATTGCCGTCGACAGGCTATTGCAGAATAATAAATGTACGAAAATAGCCTGGTGACTGGCAGAAGCGTTAAAGACGTAAAGCATCCAGTACTGCAAATAAATCCGCCTGCAAAAGTGTGGTGATTATGGCAAGTCCTCACTTCGTGGCAGCCATCTATATTCAGCAGTGAACTATTAACAGACTGAGGGTGACATATAAATACATCTTTTTTTAATTTTCAAGTTGGTTCAATGAGAAGCCGATTGCTGACGGTATTAAAGCGAATGACGGAAATACGTATTACGGTGACGTGCGCAGTGTGGTGTCACACATAAATATTCTGGGTGACACAGCATTTGTTGTGGGCGGACGTTGCACTTACCATCGGGTGACCGTTTTGCTCGTTTCGATACCTTATACAATAAAAAAAAAAACTTATATATTATACTAGCGGACCCGACAGACGTTATCCTGCCCGAACGTTGGCTTGCCTGCTGTTAACGGATTGAGAAAACAATTTTTCGATATTAGAATTATCGATACTCTATATACCGAGTGACTTTTGTCATTTTCCTAGAACTCTATCGCAGCACCACCTACCGGTCCAATTCTGAATCTAAACCATCCAGGGAACCACACAAACACACGAAAATTTCATCAACATCGGTCCAGACTTTTAGGAGTTCAGTGACATTCACACGCACAGAAGAATTATATGTATATATAAAGATTTGTATTATATATTTTAATTAAAAGAAAAATAAATAAAAGTGAATTAACAAAAGTATTTGCTGTAAACCAACTGCTCAGTAGATAAACAATAATAATTTGATTAATAAATTTAGAATAATAGATAAGTTGACACGAAAATAGTCTGTTACATTTTCGTACCTGCAATCCAGTGGGCACATCTATTTGTGTTAGTTTAGTTGCATCTTGTATGTATGTGGAAAGTAAAAAAAAAATTAAGTGTTTTACAATTCATGCTGTTTTTATGTGCTCTGCTATTATTAAGTACTTAACCTTTACCTACCTTTTTTTGTAAATAATTTTTTCAGCAACGAAAAAAAATGTTTTTTATTTCTTTAAAACGTTGTACTTAAATAGAGCGTGAATTTTTGCCCGAAGAAACCGTGACCGTGAAAAAAAGTGACCCCCTCGAAGAAAAAGTAAAAAAACCGTAACGTAATTTTGTCGCGTGTAATTTCAACTACTACAGATGTATTTAGACGTCCTGTTGTAATAGTTAAACCGGGCTACCTTAAGCTTTTAATTTAGTTTTTGTTAGTAGATCTAAAACGTCGGGAAATGTTAAAATTAAACTCGATAAAATCCGTAAATTTTAGTTTCATTCAATCATAGTCACATAAAAACTTTCACTTATATTGTTAAGTGTCTATTGTGGCATAATATTACATAAAGTAAATGTAAAATTTGTGATCATAAACGTGCTGCTTATATAAAATTAGTGTTAATAATTTTATTAGGGCGCTTAAGCGTATGGAGGGCGAAGATGTGTTCGGGCGAAAGATAAGCACGCGGTACGCTCGCGGCACGTTTCAGGCGACGTATTCCAGCGACGAGGGATACAGCACTGCGCCTGCCCAGCCCTCACACACGCCGCTTCTTTCGTCCGTACAGCAAATGCATCAGGTTAGTCAAAACTTCTTGTCACACATACGCACCGTGAGTCGGCTGTGTAAGCTGAGAATACACTGGATACTATGCTTTAAGTTATTGCATAATTTCAACATCAAAATAGTATGCTTTACCCTGCTAAAGCCGCACGCGCCGCCTCTAACCATTCTATTTATATATCTATCTGTAGTGGCCTCTTATCAATAGCTGCGTTAAGATTTGTTCGCTTGCGTAAGCATCCTTTCTCATTCGTTCGCTTATGTTAGCATCCTTAAACATGTAAAAATCCATAGCTTTTTATTGATTCAGGTTTTGGATTTTATATATTAACAAATGGTTTACAAAATTCAGTTACTTTTTTTACGTGTAGGTACTTACCACTTATAATAAATCTGGAGAGTTTGTATATTTCAACGCCCTAATCTCCAGAAATACGTATCCAATTAAAAAAATATTTTGCATTAGATAGCCAGTTTATTGAGGAAGGTTGCTAGCTACCACGCCGTACCATGCTGTGCAGCGCAAACACGTGGTCGGATCAATTTACGCGGGAGAAACAGCGGGGTACAGCTAGTATATAATACAATAATACAAAACTGCAGTAATCTCAATTCACGCAAGTCACCGTTTAGGCTGCAGAGTTCCGAATTGCTTCAGAATACGCAGAAATATATATAATACCATCACGTGAGCCACCTGCTCGTTTGCCTCCTATTCTATAAAAAAATAAAAAAAATAATGAACACTTAATTATTAAGGAGGTAACGTATTCATTTTCTTATTTATTTAACTGAATGCATAATAACTCAAGAATATTGTGTCAAAATTTCAAGTCAATCGGAGCAAAATTGACGACGTTTTGGGCCGGATTATTATACCTGATAAATTTTGCACACCACTTCTTACTACACTACAATGCAAAACAACTTTTTTTCGAGGCGCTTCCGGAGATTCACTGTTACCCGCTTAATTTTCAATATTTTGAATATTATGAAAATTTAAGAAAATATGTTCAAACGTTGCATTATTATATGTAAATTGATTGAGTAAAAAATCTTAAAAACGTGTTTTTACTGAATTAACCTCACCCCGTTCTTAAATGCCAAAGAATGGTAAGGCAAATTTTACGACCTTTTTTGCGTAAGAACAGAAATTCAGTATATATGAAGATAATTGCGTTAAAATGGAAAGTAAAGTCCCTTTTTGCAAAATTATCTTTCCTATGCAATGTTAACATTACTTACAAAATATACAAAAAGTTATTAGATAATGTGACGAGACCAGCAAAACGTTCGACTGATGGTAATTGCAAGAAATTCTGTGATACACTACACTGCGCCCGTCCCCCTGATGTTTTAGGTCTTCTTTCATCTTCTTAAGTCTCATATGCCGTGATTTCATCATTCTCAGTGATTACACTAGCTCTCTGTGCCCTTCAAACTGAAACATGGTAATATTTGCACACTACTACTTCACGGCAGAATAACTGAACTTTAATCTAGATCAAAAGCAATGTATCGAGAAAAAAACTTGCACTGATAGGCAAGTATATAAATTTCTTCAAACGATTTATAAAAGTTTCAATTACCGTATGTTTTTAAACAGTTTTTATAATAATACTATAATATAAATATAATACATATATGTTGAAAACTATAATTTAGTCGAATTTCGTGTAATTGTTTTAATTAAGTGCGTCTTAATAATGTAAGGAAGAGTGTCAAGTGGTAAAGATGTATGTTCCGAAGTTTCGTCTAAATGGTCCGCAGGTCATGTTAAAGTGGAGTTAGGATTAGGACATTAGTGGCATTAGGATTTCTCCGCTATCGTGGGCCATAAACATCTGTTCAGTCATCTCACAAACATCGGGAACAAATAATCTTAGACAAACAATAGAACAGTGTTTCCCAAACGTTGTTCTGCAATGGCCCGGTAATTTTCACACCGCTCCTTCGTGACCCACTTAATACTTTTAAACCCAAGCTGGTTCCATTAGGTAAAATAATACACATTTATTAATAGTAAAAATGTTTTATTAATAATACATATTTTGGTATAGCTTGTTTAGTCACTAAATTTAAGTGCGAAGTATGGAGCTGCTGCTTATTTTTTACCAAAGGATCAAAGTTCGCGGAAAATGACGAAAGTTTTATCCTAAGTTCTGGTTCCACTTCAAGTCGGTTTCTGTATTTATTTTTAAGGTAAACTAGTGTTGAAATCCCAGCTTCACATTTATAAGTTGTGACGAAAGGCATTAAAAAAGTTATTGCTTGGTGAGCTAATTTTGTGTATTCTTAACGACAAGATAACCAAAAACTATCAATGATCTTGTATCGAATATATCCTTGAGTGCTGTGTCAGTTGACAGTTCAATTAACAAGTCGTCATTTGAATCTGGTAAATTAGTTGCGGAATCTAACTTGAATGTAAATGCGTTTCTTATCTCGGAATGTTGCGACCCGGTATTTTATTTTGATGGTCCGGTACCGGGTCGCGACCCGGCTAATGGGAAACTCTGTTATAGAACATAGAAATATTGGTCCTGTGCGGGAATCTAAACTGGCACCGGGGATCAAACCCAGGTTACTTGCTTACTATGAAATTAAAGGCGAGCACCAGGCCCCTAAACTACCACGAAAAAATGCATGCACAATCGCAAACTGCAAAATTTGTATATTTCGGCAGATTTGTATGTAGAAATTTAAGGTTGTTAAAAGCTATCGAATTAATGCGTTTAGTTTGTTATTTGTCGGTTAGTTGTCGATCAGGTATAATAATCCGGCCCAGAGTAACGACTGCTCAAATACGTCGTCAATTTTGCTCCGATCGACTTGAAATTTTGACACAATATTCTTGAGTTCTTGATTTAGTTAAAAATATATTAATCCCCCCCCCCCCCCCCCCTCTCTTAATAATTAAGTCTTCATTATTTCCGCGTAAGAGCTTCATTATTTCTGAAGCAATCCGGAACACTACAACATAAAAGGTGACTTGCGTGATTTGAAGAGATGGCTGCAATTTTGTATTATTTTATTACAGCTGTACCCAGCTTTTTCTCCCGCGTAAACTGAATTTTATAAACCATTTGTTAATATATTTAATAAGAGAAATATTAACTGCCATGAACTTAACTAATAATAACAATAATGCAAATTAAGGCCGCTATTAGAGTACGTCCATCCGCGTAGCCCCGCATAGGTTTTACCCAGGAAACCTAAATATTTCCTACATAAAATGTAGTTTTGGTTACTTTCCCAGAAGTCCTCTACCTGCCAATGAAACTCCCAAAAAGATATCGCCGTTTCTGAGATTAGCCCGGACAAACAAATGGACACATGTACAGACAAAATTTTGAAAACCTTTCCTCCGCAAATTACCGTTTGGGATAAAGAGAAACTTATTGAGAAATCACAAACAAACACTTCAATTTTATTTATTTGTTAACATTATTCTGTATTATTGGAAAATGTATAGATTTCAGCCATTAATCAGTGTTCAATTGCTCGACATGTCCTCAGGTCGGTATCACTGCAGAGACTGCCGCAAGGTGCGTCGCTAGCGATTGGGCGTTGGCTTTACAACAGTTGCCAGCGCCCACTCCGCCGCCGCTTGATTTTTGCCCGCCGCCAGCTCCAAAACCGCGCAAAATCAGGGGCACGCATGGTACGACTATTCACATAAATCGTATTTTCTGATGAATACCTGTTCTTAAACACCATGAGTATAAATAATTTTCTTTTTAATTTATATTTCAGGCTCAGTGAATTTAGATAGGTCCGGCTGTTCGTCAAGCAACAGCGGTGACGACAGCCGGCAGCGGGACAACCAGAGCCGGGCGGCGTCGCCGTGGAACTCGTCCGCGAGTTTCAGCGAGCACTCCGACGCCGAGCTCGAGCCCGCCGCCGAGCTCACCGTGTCAAACCTGCCGCCGTATGAACCCGCCGTGCTACAGGTATCTATATCTGTCGCACTTTCGCAACTCGTTCGCTAGTTTCAGCGAGTACAGTGACGCTGAGCTCGAGCCCGTCGCTGAACTCAGCGTGTCCAACTTACCGTGCTTGCAGTACTAGATACTGAGACGAGCAGTCCCCAGAGACAAAGTAATTTTCGATCGACGAATCAGGGTGTTAGGATGTTCGAGGAGTAAGTATTAAGTAAGCGTATGCGACTAAACATTTGTAAAGAAGCTGATTTCCCATTTCCCACCGATAAGGGCTCTAGTAAAAGCACATTAATGTCGAAACTTGTTGATTTTGCACGACAACATCGTGTTTGAGACGTGGACCATTTTTCATTGATGAAATTTGTTTGGCACTTTTCTTAATTTCGGCACCCACGGTGTGAATAAAGTTGGAAGGCAGATTTATATAGCCGCCACCACGCGTACAAAGTCTAACCAAACTGAATGTGTTTGCAGGAGCTGTTAACGAAGCTGTTCAATCAATACGTGCCAGTGGTCCGAGTGTCGGTGTGGGCTGCAGGGGAAGGTCCGCTGGCCAGCGTGTTGCTGCGCTCGGAGTGGGACGCGCGCCTCGCCATAGCCCGCGTGCACAAACGTCGCCTCGACAACCAGTGGGCAGGCAGGCGTCTGGAACTTTCGCTCGGGAGACCCTCCCCGGCCCCCAATCTAGACGTACTGCGGGCGAGGCTCAGGGCGATCCTCCTCGACCAGCAGAACTACTCGCTTCCCCTGCTTCGGCTCCGCGACGCGTACGCGAGCCGCCACTGCTGCGCCCTCACCACGTCCGATATAGCTAAGGTGAAAGATACCGTGATAGTGCACGAGGGCTGCGGCCGTATGGTGCAACTGGTCGACCTCACGTCGGTCACCAACGTAGAAGTGGAGGAGGCGCCGTGGAAGTGCCATTTGCATGCAATGATGAACACAGGCCACGAAGACGGCAGCCGCATATTGCAACCTGTCTTCATGGAGATGTCGGTCCTAGCGAGTAATACGCAGGTGCTGCTCGAAAATCATGGAGGGATCTTGCCCCTGTTAAGGTATGTTTCAATCTGATTTTTGCTTATATTTCTTTATAATCAATTTATTTTTATTATACGATTCAACATTTAAATTTTCCTGATTTATTTGAACTGTAGCGACATCTGTTTACTACCAAAAGCTACCTTTTCAACAAGTAAAGACTCAAGTGATTGCGAAACTTTAAGACTCGTCCTTGTCTTCTAATATTTGCTGTAACGTTTTGGGTCATACGTAAATACAGGATGCAGTGTTAGATATAGTAAAACAGCTAGAACTTTTTTTTATTGGATAAAGAGACGAAACTGCCCATAACAAATATTGTGTCACCCAGAACATTTCTGTGTGACACCATAATGCGCCAGTCACCCTGAAACATCATTTCTTAAGTCTCATATGCCCAGTGATTACACTAGCACTCAGTGCCCTTCAGACCGAAACACAGTAATGTTGTACACTACGGCAGAGTATCTGGCCTGGGGTGGCACCTACCCAGACGGATTCCTGCATAGGAATCCTTCCACCAACCATAAATATTAAAAAATTGTAAGTAATGAATAACATTTTCCTATCTATAGTTTCGTGGAGTGCTATGAAGCCATGTTCCCGCCGCTAGTAGCGGATCCACACCGCGGCGTAGCTTTGGAACTATTGCTTCGTAGTGTCCCTAGCTTGGAAGTTAAGGACAGCCCGTCTCGACATCTCACCTGGCGCACAAACCGAGCCGATACGCCTCCGTCCAGTTGCAATCAAAGTATGTGCAGTAAGATTATGCATTGACGTGTGGTGGCGGCTTAAGAGAATCTAACACCCCACAAATCCCCCCAAAATGACAGCTACAAATTTTGTGGCAATCCATATTCAGCAGTGGACTAGTGATAAGGCTGAAATGGTGATGATGATATGCATGTCTGAAATAAAAATATAATTGTAACTACTTTTTCCGGTTTTACTCGCCAAAATTATTCGTAAACTAACTCCCAGAGATCGAAGGCATACTGCAAGTGTAAAGCTACATCTGAGGTCTTACAGGCAGTTCATACATTATAGTTTCCATTGTTATAACATCTAACTTCGATGTTCCCTTTTTCGTTAACGGGAGTGAAAACACCGTTTCGTTAGAGACAGGCACATTTTATGAACCAGTTTTATTTTCTTTGTGTAGTCGTATTCTGTAAGTTAAGCCACTCAGCTGAGTTGGCGATGAGATCGTAGATTCGAGTACCGCACGGAATAAACATTTAAATATATGTATGGCCGCTGCGGGTTTGGGTATTTGCCTTTCAAACGCACCCACGACACTGGAGAAATCCAATTATAATAAGATTTCTAAAAAAAGTAGTTGTTAAATAAAGTTATCCATACATCTGATAAAATACAGCTAATGGCCTAATTGTTTAAGGTACGGACTGCGAAACGTGACGTCGCAGGATCGAACCGTTCAACTATTGGTCGTGAATCATCTAGCAGAGTATCAACTAGCAGTTAACAGGAATATTAGTAATATGAATAGTAGCATTGCTAGTATTCTTTAAAAAAATATATATATAATAAATACGAAAGTAACTCTCTATCCCTCTGTCTGTTTGTTAGCTTTTCTCTGTTCAACCGCTGAACTGATCTTGACAAAATTTGGCACAGAGATTGCTTGCATCCGGGAGACGGACATAGAATACTTTTTATTCCGGAAAATTAAACACGGTATTTAAAAAAAACGAATCCACGAGAACGAAAACGAGTATTCGCGGGGGCTTCAGCTTCTAGTATATAAACCAGGAAAAGTGTGCCGCACCATGAAATCAATTTTAGTAGCGCCTGCAAAGGGGCCTTTAGTTTTTAGACGGATTCCTGCATATTAATCATACCACCAATAAAATATACGCATATGTATGTATTCGCGCTAATTTTTTCAAAAGTTTTTAAAACAATGTACACTTTCAGGTGATACGTCTCGTTCGAGCGGCGAACGCGAAAAACCACGCACAGCTCCCGCATTAGAACCGATGTTGGCGCTGTTTGAACGAGAGCTCATCGATCTGCTGCGAACTGCACCGCGATGCTCCATACCATTTAGCAAGTAAGATTAATTCTCATTTACTTCTTTTATGGAAAAAAGTGATGAGACGGTATCTGTCACCTGATTATAAATGCAACGTCCAATCCATAACATATGCTGTGTCACAAAGAATCTGTGTTGGCAACACACTTCGCTCGTCACCATGAGTTATTAAGTCTCATGCCTAGTAATTATACGGCAGTAGTAGAGGCAGTTAGCCTCTACGGTGATTCCCACCTAGAAGACCCACCATCAATAAATAAAGTCACTCGTGTGCTATGAAACGTATGTATTACGACCTTGGAAATATTGTTTTTATGAAAAAGAAATATTGAATGAAATAGTGATTGTTTCTAGCGAGAGAGCATATCGTAATTTAGTCATTAGAGAGAAAGAGTATTAGAATATAGTCTAATGGCGAAGTGGTTTTATCATTTCCATGTTATAACTATATATGACACTAATTAAAAATGTTTCTTAATCGTAATAAACATTCTTCTTTAAGACTTGTGACGTAAAAATAATTTAAAGAAAATTGTCCTTTCAATAATTAATTAGATTTTTCTTTATTGCATAAAGAGATGAAACGAGCAAAATATTCACCTTATAGTAAGTGCAACGTCTGCCCATAACAAATGCTGTGTCACCCAGAAAAATTCTGTGTGACACCACACTGTGCCCATCACCCTGAGACATAAGTTCTTAAGTCCCATATGCCCAGTGATTACGCTAGCTCACAATGGCCTTCAAACTCTATGTCTGTTTGTTAACTTTTCACGGCTCAACCGTTGAACAGATCTTTTACCGATATTTTTTTATTCCAAAAAATCTTAGAATTCTTACGGTATTTTAAACAAAAACCTAAATCCACCCGGCCGTAGACGCGGGCTTCAGCTAGTGGAATAATAACGGGCATTGTTGGTTATTTCAGACTTATTCCATCTTTTCATCATCACTTCGGCAGACAGTGCCGAGTCGCTGATTATGGATTTACCAAACTACCTGATCTACTTGCCGCTCTGAGTAACACTATCGTGGTGAGTATGGTTTGATAAACACTATCTAACTGTCCCAATTTTACTATTACAATTAAGAATTTACTCGTGTGGTGGCGGTATAAGATAATCCGTCCTATTTTGATAGGCGCTTTGGGTGTCGTAAAATTCGACAAAGAGAAATGTTATAAAAATCACCTAAAATACCAATTTTGAATCTCTTGGTGGTTAAGTTACAAAAATAATGAAACTATGTTTCTTTACCCTATCATATGTCGATTTGCGCCGTGTAAACTACGACTACGAGATATTTTTATGCGCCGCGAAATTTTGAACTAATATAGACTAGTGCCTTACAAATAATGATTTTTTTTAGAAGTATGATATTCGCGCAGTTCTTTGCTTCAGCAGTAACACCAACAGTATCTAATTTTCAAGCGTAAAGTCATCTCAAGCTAAAATACTTTCAACGAACATACCAACATAACAAATTTATAACATAATCAGACTGTGTGAGGATTCTATTAAGAAATTTTCTAACATTTCCAGGTACTTGGTTCGGGGTCGTATCGTGTGATAACCATATCAGCCGCAGCTCAAAGTCGACGCTGGACGTCGGACCTCGTGAAGCTACTGAAGGCGCAACCGGGCCGGGCTGTCTCACCGCACGACATACCACAGCTCTACCAAACTACCTTCGGCCGGCCCTTCTCGCCCGTCGACTACGGACTATGCACCCTTGACGAATTAATGCAACGCCTTACACCGCAAACTATCGTCGTCTGTCCCGACAACACTATAGCCCTGCCGCGGCGAACACCAACGCCCGAAGAGCGGGCCCGAACCTCCCAGTTCGCCATACAAGCCGTGGAGTTACTCTGCTACACGCCAAACCTACGTATGGAGTTCTCCCGCTTCGTGCCGGCATATCACGCCCATTTCGGTCGACAGTTGCGCGTCGCTCATTACGGTTGTGTGAAACTAGTGGAGCTGTTCGAACTCATACCGGAGACTGTGACTGTGTGGTGCGAAGCGAACGGCGAACGCGGTGTTCGTTTAGCCGCCCGTGCGGCCCGCGCTGTAATGGCGCAACGTCTTAAAGCGCTGACGCCGGCCCCGTTCAAAGCGTTACCAGCGCTTTACGCTTCGAGGTTCGGCGCTCCGCCTGTACCTGACGTGCTCAACGTGAGCGCGCTCGAGGAGCTGGTGTCAGCTGCCGGGGGGTGTGTAGAAGGGGGCGTTGTGCACATGTCGGGCGACGCGCCGCGTTTCGCAAATTCCGCTTTGGCCGCCTGCGCGGTTCTATCCGCGGATAGGAGCGTAGCGCGCGGCTCTACCGACGAATACTTCGTGAGCGCCTTCCGACGTCTGCGCGGCGAGGAGCCGGATGTCCGCGAGCTGGTGTCAACGGGCGTTTTAGAGACGTCGGAGCGCCACGTGAGACTGACGCCCGTTTGGCGCACAGTGTGGCGTGTCGCACAGATTCTTGCCGATCAGGCTACACCGATCTCCGCCGTAGAGATATTCAACCAGTATACGAAACGTTATGAACCGTCATTCCCTTGCGCTGATATGGGTGAGTGAGACGAAATAATATCGTTACCTTATTTTGTTTAATTTTAAAACAATCCTGTTTTAAATAATTTGTTAATCATTTTGGAATTATAAACAAAGGAAGTTTCCAATTAAGTGTACATAAGCTATAACTGTAATTATTTTCCGAGACTCTTAAAAGTACTTAAAAAAGTTGTTTGTTTTGGTTTGGGGTGTACATCTATAAATCTTTTCTTACTAGAATGTGCATTAGGAAGACAAAAAATATAAAAAATAACTTTCCAGGTGTGGACGGTGTGATGGAGTTGTTGCGCCGACACCGCGCCTTGTTTACACAAGTAAACAATATTAATGGCGCAGAAGGATCCAACTGGACGTTGTGCTCGGGCTTAGTTATGCCTCCGCCGCTTCGGACTCCTCTACACGAGGACTACTCCGTGCACGACACTCCGCCCGGGCAGAAGGTACGCAGACTAAACTCCTAATCAGACTTTTAGCCTCCCACTGCTGGACATATATATGCCTCTTCCAAATTGGAGGATTTGCCGTAACCATAACGCTTGACGGAAGCATCAGCGATCGCCGATGACAGTACCAGAGGTCGCACACTTTAGACTACTGCCCTTCACTAGGATACATTTTTAAGCGTTTTTTTTTATTATTGAAGTTAGTGACCAGACGACCACATCGTTCACCTGATGATAAGTGTAATGTCCGCCCATAACCAATGTTGTGTCACCTCACTGCGCTCGTTACCCTGAGATACCAGTTCTTAAGTCTCATGTACCCATTGAGTACACTAGCTATCAGTGCCCTTCACACCATAACACAGAAATTTTTGCACACTACTTGACGGTAGAATGACTGGCACTTTGGCATACTGTCATTGGGATCCTACCACCTGTAGCCATCTGTTGGAGGCTACAAGGATTTATCTGACATTGGTTTCCCTTTGGTTAACTTTTATGACATCATGGCACGAAATTAAGTGTTTATTACAGTGTTATACAGTGAGTATTATAGAGAAATAGTAAGTATTTACAAGTACATATTCAAATATTGATAGTGCTGAGCAATAATATCATAAAAATGTTTAATACAGGTCACATTTGTATCTTAAATACACATTCCAATAGTCATTTTAGGCTACGGTGGTGGTAAATCTGGGGATCTAGATAAGCCATACCATTTTTGTGGTAGTATAAATAAGATTTGTAGTTTTGTTGTAGGATAAATAATATTAGTATAAATCACATTTGTCTTCAGACTAACGCCATTTTATCATTAAATTAAAAACGTTATTTAAGGGATCCCGCGTTTTCGAGTCTCCCAGAACGAATATTTGGTGTTCCCCACCGGCCAGCGCCTTGCCGACTCCGACGGCTTTGCTAACTCAAGAAAATAGACGTAAGTAAAAACAATATTATTTTCTCACTTTTTATGGTAGAAAATGACGACACGAGCAAATCGTTCACCTGATGGTAAGTGGATGGGGAGTGTGGTGGCGTCTTAATAGAATCTACCACCCAATGTCATCCTGTGGGTGACGTGAAAGTCGGCAGAGGGGAAAATGAAAACCAGGAGATGGGCAACAGCGTCTTTCTGGAACAAATTAAACAAATTGCGATTGCCCGCTCGCCTGCCAAGCGTGGCAACTATGCCACAATTCCCCAAAATGAAAGTCTTTGTAGCAATCTATGGGGAGATCTATGTTCAGCAGTGGACTAGAGATAGGCTGAAATGATTATGATGGTAAGGGGAACATATGCCCAGTTATCTTACACTAGCTCTCAGTGTCCTTCAAACCGAAACACTAATAATAATAGTAAATCCTTACAATAAAAATAATATAAACGTAACATTTTTGGCAGGTCGTACACGTTTAGCAGCGCAATTTGATGCAGCATAAAGTCCATTCCTAATATAATTCAAAAGAAGCATTCCTTCAACTACATATTTAAGTAAAATTGCATGTGTGTCGGAAGTGTTAAGATGAAATAATAGATTGTGTCAGGGGTTGCAACGAATTTTATCCACAAGACAAATACAAGTGTCCTAAGAAATGTGATGTCTATAACAATAATGTTTTAGATTGTGTATATTTTTGTGTGTTTATTTAGGTTAAGAGAAATATTAGCGTTCGTAAAATGTTATCAAGTGCTGCATAAAAATTAATACCGAATACATAGCGCGATGAATGGCAAAAGTTGGAAGAACATTTTATTACACAGATATTATTCTGTGTATACATTTATTGTTCTTTAATCACAAAATTAAGATATCACTTTTTATACTACAGTGTATGTCCTTATATTATTTTTATTTTTTTTATTTTTGTTTATTCCTGATTGTCTAAAATTCGCTACTGTAAATACTGATAAATTTTAGTCAATCACGTTATTTTACTCTTTGACATTTTTATATACTTCTCAAAGCTTTAAATATGCTTATTATGACTGAAACAAAAATACTGTAAGTTATTTCCCTATAATTAATTAGTAAGTTTGTTTTATTTCTAATATAGCATAATAATTCGATTTTATTTTCTTTGCAATTTGTTTGACAACATTAAATTGCAATCCAGTTGAGTCCAGTAATTTGTTATTAATATTTGTTAATTATCTTTAGCATTTACACACTACATATCATTTACTTGTAGAGGCTCGAAGTGTGTTAGATGTAAAAGACAATTTACCGGAGTGTAAGGATGTGTGTTATGTGATATCAAAGCACTTATAACATTTTTCGAATGTCCATATAAAGTACAATAATCATATAAAATATTAATTTTTGTGAAAAAAAAATTTATCATTTGATATATGATCTCAATTGATTCCTTAAGTAAATTTTGCTTCACTCAATTTGGCTTTACATATAATTAGTTGTGAGATGTGTCAGAAGAACGGTATTGTACATGTTTAAAATAATATTAATTTAGTGTGTATAAATATCACAGTCGAATTTACTTACTTTTAGACAACGTTTACATTCTTTAAATGATTATAGGTGTTGTTCTTTTCTATGAAAAACGTGAATGTAAATGTATTTCTAAAGTCACATCCATCTTGGAGCACATATTTTACTCACTTTAAACATTGTTTTCCTTGAAACTTTTTTTTTTCTAAAAGCATGTCGCAAACTTAGGAGACGTCGCGACTTGTCACATATGTGCTCTATTGTGGACGAGCCAAAAGTTTGAATATTTTGCGATGTACACAGTAACATAAGAGTCAATTATAGATGTTCAAATGTTTTTATATAAAAGCAGAATAGAATTTAACTTACGTATTTCTAATAATATTGCGTTCAGGAGTTTGCTTGTGCCTACCGTGCAATGGTTGTAATATTATTTCGACATCGAAAAATATCGGGATCCATGTTGATGTTATTAATAACTGAGGAGAGTAACTATTTGTGTGCATATGATATGTAAAATATTTTTATTTTAGTATAAGTCTCAGTTAGCCAGTCTGACATTTGTTTTAAAAAGACTTGGAACTGATTTTATTGCATTAACATTAACTGATTATTCACGAGCAGACTATATAATATAGTTAATTGTAATGTGTTTATCTCGTTTACTTTGATGTATTGTCTAGATATAAGATATAGTCGGAGGATTTGGTTGTTTGCGATATTATTTGAAAGAAATTTCTGTAAAAAAAAATTCAATTTGTTTATATATAGTGTAACAATTTAAAAAATGTAATTTGTTCATAATTTGATAACATAATCTATAAAAAAATGGTATTCGGCCAGTTCCGACCTTAGTATTTATTTATGAACATGTTTTTTGTGGTTGAATAAGTAAGTGAAAAAGTTAATCCTATAACCAAAAATATTTTAGAGTTGGTTGTATAAATCGAATTATATTTTTTTCTTTGCCAGTATTTTAAATAATTAAATTATTGATATAGTTAATAGAATCAGGCGTTACTATGCGGAAATCCATTATAATGAAGAAAAGTAAGTTACTTTGCTAAGATCCGCATGCAAAATATAAAAATGGTGTATATTACCTAGTTTTTTGAAGTGCACCACCCGCCCTCCCTCAGTAGCGTGCACAAGCAAACTAACACCGCCACCAGGAACCGCCACCAGGTACCCTCCACCAACCACTACAATACCACCACTAGATAATATACACCACTGAAGTCGAGAACACGACACGTGTTTCGCCCCAAAACGAGGCATTATCAAGCGTAATAGACTCTACGACAGACGGCCGCCGAGTGAGCGGCGCGGTATATAGGCAGCTCTTTGCCTCGTTTTGGGGCGAAACACGTGTCGTGTTCTCGACTTCAGTGGTGTATATTATCTAGTGGTGGTATTGTAGTGGTTGGTGGAGGGTACCTGGTGGCGGTTCCTGGTGGCGGTGTTAGTTTGCTTGTGCACGCTACTGAGGGAGGGCGGGTGGTGCACTTCAAAAAACTAGGTAATATACACCATTTTTATATTTTGCATGCGGATCTTAGCAAAGTAACTTACTTTTCTTCATTAAATTATTGATATTAAATTGGACTTGATTTAAAGCGCAAATAATTTGTATCAAAAATAAAGAATAATATTTTTTGTATAATTGTAATGTTTTTGTATATAAATGTATAAATGTTCAAAGTAATCAAGCATCTAAAACATTACAGCTGTGATATACGTACCAAGACCGCTACAAATTAATCCAGTAAAATGCCATTTATGTAAATGTACATAAAAATTCTATAAATTGGTACATTATACAAATATATTACATTAATTTCTAAAGTAATGTTCTTAATTAAGATGCTATTAACTACATTTTTATTAGTGTCAACATGGAGTAACGACATTTTCGTTTTAATCAATCTTGTTAATTTAATTTATGTAAGCAGGCTCTTGCATATGATATCTTGCATATTAGTTCAGAAGTGTTTTTATTTAATGGAATTCTGTTATTTTATGAAGATATTTATATACTGCCAGTCTGCATTTTAGGTATTTAAAAACAACGCAATAACACTCCATCAACCTTCTGTCCAATTTATTGAGAGTACCGCTTTGTCTTATTAAAGAGAGAAAATTTAAACTCGGCTTGTCTGTTATTCGTGTATCTTTGGTATATAGAAACGACGACAAAGTATAAATATTCTTAGTTCAATTTAATGTTACCATCTTTAAATGATTTAAAATATCTTACTAATATTTAAAATTGAATTGAATTTCTTAAGACTAGCAAAAATATTTTTAAGTATTTTAAGATAATGTTGTTTTTACTTTTGTGACCAATAACAAAGTTTTAAATTTATAAGGATAAGTTAGGTTAAGATATTTCAAAAACAGTAAAGAGAATATGTAAGCGATTTTTAATCTACATCTTGATATCTCTGTGATCTTTAATTTCTTGTTGTAGTTCCAACTAGTAATCAATGTACGTCTGAAAGTAGAATTTTGTCAATATGCATGAATAATGAGTGTAGTGTTGGAAATAAATGTTATTTTTCGAAACCACAATCTTTCATTTCTGTTTGTTATATATTAGCTATTTGCCGCAACAATAAACTAATTTAGAAAGATTTGAGATGGAATTAAATCATAAATTTTTATATTATTATAACAAAATTAAGTAACAGCTTATATATCTCTCTTGCTGGGCACAGGCCTTATTTTTGAGAGGTTTTTGGAGCTGGTCCACGACGCTGCTCTAGTTCGTTCAGGTTGGAATTAACATAATTAACATGCACATGGTAAATTAACAATTGAAATTGCAATTAACAATTGGGTTAAATACCATAACCGTGTTTTAACTATTTCAATTCATAAAATGGACTAAATTGTTATTTCGTCCAGTTTGTTTGAGAAAACAAATGAATAACCGGTGGGTCTTACCAAGTGTGAACATGGATTAAACCTGGTAAAAACTATGGTAATCAGAGCTATTTATAAAACTTGAGCTGAAGGCTCATTGGTCATTTCTGCCTTCTAAGGCTCTTACCCTAGGTTTGAATCCCTGCGAAAGCGAACAATTGTACAAGACACAATTTATTGGCGAGCAGCAAATCCAAAGCAAAAAGAAAGAAGTTTATCTGATGATATGCGCCACACCTGCCTATAACAGTTACGGTTTCACCCAAAACTTGCCATTGGAAAGGTAAGCGCAGCATCGCATTAAGCGAGACATTCGTATTTTAGACACATATAATGCCTTGGAATTGCGCTAGCTAGTGCTATTCGAACCGCAACCTAGTGATGTTTTTGACTTTATGGCAGAATAACCGACAATGAGGTGCCAATGTATGCGGATACCTTCATAGGAATTCTACCAAAAATTCTATCACAAATCATGAAAGAAGCTTATGCAATATTGAGTATGAACCTAGACTAATGACAAGTTATGGAAATTTCGACATTTCCAATTAAAATAAGTAAAGTCAACAAATATGCACTAGAATTTATTTATAGTATTGCAATTACAGCAGCATCTACTTATATAACACTTCAGTGCTACAGATTCCCAATGGTGTTTTCACTTAGTTTGGTCTGAGAGTGGACCATTACGTCTCTCCCAGATCATGCGATGCTTCTGTTTCATGTACGCTTTCTTGGCGTCCGCATAAGCTCCCAGGTCACCATCTGCGAAATATTTAAAAATCCATTCCTAGTTTTCAATAAGAAAAAGAAAAGGTAAGGAACACTAGTTTTTATAATAAATAACAATTTTCTTAGGGCAATCAAAAATAACCTAAGAAAAGGAAAATTTTAAAAAATAGTGTGTTTGTGTCAGAAAGGATAGGCAAAAAACCATCTTTGAGTGATGTTTCCAAAAAAGTAGTATAATATATTTTAATACTAACATTGGTAGGTTTCTTTTTTATATCATATAAGTGACGGAACGAGCAAAACGTTCACCTGATGGTAAGTGTAACATATGCCCATAACAAATGCTGTGTCACGCAGAAAATTACTGCGTGACACCACACTGCGCCCGTCACCCTGATTACGCTAGCTCTGTGCCCTTCAAACCGAAACATAGTAATGTTTGCACACTACTGGTTCACGGCAGAATAAATGGCCCTGGGGTGGTACCTACCTAGACGGGTACCTGCATAGGAATCCTACCAAACATACATACATTGGTAGGTATTACATTGTGGTGGCGATGCACGAAAATCTGCCACCTCATGCTTATCTTGTGGGTATTGTAAGAGCTGACTGTGGAAAGCCTTAAAAATTTCATCGCTTCCAGCAGTATCTTGAGACCAAAGTGTACCAATACTGTAATCACCAAGCACTAAGATCCACCTACTAAGCATGGTGATTATGGCAAATTGTCGCTTCTTGGAAGAGGCCTATGTCCAACAGTGGGCTATTATTACAACAGTTTAATAAAAAAGAAGTTTTAAATATCTCATTTATTACATTCCCTGATTAAACAGAAGCTGATTAACAATATCATTAACAGCCCGTGTACAGTCCAATAGGGAAGTCAAATTAAAAATACTTTTAAATAAATATTCATTATAATATGATAATATTACTATGCAGGAATCCGTCTAGGTAGGTGCCAGTGCCAGTTATTCTGTCTCGAAGCAGCAGTGTGCAAACATTACTGTGTTTCAGTTCGAATAGCACTGAGAGCTAGCATAATCACTAGGCAAATGAGACTTAAGAACTTATGTCTCTGGGTGACAGTGTGGTGACACAGAAATAATCTGGATGACACAGCACTGGTTATGGGTAGACGTTGCACTTACCATCAGGAGAATGTTTTGCTCGTTTCGTCACTTTATAAAATTAAAAAAAAAATATTTAAATATTTCACATTTAAATAGGCTGAAATGATGATGCTGATGATGCAAACATTACTGTGTTTTGGTTTGAAGGGCACTGAGATATAGCGTAATCACATATTAGTCACAGAAACGTTCTGGGTGACACTGCATTTGTCACAGAACAGAAAAACAAGTAGAAATGGCATGTGGGGGTGGCGCGTCTTCCACAAGTTTGCGGCGTGACGCGCACTTTCGACTCCGCGCACTTTAGTCGTGTTTTAACCTCAGTTCGAAATATTACTTCACGAAATTTGACACACAGTTATATTATCATGCCCTTTTGTGTTATTTTAGAGTGTAAAAACGATAGTCGACCCACAAATTTGTCACATGTTGGAGTTTCGTATCATCGCTAAGTGTAAATATATATTAAAATGAATAGAAAAGCAATTATGAGATGACAATATTTTTAAGATAAACGCATTATAGTATTTTCAACTTTAAGCAAGCTATTCAATTAGAGAAGGGACAATCAAAAAATTGATTGATAAACAGTATAATTATTATCTATATATATATTTTAATAAATAAACTTTAATTATATAATATATATTTAAAAATTAAATAAAATAAAAAAGGTTTTAAATCTCTTTGGCTGTACTATTTGTATCTGGCTGGTTTTGATGACATTAAAATGGTTACATTTCAAAAAAGAAACAAATTAGTAAAATGCTGTTTCCAGTTAATTTTTATTTGTTTTCTTTCTGTCAAAATGAGTGAATTTATTACAACAAAGGAAAAAATGCTACGCAAGCTGCGACAAAATGTTAAAAAAGCTGGGTGATACACAATATAAAATATTCTGTCCAGCAACTGTTGTCTGTGTGGAGACATCGATTCTATTATTAATTTCTGAATGTACCGCTTCTATTTTTATTTTCTGTTCTGTGGCATTTGTTATGGGCACAGATTGCAGTTACCATCAGGTGAACATTTTGCTAGTCGCGATGCTTTGTCCAATAAAAAAAATGATTATTCTAATAAGTAGTTTCTTTACTTTATTTTTAATACTATGACTAATTTTAAAATAACTTACATTTAATGAACCAAGCCTCTTCAGCATCTTTATATCTCTCCCACAAAGGTTTGCAAACTGTCAAATGGTCTGGAGTTTCGTACATCATGCAATCTTCATAGCGCATACGTAAAATATTAAGAATCTCTGAATCAACAGCCCTGCAAATGTAATTAAGAAATGAGTTACTACATTATTATAATCATTAAAAAAAAAGAAATATTAAAGTAAATTGGGAGAAATAACCAGCTGTTAACAGAAAAGGAAACTTCTTTTACACAGATTGTAAATTAAAAGTAACCCAACAGCCATTTAATGCAGTGGTTAAGTTATGAGACAGACGGTTGTTCCAGGTCTGGGTATTTATGTTTGTGGAATTTATATTTGTAAATGAATCCAAGATACATAAAAAAATTTAGGGAGGCATGTTTTTAAAAAACTTTGCCTTATGTTCATTCTAATGTTTGATATGGTTTTGTATGAAATCTAAAGTCTATGTAAATCATAATTTTATAATATACAGTTTATTGCTAATTGCATTTGAGGTTTGATGATGTTGTCCTCAAGGCTGACCAGACCACTATCACATGTGCAACATTAATTGTCATAAATCTTCACTTTCCTTCATCCTTTTATTGGATTTGAGGAAGCGAAGATTTATGAGTACTCACATGATTACACAGGAGTTAGAAGGATCAGATGTAGTGACAGGACAATCACAATAATTTATACATTTCACAATAATTTATCCATTTCACAATTATTGGCTTTGGCTGGGCTTCACAATTATTGGCTTCAAACCCTTGATTCACAACATACTAGGCACAGTATGAATGACCACTCAGTGCACACGTCAAAAATTATTATCTCGGGAAAACTTGATTACTACAAAAAATACGCACTAGACATAGAGATGCGGTAACCGGCGCGTTGCAATCTACAATTTATCCCAGAAAAATTGATGGATCCTGAAGAATAGCATACTTACTTTCTCGCGCGGGCAAAGCCGCGGTTATCTGCTAGTAACTTTATAATTATTAAATTGTGAACTTGACATTTATGATGGTTTAAAAACAGATTTATAAAATGTAGGTCAAAGTATATACATATTTTTAGAAGGTTATAGCACTCTTGATACAATAAAAGAAAAATAGATAGTTAAATAATGAAATAACCTGTCTCTTTTAAATTGTGAGTTAGCTTCAAAATCGCATACAGGGTCATCAGAATAACATTGGTCGATGGTAGGTACGCGACGGTATTGCCGATGATACCAAGGGTATTTTTTCTGATTTGGATCGACGACCTTTTCTGTAATATCATAAAGTTTATAATATTGTAAGACATTACAGACTTACATAACAATACATACAAAAACAAGACATAGTATCGTACCTCTAAACCATGTAACTGGTGCATCTACAGTTGCGTACAGAGTATTTGCGAAAGCCCTGAACAAATTATCATCTTGCGGAGGATCGCCTTGTACCATTTTGGAAACCTACGGGTGCTTCAATTTACTGGCAAAATAAAAGATTACGAATAATTGACGTTATGTTTGACTTTGACAGTGACCACCAGTGTTTCCAAGAGGTTTCCACCTGTCAATTTAATAAATCTGTGTTATGTATAAAAAAACATCCATACGCTAAAAAATGTAGCCGAGACGCTCGGCAAATGTGAACCATCGAAATTGATAATTATTGAAAGAATTTATAATTAAAAGGTAACCAATACATAAATATGGAGTAAAAAATATGTTTCGCGTCTCGCGTCATTCAATATAATTTGTCCTTGAAATTATAATGGCTTTAAATATTTATGAATTTAACGTTATAATTTGACCTGTACATTTACATCACGGCACACGAGTCGATCTTACCATCAAGCGTAGATAGAGAATTTACTAGACTAGTTAAGAAACCCAACAGTTGTGAAGGTAAGAGATATGCTTAATTACGAAGACTAAGGATATAAGGATAACATCATGATATTCCATCTCTGTCGGCGTATGTTATAATTATGTCAGAGTGGGGATTGCTTAGCCGGCGTTATCATCAAATACGGGAAAACATTTTTTCTTCGCTGCTATCCTTACACATAAACAAATGTAATGCACATTGTTTAAAAGCGGCTACAATCTAATAAGCGATGTTCTAAACTTATCCGGTTTATTACAGAAAAGTAATCTATTTTCATAATAGACAATAAAACGACAGTAGGGGAGTATATGAAATTTCAATTCAAGACCAGAATTGTTCTTTTCGTTTTGTGTACATCAGTCAGGCAAATCTTCTGTAAAACTCAACAATCATTTTACTGTTGATATATTGAATTATCTATTCTTCTTTTTCTTTTAATTCTGGCCTCTTTCGATAGCAATCTGCCGATGTCAAGTCTGTCACGAGAGTGACAATAGATAGTTCAAAATCAACTAAATTTACAGTGAAATAGTATGATTAGTAATATTGCGACAGTGAGGTCTAGTGTTCAGTTTACATGACTTCTACGCCGTGAGTCTTGGGTTCTGAACGTGAATACAATAATAGCCGTTTTAATTCGCCACAATCCCCTTCTCAACCTCAGCCTCAGCGTCCTTTTAATAATAGAAATAATAATAACCAAAGATTTTAGAGATCACAACCGGCGCGAGTGAATTTCGTGAACTACGATAATAATTACAACCTTCCCGAGCCTCAACCTTGCACTTCTAGTAACTCTGCCCAGTACTATTATTGCGATGAAAATAGGGACGAAATAGGAAATAATAATTTAAACTAAATAAAGGCTCGCGTAAGTGTTGTCCGTCCCCGTCCGGGCCCGTTTGCACACAAAACCGACACTAATAATCTCATTACTAATGAAATATCCTTATCCAAATTAGAATCCAAAACCACACAACAGGGTAACCAGCCCCGAATCGGAGGTTCACGCTATCCATTAAAGGACCACACGGGTAACCAGCCCCAAGCAAGCGTCCATACTTCCATATCCAAGGACCACAAGGGTAACCAGCCCCAAGCAAGCGTCCATACTTCCAAATCCAAGGACCACACGGGTAACCAGCCCCAAGCAAGCGTCCATACTTTAATATCCAAGGACCACACGGGTAACCAGCCCCCAGCAAGAGTCCATACTTCCACATCCAAGGACCACACGGGTAACCAGCCCCAAGCAAGCGTCCATACCACCATATCCAAAAACCACACTGGTAACCAGCCCCAAACAAGCATCCATACTTCCGCAAACAAAATCCAAAATAAATGTGAAAAATCTTACCCTTCAAATTCTTGTACTACTAAACAAACTGTTTACGAAATCACGTCTAATAGCTCGCATCGTTGTTTACCACACATTTCTCTAAATTTGCCTAACCTAAACTCCAATTGCTCACTTTTATTTTTAATTGATACCGGTTCTTGTGTTAGCCTTATAAAACGCGCTTCCATAAAATACTTACCAAATTTAAAGGACGAAATAATCCAATTAAAAGGCATCGATAAAGGTAATTTATCAACTACTACTTTAGATCACTTTGCAACTTTTTCCAAGCTCCAACCCTCTAATATCTTATCAATTTCACGTAGTAGACGACATAGACTTAAATTACGATGGAATTTTAGGCAATGACCTTCTTAACGATTTAGAATGCAACGTTGACTACCGCCATAATATTATAAAAATAAAATCAGCTTCTTTAGAATTAAAATACAACCAACCTATATATACCATACCTGCAAGATCAGAAATTGTCATCGAAAGTACTGTCCAAAATCCTCAAGATAAAGAAGGGGTGATCGTAGCTCAAACTATATCCGACTCTATCTTATTAGCAAATTGTATTGTTCGCGTTAAAGAGAATAATCGCGTAAATATTACAGTGGTTAACATTTCTGAAGAGCCTGTAAAATTAAATTCAGACTTATTCTTAAAAATTATGCCTATTAATGATTTAACCAAAGTAGTAGTAGAGTAAAACCAAACCCAGAAAAACTAACAGCCGTCCAGAATTTTCCTACTCCAAAATGTCCTAAAGATGTTAAATCCTTCCTTGGTCTCGTCTCATACTATCGGCGTTTTATTCCCGATTGCTCGAAAACATATAAACCTTTATCAGACCTTTTAAAGAAAGGAACTTCTTTTAATTGGTGTAACGAACACCAGCTTGCTTTCGAAATCTTGAAAGAAAAACTAACTACCGCTCCTGTTTTAATTTATCCAGACTTCTCCAAATCCTTTATTCTAACCTGCGATGCCTCTAACTATGCAATTTCAGCTATCCTATCCCAAGGTGAAATTGGAGGCGATCAGCCAATCGCCTTTGCGTCTAGAATTTTAAATAAAGCCGAATGCAATTACAGTACAACCGAAAAAGAACTGTTAGCCATTGTTTTCGGCTGTAGTAAGTATTTCAGACCCTACCTTTTCGGAAGAAAATTCAATATTATTACTTATCATCGTCCGTTAAGATGGCTTTTTAACCATACCGACCCCAGCAGTAAGTTACAACGCTGGAGACTAAAGCTCGAGGAGTATGAATATCAAATTGTAAATCGTAAAGGCAGGTTAAACTCCGCTGCTGATGCACTTTCTCGATATCCTGTAAACCCAACCTATAAAAATCAAGAAAATATAAATAACCCTAATTTCCATGACCCTAACTTATTAGAAAACATCCTCGAATCCGACTTATCCTCATACTTACCCGAAAATACTGGTTCTCCTGACGAATATTCCTCAATAATTCCTAGTCTAAATCCTAACGAACTTTCCTTAAATTTCGTTGATCCTCGTCCTGAAACTATTCCTGAAAAACCAAATACGGAAACGAATGATCCTATCGAAATCCTAAACAAGGAAGATACTTACTCTGAATTCTTGCAATCCTGTAAATCACCTAACAGCTATAACACCGTCATAGTCGAACACAACGACAACATCCTGAAATCTGAACAGAAAATTATAATTATACCTACATCACTAGACCTAGACGAATCTATTCCTTTTGTACACGACATACTAAATAACATCCCTAATTCGCATAACATTATACAAGTCGAAAGAACCCTACACTCATATACTCATACACAATAGCACATAATGACAAAACTTACTATTTTTATTTATTAAAGTACATCACTTTGACGATTCCTCATATACCGATATTTTTAAATCAGTACAATCTCTCAGAAACCAACTATTAATATGTCATGAGGGAAACCCTGTTAGTATGACTGACTTTAAAAACCCTTTTGACAAACATTCATTTGTCAAAATTTATAATATAATTACACATTTATTCAACAATACGAATATAGATGTACACATATATCACAATAACATAATATATCCAACATTAAGCGAAATTCCAAAAATATTAAAGGAAAATCATGATATTCCCGTAGCAGGACATTTAGGAATCGCTAGAATGTTTAATAGAGTACGAGAACAATATTGTTGAAAAAACATGAGGGGTGATGTTGGAAATTATATTAAAAACTGTAGCTCTTGCCAAACCAACAAAGCTCTTCGTAAAGTAAATCGTGCACCTATGCAGATAACTTCGACATCTACAACCCCATTCCAACGCATATCCTTAGATATTGTAGGACCACTACCAGAATCTGGACATGCAAAATTAAAATTCATACTTACCTTACAAGACGATCTAACAAAATACTCTGTAGCATATCCCATCCGTAGTACTACCGCAGAAGAACCTAATCCACTTTATATCATTATTTGGAATACCAAAAAGTATACTCACCGACCAAGGGACTAACTTTACCGCCGACTTGTTTAAGAAAACATGTGACTTCCTGAAAATCAAACAGCTATGGTCCTCTCCTTACCATCCCCAAACGCAAGGTGCACTCAAAAGAAGCCACTCGACCTTGAAAGAATACCTAAAATCTTACACAAATCAGAATCAGGAAAATTGGCCTAAATTAGTATACACTGCAATCTTAACCTATAATACCACTGTACACTCCACTATGTTTGCGTCGCTTTCGCTCACGCGACGGGCAATCAATTAAAGAAGTTACAGAGCGTTCAAAATCGATTCTTGCGAACTGCCACCGGAGCCGGTTGGTACCAAGGCAACGTAGATCTTCACAAAAAAAAAAGCCGCGGTTCATCCAAACCCACTGGTGGTTAAAGCAGCAAATTACCGACCAGATAGAAACGCGACCGAACGCAAACGTCGCCCGCGGAACGTGCTAGACGACACGGATGTCTCAGCACTCCCTGACCACGATACGGTCAGTCACGATCCAGGCTACACTGTACACACAGTTAATAGCTTTAATATAACACGCACCACGACGCGCGACTGCCGTAGAGAGCGGCGCGCAGCAGTCGACAATCACACCCCGTACACACGATACACCCGTGTTCCAGGGCGGTTCTCACCGCCCAGAGTTACCGACACACAAGTCGACAGTTCGAATGGAGGCCCGCAGCCTCCCTCGGACGGTCATTAGACGACTTAAATCATTTGAGATATTCTAAATCGCGCAAGCACGCAGCGAACGCGATACAGTCCGAATTTCGAGGTTTTTGTAGGAGTTTATTTATTTATTTATGTTTGGGTCAAACCAAACCTGGCACGCGGGCCTCCGGCCCGTGAGCACAGTATCCGATGAAGCTGTAAAAGCCAAAAAAGGCTAACAGCAATTACATCACCGAAATTATACACTCCACTACAAACTATAGCCCATACGAACTACTTTTCGGCCACAAACCATACATCCCAAATTCAGTCTATGAATCGAATTTGGATACTACTTATCCTGAGTACGTCCAAATGCTGCAACATCGTCTCAAACATAGTCGTGAAAAAGCTCTCTTAAGTATAGGAAAATCGAAACAAGCCTCAAAACTATACTACGACTCTAAAACTCGTCCTATCACCTATCACGTAGGAGATTACGTATACTTAAGAAATCACCCACGTTTACGAAAAGCTCTATCTCCTATATGGAAAGGTCCATTTAAAGTAATTAAAATCAATGGAAGAAATACACTTACTTTATTAATTAATCGCCGCCACGTTGTTCACCATTACGACGAAATAAAATTGGCCAGACGGAGTAGCGATTCACCCTGAAAGGCTTATTTCGTAAGCCTCATATTGATAATTTAGAAAGCATAATAGTAACATGTAAATATCTTTGTAAACAAAGTAACATAGTTAATACAGCAGATTGCCAAAACATGATAGAGCCCTTATCCGCTCGTTTCGAAGATATTAAAAGAGATTATATGGCTTTGTCTCATCTCATTTCGAATCATCACCTTAATAAACGTTCTGCTTGGTTCAGTGCAGTAGGCACTGTTTTCAAACATATTTTCGGTACACTAGACGAGAATGATGCAGAAATATACAATAACGCTATTACCACTTTACAAAGTAACCAAAAGAGTCTAGCCTCATTAGTCAAAGAAAACATTTTAATCACTAAATCTGTCATCGAACATTTCAATAGCACTATACAAAAAATTAACATAAATGAAGCCTTATTAAATGAAGCTATCGATAAACTATCAAAAGAATTAAACAGCTTAACTAACGAAGTAACTTTAAAAACTATTAAATTTCATCTTGAACATTCTGGAGGGTGCCATTCTAAATTTATCATTCAAACTAGAAGATTTATTAAATTCAATAATGTTTAGCAATATAACGAGCTTACTTCAAACCATCATTATTTACCTAGTTCCAGAGAACTCCCCATATCATTAGAATTGGATCATATAAACGTATTAATGAATGTTTCTTCAATAATTTGCTACTTTTCAAGAAATAATATTGTCTTTGTCATAAAAGTTCCACTTGTGAGTTCCGAACTATTTAACATATACTATAGTATCCCGTTGCCGATTGTTCATGACATAAACAATGCTATCTCATACGCCACAATAATACCAAACTCTAATTATTAGGGAATAACAAAAGATAAATTATTATACTGCAAATTAGACAACTTTAATTACTGTAAAACAATTTCAAAAAACTATTATATCTGCGAATCAATAAACACTCAGTCTGTAACCAATAATCCCAGTTGCGAAACAGATTTGATAACAAAAGTAATAAATAACATTCCCAAAACATGTGAATATAAATTTATATACGGAAAAGTAAATATTTTGCAAATATTGTATAATAATTCTTGGATTTTCGTACAATCCGAATTAACTAAACTATCAATAGATTGCAAATTCGAAATCTGTATGAAACAAATATTGTTGGCACTGGAATACTAACCTTGCCAATAACTTGTGTAGGCTATAATAATGATATTAAATTCATTCCTAAATTATATACAAAAATACGTTTTAATATTGTGCAACCCAAATTTAATATTATAAAAGATTCTTGTTGTAATAGTAATAAAATTGAAAATGTCAGATCAAGGTTACTGCCCACGAATATAAGTAACATAGACTTAGTATCGTTAAAGTCAAATAATGAAATAAATAAAAAACTGGTCAGTAATCTTGACAAAATTATAAATGATCCACATATTGTGAAATACGGTAACTATTATAGTACATCTGTTTTTGTAATCGTAATGGTTTTAAGTCTTGTTACTTTCATAATATTATATAATTACTGTAAAATTGGAAGTTTCTTACAAATCATTAGAAAATACAATGTTAAAGAATCAAATTGTAATGACGAAGCAGAAGTGGAAAATACCACCGATGATATTCCACTCCCACGTATAAGAGTTAATTTGTAATTATTATTAATTTCTTTTATTTTAATTGATTATTTGATAAGCTAATTGTGTTGTTCTGTAATTTCAAATTTTATCCTTTGTTTATTTGTATTATTTTATTTTGCCTTAATTCAAATTATTTCTTTCTATTGTTTTAAATTTAAATACCTTAAAATATTGTTTAGAAACGTATTAGTAAACTTCGTTTTTACCCCGAAGTTTACTCTCATAGGGGGGAGGTGTTATATATATTAACTGTAATACATATAGCTGACACACCCTACCTTCCCTTCAAAGGGGCTATGTCATCATTCCGTACTTCATTAGATTAATTAGACTTAAGTTTAGTTCAGATCCAGACACGGTCCAAGTCAGACCAACTTGAAATCATCTATCTTAATCCTTTTTACTAAATTGTAACTAAGTGTAAAATAAAAGTTTATTTTTTAAAAAGGTCTTTTAATAAAGACTCATAACAGTTCGAATCCCTGGACACAGGATTTTTAAAAATTTCAAACTATAATTTAAATTGTAAATCCTAATTATAAGAATCATGAGATTTTAGGGTGATCATTTGTACTATGGCGCCACATTCAGCAACAATCCTATCCTTTTTAAAAATATCGTATTAAAATTAATTTACTGGTGGTAGGATTCCTAGGCAGGAATCCGTCTAGGTAGGTACCACCCCAGGGCCAGTTATTCTGCCGTGAAGTAGTAGTGTGCAAACATTACTGTTTCAGTTTAAAGGGCACTGTGAGCTAGCGTATTCACTGGGCATATAAAAATTAAAAAAAATATGATGGCTTATGAGACTTAAAAACATATGTTTCAGGGTGATGGGCACAGTGTGGTGTCACACAGAAATTTTCTGGGGTGACAGAGCATTTGTTATGGGCAGACGTTGTGTTGAAGAGCTAACGTAACCTACTTGCACGAAATGATACATACTGACCATTAATGAGCATTTGTTTTTAAACATGTCTGTCATTCTCATTCTATTGTACCAATTTAAATACGAGTATGAACACAATGTCTTATAAAAATGTTATGGTTGAATGCAAATAAAACAATAATATTATCTTGCAGATCATTTCATTTATATCACGTTGCACTTACCATTAGGTGAACGTTTTGCTCGTTTCATCACTATATCCAATAAAAAAAACAAAAGATCTCTTCAATTTAAGCTCAACGCTAAGTATTTTTATTTAAAAATGCTTCATACCATGCTTAGTCAAATGCTTGTAAATCAGCCTATAACATATTAATAAATTGGTGCACTGTTTTATGAGTTCTGAACAACCGTGTTAAACTGATTAAAAATTGTGCAGTAGTAAATACAATTTAAGAGGGAAAAATTGTAAAATATAACCAGTAAGGCACAGAAATTTGATTGTTATAAAAATATTTCAAATATAAAAAAATACTCTAAAAACGTGTTTGATTTTTGATGGTTTTTTTATTCAGATTCGCTCTATTCTGCACAATGACTCAAAATTGTTAATACGATTTTTTTATTGTTATATTATCTATTCTAAATGGTTGCAAAGAAAGGAAAATATTCGATTTGAAAAAAACGTAATTATCTATTTAATTCTAAAAGTATCCTTTATATCAATAGAAAGATAAAGCGACATCTATCATCGGTATGAGGAATTATAATATTAATGCCATCTGTAAACCGTGTTCATGTCTGTAAATCGTCAGTTGCGTATATAATCTCAGTATATAGTGCATTATCTATGCTATATACTGAAAGCAGGCCCGGTGAAATGACCTCAACCGATACCTTGCGCGATCTAGAATGCAACTAGAATGATCGATTAACAGCACGCGAAGCGTAACGAAAGAAACCTGTTCCGTCGCAATCTATGGTATAGGTAAAAGGGACGCGCACTACTACGCCCCTACAAAACACGATGCCTGTCCTATTAATTCCCTCTGTAGGGACCTAACTCTACGCACGGACTGAAATCTTACGGAAAGGTAGGACGTTCTGTTACCAATCCAATGATATTCACCGTGCGCAGACATGCGACGCTATTAAGCCCGTCAACAAGCGGGACGGACGGTGGACGTATCACACTCGATACGCGGTGCACCTAACGCACACCACGTATGACTCTAACGTCCGTCCTCCTGGGAATGTGGAATGTGCCCTATAGACGTTCTGTTAGTAAGACAGAAGTTAGACGCTGTTATTATTAGGAACACCACATTCCCTTCAAACAATTGTACCCATAGGACGCTGGCGGGAATTATACAGCCGATACCGCGTTCCAAAAATGTTTATTAGGGCCCTTGCGCCAGTCATCCATAAATAAAGGTTTCGGCCTCAGCGCTATGCGGCCTTTCAATTCGTCGAAGCTGTAAAAGCCTTCACAGAATTGCAGCACAGCAAAGAATTTCATCAGCACTACCTGGATGACTGGCATTCCACCACTGTGCGCCAGATATTTTCTGCCACGCACAACTACTTTGTAGAATCTGCTGCCGCCAGCGGTTTTTCCGGACCGATACAATTTGAGGAGCTCTTTTACAGATCAATAAAAAAAAAATTAAAAAAAATAACAAGTTGTGACGCACTCGCGGGACGATAAATAAAAGTCTGTTGAGGGTCAACTATTTTGTTTAATTATTCGGTTATTAAAACGGTTGTAATTCCAATATGTACTTAATAGCTAGCGAGTCACGTACGACGCAAAGGTCGGCGCGCGGCAGCGCGACATTCAAACACTGAGATACGGTCGGTGACTAAACGTCAGAACTAAAGCGCACCGGTCGTCGGCGCTTGCGGCCGTAACGTGAGGGTTGAGAGGGGACAGGGACATGCATATTTATACGCGCTCTATAGTAGTTCAGTTTTGTGTACTAAACTCAAATAGTCAAAACTAATTTTTAAGAACCCTATATACAGCATATGGTTAGTCATGGGAAATAAATAAGGTTGAATATAGTTTTACAAACAGCAATTAAATCGTTTATTAACTACAAACAAAAAATGTTTCGTTTGTCGATGGTGCTGGAACGAAAATTTTGTAGTTCATCTAACGCACACAATAACAAATGACTTTTGGTGCAACTCGAAAAGTATAATATAGTATAGTATAGCGGTAGTGTTTATATTGAATTTTGTAGTTTCTGTGTATATTTTGAGTTTTGAAGTTTTATTATGCAGCAAGTTCTAGTGAAAGTGTACCGTATTGTAAAATTCAATTCAAGACCAAAATTGTACTTTTCGTTTTGTCTCCATCAGTCCAGCAAATCTTCAGTAAAAGTCAACTATCATTTTACTTTCGAACAAAACGAAGTTCTTGTTATAATTAAATTGTTACTCGACATTGGCAATGTCCAAATTGTCCATGGATACCATGTTATCGCAGCGCTGTGGTTAATTAGCTGTGAATAATGCCGCCTAGCGATACAGTTTAAATCTAAGTCTTCATTAAGAGCGATAGCTTAGAGAAAAATCTTACCATGTAAACCGCTATAAGTCACTGTTAGATGTTTAGCCTCTGAAGAAAAATTTGCTTCTTTCGGTTCAAACTTCATTCGGTCTATTTACTGAGTGTTTGTGACAAAATGATATTGAATCTCCGGCAGTTATGTCGCGAATACTTTAAGTTTACTACGTGTTTCTACGATTGTTATATATTCAAATAATGTTTAAGATTATTGCTCTACGATGATATTATTTTATTAATGTTAAAATCAATAGATCTTTTCCAATATCAGTTTAAAATTTTGTTCATACTGAAACAAGGCGGTTCTTGCTTGCTTGTTTTCATATATTGTATATTTTTTGTGTAACCCACATTTATTTTATGTTGTGTTTAATAAAATATTAAATAATTGTTCACAGCTATCGTTCTCAAGCCCTTTTTATATAATTTTTCTTAAATAAAATGAAGTTTTGAAAACGGAATATCAACGTATCCCACGACTTTTTCTTCATGGATAGTTTAGTATCCCTGGACGTTACTACAAACATCAGAAATAAGGGCCTCTGCAGGCGTAATAAGTTAGCATTATTATTTACTGATTTTCATATTTGGAATTTGGTTGTAAAATGGGCGTTATCGCTATTATTATATTTTTCCGGGCAATATTTGGATAGACAGCAGTAAAAAAAAAATGGCTGGTTTCAAACAAATAAAATAATAAGACTAATAATAACAGTAATACATACTTGCCGCGGAGGCATGGTGGGCGAGGCTTTTTAAGTGCCCTCACCATGCACAATCGTGAAACCTACGTAATTACTTCCTATCGAAATCGGGTGAGGCACTCTGTGCGGACGTCATTACAAGTGATAAAGGGCTTACCCCCCTATCCTTGGCCAACGAGCAATGGCAAGACCCGGCAGTACAGAGCATTTCCGACCGCGAGGCCGTATGGAAAGAGAAAGAACTCCACGGGAGGTTCTACAAAGCTCTTCATGAGCCTTTCGTAGACACAGTGGCCTCCCTCCATTGGCTACATGTCGGTGACCTCTTTGGGGAAACCGAAGGTTTTGTCTGTGCAATACAAGATCAGGTTATCAAGACCAACAACTATCGGAGATACATCCTAAAGGACGGCACCGTCGACGTCTGTCGAGCTTGTCGCCGTCCCGGCGAATCGCTTAGGCATGTTATCTCCGGTTGTTCGGCGCTTGCTAACTCTGAGTATCTGCACAGACACAACCTAGTAGCCAGGATTCTCCATCAGGAGCTCGCTCTGAAGTACGGTCTCGTGGATCGGAAATAGCCTTATTATAAGTACTTGCCGGAGGCTGTGCTCGAAAATGACCGCGCCAAGCTCTATTGGGACCGGGCTATCATCACGGACAGGACTATTCTCGCGAATAAGCCTGACATCGTGTTGATGGACCAGGCACAGTCGGGGATATTTTTGGTTGACATTACCATTCTATACGACGAGAACCTCGTGAAAGCCGAAACAGATAAGAAGACAAAATATCTGGACCTGGCTCTAGAGGTTACCGACATGTGGGGTGATATGCCGACCGAAATTATTCCGGTGGTTGTGTCTGCAAACGGGTTAATCCCGGTCAGTCTCTTGGGACATCTGAGGCTACTGGGACTCCATGACGGGCTGCTTCGTGCTCAGATACAGAAGGTGGTGCTCCTCGATACGGCCCGCATCGTCCGCCCGTCCCTTTCCCCCTAACCCTCGGCCGTTTGGTCTCCCCTGCCGACGGCTCCCGTCTGGTTGGGATTTTATTCATATATTTTATTGTATAGTATTATGTTTAGTGTATGTCTTATAATATCTTATTTATTTTATCTCATTTTATATATGTATCTATATATTCAAATATTCCAACCAGGCGAGAAAACTATAAAAATACCCCAAAAAAACAGTAATACTATTTTTTACTACATTAATGTACTTTACCAACATGCTATACAATTAAATAAATTAGCTTTGTGTTATAGTGCAACAATAGCAAAAACCTAAGAATTAAAAATGTTTATTGATTACAGTGTGCATCGGCATCTTCCTTCAAACTAGGCTTCTAGATTACGGAATTGGTGAAATGTTTTGATTTATTTAGATATTCAAAATAAATAAAATATAAACATTGTCGACCGCGTGGCCTAGTGGTTAGCGTACCTGACTTCTACGCCACGGGTCCAGGGTTCGTATCCCAGCCGGAGCTGACAATTGTGCAAAACAAAAATTGATGGTTTTCCGGATCTGGTTGTGTTGTGCAAGTGAAATAAATGTCTGTAAACCGGACCCACGTTACAGGAGAAATCCTACTGCAGGGCATCGTTTTTTTAAAAAAATTAAAAAAAAAATCTTGGCATCATTACAAAGTTAAAATAACTTAGTTTCTATCAAAATTATCACAGCTTCTTTAATAATTTTAATTTATAATTACGCAATCTCTAAAAATAGAAGTTACTAAAGAAAAGCTTATGAATAGATAGAGAGAGAAATATGAAACCTGTTTTCTAATAAAGTTTTGGAGGCGTAAAGTAATCGTTGTTGAAGACTTTTAAACGATATTTTAGGAATTCATCACCAACTGTAAGTCAAGTCCAAATTACCATTTTGTAAAATGAATACTTTGTTATCATAAAACTTAAATAACATTTATTTTTATCACTATACTTCATAGAATTTTTGGTTTCATAGTCATTCAGAGTATATAAGTAGTCATTCACGGTTTTATCCTAAGTCACCCTTGAAACCTTTTCCACCCCGTTTTTCGGTATATTCTGTGGGGTATCCGTACACATAAAGTACCTACGCACGAGCCAACCACCGAGCCAAGAGAGGCAGGGAGAGAAATATAATGCCTGGGACTGGCAACTATTTGTTTTTCAGCTGCTGCCGTGCACCGGCCTGAGGATATGGATATGAACTTTTACACTTATATTAATATTGCTCTATTTTTGAACTTGATTGCATCCTTAATATGTTAGTGTCATAGATAACCATAGATAACAAACAAAATGGCGTTTCTGTCAATTTAATATCAATATTTTCTAATTGGTTTTCTAAGATGTTTGTAATATTATAAAAATAAATTAAATTTGTCGATTTTTCACTATGTCTATTAATAATATATCATCGGTTTTGAAGTCTTGCTCGGAGGGTGAATTGATTAATGAGGTTGCAGATACTAGCATGACACCAAAACAGGTAGAAGGATCCCGATTAAAACGTACTTTTACTTTACCTCGTAATCCCTTTAGTACAACTAAACCTAGTTCCAGTAGAAATAAAAATATTGATAGCGATAGTAAGTCTACAACTGGCACAGTTATTGGAACATCGCAAAAAGATGAGGGTGGTGTTGAAAGGAAGTTATTTAGAAGGCCGTCATGGAAGATATTCTTGAATAAGATAGCGCAGCACATGAGCACTGTGAACGTATCAGGGGTTAGTAAACAAATCGTATAATTTTTTTTTAGTCCTGGAAATTTCTTAAATCTTTTTAACATTGTATAACTATCATCCAGGTAAAAACAGTGGCTTCTTCAACTAGTAATGAACGAGTGCCGTGCAGTGGTGATCCACCGTGGCCTCCCGGAGCTACACCGGCGGCGACCGGAATTAAAAATCATGGAAACACCTGTTATATGAATGCTGTACTTCAGTGCCTTTCACATACTGATGTTATCGCTGAATACTTTGTTTTAGACCATTATAAGGTAATGAAATAATCAATTACAATCCATAATTCAGTAATGATACTTATTATTGAATAAATAGCGCTGTTTTTCACCAGCATTCAATTGATGCATTTATTTTGTTCTTTGTTGTAGGTTGATTTACAAAAGAGAAATAAGATAAACTCTAAAAAGTATGGCACACGTGGGGAAGTTACTGAACAGTTAGCTGCATTATTAAAAGCACTATGGTCATGTCAGTATGCTGCTGATATGAGTGTTGCGTTCAAGGTAATACTTGTATTCATTTTTTAATTTGCTTATGTTCACATAAACTAAATAGCAGTGCCTTTCTGTGATATTTGTATTTTTGAGTTTTAAATTCTGCTCTGTGGAAGTTAAAAAATTGTGCATGGTCACCACACATGATAGAAATAAAACTTCGAGTTAGAGCAATTGGGAAATTGTAAGGTTAACACAAATTTTGAAGTTTTTTAATTAAATTGAGAAATATATGTATTTGACATAGAATAGACATTTTAATTAATCATATGTAAACTATGAAATTAATTAGAGTTTAATAAGCTTGTGTACTCTAAGTATATTAAATACTAATAAATACCATTCTATCTATTTTCTAATGCTAATTTAAATGTATGTATAGTTTTTCTAACACTGGAAAAGACTAATTTATTTGAAAATTTACTAATTTAACTATAGATTGACCGAAACCGCTGTACCATGCAGCGAGGTGGGGCCAGGAAAGAAAGATTATTAATAAATAATAATAAGTTTACAAGTTGATGGCGGACTGACAGAATAGAACGGCCGATACTCCCCCACCTCGCCGCGCGCTTACCTAGGCGCGGTACAGCGGTTTCAGTCAAATTATAGCAATTGATAATTGACATTGTCTTCAATACAAATCTATTGAATTAAAGCACTTGTAAAATGAATCACTACAGCATCATTACACTGACAATTTCTGAGATAAGCAGCGGAGCACAAAGCAAAAGTGATTGAGAAAGACAGCTAAACACAGGGTATTTTCCCTTCATTAATTTCACTTTCAGTGATGCTTGCATTTCTCATCATGGCAAGTTACTGTACCAATAGCAGTTTCACTTCAAAGTTTTTGATGTCAGTCTGTCTGAATCGGATTTAGGGAAGAGCTATTATCAATAATCTGCAAATTTCATAAGTTGGTAAATAGTTTAGATTTTCATGAGAACAGAAGACCCTCACTGGTGGTGGGATTCCTATTCAGGACACCTAGGATGGTAGCCCCACAGGGCCACTTATTCAGCCGTTAAGTAGTAGTGTCCAAAAATTACTGTGTTATGTGAAGGGCACTGAGAGCAAGTGTAATTACTGGGCATACGAGATGTAAGATCTAATGTCTTGAGGTGACGAATGCAGTGTACAGTGGGGCCACAGATAAATTTTCTCAGGATATTGCATTTGTTATGGGCAGACATTGCACTTACCATCAGGTGAAAGATTTGGTTGTCTTGTCACATGCTTCCTTAGAAAAAAAAAATATTTGAAAATGAAAATTTGTAAGTTGCACACAGACACTTCTATTTTATGTATATGTTTGTATTTATGTAAATAATTAGCTATACCAATGGCTTTGTAGTATGGTTAGATTTAAGGCAGATTTACTATCCATAATCTTTGAAAAAAATATTTTACCAGCATATTTTGTTTTTAGGATTTTTAGGTCCCATGGACCAAAGTGACATGCATTATGATTATTTTTACATAAGTGACGCTTGACAATCCTTTGTTTGAGAAAGTAAAACAACATTGTTAACAAAATAAATAATTGAATGTACTTTATCATTGAAATAAATTTGATAATAGTTAAATTTTTTGCAGTAGGAAAAAGGAGATATTTACTTTGTGCTAATGTTTTTACTAAAAATTAACCTGAGTAGAAAATAGTTTTGATAATATTAATTATGCATGTTAAAAATTACTGTATTTCATGTTATTATAACTAATATCCTTTATCAGAGTGCAGTTGAAAGGCACGGTACACAATATCGAGGGAACAGCCAGCATGATGCACAAGAGTTTCTATTTTGGCTCCTTGATAAAGTCCATGAAGATTTGAATACTGCAACAAAGAAAAAGTATAAAACAATCAAGGTCTGAAATTTACTTTTTGTAATATTTTATGTGTTGCATAGTTATTCTTGGATCTAGGAATATAAGTATAGTTGTTTTTTTTTAAGTATTTGCCATAAAAACAGTCGGAAACATAAAAACAGTTTACCACAAATACAATCGGATTTCACAAACATAAATTTGAACTTACAACCAAGAAATAAAACCTTCCAGTTGGATTTAATAAATAATTATAATTTTAAGAATAAATAATTTTTTGATGATTTTTGAAGATATGGATCTTATACTGAAATGGTTTATGGATCCAAAAAAGTGTGTGTTAAAAGATTCACATGCTTCCATATAAATGTATAATTGCATTATTTGTCTTTGTTAACTTCATTGTCTGCAATTGCCTGATCATTGGATTCATACATCTACTTTTGTTGTCTCCACTACAGAACTCACTCTGACAGATGTTAACTTTCAGACAGATGTTACCAACCAATTGCCAATTCAATTTTCATACTTAAAGACCACATGGTCTAGTGGTCATAGAAGTGACTTCTATGCCATGGGTCCTGGGCTTGAATCCCAACCGAAGCCAACATTTGTGTAGAAGTACAAATTGTTGGTTTACAGAGATGTGTAGTGCATGTGAAATTTATTTCTATAGAACATAGTCACGAAACAGATTTGATTCCAAGTATGCTTTACAGACATGTTCGAGTGTCGAGCATCATTTAAAAAAAGAAATTCTATGTCTCTTACTTCTCTGACAGATTTTTATATAACTAATCATATCTATTAAATAAATTCTATTCATAACTCTGCCCTCAGTGTGACATAGGCATAAGTAATTACCAATGGTGTTCTTATGGATCCTTGTATGCTAGGTTGTCAAGGGTGATGTGACTAATTCACATATTTACATAAATAATCACCGACTGAGTTACAAACATTGATATTCATCTTACAAATGCTTGTCCCTAGTGGTATTAAATTCTATTACAGTCAACTTCAAGGGCAGGTTATCGGGCTATCAAAAGACTGTTTCCTAAAGTCTTTAGTATGCTGATGTTGTTTGCATTGTGCATTACTTTTTAGGGAATAAAGTATGACAATAATTATTTTAAAACAATGAGTAAAATATCTAGTCATTGTCAGAAGCCATTGCACATCTTAAACTTGCATAATCTATTAGATTGTTGTTCTTTGAAGCCACAAAATAGCTCTCCTTATCTGTGCCATCTATACTTTCAGATATTTTGTTCAGAGTTATTAACAATATTATTTTTTTAGAATACAGGTGGTAAATCAGATGAAGTAGTAGCGGCAGAAACGTTGGCAAACCATGCTAGGAGGAACAGTTCATTTGTACAGGCTGTATTTCAGGCTCAGTACAGGTAAAGTTTTTTTGTGTAAAAATAAACCATATTATATTTATTAATTTTTACATATTATTAAATGCCAATGGCATTGAATTTTCACTCTTTACAATTTTTGGAAATTGCTTTAAGCCGCCGAAGAAGATAAGTCAGTTTTTACCATCTGTCAAGTGTAACATACCTCTACAAGACGCAGCAGGAGTGTACAAGCTAGATTGTGAATGTGGTCTCTCTAGATATCTACACAGGCCAAACAAAAAGATTGATAAAAACCCGCGTAAAAGAACACATAGCTGACGTGAAGCATCGTCGTTCTAGGAAGTCTGCAGTCTGTGACTATGTTCTGGATCATCCCAACCATTACATCAGATTTGATAAACCACAGATCCTTGCAAAAGAACACCGATTCATACCAGGGATGATTCGCGAGGCTATTGAAATCAAAAAACATCCTAATTTCAATAGAGAAGATGGTTGGGTATTACTACCAGCTTGGGATCCAATAATAAATAAAATTAAATCAAAAACCAAGCATACCACTGCAAGACTTCAAGACACAGTTAGCTCTTTCTGCATAGATCGGACCAAAAATAATAATTAAAAGCTGAAGGTACCCCAGGTTAACTATGACATCAGGACATCTGTCACCTCAGTCCTCCAGTGACCATGGCTGCTGTAAAGCACTCGAAACGTCGGGTTATAAATAGTAAAAATAATAATAATAAAAAAAAATTAAACGCGATAAAATACGTAAAATTAGTTTCATTTAAATTGCTTTAAGTTAAAAGTTCAATCATAGTTTTTCTTAACTTGAAATGTATTAAAATGGCATTAATGGAAAACTGTTAAACAGTCTTTTGTAAATATATAAAGAAAATGCTCACATCCACTTTAATAACTTTAATAGTATGCATGGGACTAACAGAATCGTATTTTTTTTATTTTTCAACTAGACTTAAGCTCAGCAATAGTATAATTATTATAAATCTATATAGAAAAACATATATATTATTAACAATTAATATTACCACTTTTTGGTAGTATTGTTATGTGTGGTATACATTATTTTGTAATGTGTCTTGTTAAAATATAAAAAAAGGAGTAGGCTGATGTACTATTGCATTTGTTCTAATCATGTTTTAATACTCTATATGATTATTGCATGACTTAGTAGCCAGTATCCATCTGTTGAGTAATGCTAAATAATAATTGATGCTAGAGCCAGTTGTTGACCAAGAGCTAAGCTAAGTTAGCTTTATTCATTTACAATATTGAATTATAATGGTTGTCCCATTGGTTTAAAGCACATAATCCACTGGTCAAGTCAACTGTGAGTCAGCTTAGGCTACCTAGCTGATAGCAGGAATCCGTCTAGGTAGGTCCCAGCAAAGGCATTCTGCCGTTGAGCAGTAGTGTGCAAATGTGTCTCAATTTGAAGGACACTGACAGCTAGAATAATCACTGGGCATATGAGACTTAAGAACTGATGTCTCAGGGCAACAAGTGCAGTTAAGAACACAGAAATTTTCTATGTGAGACAGCATTTATTATGGGCACATGTTGCACTTACCATCAGGTTTTGTTTGTTTCAATAATTTATCCTATAAAAAAAAGGCTAATTGGATTTCTTTTTAAACCAATGTGTTACAATTCAATATTATAAATAGATAAAACTAGTTATCTTAACTAACTTAGCTTAGCTTTTGGTCATCTGGTGAATGTTTTGTTCAACACATCACTTACTCCAATTAAAAAAAAATGTGGCCACTTTCAAAATTGGCCAGGAGAGGCCATTACTACCATCACTTAGGTTATGACAATTCATTTATGTTGTGTGAAGCAAAAACGTTTTAATTATTTTTACAAGTATATATAAAATATAATAATGTATTTGCAGGTCAGCATTGACATGTGCCAAATGTGAGCGTACCTCATGTACATTTGACCCATTCCACTGTGTCAGTGTGCAGCTGCCTACAAGGCTAAACACTGTTCAACCATCCCCACTGCCTGTTAATGTGAGTAATTACAACATTGATTATGAGCCTTTGGATATGTTTCTTATAAGAATACTAGCTAGCTAGCTGAAGCCCGCGACTACATCCGCGTGCATTTAGATTATTTTTAAATACCGGGTAATTCTGTGATTTTCCGCAATAAAAAGTCATATGTCCATCTCCAGCGTGCAATCTCTGTGCCGAATTTCGTCGATATCGGTTCGAGCCGTGAAATGGTAACAAACGGACACAGGGACAGATAGTTACTTTCGCATTTATAATATTAGTATGGATAAGATATATAAGAAACTAGTTGATGCCCGCGATTTCGTCCGCATGGAAATGGATTTTTTAAATATCCTGTATTATTTGATGATAAACTATTTGATTTTCTGGGATATAAAGTATCCTATGTCCGTTTTCAGGACGCAAGATCTCTCTGTGCTAAATTATCTTAAGATCAATTCCGTGGTTGAACCGTGGAAAACTAACAAACAGACAAGAGGGACAGAGAGAGTTCGCATTTATAGTTTTATATAGTACGGATGACCGTGTGGTGGCGGCTTATGAGAATCTACCACCCCATCTCATCCCGTGGGTGTCGTAAAAGTCGACAGGGGGAAAATAAAAACCAGGAGATGGGCAGCAACATCTTTTAAACTGCGGTTGCCAATCTGCCTGCCAAGAATAACAACTATGGCAAAATCCCCCCAAAATGAGAGTTACAAACTTACATGTTTTGTGGCAATCTTTGGGGAAGGCCTATGTTTAGCAGTGAGCTAGTGATAGGATTAGTATGGATGGTATATATTTATGTCGTCTTGAGGAAATCGAGGTCTTATGTTTTATTTACATTTGGTTTATCTATTCCGTATGGACTGCTGCTCGTGGGAACGCAATGGAGAGTAAGAATTTTTTGACTTGTACCAAAATGGCGGCGACATGGTTCGCCACCCAGACGTCACGTCTCGTTTCCCGCAAGAGCGGAAAGTGGGCTACGTGTGTGGCCTCCGCCTATCCCTTTTATGGGAAAAATCCGTGACTGTATTCGGCGTGAAGATTATGTATGTGTGTGCATTGTCTCCAGGTGGTGTATGTGAACCAGCAGCCTCGTCAGGTGCGCATCGGCGTAGAACTGGCGCCGACCGCGACCATGGACGACTTGAGGACAACTCTACACAGCGACACCGGCATCGAACGCGACCATATTATACTTACGGAGATTAACGAAACAGGTACATCATCATCATCATATCAGCCTGTCATTAGTCTAATTCTGAACATAGGCCTGGCCCATAGATTGCCACAAACGTTTGTAGCACTCATTTAGGGGTATTTTTCCATAGTTTCCACGCTTGGCAGGCGGGTTGCAAACCGCATTTTATTTATTTCGATGTTCCAGGAAAATGCTGCTGCCCATCTTCTTGCTTTTATTTTCCCACTGTCGACTTTTACGACTCCCACGCGATGAGATGGGGTGGTGGATTCTCTTAGGCCGCCAACACACGGCGACACAAACAGGTACACACCAGATGTCATTCAGGCCGATTTCCGACCACGGCAACGATAACTGAATACTTTGGAAAGCTATAGCGTTGTTAAATGTTTATGAATTTGCCCTGTTCATTTTAAAACTTGTGAACCTAAATGAAGTTTTTTTTTGAAATTATTACTTTGAACATACTTTTTAACCACTTCAAAAAAAGGAGGATGTTCTCTATTCGGTTTTTTTATGTTTATCACCGATTATCCTATATAATTTTGTTCTGATGATGGAATCCATGAGAAAATCATGAAACTTTGCTGCTTGGAAGTCGGTTTTTTGATCAAATAATTATCAAGCAGTAAGATTATCTGTCAGCAGCGCCGTGTGGTTGCGGCGTAAGATAATTTGCATCCCACATCTCTCATATTTTGTGAGTCATTATAGTTAATTCTCATTAACCAGTAGAAGTAGTATTGTGACACTATTTTTTATTTAATTTTTTTATTTAATTAGGTACAGCGTAAGCTAAGTTTCGCACTGTATTGCAATCCACTTAGATATATACAAGTATGCACGGAACTTATAAGAAAAAACACCAGTTTTAAATATTTTTGTATGTCTGTCTATCTTCCTTTCTGTTTGTTCCGGCTAATCTCGGAAACGGTTGGACCTACTTTGACGGCACTTTCACTGACAGATAGCTGATGTTGTAAGAAGTAACTTAGGCTACTTTTATTTTAGAAAAATAATTAGAGTTTTCCCAAAAAATTAACCGCACGCTGCAAACCGAACATTACCGAAAAGGGCCGAACGGATAATGCTCAGATAAGCGAGGAACTATACCGTATGGCGCAATCTTGTGGTCGTTTTATTTTACGCGGGTAAAACCGCGAAGCGCAGTTAGTTTATTAAATAAATTTGCTCCGTTATCTTGGTAATAATAATGTGTAGGTGTGACTTTTGTAGGTTGGTGCAACTCTCGAGCGGGCTGGGAGGTGGCGGGTATCGACTTCGGCGCGCTGTACTGCTTGGAGGCACCTCCCCTACTGCAGACTCCAACCACGCCCTACCTGCTTATACTGTGGGTCAATTTACTCGACGGCGAACGATTTGGTGAGTTATTTGATATAAATTACACTGAAACCAGTGCTGTAAATTTAGAGGTAAGTGAATTGTGGTGGTCGATTTTCGAGCAACGCCTCCCGCCTCCCGCCTCCCGCCTTCCGCCTCCTATGTCCGTCTCCAGGATGCAATCTATCTCTGTGCTAAATATCGACAAGATCGGTTCAACGGTTGAGACGTGAAAAGGTAACAAACAGACAGAGGGACAGAGACTGTAATTTTTGCATTTATAATATTAGTATGGATTGTTACCAACCCTAAAAATTCTTTTATTATTTACTCTACATATATTACATTATATATTATACAGACATCATGTTTTCAATTTCAACAAATGATACGAGTGGCTTATGGTAACTAATAAAGTATGAAATAATGCTTTCGGTTTGGATTTGACCAATTATCTTTGAAATACAGCGTCAACTGTTTTTGATCTTTTTGTCGAGCTAATGAGAGCAAAAACTACGAAGGAATTGACGATTTGGACGAATACGAAAATATTAATATAATAGGAAACACTATTCCATCTCATTTTCTCGCAGGCTAAATCCTAAGTTGGTGGAGGCTGGTTTGCTGGAGTTGCAAATTACTTGTATATTTATTATTGAACGTTGTCTAAAATTTTAAAATGGAGCGTGCTTTGGTTTTCTTTGGGACTAATCTCTGTAAATTTATAAATAATGTATTTTTGACTAAGATTAAAAAAAGTATTTACAAAAAAGTTTCTTCTCCGACAGAGGAACCTTCTTATTACGGACGGTGGAAGATTGCAGAAAAAAAATGACGCTTGATAAACGAAATTTATATTTTTTTTAATCAAACAATTTTTACGGATTTTATCGCGTTTAACTTTTAGACTATTTATAACGCGACGTTTCAAGTACCTACTTTTCAGCACCCGTGGTCACGCATTAAATGAAATCTTTATATTTCTTTCCAAAATAAAGTACTTTCATTTATAGATTCTTGAAAAAGTTTTCACCTCAAAAAGTGTATTCCTTGACGTAGGGTCGCCATACGCGATGCAGGTGCCCCGCGAGGTGCCGTACGAGGACCTGCAGAAGCTGCTGCTGAAGGAGATGTGCCAAGTGGTGGCCGAACGCGTGCTGGAGCGCGCGCAGGGCGCCGACATCTTCCGAGCGCGCCTCGCCGACTCGCAGCCGCCCGCCTTCCTGCAGCCAGAGGTAAGCGTGCCACACGAGCCACACGAGCCACACGAGCCACTCCACCGCTGGACCTCGGCCTTGCGCTACGCAAGGCGTCCGTCCAGCAGTCAGCATCATTATCATCATCATCATTACTGCCTATCACTAGTCCACTGCTGCACATAGGCCTCCCCCATACGAGATTGCGACAAAAATTGTAAGTCTCATTTTAGGGGATCTTGCTATAATTGCCACGCTTGGCAGGCAGGTTGGCAACCGCAGTTTTTTTGTTCAGACGTTCCGGGAAGGTGCTTCTGCTTGGTTGGTCGTTGGTCATTTTCCCTTTGTCGATGTTTACGAAACCCACGGGATGAGATGGGTTTGTAAATTCTCTTAAACAGCTACCACACGGTCCAGCAGTAATGTTCTGTAATGTTTGCACTCTACTGCTTTGACGGCTAGTGTAATTACTGGGCATATGAGACATAACTGACGTCGCAAGGTAATAGGCGTAGTGTGGTGTCACACAGATATTTTCTGGCTGACACAGCATTTTTATGTTGAAAGTTTACTCGTCTCGTCACTTGATCCATAAAAAAAAACCTTCCGAAACGGGTTCTCGCGTACGAATCCTACCACCAGTAAAGAGATTTGAACTGATGTCTAAGGGCGACAAGCGCAGTGTGGTGCCATAAAGAAATTTTGTGGGTGGCACGGCATTAGTTGTCGATTACTTCCATAAAAAAGTTGTCTCCCGGCTTAAGAGAATCTACCACCCCATCTCATCCCGTGGGTGTCGTAAAAGTCGACAGAGGAAAAATAAAAACCAGTAGATGGGCAGCAGCATCTTTCTGGAACATCTGAATTAATAAACTGCGGTAGCCCACCCGTCTGCCGAGCGTGGCAACTATGGCAAAATCCCCCAAAATGAGAGGCTATCTATGGGGGAGGCCTGATGATGATGATGCATAGTAACTGATTACTACGTATAATTCGCCAATAGCCTAATAGTTAAGGGTACGGACTGCGAAACTTGTAGCAGGATCGAACTCTTAAAAAAATATTGCTATTAACATTACTAATATTTTTGTTAATCACTCCCAACTAAGCTTGAAAGCTTGTGCTAGGAAATGGTTCACGACAATAGCCGAATGGCGGGCTTGATGCTGCGACAGTATATTTCGCAGCCTGTCCCTGACCACGATACGGCTCCCTGACCAGGATACGGTCAGTCACGATCCAGGCTACACTGTACACACAGTTAATAGCTTTAATATAACACGCACCACGACACGCGACCGCCGTAGAGAGCGGCGTGCAGCAGTCGACAATCACACCGCGTACACACGATACGCCCGTGTTCCAGGGCGGTTCTCACCGCTCAGAGTTACCGACACACAAGTCGACAGTCCGAATGGAGGCCCGCAGCCTCCCTCGGACGGTCATTAGACGACTTAAAATCATATTGAGATATTCTAAATCGCGCAAGCACGCAGCGAACGCGATACAGTCCGAATTTCGAGGTTTTTGTAGGAGTTTATTCATTTATTTATGTTTGGGTCAAACCAAACCTGGCACGCGGGCCCCTGGCTCATGAGCACAGTATCCGATGAAGCTGTAAAAGCCAAAAAAGGCTAACAGCAATTACATCACCGAAATTATATATCGCAGCCTGTGCCCTAAACCGTTAAGCTGATGGCGACAATTTCTAATTCCGTAGTATTATTTTTAAAAAATTAAAAAATAAAATTCTGGTGGCAAACTGCAACAAAATTATAGATAATATTCAGCGGCACCACGGACATAAAGTACTTTCTTGAACATTGTTTCTTTTATTGGCAAGACATGTACTATAAGACATGACATGATAAATGTACTACTGTAAAATTTGATGCCATTTTGAGTACTGGACTAACTGCAGCTTGACTCGCATTCATCAAACATCTGAGCTTCGTATAGACATCATCCTTTATACAATACACTGCTGGGGATACTTCCCCATGGTGGAAAAATACAATTTCAACATTAGTTCTCTTCTCCGTCTGATTTTCTCGTTCCGATACCTATCCTTCAGAGACAGTATTTTGCGTTAAATGACTTGAAATCGGCGTATTAGGACTTTTGTCAGAGTTACAATGCCTTTTGACGATGGTGAAGTAACACAACAGAGTGAAATCTGCTAGTCAGAGAATAATTTTCTAACGGAACTAAGTTTTGCGAAATAATCTCCTCGCGATTGCAGTAACTGACCGGCCTCGGCTCGGTCAGTTACTGCAATCGGGAGGGCAATATTACTACTACTATTACTACTATTATCATGATTATTATTAGATAAGTTTACCACCAATTCGGAATGCGTTTCCGCTGGAGAAGAAATGGCGCAAGAAACTCCAGCAACGCTTCTGTTTATGATACTACTGCTAGGGGAGAACCGGCCTGAAATGCGGCGGTATCGCGAATAACTTTGTCTGATACGCCCTCGCCGACGGCGGGGGCGGTATGATGGTGATGTTGTGTGTTTGCGTAGTGTTGAGTAGAGCGCTTGGGCCCTAGTGGTCGCGTCGTCAGGGTCCTCGAGGACGTGCCTCGGTCTCCTTTTTCCGCGGGTCGAGTTTTGGTGTATCGCGAGGGGGTTGTATGTGGCGGCACTTACAACCAGTGGGTTGGGGTGCGTGGCAGCAGAGTCGAAGTATCGGCGAGATGCCAACTTTAGATATTGGGCTATGGTAGGAAGCCCTAAATCGATATGAAGGTTAGCATTACGCACGAACCACGGTGCTCCCGTGGCTTTACGCATGAATCGATTTTGTATTACCTGAAGTCGGTGAATTTGACGCGGGGAGGCATGCGCAAATACGGGGCTTGCGTATGTCATAATTGGCCGAATACAGGCTTTGTAAAGTGTATTCTTATGCTTGCGACATAAAGTAGCCTTTGAAATGAAATCAACTATCGTTCCGCTAAATTTTTAAATTTGTTGTTGTAGACATGGCTGACGTCATGCTAATCAAAATGAGCGCATTGTGCGCCTCTTTTTTAAAGGAAGTTTTTGTGTCGCTGTGTATATAGATACACAGGTTTTTTTGAATATCAATGGTTAGGATGAATATTCTCTTTCAGCTACCACATCCGCTTTTCGCTCTGGACGTGGAACAGGCGCTGTGCGCTCACGACAAGCATCCGCACCTACGACTCGAGCTTCTGTGGGATCCCGCACACAGAGATAGGTAACATTTTAACCATAATATTAAAACTCACAAAAAATATTATTTAAATATATTACACCAATGGATCGAAGGCGATCATTTCGAATTTTCTATGGTTAATACATGACCTATTCAATATTACATGAGTACATTCGAATTTGTTTTATTTACGCGGACACGTCCGCATAGTTCGTCAAGTAATTTTGGAGCAGCGTGTCGAACATTGCTTTAAATTTCCTATTATTAGGTATAATATATGATCCATTGTATGTATTTTTTATTGGTTAATATGTTCACACATTCGGTACATTGTGCATACCTTCTTAGAATGTTTATTTTCTTTAAATTACTAAAATTTTAAATTAATATGAACTTTTAATTAAAACGATAGTTTCTGAAAACGTATCTAAATATTTAAGTTTGTTTTATATTATTTTAAATAAAGGTCAAGAAGAAGGTAAGGAAATAGTCGTTTTGCACGCGACGAGCGCATTGCAACGTCACATAGGACTTTGTAATTGGAAGTTCTGTATATACAGCAATTGTGTTACTTGCACGTGGTACTTAACCTCAGGTAAACAACTTGCCCGTCTTGTCACTTTATACGACAGAGTAAACCATTAATAAATAAGGAAATGTACGAGTGTAGTAATTATGGGTAGTGCATTCTTTAAAAGTTAGGAATTTTGTGTCAAAAGGGTTAGTAACAGGACGAGCAAGTTCATTACCTGTCGGTAACAGTTGCGAAAACACCTACAAAGTTGCACCAGGGATTTCTATGTAGCACCACTATACATTGGTGGTAGGTACCACACAAGTCTAGTTATTACGCCGTGAGGCAGTAGTGTGCAAATATTATAGTGTTTCAGTCTGAAGTACACTGAGAGCTAGCGTAATCACTGAGCATATGAGACTTAAGAACGGACGTTTCAGGGTGACAAGTGCAGTGTAGTGGCACACAGAAATTTTCTTGGTGACACAATATTTATAATGCCGGTTAATGCTTTTGCTTGTCTCGTCAGTTTCATTTCATAAATCGCGATGGGCTTGTCTCTATGTGACTTCGGTTCTTACACTGTTTGTAAGTACACTGGCCCTGTAATTACACTAGCATCAGCGCCCTTCTAAACCGAAACACGTTGCACACCACTGTTTGACGGTGGAATTTAAGCTCAGTGAACGGCGATGTGTGGTTGCAGCATAATCCGCGAGGCGGGCGAGGCGTGCGAGGTGCACGTGTCGGCGGCGGGCGGCGGCGGGCCGCTCACGCTGCACGCCTGCCTCGCGCACTACACGCGCGCCGAGCAGCTCGCGCAGGAGGACGCCTGGAGGTACGCCTGCACTAGTGCCCGTCTACTGCCTACCAGATGATTTCTGGATCTGACTGAACTGATCGTGGGAAGTGATGTGCGCGGCCGGGGCGTACCGTTTTCGTGGAAGTCGTTGTACGGTGCACATGTCGTACGCATTCGTATCGTCAAAAATGTTAACTGGCCCCCTATAAATGCACAGTCGCTCAATATAATACACGATGACACGTATCATACGCATGTGCGTAGTTATAGCTTTCACACGATGGGGGTCCAGGGGTCCAAAAATGTACAAAGATAAATATGTTTTTTCTCGAACTTCACTCAGAAAAAGACTTCTAAATGCTAATCTTAGTCATTTAGCGATTACATACAAGTTAAAAAATACACGAAGAAGAAATACACAAGTATATCTGCTCGCTAACGAGAGATACTTTATTATCCGGCTTAATATGCTAAGGGACCCTAACCTCTCCTCCCTTATAAACGTTCATTATGACGCAGTCATGCATGCAGGCATGTGCCTTCAGATAAGCCCATACACGCAAAAACAATCGCTTGTTTACTATACTTGTTACTTTCATCAAATGTGTACTAATATTTAAATTGTGTAATTCAGACATATACATTTGTATAAATACAAATTAATACTTTTGGTATATATGGACAATGAAATATCGATGACTTATGTCAATGCTTGTTTTTCAGGTGTCCACAGTGCCAAAGGTATATGCCAGTTGTGAAAACACTTGGACTTTGGTCACTCCCGGATATCTTAGTCATTCATTTGAAGAGGTTCCGACAGTTAGTATTACTTGCAATAAATAACTTTTAAGTGTAGGGTTATCAATTATATATATATCAATTATTTACATTTTTACATTAATATTTTCTATTTTAGGCAGGCAAAAGGTCGTACAAGTACAAAGTTGACCACTATGGTAGAGTTTCCTTTGAACGATTTGGATATGACGCCACATCTAGTTCGAAGGAATTCGTCGAACGTTGAATCTCCGGGTCACTCACGGTCTCCTCGCCGGCGGCATTCCAAAACTATCCATACGAATCCTCACGACAACATCTATGATTTATACGCGATTTGCTACCATCATGGTGACGATCTGGAAACTGGCCACTATACGGCAGCATGTAAAAATCCATACGACAACCGCTGGTACAAGTTCGACGATTCCAGAGTAACGCCTGTCGACGATGAGAACGCTTACACAGAACTCGTCAACAATACAGTTTATATGCTATTTTATAAACGTAAAAAACCAAATGTGATACATTCGTGTTCCACAAACGATAAAGGGCATTGGGCGTTGTTAATGCCGAAGTACGTAAAACCAGTCGGAGAAGTTCTGAAAGATCTAAAAGAAGTTAAGGAGGAAGTTGACAACGGCAAGGTTGACCCTATACGTATTGAACCCGATTTCGAAGACGAGGGCGTCAAACAAATACCCTCACCTTCTAGAAGTGTTCAGAGTTTACCTGACGACAACGAGACAGACGTTACAAGACCAGAAAACCAAACTACGCTTGTAATTCACAATACCGCGACTATAATTCAATCGCCCACCCTTCAAAGGCCTTTGATTGTTGAAGTGAATGGAAATAGAACGAATGAAGAACTGAGCGACTATGAGAACGAATGTATCTCTCATACCGAGACATACATTCATAAAGACGTTCATGTAAATCCTAAAATGACACCGGTGGATTCTAGACGGCCGCGGTCCGTAGATTATCCGGCTAAATTGAGTACGTCACCATCGAACCGAGACACGAATAGAAATTACGAGAGCTCACCTCTAGTCGCTAGTATAAATGGAGTCGAATATCATCCCACCACCGAGGACTTGATGCTGTCTATGTTTCAGGAGTCGAAGTATATCGTTCCGAGGCACGGCAATCATGTCGCAGGAGAATCTCATAGAACAGGTAAGTATTAAAAGATCATCGAAATGAGAAATCATTACAAATGTTTGTCTGTAAAAAATATGTGATGGAAGACATTTAAAACAATTCAATTCCTTCAAGCCGAGGCGTGAACCTTCTTTTGGCGGTATATAGATAGTTTTAAGTTTATTTAATGAATGAATCGATTAATGCACAGGTGTTAAAAAGAACCTAATTGCACGTTTCAAAAGACAAACTAGTCAAAGTTTTTACGAATATGTGAACTGTGGTCCATACACCAATAAGATGTCCATTTGTTTAGACGGAGATCTCGATTTTTTTTATAACAGCACACAAACCATAAAAAAACATAAATTGTCGAGAGCTTATTTATAGTACATACGTAAAAAAGCGTAACTTTTGATTTGTTTAATTTTCTGTTGGACACCAAACTATGTGGAAATGAGGTTTTCATTTAGTCAAGTTTCATCAGTGGAATTGTGATAATGATGACGGAGCTCGGAGCTAAGAAGGGCCTCAAAGAAGGAGCTCCCCCTCTTTGTCGAGGTTAGGAATGCGTCGGAAGAGGTTTTAGACCCCCCCCCCCCCCGTGTTCGAACCTCACATGATTAAAGGATGGCCCCGAAGTTATTAGAAAGCAAGTACCTAATTCTTGCAAATACATCTTTGTCGGTTGTCCGGTTTTGATGTGTTTGTGAATGTTCATGTTCTCGGGCACAGCATTCTAAACTGATTCCGGTTGTATCGATTAAATTGCTTGCGGAGAGAAGAAATATTACTGCATAATTTATTGGCGGTAGGATTCTTATGAGGGGCCCGTTATTGTGTCTGATGTGATGATGAAATGTGAATCGTAAGTAAGTAGTGTGCAAACATTACTGTGTTTCGGTCTGAAGGGCACTGAGAACTACTGTAATTACTGGACATATGACACTTAAGAAGGTCTCAGGGTGATGAACGCAGTGTGGTGTTACACAGAAATGTTTTTTTATGGGCAGACGTTGCACTTACCATCAGGTGAACATTTCGTCTCGTCACTATCTCCTATAAAAAATTGCGTTTAAATAATACTCCGTTCGACGTACGCCTCTCCAAAATTGTAAACATTTATCATGACTACGCTTAGTTGCATTCACGGCATTGCAGTCCGTCGGTCTGGGTACGTCGGTTCTAGCACATTTTCCTAGGGCCTCCATCTGACCGCGTATCCGCATCAGAGTACCTGACTTCTACGCCGCGGGTCCTGGGTTCGCATCCCAGTCGGAGCCAACATTTGTGTTAAAACACAAATTGTTGGTTTTCGGGTCTGGTTGTGTTGTGATTGTCCCCGTGCTTCTCACACTACAACCTAGCCTACCTCCGATCTTATCGCATCAGCGTTACATCGGACGCGTTTAGGCTGGGACGAGCCTCTGTGTTTGCGCGTACACTATAATATTTCCTGCGCAGTTGATAGCTCCCGACGGTGTTCGTAATCGGTCAGGGGTTATCAATCAATTATTTTTTAATATTTCAGGTGAAAAGTCTTCCGTTTGGAAAACTCGAATATCCACATGAGAGCAGATGAAGCCGCCCTCAGTGTGCGCACTATTCAATTTAATCGTTATTCAAATAAACTTAGATCTGAAGGTTTCCTTTAGTTGACAGTTAAATGTACCAAGGTCGTAGTCTTTCCGTAGCTTATTCAACTGTATCTGTAATTACTAGAGGCTCGACAAGTTGCTAACATTGGCGGAGGTGAGGGAGTTTAGTTTAATATAAGCAAATTAAACGCGAAAGCTTTAAATTTACTCACTTGATGTTTTGAAGATCATAATCATTATTACATTTTTTATTATTTATAATTTGTTTTCTTTGTTACTGTTATAGAAACATATACTTAAATACTATTAAAACTAATTTATAAACAAATATATTGTTATGTACAGTCTTCCTACTATGTGTAGGCTATGACTTCGAGCTAATAGTATGTAATAGCATGTCTATGATAGTTATGAAAATAATATAATATTGTTTAATTTAAACCGTTCTATATATTTTAACCATTAAAAATACAATGTAGGGCAGCTTAAGCGTATCCTTAATACTTCCTTTATAAGAATCCTCATACTTTAAACAAACAGCAATGAAGTCTAGTCTATTTCGCGTAAGTTTCCCGCCAATGTTAGTTAGTACTTTATTCATATTTATGTTTTGGTATTTAAGGGAATGTTAGTACATCATTCATTAATCCATCTTATATATTTCAGTATTTTACTTTGTGTTGATCATTAGCGGAGATTATTAGAAATATCAAATTAAGAAATAAAAGAACCAATGTTGTTCAAAACACTAAGAAAGGGAATGTCGTGTGTAATTTTAAACGTAAATTGAACATGTTTATGAAGAATGCGTTTTCACCGAAAGTCTACCTTATCTTTTTTTACTTACCAATGACATAAATTCATTTATATATTGGTTAAGATTTCATTTAATGATATAAATTATTATTTTTTGGTATTATTATCTTATAGTTAAGGTAACGGTTATCTTATAGTTAACTATAATTAATAACCCATGTAAAATCTATATAATAACCTATTATTTTGGTATTAAAATTGATTTTTGAATGTTAACACATGGCATCGTAAGAAATCTTTATTTGAAATGAAGTCCCAGAACTGGTTAAGAGTCCGTTTTATTATATCTATGTGAAATTGTCTTTTTTGACTTCAGTACATTGATGTGGTTTTGTTTAACGAATTTGTAGGTAAATACCATAAACAATTACCACACTTGTGCCTTGGCTGTATAGAAATTGTTATAAACTTATTATAAATATACTATGTGCTGACTAACAAAGATTACGATTTTAAAAATTGTATAAAATGCTACTAAAAGTAATTTTAGCAGAAACCTGATCGGGACACGAGTTCTATCTTGGTTGTGTGATAATTGAAATTATAAAAAATTAAGCATTTTGACTTTCTTTTGTAAGTGTCAGTACATCTCAATTTATGTGTATATATATATATTGAATAAAGAACGTTTTATAAAGCAGTCTTCTGTGAAATAATGTAAATATATGGCCTTTATATACATATATCTTACACTCTAATTTATAAACTGTATACTAAACGATATTTTCTTTGGATATATTATTGTAAATACTAAATGCATTATGTTCACGACTGCACGATTTTTGTGTTGTGATTATTTTATTTTATAAGACACAATTTGTGTCGTAAGGGTAATACGGTCACCATTATAATGTATTATTTTTATTGGCCTAATTAAATCAGTGATATAACAGTCTGAAATAACATAAACGGCTCGGTGCTTACTCGATGTGACCATTACCAAGCTGAACCTTTTGTCCTTCTTTAGGCATTATCGATCTCAAGCACTAAAGAATGTGGAAATTTTGTTAAGATACCACAATAAATATAATTTAATATTGTTTATATGCATAGTCATAGTGGATCTTTTGTTTTATTATTTATTACTATCCGAATGAGCATTATGGAAAAGTTTTAATTTTAAATATACTATGTAATACCGGGCCTATCAAAAACAGTCGAAGTGACAAGGTATGCTATAAATAAGTGGTAATGTATGTATTTTAAATACATTGCGCTTCATACTTCATATACATAGATAGACATAATAGGAATAAATGACTCTGGCTCTCGATGTTAAAAATATGACGTGTTTAATTATTATTGGTGATAAACGGCCTTATAAAGCAGCAGAGCTACAATTGTTCATTCGAAACATATTTATTTATTTTAATCACCCTTGTTCATACTCACATACGCGAGATAAATAGTCAAAAGGTATTCGTTACTGCGTATAATTTCTTAAAATAGTTCAGTAGATTATTTAAAATATGGTCTTTCTGTCTGCGAATATTCATAGCTATTACGTTCGTTGTTTTAATTTTAAAATGTTTATTTTAACTTAAACACGTTATGTTAAATAAATAAGTGTTATGTGCACCTTCATTTTGTTTTGTTTTTATCTGTCCTTTCTTAATTCGTTGACCTCCGTGAAAAAAAAACTCGCGTTGTTTTCCAAACTCATCCCGGCGGTAGATCCCGGATTGACCGCCGCTTCCATAACAAGACATTCAAATGATGATCCAAAGCAATAAAATTGTTGAGTAATTTCGCATTTCCTGATTTATAGTATCACAGCACACATCATAAATGCTGACGCTCTAAATTTGTCCAATAAATGTTAATTTATGGTACGTTGCATGATTCTCACGCACTGTCTCGGCGTAATTAGAATCCAGTACCAGAAGAACATATTTCAGTGGTTCACTCGAAACCGAGGTGGGTATCATGTGGGGACCAGCCGAGTGAATATTTATAAGGTTTGACGAATTGTACGGCTTACGGGTATCCCACGATAAAACATCGGCGCATTCTTCGTGTCGTAAGTATAAGTGATGAGCGTCGAATCCTAGAAGAAACACCGGTTTTTGATATTCACCCAATACTGTAAGAAAAAAGAAATAATAAATACGTAATTAGATGATTTAAATACGTTTTTTCTTTAAATAAAGTTTGAAAAGTGCACTGTTAACTAATAGTGCTAAACGATGTTGTTGGCGTTCGTGGATTAAGCGGAGTTTTTCTAATAACAACACTAGCCATTTAAAAGCGTCATTAGAAAGAGAACGCAAGCTTATAATATTAATAAACGTTTTTGTATCTAAAAAAACCTGCTTATAGCCATTTTATCATCAACAACACGATAGTCTATTATTAAGAAAAATAATATTCTGATTTCGTAGCCAAACTGAAAAGTATCTATCTCGGTATAATTTACAGTACAAAATTTGTTTTGTCATACGGGGCGTCTATCCGGATCTCACTGGAGTGGCTACTCTTGCTTATGGTTAATGAACTGTAACTTAGCGTTTAATTGTATTTTAGTAGTGGAATTAAATTGACAACGTGGCCCAGTAGTCAGTACCTGACTTCTACGCCAAGGGTCCTCAGTCCTCAGTCAGGTCCCAACCGCAATATTTGTGCACAATGACAAATTATTGGTTTCGCGTCTGGTTTTGCTTAGCATGTGAAAATAGTTTAAAATTATTATTTTTTTAACTACATGCTAAATAATATCAATATTATTTTAATAAGTACAAAGAACCAATAATTACGCTTGTTCCTGCAAAAAACATGCATTGAACAAGGAATGAAGTAATAGCCAGAAACTTTAAAACAGTTAAAAATCGTAACTAGACAGCATTAACCTGGTATACTTATACAAGGTTCGCTATCCTAAAAAGGGTATTTGTACCAAAAAGTTAATACTTTTCTAACACTACTAGGTCATCTCGACTGAATATAATAAAAGAATCTTTTAACTACTAACACAATTTTTCGTAAGTAAATTGTAAATTAACCATAAGTCCATCTTCATCATTTAAGCCCATCTTAGTCCACTATTGAACATATGCATCCCCCATAGATTGCTACGAAATACGGTCGCGAGCCACCTGCATCCATCGACTTCCCGCAAAGCCATGCAGGTCATCACTCCATCTAGTGAATGGAGTGGGGGGAGGGCGGTAGGTTCCCCTGTACTGCGTTTGCCAGTATTGGGTTGTTACTCTAGAGCCCAGCCCAATTGGATCCGTCGATTGACCTTCATCTTGGTCGAAGTAGGACCTACCTAGTCAGACAATCTGTTCCCGACTGTATAGGTGTGACATGGACGTTATAAACAAGATGTTCGCGATTTTGCCATTATGACTATGTCGTCAGCAAATCTAACGTGAAGAAGGTGCCATTGACGGAAATGTTATTCCGTCCAAAATAAACAGAGGACAAAAAACATGTACCTCGTGCATCTGTGTGTTTAGGTTTCCGGCAGAGCAGATAATAACACCTACCTCATTTCTACTTAGGTGTTGTAAGAGGCGACTAAGGTATCGTACAGACAGCCTTTATTCCTGCAGAACAACTCCATAATATTCAATGCCGTCACTGTACTGTTCGTGGGAACGCAATGGGGAGAAAATTTTTTTTGACTTGCCCAAAATGTCGGTAGCGTGTTTCGCTACCCGTCATGACTCTTCTCACGGGGGCGCAAAGTGGGCTACGTGTGTAGTATCTGCCCACCCCTTATATGGGGAAAAAGCGTGACTATGTATATGATTTGTACGATACCTGCTAGCGGAGTATGGAATTTTTTTCTCTTCAAAGTTGCAGTATCTAGTTCCAGAAGGCCTCTATGATTCATTCTGTTAAGCATCAAGGAATTATGTAAGGGACCTCGTTTTACGAGAGCCAGCTGTATCCCAACTGCAGGTGCACACGCTAATATCGACCAGCTGTCGTGGGATGATACGTCGTGGACGAGGATAGCACCGCGAGATGCATCTGTTATATATCTAAAATTACAATCTTTTTCTAAGACTCAATTTTATAGATGAAAGTTATGTAAAAGGGCCAGAGCCTTTTAAAATTTAATTTATTAATCGAGAGTATTCCAGATCTCTAATATTTTAATATCAGTCTTAAAACCGTAAGTAAAGTACCACACATGCCACTAATTTTTGAGCTGGAGATTCCGTAATACAGCTCCAGAGCGAAGCTTAAAATTGTTTAAAAGCATTTTTTCTTAACCTAATTAAGCAACTTGTAATGATAAACATTGTAATCTCATATGAATGAGAAATGAGAAATCAAATGAGATTTTTTTTCTAAAATTACAATCATACTTTGAAACAGATATTGGAATCATTATTAAATTATTTTTTTCTGCTTTTATCATACTTACGATCTATAATTTAGTTATCGTAATTTAATCTTATCATTATTTATTGTAGTTTATTACTTTTTATGAGTGCCTATTAAAAGTACTTAATATTCATTAACAAACAGACAGATCATGTCTATTTTATTTGTATATTGATGTTGGTCCCGTATACAATTTATATTATATTGCGATCATATGAATTTAATTACTAAATACATTTTTAGTGCTATTAAACATCATTATAAAAATTCAAGTATAAGAAAAAGTTGATCGTATGAGAGGTAATTTAAAGTATAAGTGCACACTTACACGAATGGCTTGCCACCTATTCCATATTCAACAACAATGTTTTGTAGTTGAGAAGTGGCTTCCACAATAGATGCAAGGTCAATACTTTTCATCAACTTTCCCAGGATAATGTTCATGACCACTACCTTAGGCGGGCAAGTACATTGTGGAGATCCCATAGTTTCCACTATGCCGCTATCCAGAACCCAAATATTACCCTGTACAAAAAAAAATATTTTAAGTCTTACGTCATTTGATCTATTGATAATAATAAGCATTTCTTTATTGATGAAACTAAATACATTCTAACATCATTTCAGTGGATTGGGAGTTCAGGAATAGGAAATAAAATCTATATTTCAAGGGTTAGTTTCCCAATACATAGTTCGAATTAGTTTATCAAATAAAAAAGTACAAAATATAAAATAAAATGCGCGTATTCTATTTTTTTATATTTGAATATTATAACTTGGTGGCAGCTTATGAGAATCTACCACCGCATCTCATCCCGTGGGTGTCGTAAAAGTCGACAGAGGAAAAATAAAAACCAGTAGATCAGCAGCATCTTTCTGGAACATCTGAATTAATAAACTGCGGTAGCCCACCCGTCTGCCGAGCGTGGCAACTATGGCAAAATCCTCCAAAAATGAGAGGCTATCTATGGGGGAGGCCTGATGATGATATGTTGCATGATGGATGATATCATGCATAGTAATTGATTACTAGGGGAGAGTAGGGTAATGAGAATCAGCGGGCAATTGGAGTCACCCACACAACCACGAAACAGTACTTACGAGCAACACGTAAATGACGTATTTCCGCCCGCTAGGGCCCCCCGCCGCAACACAGGACGGCTCGTACCAGTCAGCGCTCGCGCTACTTAGTGACGGCTTTGTTCTGTTTTTGCGCTCCGCTGATGTAATTTTACGTCATTACAAATTAGAAGGTAAGTGGAGAATATATTGTATTATGTAATTAAAAAAATTACCCGTACTTAGTTAGATGTTCAAAATTATGATGTGCAGCTCTGATTATATCAGCGTCTTAGAGATTTTTTTATTTTTTACTTTTTCTCGTTAGTGAAGTTGTGGGAAATGAGAGTCAGAGGTGACTTCCATTACCCGCAAGTGATTACTATTGCCCGCAACTATACATGTTGAGTGAAGTTATTTTTATCTCTTTTTAGATGCCGAAAGTACGAGTCAGGACAACCGAAAAAGCTTCCTGGTCTTCTCATAGCCTGAAAACAGCTATACAGCTTATTGATGGCGGTTCTTCTATAAGGAATGCTGCTAAAGTAATGGGAATCCCTTTTTCAAGTCTTCAAAAGAGGATAAAAAAAGGTTCTACAGTAGAACCACATCTAGGACGATTCACTGTCTTTAGTACTGAGGAAGAAGACGAGTTAGCAAACTTGGTGAAGAAAATGGCAAATATTTTTTATGGTTGCACAGCTATACAAATAAGAAAAGTTGCTTTTGAATACGCTGAAAAATTAAATTTGAAGCACAATTTTAACCAAGCTTCAAAAATGGCTGGACGCGATTGGTTGAATGCATTTATGGCTAGAAATAATATTTCTATCAGGAAACCGGAGGCAACCAGCATAAATAGAATCACGGCATTTAATAAAACGGAAGTAAGACTGTTTTTTGAGCTACTTGGACAGTTGATGGAAAAGCATAGATTTGTTCCAAAAAATATTTACAATTGCGATGAGACTGGTATCTCAACAGTGCAAACTCCTGGAAAAATTTTGGCCTTAAAAGGGCAGAAGAGAGTAGGATCCTTAACCAGTTGGGAGAGGGGAAAAAATATAACCTTGTTGTGTGCTATGAGCGCTGCAGGTGGGTACATTCCTCCGATGTTTATTTTCCCTAGGAAAAGATTGACTCCTTTACTCGAGAAGGATGGTCCAGCAGGAGCGCTTTACAAATGCTCAGACAATGGGTGGATCAATGAGCACCTCTTTCTTGAGTGGTTGGTGCATTTTAAACAGCACGCTAAGCCGTCTGCAGATGAACCCATACTTTTAATTTTAGACAACCATGCCAGTCACATTTCTCTTCCCGTCTATGAATATTGCAAGTCCAATCACATCCATATGTTGTCTCTGCCACCACACACGTCTCATAGGATGCAGCCCTTGGATGTTTCTTTTTTTGGTCCGCTCAAAATGGCATATAAAAAAGAATGTGACTTATTTTTAAAAAACCATCTTGCAGAAAAGATAACACCTTATGACGTAGCATCCTTGGTGAGGAAAGCATTTAGTAATGTTGCGTCTTTAGGTAAGGGAGAATCAGGGTTCCGATCAACTGGAATCTTTCCACTAAATCCGGAAGTATTCACAGAAGAAGATTTCATTCCTGCAGAAATTCTCCAATCTGTGCCCATACCAATCCAAGATTGCAGTGAATCTCTCGCAGCTACCAGTATGGTTCCCAGCACATCAAAAGAAGTTCATGCACCAGTTCCAAGCACTTCAAAACAAAGTTATTCACAAGTTCCTAGCACGCCAAATCAAATTAACACAACATTCCATGATTTAATCAAGTTGCCAAAGAAAACTCCTGTTTTAAATACAAGACAAGGCCGAAAGAAGCAACACGCTACAATTTTAACTTCAACGCCAATAAAAGAAAATCTTTTAGAAAAAGAAAATAATAAAAAAAAGAATAAAGAAGGAAAAGAAGGAAAAGAAAAGAGATGGAAAGGCAAAGGCCAGGGGAAAAAAACTAAAATGCTGAAGAAGGGTCCTGAAAAAGCAAAGCGCAAAGTTTTACAAGAACGGAATGAAACTTCTGAATCAGATGTTGGCACTGACGACTTATGCCAGGACGATGAGGATGATGACGTAGAAAATGCTGGAAACAGATGCCTTATATGCGACGATTTTGGAAGAAACAATGAGATGTGGTACAGATGTACCTCGTGTGGGTTATGGGCTCACGCAGAGTGCAGTGGGTGGAACTCGGCTGTAAGTTATGTCTGCGATTTGTGCTAGATATACTTTGACTCCAATTGCCCTGAGGATGATTACTATTACCCCCATGTTAGTATAATGGGAGTCAAGACTGTTTTTTTTTTCTAGTTTTATAATTTCCAAAGTTGATTACCAAAGTTACTGAAGTTGACATAAAATGAAAATTAAATAAGTAAATTATGTTTAAAGGCGGTTGCAATAAATAGTTTGTTTTTTATTAAAATTTTATTTAATTTCTCGCTTAAGTGACCCCCATTACCCTCTTTTACCCTACGTATAATTCGCCAATAGCCTAATAATTAAGGGTACGTTCCAAGGGTGGCAACTATGGCAAAATCCCTTATGATAAAATGAGAGCCATAAACTTTTGTGGCAATCTATGAGGAAGGTCTATGTTCAGCAGTGGACTAGTAACAGGCTGAAATGATGATGATGATTCATCTACCTTCTCTCTGTTTCCTATATTACCAAGCTGGTTGATTGGAGAAAAGAATAAAGGCAAATTGGTTGCAGATTTTGATAGTGTGAAGTTATGGTAAGAGAATCACTATATTGTTTCCTCTAATGTAAATAAACAGACAAGAGAACGGACAGCAGCATCCTTTTCTAAAAAAATTACAACATGCTTACATATAATATGCATGACGACATTTTATTTCTAGAGATATTTTTTTATAGAAGAAGGTGACGAAACGAGCAAATTGTTCACGTGATGGTAAGAGCAGTCTCTGTCCAAAACTAATGCTGTGTCACCCAGAATTTTTCTGTGTGGCACCACACTGCGTCGTCACCTTGTCACCCTGAGATTGTAGATAGCAACGGGCCTGTTTCCGCAACTCCACGTCTAGTACGTACTTTGCGTGTAGGCAGGAATAATGGTTTACTCGAGTCAACCAAGCTTCTCCAGGATCGTCACTCTGAGACATCAGTTCTCTCATACGTCCAGGAATATTAACTATCCCTTCAAATCAAAACACAGTAATGTGTAAAAACTACACTACTGCTTGACGTCAGAATAACTGACACTGCCGTGGTATCCCTACCTAGACGGATTCCTGTACAGAAATCCTACCACATTACATTGGTTTGAAAAAATGTGTAATTGAATATTTTTAACCGTCTATTGTGTTCCCTATAACAAGAGTAAAGTACGTTTACAGGTAAAAATAAAAAGTAGAACTTCCTTAACAATCAAAAACTAAATAACTGTCATTCTGGAATTTAACAGAATCTGTTCCGAAAAACAATTCTACATCGCGTGGCACATGTTTTAGTATAGTTTTTAAAATATGATTGGTCAGAACAAAAAGATTGAAATAGTAATATTTAATCAAAGCATAAAAAAATGAAATGTTAATTTTTTTTTATTGTGTAAAGTGATGAAACGCGAAAAACGTTCACCTGATGGTAAGTGCAACGTCCGCCCACAACAAATGCTGTGTCACCTAGAATATTTCTGTGTGACACCACACTGCGCCCGTCACCCTGAGACATCAGTTCTTAAGTCTCAAGTGCCCAGTGATTACGCTGGCTCTCAGTGTCCTTCAAACCGAAACACAGTAATGCTTGCACACTACTGCTTCACGGCAGAGTAAGTGGCCCTGGGGTGGTACCTACCTAGACGGATTCCTGCATAGCATTATCAAAATATGCATAGGAGACGTTAAACGTACACGTTGAAATTTGATTATAAAATTTACACCATCGTGCGACAAATAGAATATGGTAACCACTATGTTTACCTAATATTCACTGTTTTTTATTACTCTTGGTTCTTATCGATTCCACAGTTTGCACAATCAAGCGATAATCGGTGAGACAATAACGAGCAAAAATGCACGGGAAGCGATTTCAGTGTAAGAGCTCGCACGCTGTGTTGTTATTATTCTACTTAAGAAAGGTAAACATTATGATTATGTTGACAAAAAATAAAGTTTGTATAAAAGGACGAACTGATAAAATGATCTTAGACACAAGAATGTTTATTGTATTTTAATTTATAAGCGATCAGCCTAATCAGTCCTTGTAATTCAGGAGTGAACAGCTCGCGTTTTTAATTCATATTACGTGAAAACTCTCTAAGACACTGGAGACTCTTTTCAGGAATCCGCCTCAACTAGTCGCAGTGTTAGTTCTGCCATAAAGCAGTGTTGTTCCAACAATGCTTAGTGCAGGATATATGTTCCTATTGTACGGTATTTTATATGGTAAGTGATAACAGCCGCATATGAGCACCCGCAACACCAGAGGAATTGTGGGCACGTTGCCTTTGAGAAACAAGTAGGCTGATTTCGGGTCAGTTGGCGTAGAGTCTAAGCAATTCGCGCTTCTAATGAGTCAAGGGTACGATTCCCGCACATATATTCGTATAGCCTACAGATAGTTTAGGCACATGAAATTTATGTCTATAAAACGCACGATACATTGTTAAATCCTACGGTTCGTAAAAATTCTGTCGGATATTTAATTTTTACTATCTAACAGGGGTCTCCAATAGAAAATAACAATTCTTAAGAAATTTGCACAAAATTGTAGCAGACAAAATATTATTTATGTAGTTTTACGTTATGTACTTATAAAAACAATGTCTACGTGTTGCATATTGTTTTTATATGTAATAAGATTATAGTATTCGCTTACATTTTCTGAAATAAGATATATTTAATGTACTTACGGAAAAAATATGAGTTACGCATGCAAAACGAAACAGTATTGATTTTAATGCAGTTCTTTAACAAGAACCGAATTTAAATGAATCCTGGCCGAATTTAAGCAGGTGATTGCACAATTTATGGAGAGTCGTTTTAGGGTTCTGAAATGAAATATCATAAAACTAAATAGGTTTTTTATATTTAGAAGTTACCATTTTTATTAATTATAAAAAAGGTAACGGCATATAGTGACCATCATCAGATGAACGGCTAGCATCACGTCACTTCCATTAATTTATTTTAAAAATAATACATAGTTACTGCGTCGCCAGTAATAGGATTTGTTGCTACTTAAGTATTTCGTGGGAGAAGTCTTATCCTGGTCGAGTTTTTTGTATGTGTAATACGCTGTTAGCCAGGCGGCTTTTACAACTTCGTCGGAAAAGACTCACGCAGAAGGCTAGCGAGTAGGGAGCATCGCTGCTGGCGATGACTAGGCTAGCTACGGGACCCCAGCGATGTCTCGGATTTTTTAATTATTTCCCAATTAAGTAGCAGCTGTTACGGTGATGAACTTAACTACGTAAATTAATTATTTAGTAAACATTTTATCTACGGAAATGTTACCAGTGTTTCATAAATAAACAAGGATTTTTTATTTGCACTGTGATGTTATTAAAACTTTGAAATGCCATTTAGAGTTAGTTGCGATCAAATTTTGCAACAAATGACAATGAAGTGGCTTATTCGCGCAACGTAAGCAATAAAATGAAGGCTAGCTCTTTGTCCCATTAAATTCGCATCGACTAGCCGCTATAATCCACATTCATAACTTTGCAATGAAACATTCTATTCAGACCATACTTATCTGTATCATTTATAATCCTAAATCTTACTAGTATGTAGCTTTAGATAAAACTGAAATTTACGGATTTTATGTCGTTAATAAATTAGATTATTTCAATGAACAGTTTTCGAGTAGCTTAATAAATTATTGTATATTTTGCTTTGCCATTACTAGAATCCTTGATAGCCACAATACGCTTATTTAAGCTCTTGTTAGTTGTTTCGACAACAGTTGAGTGGTAACTAGCGACATTAATAAGTATCGTAGACCGCAACTTTAGACTTAGGCTCTTCATCTTTTTTTTTTTGTAATCCAAACACAGGCCTATGGAAAATCCTCCCGATTTGCCGTGTTTTATCGCTATAGGATACTACTACGAGTATATTGGACTTTGAAAGTCAGCGATTTCAGTAATCGTTGTAGGATTCCATACACGAAACCGTCTAGGTAGGTACCACCGCGGGGCCAGGTATTCTGCCGTGAAGCAGTCTGAAGGGCTCTGATAGGTAGTGTAATTACTGGGCTTAAGAACAGACGTCCCAGGTTGATGGGCGCACTGTGGTGCATAGCATTTGTTATCGGCAGACGTTACAGTTACCACCAGGTGAAGATTTTGTTCGTTTGCACACTTTCTTCTATAAAAACAAAACATTAGATTTAGCGATGAATATTTCTTTATCTATTTTCTGCCAAAAATATCACTGTTTAAAAAAAATTATTAACTAGCTGCGCTGCGCGGTTTCACTCGCTTGAACTAAGATTACTACATGACTGCGCCGTTATTCTCGTTCTCAGTAATGTTAGTTTCTCAGCGTGCGGCTCTTTCAGGCCGTAGCAAGAAGTATTATAACCTATAACCTTGCTCAATAAACGAGCTATCTAATACAAAAAGATATTTACATAACGGATTAGTATTTCCTGAGATTGCTAATCTTTCAAATTCTCGTTCAAACTTACAAACGGATACAGTCTTACTTAGCTGTGCGGCGAGCGTAACATTATTTAAAGTGTTTTCTATTAATTGTAAATAATGAAGTTTGCTTTAGAATTTTGCATATTTCTTATTTAACAGAATTGAAGAGAGGTCCTACTTAATACGTTGCTAAGATTCACTTCACATAGAGGTTACTTGAATAATAACAAGGACGAGTATACTTACTTGTATTGCGAATATGTTGCTACAGTATATAATAGTAACGAACTTACATCGTTCAACAATATGTTTAATTTTGTACACGGAATTAATTAATTTTCGACTACTAATGATGTTATCCTCTGTATACCTCACACAAAGAGGTACTCCTTTTCACCTTCCCGTATTTGATTTAACGCATTATGCGATAATTCCCGAAGACAAATCACATGCCGTGAAAGAGACCCGAAGTAAACACAATAACATCCAGACCAAAAACTCACACACTGCGTGGTAAACAATAATATTGGCTTTGGTTGTGATTGGAGTTATTGCCGAGTGTTTAAGATGATCGCGATTGAGTAGTGGAAAATGAACGAAAGACTGTCGAAAAACGTTTTTAAAGTTCTTCCTTGGGCGCGATGAGATTAAAATTTCAAGGTCGAATTTGAGTGCAGCGTTTGTGTTATTCTTAATTAATATTATAAATGTTTATATACTGTAACTACAAGACCTATACTTGAAATTTGGCATACATAATTATTTGTTTCTCGACATTTAGACACACACTAAGAACGGATTTTACGAACATTTACTCTTAAATGGGTAAAGGGTAGCGGGAAACGAGACTTGACGGGTGGCGAACCACGTCGCCGCCACTTTGATGTGGGACAAAAAAATCTTACTCCACTTTACGTTCCCACGAGCAGTATAGTGACAGCATTGCATATTATGGTATTATTCTGCACGAATTGAGGCTGTCCGTAAATTACCTTAGTCACCTCTTACGACACCTCGGTAGGAAAGAGGCTATTCTGCTCTGCCGGACTATATCGTGTCGGTTATATCAGTCATATGGTCAGCCTTTATCACCCGTGTAAAATAGGCTGTCCATATGACGTACAGCATGGTATCTCATGATATTATTGGCAATTCGAACTTTCTCAGTTATTTAAATAAGGTTTTGTGCCTAAAAACCTTTCTCAATAAACGGGCTATCTAACGAAAAACGAATTTTTCAAATCCATTTAGTATTTTTTGAGATTAGCGTGATTAAACATCCGAACTCTCCAGCTTTATTATAGTAGTTAGATAACGTATGAGGAAAAGACGTAAAAAGTAATTATTTGTAATCAAAAAAACATTTTTTGGGGATTTAAGAATTTGAACATGCTTATGGGAATTTAAGAATTTGAAGATGTTCTCAGGCATCCCAACATCAGAACTTGACTAAATTAATTTTGGCCCACCACTAAAGTGTGGTGGCGGCTTAAGATAATCTACCACCCTATTTTATCCCGTGGGTGTCGTAAAAGTCGACCGAGGGAAAATGAAAACCAGGAGATGGGCAGCAGCATTTTCCTGGAACATCTAAATAAATAAACTGCGGTTGCCAACCCGCCTGCCAAGAGTGGCAACTATGGCAAAAGCCCCAAAATGAAAGCTACAATCTTTGGTGGCTATCTGTGGGGGATCCTTTGTTGAGCAGTGCATTAGTGATAGGCTGAAATGATAATGATGATGATGTAACCCTAAAGTAACCATTTTCTTATAAAAAAGAGTCATCGAAATGGACCCATTTCAGAATTATCGCAGTACAGACATAAAAAACATTCCGACGAAGTGAGAACCTCTTTCTTTTTTGCAGTCGGTTAAAAAGAACTAAAAATTGTAAAATTACACTTAAAATAATGAAAAACTTGAAATATTCAAACTGCCATGAACTAAAATAAAAATAACCAAAATGCAAATTAAATCCGAGCGTAACACGTCCATCCGCAAAGCCCATTATTTTTAGTTTTTAGGTTTTACGCAGGAACCCTAATTCCGAAATAAAAAGTAGCTTAGGTTGCTCTATCAAAAGACCTCTACCTGCCAATAAAAATCCCATCAAAATCGATTAAGCCGTTTCGGAGACTAGCCGGGACGAACAAATAAACAGACGAAAGTTTTATTTACGCGTATTTAAGTTTTGTTTTATTTCATTAAGAAAAGTCTTTATTGCGAAATCACGGACTCAACCTTAAATTAAATTTATTTGTATAGATTAGGAGAAATATTAACACGTTCAAAAACTAAAATAATAATGAACAAAATGCAAATAAAACCGCGCGTTAGGCGTCCTTCCGCACAGCCTTTAATTTCTACAGTTTGTCAGATTTTACACAGGAACCTTAAATATTTCCAAAATAAATAATAGGCTACTTTAGATTGCTCTATAAAAATCGTCGGCCCTGCACTTAACCCACCCACATTTCTACAAAACATTTTAGTAAAACGACAAAAATAATTAGAAATGTTGTGTCCGTGTCATAAACGTATGTTTTATAGGTTATGTGATGAAATAACAATTACCACCTTCATTTATTTTGCTAATAAATAAGGAAATGTGTCGAAGGTCGCCACTCACCAAGTGGTCAAGGTGGCAGTCAACAGCGCTCTGCAACGCCTCACAGTCACCTAATGTGTGGGTGGCTACACTCGGGAAAGGTTCTAGCTGCACCCCTCGACGCCCTCGAATCATCAGCCATACAGTCGCGAGTACCCCACGCTTCAATCTGCACAGTAGGAAACCTTAATTTAAGTTAATACGAAATACGACTATCTTAAGAAACTAATGTACTCGTAATTAAGGTTAATTGACGCTGATGATTTCTAATGTACATAAATCACACTCGTTCAGAAGTGACGAATTGCTTAAATATTTTTAACTAGCGGCAGATAATTATATAAAATTGTGATATTAAAATTATCTTGAGTCGTATATCATTTTAATTATTATTAATGTTGTATAACTGTTAAATTAATTAAAACAACTTACGAAAATTCTATGCAGGATTCCGTCTAGGAAGATACCATCCCAGGTACAGTTATTCTGCCGTGAAGCAGTAATGTGCAAACATTACTCTGTTTCGGCACTGTGAGCTAGTGTAATCACTTAGCATAAGAGACTTACGAACTAAGACATCAGTGGGTCAGCCGGACAGGGCGCAGAACAAATAAAATTTTCTAGGTGACACAGCATTTGTTATAGGCAAACGTTGCACTTAACGTTGAATTTTGCTCGATTCATCACTTAATCCAATTAAAAAAATCCTCCTTGGGCAAACGGCATACGCCCAGAAATGGCGTCGTTACAGACTGATGAACAAAACGAATTTACTAATTTAATTGCTATCTTATCTAGTTTATGATTGGATTTTCATCCATCATACGGAATCCGTTCATCCATGATACGGAAATAAAAATCAGTGGTGTACTTCCGGTTTATTGAACAAAGTAAGTAATAAAGTAAAGCTTTTTAACTTTTTGTAAATAAGAAAACAAACTTTTTACGACCTCAGAAGTGTCTCTCGCCAACAAAATACAACTTAAATATAATATTTATTTTGAAACTTCATTATCGTTTTTCTAGACCTGTCTAACGATACCTCACATGCTTATGTTCACTTTTTTTTAGTTACATGGCTGGTGTGTCACACCAATTTTTTTTCGTAATTTCATTACACTATAAAACATACAAACCTTCCTTAAAAATTTCATCTTTACAGTACCAATAGTCTCCAAGTATCATGGCTGTGAAATACGAACGGACAGTACGAAATATAAGGGCTTCCTTTTTGCTATTGAACTCTATGACGTAGTAGACAACTACTTCGTTCATTACTACCGCATCTTCTTCAGATATTTTCACATCGGCATTACATCGGATTAGCGAAGGCAAAGGCATTGAAATGACACGACGACACGAACAAGCCGTTCATGTGACGGTAAGCGCCACGCCTGCGCAAAGCAGCCAGCGTCAGAGTCATTCAAAACTTTGGATCACAAAGTACTGCACTGAACTGCATGAGATATCAGTTAATAAGTCTCATATGCCTAGTAATGTCACAAGGCAGATCCTTACAAACCGGAGCAAAGTGATGCTTACACATTTTTGCTTGGCGGTGGAATAACTTGCACTGTGGTGGCTGTGGCGATAGAATGGAATAGAAGCCCTACAACAAGTAAAAGGGCATCAGCTCCGAGAAATGATAATAAGCAAAAATACCTTGGAGTTATGACGTAGATATCATCATTAAAGGAAACAGCCTTGGTTGCGATCACATTATTCTTAATATATTTTCCACCGATACTCCAGAGGTCGGCACCATGTTCGCACTCGTCATGCAAAGGTCCACCGCTCCAGGCTAAATTCTTCGGATGTCCTTGGAATGTTTCCGTACACCATATAATAAGCAAAAACAATATTTTTAATTTGCAATGAAACATTTTCAAAGTTAACATACTCGTATGAAGGTTAAAATATTATTTAAGCTTCAACGCATCGTTCATTAAAAACTTGCGCATTGGACATACGCATTCGCGTGATTCATTTATTTCTGGAAAGTGAAGTAACACAATTAGCTTGTAATGTTTAACTGCTTGAAAACTGCAAACGTGTCAAGCAGTTCAAGTTACATTCTAAAAAGGATAACACAATACCAACACAATATGTTTAATTAGAACCATATCCATTTCTTATTCTGTATTGCAGCGTTCATTTTGATTATTATACGATTTATTTTTAAATGTCCCGGTTGGTGCAGTAGCCAGACATTGTCTTTTACGCTACGGGTCGCGGGTTCGATTACTAACTGGAACATATGAAATAAATGTATAACCTTTAGATTGTCATTCCGAGTTGGGGAATTTATATATATTCATTTTATGTAAGAAATTTTATTACTAACTACGTACATGAATAAAGTTATAAAGTCACGTATAACTGAATGATATGATGCGTATTTCATCCAATAAAAAAACCTGAAGCACAGCTCTTATTGCCACCTGAGTTACTTTGAGCTTAAAAGAAAAAATGGTAAAATTTTTCACGGTAGTATTTACTGACTTTTTAACCTACTCCCTGCTTTTTCTAAAGCTGAATATTCTTCCGTGTTATTTCGTAATGAACACAAATAAAGCAAGTGAAATTGGTTACATATCAATAAGATCCCAATTCCGTTTCGGTCTACTTGCTACGGCCGAAACATGAGATTTCCTACATGGTGGGTTCGGCTCGTGTTTCCTATTACTCTCACAGTCAGTGTCACAATATCAACAAAGCTCGACAAAAAACCGCAATTGACTGTTGCCTGGGAACCGCAAACGATTAGCATTGCGGCATTTAATACGTGTAGGACTTACGCGAGTATTGCCCTGTGGTACTTATTGAGAATACTTAAGCTTTTGTATCCTCGCTACGTCGAGCTTAGATTTTATGTTGGTCTAATATTTATGGTGACCTTGTGATAGGTGCAATGCCTGCCCATAACAGTTGAGGTGTCACCCGAGCTCCGACGAAGCCTTCTAGACAGAGCAATCGTGTGGTAAGTAAGATCGAGTCGAGGAAGCGACCCACGCTAGCCTTAGTTGTATGGGACCTATGTTGAAGGAATGTCGTGTCGCGCCTACGTTGTCGTATTATTATTAAGCCATTTATTACGGCATATTAGGCGTTACGCAGCGCCTCACTACTTTTTCAAGTCATTTATGAGCTGTCGACGTCCGTTAATTATAGGCGCCAACCTGTTTGGAAAAAATCGTCGTCTCTCTCTGTCATGTCAATTGTAAAGATGTATTGTTTATTTGAACAATTTTATTGAATAATTTTAATTCAAATAGTCGCTAGGAGATATCGGTTTTTTAAGTCTCATAGAAACACAGTTGTGTTTGCATAGCACTTCTTGATGACAGAATAACTATCATTTCGGTGGTATCTACCTGGGTGGATTCCTATATAGGACTCTTACAACTAGTAAAACTTTACTAAGCTGTATAAACTATACTAAGCTGTATAAACTTTTACCGTCTTGTGTTGCTGCACGTTCAGATTAATAGAAGATTTGCAACGTCCTCCCTGGTTAAGATATTGAATAAATGGTTTTTAGAACACTTACAATACTAATAAAATGCAGTTTCAAAAAAAAATTAAGCGCCTTCTAATTTCGGACACAAGAGAATTTTCTCATTGACATCCTTATTCATAAAATAATAAATATCACAAGCGCAGAATGTATCCTTTCTGAACAGGGCATCTACAATCATGGATTGAATTTCGTATTCCGAAGGCTGTTTAGGCATAAACATAAAAAAAAATTGTAAATATTTTTATTGCATTTCGCAACACGCGAATTTAAAGTTAGTGTAATTATAAGCGGATGTGAGGATAAATTAGCATTAGTATTTGTAGAACTGGCGACGTTCGGTGCAACTCTTTTTATTTTTTTTAAATTGGAATTTTAAAATTTAACCATTTATCTTTCTGCAAATTCTTTAACATATAAAAATTCGCGGGGCTTATAAAAAATAGAAATCGTACCTACATATTCGAAAAGTGCATATGACTTTAATATTTTATAGCCTGTCATTTATGAAATTTTACACCATAACCTACATTTAGGAAGTTTTGTAATTGCAACAATGAGCGAAAAGAACATGTTCTGTAAGCTGTGACTAATAGTATGGTTATTTACTTTAGTGCACTAGTTGTTTAGTAGTCCAGTTGGAAATAAATAGTGGCCTTTCTGCGAGTGATATATATAAATAGTTAATATTTATTTATACGTCAAAGTAAATTTATACGTTAAATTAAAAATATCCTAAAATCTGTGTGGGCTTTTTTATGTCTCGACTATGCAACACCGCAAAGTTTAAGAATTGAGCCACTCAACTTCTTTCCCTTTCCAAAAGTGAAGCTCCATCGCATTTTCCAATGCTTTCACAGCAGTTGTAGCATATCTCGTTAGAGAGGATATTGCTTATGCTTTAAATTTAGATTAAAATGGATGAATGAATTAATTAATGTATGGAATTTTATAGGTAGTTTTATGGATTTAGTAATAGTCGGATTTTGTTGTTTTGTTTGTTTTTGTTATCTATCATTTATTTAACCTCATGATTATTTGGCACTTAGTCACTATATTTAATTTTTAAGCATTTTGTTTTTTATTATTTAGTCTTATATTAAATTACGTAATAACCGGAGATAATTATTATTCATTAAAAAAATTAAACCGTGTTAACAATAAATAATAAATTATAATGTAATTAACTATAAAATTAGCTTTTATTTTAACTCTTTTAGAGTCTTACATACTATTTCGTAACAAAACATGATACTAGTTTTTTCTTAATTATCAGTTACGCTTAAGTTTTAATTAGAGTCTTAACTTCAGTCACTGTGAATTACTGTAAAGTATTGCTTTAAAAAAAGTTGAATAAATAGGTTACGTTAAGAAATTTATAGCCGTGTTTTTAATGTTCAATTTATATACGACTAAGAAATAAGAAACAAACTTTTTTAATTAATCGGCGATGCATTGGTAGAACCTATTAATTGGTGATTTAGAATTGTACTTATGAGATTAAAAAAGATTTAAAATAATGGTTGTAGTGTTTAGAAGACTTTCTGGTTTTAATTTTTTCATTAATACGAGTATTAAAAAAAAAGTCGGTTTTGGATTTTTCAGGACAAATGTTGGAAATAGCTTTATATCAAACTATACTAAAAAAACTAATAAACTAACTCAATTAATGTGATTTATGCTCTGGCTATCTCACAGGAATTAAGTAAAAATATTTATAACTCTTGAAATTAAAATGCGGCAAAACGTTATTTTTTGAAATATAATGTCATCCTCCATACGATTTTCTGCGGAGCATACGGAAGTGAGAGCTGTCTCACAGTGAGTTTGCGGTCTTTGACCATTTACTTTTATTTTTCTCGAGAAGTTTTCCTTCACAACATGGGTGTATCTAAATTCACTACTTTTAGCAGTACTGACAAGATGGTTAGCAGATGCAAAATTGAAAAGTGCTATATTAACTTGTACCTTGTGGTAGTTATTACCGGTGATAGAATTCCTATGCAGGGGGCTGTGCTTTGATCTAAAGGGCACTGAGAGAGAGTAACTACTGGGCATATCAGACTTACGAACTGATGTCACAGGGTGACGGTCGCAGTGATCAAAATGAAAATCCTTGTACCTACTAAAATTTCATTAATTATATAAGTGATACTTTTTGATCTACAAATTGACAATTTCTGAAATAGTTTTGTATAAACTTTAATTATTCACTAGATACCTCTTGCAAATTTGAATTTAGGAAACTTGCAGCAAATTCAGCTTGCTTTAGTGTTCATGTTTCCTTTTTTGTTTTATGAAAACGTTAATCCACTAGGCTGATAGGTGTCCGGCAGAGTAAAATAGCACCTTCCTCTTTCCTACCGAGGCGACGTAAGAGGCGACTAAGGTATTGTATAGACAGACTTCATTCGTGCAGAATAACACCATAATATGCAATGCTGATTTTTTTTAGGTTATACCAAAATGACTGCGGCGTGATTCGCCACCCCTCGCGTCTCCTTTCCCGCGGCGGGAAAAGTGGGCCACGTGTGTGACATTTGACTACCCCTTATATGGGAAAAGGCGTACAGTACGTATGGACTGTATTCCACTAGGATTTTTCCTGTATTGTATGTGCGTTTTACCACTGCCTCGTGTATGTATCCTCAAAAGGCTGATTCTCGTTGCCGAGGTGGAGATATCTTTCCTTTCGACTCAACTGCAATTCTTGAAATTAAAGAGGATCGAGTTATGAAAAGAAGCTAAACAGTAAAGAGTGAAATTTTGCAATCCTTTATCAGTAACTCCAGATACAAACATACATACAGTCACGCCTCTTTCCCATTGCGGTAGGCAGAGACGTCATCGTAACTCGAGATAAAATTAATAAATTATTAAGTTAAGTGTTACTTTTGTAAAACTTTTGTTTATGATACATTGATATGTAAATTTAATGAATGAATTTTAATTAATGAATCTCAAGAATATCAGACCCTTTTTCATCATCATCAGCAGCATAGACCATAGGCGCCGTTTTGCTCGATCTTCGGCTTTACGCTTCCAGTTGCTGCCGGTTGCCTTGCCCAGATCATAGCTCTATCTAGCCAGGGGACGCTCCAACTAACGACCCTAATCTAATGACTGCCACTTCTGCGACAGATTTGCCCATCCCAGACCCTTCTTAAATCTAATTAATGCTGATGGGACTTTGTCTATAGCGACTCCTCGGTTTTATTTTATATCTGAAATATATTTGATTGTCTGTTATTCTAAGGCAACTATATTGACCATAAACAAATTAACCATGGCAGCTTAGTGGTCGGGCGTCTACCTTAAAAATTCACAGTACCCAAGTGACCTGAGTTCGGTTGTCGATGCTTGACATTACTAAGTTTTAATTGCACATTTTAAGTTCTGATTTACCCCATGCTCGGCGATGTTTACATCGTAAGGGAAATCTATATGTCGAAGAAATAAAAATATTTCCACTACATGTAATTTCCGCCAAATACACAATGTAGTAGCCTGGCAGATTCTGCCCAGTACCAAAAACCATCGTCATTGTGAGAGGAGGCCTGAGTTCAGCAGTGGAACGATTGTAGGCTGTTACTTTTTATCCGTAACTTTAATTTCGGCATAGCAACAACAATCACCAATCAAAAAAGGTACGTAATTATTTTTTTAGAAAAGCCCATGTAACATAGTCGCCTACGAGACTTCAGACGACTAGCTTTAGTTTACTAGCGTTTGATAATCTTATGTATGAATGTGTTGTCGTAATAACAAGAAGTGAACATTATAACTCACGTAAGGTCATTCTCGAATGTAGTTCGTATGACCTTGAAGTAAAAATTAGATCACATAGGTCGTTAGGTTATAGCTTGGGTGCAAAGCTGGTTCTTTCAACAGGTTCAGGGTTGGTGTTGGCAAGCCACGCCTTCAGGATGGACCACTTTTACTTTTAAGCTGTTAAGTTAGTGCGTGGAGAGGGGCGAGTAAATCTGACGCGTACATCGACTACGGCTAGTTGTTACAGTACAGAGTGCGAACGCTTACCACGTTCGCGCCTCCTTGTATTGTTCGCGATCTAGCACGTGTGTTGGAACTGCCGATTTGCGAACGCCTGCTCTACTTCACAGGTGAAATTCTAAAATAATTGCTTTTTACCAGACCTCGAACGGTGTCGTTTGACAAATATATACATCTTTTTATTAATTTGCAGAAAGATAATCGTATGTGTTAATTGATTTATTTTTAAACTTCATGACTTATTTTAAGGGCTTACGCTAAAAGCGAGTTGCAAATAATGTTACATCTTTCATAGTGAAAAACAAGTGGTTTTTACAAAGGCCATCTCGGTATTTTGAACAGTGCATTCTTTATATGTTAATTACTTTCCTGTGTTTAATTTTGTTATACTTTAATGTATAACATGTTATAAACAGCACATAAAACAGTGAAATAATAATTAAATATTTAGATATTTATATTTAGATATTATTATTAGAAATTTATCGTTTTTATTTATCTTTTGTGAAAATTAATGCAGTGTCTTTCTTTTGTTTTATTATGTTACTAAAGCTTATATAATATTGTTAAGTACCATTGATTTGCAAACAAATAAAGAAGAAATATATTTTTTGGTCATTGTTGCGTTCATTAATTTACAAGTCAAAAATTTATTACACAATTATTTAAGAAAACTTTTGTGAGAATATAACTAAAATAACAAAAATATTTTGTGTTCCGCTTTTATAAAATTAAGTAGTAATTTAGTTTCTATTTGCGGTATAGATCAACATGACTTTTGTAATTGTTTGTCTTATATAGACAAAGCAATAGTTGAAAACAATCGGCATTCCTCCCACTGCCGTTATTTGTTTCCTCTTACTTATTACTAAGTATTAAGTACAAGTATTTAAATTGAGACTGTCTTTAGTAAATGAAAGAAAGCCTTTACCCTGCATTTTAATAGACGTTTATTGGCCTTGCCATTATCTGAAAAAGGAATCGCGAAGTTTCAAAAAGATATACGCAGTCCGGTGGAGTTTTGTCATCCATATAATTTAGAGACACACGTTTTCTACGAAATCTCCCATCCCATGCCGTTGATATTGCCAAAGTCGACAAAAGGAAATTTCAGAAAAATCTTATGGCTTCCGATCAGATGGTGGTATAACCATTTTAATTGGCCAGATCTAAATAATAATTGTCAGTAACAAGTAGCGATTAAGGTGTTAGGTGTCTGGCATCGATCGCCAATCTGCTTGCAAAATTTTCTAATTTCATTATAAATTATTCATTCATTTAGAAGTATGACAATATCGCTACCGTTGTAATTGACAGCAAGTTGATTAATTCAGAAGATGGCACAGCATACCAAATCGGCAAGGATGACCAAATTATTTTAATGTCAAGTAGTTCTTCAGTGACAATGTTATACATTCAAACAAACGTTACTAATATTAGGTTCTAGCTGTGCCTGCAGTTCTAGACCCGGAAAGAGTCCGCTATACTGTTCTTTTGGGGGATCTTTTTTTTATTTATGTATGTTACTTGTAGTTTTCGTCATGATATATTCCTAAAGCACGTGGTAATCTAGCACTTAAAATTGCTTCTAAAAATTCCAGTGGTGTCGGACCAACGTTATTCATATACAACAATTCGTATGTGTAGTGGTAGGATTCCTCCGTCTAGGTAGGTACCACCCCAGGGCCAGTTATTCTGCCGTGAAGCAGTAGTGTGCAAACATTACTGTATTTCGGTTTGTAGGGCACTGTGAGCTAGGGTAATTACTGGGCATATGAGACTTAAGAACTTTTGTCTCAGGGTGATGGGCACAGTGTAGGTGTCTTCACAGATATTTTCTGGGTGACACAGCATTTGTTATGGGCAGACGTTGCATTTATCATCAGATGAACGTTTTGCTCGTTACATCACTTTATCCAATAAAAAAAAAAATTAAAAGTAAGCGCCATGTTCCTGAGCTACCGTGGTTCTTTTAGAATTATGAACAAAAAAAGTCGTTGTCTCATGAAATTCCAAATAAGCTGAGTAAAAAGTAACATCCTTGAAAAACTCTGTCAAAATCAAAGATAATGTTTGCCACCGAATAATAATTCTGTACAGCGTAAACAATAGTTCATTGTCTAATAAATTTGCCAGAAGTGTATTTACTAATATTCAGGAACAATGAGGCGATGACCTATATGGAGAGGAAGTTGTTGCAAAGCTATGAACACATCGTCGTGTAATAGTTATTACATTAGAGAGGCATCTGAGAAAATATTGGACTAGTTGCTTGAGTTGTCTTATAACCTTTACAATTATTACATTTATAAGTGAAATTCCTAAAAATAATTGTTGAAAAATTACACATTAGCAGTTTTACTCCGTGTTGTTTTAGTTAAGGGTAAGTTTCAATTTAATATTATTATAATGCGTTTTCGTGAAAAAGATTTATATTCAAAACGATCAAGATCAGATTAATTAGATAAAAGTTAAACAAACAAACTGAAAACTATATTGATTGATATTCTAAAAAGTAAAAAAATATTTCACATTTATTATTTATTTATTTATTGTGTAACATTGTTATTTTAAAAATGTAGGAATAATAGCACATTAGTAATAAATAGATTAAATAAATTAAATGTAGGTATGTATTTTTCAGCATTATAATATCTTCGAGTTAAATGTTTCGAAAGATGGGTTCGTCTTTTATTTCTTTAGGTGTCAGCGTTTTTTTATACAAAACGTAAAGATATTGTGATAAATGTAATAAACTCACTAAATATGTATGTACATAGAGCGCATTATAGATTAACTTCTCCTATAGTTTGCAGTTAGTTTCATTTTACTATGAGTTTTGGTTCAGGAAACTTAAAAAAAACATGAAACCTTTATTACAGGAATACAAATAATAATTATTTTACACAATGCATATTATTATTTATACTTTGTTTTATTCATATCGGATTTGAGAGAACTTTAATCAGAGGTATCGTTTTAACACTGAAACCTTTTTAATAATCACTTCGGAATTGAGAACTTTTCAGAAATTAGATAAGGCCTGTGCTCAGCAGTTTGACATTTTTTCATAATTATTTGAAACGATGTTATTTCATGTAATATGTACCTTAAATAAGAAAGGTTTTCTGCAAAAATAACCCAATATGTATTAATAATTTTCAATTGACCAAACCGTTAAAAGATGATTTGAGAGTAAACAACTATTTACATACAATGTGGATTTCAGTACGAATATATTGGCCATATCAATTCTTGTTTTAAACGCCTAGGGTTACTCAGATATTTTAACCATATATTAGATAAAGGGTGAATTAATATGTGTCTTTCATTACTTGTCTGTTAAATGCCAATCAAATATCGACGGTTTGCGATAAAATGGCCTACAGCGAGTTGTTTTCGCACGCATACAAATTATACGGTCGTTATTTGATTTTATTCAATGAAACTTAACTTGTGATCCGACTGTCGCCTTGAATGATACCTATAAGAATGGAACGCTAAGTTATACACCTGTCAACTGCTAAATTAGAGTTGTTTTTTAATTTGGAAATTAGTGACGAGCCTTGTAAGTTAATGATTTCTTATATTTACGCGAACACTACACCTTTAAATGAAACTAATTTTTACGGATTTTATCGCGTTTCATTTTACTATTTTTAACCCGACGTTTCGAGTGCTTTAACTATGACATCAGGAAATCTGTCACTTAAGTCCCCCCGTGACCATGGGTGCTGTAAAGTTCATTTAAATGAGTCTTGTAAGTTGTTTACGCCTGCCCATAACCAATGCATTATCATCCTGATTCTAGACCATTATACTGAAAAATTGTGTAGCACCGCATTGCGCTCGTCACCACGAGACATCGGTTAATAAATCTCAAATAGCCTGTAATTATATTAGGTACAGTGCCCTTCAAACTGAAACACAGTGGTGTGTTTCGGATAGAAGGGTTTGTCGGCACAATAACATGCGGCAGATTAGAACTTATATTTATTTGTTTCCAACGATACACGTAGTTTACGAACAGTAAGCGTATCTCTCTGCTGAGTCGTTGGTATCTCTCATCACAAAATGATGATTTCCGTATCATGACGTAATGTGATTGCCCTGTGTTTGTGACTACTTAATCCGACTCTTTCTGCATTTGCTTTACATAGGTGTTACATTACAGGTACAGGAAGGTGCGGACTAAGAGGTGATTCTCTGTTGACTGATACTTACAGCAGTATTAAATATCCAGAGCAGATGAAAGTTTCTGGTTATTAACCGGAACCTTTTAACCGTAGTTGAAATCGGAATCGGATTTCCGGCCGTTTACGACTATAGAGATGTTGATTTGCGCTGATGTGTTCTTGTACATCAATACTTAATAGAAATAAATTGATAATATAGCAAATTAAAGAAAAACATCTAGTAGACGAGTACCGTTGCTTGGCTAAAAAAGTGATATTAATAAGATCAGGGCGTTTACACATATAAATTCTTTACCTTTATTATAGTATTTACTGGTAGTAGGATTCCTATGCAGAAATCCGTCTAGGTAGGTACCACCCCAGGGCCAGTTATTCTGCCGTGAAGCAGTAGTGTGCAAGCATTGTTTTTCGGTTTGAAGAGCACTGTGAGCTAGCGTAATCACTGGGCATTTTAGACTTAAGAACTGATGTCTCAGGGTGACGGGCGCATTGCGGTGTCACACAGAAGTATTCTGGGTGACACAGCATTTGTTGTGGGCGGACGATGCACTTACCATCGGGTGAACGTTCTGCTCGTTTTGTCACTTTCTACAATAAAAAAAAAGTGTGTTCCCCCTAAAAACATTAAACATAAAAAATATGCCAAGCCTCGCATTACAATCTATATGCAGTAAAAAGTTGTGAGAGCCAAGTCTGTAATTTTATTAACATTGAATTGCCTATTCAAAAATTTTGTTATCAAATATATACACATTTAATAAATAAACAATATTTTGTGACCCTATCATTATTTACATTGTTTATATAAAAATAAGATAATCGAATCGCTTTAAAAATGGAAAATTATTGTTTAAATATTATAGACTTAGAAGACTAATTTTAAGCAACAAAAAGTGAGGGGAGATGCGACATCCTCATCGCATACATACTTCTTCTACGTTAATTAATATCATAAACAAAATTTCGTGGTTTCCGATGGATATCCTTACATATTATCTAGATCGGTGTAGGGCTGCAGTGTTCGAGGCGTCATTTGATGAAGGCTTTAAGCCTATTTCGTACTCAGCCCTTAAATATTATGGCTAATTCAGGTGCAATTATATCTATAATAGACGTAATGACTTAAACAGACATACCCCAAAGATCTGCGGTTCTCTTACAATCAATGGTCTTAAAATTATATAAAATATCATTTGAGTCTATCATATGAAATTCAAAATCTTTTGTACAAGAAGTTACATTTTGTTTTAGTAATGTCTCAGCGGCAGTAGGAGATTTTAATGATTTGGTTGTCAAAATAGGAATTTCAGTAAAAAACTTTTTAAAGTTATATATATCATATGTAATAACGAAATAAAACATTACCAACTTCCATCCTAAGCAATCCCAAGAAGTAAAATAAAACAGAGTCATAAGAGAAGTACAATATAATACCATTGTCTTTTTTTAATTGATGATGTGACGAAACGTGCAAAACGTTGACCTTATAAGTGCAACGTCTGCCCATAACAAATGCCGTGCCACCCAGAACATTTTTGTATAACACCACATTGCGACGTGTGTAATACTAGTTAGGCATCGCCCCTTTGATGCTTCCGCCAGACAACGGCTGTGGTATTTAAGTCTGGCCTGGCACATTTGAGTTGCCGTGGTAGCTCAAAGGCCGGATCATCATCATCATCATCATCATTTCAGCCTATTACTAGTCCACTGCCAAACATAGGCCTTCCCCATAGATTGCCACAAAAGTTTGTAGCTCTCATTTTTGGGCCATTTTGCCATAGTTGCTACGCTTGGCAGGCGGTCTGGAAACCGCAGTTTATTTATTCGGATGTTTCAGGAAGATGCTGCTGCCCATCTTCTAGTTTTAATTTTCCCTCTGTCGACTTTTACGACACCCACGGGATGAGATGAGGTGGTATATTCTCTTAATCCGCTCCCCCACGAGACCCGGGTGCTCGCCTCAAATGTTATCATCCCCGGTGCATTGTTGTACAAGTTCTGCTGATTTAGCACCTGCTCAGCGGTGAAGGAAAACATCGAGAAGAAACCTGCCTGTCTGTATAATGGCCGATAGGTGTCCGGCAGAGTAGAATAGCACCTGCCTCTCCCATCGAGGTTTCGTAAGGGGCGACGAACGTACTCGTATTGTACGGACACCCTTTATTCGTGCAGAATTACACCATAATATGCAATGCTATCACTTTACTAAAATTTTGGCGTCGTAGTTCGCCACCCGTCACGTCTAGTTTCCCGCGAGGGAGAAAAGTGGCCTACCCCTTATACAGGAAAAAGGCGTGACTGTATGTATAATTACACATCTTTTTGTAAAGTATTTTAAGTTGAAAACACATAAATATGTATTTTCCAAGCATTTCCAAGAGTCGACTCTTACGAGACCTCACTGAAAATATGTAATACCTACAGATTAAATACTCGTATGTTTGGTTACGCATCAAACATATATATTTTTTCTATGGAAATTCAGTTAACCATTTTAAAAAGTGAAAGCGTTTGCTAATACTGTAACGGTTTAAAAGTCTCAGACACAGTGACACATTCAATAGGCCGATAAAAAGGTTTCTCACAAATGCTGGGAATATTGTTAGCAGTATTGCTCTGTGACGTATTTGGCTTTTGTTAATGTTTGAATGTTCTCGAATATCACTATTTACATTACAAGTGTCTTATAAATTATGACTGTAGTCGAAAGTAGACAAAAAGCGTTTTATAGAGCGGTTATGTTAGCTATGATTAATTATAACAGAAATCATCTGCTGAACTTGACTAAGGTATATAAAAAGAATAACTGTTCTAATTCCAATTTCGAAACCTAGTGAAAAACAGTTTGCATGCATCTGGGTAAAGCTTTTTTTTATTTAAAGTATCGGCTTATGTAAGAGTTATTATTATACTGGACCGCAAAATACTAACTGAGCAACAATTCTGTATCATTAAACTTTGATTACAGCGATTCTAACAAGCAGAGCCTACATATCGAATTATTTTCCATTAAAGTTTGTTTTTAAAACAGCATTTGATGCTGGTACGTTAGTTTTAAAAATATCTCATATATATTTATCGCATAAACACTGGTCGAGGACGCGAAAACGGAGTTGTGTTGGTCGTAGTTGATTCACTCAAGAATTTGAAAATATTTTTGTTCGTTATCTTATCCAGTCGCACCTTTGATAAAACAAAAATATCCTGACCTATAATTACTACTTATGACTTTCGTTTTGACTGAAAAACCTCGGGCCCAACGCTGATTTTTTCAGTTTGTAGCTTTAACCTTGAACTTATTTTTCAATAACTCGATTGTACGTCTCTACAAAAGTTATGCAGAAAACAAATAATTTGTGTTGTCTAAACATTGGATTTGGCTCGGAATCGAACTGCGAATCGACGTTGCGAGCGAGCTGACCGCTGAGACACGATGATGAACAAAATCTAAAATGAGTAAACTGCCGCAAGGACAAATCATGTTAAATATTCTAATTAACGTCACTCTATCACTTCTTGCCTTTTGCAGTAGAAACGGCGGGCGCTTGGGGAGCAGAGGCTTTAAGTTTTGTCGGGAAGCTTGGTAGGCGTTTAGAGAGAGGTTATGATGCCCGCTCTAGATCGTTTTTGGTTCAACGCTTGTCACTGGCCATACAACGTGGCAATGCAGCTAGTTTAATGGGCTCGTTTGAACCAGGAACGATTCGGGATGGCCTTTTTGACTATTTTTTGTTAATAAGTATTTTATTGGAGCAGTATTTAAATATAAATGTCTTGGATATAGTTTAGTTATAAAGTAAGTTGTAAATATTCAATATTTTAACACTAGCAGATATTCCATACTGAATAATTGTAAAAGTTATTAACAGATAAATAGTAAAGAAAATATCGGAATTTGAATGATCGTATTAATATTAAAATTTCGCAAACAAAATTGTTGCAAGGTTAAAAATCAGAAATAGTAAAACTAAGTGAGGTTTTCTCTGCAGTGACAGAACGTGTCATCTGTTCACGCGTTATCTCATTGTACATGTTTCACGTATTACGCTTTTATTCCAAGCCGGTTCGCTTTCGGTCTGAGTGTTGTTGTCTGTTACGTAATTGTTTTCGCCACTCAATATGCAAATGAATTCAATCCAGTTATAACTTGAACATTATAACTGATACACATTGTTATATTACCTTGAAAAACAGTAAGGAAATTGGCCACGTGCTTGTTGAAAAAAACGTTGAGTATGCTGTGCAGAAATAATAATTTTCTACAGTTTACATCCAATCTTTTGATAAAATTTTAATCGAAAATATGCAGTTAAAGGTATTTCAAATTTTTTCAGACTATTATAAAAATTAAACGCATTATTATAAAAGTTTTCGTGAGCAGGCTACCCAAACACAACACACTACAAGCAATTTTGAAGCTTAATATTTCTGAGACTAAGCCTACTTACTAAAAGTTGTTAATGGCACCTCTTGATTATTTTATTTTATCATTGTTCAGAACCCTACTTTCCCAAAGATGAGAACTATTTTTTTTAGAAGTACGTAGCCCCACACTAGGTTTTATGCTGTATCGTAAGTGGGTTTTTACAGACAAAATTAATTTGTGACAATTATATGTAGGTAATACAAATATTTCTCACGTGCGGGAATTGACTCTGCGATCCGTTGCTCAAAAACTTAGCCACTGCGCCAACCAAGTCGAGATTTGCGGCTAATTAGAAAAAAGAAAAAAATAACTAGAAAAAGAAGTTAGGTATCATGACCCAAATGAAAAATGTGTGTCCATTCAAAAGTCCTTAACACATTAATTTGAATAAAACTACATACAATTTTGGATTTTATCGCGTTTAAATTTGATTATCATCCCAAGGTTTACTTTTCTTAGCGTTGCCAGGTGTCCCGATTTCCGCGAGACGTCCTGATTCACCCTTGATCGGGAACCGGATGTTCACTAGCCTCTAAACAAATAAAACCGTAATACATTAGATGAATTTATCTAATTTTTTTACGGTGTTATTTGTTTTGTTTCTTGTACTAACTAATGGTAACATACCATTTAAAAAGAAATTACGACGAATGACGAATCCTTTTTTTGTAGCCATTGTAGCTGTCCCGATTTTGAAAACCAAATTCCCGATTATTTTTACCTTCCGTCCCGAAATTTGACACACTGGGCGTGGCAACACTAACTTTACTGCACCCATGGGCACGGGAGCTCTGCCATTAGCTTCTGCGCTAAGGATCGCGGTTCTGATTGTGATTGAACTTTAGAATGTAAAATACTAGAATGTAAGTTTTAGATTTATTCAATGTATAGTATTCGCGTAAATGAAATGCTCTTCATTAGAAGAACATTAATTTTTTAAAGAAGAAACAGTCGAGATAAACAAATCGATCAACTGTTGATAGTGCCTGCCCATAACAAATGCTGTGTCACACTGCGGTCGTCACTCGGAGACATCAGTTGTTAAGTCTCATATGCTTAGTAATTACCCTTCAAACCGAAATACAGTAATGTTTACACACTTCTGCTTGACGGCAGAATAACTGACACTGCGGTGGTACCAACATGAAAAGATTCCTGCACAGGAATCCTACCACCAGTAAGAGTTGCGGCTTCTAAGTTCGATTCCCCGCCGGGATAAAATGTGTGCAACATGCAAAGTGATGAACTTTGGGTCTGGGTGTATTAGTGGGTTGTTGACACTGCAGCCGAACCTTCCACGGATCTTATCGCACAGGCGCTACATCAGAATAGAGAAAGCGAGGATCAGAAAGTGCATTAGTGTTTGTACGAATACTTACGGCACTGTAATATTTACTGCGAAGTTGACATTATTTGGTTACAACCAGAAGATGTCGACGTGGTCGAAACCGGTCAGAAGAACTGAACTGTTGACAGGCAAAAGGTATAGGCTACCCCGCAATTAATTTGACATTGTTGTTGGAATGTTGCTATCTAGTCTACTGACTTAAGCGTATAGCTATAGAACTACGACAAAAATATGTGCCCTAAGTCTTCCCGAAGTAGGCGTTAGAAAGTAAGGGAAATACTTGAAACATTTTGATTTTCTTCGCAGTTGAACCTTTCGCTGCTGTTTCGAGGGCGCCGGCGTACCTCAAGGCCTAGTCCTAGGTCCCGGTCCCCAACGACATACCACACACCCGCGGTGTCTAACTCATCCTCTTCCAACCGATACTTGTCTTTCCATGTCTGGACTTAATCCAGACACTGTCACTAAGTGCTTCCAATCCGTAGCCCGAACCCTAAAGAACTAGTTCCGGCAATGGAGGATCACGGTCAACCCCACTAAAAGTGCAGGGATGTACATTTTTCGGCGTATAGAGCCACATCTCCTTTGCATAGTTATTTGATCGTCCAATCCCCTGAAAGACTGTCAACATTTTCCGTGTGCAAGGAACCGAGTGGTTTTCGTTTTCGGCCAATTATACCCGCTTCTAAATGAAAATTGCAAAATGTCCCTGATAATTACATTACACAAAGACCGACTTCGACCAATCATGACATACGCAAGCCCAGTATTTGCGCATGCCTCCCCGCGTCATATTCACCGACTAAAGGTCATCCAGAATCGGTTCGTGCACAAGGCGATATTTCGACACTGCCGTCACGCACCCCAACCCACTGGTTGTAAGTACCGCCACATACAACCGCATCGCTTTACAACAACAATCGACTCGCGGGAAAAGGAGACCAGAAACGTCCCCGCGGATCCGAACGACGCGACTACTAGAACCCAACATTGCACAGATCACCAACACGATTACCGCCCCCGCCGTTGGCTAAGGGATAACAAACAAACTTCTTCGCGATACCGCCGCATCTCAGACCGGTTTTTTCTTAGTATCATAAATAGAAGCGACGCTGGCGTTTCTTCAGCTATTTCTTCTCCAGCGGACTAATCTTGGGACAAACTCTGCCACTCTTCAAGTAATGCGTTTTGCAGTTCTCTCAGGTTGTCGGGGGGTGGTATTCTGGATTTAATACTTTTATTTAACAAGTCCCAAACATGTTAAGGATTCATATCCGGGGATCTGGCCACTGCGTCACTATTATACCCACATGGTTTAGATATGCTTGGACTGAGGGAACACTGAGAGCCCGTGAATTATCCTGCATCTAAATAACTTAGAACAAATTCAGCACAAATTCCTGAGACATTTAAAGTATAGAAATTTTATTTACACTAATAACTATGAAGAGTCTTGTAGATATTTAAATATAATAAGCCTTGAGGATAGACGTACTCTAATGGACACGGCATTTTTGCATGGTTTATGTAATGGAAGTATTGACTGTGTAACTTTAGCTGATAGAGTTCTCTGCTTTTGTACTCCGAAACGTAGAACGAGACATACACCTTTGTTTGCGGTTGTTAAGACAAAGACAAACTATGCACAAAACTGTCTGGTGAATCGTTTACAAAAAGTTTATAATAAAAGATTCCACTCAGTTGATATTTTCCATTCCAGTAAGAATAAGTTTAAAAAGGATGTCTTGAAACTTCTGATGTAGTGAGTTTAGGTAACTCATTAAGTCGTACACACACACACACACACACACACACACACACGCACACGCACACGCGCACGCACAAACACACACACACACACACACACACACACACACACACACACACTCACACACTCACACACACACACACACACATGCCCGCGTGCGAGGGAGGCGCATACGAGCATTATGTATGTTGAAAATCTTTTAAATTTCTTGTAATGTTTTCTAGATGTTTAAAAATATGTATTTTTGTCCCAACAACTTTGTCTTCAACATGTCCGTTATAAATTGAAAATACTATTTAAATAATGTAAATCCGTTTTTGGCTATAATTTAAGATCATAAGATGTACGTACGATGTAACAAAGAGCTGTGGATTTTGTTTGAAATAAAATAAATAAATAAATCAGAATAAAGCCGTCATCATTGTAGGGGGCAAATGCCACAACGTGTTCTTCTAAAATATCCGAGATGTTCCTATCAGCAGTCATATTCCCTTAATCGACTATCACTAACTCCGTACGAGCTCCGAAAGTTATTCCTCCCCACACAATAACTGAGCCGCCTCCATATACCAACGTATTTTCAAAATAAGTTTGAATGTATCGTTCTACTTTACGTCTCCATATTCTCTGCCTTCCATCGATTTGGTTTAAGAGCACTCTACATTCATCAGTAAAAAGTATCCGCCGCCATTGGTTTATGTCCCAAAAACGATGTTCGCGTGCAAAGTTTAACCGATGTAAACGATGGTGTCTCTCAAGTTTTGGAGCTTTGGCCAGTTTATACGAACCTATGCCCACTTCTTCAAATCTTCTGCGAACTGTACGCTCACTCACTATCATTATTACCGGGGAACATAAATAAATCGATGAAAACTTCTTTCTGTCGCCTTATGTTCCTTTAAAATCAAAGTTCGAAATAAAAAGGTAACATAACTGGCCAGTCTTTTATGAAATCTTATGAGAAATAATCTTTTATTTATGTTCCGTTAATTGTGCCGGTGTGTGTGTATGATTATCCATTTAGTAAGCATTCATGCGAACAGGTGTTTTCGTTTAATTTCACACGTTTTAAGGTAATTGCTAATATAAGGTCGGCGTGTAAAGACTTGTATTTGAAACATGTAATCCAGATTTTTGATTATGAGCCGGATATTTATATTGAACTAATGTGATTAGTTGGTATTATATATTTTTAATCTTACACGCATATGCGTATGATTTATATCGAGAAGGTTAAAGTAAGGGTTGCCAAACATACAAAAGTCTTGTAATATATTTTTATCATCAAAATTACTTAAAATATTTTTTATCTATATATTAATACGTGAAGAGAGATCAGCGTAGATTACCGCCATAGTCGGTCATATCATCATCTCTGTCGGGTGTTCAAAATGCCGTCCGGGGTAGTTACCCCGGTTTGCCGCCCTCTCTAGATCCCGGGTTAAACCAATGTTGCAGATTTTTTTAAACAAATTTTTACGTAAAGTACTAACGCTATTGTAATTGTTGTGCACATTTTTCATTGATATTCTTATCGTTACACTTTATGAATTTACTATTTAATTCTGCAACTATGTTTTACAATTTATATAAACGAAAAGTTTAAATCAATATTGAATGTAATGTAATATGTAAGACTATAATTATAACATTGGGTATAATAGATACTTGAACATAAGTTTGGGGCTGGTTTTTTAGCAACAATAACTTTATATGCAAAGAATAAAAAAAACTTTTTTGTAATAATTTACAATAATCTTCTTAAATGTTTTAATTTTATTGTAGTAAATACGAGGGCGACACTGATAGTTTTTAGAACTGGCCACTTTTAAAGAATATAATAAAAAAATAAGTTTACTTTTTGAAAATAGAACTCTTTGCTTGTACTAATTTCATTCATTTTTCATTTGTTTTACGATTTGGCGGCAAGTTGAAATTTGTCTGTGTCACGCCAGTATGAATTTAACACGAGAAGATTTTCGTACTATGATTTTTTATGACTTTCGGTGTCATTTAAGTCAACAAGAATGTTATGACAGACTTCGATTGGCGATGAAGCCCCTTCTCGGGCCACTGTTTATAACAGGTTTAATACGAGTAAGTTTAAACGTGGTCGCACCAATCTCAACGATGCTCTGCGTGAGGGACAGCCTTCTACAGCAACGACTGAAGATAACATCAGTGTTGTGCGGTGTATGATAGAGACTGATCCAAGAGTAACCTATCAGCAGATTCGGACAAGCTTAGGCATCGGTATGAGTCAAGTGCACAAAATCCTCCACAAACATTTAGCCGTTAGGAAGTTTTGTGCCCGGTGGATACCTCATTATTTGACCGAGGCCCAAAAACTCCGTCGTGATGATTGGCGCCGTGAAATGATACAAAGGTTTAACGGAGGTGACTCAAAAGCTGTGTTCGACATACTTACGGGTGACGAAAGCTAGATTTATTGCTATGATCCGGAAACCAAAAGACAATCTGCTCAGTGGGTGTTTCCTTCCGAAGAGTTGCCAACTAAATTGAAGAGAGGAAAAAAGATAGTGGCCTCATTCTTCGGAAGGACCGGTCATTATGCGACAATCGTTTTAGAAGATCAAAATTCAGTTACTGCAGAGTGGTATACTAACAAATGTTTGCCACTTGTCTTGGAAAAAGTTCGAGATAAACGATCTCGCAGTAGGATCCTCTTTCACCACGACAACGCCTCCTCGCACACCGCCGGGCGAACGATCGACTATTTGGCGTGGTCAGACGTGGAATTGCTGGGTCACCTGCCATATAGCCCCGACCTCGCACCTTGCGATTTTTATTTATTACCGAAAAAAAAGAAAAACTTCGAGGAAAACATTTTATGGACGCCAAGGAACCAGTGGCTGCGTTCCAGAAGGCCATCGGAGAGACCCCTAAGGACGAGTGGGCAAAGTGCTTTTCTCGGTGGTTCTATCGAATGCAGCGATGTATTGATGTGAATGGACCACCGTTAATTATTTTTTCACTGTTCCGTATGGTACTTGAATATTATAATTCTTTTTTAAAGCTGTGCTGTGTGTATTTCTGTAAGGAGTAAATATTTTTCACTATTTATTTATAATGATAATTTTAATGTTGATGCAACCATGTCGGTAAAATTATGATATCTTTTGCAATTTTTAATGACGTCATTTGTCATTGAAACTTACGGAAATCACTTACATTATATTTTTGCATGTGTAAGAACTGACTTACGATCTTTTAGAATAAATTATCTAAATAGTTTATACTCATGGCTATTTTACCTCATTTTTATTAACTCGCTTTCATGTGTCTGTTCAAGTACAATTTAGTAAATGATTTTTAACTTTCCGAGGAGCTAGATGACAATTCATTATTAACTCGCTTTCTTGTCTGTCTGCCTGTTTGTTGGCTGTTAGGTACATATTTTGCAATCCATACTATTGCATACTAATATTATAAATGCAAAAGTAACTCTCTCTGCCCTCTGTCTATTTGCTATCACGGTTCAACTGAACTAATTTTGACGAAATTAGGCACACAGAAATCTTGCATCCTGGAGACGGATATAGGATATTTATATCCAGTAAAATCAAATGGTTCCCACGAGGTATTAAAAAAAATATATCCACGCGGACGAAGTAATAAATAAAAAAAATAATGAACAAATTAACTTACTTTATACTTTTAGTCCATTTTGAAACCTTTTTTAAAAAAAATCGAAGACCCACAGTAAGACTTCTCCTGAAACCAGTCAGGTACTATGTATAACGACTAGGCCACACGGTCGTCACGTTGTACATAAAAAGTTTTTTATACGATACTTTTTGTCTTTAGATCGCCGCACTGACCTGATTATTAAATGTATTATTAAATAAATGAACACTTATAAATGATGACTCACATTGATAAAATTTTAAATTCAATTTGCAAGGAAACATAGTGATGTGGTATGAATAGAATGTAATCCAATAAAAAAATAATAGTAAGCAGCAGTGCTGTCTGCATTTATTTTTATTCATGGTTTGTAATCTTTGAGAGTTGAACGATGCCTAGTTTTGATTTGTTACATTGAAGTACATTGACTGGTTTTTGAATACATGTGAAGTCCGCCAACCTGCAATAGAGCAGCGTGGCAGACTTATTCCGGCTCCAAAACCTCAGAAATTACGAGAGACTTTCCTTTTTTAAATTATTCCGGCTCCAAAACCTTCTCAGAAATTACGTGAACTTTTCTCTTTTTACTTTTTTTACCTTGACTTGTTTTGTTTTGACTTGACTTGGACGAAGATTTATGATAATGTTGTAATAATATGTGCAGAAGCAGTTTTAAGTTAGATGGAGCCTAGTACAATGCAGTAAAGCGCCCTAGGCTCATTGCGATAAAGTGCATGTCTTGTGCTAAATAAAAAAGACGTAATTAATATCTATCTCTAGATCCCGGGTTAAACCAATGTTGCAGATTTTTTTAAACAAATTTTTACGTAAAGTACTAACGCTATTGTAATTGTTGTGCACATTTTTCATTGATATTCTTATCGTTACACTTTATGAATTTACTATTTAATTCTGCAACTATGTTTTACAATTTATATAAACGAAAAGTTTAAATCAATATTGAATGTAATGTAATATGTAAGACTATAATTATAACATTGGGTATAATAGATACTTGAACATAAGTTTGGGGCTGGTTTTTTAGCAACAATAACTTTATATGCAAAGAATAAAAAAAAACTTTTTTGTAATAATTTACAATAATCTTCTTAAATGTTTTAATTTTATTGTAGTAAATACGAGGGCGACACTGATAGTTTTTAGAACTGGCCACTTTTAAAGAATATAATAAAAAAATAAGTTTACTTTTTGAAAATAGAACTCTTTGCTTGTACTAATTTCATTCATTTTTCATTTGTTTTACGATTTGGCGGCAAGTTGAAATTTGTCTGTGTCACGCCAGTATGAATTTAACACGAGAAGATTTTCGTACTATGATTTTTTATGACTTTCGGTGTCATTTAAGTCAACAAGAATGTTATGACAGACTTCGATTGGCGATGAAGCCCCTTCTCGGGCCACTGTTTATAACAGGTTTAATACGAGTAAGTTTAAACGTGGTCGCACCAATCTCAACGATGCTCTGCGTGAGGGACAGCCTTCTACAGCAACGACTGAAGATAACATCAGTGTTGTGCGGTGTATGATAGAGACTGATCCAAGAGTAACCTATCAGCAGATTCGGACAAGCTTAGGCATCGGTATGAGTCAAGTGCACAAAATCCTCCACAAACATTTAGCCGTTAGGAAGTTTTGTGCCCGGTGGATACCTCATTATTTGACCGAGGCCCAAAAACTCCGTCGTGATGATTGGCGCCGTGAAATGATACAAAGGTTTAACGGAGGTGACTCAAAAGCTGTGTTCGACATACTTACGGGTGACGAAAGCTAGATTTATTGCTATGATCCGGAAACCAAAAGACAATCTGCTCAGTGGGTGTTTCCTTCCGAAGAGTTGCCAACTAAATTGAAGAGAGGAAAAAAGATAGTGGCCTCATTCTTCGGAAGGACCGGTCATTATGCGACAATCGTTTTAGAAGATCAAAATTCAGTTACTGCAGAGTGGTATACTAACAAATGTTTGCCACTTGTCTTGGAAAAAGTTCGAGATAAACGATCTCGCAGTAGGATCCTCTTTCACCACGACAACGCCTCCTCGCACACCGCCGGGCGAACGATCGACTATTTGGCGTGGTCAGACGTGGAATTGCTGGGTCACCTGCCATATAGCCCCGACCTCGCACCTTGCGATTTTTATTTATTACCGAAAAAAAAGAAAAACTTCGAGGAAAACATTTTATGGACGCCAAGGAACCAGTGGCTGCGTTCCAGAAGGCCATCGGAGAGACCCCTAAGGACGAGTGGGCAAAGTGCTTTTCTCGGTGGTTCTATCGAATGCAGCGATGTATTGATGTGAATGGACCACCGTTAATTATTTTTTCACTGTTCCGTATGGTACTTGAATATTATAATTCTTTTTTAAAGCTGTGCTGTGTGTATTTCTGTAAGGAGTAAATATTTTTCACTATTTATTTATAATGATAATTTTAATGTTGATGCAACCATGTCGGTAAAATTATGATATCTTTTGCAATTTTTAATGACGTCATTTGTCATTGAAACTTACGGAAATCACTTACATTATATTTTTGCATGTGTAAGAACTGACTTACGATCTTTTAGAATAAATTATCTAAATAGTTTATACTCATGGCTATTTTACCTCATTTTTATTAACTCGCTTTCATGTGTCTGTTCAAGTACAATTTAGTAAATGATTTTTAACTTTCCGAGGAGCTAGATGACAATTCATTATTAACTCGCTTTCTTGTCTGTCTGCCTGTTTGTTGGCTGTTAGGTACATATTTTGCAATCCATACTATTGCATACTAATATTATAAATGCAAAAGTAACTCTCTCTGCCCTCTGTCTATTTGCTATCACGGTTCAACTGAACTAATTTTGACGAAATTAGGCACACAGAAATCTTGCATCCTGGAGACGGATATAGGATATTTATATCCAGTAAAATCAAATGGTTCCCACGAGGTATTAAAAAAAATATATCCACGCGGACGAAGTAATAAATAAAAAAAATAATGAACAAATTAACTTACTTTATACTTTTAGTCCATTTTGAAACCTTTTTTAAAAAAAATCGAAGACCCACAGTAAGACTTCTCCTGAAACCAGTCAGGTACTATGTATAACGACTAGGCCACACGGTCGTCACGTTGTACATAAAAAGTTTTTTATACGATACTTTTTGTCTTTAGATCGCCGCACTGACCTGATTATTAAATGTATTATTAAATAAATGAACACTTATAAATGATGACTCACATTGATAAAATTTTAAATTCAATTTGCAAGGAAACATAGTGATGTGGTATGAATAGAATGTAATCCAATAAAAAAATAATAGTAAGCAGCAGTGCTGTCTGCATTTATTTTTATTCATGGTTTGTAATCTTTGAGAGTTGAACGATGCCTAGTTTTGATTTGTTACATTGAAGTACATTGACTGGTTTTTGAATACATGTGAAGTCCGCCAACCTGCAATAGAGCAGCGTGGCAGACTTATTCCGGCTCCAAAACCTCAGAAATTACGAGAGACTTTCCTTTTTTAAATTATTCCGGCTCCAAAACCTTCTCAGAAATTACGTGAACTTTTCTCTTTTTACTTTTTTTACCTTGACTTGTTTTGTTTTGACTTGACTTGGACGAAGATTTATGATAATGTTGTAATAATATGTGCAGAAGCAGTTTTAAGTTAGATGGAGCCTAGTACAATGCAGTAAAGCGCCCTAGGCTCATTGCGATAAAGTGCATGTCTTGTGCTAAATAAAAAAGACGTAATTAATATTAGTAAAATAAAGTATTTCTGAGCTTACTTGGTGTTATTAATCAAGTTACAAATCAATTTTATGTTGGTGCTATATTTAGTTTTCCTACATCATGCAATCTTTAATTTAATGTAGTATCATATGCTAAAATGTAATTTTTTTGTAAGAGATAACTAATAACGCAGCATAGCGTAAAATATATGGCTAAATGAGCGATAAAAAGTTTGCTTCTTTTGTTTCGAAACAAGCAATTAACTTTGTTTAATAGAAAATGATTTATTATAATACTCCAAATTATATTACAGGCATAATATGTGTCTCTACTGTAAAAACCAACTGTAAAATGGTCACAGTGTGGAGCGTATATTAAGATTATTCCCGTATTAATTTACGGTAAGACATACGTATAGTTTTAATACTAGTTATATTTACTGTCTCTGTCTCGCACAACCGACTATCTGATTTCTGACGGATATAGACATTATGCAAAGTACTTACAGTACGCCAGCTATTTGTTTTACATGTTATCTTACGTAAACATAAAGCCATGCCCTACATACCTAATAATAAGGTATGCCCGGTGAAATTTCTAAAATTAGCATGGGTATGGCGTCAATACATTTTTTTAGTGTCCGTGCTGTATAACATACTGAACAAACACTTATGCATTTACCAAGTCACATTTCGTAAATGTAAAATAAAAGTAAGTATTCATCAATTTCGTATGATGAAACGGAAAATCTCCTGCTGAATCCTCGGTAATGTAACTATACTCTAAAACTGTCATATACAAACACAAACACACACACACACATACAAACACAAACACACACACACACACACACACACACACACACACACTTACACTTACACACACACACAAACACACACACACACACACACACACACACACAGAGAGAGAGAGAGAGAGAGAGAGAGAGAGAGAGAGAGAGAGAGAGAGAGAGAGAGAGAGAGAGAGAGAGAGAGAGAGAGAGACACACACACAACACGCAAACAAATTTAGTTTTAATTTATGTTTTTCTTTCCTAAGTTTATTTAAGTATAACACCTCAAGAATGTTAGGAGGTGGGCGTTAATGGTTGCGACACAGTTTATACTACTGCGGCTGTTATCGTCATCACCATCATTTTAGCCTGTTACTAGTCTACTGCTGAACATAGGCCTCTCCCATATATTGCTACAAAAGTTTGCAACTCTCATTTTGGGGGGAAGTTTGTTGTTCTGATGTTCCAGGAAGATGCTGCTGCCCATCTTTTGGTTTTAATTTCCCCTCTGTCGACTTTTACGACACCCACGGAATGGGATGGGGTGGTAGATTCTCTTTAGCCGCTACCACACGGCTATCATTGTTATTGCAAATGTTTTAGTTACTTCAAATATATTTTTATGTCATTTCATTTAATTTTCGTTTCATATCGTTTCATTTCCGTTTCATTTCTGTTTCTTTTCCGTTTCATTTACGTTTATTTTGCGTTTCATATCCGATTCATTTTCGTTTCATGTTCGTTTCATGTTCGTTTCATTTTCATTTCATTTTCAATTCATTTTCATTTCATTTTCATTTCATTTTCATTTCATTTTCAGTTCATTTTCATTTCATTTTCATTTCATTTTCATTTCATTATCATTTCATTATCATTTCATTATCATTTCATTATCATTTCATTATCATTTCATTTTCATTTCATTTTCATTTCATTTTCATTTCATTTTCATTTCATTTTCATTTCATTTTCATTTCATTTTCATTTCATTTTCATTTCATTTTCATTTCATTTCATTTCATTTCATTTTCATTTCATTTTCATTTCATTTTCATTTCATTTTCATTTCATTTTCATTTCATTTTCATTTCATTTTCATTTCATTTTCATTTCATTTTCATTTCATTTTCATTTCATTTTCATTTCATTTTCATTTCATTTTCATTTCATTTCATTTCATTTCATTTTCATTTCATTTTCATTTCATTTTCATTTCATTTTCATTCATTTTCATTTCATTTTCATTCATTTTCATTTCATTTTCATTTCATTTCATTCATTTCATTTTCATTTTCATTTCATTTTCATTTCATTTTCATTTCATTTTCATTTCATTTTCATTTCATTTTCATTTCATTTTCATTTCATTTTCATTTCATTTTCATTTCATTTTCATTTTCATTTTCATTTTTTTCATTTCTTTTTCATTTCATCGTCATTTCATTTCTATTCATTTTCATTTCGTTTTAATTTCGTTTTAATTTCGTTTTAATTTCCTTTTTATTTCATTTTCTTTTCATTTTCATTTATTTTTCATATCATTTCATTTCATTTCATTATCATTTCATTTAATTTTCAGTTCCTTTTCATTTTTGTTAATTCATGTTTATTTATTTTAATTTTAAATTTTGTGGTATTTTAATATTTTTATAGGTTGTGATAGATCGCATGGGGCCTTTTCGGAAGTAATAACTACTAAGTAAGTTTTGTTAATGCAACACGCATTAAGAAAACTTACTAGGTAAAAAAGTAACAACTTATAAACGTTCTTGAGCACATATCGTCTCTCATTTCTGAGTGTTCTGGAGCCGGGATGAGCCCGTCACGTTGCTCCAATGAGGATTGGCGAACTTCACATGTCTTCGAAATATTTTTATTCTTCAGACATGGTTTCCTCCCAATGTTCCTTCAACGCTGAGCGCGTGGTAAATCAGCACTTAAAATTGTAGAACAACTTTAAAGTTGCCGACACCGGGAATCGAACTCAGGTCACTCGGGTTCTATGAAATTTAAGGCGGGCCCTGGGTTCCTGATTTACCACGATTTACTATATACTCGTACTATTTTATTTGTTCTTTTCAATTTTTTTTTACTTTAACTTTAAAAGTCCCACTCCTAAGCACATCACAGAGGTCCGTTTTAAGAAGGAGCCGAAAAGTGTCCGCCGAGCTACTTCAGTGCGGGTTGGCGGACTTTCAAAATATTATTATTATAAATATTTGTAACTTTCGAGTCATGTAGGTTTTCCCATCATGATTTTATTCACCACCGACCACATACTAAAACAGCACATGAATATGCAATTAACAATTCCAGTTGTGCCGGCGATCCCTAAAATTTTGGGCAAGGCTCGGCCGCTGTGCTACCACGGCTCAAAACAAATTAAAGACAATTACTAAAAAAATACTAACCACAAAAAATATATGGTGACTTTATTTATTGTTATATAAAAAATATAAAAATAACTACTCTGTTTTATAAATATTGGAGACTTATAATACACAAAAGTCATTTTAATAGCAATTTCTTTAAGATTAGTTATACGAAAAATGATTGCTGTGTCCTTTACATTTTTGTGACAGGAGTGTTTAAACTTATGAACTTTTACTTTCCGGATCAACATTTAACGTAATTGTTTGCACATAATGCTTGAAATAAACAAGCTAGTGCATGTTTGCCACGCATTTAATACATTTTCATTCTACTTTACAATCCCAGTGACTTGTTAAATCGGCATATTAATTACATTAAAATAATTTTAATTAGGTTTTCGCTGCAGTAAATTATGTTTAATAATGCAAATATACGTAATAAGCGTTGCGTGCAAGTTTGAATCCGGATGATGTTCCGTTCTTATGTTATTTACATAATACTAACACGTTGATATATATACCGTTATATCGGTTTTAATATTGATGGATATAGTTTTAAATTAAGATAATAATTATATTTTATTAAGTCTTTGTCCCTCCAGAATGTAATAAAGAAAGAAATTAAGATAACATGTATTGGTACAGAACAACGAGATAACACACAATGATGATATAGACTCACATTAATTCAAGAGAATATAAGCATAAATCAAAATCAGTCCAAAAACTCAATTTACTGGTGGTAGGATTCCTTTTCAAGAATCCGTCTAAATAGGTACCTCCCTAGGGCCTGTTATTCTGCTGTGAATGTTCTTTCTGAGGGGCACTAAGATCTAGAGTAATCACTGGGTATATGAGACTTAGGACTAATGTCTCAGGGAGACACAGGCGCAGTGTGGGTGTTCCGGGTGAAATAGTATTTGTTATGGACAGGCGTTGGACTAACCATCAGATGAACATCTTTGATCGTCTCATCACTGTCTCCTGTAAATAAGTGTTATTATCTTTATTTGTGGATCATATGTTAACATTTGATTATGATCTATATGATCTACCATCAGTTTGCATACACGTTTTTAAAGAATGGGTTTAGTATTAGACATATTAATTTATCATTTGCACTTAAAAGATCAGCGTAATTACAGAATCTAGAGCCTGACGTTCATTGTTGTCTGGAATCTTAATGTACAACGGATTTTAAGTTTCGTTTTCTTATAAGTCATATTTTACGATATTATATTGTTGATATATCGCTTATTGAGTGAATTAAGGATTCAAATTCAAGTCATAATAACGCTATCCGTCAGTAAGAGGAGAAAATTTCAAGGCGTAACTACTCCTTGAAATTTTAAATAATATAAGGTTATCATTCTAAATTGACTCCTGCGTAAAAAATGCAAGTTAGATTTTTTTTTAAAGCGAACCGTAATGTATTTTTATTTACGTAATGTATTTTACCATTTTAGAATCTTGATTTAGCGCCAACTTTTAAAATAACTTGCCATTGTAACATTTTTTACAGCGTTTACTTTCAAAGTTAGCTTAAACTAAATTTATCTAAAAAATTACTTAAATTCAAAACAAAAATATTTTTGGTACTTAGAGTGCAGTTATGCTATGCTGGCTTTATTTTGTGATTTTGGTCAATAGCAGGTTTATTGGAGATAAAGTGATAAGAAAATAGAATAGTAAAATTTGCAAATCTGTAATCAGAGTACTAAAATATTTTTTTTAAGCTGACCTACTCCCGAACCCCAATAATTGTTGAATTTTCTGACAACCAAGTTAGACGATATTCGTTGAAATGGCTTTGCCTCGTATCGGTAGCCGTGCCACGTGTTTAGTATAAATCTAATAAGACAGTTTGTGAATGTTTTGAAAGGAACTGATTAACTATACCTTTTGGTGATTTTTGATGTTGAAACAATACACCCAGTTCGATACGGTACTAAAGTACCGTATCGAACTGGGTGTAAAATTAACTATCATATAATAAATTATATGATAGTTAATTTTATTGACTTACTGGTTTGGTTTTTTGTAACGGTAACTAACGTTCACAAATTTTAATTAAGCTGATAAAATCTAGTCTAAGTTATTATAGATATGATAAAACATGCGCAACTCAAATACATAACTTCTTTTGTTAAACATACTGAAAAAGAAGAAGAATTGGACAATCCTTTAAACAAAGATGTATAGTAACCACATCCAAGACGGATATCTGTAGTATCCATGCAACGTCATAACGGGACTGATAGTATAGGTAGGCATATTCGAGTCGGTTATAAACTGTGGCTTTCGTTTTTAATCAGATATACTTTAATTTATTGTACATAAAGAATTTATAGAAAAAATTTAATGACTGTAAAATCTTGTAATAAATTTTAACTACGATTAAAAAGATCTATGTTGATTATGCCAGATCTTCTCAAATAAGGAAAAGGCCTATGTCCAGCAGTGGAAACTTTAGTGGATGCTGATGAAGAATTTAATCTTGATAGTGTTAAAAAAGCCATACTTTATTTTCACTGGAACCCACATCTACATTGATTTTATTTGTATTTTATTCGGAAAACAGACAGTTATACATTGCTTAATTACTTAAACAATAGTTATTACTAAACACCATTTCATTGTTTCAGCATATTGATAATAATACGCTTGTTAACTTTTTGACCGAAAAAAGAATTTTGTCAGTATTGTGTATAACCATGTGGAATATTAAGATATATTGGTTGTCTTACGGACCTTGTAGGTGCTTTTATATGACTTTTAAGACCTTATCATACACTTGCATGAACATAATTTGTCAAAAATTTAATAAAATACTAATTCGAATTTAATAAAACACTATGCCTAATGCGGTGCCTTACATCATATGGGTCGACGCATTTCAGTTGGCCAAGGGGCATTGAATAATTGGACTCAAATCATTACTATAATGTAAAGCGCATATAGTCCGATTTAGGGTTCGGTCTGCGAAACTCGTCGAAATAGTAGAAACAAAGGTCGTTGGCCCGAATACGCCATTAAACTACCGTTGTGAACCAAAGCAAATCAATAATTTAAACTCATTTGGAATTGGCAAAAGGGAATTCAAATAATATCATAGAATTTCCTAATAATAAAAAATCATCAATAGTACAATATTATGATGACAAAATCATCTTTTAATATAAAGAACTTTACGGATAACTGTAATACATGAAAATAAACTATAGTTACATAATACAACATATTATTAACGTAATTTCTTTTTTTCGACTTTAACTAAGTGATATAATTAAAACTGAATATACAGTCATACAGGCATTGTTGTGTAAAGTAGAAATCGCGGTCAACGATGCTATTACTTTCTTTATCCACACTTGTTTACAAAGCTATACGTTATAGAATAGGCTTGTCTTAATTCGTATTTACCTTCTGACAAAAATTACTTAAAGATTGGCTAGGATACCCTCCTGGCCGATTATGACCACAGCGACACATCCTGCTAAACAACTAGGATATGTCATCAGCGTAATCATTCACTTCCATTTTCCTGAATAAAAAGAAGAAATAGTGGGATCGGAGGAAGGATGCTATTTCAGAGACATGACAATCGCAATACATATGCATGTGCGATTAGATTTAGATGCACCGGAGGAAATTTCATTTTCTTATAACTGAGTCTGTGTCACCCTAAAAACTTCTGTGCAAAAAAGGAAAGATAATTAATTTGCTTAGATGTGCATGCAAATTTAAAATGGTGTGCGTTACCTAGTTTTTAAGAGCACCGCCCACCCTCACTTAATAGCGTGCACAAGCAAACTAATACTGCCACCGGGACCGCCACTAGGTACTCCCACCTACAACACTACCACTAGGCAATACACACCACTGAAGTTGAGGACACGACACGTGTTTCACCTCAAAACGAGGCATTATCAAGTAATATTGACTTTACGTCAGCCAGACAGATGTAGTTATTGCATTATCGTAGATAAGGGACGGTTAAGTCACAGAGATTTTTAAATAGGCAGCTCTTCTGCTCTTTTTCGGCTGTCAAAATGTGGTATACCGTGAAGTCCTTTAGGTAATTCTTTGATGTGTGCAGTTTAACTTTTTTTTGTAGGTTTACATGGATAGCTTGTTGAAGTCTGTTTAGTTTTTATTTGTTTACGCACGTTACGCAAGCAGAACTAATTCCTTTCCGCGACCAAAGGTTAAAAATGAGGGCAAGTGAAGCGAAGGTTACCAAGAAACCAAAAATTTAGAAAAGTCGGATGGTTCCTGATGTTGCCGATGGGATATGCCATCGAACACACGGCTAGTTTTGTAATAAAATAGTAGCGGATATATGCATTATTTCTTCTAAAGTCTATTATTAAATCAACTTAACCTAGATTACTGCGACACTGAACAGAATGTAAGCGCATACAAACGTGCGCACACTACAAGGACAAAGCGCAATCACCGATTAGTATAGGAAATAAACAAGTACGAAAACTGGCGTTAATGCGACCGGTATGAAATTTTAAATATATTAACTTTTTTTTTCGTTATGTGCGATTAGTTAACCAGGTTTTGCAAGACCAGTATCTTAGTGATAAATATAGTTAAGCATCAATGTGTAAATATATTTTATTGAAATGAAAGCGTGTGCCATAAGATATATGGCACACGTGGCTCAATCGCGGCCTGTTATTAATTTTTTCTAAATAAAACGATGATGCCCCACAGAAGGATTTCTCCTGCATCGCGGGTGCGTTTTACAGATATACAGTTCACATGCACAAAACAATCAGACCAAAAAACCAACAAATTTGCACAAATGTTGGCTCCGGCTGGGATTAGAACCCAGTACCCGCGGCGTAGAAGTCAGGTACGCTAACCACTAGGCCACGCGGTCGCCAAATATTTATGCACGTATAATGTGTCTGTCGGTGTTTCTGACACTGTATTTGTGTGTCAGAAGCACCGCCTAAGCAGAGATACAGAACTTTACGTTTCGATTAGGATACAGTAGAGCCTTTCAAAAATATATTCGAACGCTATGCGATTCGTAATTGGTGAATTCGCGTTCAATTATTAGCCGGTGAATTGAGTGACATATGAAAAAGAGGATTTTGGTAAAGCAGTAATTGATTTAGATATGTGCTATGTGGCCCTCAGCAGAGTCGGATCTTTAGATGGATTATTTATTTGTTCCTTGGATGATAATAAATTACTGCAAAATATTTATGACTCTCCGATCTCTAAAGAAATTCGAAAGATTAAGAAGACTTTCAGATTCCGAAATACAAACCTACTGAGCTGAAGCCTGCGACAACATCCGCGTGGATTTAGGTTTTTTTAAAATATCTCTTTTATTTTCCGGGATAAAAAGCATTCCGAATTTCATATCTGGATTTATTAATAGGAGTGTCGGCAAACGATTTTGGGGCTCACCTGATAATAAGTGATCACAGCCGCCCATAAATATTCGTAATAGGTACCAAAGAAAACAGCGGACGCGTTGCCGTCCTTTGAGAAAATGCACAGCCTACGCTTTTCTGTAGGCTGTGCATTTTGATGTGACATCTTTTGAGATGGCTGTTCCGCCATCCGTCGGTGGCTACGAGATTTTCACAGAATTTCCAGGTACCCTTAGTCGACCCATACGATGAGATGAGACGGGGTTGTCGGATTCACTAAAGCCGCCATCACATGGCGTATAATTATTTTTTTAGATTATTACTTTTTTTTTATTGTATAAGGTGTCGTTCACCTGATGGTAAGTGCAACGTCTGCCCATAACAAATGCTGTGCCACCCAGAAAATTTCTGTGTAGCACCACACTGTGTCCGTCACCCTGAGACATAAGTTCTTAAGGCTCGTATGCCCAGTGATTACGCTAGCTCACAGTGCCCTTCAAACCGAAACACAGTAATGTTTGCAAACTACTGCTTCACGGCAAAATAACTGGCCCTGAGGTGGTACCTACCTAGACGGATTCCTGGATAGGAATCCTACCACCAGTAACTTAATACTATTCACCTTGATATCTGTATAGTTAAGGACTTCATCAGGAGATTTAAATATTATTATTTATGGGGAAGATTAAAATGGTGATTTTTTATATTTACGCGAATACTCCACATTTAAATAAAACTAATTTTACGGATTGTTATTAAACAAAATTAATCGCAATAAAAAACTTGTTAATTTATTTAGTTTTTAAAATTAACAAAAAACTTATTTCAACGCAGCAACTCCAAACATGCTTATGCGAACTTAAGAGTTTCATGATTTTCTCATGGACACCATCATCTAAAAAATTAATTCAACTAAAAAAAAAAACAATAATTGAATCGGTTCACAATTAGCGAAGATATCGCGTAACATCATCCTTCGAGTTGAGAACCTTCTCCTTTTTTCAAGTCGCTTAATAAAATTCCAGAGCATCTTTTAATATTAATTTTATGATACTAGCTCTAGTACTTTAAGAGCGACCGAAGGACAGAGAAAAGTTTTTCATAACATTAAATTTAGTTAAGTGAGGTGTTTTGATGTACTCAATAAAAAAGTTAAAAAAATCGATGACACAAACTTTATAGTTTCCTTGTGGTTATATTATAGAATAATAAGATATGCTTATGGTCATACTTATCTTGCACTAGTCCCCTGAATTGAACGATTAACAAAAACAAAATTGTTTATTTAAAAAAAAAGTAAAGTTAAAACGAAAGTAACAGCATATAAATGTATCACTGGTGGGCTGTTCTGTCTTGCTCACTCTACTTTAATGAGGGCCCACCACCTGTGGCTACCACGGCGGCTGATAAAATATTTACATTTATTTCTAAAACCGCGCCAATTTAAGGCCAAATTCGAGGTATTAAAGATAACAAAATTGTTAAGGATTTTTTCTATGTACGAGTAGGTATGTCACGTATGTCAGCAATGCCAGTCAACCTTAGAATGATAGCTTATTCACTGTGCGTCAGCCGCATTAGCCGGTGACACTTAAATTACACATTGCTTTGCTTTCAACGAGCATGTATACGTATGTGTATTATATTAAAATAAGGAGTAGTTACATATGCAATCTTTCAAATATGTCTATTTTGAAATATGATTAAAGTGGTATTGTTAGTAGTAATTCCATTTTCGCGAGAGTAAAAGTAAATCTAACATCTATGGGAGAGGCCTATGATTAGCAGTGGACTGGTGATGGGCTGAAATGATGATAACATCTAATGTCTAATAATTATTTTTCTCATTTTAATAAATAAAATTTTTTACTCTAACTTCTAATAGACATTTTTTCTTCAGTACTAGTAATTTTAAAATTCATGTAACTTTAGTCTTGATGGTTTGGCGAACGTAGTACCTAAAGTCTGGTACCTTAGAACAGTAATTCTGCCGTGACCTATATTTTCGGCGATGTAATTGCTGTTAGTCTTTTTGACTTTTACAGCTCCTTCGGATAACTGTGCTCGCGGGCCCCTGGTCCGATTTGGTTTTGTTTGGTGTGACCCAAACATATATACTTTTATAAACTCCTAAACTTACCCATCTTATTCAGGACACTCGCGGCAGACGTCGTGTCACGAGATCGAAGTTTTCTTATAAAGTCATCTAATGACCGTCCGAGGGAGGATTCGGACCTCCGTTCGGACTCTCGACGTGTCGGTTACTCTGAGTTCCAGGGCGGTCAGAACTCAGATGAATCGTGAGTACGCGGTGTTATTATCGACCATTGCGCGACCGCCGCAGAGATATTATAGCTGTTAACTGTATGTACAATGTTAGCCGGATCGTGACTGAACGTATAGTGGTCAGAGGGTGCTGAGACATCCGGGTCGTCGAGCACATTTCGCGGTCGACGGTCGCGGTCGCGGTTTGCCTTCGGTCGCGTTTCTATTAGGTCGGTAGTTTACTGCTGTAACCACCAGTGAGTTTGGGTGAACAGCGGCTTTTTCGAAAAAGCGCCGTGATGCTTCGGATAGGATGTTTCAGGGTGACGAGCAAAGTGAGGTGCCATACAGAAATGTTTTGGGTGACACATCATTTGTAATGGACAGACGTTGCACTTACCATCAGGTGCACAATTTGCTGGTCCCGTTCACTTTGTACCAAAAAAAAATATGCTATCTTTCAGAGGCCTTGAAATATTTTTGGCATTTCACCCTGTCAATTTTTGCGACACCCACGGGATGCGAAGGGGTGTCAAATTCAAAGGGGCGAAAAATTGAACACAACAAGAAAAAAAAGAAATGTTTTCTAAATAAGGTTTTTATTATAAAAGTATTCCACATTTTGTGATTTTCATTCATAGGTATCCTTGACCTATGTGGTAATGTCGGTTGTTATAGTTGATGTCACGTCAGTTAGTGTAGTTGCGAGTAAAGCAGCAAAAATGAAAGTTTATGTACTACCGTGGAGATTTCATTTTGAAACGGAAACAGATAATGAATCATCAAAAAAATTAAAAATTGCCGACAGAATCCGGAACGTGGCTAACGTTTAAATTTTTAATTTTTAAGTTGCATAAACTTAAAACAAGTGTAAAAATTTTATTTCTTTAAAATAATTATGACTTTCCTTTCTTTACTTAAATATGTTGTTAACATAAAACTGTCAAGAGTTGCTTAATATTCATTAAAAAAAAACAAAAGATTCTACACTAGGGTTTCGCCTGTATCTCAAAGTAAATTTCACATGCATGGTACAACCAGACTCGAAAAACAATAATTTGTGTTTTTGGACAAATATTGGTTCCGGCAGGGATTTGAACCCAGGACTTGCAGCGTAGATTTCGATACTTCCAAGTGCAGAATAACTGTTGAAGATTATATATACGGCAAGATAATATTATTATTTTATGACAAATGAATGAAACACTTTGTGGGTTATAATTTTATAATTACCAACAGAGTGAGATAGTCAATCCATAACGAAGTATTATCAAGTGGTGTAGACTATGTGTGGTTGATATCGCTGATTTACCCTGTGAACAGATTCGGTAATTAATGAATATGCAAAAAGTACGCTCGGTTTCATGATACTTCACAAAGAAAAAATCTATGTGAAATAATCTAGTAGTGTTGAATGCATAAATATAAAGCTTTTACATCGTGCCAATATATCGCTTTTTAGGCTCAGCTAACTTACATTACATTCCGAAGGAAAGAAAGTTAATTTGCTAAGATCCGCCTGCAAAATTTAAAATAGTGTGTATTACCTAGTTGTTCAAGAGCACCGCTCGCTCTCCCGCTACAGCGTGCACAAGCAATGTTAAGTGACCATGGTTTACCAGGTGAACGTTTTGCTCGACTCGCCTTTTTACTTTAAAAAAAAAACTACCTCCGAAAATACAAAGATCGATTACTAAGTGCCTAGGTGTCTTGTAGTTCGATCGCCATTCCACCTAACAAGTGTGACTATTACGGTAATCTCGTACAGTCATGGGACATGGGTCAGGTCTCAGTGAAATTTTATAGGTATATTACAAGAAGAGAAAAATAATTATTGATTTATAATTTATTATTAATTTCCTCATCATGTAATCTTACTGTAAAATTTATTATTAATATTAATTAAACAACGATTTTAAATTAGGAAAATTAAAAGTCATTTTTCCGTTCACAGAAACGCAGAATGGGACCCAGAATAATAATATTATGGGTTTGGATAGCGGCCACAAGCGCTTCTCTCGAAATTGTGAATCAATGGAACTACCTACAGTTCGACTTCCCTCCTGATCCTGTGCTACTTGAGAAGTTCCAACCAGAGAATACAGTACCCACTGGTTTGGAGATTGGATGGGATCGATTGTACATCGGTATACCTCGGTTGCGAGCCGGCGTGCCGGCGACGTTAGCTTGGGTTCCACGCAGCCTGCCTCCGGGAGTTAGCCCTGTTTTGCAGGTAAACAGACATACGTACAGTTTTTATTGATGTTATTGTGACATCTTATTTATTATTCTTATACGTAATACATAATTATATTATTTTATATTGATATTATAAACCGTACCAGATTAATCTATTCATGTTAAAATAAGTCCTAGTAAGTAACCTTAAACTAATTTTGGTTCAGTTTCTGTTGTTTAAATAATCGACTATTTACTGACATAAGAAATGCTGTATGTCGTAATCATAAAATTGTATGTCATACAGTCCAAAAAACCTTGAGTACACCCATAAAAAAATTAAACTTCCAACTGCTGCAATTTACAAAAACAGATATATGAATTTGAATCTAAAGTAGACTTTTATTCAATGAGTTATTATACTTACTCTTTACGTACTCGTACTATAGGAGACACCTCAACTTGATTATGTGTAACAAGATTTGAAGTGCATGCTCTGAAACTCATTAAGTGCCGGCCGCTTGCCGCAACGTGACATGTTTATTAGATAAGTTTTACTTAGAATAAAATAAGTTGAAGTTTAAACTTTATGTGTACCGAGGTACAATTTAAACATCTCGAGAAACACAGGTGAAAACCGAGTAGTGATTTTTCACGAGTATGGTCACGGTTTTATCGACACGCATAATTTTATTATATTTATCAATAAGTGTCAGCAGCCATGTTTTTCAATGAAATTAATAGACTAATAACATTTCTAGACGCAGACGTGACACTGTCGTCGTGTAATGTTAAATAATATCAGACAGCAAAATTACAAATACATTTACGATACGAATGTTACTGTATCGAAATGCATATTTTTCGCGACTACGTTAACTAAAAAGGTTATATGGTTAAATATTTCCATATTATTTAGATTTAAAGTTTTTCTCGGCCGGACTATGTGAAAGGGTCATGGCTTAAAATTAGTTTAAAAGAATTGCATCACGAGGAAACACTTAACAATCAGTAGATTACAAGACTAAATGACAGAAACTTTCTAAGCGCACATTATTTATAAATAAATTAAAACCCTTTGTAATTAAAATATCCTTTTTATTTATTATGTTGACTCGGTACCAAGTAGTCAGAATAAACTTCTGCCATTATGACTTTGTCGTCGGTCGAAGGTGAGTGATGTATTCGCCATTGATGTTGATGCCGTATTCTTTCCAGTCCAGTATCTTGAAAACATCTTCCAATGCAGCGGTGTAGAGTTTCGGGGATATTACATCGCCCTGTCTTTCACCATACTGCAATTGGATCGGTTTCGTACTCTGGTTCTGTACTCGGATAGCCATCGTTCAAACATAGAGCCTTATTGTACAAACACTGCAGCACTTCGATATACCGACAGTCAATTCGACACCGCTGAATTGACTGTAGCACCGCCCAAGATTCGACGGAATCAAAGGCTTTTTCATAGTCTACATACACCAGACATAGCGGGAGATTGTACTCTTCGATCTTTTGTAGAATCCGGCGAAGGGTATGTATGTTGTCTATTGTACGAAAGCCTTTTCGGAATCCGGCTTTTTCGGGAAGCTGGAAGTCGTCAAGTCTACTTGTGAGACGATTCGTAATAACTCGAAAACAGCACATAGGCTCAGAAGCGAGATCGGTCTATAGTTCTTCAAGAGGGCATTTTCGCCCATCTTCTAGAAAAGGACAAATAACGCTTCTGCTCCACGCTTCCGGCGTAGCGCCGCTGTGGATGACGGAATTAAATAGATTCTGAAGGATCGCTGTAATTCCGTCCTCACCGGGTGCTTTGCCATTCTTGAGCTGTTAGAGAGCCATACTAATCTCGCTCAGACTGACGTCCGGGATATCATCGGAATAGTGTCGGACGAGATTTGCTCTTCGGTCGTAACTCACACTTGTATGTGGCTCCAACGACGATGTGTCAGTCCATAGAATCTCTCGATCTCACTCATAATCTCTGGTCCAGCGGAAATGACGCTATTCGAAGTCGATCCCATTGTTTGTGAAAAGAGTCTCAAGTATTAAAGCAATTATTTATTTTGGGTTAAACCAAATAAAGTTTATTGTATAATTTTTATTTCACTTATGTCTAATTTTCCTTTTTTTCAGTGGTATACTTGTCGTAATATTTCTTGATTTTATTTAGTTCCTCACATTTTGTACATTGGTAAACGAGTATTTCTATGAACTACGCGTATCCCGGATTGTGCACGCAATCGATACAGTTATTTTGTAATCACGGAGCAGTCACGAGAAAGCGTGAAGGGCGAGCACGCAGAAAGAACTAAGAGTCGACCTTGACGAGACGAGTTCCATGCCTGCTTAGACATGCGATGAAATTGAGTAATCGGCTCGCGTCAACTAGTAGTATTATTAAATGTACTTTTTATTTGTAGGAAGCGGTAACAAAAAAAAACTATGTACAGTAAGTAATAATAATCATGACGACTCCTGTTGATTTCGATCATAACGAACATAAACGTAGAGGCCCTCGCTCATATTCCCTTTGCGAACTAAGTGTTACGTTTATGCGATAAGATCGGTGGAAGAGAAAAGTGTGGTGTCAGAGACTCCGAGAAAACCTAATAATTGTATATTTGACGGCTAGATTGATGCAGTGGATAAGGCATATGGCTTCTACGCTATGGGTCGTTGGTTCTATTCCTGCACGGGAGAAATAATTACTAGGCCTACATTTAGTTGATCCTAGTCTGGATGTTTGTATGTGTGGAATTTATGTCTGTATAAACGCACCCACGATACAGGGGAAATCCTAGTCTCGGGCTTCGTATTAGCTTCGGCTGAGACTCGAACACAAAACTTATGATAAGCACGCATACAGTCTCGCCGATGTTATACTCTGGTATCGTGAAAAAAATTACTGGTCCGATTGATCACGTTAGATAATGCGATTCGTACTTGATTCTTAAAATGAAAAACATAATAATTATAAGTATAGTAGTTACAAGTTGTACAGAAACTTTAAAGTAACTTTAACGCTTTGATTAAATACTTATGAAGTATACTGTAAAAGTGAATGATCAGAGGTATAACTGGAGGGTTTATTCTAATTTATATTTAAGTCCACTAAGCACTATACATTTGATTATAGGTTTAGTCTCAACAAAGTGCTGGGATTTAATTTTCCGCAGAATAAAGTAATAAGCAACATTTCGAATCAGTGTCTATCTATTAGTAGATACTCGTATATATAATTCGCTTTATGAAAGTTTTAGTCAGCAGAAGTAAACTCAACTTTGCTATTATTTATGCCTTAAATGAATATGAATTTCTGCGGCCGCAAACACTGGACTACGGATGTGGTCTTTGCTTTGGAAAAAAATTAGATGACTGTCATTAGCCGTCATTAGACGACTTAAAATTATTTTGAGATATTCGAAATCGCGAGAGCGCGCAGCGAACGCGACAGTCCGAATTTAGAGGTTTTTGTAGGAGTATTATTTATGTTTGGGTCAAACCAAACCTCGCACGTGGGCCCCTGGCCCGTGAGCACAGTATCCGATGAAGCTGTAAAGGCCAAAAAGGCAATTACATCACCGAAATTATATATTGCCTTGGAAAAAGGCGTGATTATGTGTCTGTATGTATAAAATGAATACGAAATAAAATATATTTCCTTAAAAAGAATGTTTTACATTTTGAATTCACGACTTTTGAATATGACGTTAAAATGTACTTATCCTATTTAAAAAGTAATTATGTTTCGCTTATCGAATTGTTCGCCATCAATGAGGTCACGAGAATTAAAACTTTCACAGGGCGTGTTTGGCTGATTATTTTGTTAAGCTGTGACCTTACAGCCAGATTTAATTATACTGCATTTCATAATCAAATAATTATCGTAAATCGTTTATCCTTGGTTGTACATTTTTCCCTTTCTGATATACAGCATTTTTACTATATATTTATTAAAATAATAATTATTATATCCATACATATAATTTAAAAAATTTGGGAAATAAATGATCGAGGGACGCTAAAAATAAGTAACTAAATATATTTCTATCATTTTTAGAAAAGTCTGTCTGTCTGTCTGCCCGTCTGTTTGTTTGTGAACGCATCACACCTAAAGTACTCAATTTAATCAAAAAACACAGTAAGAAAATCATTGAGGGTATCTTCCTGTAACATTTAGTCTTTGTTTTATTCTATAACGTTAAAGTTATGAGTATTAGTTCAATGGTGGTGATGAATCAATTCACTTAATTTAAATCTAATCTAAGAAATGGTAAAAAAAATACTTAAAATTAGGGTGTATAAATAAAAACTTAATACCTAATACCTGAAACACAGTAAATAAAAATATAATTTATTATATCTTCTCACAAAGAATATCCTTTTTACTAAGTACAATATTTAATCAGTATCACTAAATGTCGTTAAATTACGATGTTAAGATTCTCCGCTATATATATGTCATTGTAGCTTTAAATATGGACATACGTTGAATATTCCGAATCAGCATAGGTACTGCTGCCATCTGATTTTTAAATATTGTACTAATTTTACTAATTTAACATTACGCTTTAAAACATAACATTTTTATCCATACATATAATAGAAATGTAAACTGCATGTGTCTGTACTTTTTACATAGAATATAATAATTATAAGTACAATAGTTAATTACGTATTTTCGCCGTCAAAGTTAATAAGCATTATCAATAGATGGCGTTGTGGTGCAAATGACCGTCGTATGACTAAGAGACACGGAAGTTCAGCTGTACTATGAAGCTCCAGTTATGTATACAAGTTTCGGTTAAAGCAAGCCTGGCTGGGCCTGCGAGCACAGCTATCCGAATCCGATGAAGCTGTATAAGCCACAACGGCTAGCAGCAAAAACATCACCGAAATTATATCAAATATTTATCTTTAAGTCTGTGGGTGCTGAATGCTACACGATATACATATATCTTAAAACTCTGTATGTTATTGATCGAATAGTCTAGATAAATGTTTACTGCTCATAGCAATTGGCACACACTTTGGGAATGTATCGTTAAAATTTTAAAAATTGTTTATTTATTTAATAATTGTAGGGTTATTAATTATTATTATAGGTTAGGTGGTTAGGGTTTACATATTTTTCATTAACTGTAAATACTTATCTTTCATTGACGGGTAGGGGACTTTTCAGAGAGTAATCTAAGGTACTTTTTCTTTCGGAAATATTTAGGGTTTTTGCGTAAAATCTGGAAAATGGTAGATATTTGGGGCTATGTAGGTGTTACGCGCGGATTTATTTTGCGTTTTGGTCATCATTATTTTCGTTCATGGGAGTTTTTATACATACTTACATATAATTACGCCTTTTTCTGATACAAGCGGTAGGCATTCGCAACCGCGGGAAATGATATTTTAGTAAGTGAGACATTTTAGTAAGAGACAGTTTTAATATTTCTCTTAATATCTTAATAACTGGTTCACAACATTCATAGTTCTTTCTTTTACCACTTTCCCTCATACCTTATCTATACATATAAATAAAATTGGAGTGTATGTCTGTCTGTCTGTGATTATGCAATAAATATTTTTTCTTTGCTGAAACTCAAAAAACACGTGTTTTTAAAAATCATGTCCCTGTCCGTTTGTTTGTCCGGGCTAATTAATCACCGAAACAGCAGAATCGGTTTTGGCGGGACTCTCATTGACGGGGACTTTTTAGAGAGCAATCTAAGCTACTTTTTATTTCAACCTAACCTAACCGATCGTGACGAAATTGGCACAGAGGTAGCTTGCATCCTGGAGACGGACATAGAATATTTTTTATTCCAAAAAAATCAAACAGTTTCCACGGGACATTTGAAAAACCTATATCCACGCGGACGAAGTCGCGGGCATCCGCTTGTTATTATAACATATAGGACTGTAGTGATTTCTGTCAAGCTATTTGACTAACGTTAAATACGATAGTAAAATGTGTATAATGTTTGTAATTTTTTTCACAGTTATTTAAAAAAATGCACGCTTTATTTCTTTGAAAGAATCAGGTTAAAGAATTGGATTGGATGGAACATGTTTTCTTTCTAACCAGTGCTTAAAAAAGTGTTAAATAAATTACTTTATATACAATTAAAATCCTTACGTGCCTTATGATCTGCTTTAGAATGCTCGATCTGTATCTAAATATAGACCGGTCAGTGATTTCACTGAATTCCCACGATTTATTATTAAATTCTTTCGACCAAGCCCTTTGCTCTTGTAATTGAAATGCGTGTCCGGAAACTCGTGACATGCTTGATATCCTTTGGTGAATAAAAGAGAAAATAGCTTTGAATTCCTTTGATATTGTCGTTATTAACGATTTCTTATATTAACGCGAATACTACTACGCATTTAATAAATCTAGATAGACGGATTTTATCGCGTTTTATTTCACTATTTATAACCCGACGTTTCGAGCGCTCTGCAGCACCTATGGTCACGGAAGGACTAAGGTGACAGACTTCTACAGTCTGTGACCATGTTCTGGGTCATCCTAACCATTACATCAGATATACCACAAATCCTTGCAAAAAAAACACCGATTCCGACCATGTGAATTAATGATTCGCGAGGCTATTGAAATAAAAAAAATATTCTTATTTTAATAGAGATCTTCTATATTTTTTGGTTTGATTTAGTTTGGTTTGGTTGGGTACTATCACTACCACGGCTTAGGATCCTATTATTAATAGAATAAAATAAAAAACCAAGCATACCACTGCAGGTCTTCAAGACACAGTAGGCTCATCCTGCGTAGATCGGACCAAAAATAATAATTATAAGCTGAATGTACCCCAGATAAACTATGACGTCAGGACGTCGCTCACCTTAGTCCTCCCGTTTCCGTGCTGGACAGAGCTCGAAAATCACGTTATAAATAATAAAATAAACCGCGATAAAATCCGTAAATCTAGTTTCATTAAATTATCGTTACTGTTTAACAAAATCTTACTTTGTTAGATTGTTTACTGAAAAATGATATTGAGAATTTTTTAATGATCATATCTAGATCCTATGAGAATCTACGACCCTATCTCATCCCGTGGGTGTCGTAAAAGTCGATAGATGAAAATGAAAACAAGTCCAGTGGGCAGCAGCATCTTCCTTGAACATCTGAATACATAAACTGCGGTTGCCAACCCGTTGCCAAATGAGAGCTACTAACTTTTGTGTCTGTTGTTTTGTGTCTTATACTGCCTAATAATACCTGTGACCTTTGCTTATATTTTATATGGGAAAAAGAGGTGACAATATGTATGTTTGTAAATACCTTTAAATATTCTTAGGTACCAGAAATTGAATCGAATGTTAATAATATAATATATAGCCGTGGTAGCTCAGGGGCTAGGCACTCGCTTTAATTTTCATAGTACGCAAGTGACCCGGCTTCGATTCCCGGTGCCGGCGCCACTAAAATTGTTAACTGCAATCTTTAAGTGCTGGTTTACCGCGAGCTCGGCGGTGAAGGAAAACATCGTGAGGAAACCTGCATGTCTGAGAAATAAAAAATATTTCAAAGACATGTGTAGTCCGTCAACAAAGGCTCCAAAACCTTCTCAGAAATAAGCGGAAGCCTGTGCTCAGCAGTGAGACATGTACTTTATTTCTACTATCATAAAGCCCTTGGTATATACTAATGCTGTTTAAAAGTAACAAATGACCATAGCTATACTTCGAAAGTATTAGCAAAACGAAATCCGTCTTATATTCGTGCTTTGTTACGTTGTTGCAAAACTATTAAAATACCATAGTAATGATTCATTTCTCTTTTAAAGAGACTGTGTTAAAACCGCATATGGTATGGCATAATGGTTTTTAGACAGTTTTGATAGCGTTTATTTTGGTTTGCAGGCGTATCCGGACTGGTCATGGCATACGGCCGGCCGCGGCGATATCAACTGCACAGGCCTGATATCCGTATACCGCACACGCGCCGATCGCTGCAACAGACTATGGGTCCTGGACTCTGGTGTATTCACAAGCCTGGACGATTTCCGACGAGTCTGCCCGCCGAAGATTCTCATATTCGATATGGCTAATGATCGTTTGGTGAGTTACCACATAATTTTTAACCGATTTTCATTACTGTAAACAAAACTGAAGTCTTGCATTTACTGATCGATTTTTTTGTTAGAAGACAAACAAGTGAGCAGAACGGCTTACCACACGCGATCAAATTGAACACATAGCATACATAAAAATAATAATGACTTTAATAGTAGTTAAGTAGTTTTTTCTATTGCTGACTGCCGGCATTTGATATTCAATTTTGTCATTCGTCATCTTGCGACATTGGCGGATGTCGTTCATCTAACTGACCATTGACTGTACGACCTAATTCTTTCTAGTGAACTCCTGTGAGCCTTGTCGTTTTTCGCTTGTGAGCTTTGTTTGCTTTTAATTATGTTCACGGTTCAGTTCAACACCATTCACAGTTGATCACCGCATCTTTAATCATCGTTGAAGTCTAAAGCGATTTAATTGAACATTAGATTTCCACAAATGGTAGTTTATTTATAGTTTGTTTCCCGAGTAAGTTGTGTCATCATTATCATTATCATGAGTGATTAGTTCCAATTAGGTTGGTTATGGAGAGCATTATCTCTTTTAAAGTTGCCATGTGGTTAAAGCCTCTTGCTCTTAGTAAAGACTTAGTAATGTATATATTAAATTTATTGGTTTACCATTATCTACTTACATTTGTTCAACATGACCCGTTAAAACAAGATCTTGTCGATTGCTGTTAAGATAAAACAACTTTCGATCCTTCATTAGTACAATCGTGTATACAAAATTACAGTAGCTGATAATAAAACCAATGTAAGAGAAGACCGCGCAGTGTAGTAATCAGAGTGAACTCTTCCTGGGATCGAACCCTAGCCTATTAAAAAAGCGATGTTCTGCTGTATTCATAATAATCATATTTTTTAATGTAATATAATTTAATATTTTTTTTTGTAATTATGGCAATAGTCCTAAGTTTTCTGCCAGTGTCAAAGTAGTATATTTAGCTTATATCAAAATTAATAATCGATTTTCAAACAATTAAAAATCACACCGTCACTTTTCGAGTTAGCGAACATATTCATAATTTTTAAAATAGTGTTATGACTATTATTGTAGTGATTATTGATAGTGATTATTTAATTATACTTTTAAATCGATTTTATTAAAATAAACCCGATATCAAAGTGTAGTTGCGAATATTCGAGCGGCAACCGGTAACAGTGTAGGTCAATTGCCTTGCGTTCGACTATTTAGTTTCAATAAAACTAGTCCTTGTTCAGGACTTACTATCCTTAGTTAAATATCTAGCTTAAATTTGTACACATTTTAGCAACTGTTCCGGTCTGAAGGGCACTGAGAGCTAGCGTAATCACTATGCATATGAAACTTAAAAACTGATGTCTCCGGGCGCAGTGTGGTGTCACACAGAAATGTTCTGGGCTCTACAGATAGTTTAATTACTGGGCATATGAGGCTTAAGAATTGATGTCTCAGAACATCGCACTTACCATCAGGTGAACGTTGTGCGCGTTTCGTCACCTTCTTCTATAAAAAAAAAAAACAGAAAAAGTCTCAACTCGAGGTTGCGTCGAAAACTCGAGGTAAAATATTTAATTTCGTGCAACATGTATTAAAAAGTTGTAATTTCAAATAATATTCTTGGCAGTTATGTATAACTCATTGTGTACAAAACGATATACGACAACACTTTAAAACTCACAACGTTTTAATTAAAAAGATGTTATTTTAAATCAAGTAAAAAGTTATTTTGTGAAAGTTGTCATTGTTGAACCGGTGTAGATTATGACTTTCATGAGAGCTTGAAACAGGCCTAAATTGAATACAGAAATGCTGACTTTGACTTTGACTTAGTGTTTAATTCGCTGTTATTTTTCCTTATATGTTCACGGGACGACCACGGTTCGAACTCAGTCAGAGCGATGATCATTGTTTTAGTGACTACTAGTGCATGAACGCGAGCATTTAGTATTTACTAGATTGCGCACGGTTATGTCAGCTTTCCTAAGAATGTACGCAATGATCAGTCTATCTTTTTTTGTTTGTCTGAGGCAGTAACATGGTGGTATTTTCACAGCTCCTTAAAAAATGACCAGACCTTTAAAAAATGAGAGCTTCAAGAGACTTTTCAAAAATGTCCCAGCCCTGCAGTGGGTTTTTTTTATGATGTAACAATTTTCTTTTTAAATTCTAAAGTACATGTTATGGCATAGAAGTATACAGTTTGGTCGTAAATTTTGAATTAAGAGGTACGACAGTGTAACAACGCACATTGTTTATAATTTGATTAGTGCAACTTTAGTGTTTCGTCTCAGTCTACGACGGTCATGGAGAAAATGTTAGAAGTTTTTTTTTAGCTTATAGATAATAAATAATTTATAAATTGTACATGATTATATCCAACGTTATAAAGCTACTGAAAATAAATTAAAAAAACGACCCTGCGAGCTGTGCTCGCAGTGTCGTTTTTTTTCTTTCTCGTCGTTTTTTTTTTTCTTTCTTCTTTTTACGAGTTCTTTCTTCTATATTGTGTCCAAATTCGCACCGTTCAGGGTCACTGGTCACTGCCTAGAATCGCTAAGGCTTCCGTAACAGTTGTTGATAAAACATTAATCACAGCTTGAGCTTAAATAGATCGACATTGTTTTCTAAAATCATTCTCAGCTTTAAAACCATTTTCAACTTCATGAGTTGAAAGTTGTTATTTAAAAGAATCATTAATTGAAAGGTTCAGTGGAATAATGCTGGCGAATATTTTATTACCTAGTGGAATATAAAATATTACACTCAGCCGAGAGTGTGTCAATAACAATTATAACTGCGCACAATAAGGTCAACATAAACACTTCATTTTACAAATGGAAAGTGAAGGGATGTCATATTTATATTTTATCATAGATTTAAATGTTTGGGATGTTCATGAATAAAAGTAAAGCTACCTGTGAGGTGTGTGGTGGCGGCTTAAGAGAATCTACCACCCCGTCTCATCCCGTGGGTGTCGTAAAAGTCGACAGAGGAAAAGTTAAAACCAGAAGATGGGCAGCAGCGTCTTCCTGGAACATCATCATAAAAACCCCCTCAAAATTAGAGCAACAAACTTTTGTGGTATACTTTGGGGGAAGCCTATGTTCAGTAGTCGAATAGTGATAGACCGAAATGATTATGATGATACCTATGAGCATCTGGTGGGACAAAAGCCTCTTCTTTTCCATCCACTAAAATAGAATAAATCAGCGTAACCAGTACATGCTTACGCTGTATTTTTTTACAAATGAAAAAGTTGTAACAATTAGCTCACAGTTTGACAGAAATTAAATTTTCGTTTCTTTATTACCGTTAATATGTAGTAACTCAACTGTCCGGTTCACCGATTACGATTTTTACTGCATGTAGTGCTGTGTACTTTAAATAACTTTCTGGTCACGTCACTGTACAAGTCCCCCCCTTTCCAAGCAACTGATTGAGCCGTGGTTTGGCCCTCTCGGGCACCTTAAGTCAGCTACTTACGCGCACATATATAATTTCGGTGATGTAATTGCTGTTAGCCTTTTTGGTTTTTACAGCTTCATCGGATACTTACGCGCACAGGGTAACGACTGAAGCCTTGGTTCCCTCTCGAGAGTCCTTGCGCTGGTGACCGAAAATAAATTTACTGTCCAAGCTATACATATTCCTTTGGAACGCCCTCCTCGACGATATCAAGAAAGCACCAAAGAAAAACTGAAAAGGCTGGTTTGCGAACAAATTCTTAGAAAAATCTGAACTGACGCATCCTATTTTAAGGTTTTCGCTCTACATATTTTCTTTCGTTGTTTTTATTTTAGTATTTTCTTTTCTCATCATCATCATCATTTCAGCCTATCACAAGTCCACTGCTGGACATAGGTCCTCTACCATTGATAGCCATTAAAGTTTGTAGCTCTCATTTTGGGGGATTTTGCCATAGTTGCCACGCTTGGCAGGCGGGTTGGCAACCGCAGTTTGTTTATTCTGGTGTCCCAGCAAAATGCTGCTGCCCATCTTCTGGTATTAATTTTCCCTCTGTCGACTTTTACGACACCCACGGGATGAGATGGGGTGGTAGATTCTCTTAAGCCGCTACCACAGGTTTTCGTTTCTATATTGTCTTTTATATATATTTCTATTATGAATTTATAAATATGTTAATTTTGTATCAATATGTATTTAGTAAGTTTTTGTTCTGTATAATTCTTTACATCCTGCCATATATTTTTCTCACCATCAACCGGGGTTGACTGGCATAGAATGCCCATAAGACATTATTTCCTTCCATTGATACCCTTAGTTTAAGGTGTTAAACAATAAACTATAAATAAATAAATATATAAAGGTTTCGGTAAACTGCAAAGGTCTTCGGGCTAACAGCGACCATCAGTCCTAAAAAAAAGTGACTGAACATTTTATATATTAATTAATCAAAACCTTTAATCGATTACGTCTTAAATCAGCATTTCCGTTCTAAAACAAGTCTCACTAAAATGTAACTATACGAACAAATATAGAAAAGTCAAGGAGAACTACTTTTCCAACATCCGTAGTTTCTGTATGGTATAAGTTTTTGAATAAATTTTCTATATTTGTATCGATTTGTTTGATAAAAAAAAGTATTAGCAAAGGGAATATGATTTTTTTTATCAAGGATATTTTGAATACTGTTGGAATTCATAAGACACAGTCGCTATGCGCGAAAATATAATGATGAAGTGAAAGGCCGTCCCTCTAGATTCTTGCCACGGCAATAAATATTTTACTCGTAAAGTACTTGCATTAACATAGCTCTTTGAGCTAGTTGAAGGTAACAGGATCGAAGTTTATATCGAATTATCAAAGTTTCATCTACGTAACATTTTAGCTAATTCATATTATAGTGGTCAGTGGATATAAAACTCGCAGGCAGGATTAAATTGGTACAACCGAGATTAATTGTTATGACTAAATATAAACTGAAATGTTTTCTTTCCGTTTCCTTTGAACAAAATTATCCGTTTTGTTTGACGCTAATAAAATTTGAGCACTTACAGTGATTATTCATAAATCAATTATGTTAATATTGTTATGCTAAGATTTAAAAAAATTTGGTCATCACGAGACACGGCAGAGTCGAAACATCGAAATTGATGGTTATTCAAAGAATTTATAATTATAAGAAAAAAGTCGCCGTGGGATAGCGGTTTAAGAGAATCTACCACCCTATCTCATCCCGTGGGTGCCGTAAAACTCGACAACGGGAAAATAAAATATCACATATACAGAATAAATAAACTGCGGTTGCCAACCCGCCTGCCAAGCGTGGCAACTATGGCAGAATCCCCCCAAAATGAGAACTACCAACTTTTGGCAATCCCATAGATTGGCCGAATGATGATGACGATGAATTAATAAATATGGAGTAAAATAAAAAAAATTGAACCCCTCGTTGCAACAAAATTCACTATTCGTCTTACCAAATTATAACACAAAATCATTAACCAATGAGAAAAGAATAGCGGTTTTTGTCTTCGGATATTAATGAATTGAAAACATCTATTGATCTCGTAATGAACAAGTTAGTCACTTCTTTAATCATGATGAATTCACGGTTTTCAACTAGTTATTTATGTATTCATATATACGTTATAATTTGAGCTGTACATTTCCGTCACGGCACACGAGTCGGTCTTACCTTCAAGGCGCAGACCCTTTTCGTCATCATTATCAGCTAGTTATTCCAGTCCACTGCTGGACATTCAGGATTTTGCGAAAAAATCGTTCACCTATGATAGTATCTGCCCATGACAAATACTGTGGCACCCAGACCATTTCTGTGTGGCAACTACTGTTCTCGTCACCCTGACAGTTCAGTTCTTGTCTCATATGCCCTTAGTTACACTAGCTAACAGTGTCCTTTAGACCGAAACAGAGTAATGTTTGCGTGCTACTGCTTGGCGGAAGAATAACAGACACTGCGGTGGTATCTACCAAGACTTGAAGAGATCGCCGTACCATATGCACACCTTAGACGCTCATCAGTTTGTGAATTTTCGGTGTGATATTTTTGAAGTATTACTCTTACGACACAATTACTTTTGACTGGTGGTAGGATTCCTATGCAGGAATCCGTTAAGGTAGGGCCAGTTATTCTTCCGTGAAGCAGTAGTGAGAGCTAGCGTAATCACTGGTCATATGGGACTTAAGAACTGATGTCTCTGGGTGACGGGCGCAGACGTTGCACTTACCATCAGGTAAACGTTTCTTCATTCCTTACTCGCCTTTTACGAGATCCATATGAGAGATGAGATGGAGTGGTAGTATTCTTTTAACGAGCCGCCAACACACGGCGTTCACTGATTACGGTTTTTACTGCGTGTAGTGTAGTATAATATAAATTGAAGCAACTGATTGAGCCGTGATTCGTTCTGTCACTTTTATAAAGAAAAAAAAACTCACGAGATGGAAATGACATGGGATTTTCTTTCGCGGAAACTTGTAAACAAAATATCTTTAGATAAACTATTTTACAGATCCCGGTATCGCCTGCAATGTCTAGTACCTGTACCTATAGAAATTCATGCAAATTTAATTCTTCCGCATTTAATAAAAAATATACTTTTACTGCCTTGAAGTTTATTTACCATTGGCGATTTCTTTTTCCGATCAAGGTTAAAGTGGTCATTATTTTAGCGCTTAGTAGAAACTTAATCAATAGATATATAAAACAGAATAGTCACAATTACATTTAGTCAGTCTTAAAAGACTCGGGAGCTCATGGACCGGGACCTCGCCTTAAATTTTGTCGTACGCGAGTGACGAAATGAGTGAGTTTGATTCCCGGTGCCGGTACCTGTAAAATGTTCTGCAATTTTTAGGACCTTTTGAAAACATCGTGAGGAAGTCCTGCATGTCTGAGGAATAAAATATTTCCAGAACATGTGAAGTCCGCCAACCCGAATTGAAGCAGAGTGGCAGACTATTCCCAGTTGCAAAACCCTCTCAAAAATGAGAGGAGGCCTGTGCTGAGCAGCGGGATATTTATGCCCTCTTACTTTCCTTTTTTTACTTAAATTACTTTTTGTCTCATACAAGCATGCCTCTATCATTAATCTTAAATAATTTTCTTAGTTTTTTAATTATTGACTTGCTTTTATTTACTTAGATTTTTACTTAAAATTTCAAAAAGTTACAAAGTACGGACAACAAGCAAGCATTGCAACAGACTCAATTAGTCAAGGCTTTCATAAATAAATTTATTATGTAAATCATTTAATACCCCAAAGCGATAAATCCATAATATTTTGATTACATAATTTTGTAAAATGCGGATGTAAATATTATTCTTTACATTTATCAGCGTAATAGTTCGACAGCGGAGAGCTCAAATGGACGAGGTTAACTTTTATAACATTGGAAAAGGTGCGGCATATTACTGTTCCAATTGTTCGGTCTCAATGCGCGTGGTTGTCATTGAACTGCACCATGGCAGTTGGCGTCTGACTGAATTTTATTTTATTGTTTGTAATTTGGTTATTAGCATGGTTTTAAATAATTACTAGATCTTTTCTATCAATATTTTAGGTTTATCGGAGTGACCTAACCATATAAAAATATTCGTTACAAAAGAGGCATTAGTAAAAGAAATTGCATGGATGTACCAACTAAAAAAATTTAACGTTACTACATGAATAGACTAAAAAACAATTAAATAATGGAGATCTCGTCAATATTTAATCAAATTACGGTCGGTATAAAATTACAGAGCTCCAATTATAGCATTATTTTCTATACATACGCGGGGAATTGTGACAACGGTGTTATCCGTATTATCGGTAAAATTATACAGCAAAGGAAAAGTAGCAATTACGTTGACTTCATGGCTTATGTAGATATACAACTGTATACAAGAGCTGAATAACAAGAAAAATGTTTTAATATCTGTCTATCGCAAAATGTTTCATTGAATTAATTAATTAGTTATCGAGTCTAATGTTTTCTCTATCTATCTATCTATCTCATCCTCTTCAACCTGTAAAAAGTCCACCGATGGAGGTCTTGCCTAAAAAATGGGAATTTGCCGTAATAACAACGATTGGCAGGCGGAATGGCGACTACAGTACATTACGTGTGGTGGCGGCTCGTTAAAAGAATACTACCACTCGGTCTCATCCAATGGATCTCGTAAAAGGCTAGTAAGGAATTAAACTGCACTGTGCACCCAACAGCGCCAGGTGGCGATGGGCTCATCACCTATCACACCAAGTGCATTATATTGTTTTGGTGAAACGTGGATTGTGGCAGTCATCTGTTTTTGCAGTGAGTGCCCAGTCTCTGACTACCCCTTATGGGATAGAGTCGTGATCTTATGTATGTACTCGTATGTAGACGCTGCTGTTCGTCACCGATCTGGATAATTTAGGTGCAGCATATTTGAGATGGTTATTTCGTTACTAGTCGGAGACTTAGAGATATCCTTGGTTCCTTAATCGATTGGCAGAATCTCACATGATACAGGGCGATAATAATTTCATATAAAAATAACAACTTTTAGTATTTAAACATGATTATCTAGATTATTTCATTTATCTCAGTTTTGTCTCTAGAAGTTTTTGCTGTGATATATATACTATATGCTTCTAAATTTAAATAAGAATACTGTCACGTGTTTTCTACTCTTTATCTCTATATACTCGTATAATTATATCTTGTCAGCGTCGTATTAATGCTCAAAGCGTATACGAGTATAAGCAGTAGTAATAGTTTGTATCGAAATTTACATCGTTCAAATTCGTAATTTTTTTCTATTGGTGATTTTGTGTATTTTTGTAGTCATACAACTTTATATACTGTTGAATATTTATTTCATCGTATTGTGGTAATACGTTGTAAATCTAACTGTAGCCTGTACATTCTTAAGTTTAATTCCTCAGTCCGGAAATATGTTGTGACTTTCCCATATATGACTCTTGATGAAATTATTTGGCAATTCCTTATTCAGTTCAATCAACGCTTTATAATAAGCAGCCTCAGTTAATTAGTACATGGTTTTACGAAGTATTTTACGACTCTAAGCAGGCCACTTTAGACCATCCAATGCATGTTTAATAGGTTTAAATGTGACGGCACCAGAAGAAATTCAAACTGGGTAATAAGACCGTCTGTGACGCGCTATGCCGTTGTCAGTTGCCGCATTATCTGAAATGAGGATAAATTGACCATAGCAATTTCATTCATAGGTATAGATTATCATATAGACAATGAGGTTTTATACAGTTTCTGTTCAGTCTATAAGCAATCTTTGTACAGAAATTTATCCGTTCTGGTACCAACTTATCGATCTGGTGTGATGCTTTGGATTATCCGGTCTTCTCCAGACATCTTAACCTCCATTGATCGTAGGACTTCTATGCAGCAGTCCGCCTACGTAGAAACAAGCCCAATTATAATTTAATCTGACTTTTAGCAGCAGTGTGCAAGCATCACTCTTTTTTGGTTGGGAGTTCATTGTGACAAGTGAAATTATTAACCATGTATGTTGTGCTTTCAGGTCAGAAGCGTTTACTTTCCTCGTGAGCTGCTGCGGCCCAGCTCGCTGCTTACCAATTTGGTATTAGACGACACGAGATCGCCGAACCCCCACCTATCAGCCACATGTGACAACATTTTCGCCTACATCAGCGATACCGTCACACCTGGTAAATATTTTTCGATTTAGCTTATAATTGTGATTTTTTTAATTTTGTCAGTATCTCAAGTGTTACGTTATTATTGAAATTTCTCTTACACTTTCTATATATGTTTCTTTTTTCGTCTGACCCTTTTCTTAATATACCCTCTTATACTACTTGATGTTTATTCTAAGTCGTAATACAATTCATCGGCACTTCTCGTTCTGTTGATGCGATAAGAGATGATAAATCTTTTCCAGGCTTTAGTTACAGTTGTTGTTTAGAGGCACCGGGGATTGAACTGAGGTCACTTGCGAACTATGAAATTTAATGCAAGCACCCGGATTCTCGAGCTACCACAGCCAATGTGTATTGTCTCTATTAAAATATCCATTATTCAGATACTGCTACTATAATCTTCACAGAAATATTTAAATATTGTAAAACTGCAAAGAATTTCATTTTGTAATATCCTCATCCGGAACTCGTGACGTTGAGGTGCCTTAATGTGCCGATCATTAGAGTGTAGCAACATTATACTTAGTGCAGTAGCCTGAATTCTACTAATGCAGTCAGTATCAGCATAATGTTACGCACTTCCTATGGCTAAAAGCCAGATTAAGTATTTAAATTCACAATTAAAATATGTTAATAAAAACGAATACATTTTCGTGCTTCATACTACACCTTTATTTATTATTTAAAACCTTTTCAGATATGTCGATTAAACATTTTTAAAATATTCATAGTTAGTCCTTGCGTAGTGCGTATCCTTTACTCTATGCAAATGTCATGTGCGTTTCAACAGAGATAGATCAGCATTCGATTTTGAAAGCGAAGAGCATGCTAACGGAAAAGTATTTAAAACCTAATTATTAAACCGCGGATAGATACTTCTATTTTATTTATTAGTAGAAATTACTTTTTTTTATTGTAAAAAGTGATTTAACGAGCAAAACGTTCACCTGATGGTAAGTGAAACGTCTGCCCATAACAAATACTGTGTCACCCAGAACATTTCTGTGTGACACCACACTGTGCCCATCACCCTTAGACATAAGTTCTTAAGTCTCATATGCCCAGTGATTACGCTAGCTCACAGTGCCCTTCAAACCGAACCACAGTAATGCTTGCACACTACTGCTTCACGTCAGAATATCTGCCCCTGGGGTGGTACCTACCTAGACGGATTCCTGCATAAATTCGGATCTCGTAAAATGTGTTGTAGCATTAATAAGCCTCCACTTTCCTTAGTTTGCTCAAACATTGTAATTTGTGAGGCAACTGAGCGTTTCGCTTTTCACCTTTTTACACGAAAACATGAACGGAACTTGATTTATGACTTTCTCGTAAATATGTCATCATAATAACCTCGCTAATGTCATGATTATGTAAGATTGTGTAATAGGTTACTACGACTTTTAATTATATACGAATTAACATTTAAAATTACTGATATTTGCGTGCACTTGTTATGTTGTGAGCGCAGGCGAAGGAAACAAATTTGAAAAATAAAAAAATATGATGTCTTGTTATGTCGGCCAACTTGTTGGAGCAAGCGTGGCCAGATACTTTGAACTATACTACAAAAACTCAAGTAGTCTGTCACTTTACTTTTTTAAACATATGTTGTACGTCTTTAGGGATAGCAGACACTGTGCAGTTCATTATTGAATTATTTAATATGTAATGTTTTAAGATCGAACTTATTTTTTTACGTATAAATAATCCTTTGCTGCTTAAGAGAATCTACCAACCCATCTCATCCCGTCGGTGTCGTAAAAGTCGACAGAGGGTAAATTAAAACCAGAAGATGGGCAGCAGCATCTTCCTGGAACATCTGAATAAATAAACTATGGTTGCCAACCCGCCTGCCAAGCGTGGCAACTATGGCAAATCGCCCCAAAATGAGTGCTACAAACTTTTTTGGCAATCTATGGAGGAGGCCTATGTTCAGCAGTGGACTAGTGACAGGCTGAAATGATGATGACGATGATGAAATCCTTTGAAACCTACATTAATTCTACAGCGTTGCATAATTTTTGTTTAGCACAGTTATCATGAGGCGAATAAATAGTGTTTTATCATCATTACTCAATTATTGAAAACATACAAATAAATAAAAAATTCTTCTCTGGCTGTCCGTCTGTTTCAAAGGATATAACTTAATAAGTAACCTATCATTATTGATCTGAATGATATGGATTGACGAACATATTAATTACATACAGAAAAAGTTATACAAACATGCACTACTGCAGTAGCTCAAGGGCTTGGTTCGCCTTAAATATCATAGTGTGCGAATGATTCAAGTAATTAAATTGTTTACAAACACAATATATAACAGCTGCGTCCGCGGCTTGTTTATGTAATGTAAGAATGCAACGGAAGGATCGTTATTATACAATAGTATTTTAAGATTTTGTTTAATCGCTCTTCAGATAGTATTTATGTTAGCGGCGGGCGGGTTGCGGCGCTAATTTTGCAGCGTGTTAACATGGTTCTTATGTTCACATGTTTTTTAGTTTTTATTTATTCACATGATGTATTAATTATTTTCTTACTTTTGTATGAGTTTCAATTTAAATTTAAATTATTTATAATAATCAGACAACACAGATCCAACGATTTTAGTATATAAAAAATTCCCTAAATATTAAATCGTTGCTGCCGCCACGCACTATGCTCAACATCGAGACAAAACTATCGTTGCGGATCTCGGCGAACATTGCCGAAGCACTGCAGAACCTAGGCCGCCGCAACTGACGTCCTGAACGCGTTATTAATTTGGATCCGCAACTCTCTTTTTTTCAAACTTTATTGTTTTAATTATAATCTGAGTATTCTTTCTTCTTAGCTGAAAGAGTATTTTGTATAACTAGTGCTGAGACGTGCTAGTAATTTATCTGAGGTGTCACGCCTGCTTAACAGTTGCAATGTCACCCACTTTGAATTGCAGACGCCTGTGTGGAACTGCACAGATCTCGTCAATCTGAGAAAGTCGTTATTAATTTCATGTATAATTTCTCTAGCTGTAGTGCCCTTCAAACCGGAACCCGCGTAGGATTTGATTATAATAGCTCTCTAGGCCCACTCTAACTAATACATAGTATAACATAGTAAGCAGTTTAATAATGTAATAAGGGAATGCAGTATTAAAACATGAATGCATATAAGGTTGAGCAATAAATAAATAATATGCTTTCCTTCTTGAAATGTCAAAATTACATACATAATATGTATTTCTATGAGTACTTATTCGTAGACCTAAGCGAGCGCCAAATTATTTTCAAAAGAATTTAATAATCACGGTTGTATTTGTAATTAAACGAATTAGTTAAATTTTGAGCATCTTCAAAATTCAACTGTTCAACAAAGTACAGATGTACCTAAAATTAAGGTCACCACAATAATTTTTTTTAGCTCCGCGCCTCGCGTCTCTAGTCCTAAATCCGCACCTGACGAGGACACTGTAATGATTCTACGTTACTGCTTCGCGGCATAATACTAATAGGGTAATAAATCTACCCACAAGTTATTATAATTATTTAATTAAAAATCGACATCATCGCATGACCTCTACAATTTAATAATTTGATAATTTTCTCATGGGTCCCATCATCAGGACTTTGACCAAATTTATATAGGACTTCCCCAAAGATACCCCCTGTCCAATAAAAATGTGTAATTGAAATCAGTCCACGTGGTATAGAATAATCGCTGAACAAACAAAAAAAGATTCAGAAGTATTGAGTAGCTCCTCCTTTTTGAAATTAAAAACTGTTGAAGTTTTTATCTATTTGCGAAAATTAAGGTTAGAGATTTGTATTCATGTATGTTATACATGAATACAAAACAAAGCCGTGTGATGGCGGCTCGTTAAAAGTATACTACCACTCCATCTCATCCAATGGATCTCGTAAAAGGCGAGTAAGTAATTAAACTGCACTGTGCACCCAACAGCGTATGGTGGCGATGGGCTCACCACCTATCACACCAAGTGCATTATATTGTTTTGGTGAAACGTGGATTGTGGCAGTCATCTGTTTTTGCAGTGAGTGCCTAGTCTCTGACTACCCCTTATGGGATACAGTCGTGATCTTATGTATGTATGTATGTATGTTATATGATTTGGTTTATTGTAGACCGCGTGGCCAAGTCGTCAGAGTAACTGACTAAAGTCCGTTTGCGTTAAGTAAATAGTGAGTCATCAGTGCAAACTACAGGGTAAGGGTGTATTCACTGTGGAGTAAAAATTAAAACATTTTTTTTCAAAAAATTTAATTAAGTTTAATGAAAACAAATTGTCTTTAAATAGCTTGAATCACTAATCCGTATCGCTAGATTCTCTCCAGCTACATTTATTATGAAAGAATGTTGTTGCGAGTTCTATGACGTCATCCAAATTCCACAAGGTATTTTCTGCACGTATCACTTGGTCGCGGCACTTCTTCCAACGATTAGCGTCTATTGACGCTATTGCGTCACCTAATATTTTTTACGTCGCTCATTTTGATACATTTTCGGTATTGTAATTGCTGTTAGCATTCTCGGCTTTTACAGCTTCATCGGATACTCACTCATTTTGAACGTGGAGTTATCGGCACCAACATATATATTTTTTTTTTATTAAAAGCACGGTCCTGAGCCACCTGCATCCATCGACTTCCCGCAAAATCGCGCAGGTCGTAGCTCCATCTTGTGGGGGACGCCCTACACTGCGTTTGCCGGTACGAGGTTGCCACTCTAGAACCTTTCTTCCCCAACGGTTATTGGTTCTACGGGCGATATGGCCGGCCCATTGCCACTTCAGCTTACTAATCCTTAGGGCTATGTCGGTAACCTTAGTTCTGCTGCGGATATCATCGTTACGGATTTTATCACGCAGAAAAACCCCGAGCATAGCTCTTTCCATAGCTCGCTGAGCGACTCTGAGCTTCCTCGAGCGGCCCGCAGTGAAGGACCACGTCTCGGTTCCGTATGTCATCACTGGCAACATGCACTGGTTGTAAACTTTGCTTTTGAGACATTGAGGTATACTCGACGAGAAGATGTGACGTAGTTTCCCGAACGCTGCCCAGCCTGAGTTGGATCCGTCGATTGACCTCTTGGTCGAAGTTGGACCTACCTAGTCGGACAATCTGTCCTAGTTATACATATTCGTCAACAACTTCGAGCGTAGTGTTCCCAACAACCGGTATAGGTGTGACATGGACGTTAGACATGATCTTCGTCTTGTCCATGTTCATCTTAAGACCTACCCGTTGGGAAACACTATTGAGGTAATTGAGCATAGTGCCAAGCTCAAGATAGTAAATGGTTTTATTAGCATCTCTGTATTCATTAATTTGCTTCAGATATTTACGCTTCCATTAAACAATATCTTCCCTTTCGACTAACAATGTTCTACTATCCTGTTTATTGAAATCGAAACCAAACTCGTACATTATTTTATGAAGTTCTAAAACTATAGTTTTCATACGAACTAGATAATGTTAATTTAGAATTACTAGACATAATTAGTCAATGTTCCGCGTAAGAACTTGTTAGTACTCCAGGTATTTAAAGAAAAACCACCATGAAGTAGTCTGTAGTTTACATGAATATTCAGAATTTGGATGAAAGTGTTTCGCTTTAGCTTTATATATTTAAAAAAAGTTCCACATACACAAACACTCAGACGAGAGGAAGCTTAGAAAAAAGGAGTAGAAATTAATTAATCAAGGAATTATTATTAATTCCTTGCAGTAATCGAACCTACGACCGTGGGTGCAGAAGCCATCCAATTAACAACTGCGCCAACTGCAAATACAAAATGCAATTGAAGCCATTAGTAGTAAGTATTTTTGTATCCTACAAGATCACTTACACAACAAGATCGCTAGTCATGGGTTCTAGATTTCTATTCCCAGCCGATGCCAAAGTTATTGTAACACATAAATTGGTATACAAATCTAATTGTATTGTGATTTCCCGTATCTCTAGCACTGCATCTGAAGCTTCCACAGATATTATTTCATATTAAACATTATATATGAAATAGAACGGCGTAGACGAGTCAGACACTATAATGGTGCCTGAGTAGATGACGTATTATAGTTAAACGGGAGTTGTCGCCGTGATAAAAATTAATTATCATCATCATTCTAATAGGCTTAGATGTTAATAAATTCGACATAAGAAAGTATGCCACTTTATCTCGTCCCGTAGATGTCGTCTCCAGGACAATCTCATGCATTCCGATAGGTAGCCGAAACCTTGATACTATACCTAAAATACACATACCGTGACTGATACTTCGTTCGCCATTCCGCCTGCCAAGTTGTTGAGAACGAATGAAAGCTCGAGTCAAAATTAGATACGAGTAGTAGTAGTTTTTGCTTATAGATGGCGCTGTTCGTTTATAATTATTCATTGTAACGTTCTCATAGATAATACACTCATATACATCATTGTGTTGAGATTGTTTACGATATGCCATAGATGCATAAGAGACTTCATTGTAACTCGTATTGTTATAGGAATCTGTCTAGGTAGGTACTACCCCAGACATTACTATGTTTCGGTGTGAAGGACACTGAGAGCTAGGGTAATCACTGGGCATGTGAGACTTAAGAACTGATGTCGCAGTGTGGTGCTACACAGAAATGTTCTGTGTGACACCGCATTTGTTATGGACGGACGTTGCACTTACCATCAGGTAAACGTTTTGCACGTTTCGTCACTATATAACAACAAAATTTAACAAAAACAATATATTAACAAAAAAAATAGTTATATCTGCTTAACTATTTACTGATCATATTTCTGAACCGTGTTTACCTTTTTTGTTGAATTATTTCCCACCAATATACCTAATAACAGCAGTAGTCTATATTAACTTTTTTAACCTCATGAATGCGTGTGCATTGGAGCGTCAGGTGATCGGTTCTTTAGCAGTTTAACGTCAATATAAAGTCATTACGTACTTTAAGTCGTTACACTGTATGGACATGTGAATTGTAATAGAAATTGTACTAATATTAGAGTGCTGCCCGATATAACACTTATGCGTTACCATTGGTAGTGACATTCTTTTAAATTTACAGTGGTTGAATTACATTATAGTTGACGATCACTTGGCCTGGGTTCGAATCCCAGCCGAAGCTAATATTTGCGCCATAACATAAATCGTTAATTTCTGGTCTGGTTGTGTTGTATATGTGATTTTTATGTCTGTAAACGGCACTCTGTTTTTCTCCTGCGTAGATGTCATTGTAAATAATTATTAAATAATAAATGTAATTATTGAAAACAGCCAGGTACACAACATCTTCAAAAGCTGCCAAATCCAGAAGAAAAAACCTACAATAGATTCGTAAAATATAGAAATTAACACACGATGGGTAACAACCCAATTCATATGAGTCAAGAGGACATCACCTTGATCGATTTTCTACCACGGTGACAACTTCCGAATATTGTCGATAGTTATCAACTGCGCAGACGATATTATAATTAATTTTTATCACGGCGACAACTCCCGTTTAACTATAATACGTCATCTATTTCTTCCAAATTTTCATCCAAATTCTGAATATTCATGTAAACTACAGACTATTTCATGGTGGTTTTTCTTTAAATACCTGGAGTACTAACAAGTTCTTACGCGGAACATTGACTAATTATGTCAAGTAATTCTAAATTAACATTATCTAGTTCGTATGAAAACTAAAACTTGTTTTCATACGAACTAGATAACGAAAGAACAATTAATGAATGATAAGACAATTTTACATACCATTACAAAGAGAAAGTGTGAATACTTTAATTAGCTTTGCATACATATCTATATTATTTCAAATGTTAACGCTGTCTATAGTCATATAGGGCAATCAGTCTGCAAAAGTTATAACGATTATAGATAAAACGTGTTATATTGTAATTTTAGTTGACGATTCTTAAATAAATAAATAAACTAGATAAATAACACCACTGTTAGGTAGCAAGCTAAAGCCGATGATGAAGTTATTTCTAATAACTTTTTCTTTAATTCTAAATGTTTGTATAAACTGATATATTTTTTTAATTTAAATTGTTTTAACTGACAATTAAAATTTACACACATGACCTATTTTCTTTTAACGCAAATTAAAAAAAAAAAAAATTAACTTAATATAAATATTAAATTTAATAACAATAGTTTTATTATATTGACCTTATAAAATATACTGTTCATGGGTCCAAAAAAAGTATTGATGTTATATTTGTGGATTTATTCAAAATAGTGACTTCAGTAGTTATGGAAGTCGTTGCTTTTTTTTTAATATTTACAGAGCTAAGACGTTATTGCTTTCATTGTATCCTGACACTCTCTCGTTAAAAAACGACGTAAATGTTTAGAGGATATAGTAAATTATCGAATATACTGCCAAGTATGTCGTTATGCCCCTATTAAATTATGTTTGATTTATAAAACCGATTTTTAAGTGAAACAAAACGTGGGAACTGGTATTTATAAATTACTTGAATTTAAGGCCTAACGGAGCCTAATCGGCCCTAACGGAATAGCTTCAATAAATATTTATCATTAACCCGTAAACAGTCACAGGTCTCCCCCTACTTAGGCCTGCCTGCCTGCCAAGCGTGACGATTACGTCAACAGGCTTGCTTTTGCTATCAAATCTAAATGGCGTATAACCTCAAATATGTAATGATTTTATATTATTTTATATAGAAAATTAAGGGTAAAACGATTAAAATTAAACTAATTTTACGGATTTTTTCGCGTTTAATTTTAGTTAAAAATACTAAAATTAAACGCGAAAACCAGACGTTTCGAGTGCTCTGCAATGGCTGCTCTTAAAAGAATTCTGCCAATATCAAGTCAGTCATATGAGTGACATCAGCGTCCCTGTAATATAGAAAATTTGAATTTGAATTGAGAATCCAAATCTAAAACAAAACAAACAAATACTACACACTTAAAAACCATCACATAGTTATCCCTGATCCTCACCTTAGCTTAGTAAACTGGTGTACATGTATGGTCAAAACGAAGGCGACAAACGGTAGATATAATTTTTTTGCGAGAGTTACGGTAGTAAAAGAACCAAGCTTATTTGGGATATCTTCTTGAATGCTAGCATAGTATTTACCCGTGACAAGTTTGGATTTGCACCATGCATCACGCCATGAGACCATGAGGTCAGAACTAGTCAGAGGTAGATCATACAAGTAGGTCTTACTGTAAGTATGGGTACCAGTTCTAGTGGCTTCTTTTGTTAGAAGATCCGCATATTCATTACCATGAATGCCGCAGTGGCCTGGGATGCAGGCTAGAACAACATGTAATCCTTTCATATGACATTTATACAGTGCAGTTCTAATATTGAGTACAATAGGACTTTTTAAACGGGTTTGATATCATACTTTCAAGGCAACTTAATACATACATACATACAGTCACGCCTCTTTCCCATAGGGGTAGGCAGAGACCACATATTTCCACGTGCTACGATCCTGACACACATCTTTAGCTTCTTCTACATTCATTAGCATTTTCACACACGCTCGTCGGTTTCGGGTACTTTTAACGTGACCTTTCCTCAAAAGTTCACCGATCTGATTGTGATACGTACGCCTAGGTCGACCTTTACTGGCTTTCCCATTCACACTTGCCTCATAAATCTGTTTCGTAAATCTGCTTTCATTCATCCTCTCTACGTGTCCTCTAGATGGTTTATCTAAGCATGCCTTTCTCTATCTTTTTCACTACATCTTCAACCACACCGCAACGTTCCCTTATCACGCTGTTTCTCACTTTGTCAATCAGAGTTACTCCAGCTATACTTCTCAAACTTTGTATTTCCACATCGTTAATCTTACTTTCATGCTTCTTCTGCCAGACCCAGCATTCACTACCATACATAAGTGAGGGGACCAGAACCCCCCTATATACATCCAGTCGTGCCTTTTTAGATACGTTCTGGCTACTCATAAAGTTATGCAGAGCCCCATTCACTTGATTTCCTGCCAATACTCTTCTCTCAATATCACAGTCATATTTTCCTGTCTCTCGTAAACTTAGAACCCAGAGAGACAAACTTTTTCACTTGTTCCACTCTTTCTCCTTCAATCAGAACTTTGCAATCCGACATACTTTCTTCTCTTTCAAAAATCATTACTTTCATCTTATCTACATTAATTTTCATTCCTTTGCTTTGTAGAGAATCATGCATAATATTAACCATCGCCTTCAACTCCTCCTCCGATGATGCTAATATAACCTTATCATCGGCGTATAGGAGGCATTTGACGGTCAGACTATTTATTCTTAATCCAAACACACTCTCTTTCAAATCTTTTAAGCAATTGTCTATGAATAGGTTAAACAGCCACGGCGAAGCCACATATCCCATATCTATCTCTTCAGTTTCATTTATCACTCTCTTAATCAAAGAACGAAGACGATACTGAGCAAGCTAATGCCTCGGTAGTTTTTGCAGTCTTGCTGCGACCCTTTTCCTTTGTAAAGAGGTACGATAACAGCCTTACACCAGTCTACTGGTACGTTGCCGCTCCTCCAGCAAAGGTTAAAACGACGGTACAGCTGACTAGCTACCACGCCCTTGTCCAGCAGCATCTCAATCGTAATTCTATCATACCCTGCAGCTTTGACCAATTTCATACAATTCATCGCTTCCACAATCTCTTCCATACTAATATCTCTTTCATCGCAACCTTCATTCATGTCCCCAGATGGGGCCTGTGCTCGTATATACTCTTTCTCAAGTAAGCTTTCGAAAATATTTCGAATCTTCCATGTCTTTAGAATGCTTTCCTCACCTCTCACAATACTTCCATCCTGGTTTCTGATTTTGTCTAGTTGCGAGGTCGTATTTTGACCTCTGGCTGTTCTTATGGACCTCCAGAAGAACTTAATGTTGTTCTGAAAGTCGTCAGATAACCTCGTATCAAATTTATCTTTATTATTCTCTTTTTTTATTCTCATTATCTCTTTTGCCTCACCTTTTAACCTGTTATACTCACTCCTTGCCATGCTTACGTCCTCATTCGTTGCTTTTTGCATTCTTTCATTGGCTCTTGTAGCTAACCAGTCCAGCCAAGCTTTCTTCTTCTCGGACACTGCTCTTTGAACCTCTACACACACCGTCTTTCACTTCCACCCTTTCCTTCTTTTACTTACAACACACACTTTAATAGCAACTTCCGCAATTCCTTGCTTAAACAGCTTCCATACTTTTTCAATCTCACATTCCTCATTTAAAGTATCAAACTGCTTCGTCAGTTTACTTACAAATTCTTCTGTCACCTCTTTCTCTTGCAAATTCTCAACTTTTATGCGCTCTAGTACACTAATAGGTTCATGCACACGATGCCGCCATCGCTTAAAGGGACCTCTTAGTCGGCTTAACACCAAAAAGTTGTCTGTGTTAATGCTAAATGCCCACTTTCTTTCTTAGTCTTTCATCCAAAATCACAAAATCAATCATTATTCTCAGGTTCCCTTCTTCTCTAATATACAAGTGGATCTTTTTATGGTCAAACATTGTGTTTGTTACCACAAGATTCCACTCCAAACTCACTTCAAGCAGACTTTCCCCATTTTCATTCACTGTATCATCGCCGAACCTTCCTACCACACTCTCATATCCATCACGCTTCACTCCCATTAAAATCGCCTAGCATTATGATCCTTTCATTTTTGTTGCATTTGTTCAAAAGATCTTTCACGCTATCCCAAAACTCCTGTCTCTCAATTTGGGCTTTAGAGGAGCGATTCCAACTCGCATCTTGTGGAAGCATAAACTGCCAATATAAAGATGCGAGTAAGGCCAACCTTCAACCTCACCCAGAGTAGTCTTGGGCTAACACATTTATAGTCAGTCACAGCAACTTAATGAATCAGAGAAAGTGAATGTTTTGTTTATGTTATGTGACTTCGAATAAAGAATGGCTTCAAGCATAACCATAGATTCGCCAGAAAAAACTGATATGTTGGCTGTGCATTTAAAATTTAAAACTATTATGTACTTTGGGATCCAAACTGCAAAGACAACACTGCCCTGATTAAGTAGTTTAGATGCATCAGTGTACATAATTAACCAATCGTGCAACTTTTCAGATACAAGTTCCGTAAGTTTATTATCGGCTTCAATCGTATTTCTATTTATGCCAACATTTAGTATAACTTCAGGTTGGAAGAATAAGACCTCAAATGGGATTTCATAGAGTGGATTCTTGTTAATTTGGGAAATTGGAGACTGTACGTTAGCACCCATGGTCACGGGAGAACTGAGGTGACAGATGTCCTGATGTCATAGTTAACCTTCAGCTTTTTATTATTTTTGTTCCGACCTACGCAGGAAAGAGCTAACTGTGTCTTGAAGTCTTGCAGTGGTATGCTTGGTTTTTTTTTAAAAAAAAGTAAACTTTCAGCCTATAAATGTCCCACTGCTGAGCACAGGGCTCCTCTCATTTCTGAGAGGGTTTTCGAGCTAGGAAGAATCCGCCACGCTGCTCCAATGCGGGTTGGCGGACTGCACGTGTCTTCGAAATATTTTTTATTTCTCAGATATGCAGATTTCCTCACGATGTTATCCTTCACCGCCGAGCACGTGGTAAATCAGCACTTAACATTGCCATTTAGCAATTTTCGTGGTGCCGGCACCGGGAATGGAACCTAGGTCACTCACCAACATTAATTACAGGATCCTAAGCTGGTAGTGGTACCCAACCATCTTCTTTATTAAAATTAGGATGTTTTTTTAATTTCAATAGCGAATTATCCTTGGTAGGAGTCGTTGTTCTTTTGCGGGGATTTGTGTAAAATAAACATAAGTTATCTTATATTTCTGAAACGTTTGTTTTAGAGTACTACTAGTAAACTGCTTACCATTATCCATAAGAATAGTACTTGATATCCCATGCACCAGAAATACCTGTTCCTCTAGAATTTTACTAAATATATCAGCATTAGCACGTCTTATTGGAAACAACAAACAGTACTTGGGAAAATAACAAATTACTACAAATAAGTACTCATTTTGTCTTCTGGATATTGGCAATGGACCAACCAGATCCATGCTTATATATTGAAATGGACGGGAGCATTCTTTAGGTCGACCCATCTCTCCTTAAGTATTACTATTGATTATATTTGTGAGAAATACAGGTTTCACATGATGTGATAAATTTGTCAACGTCACTATGCTTTCCAGCCCAAAAGTAATTTAATGTAAACGCTTATAAGTTTTTAGAATTTCTTAGTGACCAGAAATCGGCTCAGAATGTTTTTGGGAGACAATATTTACTCTTTCTTCTTTTGGTACAACTTCTTTCCATTCAAACTTCCCGTCAATGGATTTAAACTTTTTATAAAACGGTATAATTTAATGTTCTTAATAGTTAGGGAACGACGTAGAGGAGACTTGACAACCGTTAAATATTTTAAGATACCATTCATCTTGTATACCTAGTCCGGCCATAAGTTCTGTTACAAATGAAAATGCATTTTTTTAATGTAATACTATAAAAATTTATACCTACATTTTTATTTGTCTCAGCAAAAAATTAAAAAATATTCTATTCGAAATGGCCATCTTTGGCTTTTATACAGGTCTTTAATCTGTTCGGCCACGACTCTATGGATTTATGCACTGTTTCCAAGGGAAATTTCGCCACTGCTTGCTCCAAAGGTTTTTTAAGAGACTCAATGTCGCCGTGTCGCTAAGAGCAGGCCATGTCCTCTAAAACTGAACTTAGTTTGAAGTCTAAAGGGTTGAGGTCTGGGCTAGATGAGGGCCAGTGTTAAGCTCTTATAAAGTCCGGAACGTTGGTTTCAAGCCAGGCTTGGGTAGTTCGTGCCTTGTGACCAGGGGCAGAGTCCCGCTGGAAAGTCCACGGTATATTTTTAAAAAGTGTATTGCTGAGAGGTTTCACAACATGATCCAAGACTGTATCTTGATACACTTTGGCTGTAGTTTTCACTCCTTTTTCACAAAATGTAGTTTGGTGACACCTTGATAAGACACGCCCCACCAAACCATCACTGACGCAGGATGATGACCACGTTGTACCTTACCTACCACTTGAGCAGCTTCTTTAGAACTGTGAGCGTACACTTTATCATTTTGCTTATTGTAGTGTTCTTCAATAATGAAAATTTTTTCATCGGTAAAGAGGATATTTCTGTGCCTTTCTCCTGCGTCTCGCGATAGAAGGCGTTTTGATCGATCCACCGTCTTTAATTGTAAAGATTGATTCAGGGCATGTCCTGTATATCGACGATAAGCACCGAACTTCAGGTCTTGTTTTATAATACGCGACAGAGTCCTAGCGGCAATCTTCATTTCTCGCGATAAGATTTTTTGCTTCCTAATGGGGTTTCGACGAATTCTGGCTTTAACAGCATTAACAGCCTTTGTAGTTCTAACAGCACTCGGCCGCCCCGATCTATTCTGGTCTTCGACAGAGGAAGTGTTGTTGTATCTGTTGATAGTACGATATACGAACATACGGCTGACACCAAGCTTTTGAAGTGTCTGGAATATGACCGACTGGCTCCATACCCACTTTTTGCAAGGCGATCACTGCAATCCTATTTTCTCCCTTAATTTAAATCCCATTCCATATTGTAATTTGATAATGAACACGAAAAAATATGTAAAATGGCGCAAAATATAAAGAAGTTTTTTAAATAATATGCGTGTTCCAAATTCAATAAAATAAAAAGTTGAAAAAAAGAAAAGTTTTTATAGTAACAGTATTTATGGCCAGACTAGTTAGTGGTGAGCAAGAATTTGTTATTGCATATATAGGAACGACTCTAAATAAACTATCTGGAACAACATTATCTTTACCGCGGCTATGTTTAATAAGAAAGTTAAATGTACATTGAGTCATACTCCCCATCGTGCAAGTCACCCATTAGGGTTCGATAGTTTAAGGAACCATTTAAGCGCCGAGTGATCCGTATATACAGTAAAGGTTTTCCGTTTAGTAACTTTTAGTTAAGGTAACAGCGCCAGTGCAATAATGCTGTTAACTACTTACTTTACTGCAAGAGTTTCTCTTTTAAGTAACACTGTAGTTTCTTTCACATCCAGAGAGTGATTTGCTCATGAACGCGATGGGATGTTCGACATCGTTTATTATTTGGGAAAGTATAGCTCCCTCCCCGAAGCTGATGGCATCCGTATGTACTTCAAATGGTTGTTCAATATTTGGGCAAGCTAATATAGTGACTTAGACTTATCTTGATTTTAATTCTAAAAAAAATTGTCAGCTTCACAAGGCCATTTTAAAGGAGGTGCATTCTTTTTGGAAGCAAGTAGGTGCTGGAATCCGTCTAGGTAGGTACCACCCCAGGGCCAGTTATGCTGCCATGAAACAGTAGTGTGCAAACATTACTGTGTTTCGGTTTGAAGGGCATTGTGAGCTAGTTTAATCGCTTGACATATGAGACATATGAGGGTGACGGGCGCAGTAAAAAAGAAGAAGAGAAAACTAGAGATTAAAAGTAACATTTATTCCGCAGGCATTATTGTATACGACAGTCGGCGGGATAATGCTTGGCGTGTGACCCACGCTTCCATGTACCCCGACCCCAACCTTGGTGAGATTGACATCTCGGGCGAGAGGTTCACACTCATGGACGGCATTGTCGGCCTTGCTCATTCACCTGCTCAAGGTCTTCTTTACTACCAGCCGCTTGCTACTGATCGGTAAGGGAAAACAATTTTTACACTGTTAGACGGTCCCACACTTGAACTTCCGGCCTTAAATATTTTCAGATTTAGTTGTGGAAGCAAGTGCTGGTTATGGATAGGATTCATATGCAGGAATCCGTCCTAGGTGGACACCAGCGCAGTACCAGTTCATAACCAGGAAATAAAACTTCGCAAGGACAAGGGACAAGGGTCAGAGTACTTGACTTCTACGCAGCGGGTACTACTACAAATTTTGTGGCAATCTATTGATAAGTTGTTATGTTATTTTTTTGATTGTTAATAGTGACCAAACGAGCATAAAAATAGCAAGGATTTATCTAATCTAAATGTTTAAAATAATCTAACAAAGAAGTAATTAATTATCAATATTAACATACAAAATAGATGTGTCATCTTTGTTTGTTTAATTATATACTCGTATCTGTCGTCAGTCGTACAGATAGTTGTTCCGGGTCTGGGTGGTTCGTGCATGTGGAATTTATGTCTGTAAAACGTACCCACGACACAAGAGAAATGCTACTATGGGTCATCGTTTTATTTTTATGAAAAAGAAAAAAAATATTATAGGGTTTACCCTATATATATTATATTATATATTACCTTTCAATCGGGCATCTGCACTACTTTCGGTAGGAAGGTGGTTTTCCCCAAACCGGTGTACGTAAACATATTTTTTTAAATGAATGCAAATAATATAAGGTGGTGGTAAGAGCCACGCCTGCCCATAATAGTTGCGTACCAGAACATAACCAGACTGTCGCATGCCCGTAACCATAATGACATTTTGTTCAAAATGTGACTTGTTAGTTCGATGACAAGGAACAAACCTATAAATTATGCAAAATATGCACACACTCATGCATACATACACGCACTAATATTTGCTCCAGCTAGCTCTAGAACTCTGCATCCACCTTTCAGCAGGTGAGCACATGATCAACTGAGCCATGCGACTGTCAATAATTTTGTTATTTCATATCCCCAGGTTATTCAGCATATCAACAGCTGTATTAGCCTCCGGTCCCCCAGCTGAGGGTGCCGACTTGCCCGTGAACTTGGTAGGCCGCAAGTCATCGCAAGGTCTGGGTGTAGCCGTGGACCCACGTGACGACACTATACTCTTTAGTCCTATGACTGAGACCGCACTTGTTGCTTGGAATCCTGTCACAAATTCACACAGGTTGGTTGACATAAAAATTACTATTAAAAATTTTCATTGTTAAATGTTTTTAAGAAGGTTGACACTATTGTGTAACATTAAATAGAACATCAGCAAGCTTCTTAGAAAATCTGTAGACGTGTGTAAATATGAACTATGGAAACCGTGATGACGATTTTTCCTGTTTTTTTTTTGTTTGCGTGTTGCCATTATCTAAAAGAACCTGAATTATGTGTATATTGACATAACGACGAGCACAATTAGTGGAAGAGCGTTCTTTTAATTCGGTAGTTTTTGTTCTAAAATTCAAAGGAAATAATTCCTAAAATATTTCGCTTGCAATCAACTCTAAAAAATTTCGGAGTACTTTGCTTAATTTTTTGTTCTTATAAAAATGTCATTCTGTTAAAGTTTATGAAAATACGGATGTTTTTCTATTTAGGCTTATGCTAAATTAATTATGAATTAAGATTTTAAATCTCTCAATGCGACTACGTATCATTATGTAGCTTATACCTACTAACCCTTACCTAACCTTATATATTAACCTTACCTTATATTATATTATGATCTTTTCCTTAGATTACTAGCTCAAGATTCCGAAAAGCTTCAGTTCTGCGCGGAGGTGCGATGGGCGGAGCGCGACAACGGCGCAGTATGGGCGCTCTCCTCACGCTTCCAGAAATACTTCTTGCGTACCGTCTCAAAGCACGAGGTATTATAACTTATGTCATTATTATAACTTGTTTTAGATATAGTAAATAAAAGTAACTATTGTTCTATAAAAAAAAACTAACGACGGAGTCTCACAATTACTCATAGTATTGTACTAGTGATTCAATGAGGACCTGGTATTTATGTACTGATGGGGGAGCCATCTACTTCTTGAAAACTATAATAGATCTTTTAAGAAGTAGTACTCTTAACTTATCAAGAAGTTAATGAAAACAGCTCTATAGCAAAACAGCCTATCACTAGTTCACTGCTGAACATAGGCCTCCCCCATAGATAGCCACAAAACGTTGGTAGCTCTCATTTTGGAGGGATTTTGCCATCCTTTCTAAGCATATTGCGCGCACGAAGGAGTGTGAGACTTAGGCATAGCCAAAGTATGTATGGAGAAGAACCGAGTGATTTGAAATTTATAAGTATTATAATATCTGTTACAAATACATCAATTTAAATATAATAAAACAGTAAATGTTACGTTCATACTGACAACGTCAATCACACAATAGTTTATTACATCTATCGTTTGTTTACATTCAACATAATATTATAAGTAATATATATTGTTGAATAAATTTCAACGAAATTTCAAGCGCCGTTTTCGAAACTATACAAATATATAAATAAAGAAAAAAGCCTATGCCAAACCATTACTTTTCAATTGTAACGACATATTTAAAAAAAAAACATTGTATTAAATAGTGAAAATTAAATTATTGAATTTTTACACCAGGTTAGGTGTATGGCTTTTAATTCACCAATGTTACTGTAAGAAGTAGTATAGCAGCAATATAATTTTTAGAAACGTTTTAAATGAATATAACTTTCTGAGCAGAAGTACTAGAATATAAAAAAATGTGCGGTCGGGCGACTCACATCAGGAATGAAGTTCCTTACGTTATTTTTTCAACTGCAAACGTGAATTAATACGTAGATATCTATTCATTAGAGTATTTTGTCACTCTAAAAAGCGCAGCTCTCTTTTATTTAATTCTTTCTCTCTCTCTAATATTATGTTTTTGGAAAAGCAATAATTTATTAAAAAAATATTATATAATAGTTAATGATAAATAATATTTACACGTGTTTAGAATTGAGGTTATACAGCTGACCGGGCACAATGCTCTCTGCTCTAATAGAAACAGACAGAGAAAGAGAGAGAGAATGGAAAGATCGCCTGGAGGGGGCATAACGCTTTTTCCTTACATGACGATTTCTGCCAGTTTACTCTATTGTAAACCGCTTAAAAAAACTACGTTCCAAAAAAGAAAAAAATCGTTTTAGCTGTTTTCATTACATATAATTTTTAATTTGCCAATGTTTTGTACAAATAAACATATTCAATAAATAAGGAAAACGGCCAGCAGGATATATAAGATTAAATATGTAGTTACTCTCTTATCATTCATAATTAGGATTTCCGTTTAAATATAGTTTATTGCATTGTAAAGTCATATGTTTATTTGCAATGTAATTGTTATTGCTGTTATCGTCTCTTGAACTGACTTGGATACTCCGTTAAATGTAGGTGACTGCGTTTTACTATTACACAATTTTAAGGACTTATTTATCGCCTGGATTCATTGGGCTGGGCTCATTCACACTAACTGGCACTACCTGTCGATTTTGTTATTTTTCACCTGTAACAATATCCTTATGTATGTTCTTATACAGTTTTTATTAGAAGTATATTAAAAGTACATGGCAGCTTGCAGTGAGGCATTATAGCAGCTAGTATTGTTATATAAACTACCATTTTGGATTTGGTTGGGCATAACTTAGAAGAAATGGTTTAATTATTTACTTATACCTTGTTTGACTGTCTGTCTGTACTGTATGAACGAATTTAAATTGAGGAGTACTAAAGCTGTTGTCATAATAACTATGGGATATAGTAGTAGAACCCTGGACTATTGAAAAATTTGTCATAGGTCACCATACATGATGTGTATTGGAAAAGCAACAAGTTTTGCATAAGATTTTATGGAATGTCATATATCGTTTTATATATATTGTTTTCGTTGATTATCTAATAATTATAATATAATGTGCTCTGCACTGCCTGTACTTAGACTTTTTTATTAATAACCCGTATTAACAAATCCAAAAGGCCACGTGAACGAAATCTCGGGTACAGTTAGCTAATGCAATTATAATGATAAAGTTTGGATACCAAATTGAAAATGGTAAACTTTGTAAAATAGGTCACTATTTATCATTATAACTCTGTAAACAATCCACTGATGATTGATATTGACGCAATGACTTACAATGATTGCCACGCTAGGCAATCGGAATGGTGACCTCAGGACCAGACACCACGTACACGTATACCTGTTACGCTGTTCACATGCCTAAGCATTAGTCCCGGTCTGGCAAATTTTTGTAATGGTTATTTCAACTTCAGTCGGGGCCACGATATTTGGGACCCATGGGATGAAATGTAGTCATGGTTTATTTTATACTACCATCACACTTCTCGTATTTATAATTATAAATACGAGAAGTACCTTTTAATCAAACAAATTTTTTGAAACAGATTGTTGCTCGTATTTTTTTGAAACAGTTTTGGAGTCTGATAGAGTCCGCAACGCTGCGCCAATTAATATTGGCAGACTTTACATATTGTAGAAATATGTTTTATATTATTTATAAATAAAGAAAGATGAAGGAAGTATAATAATTAATAGTTTCAGCGGTGCCTAGTCCTATGAAATTTAAAGCGAGTGCTCGGCCACTGAGCTGCCAGAGCTCAATAATCTATCTGTTTTAGTATATTTTAATTTTCTGTAAGAACGTGTTTAATTGAATGCTTGTTACAGATAAATATCCGGATAGTACGCGTTGTGGACGGAGCCTACATCAACTTGCAGCCCCATGTGTTACGCCGCGCCGCTCATTTCAACTCCACCTTTTATTAAAAGGACAAAAAAGTTATTTACTGATTTAACAGATACTTAAAATTCACTGAAAATAAAAAAAACTATTTTCTTAAGAAAAACAAATCTCCAATGTCATCCACTGATTTTTTTTAATCGAGCCTCCAATAAAATTGCATGGCGAGTTAATCCCCGATATACTACTATCTGTACCAATACAATAAAGCTGATATGTTTTTTTTTGTTTGAACGCGATAACCTCTGGAAATACCAGTCGGAAAAATTCTCCTTACATATGATAGCCCAATTCCTGAGGAAGATTATAGGCTATTTAACATCACGCTGCGACCCTTAGGAGCAAATTCTTTTAAATTAAACGCCGCGGGGCGCAACTAGTTATTTTATATTTCTTGTCATAGGAATGATAAATTAACCTATAGATAGGTTTATTTATGTTTTGACAAGTGATTCAGTGAGTTTTTTTATTTATATATTGTTTGCTTTTAATTTTTTTCTTTATCATGAAGAGTGTAAAGAATATTGCCCGAGGAATGAAATCAGTCATTAGACTGAAGATAAACCATATTCCTGCTATCTTGGATTTATTTTGTTTCATTTTCGTTTCGTATATTCATCGTTATCTTTGCCGACCTCATGCTTTATTTTTTTTATTTGAAACTCGTATAATTGCAATAATTTGAGTGCAAATACGGATTAGTTTATTGCAACAATAACAGTTTTAAGAATTTCACTCACTCTGTGTTGTAAATTGTAAAATCAGCAGTTTGGATCCACAGCGCCTTTCTGTTACAAATCTTCTATAAAACTGTTCTGTGACATTATTAATGTTTACATTTTTAAAGTTATGTAATGTATAGTATAGTATTAAACTTTTTATTAGTTATTTGTACATTATAATTGTATATATTTTAATTCGTTTTTGGAATTACCTTTATTATTCAGAGCAATTCCCACTTTTTATAATTATTATGTCTCAATGTCACCTTACTCTCTAAACCTGAAATACTCTGTGGATAGTTTTATATTTATCAATTTTTTTTTGCTCGGTGCGTAATTAGATATTAAGTCATGAACAAGAAGATCGTTAATGGGCGAATTAAAAATATTAAATAGACAATTACAAACGAAATCCTTAACTTAATAAAAAAATAAATGATCTTTAGCAATTCTTTCGCTATTAGTTTCATTTTTTTACGAAAAGTGGTAATTACTGTCACAGATTAAATTTTTTTCGTAATTAAAATTATGTCATAAAAACTGGATTTATGTACATATCCTTTGTGGTTTTTATAATAGAATTGTGAATACAACTTTGGGATTAACGAACACAATTTGATAATACTGATTCTCATACCACGTCAACCGTGTATATTGATTACATAATAAAATTATTATCAAGTTACATTTTACAATTAATAAAAAAAATATTTTTATTTTATATCCGCTCGGTCTGTTTGTAGCTTTTCTTATTACTTTTACTCATAAGTGCTTATTTTCTGGTCACTTTCAGAGCTTTTAATTTTAAGCGGACCTTGCTTGTATTTTAGTCGGAAAATATATATAATTACGATATTTCTTCTCAGCGGTATTTTATAACAAGGACACTCATTATTCTCATTGAAATATGTAAAATCTGCGGAACCTTAAGTAAGTGTAATTAAGATCGCCTTGAGTATATTAAAAGTGCATGTATTCTTGCTTAATTGGATTACAGATTAGGTTATTATAATGAGATGTTAGTCATAGTATAAACAACATGTAATATTTCTTTAATCTAGCTCTGAAAAAATATTAAATGTTTATAATTAATTGCTACGACGACATAAAACCTTTTCAGATACATATTCCGTAAATACTGTTTTATTTTTTGTATAGCAATATGAGGTCTATGTTCAACAGTGGACTAAAATAGGCTGAAATGATGATGATGATAGCAATTTTCTGAAGACTTTTCTGTGTTATAATACCGACGGTATATATTTTTATTTAATTAGTCACTATCGTTAAAAGATACAATTTTTAACTAGAAGCCAGTGTTTTTGCAATTTTAATTAGAATTTGTTAGTTAAAAAAATACTTGAGAATAATAAAAACGCTTGTTTTGATTATTTGAAAATCAAATCTTTTTGTTTTGATTTATTTATATGAAACAGGCATGTTCTTAATAACATGCTGCTGTCCAGTCAACAAATTATTTATCGCTAATTTATTTTAAAGTTGAATAAATGAAGTAAGTAATTATCAAAATGATGCTTTAGTATTTCAATACTTTGTACCTTTATGTCGGTTACCAAGACAGTGTGTAAGGTTTAAGAAAAGAATGATGGGTTTAAGAAATTTATACTCACAGAAAAGTATTCATAATTGTAATTACGTTTTGCTGAAAAAAAAAATCGTATCAAATCATAAATAAGCTGTAACTGTAATGTTTTTTATTGTATAGTTGAACATAGTTTGGTAAATAAATACGTTGTAATTTAGATGGAAATTTAGTATTTTTTTAAAACGGAGCATGGTACTTTGATAGTTTTTCCGCATAAAACATCAAGCCTAGACAATTTCGTTTAATACTTTAACGCAATGTGGATAATAACCCTACATCGCAACTATTCGTAAATTATAAATACAATTAATGTAATGGCAAGCTTAAATGTTAGCTCTCCCCATAAACCACCTAATATAATGTATAAAAGCACTTCGTATTTTAATAAAAAAATATTAAATTTTACCAAGATTTTTCTTTTATTTTACGAACATCAATTACGACGATTCTAAGCAATGTTCACTTTAATAACGTTTTTTGTGTATTGTAAAAATGATATTAATGATTTTATTCCCTAATTCGCATATTGTGAAAAATGTTTTTATTTGATTTCATTCTAATTAAAGTGAATAATAAAGTAGCCATTACTTTTGCATTACTTACAAATAAACATTACTTACGAATGCTATGATTTTTAAATATTCGCAATGTTGTATATTAAAAAACAGTAAATAAGTAGGAGGTCCTCAGATGAATGAAAGATAGTGAATTTTCTAATGACTTGCACGACGGTAGAGTAATAAAGAAAATAGTATCCAGTTTTCTAGAATATATTGTGTCATTCAAAACAGTAAACTAAAGTAAAGTAAAGTGTCAGCCTATAAATGTCCCACTGCTGAGCACAGGCCTCTCATTTCTGAGAGGGTTTTGGAGCTAGGAAGAATCCGCCACGCTGCTCCAATGCGGGTTGGCGAACTGCACACGTCTTCGAAATATTTTTTCTTTATTTCTCAGACATGCAGGTTCTCTCACGATGTTTTCTTTCATCGCCGACCACGTGGTAAATCAGCACTTGAAATTGCAATTAACAATTTTAGTGGTGCCGGCATCGGGAATCGAACCCAGGTCAGTCGCGTACTATGAAATTTAAAGCGAGTGCCTAGCCTCGTTACAGAACATAAGGGAATTTAAAAGACGTAAAGGAGGTAATTTTATGTATTTTAATTAAAAAGTGATAAAAAAATTCTTACGGGGAGTTTACGTGCATTAGCCATCGCGACCGGTCGTGACAAGGCGTGAATTACCCATACTAGTGCTTTAGCACGTTTGTTTTGGAAAATACGTGGCGACAAGACCTAATGTGGAACGAATTTCCATCAGGTATTTTTCTTACTAACACATGATGTTAATTATGAGCCCGTGCGACTCCACGTCCACTATGTTTTGAGTCTTTGGAGGCTTAAATTACATAATACAAGAGTACCATTTTAAGTGCCAGTTTTTAAGTGCTTATCGGTGAATAAAAACATCGTGAGCTAACCTGAATTTTTCAATAATAAAAATAATTCAGGAACATCCGGTCGTTAACATGCTGGTGTTATAGTTTTAAGCCAATATTTGTAAAAAAATGTTGGCTTAATAATACTTATAGTACATGAAGTGTCTATGTTTCGTCACTGCATGTACTGTGATTTTCGCCGGATCTCTTACTCTGCGAATAAGCGTAAATGAGACGGACGGATATAAGACGGTGAAGACGAGTCCTTGTATGTTTATAGTTAAATATTTACGGCACTGTTATATTTTTTAAGAAAATAAGGAACCGAATTAGCTTGCATTCAACCTGTGGGTAAGTGGTCACTGTGACACTAACACTACTTCCATCCTCGGCTATGTGGGATACTACTACTACATTAAGGGCTAAGAAGGAACGCCCATAATTCGAGATAGTAATTCTGCCATCTGTGTCAGGCACTGTTTTACTGACCCTACCAGAGTTTCCATGCATTAATCCGTCAAGGTAAATACCACCACAGGGCCAGTTATTCTGTCGTAAAGCAGTATTGTGCAAACATTATTGTGCTTCAGTCTGAAGGCTAAGAGCTAGTGTAATTAATGGGCATATGAGACTTAAGATTTGATATCTTAGGGGACGTGCTTAGTGTGTTGCTAAACAGGATTGTTCTGGCTGCACTACTCGCTACACTTAGCCACCATCACGTGAACCTTTGGTCGTTCTGTTATTTTTTCTAAATAATTCCACAGTTGGAATTATTAACTATGTTAAATCGTCTATTATGGGTGATAATACTATTTTATAGACTTTTAATTATAATTTAATTACAAGAATGACTGATTATCGCAATTGATATATTATTTTTCCAATTTTCGAATGGAAGATTGAAAAAAAAACAAAACGAAAAAATACCCTACACTGTTCAAATTAATTACCATCATTATTACCTGTGACTAACTACTAAAAGTAAAAGTAAAGTAACAGCCTATAAATGTCCCACTGCTGTGCTGTATAATTTCGGTGATGTAATTGCTGTTAGGCTTTTTGGCTTTTGCAGCTTCATCGGATGCTGTGCTCACGGGCTATCTGGTCGGTAATTTGCTGCTTTAACCACCAGCGGGTTGGGATAAACTGTGGTCGCTGTGAAGATCTACGTTGCGTTGATACCAACCGGCTCCGGTGGCAGTTCGCAAGAATCGATTTTGAACGCTCTGTAACTTCTTTAATTGATTGCCCGTCGCGTGAGCGAAAGCGACGCATGCATGGGCCATCACGGATCCCGCACGGAGAGGGCGGCTTGAAGAGCGCTTTCCCTCTACCCGCAAGCGAAATAAGAGGTTAGGCAAGAAGGCTCGTATGATGTTCACAAGTCTGTCCCGCACTTTAAGTGATACAACTTGTAATACAAGCCGACGTGCCAGACTTTGTCAAATGCCTTTCCGACATCGAAAAAAAGGCCCCTGTGCCTACTGGCTTAGGGCAATCGTGAAAGTTTTCTAATATGTGCTCCATTAAGCGGTGTACTTGATGAGTACACGAGTGTTCGGGGCGAAAGCCGAACTGCTCGTCTGGAAGAAAATTATTAGTAAGGACATAGTCTTTTAATCGACTGAGTATGATTCGCTCATAATTATTGGGCAATAATTGGTCCAATAAATTCCAGGCGTCTGGGAAGGAGCAGCTGGAGAGGAGCGTGTTAAAAATACTAATTAACAGACATAATAGTGGCGTAGTTAGACATTTAATCACCCTGTTGTTTATGCCGTCGAGGCCGGGCGCGGATCGGTTTTTAAGCTTTTTGACTATTTTAGTGACTTCGTCGAGAGTCACAGGAGACAGTAGTTTGCTCACTGGTAGTATGGCAGCCCTGCGTTCGACTTCCGCGGCCACTTGCTGCAGGTGGTCGGGATCCGCAGGCGCGAGAATGAATTGGCTCTCTAGACTGTCTGCGCGGCATTCGCCTTTTTCGCTGTCGTGGAAGGCGAGCGAGTCGTCGAGTGATCTAATGAGCGGAGGCATTGGTGAGACTTGCTCTGTCTTGAGATATCGTGCCAACTGCCAGTAAACAGTGTGCGTCGGCTCGACTTCTCCAAGCATAGTGTCCCAGTTGTCTTGATTATACTGAGATAAGCGGTCTTTAACATCCCTTTGTAGGAGGCACAGTCTGAGTCTATTTGCGTCGGTTCTATATCTATCGTGCGCTTTAGCTGTGTCGATTATTTTCTCTAATCAGGCGTAGGAGGTCCGCCGGCAGGTTACAGCGTCGATGGCTTGATACCGTACCCGTCCGGGAGGATTCTCAGACGGCTGTTTTGACATGAGTAGTTAGAGATTTTGTCGCACGGCACGCGGTCTAAGTGCTGAGAGCTCGTAGTCTCGAGTTTGACTCCGAGGGTACGCCAGTCCACAATGGTATTGGTCTGAGTAACCTCACTATTTGGCTCGTCCAGCTTCAAAACGTCCTTAATAATTGCTACGTCTAGAATATCCGGCTGCTGATGTACTTGCGTCGGTACTCTGGTTGGGGTTTCGAGAGCTATAACGTTTAAGTTAAGGCCCTCCGCTAAGTCGTACAGTTTATTACCGTTCGTGAAAACCAAACACACCGCTGCGGGAGCGGGTGTTGGCCGCTGTCAATGACGATGACAACTTGCTACTACAGACTGCGGTCCATAACATATGCGGGCTGTCAACTTGGTTGCGCATAGAGCGCGGTCGGTTGAGCTTCGTTCTGCGCCAGAGCGCAGGAGCGAATGCATTTCTGAGAGTTTTGGAGCTGGCAATAGTCCGCCACGCTGCTCCAATGCGGGTTGGCAGACTTCACGTGTCCTCGAAATATTTCTATTCTTCGGAAGCAGGCTTCCTCACGAAGTTTTCCTTCAGCGTTAAGCACGTGGTAGATCAGCACTTAAAATTGTAGAACAATTATAGAGGTGCTGGCACCTGGGATCGAACCAATGTTACTCGCATACCATGAAATTAAAGATGAGCACCAGGCCCCTGAGCTACCACGGCACTACCTACTACTCGTACTTATATAATGAGAGTTTCTTTTTGAGTTCTTACTCTTCTTTAATCCAATATTATTGCAAAATTATCTAACGCGCAGCCTATGCCTCAGAAAAAGTTAATTAATCCATACTAATATTATAAATGCGATAGTAACTCTCTATGTCCCTCTGACTGTTTGTTACCTTTTCACGGTTATACCGCTGAACATTGGTTACAATAATGACGAAATTTGTCACTTTGGGTTGGCGTAATTAATAATATCTGCCACGAGAGATTTCCACTCGAGAACCTTTCTTCCCCAACGGTTATCGTTTATACTAGTGTTGGCTGGCGATTCGACGCCATTGATATCTTAGTTGATTTAATCTTAAATTTAAAAATTTAATTAAATAATCACTACTTTTAGGGGCGTGACTTTATGTATGTATCTAATAACTACCTTTTATAATATGCTTGTTCTCCACGTAACATTAAAAAATTAATAACGATCGGAAAAAGAAGCGTCTCTAGTAAACGTCATTATATATATTTGTCTTATGAAACAAACCTCCGAAAGACGCTTTAGTCCTTGTATTTTAGTATTAAAACATGAGCCATATAAGGTTAAATTGTACTAAAAGTATTAAATAGTTAAAGACTCAGGCGTTATATTTCGGAAATCTATTACAAGGAAACAAGCAAATTAAATGTGCTGATATCCTCAAGTAAAAGTGTTGTGTATTACCTAGTTTTTAAAAAGCACCGCCCACCCACAGCAGCAAGTATAAGCAAACTAATTCCGCCACTAGATACGCACCACCGAGGCTGTGAACGCTATAAATGTTTTACCTATCAACGGGGCAATATAAAGTGATACTGACTCTACGACGTGGTAGATTCTATTAAATCGCAAAATGAGAGCTTCAAACTTTGGTAGCAAACTATGGGGAGGCCTATGTTCAGCAGTGGACTAAAAGGCTGAAATGATGATGATGACCCTACGACTACCTCAAAGATTGTTACATTTTCTAAGTTGAGAATCACCGCCCACTGTAAGTCGTAGGGTCATCATCGTCATTTCAGCCTATCACTAGTCCACTGCTGAACATAGGCCTCCCCCATAGATTACTACAAAAGTGTGTAGCTCTCATTTTGAGGGGAATTTTGCCATAGTTGCCACGCTTGGCAGGCGGTTTGGCAACCGCAGTTTTCCCTCTGTCGACTTTTACGACACCCACGGGATGAGATGGAGTGGTAGATTCTCTTAAGCCGCTACCACACGGCACCGTCTCCATAGCTCCTACAAATACTTTACGGATTGATTCAACTGTCTGTGTACGCGTTGTTACCAAACAGTAAGCGGGCCCCTGGCCCGTGAGCACAGTATCCGATGAAGCTGTAAAAGCCAAAAAAGGCTAACAGCAATTACATCACCGAAATTATATACCAAACAGGTCATTACGGTAGGAGCTTCGATCACTATATCCAAATACTTATAGTCTGTTTTTTCTGTTCTCTGGCCAAGCCCATAATCCTCTCTTTCTCGAAGTTGCTCTATCTCTTACTTAACGTTGGCGTTGAACATAATTTAAGTGTTTATTAAGTAGACCAAACCGTTACAATACCTTTCAGACTGGTTAAGACATTTGCTTAAGCTCCAATTAATATGGTGCCATGATAACGATATCGCCATAAATGTAGCGTAACGACATAGTAACATGTTTATTTTTTATTTATTTATTGGATAGAGTGACGAAACGAGCTAAACTTTCACCTGATGTAAAGTGCAACGTCTACGCATAACAAATGCTATGTCACCCAGAATGTTTCACTACAATGTGACACTACACTGCGCCCGTCACCCGGAGACATCAGTTTTTAAGTCTCTTATGCCCAGTGATTACGCTAGCACGCAGAGCCCTTCAAACCGAAGCACGGTAATATTTGCACACTACTGCTTCACGGCAGAATAACTGGCCCTGCGGTGGTACCTATTTAGACGGATTCCTGCATAAAAATATTCTTATTTTTAATTAAAACAAGCTACGTGAAAAATATTTCTGTAATGTTACAGTAAAGTTAAAACTTTGTTGTCTTTTAGAATACATTAATAGCTACGTTACAATAAGATTATGTAATATAAAAAAAAATGTAACTTACAATTTCTCGCTACCCATTTGCAAGTACTGGACAACATAGGAATTATTTAAGGATAGCCACTAATCAAACTACTTAAAACAGATTTTTTTTCTGTAATTATATTTGAAAGTATTATGTAATTAAGTACTAATGGCCATTTACCATTGCTAATTATAGCCAATAGTAATTAAATAATACGTCACGTATTTACAACAAAAAATGTCGTAACAAATGACAGACATAATATATTTGGAAAAAATGGGCTATTTTAAGTACATTCATGCATCCGGCCATTGTCAATTGTTTTACTTTGTAGCTGTTGTCGATTGGTTCTCAATTTTGGTGTTTACTGAAGCAATAGTGATTTATACACGGACAGTGATGTGTGACTTTATCTGTAATGATTTAAAGCTTAACTAGTGTTTTGTTTATGGTGAAAAAGAAATTAATATTTAAATTCGGAATGTCCGGTCAAATTTACATGGTGGATAGTTACCGATTTCCGGTTTGGTTAAAGTCTGGGACATACGTTTTTAGATGAATCATTTTTATAAATAGTATAGATGAATCAACGAGATAAGTATTGAGTAATTTTCTAAACATTTTTATATTTTCTTAATAATTTAATAGTTAATTCATCTAAATATTATTTATGAAAATAAATTAGCGAAACGTATCGAATCAACGTCTCTAAACCCAGTACAATATTTAATTTTTATTTTTTATAAAACTTTACACGCATTTTTTATTACACTTTTAGATATTATTTTATTCGTTACTATTAAGGAAAATAACTTTCCGTAATCTGTAGTGAACTATTTTTGGTTTAAAGATACCGATTTTGTCAAAATAACGATTAAGAAAATTAAACGTAATTTGATGATTTTAATTAATTTATGTAGGTTAAAATAACGTTATTCAAGCTAATCGTCTGTTTACTCATTATCTAAGCGGGTTTGGCATATTTACGTTTTATTACCTTTATTCACGTTTATCGTAGGTACATTATAAAGTGGGTAATTATCACGATTTAGCTAAACTGCGCAAATGGTTTTGCAAACAAATAAATTTCAGTTTAAACGTTAACTACTGAAATTTAAACGAATTAATTATCAAACAATTTAATACCTGGACGCCTCATTACTCATATTAATAGCATTGTTTACCGCTATTAGCTTAATAAAGCTGAAAGTTGAATAAACAAATGATGTTTCAATTTGTAAACATTAAATTTAGACAATGTATTTTTTTTTGTGTGCAATGTATTTCTGCAAATGTATTATGTAAATATTTATTATCAGTTCTGCATTTGCAACATTTATTTACTATTTATCCGCTGCTCATATACGAGTACGTCGGCATAATTCTAACTGGCATTTACGAAAAATAAATTATTATAAAATAGTGAACGAATATTTTTGTTTATTATACGTTATGTTCAGTTACTTTGATTTATTACATAGTATACTAGCTGTGCCAAGAACTCATCATCATCATCATCATCATCATCATGATGCCCAGAACTCGATCCACATGAACTATGGAACTCAATATGTAACCTTCTATCGTCGTTGTCTTCGATATCAGTCTGTCAGTCAGTTGGACATAAACCATTCCCAAGAAGGAATAAGTTTGCCGTAATCACCCCACTTGCTAGGCGGATTGGCGGACATCATAACCAGACAATCCCGCACTTCAGACGCTGCTGCTCATCACCGTTACGTGTATTTAGATTTGGCTATTTGAGAAGGTTGTTTTGCCACCTGTTGGAAGTATTTCTAGGCGTTACTACTTCGACTTACGACAAACAATGCATGCGATGGGGTTGCAGATCGTATGCCTTACTTTATACGACACTTTCTGTAATTATTACTGCTGGTAGGATTCCTATGCTCGAATCGGTCTAGGTAGATACAATCGCAGGTCTAATTATGTTGCTGTGAAGCAGTAGTGTACAAACATTACTGTGTTTCGGTTTAAAAGGCACTGAGAGCTAGTGTTATCACTGGGCATGTGAGACTTAAGAACTGTTTATGTGAACTCAGGGTGACGGGCGGAGTTTGGTGTCACATGGAGTGAGTGTTGTTCTGGGTGACACAGCATTTGTTTTTTTTTTGTACAAAATATTTCCTATCAGTGAGTCAGTCTAGGGTTGCTACCTATAACTTATGCAAATTTAACGTCACTAGGTTAATTAGTTTTGTTAAGTTTTTTAGGCGATAGTGAAAATAGAGCACTAGCTGTAACATGTGAATGGGACGAATCAACCGGGGAAGTACCACGCTCGCTGAGAAAACCTCCGCAAAATAACATAACGCCGCCGCGTTTTGGATGGTGACCAAAACCTTTAGTTGGAGACGCTTTAAGCGGCGAAATAAATGATGAAATAAATGTTTTATATAAAACAGTAGTTTTTAAGCTACTCGTATATCTGCTTCAAGATATGAGATGGGGAATACACATGCTGTTTATGTATGCATAGGTCGAAGTATCTTGTCATAACAGTGTCGTTATCGAAAGTGAACTCAAGAGTTTGCGTAATTAGGGGATCCTAAGTCGACTAACTGATAGGAATTTTTGAACCTACTGTGTACGTCACAGTTGCTCCTCCATGGAAGATGTTCGAATGCCGGTTTGGGCCAAATAAATACCGGTATTGTAGTTATTATATAATGTATTTCGACGGATTTCGCAACAGTACACGTCCGTCTCTCGCGGTCGACACTCGTATTGTTTAATTTTTTTTTATAACAATCATCGCAATACTCTTCTTATTCGTTAAAACGTAATCGTTTTTTATCTGTGAAATTAACCAGGAGTATTAATTTCCAATTATTTCGTTATTTTCAACAGGTATAAAGGTATGTGCATATTTTGATTACGTTAAAATGACAGCTGATTGATATCCATCGATCATTGTCGTGTTTGTATGTGTCGTAAGTTTTTTTTATTAATGTGATTTAACGGATTTGATTCAGTATTAAGAGTAATTATAACTCAAAAAACTCTAAAAATTATTATTTTTATGTAACAAAGCATCCTATTAGTCCCCGTATTTTTTGTGAAGGTTATGAAGAAACACTTACTGCTTATCTGCCACCCCATCTCATCCCGTGGGGGTCGAAAAAGTCGAGGGAAAATGAAAACAACAACAGGAGAGCAGCATCTTCCTGAAACAACTGAATAAATAAACTGCGGTTGCCAACCCGCCTGCCAAGCGTGGCAACTATGGCAAAATCCACCCAAATTGAGAGCTACAAACTTTTGTGGCAACCAATGGGGGAGGCCTATGTTCAGTATTGGACTAGTGATAGGTTGAAATGATGATGATGATGATAGAGAAAGGATGTATGCGCAGCTGCTTTAGTGCAAGGTAGTACTAGAGCAGCGCTGCAGACTTATACCTACAAAGAGAAAACCTCGTCACGATGCTTTACTGCACTGGCTGTGGTAAATCGGCGATTGGAACTGCGATTCAATGTATAGTACTAGTTATGATATTATTTTTTACAATATACAAATCTGGATTTATATAACGAGATCGTGTCTGTTCATCGTAATTTAATTTTTGTACAGAAATGATGGTTGGGGCATAATTATTATATATAGTTTATTTGTATAAATATTAATTTTTGCGACGGTTATAGATACAATGATCATATTATGTGATGATCATGTTATATGAAAAAAATATATGATCAAGAAATATTTAATAAAACTAGTATTACGGATTTTATCGTGTTTAGTTTTTTGCTATTTATAATCTGAGCGCTTTACAACACCCATGGTCATAGTCCTCTCATGACCATGGACCCTGAAAATAAAACGCGATAAAATTCGTAAAATTAATTTTATTTGATTAATAATATCCGCGTAAATATAAGAAAGCATTAAACAAATATTATTGTTTATTTTTTTCAATAAAAAATTCTATAAAAAAAATTCCAAGTCCTAGGCGTCATAATGTAAATGCCTCACTACATAAAACCAATTACCGAAATTAAATGTAACTAATTTCGATAACGATATCTTCTTCCGGTTACTATGAGCATGGTAGCTGCACCGAATATATTTTTATTGTGTAAGAAAATATTGTTACAATTGAAAAATTAAATAAAAATACAATACTAATTGCACACAAACACAAGGCTTATTAAAATAACATTATGCGTTGTTTAAATGCAAACTACCTGTAGGCCATATATATTAGTTACGTGCGGGGATCGAACTCGCGACCCAAGCGCAGAATTAACCCTTAGCCACTGCCTCAAACGAGCTAACTGTGATTGTAAATATTATAGGTATTTGTACATTTATATATTATTTTACAGCAAGCCTGTTTCTACCTTCGAATGTTAATATAGCATATCAATATTTATGACGTCAGCTGTTCATATTTAATAAAAATAACTTTATCGAAGAACTAGGCTTAAGATAGAATTACAATTAATGGCCAATGCCGGGGCATTTAAGGTTTTCAGTTATGCGTTTATTGTCGGGGCAATGAAATTTATGTAATTATGAATTTTCTTCAAATAAATATGAACCCATACTACGATCTACAGTGCAACGTCCGTCCACAAATGCTATGTCACCTAGAACATTGCGGTGCATTCCACACTGCCCCCGTCCCCTTGAGATATAAGTTTTTTAGACTCATATGCCCCGTGATTACTTGAGCTCTCAGTGCCTTTCAGCCTGAAACGGAGCCAGAATGAATCCGTCACGCTCCTTCAACGCGGGTTGACGGACTTCGCGTGTCGTCAAAATATTTTATTTCTCAGACATGCAGGCTACCCTACGATGTCTTCTTTACTGCCCAGAGCGTTGTGAATTAGTATTTAACATTGCAATTAACAATTTTAATAGTGCCGCCATCGAGGTCGAACCCAAATCCTTCGCGTAATTTTAAGCAAGTATAGCCGTCTGAGCTATAGCCACTTTTCGATTTATCACATTTGAATAAAATATACATATAAAATATATTTATTACAATGTCATGTAAGTACCATTTTATTATTATATAATTAAAGTTTGGACTAAGTAGTCCAAACTATTTTTTTATATCGAAAAATAAGAGCAATATTTGTCTTAACTGATGTTTTTAAATAATAACATTAAGAAACATCGTCTCTTTGCTAAGATTTACTCGCCATTAATTCTGTTCTCACAATCAAATCAACACTTTAGTTTTTTGTGTGAATATTCAACAAATGATACACTGGTTGAATATTTAATGAATAGGGGTTTGACGGCAACGACTGCGCTTCTTTAATACCGGTTCAAGATTTCTCACATGTCTATTTGATATCTTGGCTAGATCTCTTACGATACCACTCTGCCTCGATTATGTATACTTATGTTATTTAAAAATAATACTAAATCTTAGCATTAATAAGTACTTTAAAATATTGTCTGTTAAATACTTAGTAATACAAACATTAATACAACTTGGTAACTCAATTTTTACGCTTTTCGTCATCTTTATCGCAGGCAAACAATACTAAGGTAATTTTAAAATACAAAAAAATGTGTATTTACATCCAAGCAAATAGATGTAGCAAATATTTGTAAATCTTTAATTTTTATATTATTTCATCTTCAATGTATTACGATCGCCTATAAACCTCTGTGAGGCATAAATCCCTTCTCACTTTTGAGTGGGTTTAGAAGTCGGTAAGAGACCGTCACATCATAGTTTTTTAATTGCCAAACATGCAAGTTTCCTCACAATTTTCCTTACTTCCTTCACCGTCGCGCTCTTGGTAAATTAGCACTTCAAATTCCAAGCCCGCCACCGGTCTGGGTATTTTAACGTCTAGCATATTTGGGATTGTTGCTGTGTCCTCTATGTGAATCATTTTTTTATTCGCTTTTCCCTTAGTCGCGACTTTTACGATAGTCACGAAACTAGATGGGAAAATGGATTCCCTTACACCACCATGACACGACAAAGAGGTTATTAAAACTAAAGATAATATGGTTTTTTTTTGCAAATAAAGCTTGCATTATCGCGCATGTGACGGCAATACTTGAATTGTGGTTTCACAGCATTGAGTAATATTTAGCTCTTATGTTTCTTAGCATTGTTTAACGAGTATTTTTTGCATGGATTTAATAAATAATGATTTTGTGGTTTCAGTTTTGACGGATTTGTATAAAAAGATCCATAGAAGTAAATTCACCATGCCTGGTCATCATTTAAAAGCTTTTTTTTCTATTTTGTTACGTAATTCATATAACAAAACTAAAAACAACGAATGAAATCAAGAAGACAGGGTTTGTTTTTAGGATATTCCACGATACAAAATGACTATGCAGTAGAATATGAATACATTTATAAATGGAGATAAGTGAATTTTCAAACTCTTGTTCAGAGATTAATCCTAATTTAAATAGTCCGTTCATGCATAGCATGGTCCTTTCCCGGTTGAGCTTCTAAAGATGAGTACTGTCAGAGTCAGTCTTCTTTCTAAATATAGTAAATCGTAAATGTATTAGATATACATTTTAAATAGATTAACTAGATACGAAAAGCCTTTGGCCAATAACTCGGGTGAAATAAACCGGTCCTTAAATATTGGTAATACCTCATAAAAATGAGTGTAGTTTTCAGACGATATGTTCAAGTTGCAAATATTGTTCAGAAGTAATCAAATAATGTATTACATGTAATCAACATATACTTGCTTTTTTATTTATAATTCTTAATAATTTCTATTACCTACCTAAACCTTTTTATTATTAATATATAATAATAAAATAGTGAGAATTCGAATGAGACAAAGATATAATTCTATATTATATCTTATGCACTTGATTATTATGTGGAATTTTGTTGTGCGATTTGTTCTAGGTATACATATTCGTCGACAACTGAGCGATGTGTTCCTAGTAACAACCGGTGTAGGTGTGACATGGCGGTTAATGACTTCTTCTCTTCGTTATGTAATGTCTATTTAAATGATTTTGGTTGATGGTCAAGGTTATATAGTGCTATTGGGAAAGATATTTCTAAAAAGATAAACATGACTGAAGCTAATTTAATATATCGTTTGAGACATATAGCACTTGAAGTACAGTTATTTGTACAATTTTGTATTTTGGAAAGATTGTGACGACGCTGAAATGATGATGATGATGATAAGAGGAAGATTTTCGCCTTTGTGTAATGTTGACAGCCGTGGTATGAATAGATAATACAGTGCCCAGTCGCGCTGTTTTTAAATTTATTGATGTATTTTTGGCTATAATTCAATAAGAAAAGTAGCTTCTATTCCTATTCCTCATGTACTTTCCGATTTTAGAGTTAAAGCCTTTAAATGTATTGATTTCAACGAAAACATCATTTATAACGCCTCATATATGATTAAGATAATAAAAATATCGAAATGGCTAAGAAAAGCTTCTTAGCTAACTCTGTAGTATATCTTAATTGTATTTTTAGTTAATGCCTTAATTACGGTTGTCAGCAAAACGAAAATTTCGAATTTTATCTTTCAGTTTAATGGCAATTTGAACGTCGCGTCATTGCCCCAGAAAAATATTTCGAACTATGAAATTGTAGATTTAAGCATGACATACTCAGAAAACTATTTTTATAAACACAAAAAAATGGGTTAGTTAGTTATAGTTTTGGGAATATGGTAGAAATGTAGCTGCCGGAACCAGCTAAATTTTGAAAGTGCTCTATGAGAAAAAAGGTCTGGGAATCTCTGTTGTATAGTGTACAAAATATTAATTTAATACTTTGTTTAATATTATAATAAATTAAATAATTATTTAATATTTTGTGGATAAAGATGATGATGAATGAAATAAACCTGTTATGAATTAACGTTAATGTACTTTTCTGTAAATTCGGCTTTGATATTAGAAAATGTATACACCGAATGAATAAGTATTTAAATCTTAAAATTATGTATATGTATTTTATTTATTAGAGAATTAGTTCCATACCTTATATTCGTCATCATATTCAGACTATTGCATCCCGCTGCTTGGCGAAGGCCATTCTTTACATACCACCCTCTCTTGTAATGTTCGCTAATGCTTTAAAAAAGAGACTAATAATAATAGACGTATAATTTAATGTACTACAGGTAATGTAAATAGGCAGTCAGGAACGCCTTTTCATCATAATATGTGTACAGTACAAGTATAAAGTAGCTTCCTGTATTTATCCGATTTAATTTCTACTCGCTAACATTTTGTTCGCTCTCTTTTGAAATGTATTTGAAATTGTATTCCAGTATATTTTATTATACGAGTATGTATGTATTAACATGTCATTTAAATTGTGTATAATAACCAAGAAATTATTGGCATGCATCACAAATTGATATAATGTTTAATCTAAGATTTATAATAAATGTTAACGTTAACTGATCGTAATTCAGAGTTTATCCAATCCATTTCTTTCACTAAGTTAAGCACTTGGTAGTTATTTATATTTTCAATATAATCAAAGATAATCATATGTGTAATAGTTTTATTGTTTTGTTCAATACGTTGTGAAGATTATAATTACGAGTACAAACGTCATTTGTACTACGTTCTAGATTGAATAGACGATTGTTGAATTACGTTATATTATTGTTCATACATACATACGTTATATGCAGCCTATAGGTGAGATTTTCTTACAAAAGTATTTTCAGTTTGTTAGAAGTGTGATCACTGAAAGGAACAACGTGTATACATTTGCATAGTATATTATATTTTGTGAAAATTTCAATGTTTGGATACAGCTACGAGATTACGGTGATGTAATTATAGATTCAACTCCTTTTTAATCAATGAATAGTTGGCTGAAAGTTGTGACAATCAATACAAATATTATTAGACTTTATGTTACGAATTTGATTCTTAAATTGTTTTAAGTTTTCGTAGATTAATTTGTCATTTTGTTAATGAATTTATTTTATCAGTAGATATTAATAATACAAGTATATAAGAAAATGATGCATAAATGAGTCCTAATAGGCGCTATAGGATATATTTCGGCGCGGATAGCAACAATGTGACGTTTTGATAAATATAAAGAGAAGAAAACACACACTAGTATTTTTACAGAAAATGGCACATACCATAAACATCCAGACCTGGGACAACTATTTGTAGATCATATAAACATTTGATGCGTGCGGAAATACTCGTAGGACCCGTGACCAGAATAAATGTATTAAAACATCTCTCCAAAACATGACGTTTTAATTACGTTTCATGTCAAGTCTTAAAAGTCTTAAAAATTTAATCCGAAAATACGGTCTATTTGAAAAATTGACAAAATAAAGAACACCATTGTTAACCATTGTTATCGAAACTAGTGTTTCGATAAACTCAATCATCCGCTTTTTGTCACTTTACTTTCTAAGCCCATGGTAACTTCTTTAGAGGTCATTTTGCTCAACGAAGCTTCTTAGTCACGGAATTACGCTTCGGTTACATTTTAATGCGCAGTATTTGCTTTCTAGCTGCATAAATTGCTAAAAAGAAATGGCGGTAACAAGAAATGTTTTTATTTTAATTTATTTTCGATAACATAATTTTTTACTATTCCTCTTTTCTCAGATTATTTTACCAAATTTCAATTAAAAACGTACAATGTATGAGCCTTCTTGTCCAGCGTGATTGTTTTTCTTACTTCATTTAAGAATTAACAATAAATTAAAATAAGCGGAATGTCGGGAATTAAGGAAATTCTGTTGGTGGGATGAGTGATTGTGCTATTTAAAAGTTTTAACAATAGACGTCAAAAATGTGTCCCTGTGTAACAGGGACGTAAAAAGCCTCTCCAATAATATTGTTGGTATTTACAAATACATATATTTTTTTAGAAATAAATATGTTTCGAAATTAGAATTCTTTGACAGACTTATAAGGCAAGCACTATCGCACTCAGAGACGTTTAAAAATTTATAAAGCAATTCCTTAGTATTTTTGTTTTGTTGTATTAAATCAAAACTAAGGCAATACGTTGCCTAAATGACCTTTCAATGCCTAGAAATTCGGCAAGTACTATGATTTTCAGATTTACAAAACAGTGCCAGTCGAATCGTGTAAGTTTTGACGTCAAGAATGAAGACTCTTCATATACGTTTGGGCGTCACGAAGCAAGATAAATGTCTCATGTGTTGATTAATCTAAATCTAAAATGCATGGATCGGAATCATGTTCTTGCAATGTTGTTTTGCAGTTTGTTAGCTTGATGCAGTTTTTAATATTGGCAACGAACACTTGATATATCAACAGGAACTCCAGGTTCCTGTCGATATATATGTTAATTAAAAAAAAAACAGTTACTGTAGAATATCATAGTAACGACTGTTTTCCTTTGTCTTAGAAAAGGTTTGAGAATAACGATTTCGCAGTAGAAGATAGGTTATTCTTTATCATTATCACTCCTCAGGTCCTCAGCACACTATGCAAAATTAACTAATTAACGAGTGCTTTTTTGCGTATCAATGCGGAATCAATAGGATCTCGAACTGTGCGGTTTTTTATTTGTTTAAAAATACTGGTGGTAGGATTCCTATGCAGGAATCCGTCTAGGTAGGTACCACCCCAGGGCCAGTTATTCTGCCGTGAAGCAGTAGTGTGCAAGCATTGCTGTGTTTCGGTTTGAAGGGCACTGTGAGCTAGCGTAATCACTGGGCATTTGAGACTTAAGAACTGATGTCTCAGGGTGACGGGCGCAGTGTGGTGTCACACAGAAATATTCTGGGTGACACAGAATTTGTTGTGGGCGGACGTTGCACTTACCATCAGGTGAACGTTTTGCTCGTTTCGTCACATTTTACAATAAAAAAAAGAATATGTAAAAGTAAAAAATATAGTGAAATCTGCCAACCAGCACTGGAGAAGACTCTTCCTAGCTTCTCAGCAGTGGAAGATTTATATGCTGTTACTTATTTTCATTCACCGAACGTCAACGTTTAAGATGTGAGGAGTGGTGCTGCATTCGCAAATCCGCCTAGTGTTATGATTAGGGCAAATCCTGTCTATTTGGGAGAGACATGAGAGCAGTTGACCATTGACAATAATTGTTGAATATTAGTAATGCATATTAATCACAATATATTTGTTTATATACGTAATACAAATGCAAGATATTAATAAGAAGACTCGGCTGAGGTAATCGGTCATAGACTAAAAATCACTGCGACGTTTTTTTTTTATTTTTTTGTATTTTATTTTTATTTGACGTTAAATAATTTTATTTATCGTCAGTTTTTGTACCATCCTCTGCATGTCACGATTAGATTGGCGAATGCAGTATCACACCTCACACCTTAAACGCTGCCGTCCGCCCCTGGCAAAATTAATTTATTTCTGCTTACATAAATGCCTAGTATCCCCGAGTTTAAGTATAGTTCTTAAAGTTGTACTTCTCTTGGTGCGTTGAGTGTTAAATGTTGCCAGATATCGAGGAATATCATATCTTATGTCTTATTTCTAGTAACACAAACAATCGACGTCAAATTGGTGCAAGAAATTCGAATATTTTTATGAAGCATTAATAAGTCAGTGTAGCAACGAGTATGTTTCATAATTGAATTATACAATATTTTCATTGTATTCAATAATGTTATGCGTTCTTTATTTTTTGTTTATTTATGCGACTCAGTTTTATATAGGTATACATATATTTAAAAAGTAAAAAAAATATATTTAAAATTAATACAAAAATAATTTACTTTTATATTATATCATTATAATATTTGGTCTTATAGAACAGGCATAGATGCCAGACTACGCAGTCAATTATGTTGCAAATCGATTACGTCTAAGAGGCGCGTGCGTATAGCAGGGCATGCATAAATTAATATATTATAAATCTTATTATATGATTTGTGACAAAGTGATGTAATTTCATCCGAATAATAATAATTAATTAAATAGTTTGATAATTAGTATAAAAATCAAATAACAATAAATAGTGTAGAATAAAAATTATTAAGTCACACAATCTACACAGATAATAACATATGTTATAAGTGATTTTCGAAGCTATTTATTCTTATTATAGTTTTTATTTTGTATTTATCTAATCAAACAGTTTTATTAATCTCTCTGTCTGTTTTTAATCTATATGTTTGTCCTTACTAAAGTCATTTAAACTACTAAAGCTACATGAAATTTGCATAGACTTTAAATAATAACCCGGAGACCAACTTATATATGTATATGTACATTTCATGATAACATCTAAAAAAGTTCGAGCTTTACATAAATTATAAAATATAAACAAAGAGTTTACGGCATGTTCTAGAAGGACAACGCTTACTTTTAATATCGTGCACAGAATGGATTTAAAAGAGTGTAGTTTAGTTAGTACGATATTAGATTTCAGAGATTAAAGAGATCTTTATCCTCCCTTGTGGTTGTTTGTGCATGTAAATGTCTAGGTAAGTGTCACACAGTGACAGTGCCAGTTTTTCTGTCGCCAAGCGGTAGTGTGCATGCATTACTGTATTTACCGTCTATTTTACAAATAACCCTAAACACAATAAACTATTAGTGTCAAGAGAACAGCTTATCAGCAAACTCTGTAAAAAAAGTAATTATTTCTTTAACCAGCAAGCGGGACTTTAGACGTTAGACCACAAATTCTTGTAAAATTGATTTTGTCTAAGGATTTATTCACGTGGCTATAATAATTAAAATAAAAACTTATTTTAAATAGCTGACATGGCTAGGTACTATTTCCGAAATAATAAATGGTTTTGTGTTTAGTTTTACTCAATTACTATATAACGAACCATATCATTGCAAGACTTCTTAACACTGTAAGCTCGATTTGCGTAGATCGGATAAAAATTAATAATTAAAGGCTGAAGGTGAACTGAGGGAAAATAATACATATATAGCTATAATCGTCATGATTTTCTATTTACTTTTTAATTAAAGTTATTAGAGTAGGATATCTTACTGGTAAATTTAATTGATATAATGAAGATTTTAGTTGTGCTTAACGCAATTAGTCAACAGTCCACTATTTGAATTATTTTTGACATATTTGACAATTTCAATATTTTATGATACTTGCAGTTGAAGTCAAAATTTATTTATTCAGTTTAGGCTACATAATGCTCATGTCAATATCTAGTACAAATACGAACTGTGTTGTGTGTTTTTCTGTAAATATGTTATTTGACCTTTTAACTATACTACACCAGGAGGGTGTTCGCGTTGATGTGTAAAATATAAGTGGTAAGGGTTTTCCTTTTAATAATTTGCTGCATGCTAAAATAACTGAATATGTTTAATCACAACCAACATTGAGTGTTAAACTTAAACAAGTGAGTGGACGCAGATCAGCTGTGTAAATTAGCCAGCACCTTGTAACATTGAAACGTTTACGTTTCAAATACTTTTTAGTAAACTAAAATAAAACGTTATTTTTAAAAACAAAGACAAATAAAACAATATAATATTAACAAAGTTATGAAAACGATCAGAGTATTTGTTACTACAAAAAAAATCAAACTTACGAAAAAAGTCAGTTTTTGTGATGTATAACATTTGAACGTTTTAATGTTGCAGCCCAGATCGCCAAATTTAAAGTTGATGTAAGTGAAGGAACTATAAAATCTTATCAGCATTTAGAGTTTTTTTAGAGGAGTAAGTAGTTCCCTTGGTGGTAAGTGCAACGCCTGTCCATAATAGTTGCGGTATCATTAACGTGACCTTTATCTTTCCTCTTAGTGCAGGACTCTTTTAAATTATTATTCATTTTTTTTTTAATTGTATAAAGTGACGAAACGAGCAACACGTTCACCTGATGGTAAGTGCAACGTCCGCCCACAACAAATGCTGTCTCCGAGAATATTACTGTGTGACGCCACACTGCGCCCGTCACCTTGAGACATCAGTTCTTAAGTCTCAAATGCCCTGTGAGTAAAACACAATCAATGTTAATAATATAGTTATGAAACGTTTAATGATCAAAAGGAAAATAAGAACTAATCTTGTGTAGTCTGTTGGGCTGTTTTTTCATATTTTTTGAAAGAGAAATATTTTTTCCATATATCAGGTTTAGTTTTTAAATATGAATAGAACTGTTGGCATTACTTCGTGATCTCGCTCAAAGCGGGACGTATGGTCACGTTACGTATCACCTAGAACTTCGTTCGAAACTCGTATGCAATCGTAAGCATGAGGGAGTGCAGTTCTTAAGTCTCGTAACCCTATAATTACAATAGCTAGCCCTCCACAGCAGCGTTTGAACACCACTGCTTTAAGGCAGAATAACTGGCACCATGGGGTGTAGATAACCCCTAGGCAGCTGACCATAAAACGATATTTGCATCTGTCAGTAATAGTTGGGTGTTTGTACTTGTGCAATTAGGACTGTAAAACGTACAATCGATATAGGAGTATCTGATGTGGGGTATTTTTTCTAAATTAAGTAGTATATAGCACTAAATTTTATATATTACAGTTTAGACTTTAAAGACGTATAAAATGCATACATGTGCATTTTATACGTGCCAGTAAGAAAAACAAGGCCGATTCATTCCTCGTTCAAAGTTTGTGGTTTGTTTGTGGTTGAGAGAATTTTGGAGCCGGTTAGAGTCCGCCGCCCTGCTCCAACGCAAGTTGGCGGACTTCACGTGTCCTCGAATTATTTTTATTCCTCAGACATACAGGTTTCCTCACGAAGATTTCCTTTGCTACAGAGCAGCTGGTAAATCAGCACTTAAAATTGCAAAACCATTTAAGAGGTGCCGGTACCGGGGATCGAACTCAGGTCCGTCGCTTAATATGAAATTTAAGGCGAGCGCCAGGCCCTGAGCTACCACCGCTTCACAAGGTCAATGTTACGTTAAATTGTTTTGTGGTCACTTCGCGACGCGATCAATCCAATCGATGAATGTAATTTAAACGTTATAAAACGATAGCTACAGCAAGTTAAATAAAATACTCGTAAACTACGATATTTCCCCGCGAAGTCACGATCTTACTTAGACGTTATTACTAAATGTAATTTACGGTCTTGTTTCTCATAACAATAAACGAAGATCACAAAGATTTTCCTTGTGTAATACTAGACGCAACATATAAAGATAACCCCTTTCATATTTTTCCAGCTTAGTCCATCAAGATATTTCGCGGTGAAGACAGTTATTATTTCTTATTTCAACAGTTGTTTATTCAGTGCTTATTTTAATGAAATTGATTTAATTTGAGAACATTAATTTTACAAAAAAAATAGTATTATATCGCGAAATGTTTAAATATTACAGATGAATTTCATTGGACGAATTTCTGTATTTAAGAATTAACATATTTCGGAAATGGTTTCAAACAATCCTTGAGGCTTCTTTCGGCTTTACATAGTTTTTGGTACTGCTGGCCTCGGATATACTCGTAGATGTTAATTATCCAAAATAAATAGTGCAAGTAACTAAGAAATATTTGGTTATAATTAGTAATATTAAACACGATGACATCCGTATATTTGGTTATTTTTAAAAACAAAAACAAAGTACGAGTTAAATTACGATATAAATCAGTCAGTCATCAATAACATAATAGCCGTGAACTGAGTATAGCACGTCGATTATTTTGCACACGCAAATATTAGTGAATTAGGATCGTTACCAGCGCTATTTTAATCGTAGCATGCGTGTATAATATAAATCTGCAACTTAATGCCGTTAATGATATACTTCGATTTTTTATAGACATATGTACTTTGATTATCGTTGCGATAATATCAACACTTAATGCGGGTCTAAGCAAATCATTAGTTTTTTTATTGTCTTATAATGAAACAAATTATGTTGTGATAAATTATGTTGTGATAAATTATCTGTGAAGTGTTTTTAACAATTTTTAATCCACGAATGAGGGCAACGACACTAGAAACAAATACAACCACGATTTTAGTAATTGACGATGTCGTAGAGATTCTGTGTTAATAGAATATTTGCTAAGAATCGGTATTCTTGGTGGTAAGGTGGGGACCGTTATCAAATAGGTGAAATATTGAATAGAAACTAGTTTTAAAAAAAAGTTAGGCGGGTCACACGTACTGCAGAGAAAACCGTTAAAATTAATTTACTATCCACTGTGTTTTATCTTACCTTCCGAGCACCTCGACAAGCCGCCAATCGTTTTGATAGTCCGATATGTTGCGATTCGCGTAGTTTATATCGCTTATATTTTTTTTAATCAGGCATGAATTAAATAAATGTAATGGTACGTTTTCATTAACACAAAATAATTTGAAGCGCTGTGGCATAGGCAATTTGAAAAAAAAATTGTGTGAGTTTTACCTAGTGATTTAGTACAAGATGACAGCGGCCAGGCAGCAAAACAGGCTCTGCGGACAACTGTTAAGTCGATATGGTAATTTAATTGCTAATTTACGTCACAATATCCAGATTATTATAACAGAAAATATAATAAGCATCACATTATGTACATAATCGAATAAATAATAAAGATGATGACCTCATGGCGAATGTCAATTAAGGAGATATCTTTATATATCATCATCATCATCATCATTACAAGTCCACTACTGAGCATAGGCCGCAAAAAACGGTCCTGATTACTAACTTGAGTTTTTATTTGCTATCACCGACAAAAATTTTGTTTAAAACACGGCCAAACCGCAACTCATTAATAGATAATAATCGCCTGGAAATCGAACCCCGGATCCATCACTTAGAAGGCCGGTGCGCTGTCTGCCGAGTCTCAGGTCAATGATATATAATTTAACATAGTATCAGCTTCATTAAAAATTCTGTATGCATGGTTAGCAAGTAACAACTTCAATTTTTTTTTTGTAAATAGACGTGCTAATTTTTTTTCCCTTTTCGGAATTATATACATCGTATTACAAATGCTGTTATTTCTGCGACCATGGATTCTAATAATGGATATACTCGTTTAAGAGTTTCTAAATATTTTCACACCATGAAACGTGACGTTGACAAACACTTAGCATAAAAGTAGTACTTGCCTTACGAAATGCACTGCTTTTGTTTTTCTTATTCATTTCATCATATTTCATGTACACAATAAGCGGTTTACAAATTATCGACTCTATTCCCTCTAGGTAAAGATTGTTTTGAGTTGTTAGTAAAATTTAGTAAAAATTTGCTATTTATGGAAAGTTTGATTGTACCATTTACTAATACTGTTCCTAAAACATATTATACTCTAACTATTTGCACGGCAGTGCACTTTGTTATATAATACATAACTTATATAAAATTTACAAAAATTCAGTCATAAAACAAATATTATTTCATAAGATAGTTTAAATCATGGCCGCTCATTATTTTAATTTAAAAAATAATATCTATTCTTTACATATACGTATATTGTATAATTACCAAAATAAAATAATTAACATAGGCATGTAATTTCTCATTAAGAATCTTAATGAGAAAACAAAAAACTGCTAAAAATTCAATAGAAACATCGGAATGAGCGTTTAGATAGAAATATTTAAAAAAATGTCTTTAAGTGTTTATTGCTTTTTGTTGCAGATCCCTTGCAATTACAAATATATAAGTGGGAAATGGCGTTCGGCATTGAGAGATTCTTCCTTTTGTCTTACTGCCTTGCGTGCTGTTGGCCAGGGCTAGGTGCAAAAAGCCAACTTAGAGTCGTAAGGCAATGGGCCGAACTAGACTTTGTTTTTCCTAATGATGAGGCAAAAGAATTGGCCATTGAAAAAAAATATTATGTATCCGGCAACTCAGTTCCGATAGATGTTGACGTGCAACACAGACAAGGTAAGTTTTTGATTTTCGCATTGCTTTTTATTGGCTTGATTGCTTTTTATTTTTAGTTAAGTTAATAATTACTATACTAAGGAAATAATTAATGGGTTTAAACAAATCATCGATATCATTTCGGTCCATAACAGTTCTCCTCTAAAATATTTTATGGTTATAAAGTGTATTCATCACCCTTTTTTGTGTAATATAGCTGTGTACCTACTACCACAGCTGACCTGCTCTTAAAGTATTTTTTTATTGGTTGAAGTGACGAGACAAGCAAAACGTTCACCCGATGGTAAGTGCAACGTCTGCCCGTAACAAATACTGTGTCGCTCAGAACACTTCTGTGTGGCATCACACTGCGCTCGTCACTCTGAAACATCAGTTCCTAAGTCTCATAGGCCTAGTAATTACACGAGCTCTCAGTTTTCTTCAGACCGAAAAACAATTTTTTTTTCGTTTTTTTCGTTTGCACAATAGCTCCTTCACGGCAGAATAACTGACCTAGGAGTGATACCTACCTAAACGGATTCCTGATGAGGAATCTTACTTCCAGGACAATGATGGTTTTCGAATGATGTTTCTAAATGTCACTAGTGTAATGAATAAGCAGTTTAATATACTATTTTTTTAATTTAATGTACAAATAAACAAGAAAAACTATGTATATTATCTGTTTTTGTAACATAACATAATTGTGTAAATAAAAATGTGCACATTAATGACGGATAAGATGTTTTAACTTAAATGACTGTTAGTAAAAGTTTTACATATGTTCTTACCGACTGTAACACAATATATAGTTTTGAATTAGAAATTTAGCTATTAATAATAAACTGACTCAGCGATGTCTATGTATGTTGCTTGTTCAATGACCTACATAGATGGTCATTAGGTAACTACGAGTATATTTACTTTACTAGGTGCGACGCCATCGCGCATCTTCGTCACAATTCCACGCTTCGACGTGGGTCGTCCAATTACATTGGGGACCGTGGACGAACAAGGGCGTATATACGCATACCCTGATTACACGTGGCATGACAACCAGGGCTCAAATTGCGACGGGATGACATCAGTGTTCAGAGTAGCCGTAAGTTACAAGCATTCGATATTTATCCTTTTATTGCATTTATTAGAGAGAAACTTCTTTGGATGCGATAAGAATACAATTTTAAACTCGAATTCGAGCGCAGCGTTTTTGTGCAACGTTTCTGTTATTCTTAATTAATATTTATGAAATAATTAATCTTTTTTAATATACTGAGCTGTTATTTGACAGTGTGTGACAGAGTTAATTTTAGTGAATTCTTGATTATTTTTATTTCTATCAAACTTCTAATATATATGTGATTTTCACTTCTGTCATGTGTACTGTTACACGCGCTTTTTTTTAAATATGTATAAACTGATCCGTGAAATATCCGCAAAAGTTAACAAGGAAATGCCAGAAAAGTCTCGTGGCCTCGACATTTAGCGGGATAACTTAAAAATGCTAGAATAAGTACGAGAAGGTTCAGTGACCACCAATACGCCTGCCAAGCGTGGTGATTACGGTAAATTCTTCTCCCTTCCCACCTTTAGAAAGACCTATGTCCAGCAGTTACTGTTTTAAAAAAAAACTATAATCATTTCTTCCGCTACTGAAAATTAATCCATTTTAATTAATAATTATTATGTGTATTGTTAAAATACATTGTTGACGAATTGGGGATTCGGCGGAAGACAAACACGAAGTAACATTACATAGTAATGTACTTACTAAGTCAAACGAATTTATAAATTCAAAAGTTTGCTGTTTAATATTTATAAAAAAAATATTACATTAAAGCTACCAGAGCTCGTTACAACATTAATAAACTTAGTTAACTGCGGATCGTATACAAATAAAATGTACATACGAGTATAGACTTGATAACTCTAGATGGTGTATCAGTGTTAGGTTTTACACATTCTTAACTGTACCTATAAAGATTGAGATCTCATTGTTAAACATCCATACCGTCTTTTCTTATTAAAAAACTTAATTTAATATGGATTTACAGTTAGTCAGTTGGAAGTACAGACGAGCAAATCGATTACCTGGTGGTAATTGCAACGTCTGCCCATAAAAAATGCTGTATCAAACAAAACATTTCTGTGTGTCACCTAGAGACATCAGTTCTTAAGCCCAGTAATTACACAAGCTATAAGTACCTTTCAAACCGAAACACAGTAATGTTTGCACACAACTGTTTGAAAAACTGGCACAGCGGTAGTACACTATCTAGATGGATTTCCTGCATAGGAATCCTACCACCAGTTAAAATAATAGTTAAAAAAAATATAATAATGCTTGATCATTGAAATTAAAAAAGACTTACTTAATAATACCTATGATATATGTAAACCCTTAATAACATATGTTAAGATAACTTGATAAGTTTTAGTATTCAGAAACATTCGACAAATATCGTTGTTTGATAGGTGTAAATTGATCGTAGTAAAATACCATTTTAAAATTTTGTTTATAGAGATTTTTAAGTCTTTCAAGCTGATTTGTAAAATAATTCCTATATTTCCACACAAGATGCGATTCCGCAAATGAGTTTAGTTAGTTTAGAATTATGTCACGTTCTGTTATTGCCCGAACACAAATACATGATTTTAAATACCTAATATTTGGACAAGTGGCACTTTTTTAGTTATTTAAAATAAACAAATGACAATTAGTTTTTAAATGAAGAACTAAAAAAAAAGTTTGGAAGTATCTAGTTTCAAGTTTCGTTTTCCTGTTAAAACTACTGATGATACGAGACTTTAAATTTTAACATTATCTAAGTTATAGATAATATTTTGTAATTATTTTTCAATCGCTAATAAAGTTCAACTATTTTCTTATTTAAAAATATGGTTAGACAAACTTAAAGTATAGTGCGCGAATTAACGTTTCTTTTATTGTAGGTTAAAGTGACAAGACGAGAAAAACGTTCACCGAAGGTGCAACGTCTGCCTCTAACAAATGCTGTGTCACATAGAACATTTCTGTGTCACCATACCGCGCCCGTCACACTGAGACATCAGTTCTTAAGTCTCATATGCCCAGTAATTACCCTAGCTCTCAGTGCCCTTTGGACTGAAGTGACGCACTAGTGAAGCAGTAGTGTTTGCACTCTACTGCTTCATGGCGCTATAACTGGCCCTCCGGCGGTACCGATCTTGACGGTTTCCTGCACAGAAATCCTACCACCAGTCAAAAGTTTAAAGATAATATGTGATTAGTTCCTTTTAATGTTTTGCAGATAGACGAGTGCAATCGACTATGGGTGATGGACACAGGCAAGATAGGAGACAGTCAAGTTTGTCCACCCCAGTTCCTCGCCTTCGATTTGAGGACCGACCAGCTGATATATAGACATAAAGTTAAAGAGTCTAGCTACGTATCCTCATCGCTCTTCATTACTCCTGTAAGTGTTCTATTACGATTTACAACATATCTGTATAAATATATATATATATATATACACACATATATATATATATATATATATATATATATATAGATAGATAGATCTCTCTCTATATATACAGTTGTTGCAGGCACTTCCGCGGCATTATGTACAAAAAAAGTCATTATAGGCTAGGATAGAAAGCGCTGATTTCGCACTTGCTCAGCGGTGAAGGAACATCCCGTGAGAAATTTAAATAAAAATATTTCATTCACACGAGAAGTCCACCACCGACTGGAGTGGCATGGAGCTCCGACACCCGCTCAAGAATATATACGTAGCCCGCTGTGGGATATTTTTAGGCTGTTACTTTTCTTTATTTCTTAATTAACCCTACAAAACAAAAGGACGTCAGTACCCAGTAGTCGAACAAATCATTACTTTCTTCATGACGTTTATTAAAACACTTTTATTCACAGGTTGTGGATCTTAGAAAGAACGACGACGATTGTTCTGATACCTTCTTGTATGTGGCTGACGTGTCTGGGTTCGGAATCCTTGTGCTGGACGTCGCCAACGATCGTACCTGGCGAGCCACGCACCGCTACACGTTCCCTTATCCTTCACATGGCACCTTCACTATTGACGGTAATTACACAATAAACAATGTTTTGTAATAATTAAAAATTCATAAAATGTAAGTACTCGTTTATCTTCATCATCATCATCATTTCAGCCCATCTCTAGTCCACTGCTGAACATAGGCCTCCTCTATAGATTACCACAAAAGTTTGTAGCTCTAATTTTGGGGGGATTTTGCCATAGTTGCCACACTTGGCAAGCGGGTTTATCCGGGCAACCGCAGTTTATTTATTAGATGTTCAAGGAAAAATTACCGTGGATTAAATCTTTTTCCCTGAACTCATGATATTTTAAAAGACGGCTTATTTATATTTATTAATTGAGAACGTATTATATTCAAATAAATTATAATATCAGGGCAGGTTACAAAGAGGCAAAAAATACTTATAAAAACCTGTTTTCAGTCTATTTTATTTGTTTTATTTTTTTATAAACGAAGCCCCACAGTAGGATTTCTTGTGTATCGTGGATGCGTTTTACAGACATAGGATTCCTATGCAGGAATCCGTCTAGGTAGGTACCACCCCAGGGCCAGTTATTCTGCCGTGAAGCAGTAGTGTGCAAACATTACTGTGTTTCGGTTTAAAGTGCACTGAGAGCTAGCGTAATCACTGAGCATATGAGACTTAAGAACTGATGTCTCAGGGTGACGGGCGCATTGTGGTGTCACACTGTTCTCGGTGACACAGCATTTGTTATGGGCAGACATTGCATTTAGCTATCAGGTGAACGTTTTGCTCGTTCCGTCACTTTTATGAAATAAAAAAAAACAATTTGTGTTTTTGCACAAATGTTGGCTCCGGCTGGGACTCGAACCTTGGACCTGCGGCGTAGGAGTCAGGCACACTTACCACGCAGGTCGTCTCTATATTGCAGAATGATGTAATATAGGTACTGACATTAAAGTAAAAATATATAATTTTTATTCAGAGTTACCTTAGTACTAACTCTTAAAAAAGGGATTTATTCACAAATTATGTTCTTGTTCATTAAACTTTAATTGAAATATATACACAACTAGCTGATGCCCGCGACTTAGTACGCATGGATATAGGTTTTTAGAATATCCCGTGGGAACTATTTGATTTTCCAGGACAAAGTATCCTATGTCCGTCTACAGAATGCAAGCTGTCCCTGTGCCAAATTACGTCAAGATCGGTTCAGCGGCTCAACCGTGATAAGGTAACAAACAGAAACAGTGACAGACAGAGTTACTTTCGTATTTATAATATAAATATGGATTGATAAGCCTGCAGCAGCACCCTGCTGGATAAAGACTACTCTACATAAGGTCTACCTAGCTCATGCTTCAGCGTCACACCTCCAGTTGCTGCCAGCCAGCACAGATCATTAATTTATATCTGCCGAAAGTACCTCACTACGCTTGTCTAAAAGCGGCGTTCATTATAGGCTGCATCTATTCCAACTACTGGCCGTAGGATTCCCATGCTAGAATCCATCTAGGATGGTTACCAAAGCAGTGCCAGTAATTATGTCGGCAAACAGTAGTCCGCAAACATTGCTGTGTTTCGGCCTGCAGGCACTGATAAGCAGTGTAATTACTGGGCATACAAGAAATAAGATCTGGCGTCTCAGGGTGACGAGCGCAATGTGATCCTGCACAGACATGTTTTGGGTGACACGGTATTATTATGGGGTATTATGATGCACTTACAATCAGTTTTTTTTAAACTACAGTGGTAGTGAAATTATTATACAAACAGTTATTCCAACTTTATAGAATCTAGCCAGGCTTGATTGACACAAATAGGTTCCGACATATAGCTAAAATGTCTGGGAATTACATCTGTCATATCTGAGGTAACATCGTTCACAGGAGAGACTTTTGACTTGATGGATGGTGTGTTGGGCATGGCGCTGTCACCGATGCAGCCCGGCGGAGACCGCTACCTGTATTTCCACGCGCTCGCCGCAACCACCGAGAACGTGGTACGGACCAGCGTGCTACGAAACTCATCCTTCATAACCGACTCAAACGTCCAACCGAATTCTATAAACGTAAGTTTATTTGTTTGCCACACAGAAATATTAATTAAATTTTATAGTACAAAGTTTTAGATTTTTGATAATATCCACGTGCCATTTTTACAATGACGTGATGTCCTCCTAGTCTTACTTTTGAATACTGTCGGCAGCTTTTAACTACACGGGATATATCATAGTGCCTCAACAGATACCCACAAACAGAGGTACTTACTCGTTTTAACCTACCTGTGCTTAGTGTGACGCTCATGCGATAAAATTAGAGCTAGGCTAGGATGCAGTGTCAGACATACGGGAACAATCACAACTCAAAGAGACCCGACGAAGTACTACAGTATTTGTTTTTCCGCACAAATCTTGGTTCCGGCTGGGATTCGAATCAATGCGGTAAAGGACGTAAAACAAACAAAAAAATCTTTTAACGGTAGGTTAAAAATGGCACCACTACAGTTGCTGCTGTGCAGAGTATGTTGTAGTCGTCTGAGCTGGTACCAAAAGTTGTACGAAAACACAAATCGTAGGTTTTTCGTTCTGGTTGTGTTATGCATGTTAAATTTATGTCTGGGAAGCAGTAGAGCCATCAACTGCGCAGGAGACATTATAGTGTACGCGCAAACACAGAGGCACTCACTCGTCCCAACATACCAGCGCCCGATACAACGCTGATGCGATAAAATCGGAGGTTGGCTAGGATACAGTATCAGAAACACGGGACAACCACAACACAACCAGACCCGAAAACCAACAATTTGTGTTTTAGCACAAATGTTGGCTCCGGCTGGGATCCGAACCCAGGACCCGCCGCTTAGAAGTCAGGTACTCTGACCTAGGCACTAGGCCACGCGGTCGTCATGTAGATAAAAATAAATTCAAATATTTTATCGTCACGCAAAAGGCTTTCACAGCTTTTCACACTACTTAACCTGCGTAAAGTAGCAGCAAAACTCTGCTATGTTTATTACTCCATATTTCGATTATTTATTTTGAATTAATATATTTATCTATCCTCAATGGCCTCAATAATCGCATAAGTGTCGGTGTGACGCTAGTTAAACAAATAACAGTAAATGAAAATAAAATTAAGTAAATGGTTCATTTACTGTTATTTCTTATTTACGTTTTTAAGATTTTTAATTATTGTCCAGTACAAAGAAACATCAATTGTATTAATGATTATGTGGTCACATTCATAGGTCTCGTTTTACTTTTTTTTATATTGTCCAAAATGATCTTTCAGATCTGCCAATTTATATTCGTTTATCTATTTTACCTTACTTAATTTTCTTATTCATCATTTTGGCAAAAACCTTAACGAAGACTTCTTAGAATAACATATAACACAATTGTTATTTCATAATTAAATGAAATATGTAATTTCATTAAATTATTTTTACTTTTAAAATAATACTATTAGCATAAATCGTATTCATATACATATATAAAAAGAAGTACCTTTTTTGTCTGTATGACTGTACGAACGGATTTAGCTCGAGAACTACAAATCTATAAACATGGATTTTTTCTTAGTTATACCTATGATAATAAATTTGGGACTTAGACATTTCGAAGTTACGACTTTATTTTATAATTTTCTACACTCTGTAGAAAATTATAAAATCCAGCCATCTCTACATCATCCGAGTGTATAGTAGCAGAACCTGGTAGCTCAGGGTCTAGGTGCTCGCCTTTAATTTCATAGTTCGCGAGTAACCTGGGTTCGATCCCCGGTGCCAGCACCTCTAAATTTGTTCTACAATTTTAAGTGCTGATTTACCACGTGCTCAGCGGTGAAGGAAAACATCGTGAGGAAACCTGCATCTCCGAGGAATAGAAATATTTCGAGGATATGTGAAGTACCGCCAACCCGCATTGGAGCAGCGTGGCGGACTTTTCCCAGCTCCAAAACACTTTCAGAAATGAGAGGAGGCCTGTGCTCAGCAGTGGGACATTTAAAGGCTGTTACTTTACTTTACTTTTAGAACCTTTGAATATTGAACACTTTGTCACAGGCCGCCGTCTATGATGTATGTATTAAAAATACTACGATTAATTATTATCGGATTTAGTTCGTACACGTAGTTGTTTTTGAATACAATTTTATAGAAATTATATTTGTTATAAATGTACAGAATGTAAATACTGCATGAAAACTATATCATTTGTGTAGTGTTATGTTATGCTAGCTGTGCCTCCCGGTTTCACCTGTGTAAAGTATGGCGACCACGTGATTAATATTTAGATCAATATCTCCTGAAACCTGCTAGATCCAAATCTACCTGAAACATTCACGAAAATTTAGGTTAAAATTCCGTATATATTTCATGTACATTTCATTGAAATCCGTTGAGCCATTTCGTAGTCTGTTTGAGTGAGAAAGAAAGTTTGAACTTTCAGACATAGAGACAAAATGGTCATTTATGGTTAGAAATCGTATCAAATCTGAAAATTTTAGCTACAATGTAAATTAAACCGAAATTTCCTCGTTCTAACTTTGAATATGCCGTATGTGTCACCAACACACATGTGAAAGTCCTATTTTTTATTTTTTTTATTGTGTAAAGTGACGAAACGAGCAAAACGTTCACCTGATGGTAAGTGCAACGTCGGCCCACAACAAATGCTGTGTCACCCAGAATATTTCTGTGTGACACCACACTGCGCCCGTCACCATGAGACATCAGTTCTTAAGTCTCAAATGCCCAGTGATTACGCTAGCTGACAGTGCCCTTCAAACCGAAACACAGTAATGCTTGCACACTACTGCTTCGCGGCAGAATAACTGGCCCTGGGGTGGTACCTACCTAGACGGATTCCTGCATATGAACCTTCCTTCCTATCCACCAGTAACATACAACATTTGCAAAAAATGTTCGGTAAAAAATAGGATGACGGAGAAATCTTGCTTTTTGCAGGACGTTTTGTAAGGGTTATAAAGTGATGATTTACGTTAACCTTTAATTTCTGTCGGCAGGCATTTCCAGAAGAGCGACCGAACCAATCAGCCTGCAGAAGCCATGGACCGTAACGGTATCCTCTACTTCGGTCTAATGGATCCGCCTAGCATTTGGTGTTGGAATTCCGCCACGGAATTCTCCCAAATGAATTTCCACCAAATCGCCGTTAACAAGGAGACGCTACAGTTCGCGAGTGGCGTGAAGATAGTCAATAATCTAAAAGGACAACAAGAACTATGGATTTTAACTAGTAGTTTCCAAAGGGTGATGACGGGATCACTAAATTCGGATAAAGTGAATTTCAGGATACACGCTGAGAAAATACCGATTTTACTAGAAAATTCTCCCTGTGCTGCTCCCCCAAAGGACAAAAACCATGGTCACCATGCGAATCTCATTTCAGCGAAAGGCGACCATCCTCTCACTTACAGATATGGAGCTGTCTCATATCTCTAGAAATTCGCGCGATGTCCGAAAGTTTGCTCCGCAACTTTATGTGGTATAATTATTGGCCATATTAAATTGGCTTCTATATTGTAAAATAGTTCTATATTCTATATTGTCTATAGTAAGTGTGAATAATAAATTATTTCTAATTACGGAAGACATACATTGTTTCAATTCTTTACACTGTGGGGTTTTCAATGTTATTACACTTTTAAATATTTAAAAAATCTTTATCAAAGCGGAGTTGTGGTCATCAGCTAGTATTTATCATAAAAAAAGAAGAGCATAAGGAGATACTTACAGGAAGCTATTATGCTCGCTGTATAACAACTTCGATCTGGATCTCTTCTCAATAAAGTGAAAAGCCAGTCTATAGTGACCAGTGACCATTGACCTTTTAATATGTGGTTAGATTATACTTACACCATTACGACAATTACTTACAATTACTTCAAACATTGTGACGTCTATCCGAAACTAACTGTATCCCGCGCCGTACGTCCCTCTTTAGAGTAGATTGCAGAGATATGCATTCACAGTTCGGCCCTTCTCAGTAATGTTTGGTTCTCAGAGTAAGGCTCCATAAGGCATGCATTATAGCATTATAAGTTTTTTAATTGGATAAAGTGATGAGACGAGCAAAACGTTCACCTGATGGTAAGGGTAACGTCGGCTTATAACGAATGCTGTGTTACCCAGTTCATTTCCGTATGACACCACACTGCGCTGGTCACCCTGAGACATGAGTTTTTAAATCCCATGTAGTTACAGCCCCAGTAATTACACTAGCTACCCTTCAGACCGAAATACAGTAATCTGCACTCACTACTGCTTGACGGCAGAATAACTGGCACTGCGCTGGTTACTACTTTGACGGATTCTTGCATAGGAATACCATCAATAAATTAGCGAAGTGTACTTTAATGAGTGAAATACACGTTAAAAAATAGTTATTTGTTTGAAAGGCTAACTGTAGATTCAACATTACTATAGGAACAACAACATTTCGTATGGGAATCTAAAAACCTAAGGTTATACAATATTTTGAACACCGCGATGCCTGGTGGACTACCAGACTTCTGCACCGCGGGTCCTGGGTTCGATCACAGCTGGACCCAACATTTGTGTAAAAATTTAACAAAATATGTCTATAAAAATTTTAATATTATTAAATGTTTTTTGCGTATTGCGGCACAATACCAAATTTCATCGGCGCCACCTGGATGACTAGCATTCCACCACTGTGCGCTTTGCCAGAAATTTTCTGTCACGCTCAACCTACTTTGTGGAATCTGTTGCCGCCAACCGTATTTCCGGACCGATACGACTTAGGAACCTTCAAGAAAAGAGGTATTGCCGGATGTTGATGGGCGGCGGTGATCGCTTACCATCAGGTGAGCCGTTTGCCCGTTTGCCACCTCTCATTCAGTAGAAATTCAGAGTGGGGCATTGTGTTTGCTCGCATTGACTGGATTTAATTTCATTACGAGTATATTCTGATAAAAACACAATATTTATAATATTTATACATTATCTTTTGATTTTGGAAATTAAAATTGCGGTTTGTGCATTGTGTAAAATTAAAAAACAAGGAAATTGTTTTTTAATTTTACACAATGCATGCCATTTTGTATTATATTAGATCATTCGTATTTTTTTAATTCATTTTATTACCAAACTGGTTATGTAGCATAAATTTAAGAATTCATATAAATTTGGTATTCAAGCCAAAAAAAGGTAACAAATGTTCATATATTCAAATAAAAATATTAGATGAATATTCTACACGATATGTAACATTAAAAAACCGTTGAAAATTAAGAAACTGGTTATGTCCCACATCATGTTTGCACCTTTGTATAAGTTTCTACTTCTGTTTATGAAAATTCATTCATTCAATTCAAATTATTTCGTAATTTCAAGAAAACTGAAAATTGGATATGTTGGATGCATGGCCCCAAAATTTTACTGGTGGTAGGATTCCTATTCAGGAATCCGTCTAGGTAGGTACCACCCCAGGGCCAGTTATTCTGCCGTGAAGCAGTAGTGTGCAAGCATGTGTTTCGGTTTGAAGGGCACTGTGAGCTAGCGTAATCACTGGGCATTTGAGACTTAAGAACTGATGTCTAAGGGTGACGGACGCAGTGGGTGGTGTCACACAGAACTATTCTGGGTGACACAGCATTTGTTGTGGGCGGACGTTGCACTTACCATCAGGTGAACGCTTTGATCGTTTCGTCACTTTATACAATAAAAAAAAAGTCCTATGTTTAGGTCGTGGTGTTAAGTATATTTATTCATAATACGATCATCCCAACAGAACTTTTAAATGGCATAGACCGTTCCTAGAAAACGCAATAGAAAGGTTACGGCGCAGGTTCGGCCCTACATAAAGTACTGTTCTCATCTCAGGTCTGAGGCACCCCCGCATTCAACGAAGTGTGGCTCGAACCCTCGACGACCAGGTTCTTTCCGATCAGCTTGATCCCCCAGTCTTGTGAAGAGATGTTGCTTCTCTTTGCACTTTTTATTGGAATTACCAAGGGGAGTGTTCCGGGGAATTGTTCGGATTAATTCCAGCCGCTGAATTTCACCATGGCACATTGCGACACAACTCAAAATTTCATGATCATCACCTTGGTGGGTTGCATTCAACCACAGTGCTTTTTTTACGGAATTTTCTGCTACGCCCGACCACTTTATGTAATCTGGTGCCACCAGCAGTTTTTTCGGACTCAGGGATCTTCAAGAAAAGAGCCTACACCTTTCTCAAAAGCCGACCACGCACTTGCAATTTCTCTGGTAATTTAGATCAGCCCATGCTCGTTTGCCCCCTCTTCTCTAAAAAACGCATGCATTTCGTTGTAGACTTACCTATACTCACTATGGTGGGCAGGGTGGAAAGCGGTTTGCCGATACATTCGAGCTACTTATGATTGGCAGAACTCAAATCACAGCCAATTCCGATATATTTTCATTCGTAGAAAATGTCGGTATGTTCCCCCTTTTCACCCCATTCCAAACATAGGTACACAAAATCACTGTTATACCGTAAATAAATTTGTATATTTCTAATTTAATTTTATTATTGAAAATAAGCATTGTACAAGAATTTTAAATTCCCATTTTCTATGGCTAAAGTCGATCTAGAATGAGCTTGGAATTATCATTTGTTTTCGGTTGTGAACACGTCGCGGAGGTTACTACTAGATGAAAGGCCCGTTGATATATATTCCGACGGTAGTCGGAAGTTGTGGTCGAAAATCGAATCTGGTATCTTATGTATACTGACAAGAACATATCACTGAGGTCGAATTTACATTACCATGTATACAAAAATAACCATACAGCTGATTTGTTTTTAAGAACTAGCTTTGAAAGTAAAGAAGACATTCAAAAATAATATATTCTCCGACAAAATTTACATTAGAACGTCATACTGAAACGCTTGATCGGTTTCTAACAAAGCTCGAACATACATTACTAAGGACCCGAGGGCCATAGCTGAAGTGAGAGAGTTGCACGACCCGCCTTCCGATGCTGCCACCTTCTTCACGCGATACTTTTCCTACAAAACAAAGATCAACAATTAATAGACTGTAAGTAGTTTTATTACCATGATCACCTTTTTAAGTCCACTGCTGGACGTAGTCCTTCAGCCAAACGTCATAAAAAGCTGGCGTGAATTCCATAGATTTGCCCATACCCATTACGCTGCTCTTTATCACTAGTCCGTGGGATTTGATTTCGGTATTTAAGAATAGTTTTTCCGCCATCTACCGGTCGCCTGAGCCTCGTTTGTTAATCAGCAGTTTTGCCACATATAGTTGAGGTTAGCATTTGGAAAAAGAAGCAGGTATATCCAATTACTTGACCAAGTTATTTATTATTATTGCTATTAGAGGCTAAAATAGTATTTTTATAGAAGATAGTGATATAAATACATATATTCACGCTACTTTCCCAAGGGTAGGCAAAACCAGTAACACAGTTTTCGCTCTTTCAGGAAACGAGACGTGACGGGTGGCGAACCACGTCGCCGCCATTTTGGTAAGAGTTAAAGTAAAGAAAGTGTCGAAACTTGAAAATCGTTTACGTGATTGTAAGTGCAAAATCTGCCCATAAGAAATGCTGTGTCATTGAGAACATATCTGTGTTGCACCACTACGCTAATTACTCTGAGACATTCGGATTTGGATCTAGACGGATTCCTGCATGGGAATCCTACCAGCAGAAAAGTATTATTTAAGATTTTCACTGTATAATTCATATCAATCTTCGTGATTTGTTGTCTTTAAAGTTTTTCAATGGTACCTAAAATCATATAGTCCGTGATAATTTCAAGTGAATGTTTTAATATCGACTTGAATTGTCTTGAAAGTCGAGGAAGCGCCAGCAAAATATTTATAGAAACAATATAACTAGTAAAAGAGTGAGAAATACGTTTTTCTGGTGCTGTATATTTTTTAAATTATTCCTAAAATAGATTACGTGAAAAGCCGACTACGAAAGCCATTACGTGGGTTTGATGTCCTCCTGGACGATTTTTAACCACGACGGCGCCTTGAAAATTCTTATGTAAGCTATGTACTGAGAAAGAGTTGTTACAGTGTACGCGCAAACACAGAGGTACTTACCCGCCTTTACCCACCCGCGCCCAATGGCCCATACGATGTGTTTAGTGGAAGGCTTAGATAGCGTGTCAGAGACACTCAATTCAACAACATATTTTAATAACGTAAATGTTGTATAATTCCAGGACCCCCATCGTAGTCTGGCTGTCTGACTAATAACTATAAAAACTTACCGGCAAATGCTGAAGAGTTCCTTCAAAATTAAAAGTCGATAGCGTCTCTATAATGGACATATAAATGTTAACGAGAAATTTTCCTTTATATCTTTACACTACCTCTCTGACATTTGGTGGAGGAGATGTGGTTGGGCCCACAAAACCCGTGAGCTTCAGGAAAGTCTGTCGATCATCAGCGTAGCATCCTCTTGGCTCTTGCCAGGCCAAGATTTTATTCATCCAACGTGGCTTGATAAACTCTCCGTAACCTTGTGACGCGCAGTAGAGGACTAAATAAGGAAATATAAACATTATAACTCCTGAGCTCCAAGGTTAACCAACTTTGCTAATGCATGTGACCTATGCGAACAAAAACTAAACAAAGCTATAAAATGTGAGAACATTAGTCTGGCTTTTTTTCATAACCTTATTGACACGATACGGAACTAAACATTTAGCCTCTGTTGATTGATAATTTGTAAAGAATGTAAGTTTTGAGGTTGCAGTAGTGAAATTCGGTAACGGGCGGTCTATTGAAACCTAAAATAATCGTTTAGATCCGATCTGGTGAGAATATATTTATGGCAAGGCAAAGCATTACAACAAAATCGGTAGTTAACCGACTTCAAAAAAGGAGGAGGTTCTATGTTCGTCTGTATGCATTTTTTTAAGTATGTTCACCAAAAAAAACAAACACAATCTTTTCCAATCATACTAATAAGAAACAAACTTGCTGATACAAAATATTACGAAAAATTTAATATGTCATACGCATACCGGTTCACAGGTAGATATTGCCGTGGTCGAAATCGGCAAATAAGACATATAGTATATTTAATAATAAAACAACGTAAAGTCAATATTAAAATGTAGGTTTACATACTCTGTTGCATAAATAGCGTCCTAGTTCCAGGCGGGTGATTCCAAGCTTCGAGTGACTTTGTTTCTTTGTAAATTTGAATGCATAGCTTGTAAATGTGTGCCGAGATGTCGACCCCCTCCATGCAGTCGAAAAGGCGTGCTAATGTACCAGCTCGGACCCTGCTTGTCTGCTGGAAAGCCAGACCTGATCCTTTCATCAACTGCGCTTGACATTCCGGGGTTAATTCACAAGCCCCCTCAGCTTGTGTTGTCTGTGTTTCCATTGCTGATATTAGCAGTTGCATTGTGCACGCATCTGTAATAAGTATTTTATTATATAGGTAAAACTGCGATCGAGAGGGCAAGTTTAGACGTTTCGGTTGATGCAGTGACTTTTGCGTTATGGTCGCGGATTAGATTCCCACGCGGAATAAATAATTTCAATAGCTTACAGAAGGTCGTCGCGTGACTAAACGCGTGCAATTTATGTGTAACACACCCACGATGCAGGGGAAATTATACTATGTGAAACACAAGCAGACCAGCTTCCACAAACAGCATATGTTCATAAGAATGGCGCGTAGGGCAACCATCTTTTTCCTCAAATTCAAAAGTAACAGATGGAATGGTGCACTACCACAAAATCTACTGGTTGTAGGACTCCTATGTAGGAATCCGTCTAGGTAAGTACGACCCCAGAGCCAGTTTTTGTAGCAAAGATTAAAAGATTCAAAGATTCGATGAACGCTATATTCCAAATGATTCCGTTGCCACCACGATTACCTCTTTACCTATTGGTTGCGATTTATAAAAAACTTGAGTCATTTGTACCGGTGCTTTGGTCAGTAATTGTGCTACTTTGTAGATTCACATTAAACGACAGTCGATGCTCTAATACCCTAATGATCTGTGAAACTTTACGCCACAAGATTGAGTAATTTAATTGCCGTGAACTACATCCATGCAAAAACATAACAACTTACTTTGAGTGATTATAACTTTCTAATAGTAATTTAAACATCTTTGCTGTAAGCGATCATATTAAAGAAAAATGTAATGCTAGAATGCAAAAGGCAAGCCATTTTTTTCAATATTAATAACGAAAATCCAGACAAAAATTGACAAACATTATTTATATTTGAAAAACGAACAATTATTTTAATATTTGAATCACATTAGATGATGAAAATTCACATGGAGCACATTATCGAATAAAGAACCGACAATATTATGTATGTTAAATTATATGTATTTACATAAAACACTAGCTTTACTCTGCCACGCGTAGCCGAAGCTAAATGATAAGGAAAAAAGATGAAACGTATTTTTTTAATAAGTTTAATTTAACATTGTGGATATACAATATTTATAGTTGTATCATCCTTGATGCAGACATATAATTGTCCATGCACGTAACACTCTGTCTGTAGATGTAATCCACATAATTTTAAAAATTGGCCTTGAACCTTGTTGATGTATAGATTTGGCCGATTGATATTTCACAATATTATTGGCACGTCTATTTTCTGTTGTAGAAATCGAGTGAATTTAAAAGTTGTTGGATAATGAACCGCTTCTTCTGCTCGATTGGCGTATGTTTTATCCCCTCACTTTGAATGTTAGTCTACGAGTATGTAGTAGAATGGTATTGTTAATTTCGTAGACGTCAATGTTCTTGGCGGCAAGAATAGCTCGTTCACTCCGCTAATCGTGACTGTGATAATTGGTTTGAATATTGGAAAATACTTATTCAATCAATTTATCTTTTAATGATACTTTATTGCAGAAGTTATAAGGCATTTAAATTCGTCCGGAGGCCGGATCAACTAGCACCTTTCCGTTTCCAATTTCCAATAATTGTTGTGAGAATATCTCAGATGACACGCATGACAGCAGTTGGACAGGCATTTTTGTAGTTCATATGTGTATGTTCCTATATGTATTTCAACATCTAACCATACTTGCCTTCAAGATATATTCTTTTCAATAGAGTTTTGAGAAAATAAGTAATATTTGTGAAAATAACGATGAAAACACCTTCTTTGACAACCCGCAGCGTCGTGGCATACTTCGCTGTACCGCTTGATGTGAGACTCTATTGAGTCTCCTAATTATGTATTATTATTCATATTAATAATATATTTATTTATAATAATAAAAACATGCGCGTATATGAATACAACGTTGTGTAAAAATTTCAAAACGATCGGTAAAGAACTTAAGAAAATTTGAGATTTTGTACAAACGAAAATTATATTTTTATATGTATAAGTGAAGTTCAAATTTGCAGCAGTTATCTAAAGCAGGTACTTCCTACCCAGTGAGCTAGTCATGTCCATATAAGTCAAGTCGCTTTCACCGCAAAGAAACACTAAACAGCATTACGTTACGCTACATTACTGAGCTAAGAAACTTCGACCTTCGGTTATTCAACCACGTCAAGGCTGTAAACAGGTACGTACTTAGTGTTACTACGATTAAGGGGCAGTTAATGAGACATTGTTAGCCACGTGGCTAATCGATCGATGTATGTGTCGGCTGAGTGGTCGGGACTCACTGCAAATTGTCTGGATGTGTGGTGACTGTTCCAGTGTATCTAACACGGTATGCTAGCATCAGCCGATTCTATTGCATATGCACCATTACATTTTCTTCCAATGTATAAATAAAGTTAAGCTACTTATCAGAAAAAGTTTTCTGTACAATTTTTCAAATTTATGACATTATATGTCGTTAATCGACACAAAATATAATATTTTCAATTACTATGGTTTAAATTTTTTAATCTTTCTAACTAAATATTAAATTCTGTTAATGATTTTACGAATTTTGCATTTAATTTTTAAACAATTTATAATCTGACGTTTCGAGCGCTTTACAGCACCCATGGTCACAGGGGGCAGAGGTAACGGACGTCCTAATTTCACAGTTAATCCGGGATATCTTCAACTTATTTCTACCGGCCACAATCGAGCGTCTGTTCTACTGTACAAATGTACTGTTCTACCATATGTCAGAGGAGTCACGGACAAAACTACATCCTGAAGCGGGCTTCCATAAGAACATTTTTCAAGCCGTTGAAGAAGATAAGTCAGTTTTTACCATCTGTCAAGTGTAATGTCCCTCTACAATATGCAACTGTACACAAGCTAGATTGTGAATGTGGTCTCTCTGACATAGGACAAACAGAAAGATCTTTAAAAAACCGCGTAAATAACGCATAGCTGATGTGAAACGTCGACGCCTTAGGAAAGAAGCTACCGTGGTCGAAATCTATAAAAAGAACATCGTTTATTTAATTAGGACACGAATAATTTTGATTGACTTTATACAATAGATAATGCTCGACATTTATTGCTATGACTTTTTTAATTATTTTTGTAATTTATTTGAAGAAGGTACATATTTACGAAACAGACACATTTCATGTTAATGTGTGTATTTTGTAAATACAAAATAAACAAAACAATGTTGATATACATTTATTTCGCGAAAATGCCAACAACGACTACAACGTTTCAACTCAAACCATTCAGCCAACATACAAGCGAAAAAAGTGCGGGTGTACGCACTAATATCTCACCAAAGGTTCATCGCTATCGGATGAATGGTAAAGGAACATATAGGCAAGAAACAAAAAAAAAAACTCATTTTTATATACACTACTTGATAATTTAAATAAAACTTGATTTTACGGATGGTCACGGGAGGGCTGAGGTGACAGTGTCCTGATGTCATAGTTTACCCGGGGTACCTGAAGCATTTGATTATTATTTTTAGACCGATCTACGCAGAATGAGCTTACTACAAGGATGCCAAGCAGGTGGTAGTACCCAACCATCTTCTCTATTGAAATTAGGATGTTTTTTTTTAAATTTCGATAGCCTCGCGAATCATCCTTGGTAGGAATAGGTGTTATTTTGCAAGTATTTGTGGGCTATCAAATCTGATGTAATGCTTGGGATGATCCAGAACATGGTCACCGACTGCAGACTTTCTAGAACTATTTACTGGTATATAAGTAAACAACCTGACAATTCGCTAAATACGCATTGCTTAGAATAATTACACTGTGAAGTTATGTCTCTGTGAAGTTACTGTTTATTTCTGTGGTTTATAATATTAAGTTTGCTAACGCTTGCTGTGCTCACCTATAACTGGAGTAATGGATAATACGCGTAAATGTTGTTCATGTAAGAATGTATGTTGTGCCAAACAAAAATAAATAAATACAACTTAATATTTGAGAAGCTATTCGACAGAATGATGAATATTGAACACGAAATTACTTAATTTTTAGCTTTTAAAATGATGATTTTTTTTTTTTTGTTTTTTTTTTTAGGACTGATGGTCACTGTTAGCCCGAAGGCTTTTACAGCTTCGTCGGATTGAAAGGTGGCATAGCGCTGAGGGCGCTTAGCCGAAACCTTTATTTATGGATGACTGGCGCAAGGGCCCCCGAGAGGGGACCTCGGCTTGGACCGTCATCCTGTTCGCGAGAGTAACAGACTCGAGGGTGCCCAAGGGGGCCGGCCTCGGCTCGGTCAGTTACTGCAATCGGGAGGGCGGAACTGATGAACATTAGCCTCTCCCTATGGCTTATGTTCATCAGTATATTTTTTATAGCGGAAAGTTACGAGACGTGCAAAGCGTTGACCTGATAGTAAATGCAACATTTGCCAATGCATTGTCTGCCAGAACATTTCTGTGTTGACTCCAAATTGTGCTCGTCACCCTCAGACACCAGTTCTTAAGTCTCATATGCTCAGTAATTACACTAGCATATTCCCGGCAGAATAACTGACATTGCGGTGTACAACCGTAAACGTACTACCTCAACGAATTCCTGCATAGGAATCTTACCGCCAGTAGCAGCTTAGATGCATATTTGAGATGGCTATTCCGCTATCGGTAGAGTCTTTTACGCTGCCACCGCACGACAAATTCGTACGATATTATTTAAAACTTTTTATTAATATTATATCATTATTCACATAAATAGAAAGGAAGTGTCAATTTGCGATTTTAGGCATTTGTTATTAATTATCTGTAGTTTGACATCATTATAATCAATTACTTAATTAATTAATTAAATACAATTAATTTAATACAATTAACTTATTAAATTAATGGCCTATTGGCCATTGTAGAACATTGACTGCCATGCCACAGGTTCTCGGTTCGAATCTCAGCCGGAGCTGACATTTGTGTAAAAACTGAAATTGTTTGTTTACGAGTCTGGTTTTTAATTTTAATTTTTATTTTATAAAGTGACGAAATGTGCAAACGTTCACCTGATGGTGAGTGTAACGTCTACCCATAACAAATGCTGTGTCATCCAGATTATTTCTGTGTCACCACACTGCGCTCGTCGCCCAAAGACATAGTTCTTAAGTCTCATTTGCCTAGTGATCACGCTAGCTCTCAGGGCCCTTCGAACCGAAACGCAGTAATGTTTGCTCACTACTGCTTCACGGCAGAATTACTGGCACTGGGGTGGTACCTACCTAGACGAATTCCTGCATTTTGTGCACGTGAAATGAATAACTGTAAAGCGCGATACAGGAGAAATACTAGTTTGTTTTTTGAAATGGTGCCCCATTTCAAGAAAAAACTCTAAATACAATTACAAAACATTAATAGCTTTATATACTAAATTTTATTCATTTATTTCAATTACCTGCCGCCTTCCTGCTTGGCATCTTCGTTCTCGCTTCCTGCATATACTGTTCAAAAGAAAATCGGTACGGTTTCTGTGTACCCATCGTACCGATAGTCAGCGGTTCTATTAGAGATGACAGTACGTCCATATTTTCTAAAATTGCTTTGGCAACTACAATGATAAAAGATTTGAAATTAGTGTTTATTTGAAATCGAAGCTGTGTAGAGTTTTTTGCATCTGCTCAATTTGGATTTATCTCGATCTTTGTCGTGAAAGCTTAACCGCAACACAATAATTAGTATCTACGAAACGCAACTAGGTCAGCCATATTTCAGACTATTTTCATTTATTGGCCAAGTAATAGAATAAAACATTTAAAAGTGTATGTTTCTCAAGTCAATTCAATTGAAAGATATTGTGTGTGATGGGTGGCCTTGTTTCAAATGCCTTAATCATGTTTGCGAAGCGCATATTGCCGAATGCTAGGTAACTAAACGTGCACCGGTCTTTAATGGTCTTTTGCCTTTCTCTAGCCGGCGTAAAATGTTCTATAGTCTTGCGCCGTCAAGCCCACAACGCAACTTGCTTATTCACGGTTCAATACCACCATGCAAGTCGCATATTAATGCATGTGACCGTTAAGTTTATTACTTTTTTATATAATTTTGTTGCTGCAGTATCGTAGGGGTCGGGCGATTGTCTTTCCGATTCCCGGTGCCGGCATCTCATAAACCCATTACAGGACATATGAAACTTTAGGGTGTCTTAGAGTGACGAGCGCAGTGTGTGCCAACTCACAAATGTTCTGGGTGACACGGCACTTATTGTGGGCCGACGTTCTACTTACTCGTTCCATCAGGTGAACGATTTGCTCATCTCGTCACTTGCTTTCCTAAAAAATATGCAATTTACATGTTATAGATAGTAACACGGGGCTAACGTTGTTTTTTCATAATATTTCCAAACTAACAGTAGATCCGCGGCAATCCGACAATTGTTTTGCAAAGTGGATTATCAAATTTGTCGGACTATAGTGTGTTGCCACCTTCCGTCCGGAATATTTTAAAGAGGAGGACCTTGTAATCTGACAAATTATGCGGAAGGTGACACAGTGTTTAAAATTGTTGCACAATATTTTGTATACGACTAGACAAGTGAAACGTTCACCTGATGATAAGTGCAACGTCTGCCGATAACAAATGCTGAACACCGAAAATTTTTGCCTGCTTGGCACCTCATTGCGCCTGTCACCCTTAGACATCAATTCATAAGTTTCATACGCCCAGTAATTACACTAGCTCTCAGTGCCCTTCAGACCGAAACACAATAATGTAATTTGCACACTACTGCTTCAAGGTAGAATAATTGGCCCTGCGGTGGTACTTACCTGGAAGGATACCTGTATAGAAATCCTACCACTAGCAAAATAACACAAAGTTGCATCCTGTTCAATCATGCATTAATATTGATAATCTGGACGCCAAGCAGTGGTTTATTTTAAAGGGTTACAATAAAGCTTGCGTAATAATACATACATACATACATACATACAGTCACGCCTCTTTCCCATTGGGGTAGGCAGAGACCACATCTTTCCACTTGCTACAATCATGATACACATCTTTCGCTTCTTCTACCTTCATTTGCGTTTTCATACACGCTCGTCGGTTGTGGGTACTTTTAACGTGGTCTTTCCTCAAAAGTCCTCCGATCTGATTGTGATACGTAAGCCTTGGTCGACCCTTACCGGCTTTCCCATTGACACTCGCCTCTTAAATCTGTTTCGTCCATCTTCCTTCATTCATGCTATCTACGTGTCCAAACCATCTAAGCATCCCTTTCTCTATCTTTATCATATCACGCTGTTTCTCACTTTGTCGATCAAAGTTTCTCCAGATGTAACATCTCAAACTTCTCATTTCCACAGCATTAATTTTACTTTCATTCTACTTCTGCCAGACCCAGCATTCACTACCATACATAAGTGTGGGGACCACAACCCTCTTTGTACAGTCAGTCGTGCCGTTTTAGATCTGCATTAGTTTTTAAGTAGGAAGAAGGTATTCTGGCTACTCATAAATGCAGAGCCCCATTCATAAGGTACTTTAGAATAGATGTGTCAGAACGAGTGCAGTGCGATACTATACTATATACAGATATTTCCAATTCAAGATTTCGTATGAGACCACAACTACTATGCGCAGGCGATGCACTTATCAATCGGTAAATGATTTGCTCGCCTTATAAAATAATATTCAAAATTAATTATTACTCGGAGTCTCACGAAGTCGCTCGGAAAAGCTTGCTTACAGTTAAACGATTTTCTGATACCTTAAATGACGTGTAAATTTTTACGACTGCAAAAACTAAAGCAATTAACAATCCAATGGTTAAATTTTGACTTGTTTTTGTTTTAAACCATAGCGAAAAGTTAACTAGTTATTTTTTACACGATTAAAAATAAATACAGGTTAGGTAAACAGACCACAGTCGTGTGGAGGCGGAGGTTTTCATAGTAAAACTATGACCTTGCTCTCACAGAACCCTCCTTATTGGTGGTAGGATTCCTATTCAGGAATCTGTCTGGGTAGGAAGAGCTAGTGTAATTACTGGGCATTTGAGACTTAAGAACTGATGTCGCATGGTGACAAGCGCGATGTGGTGCCACACGGAAATGTCATGGGTGACACAGCATTTGTTATGGTCAGACGTTCCGCTTACCATTAGGTGAAGGATTTAGTCACTTTCTTTTGAAAAAAAATCTATTTACAAATAATTTTTTTTTTCATAAAAAAAATGTATAAGCGTTGTTTACTGGTTTGTTTTTTGACGAAAAATAAACGAAGCATTTGATCAGAGTCCTCATAGATGAGAACGTGAACCTCATAAATGAATATATAGTCATTTTTGCTACGAAAATTAAACTTTTATATCATGTCAGCTTAGTGACCGACTTCGTCGGTGTGGGTCACGGGTTCCATTCCCGCACGGGAAAAATATGTCTATGTATATTTTATCCGGGTCTGGATGTTTTTGTATGTCCAATTTCTGTAAAATGCACCCACGGTACAGAAGAAATCGTAATAATAATTATACTGCATTCGCCCCTCCGCCTGCACTAGGTGGCAGCTATGGGAAGTGTTTTAAAGAAAATAGTGAATAAGTTTTTCCCAATTACATGTCAAAAACTTAAGTCGTTTTTATAATTTCATTTTTATAATTTCGGTGATGCAATTGCTGTAAGACTTTATGGCTTTTACAACTTCATCGGATAGTTCAGCCAGGTTTGGTGTGACCCAAACATATATAGTTAAATAAACTCCTTAACTTTACCATCTAAATATAGGGTTTTGTTTCAGATCTGTTTCAGATCGGATAGAGAAAAAGAAGCATTGACTTTATTATCTTCATTTTTGTATTCGTTATTCGTACCATAAACAAATTATATTTACTAATTCATTTAACGGAACGATGGCCACTACACCGTACCTAATCTATACCTTTGCTTATTATGCCTACTTTCTTTTTATAAGCTTTCTACGTCGTTTCTGTTTGGAAATCAATTTATATTGTTTTTTTTTTATCCATTTGCTATTTAATTTCTTAAGTAATATACTTTTTTATAATTTTATTATAAACTACGAATATAGCTATTTACTCTTAATTAAAAAAACAACAAAAATTAAATTTTGTCTCTTGATCCGAAAACAGTACTTACCATATTCGTAATCTTTATTACGATACATAAATGTTGAAAGCCTCTGGTTAGTATTATTACGTATCCGATCCATTTTTCTCGTGATGTTCTGCAAGTTTTCTTTCAGCTTTGGTGGTACAGACTCGTCCAGTTCGTTAACTATGTATTCTAATTGACCTAAAAATACAATTTTAGGTAAACTACGATTTAATTATGTATAATTAAACGAAATACTGTGAAAACAGTTGATCCAAAGCATTAAAGTTGTCTTTTAAAAAGATATTGACGACGAGGTAGTAATTAATATTATAATGCATCTCACTCTTACGTTTAGAAATGTAAGCTGTAAGTGTTCAAAGACGTGATACATGTATGAATATAATAAAAATGAAGAGATAAAAGAAAATCCTATAAATTTTGTATTTAAAATTTTATCGCGACAAATACTTGCATAGATCTTTTTTAAGGCGCTAAAACGTTTCTATAATAAAATATTTTGTCGAGACTTAATTTTTATTACCTCTTGCCATTCCGATAGCGATGTACCATTCGGGATCTTTCGATGGCTTCTTCTCATAATATTCCAGTAGTTTGTCCAACGTGATAGAAATCCTGTACACTTTAGGGACGTTATAGATGAAGTCTTGTGTATCAAAATACGGATAAATACCCGAAGCTGCCGTTATTAGGACTGTTAGGAACACGCTCTGCCTTACATACATTTTGCAAGAAACTGGCCTTGTTAGGGAGAATTAGTACAACGTCGTAAAATATTAAAATCGGCCACACGTTTCACACTGATTGGCAGGCCATATTGTACCAATAAATTTGCGTATAGTGGCTAGCCACTACCCATGTTATATACATACATACAGTCAGGATTTTTCCCATATAAGGGGTAGGCTGAGACCACACCCGTAGATCACTTTTCGCCCCCACGGGAAACGAGACGTGACGCGTGGCGTACCACTTTTTCGCCATTTTGATTGTCAAAAACATTCTTACCCCCCATTGCGTTCCCACGAAAAGTACATTGACAGCATCGCATATTATTATATTCATCGTCATCGTTTTGGCCTAATTATATAATATTATTATTCTCAAATAAGGACTCTCCGTACAATACCTTGGTCGCCTGTTACGACACCTCGGTAGGAAAAAGATAGGTGTTAATCTACTCTGCCGGACACCTATTAGCTAACTATATGGGTAACTATCACAAAAAAATTAATAAATAATGTAAAACAATAAAATAAGGCTAATATACACTACTTTGCAAACAAGTGGTTCTCATATCATATCACGGTAATCTTCACTTAAATTACAAAATACTTTTTTTCTCAAAAAAAAGTCAAATTTACGTGTCTAAATTAAACTCTATCGAAATAAGGTCGGAACTTCAAGTTGGTCAATCCTAACGACGTGTACTCACCTCAGGTATGTACCACCATTGAGACTTCATCAAGTAATTTCAATCAAAGTGACTTGGGATACTTTTTACTATAGCCGTCGAGCCGTTACGTCTCGTTTCCCACGTTGGTGAAAAGGGGGCTACGGGTGTGGTCTCTGCCTACCCCTTACATGGGAAAAAGGCGTTCAAATGTAATAAAAGACAATTGCGCCTAGTATGAACCTTGTTCAACTTGCATAACAATGTGCAATTCTCCTTACGTTCATTTTTATGCTATGTAACACTTTTTTCTAACATCTATCATCTCCAGTATGGAGTCAATTATTTTAGTTATATTTCAAATCTTTCACATTACGTAACTGCCTAATGACTACTGAATTCTTCATATCAAATCTTAAAAGTAAAATAAAAAGTAAATTAATAGCCTACATAAATACAAATTAATATCCCACTGCTAGGCAACGAGCTACTCTGGTTTTGATATGGTTTCGGAAAAGTAAGAAATATTAATTTCTTTTATCAAACGTAATTTTTTTACAATCACGTTTCCTAATAAGCTTCTTTTGACGGAGAGAAACCAGTTTTTTATAATTAAAAGAAATTCATTTTATATACAAATAGCCTGTTTGTAATAACGTGTGGTAGCGGCTTAAGAGAATCTGCCACCCCATCTCATCCCGTGGGTGTCGTAAAAGTCGATAAAGAGAAAAAAAACCAGAAGATGGGCAGCATCATCTATAGTAAGGGTATACTATATACTAACGATAAAAACTATTAAGGATAAAATATTTCGAACATTATAGACTTAACTTGAATGTTTGTCGGATGATATTGCCAATGAAAAGGGTAGCTACCCGCCAGATCGGGTGGTCTGATCTGGGGAGGATGGCTCCTCCTAACAGTAATATTTTAGATATTGTATATATAGTTTATTAGTAGTAGTAGTTAGTGCCAGGGAGTACTTGACCTAGTTGCCATGTCCAGCAAATACGGTAGAGTACTGGGTAAGCGACCCCGGCCTCCCGAGCTACTGCTGTCTCCTCCTTCCAAGATTAGAAGAAGTAGTATCCTACACCTTGATAATTCCTTTTCCATCTTCCGTATTCCCTACTCCAAGTCCATTGCCTAACTTATCCTATTTTCGCCATCGTGACTAGTGGCGGAGGTTTAGCGCATCGATCTGTTCTGGGATAATTAAGGCTAGCCTTATCCAAGAATGCGGCTCTCTGGGTCTTCTTACGCCCCATCAGGGGCGCCGGGTAACTCTCTGGGGAGTGGTGCCTTCCACAGCCGTGCGTTGATTTGCGGGGGTCGTTGGGGTGCCAATCAGCATGATGTCATTTTAGGCCATGGATGCAATCGTGGATGGAAGATCCAAACAAACATTAAGTACACGCACAACAAAACAGCACAAAAACTTACAACTCACAAAACCTTTTTTTTACATGCACTGGTCGTCTAACTTGGCTTTGCTTTTGAGAGTAAAACCCTGCCGCCACCCGCCTCTGGGTGGTGGGTTTGGTAACTCCTTGCCCTTGATGTTCCTGAGTCGTGGTTTGTGAGATCTCGAGTGACTTAGCCTTGGTTCTGAAGCAAGCAAGGATAATGGGCACCGCGTTAGTGCCGCTCTGGATCACCTTTAGGACGTCGTTCAGTATCGTGATCGCTGCAGATATTGTTGCAGCGTTATCCGATCCCGGCGACTTCGAAGGCTGAACTGATTTAGGCGGGTCCTCACGGAGGGCATTCTCTGGCAGGATGTTGTCCTCCACATCGCAAACATGCTATTGGGCGCTGACAGCAATGGGAGGAATGCCGGAACTTTTGACACCGGCAATACTGTGCTGAACCTTTCCTGCCTCTCCATGCCTCGATCCGGATTCCAGGCATGTAGAATAGTTCAACAATGGTAAGATAAGGACAATCTCTGTCCTCCAGAATTGGGCAAAGATAATGCATTCGGGGCGTCTTTGACGCGCCGGATTTGCCGGATGAATTCAGGCTCGATTCCCTGGGTTCTGAATGCTTCCGCGATGTCCTCCGGTGCTGTGTCTAGCAGGCAGGCTTCTAATGGCTACCATGACCCCCGGTCAGCTGGGAGCGAGTACGAGTACCATTTTAGGCCCCCGTTCTGCTCGAGTTTCAATAGTAACCTTTACAGACACATACTCATCGTCCGACTCCGGGGAGGAAGCGGATGCCTTTTTCAAAACGGTGAGCGTTTGGGCGTCTTCCAAGGTATCGCACCATAGTAGCACAATGTTTTGCCCAGTTGGGGACTGTTCAACAACAATGGGCGGATATTCAATTTTCTTCTGCTCCTATCCGGGTCCCGGTGGTCTTGGGTGCTTGCTGTACCTGTTGCTACTTGGGCATGGGATGATACAGGAGCAGGAGCAGGAGTAGTGGTTTGGATTTTGACAGTTTCATTCCTCGTAGTAGCTTTTTCTGTTATGGCCGTTGCACTTTTTTGTTGGGCTGAAGTGCCCGACGCATAAGAGAACGGTGGCAGTGTGGGGACGTGGGGTTCGCCGAGGGATAAAGCCGACGGCGGTGCGCGTGTGGCCTCAAACCACATGCGCACCGCCGTACTGGTACCTGTCCGGGTACATATATGGTTCGAGGAAGGAGGCATGGAAGCCGCAACGCTGTAGAAGCTGGTTTGGTAGCCAGCGCTGGCGCGGGCGCAACCGAGCGCGCAGCAGCTAGTTTGCTACTTTGGAAGATTGAGTTGTTGCAGTCTCACCCGGAGCCGGGAACTTGTAGGCTGGGGGGGTATATGAGGAGCAGGGTCTTACGAACCCTGGCTTGTCTTGCAAAGCCGTTTTCGGGAAGCATCCTCTTCTTTCCAACACCTTAGGCATCTCTGAAGGCGGTATAGCTGCCCAGTAACAGCTGTTACTATAGCTGCAGAGTCTCCTGCCGGATTACTTATACCGGCTTTGGTTAGGGCTTCGATTCTTCTTTCCAGGGTGTCGCGGATTCTACTCGCAAAAGCCCGAGTCTGTTCAATCTACGCGTCATAGCTAGATCGCGTTGCCAGCGGGCTTTAGGTGATAGTGTTTCCATACTGAAGCTTGGTGTTGTCGATTGTCTTTCGTCATCCGTGCCTTGAGTGTTGGCGCTGGCTGCCGAGCTGGCACCAGTGCCCGCAAAAGGTGAAGAGGCGGACATTGATGCAGAAGGGAACGGGGTTTAGACTCACCGGCCATGAAGGCGGTGGATGACACAGCTCAAACTCCACGACCGATTTTCACCTGCAGTATATGCCCTCGCACGTCGCACTTTTTTTCAGGGGGGAAGGGGTGAGATCACACTGGGAAAATAATCAATTCGATGCGTCTGCTACTGCCTTACCTCGTGATGGTGGCAAGGACGGCGCTTGCAAGGCGTCTAGAAGCAGTAAGCAGGTATTAAAAATGTACTTAAAGAGATGTTGCTCGCACTGTGTCTATGACCAATCCAGCCAAGCATGCGGGGTCTGTTTGAGTGTGTTGAGTTACCTAATTAAGAACGAGTTAAAATTCTTGCCCCCCATTGCGCTCCCACGAGTAGCTGTGTTGTGCTGATGTTGTCCACTTGACTGTATGTATGTATGTAATTAGTATTGGTTAGTTGATCTCGATCTAAGTGTGTGTTTGTGCAATTTATGTCCGAACTACTCACAGTTCAATATTGTCAAGTTATATAATATATACTATACTTTTGCTAGTTGTATACTATATAAAAATATTTACAATTGACCGTGATTCGCGGGCATTCATCTAGTATTCTTGTTTTTTTTTGCACAAGATGTACATTTATATGCTCAGATGACTCCCTTTAGATACCGCATACAAGCCAACTGACGCACAACACACATATACACATTTACTCGTAACCCCGTAAACACATTTCGCTAAGATTATTATCATCTAAGTGTTAGACCCATGTACAACGCGATTAAACTATTCGAATTTTATTGCGATATCGTTAATAATTTAAAAGAAGTTTGTTTGTTCCATTAAATAGCGTGGAAAATCGTCACGAACATTAAATTACAAAAAGAATGACATTATATTTCATTGGTAAGTAAATCGAGTTTGAAATATTCTAGTCGATCAGACTTTTATAATGGTTATTAATCGTAAACAAAGCGACAAAATATCAGTGCCCGTTGATATCTTTTTATAAAGTCACTTTCTTTCATTTCGATTCATACATTATGTAGTCACTTTCTGACAATAGCACGTGTAACGTCTGTTTTCAATTTCATTCATATTAAAATGTTGTTTTCAAGATTCCTTCAATGACCCGAGCCAAAAAACACATGTATCGGTGCAACTCGTCGTGAAGAGAATTTGCATCCTACGAAAAACAGCGTCATTTGCCCGAAGCATTTTCGCGATGACTATTTTTACGCCATTCAAAACCGTCAGCGGTTGCTGGATTCAGCAGTGCCAACTATATATATATTATATTTGGTATTGGCCCTATATAAATATGGATTTATCCATACTAATATTATAAATGCGAAAGTAACTCTCTCTTTCCCTGTGTCTGTTTGTACCCTTTGTACGGCTCAAACGTTAAACCGATCTTGAAGAAATTCGACTCAGAGTTAGCTTGCTTGGACGACATAGGATACTTTTTGTCCCGGAAAATCAAAGAGCTCCCATGGTATTTTTAAAAAACCTAAATGCAACCGTGCGTAGTTCCGGGTTTTAGCTTGTTTTCATTTCATTATAACATTGTAAGGCATATGTATACTTTTGTATTTAGTTTTAGTATGTAATACAATTATATTTTTATGCTCGATTATTATTTGTATAATTATCGATAAATAATTACTCTAATGTTCACACTAACGTTTTCCAAAACATATGTAACCCCATAAACAACCAGCGGGTCGTGAAAGTCGACAGAGGGAAAATGAAAACCAGTATGTGGCAACAGCATCTCCTAGAACATCTGAGTAAATAAACTGCGGTTGCCTACCCGCCTACCAAGCGTGGCAACTATGGCAAAATCCCCCCAAATTTGTGAGGTAAACTTTTATGGCAATCTATGGGGAAGGCCTATATTTAGCAGTGGATTAGTAATAGGCTGAAATTATGATGAATGATGAATTACAGTCGATAAATAATTAAATTAATATCGACCCTAATGGCACAGTATAAATATCCGGCTTAACCTTTCGCTCCGCTATAGCTCTTGCATTTAAAGTTCGACATTGAAATAGCCAATCACAGCGCCGCTTTAACGTTCCCTGCAACCTTTGCTTTTCACCATATTTTGTGAACTCGAGTCCATACGAAAGTTTCAACATGCGGTATCTATTAGGAGGTAAGCTGTGTTTTAATGTTACAAAACATTCGACGATGTCTACACATTGAATAGACAACATTTACTATACTAAAGAATTCTATATAATTATTAAGCTACATCGATATATTGTATCGCACGCAATCTTGCAACGGCCACTAGAGGGGTCGCGTTGTTCCTCTTGAAAGCCGGCGTGCTATCTCTTACGTCAGATGTAGTTGAGAACAGCGGTGGTTACACGTAAACCGCGATACCTGTGAGCTTTATGCGGTACTTAACTGAGTTTTTATTAGATTAAAACTTAGTATATATGTCAGGAAAGAGTAGCTCTTTCTAGTGCTTAATTACTGTGACGTGTAATTGCTTATGGAACAATGGCAGTGTCGCATCAGTGGTTCATTCAGTGGTCATCACCTTCGATAATTTTCGCGGACATCAATACACAATACCAGAATGTGAACAATGGTTGGAAAAAATATGATGTTAATCAAATCAATCCCTTGGACGCGCAAGCGGGAAAACGGGAAAGTTATAAAGACCACCGTATATTTCATAACCATCAAAGTGTAAGAACAACTGCCAATTTAGCTAATCAACGAGCATTCAATGTTGACGGTAAGATTCTTTCGTTTTATTCGAATTAAGCTAAGAAAATGGTTCTCTTTATACGACATAAAGACTTTTTTCTGCCATCTATCACTAATTCGTCACTACACGAATATTTTTATCGAAACAGTAATTCAATTATTATTTATGTAATATGTATGATTAAGTAAAATAAAAAATAAATAAAAAACTAATAATCCGACAGTACTCTTAATTAGCGGCATTATCTCAGGGACCTGATGCTCTTTATTGTACGCGAGCGACCTGGGTTTGATCCCCGGTGGCTGCACAACCAAAATTGCTCATTACAATTTTATGTGTCAATTCATGCCATGTGCTACACGATGAAGGAAACTATCGTAATGAACGTATATGTCTTGAAAAAGAATTGAGGTCCGCGTTGGAGAAGGGTAGCGAACTTTTCCCAGATCGAAAAACTTTTAAAAAACGAGAGGAAGCCTATACTCAACATGTATTAATTTATATGTTGTTAATTTTCGCAATTATAACCATTCGCATATAGCGATAAGCTACAGTTAACAAAGATTTTTGAAAAACAAGATACTGTGAAATATTACAAGATACCCATATGTCGAAATAAATTATTTGTATGTATATTACATACAAATAATTTATTTCGACATATGGCTATGGCGAATGACATACTCGTAAGTCCACTGGCAATTAGTTAGAGCGGTATAGGACTGGTTAGGTTCATAAATAATTAATCGTGTAGAACGGAGCACTAGAAATATTTTTTATGCTCGTGTACGGTATTAATCCATTACGGAATTTAACGACATAGAAGTCGTACCTTGGGCCACGCGTACGAGTCGCAATGGTGAAAGTAGCGCCAAATAAAGCTAATGCTACACAATGTTCGATTCTTGTGGCCATTTCGTCTAAGCGCGCTGTTAAGTTAATATATACGTTTCATATAAAGATAACAAAACGAAATCAGTTGTGTTTATTGTTACAATCGATAGTGTCATTTGCACATGAGCTTGTAGTAATGCAGAGTAGTCATATCCAAAGCTAAGTGTATTTTATATTTTTATTTGGGATGAGAGAATCGAGGCATGGTAGCTAAGGGGCCGGACACTCGCCTTAAATCTCATAGTAAGCGAGTGACCGGTGCCGGCATCTCTAAAATTATTCTGCAGTGATAAAAAATAAGTGCTGATTTACAACGAGCTCACTAGTGAAGAATAACATCGTGAGGAAAACTGCGTGTATGATGAATAAAAAAATTTCAACAACTAGTGAAGGCCACCAACTCGATTTGAAGCAACGTTTCGGACATTACGTAGGTCCAAAACTAAAAAAAATTAGAGGCGTTCACTCAGTGTAGCTTTTCATCATTTTCTGTTTTTGCCAACGCTAGGACTATCTGAACGTCGTGACCTGATCTATGCAACATCTACAAGGTCTTACTATGCCTTTTGTCCTTTTTTATTGGTTACAGTGATGTCTCTCACAGTCCATCTCATACGTAGCGGTCACAATGGCTATGCATATGTGGATGGTCAATGTCTGAGAAACATATTTATTAGTTAGTATCTTTTAGTTTCAAACAAAATCAATTATTTATTATTTTGGAAATTGTAGCAGTATGGGGTTGTTTCATAATTTGTTTATGAATGTTTAGAGTTGATTTGAGAAACTAGACAGGTACTTATATTAAATAATTTACAAGAAAGTTTCACCACGGGGATATACGGAGGCACGTTTGCCGGTTGAAGTTTTAGTTACGTTCTAAATAGATAAGCGAAGCGAATAAAAAAAAAGCGACTTCATCGAGAGATTTACTTATATAAACATGAACAGGGCTCCAGTTCGAGGGAGACGAGGAAGAAAATCAACGATGCATTAAGACCAAACACGACTACCACAGTGCGAAACTGGTCCCAGCGCCCATACACGGCGATACAAACACTCGCACACCGGTCGTTTACTACGGCGCGAGCTTGTGCTGCACCGAGTCTCCAGTACTCAATCCATATAGCACCGATAGTTCGATTGTTACCTGCAGTACCTAACTGAATAACTGCAAAGCTCTGTAGAGATAGATGCTTTAATTTGTAACCGACGTTCAATCCTCGGCAGCAAGAGTAAGCGTCTGCGAAAGTCTGCACTCGAACAGAAAGACCTTTGTTGAGGTGATTATCACTAATGACGAATCGTGGATTATATGCACGAACAACACATGTTAGGTCGTTCGAGTTTCTACTGGTACAGCCCCCTATGCAACCAAAACCTCACACCCTCACAATGTTTAGATTTTCGATTTCTGAAATACTCAAAATGAATTCTCAAGGTAATCTTGAGCGTAATCTTAATTTGTACCTTATTTCCTCCGAGTAGTTTAAAATTCATGAATTTAGATACAACGACGAAATAAAGTGAATGGCAGAATTACTTACTGTCTACTATCTAAAATGTATGTCAACTAGAATATATCTATTCATATTAATTCACTAAGGCAGGAACACACATGACACATTTAGTCAATTTATATTTATAGCGTGTTCTTATACCACAAAACTAATAAATAACTTATAAAGAGATGCATTTATAGAATAAAGATAGAATATCAATTATTGATGTAAATGATATTATTACATCAGGAAAAGTGTTTTTTAAATAAATAGTGATGATAACTAATTATAATGTATTTAGAAACCAAGCAATGTCGCTTTTAGAAACTATATAGTGTGGCTTCAGCGTTAATAATTCAGTCGCGGAAGTTGTAAAGCGAAAACTTGCATTAATAGTATCAATATGGTTATTGTACCACGGGTTATTGCCTCCATTATTGTTTTATGTTCTTACTTATTTAAAAGAAAGAAAGAAAAACGTTATTCATTACTACAACACAACATACATTAGAAAGTAATACTTTATAATACAAAACATAAGTAACAATAACATACGTTGTATTTCATTTACAAATATACGTTGGGTTGTAGCAACGAATAGGCTGTCGACTAAGCATAATGCTATGGCAAGGTTGCCACAGTACTGTTATTCTGTCGGTGCCTCAGATTTACAAAACATTTGTAAAATACCGCTTGCCTTTTGCTGATTCAACGCTCGAGATTTATTTAATTTCATTGTTCTGAGCAACATTACTGGTGATAGGGTTCCTATGCAGGAAACCGTCTAGGTAAGTACCACCACAGGGTCAATTATTCTGCCGTGAAGCAGTAGTGTGTAAACTGAAACATTCCTGTGTTTCGGTCTGAAGGGCACTGAGTAGTGCAATTACTGGATATATGAGATTTAAGAACTGATGTCTCTGGGTGTCGGGTGCAGTATGGTGCCATACAGAAATGTTCTGGGAGTCACAGCTTTTGTTTACGCGTAGCGCCACGTGACCGTTTTGTCCGTCTCGTGACTTTCTGAAACAAAAAAATTGCGCCTTCTGCCTACCCCTAATATGGAAAAGAAGTGTGATTGTACTTATGTACGTAAATGTATTCTACTAGGGGAATCAAAAGTCACGGTCATTTTGATTCGATTATTACATACAGAGGTTAAAAACATTTTATACATAAAAAACGATATTTAAATAATCATTATATATATATATTCATTATATATAATCATGATACAAAATAAGCTATAAAAACAAGGAGATCTTAAACTAAACGTTTAAAATCACTTCAATAAATTGGTACTTCGAACTCAACTTCGTCACTATTGAATTTTAATTCGGCTCTAGAATACACAATGCTTTTTTTTAGTGGATAAAGTGACGATACATGCATAACGTTCACATAATGGTAAGTGCAACGTCTGCCCATAACAAATGTCACCCAGAAAATTGGGACGCCATGGTGCGCCCGTCATCCTGAGACATCAGTTGTTAAGTCTCATATGCCCCGTGATTACGCTAGCTCTCAGTGCCCATAAAACCGAAAAACTGTAATTGTATCTGACTACGCCGTATCCGTTAGTAGTGAAGTAGTGGAGAATGTAGATATAGTAGTCTTAATGTTATTACGAAATACTGTCATATACTACTTACTGTCTAAATCATAGACTTTAAATTTATATAAATTATTAGCTATTTTACCATTCTAAGCGCATTACATTATTTTATGCTACAATAAGTATAAGTGCCCATTAAAGTTGCTGGTGCTGATTTCTCGATGAAACCTTTTAAGGCAATTAAAATCTTATTATGGATGATGTACACTTATCAGTTCAATAACTTAACATTGATCAATAATTCGCGCTTAATAAGCCCATTTAGCAGCGATTCATGAACATTGATTAAAAACAAAAGATACATCATAATTACAATGTTTAATTAGCTGTGAATAGCGAATATTACCAGTTACAAATTACTTAATGGGATAGATTACTTTATAATTAATACAGTTTTCCACTTTGAAACGAACGTCAATAACCGCTAATATTAATGTATACTTCAAAGGTAATTGTTATGTACTAGTTGTTAGGTATAATTCTGAAGAAGTATTTATAGAAAAAAAAACGAAACTTAGGAATTAATGTTTCCTTGGATATTAATTGCTATATTAATGAACTTTTAGCAACTTTGTTTGAACGGCGATAACAACGACCGGTGTATTTAATTTTTGAACGCAGGATGACCGACTCGTTTTTCAATTGAGACTTGACTTGGATGAGGAGCATGCAACAAAACTCAATTTGCCAACAAGACATTTGACAAATTTTTATTGAAACACTTTTCATATACAGAATGTGATGAGGAAATAATAACCCTATTTTTCCCCTTATGTATTAAATACTGTGTATACTGTAGTTTTATACTACCGTGGCCATGCACAGTTACCACTATACAAAGGAGGAAGCCCAATCTAGCCCCACTTGTGGACACCCTAATAAGGGTTTTATGAAACGTGCATTCCATTAGATTAAAAAATATATGATTCAGGGATTATGTTATAAACCCGTCAAGAGTTAATTAACAGTTCTGTATTAAAATAGGAATACAACCTGTTGATAAACAATGAACTACAAATGAAGTTATTGGATGTACTGTGCTAAGCAAAATAATGAAAATCGATTTAGGTATTCTTAAATTATAAAACTAATCGATCCTTGTCTTTTTTATTTTTCAAATTATTTACAAGGGACAATGATGAAATGATCTTACTATTTTACTTAAAATTATTCTGTCAAGTCGAGCAAACAAACGACGCGGGCACGGCCGTAACATACTTTTCTCGAAGCAACTCGCGGCACTTTTTACCCCCCGGTCTCTTCGTTGTGGGTAAAGTTTCAGTTTCAGTCATCTAGAGTACTTACAGAACCCTGTACTGCCAAATTACAAGTTTGTACCTATGATAGTTTTCGAAATATCACAAGTTAGATTCTCCAATTTTGTCACTGGCTCACTGATTCTCAAAATTCTAAGGTACTTCTAAAATCTAAAAATTTGGATATAGTTAGCACTTAGTCCACAATGGAATGAAAAATTTAAAAATCCTAAAATTTCAGCACCTTTGTATTTGCGGAGGGTAAACTTAAATTTTCCTACAAAATCTATGACAAATAAATTTATCAGCCGCAAAAGAATGTTTGTAAATAAGTGTTAGTATCTTTAAAAATTACATATTAGTACATTTGACATCCGCGTGCCTTTGTGGTTAGAATACCTGACTTCTACGCCGCAGGTCATGGGTTCAGCCGAAGCCCACGTTTGAGCAAAAGCATAAATTGTTCGTTTTCGGTTCTGGTCGTGTTGTGCTTGTCCCCGGGTTGCTGTCACTGCATCCTGGTCTTACCGTGTGGTAGCAGCTTAAGATAATCTACCATACCATCTCATCCCGTGGGTTTCATAAAAGTTGACTGAGGGAAAATGAAAACCATAAGATGGGCAGCAGCATCTTCCTGGAACATCTGAATAAATAAGCTGTGGTTGGCAACCGCCTGCCGAGCGTGGCAACTACGACAAAATCGACCCAAAATAAGATCTACTAACTTTTGTGGCAACCTATGGGGAAGGCCTATGTTCAGCAGTGGACTAGTGATAGGCTGAAATGATGATGATTATCATGATCTTAGTCTACGTCCGGTCTTAACACATATCGAGCAAAGATAGGTTGGGACAAGTGAGTGCCTCTATGTTTGTGCGAACACTTGTGGCACTATAATATCTCCTGCGCAGTTGATACCTTCCGACAGTATACGGAAGATTTCGCCGTGGTCGAAAATCGGCCAATAAGTCATCATTAGTGCATACTATGCACATATGGGGGTAGCCGTAGGAATCTTATGAACGGTGGGGGCTTATTAAAAGGTGAAGAGGGAAGTGAACATGTTCCCTAGTGTCGTTATGACAAACCGAAAATTGATTGAGATTGAGCCCATCAATCCCAAATACCTATATGTAGGTACCTCATTTTTAAATTTCACGTGTGATATCAAGTATGTGGTTGCGCGATGAAATCAGATGCTCCTTTATACACGTGACGAGCTTGTAGATCTTTACCATAACGCAGATCTGTACTCGGCGGCAATGCCGAAAACTATCAATTACGGTTCCATATTTGACCCAATGGCGGCCGTTACTTTGTATTCGTACACTTTCCAGATGTATGAAAATAGCCGTACGAGAAGATCGTTTGGTGATGTTCCTGGGAACGTATTGTCAAGGATGACAAGTCTGGATGAATGGTATCTACTTAACGTTGACTTAGGCAGTATCAAGCTCAGAAGTTTACAATTGCTGAATATAATCGATTAAAAAGCATTTACCGCCCAGAATTGTCGAACAATGTTACACCAAAACCGTTAAGTAAAAACCAACAGAGATAGGGAGTTTGATTTATGAAAATCCGTACCCGACGTGCAAGAAGCAATAAAAGACAAGGAAAAAAGGAGGAATACCTACGAAAAGAAGTGAGATCCCATCAAAAACATTAAAATGTAAAAATATATGCCAAGCCTCGCATCGCAACCGTTAATAGCTTAAAAAGTTGTGAGATCTCATGTAGAGCCAAGTCTTTAATTTTATTATCATCGAATCGCCAATTCAACAATTTTGTTATAATTTATGTATATTTCTTAATTAACCAATATTTTGGGCCTCTCATTATTACATATCTTTGTTTATATAAAAAAATCGTGATTTGGCAAGTGCACAGCAAAAGTAAAATAATATTACCTACGTACTTATGTACTTACCTGATATTAGCGAACTGAAAAGAATTGTCTACGCAGAGCTGTGTTTTCGCTGTGCAATTACCAAGTCACTATTTAGAAACTTAAAAAACGACTTACATTTATAATATTTAATTGTCCACTTCTGGGCCTGAGTGACTAGGCTCTTCATTAACGATAAATAATTCATCAATAATTATCATTATTCGTGCAGAATAACACAATAATATGCAATGCTGTCACTATACTGCTCGTGGGAACGCAATGAGGAGTAAGATTGTTTTGACTCGTACCATAATGGCGGCGTCGTGTTCCGCCACCAGTTACGTTTAGTTTCCCAGTAGGGTGAAAAGTGGGCTACGTGAATGGCCTCTGCCTATCCCTTATATGGGAAAAAGGCGTGGCTATGCTTATGTATATATTAACGATATAAGCGGCGTCGGCACCGGGGCTTGAACACGGATTGCATGCGTGCTGTGAAACAGTACGCGATCGCTCGTCTCCTATGCTATCAAAGTTCTCGTCAGAAGCTTGTTGAAAAAACAAAGAAACGTTTTGTGATTTAAAACTGAAAGATGCGCATGCATATGTCTATGGATTTCTGCAATATTATGTTCGTGATTCGTAATTGCGTCGACTTGCTGCAAAACTGTAGAGTTCGTTCCTCACTGAGATTGGCATACCAATGGTTGTCCATTCCGCGATTTATGTTCGCTCTGTCCAATACGAATTTAATACAAAGCGCTCGGGTACCCATGAAAGTAAACTATATATAATTTCGGTGATGTGATTGCTGTTAGCCTTTTTGGCTTTTACAGCTTCATCGGATACTGTGCTCACGAGCCAGGGGCCCGCGTGCCAGGTTTTTGACCCAAACATAAATACCTAAATAAACTCCTACAAAAACCTCGAAATTCGGACTGTGTCGCGTTCGCTGCGTGCTTGCGCGATTTCGAATATCTCAAATAATTGTAAGTCGTCTAATGACCGTCCGAGGAAGGCTGCGGGCCTCCATTCGGACTGTAGACTTGTGTGTCGGTAACTCTGAGCGGTGAGAACTGCCCTGGAACACGGGTGTATCGTGTGTACGCGGTGTGATTGTCGACTCCTGCGCGCCGCTCTCTACGGCGGTCGCGAATCGTGGTGCGACCGAGTCGTGGTGCGACCGAGTCGTGGTGCGACCGAGTCGTGGTGCGACCGAGTCGTGGTGCGAGAAAGTAAAATGTGAAGTATCCATACATCAGCGTAAATATAGGCGTATCCACATTAATAATATTGTAAAGACCAGATACAGAACGCTCCTTTTTTCCTTGTCTTTTATTGCTTCTTGCACGTCGGGTACGGATTTTCATAAATCAAACTCCCTATCTCTGTTAGTTTTTACTTAACGGTTTTGGTGTAACATTCTTCGACAATCTTCATTCTTCTTCAAGCATTCTCTGCCAGTCAACCCTGGGAGACAAGAAAACTGATGGCAGGTGCAAATAAATAAAATATGGAGTGTGGTGTGAAAATATAAATACTATTACATAATAATTATATAATAATATAAATAATCAATATATATATCCACAGAATTAACATAGATAAATACATACCTACAAATAATAAAAATAATACATACATAAACACAATAAGACGTGAAATACAGATCAGTTTGCCTTCAAATAATGTTCCCTAACAAGCCTTTTGATGGAGTTTTTGTTGGGTGCATTCCTGATAGCATCAGGAAGGGCGTTCCAGAGGAGTGTAGCCTGAAAGCTTAAGTGAACTACTTAAGCTTTAACTATATCCAACAGTATTCCTTTATTAGGCGTAGTTATTTTTAAGTAAGTTGACATGACTTTTTTTTATAACTTGAGTAATATGTTTTTATTGTGTGTCAACGAAAATATAAATAAATTAAAAAAAATATAAGTACATTAATGACGAACTACAAGAGTGCATTGAACATTTCTCATAATTAATATTTAGTTATCGTCGTCATCATTTCAACCCATAACTAGTACACTGATGAACATACGCCTCCGCTATATATTGCCACATAACACTGTGCTGAGCCACCTGCATTCGCCGTGCAGTGTACGATAGATATAGAACCGACGCAAATAGACTCAGACTGCGCCTCCTACACAGAGATGTTAAATAGAGCTGATCTAAGTATAATCAAGATAGCTGGGACACTATGCTTGGAGAAATCGAGCCGTCGCACACTGCCTACTGGCAGTTGGCACGATCCCTCAAAGCAGAGCAAGTCTCACCCATGCCTCCGCTCATTAGATCACTCGACAACTCGCTCGCCTTCGACGGCAGCGAAAAAGCCGAATGCCTCGCAGACAGTCTAGGGAACCAATGCACTCCGTCTCTCGCGCCTGCGGATCCCGACCACCTGGAGCAGGTGGCCGCGGAACTCGAACGCAGGGCTGCCATACCACCAGTGGGCGAACCACTGCCTCCAGTGACTCCCGAAGAAGTCACTAAGATAACTCAAAAGCTTAAAAACCGATCGGCGCCCGGCCTCGACGGCATAAACAACAGGGTGATGAAAGCTCTAACTACGCCGCTTTTGAGTCTCTTAGTTACAACGCGCTCCTCTCCAGCTGCTCCTTCCCGGACGACTGGAAGGAAGCCGACGTTATTCGCATTCCGAAGCCTAACAAGCCTTGGAACATACCGTCCAATTATCGCCCAATAAGTCTCCTCAACTCAATGGCTAAGATTTATGAGCGAATTATACTCAGTCGATTAAAAGACTATGTTCTTACTAATAACATTCTTCCCGACAAGCAGTTCGGCTTTCGCCCTGAACACTCGTGTACTCATCAAGTGCACCGCTTAACGGAGCACATTTTAGAGAATTTAAACGACCGCCCTAAGCCAGTAGGCACAGGGGCCTTATTTTTCGATGTCGCAAAGGCATTTGACAATGTCTGGCACGACGGCTTGTATTACAAGTTGTATCACACTAAAGTGCCGGACAGACTCGTGAACATCATACGAGCCTTCTTGTCCAACCGCTTATTTCGATTCCGGGTAGAGGGAACGCGCTCTTCAATCCGACCTCTCAGAGGAGCGGGTGTCCCTCAGGGCTCCTGCCTCTCCCCACTCCTTTTCTCGCTATATACTAGCGATATTCCTAGAGACCCGAAAGTCAATCTTGCGCTTTTCGCAGATGACACGGCCCTGTACTATTCCCTGTACTATTAAGGGCCGCATAACGATTCATCTCCAAGCCGCAGCCGATCGCCTAGGGGAATGGTTCCGGAAATGGAGAATAGAGGTAAACCCCGAGAAAAGTGTAGCGATATATTTCTAGAGGGGCACGCCAAAGCCCGCTAGACGAATTCACACAATTGGCAACAATCAACTAGGCACGATCACCCTGTTCGGACGCGCTATTCCCTGGGAAAACAGCGTCAAGTACCTCGGGGTCACTTTAGACGCAGCGATGTCGTTCGCTGCACACATAAAAAACGTTCGAAATAGAGCGGCTTTTATCTCAAGTCGACTATACCCATTAACTTGCTCAACAAGCAAAATGTCCTTAAGGCACAAACTTCGCCTCTATAAGACTTGCATAAGACCCGTAATGGCCTATGCATGCGTCGCTTTCGCTCACGCGACGGGCAATCAATTAAAGAAGTTACAGAGCGTTCAAAATTGATTCTTTCGAACTGCCACCGAAGCCGGTTGGTACCAACGCAACGTAGATCTTCACAGCGACTGTGAAATGCCCTTAATCTCTGAACACTTCAGAGCATTATCACGGCGGTTTTTCGAAAAAGCCGCGGTTCATCCAAACCCGTTGGTGGTTAAAGCAGCAAATTACCGACCAAATAGAAACGCGACCGAACGCCAACGTCGCCCGCGAAATGTGCTAGACGACACGGACGTCTCAGCACTCCCTGACCACGATACGGTTAGTCACGATCCAGGCTACACTGTACACACAGTTAATAGCTTTAATATAACACGCACCACGACGCGCGACCGCCGTAGAGAGAGGCGCGCAGCAGTCGACAAGCACACCGCGTACTCACGATACACCCGTGTTCCAGGGTTCTCACAGGTTCGGGCGGTCCGCCCAGAGTTACCGACACACAGCAGCCTCCCTCGGACAGTCATTAGACGACTTAAAAAGCTTTTAGAGATAATCTAAATCGCGCAAGCACGCAGCGAGCGCGACAGTCCGAATTTCGAGGTTATTGTAGGAGTTTATTTATGTATTTATGTTTGGGTCAAACCAAACCTGGCACGCGGGCCCCAGGCCCGTGAGCACAGTATCCAATGAAGCTGTAAAAGCCAAAAAAAGGCTAACAGCAATTACATCACTGAAATTATATATAGCCGTGCAGGACACCGTTTATCTAGATCGCCTTACAGTGCCTTTGCTGGCACTAAGTTGCAAGTTGCACTCGAGACCCCTTTTTCCTCAACGGTTAACGGTTCTACGAACTATATGGCCGGCCCATTCCCACATCAGCTTGCAGATACTTATTTATTTTAGTTCTGCTGTCGATATCACCGTTAAGGATTCTATCTCGCAGAGAACTGCGCCGAGAATTGCTACGAAATTTAAAACAATACTACAAAAATAAAAAAATAGATAAAAATTACACGATATATACCCAAATATTATGATATCATTCTTACGTATAAACACTTTTATAAAGTGGTAGTCGTTCATTTGAAACCTTAAACAATCACTTATTATTGCCATTATACAAGCAGCTTCCTCGGCGCAGTGATGTGTAACGTGTTATTAAATTATTATACTCGTAATTAGAAGTGACTATGTGTGAGTAATTATTCAGTTTAATAAGTTAATTTTAAATTAAAATGAAATGAATTACATCATTTGCCGTGTGGTGGTGGTATCGTAAGAGTTAAATAAGGGATTTTTTATAAAAAAGTTGTTCCACGATTTTATTTTTTAAGATTAAAATTTCTCCTGAATCGTGTGTGCGCTTTACAGACATGATAATTTCCTCCTGGACAATTTCTGACCACCACCGCGAGAACTTCCGAATACTGCCCGAAGCTATTAACTGCGCAGGAGATATTACAGTGGCTATTGATAGCTAGAAGAGACAAAAGTGTACGTGGAAACACGGAAGCACACGATACGATGAGATGCCGCAAGTCGGTGAGTTCGAAACTCAGAACTTACGGCGTCGAAGTCGGGTTCTCAGACCACGAGGCCAATTGTATTTAAGCAAAACACACGTCTGGGACTACTATCTGCAGGCCGTATAATCATTTTCGTGCAGGAATGGGACTGGCCAACTTAAGTGCGGATACCAATTGCATAGCCAGACATTTTAATGCGCATTTACTGGTTTGACTGGATCCCTATGCAGGAATCCGTCTAGGTAGGTACCATCCCAGGGCCAGTTATTCTGCCGTGAAGCAGTAGTGTGCAAGCATTACTGTGTTTCGGTTTGGAGGGCACTGTGAGCTAGCGTAATCACTGGGCATTTGAAACTTAAGAACTGATGTCTCAGGGTGACGTGCGCAGTGTGGTGTCACACAGAAATATTCTGGGTGACACCGCATTTGTTGTGGGCCGTCCGCTTTTCATCCGCCGTTGCACTTACCTTAAGGTGAACGTTTTGCTCGTTTCGTCACTATATACAATAAAAAAAATTACAAACGCAAAAGCAGTGTGTCGATGTCATCTTTCCATATCTGGAGGAAAACCTAATCAATACTGTTTTGGCACTACTGTTTTACTGTTTACATGCACAAACACCCAGACTCGAAACAACTAACTGCAACCCATACACTGTGCAATACTGTTCCGTGCGGAAATCGAATCCGCGACCAAACGCCAATCACGTAGCGAAAATTGTTAAAGCGAACGTATTAATTTAACATGATAATAGTCACCACCCTCATCGACGTTCCGTTGTAGTTCACTGCTAAACATAGACTTACCACAGACCGTCATTGACTCGAACGTCGCTTACGCCAGGCATATAGCCTCATGTCAGGGGAATGATGAAAAGACTGAGTTGACCATAACGTGACTCGTTATGGTCAACTCAGTCTTACACTTCTACTTACACTTACACTTACACGTTAACAATTTTGATCTAGTATTACAAACAGTGTCTTCGTTACGTTACCATTCATAATAATAAAAATTGCCACAGAACACGGCTCTACTAAAACACCTACATCCATCAACTTCCCACAAAAGCGTGCAGGTCGTGGCTTCATCCAGTCGGGTTCAAACCGAAACACCGTAATGTTTGCTCACTACTGTTTCACGGCGGAGTAACTGTCACTCACTGTGGTGGTATCTACCTAAACGGATCCCTCTGCCATTCAAAATATAGCAGAATTATTCTGTTTCTTACGTATAAACGTTTCAAAAAAAGGATGCTGCGTCCCTTTTGTTTTAATTTATTAAGGTGACGAGGCAAGCGAGTTGTTCATTCGGTGATAAGTACCACGCCAGTCCATAACAATTTCGATGTCACCCAGAACTGCGTTGGAAAGTTATGTGTAGTACCGTGTTTAGCTGATCATCATGAGACATCGGTTCTTAAGTCTCATATGACCTGTATCAAACTTCAGTGCCCATCTGCTACCACCGCTAGGCGGCAGAATAACTGGCACTGCGGTTCTACATACGTGGGCAGATTTCTGCATAGGAATTCTACCACGTCGGGATTCTTTAGTCGATTATCATTATTACACCAAGACGAGGCAATGGATTCTCTTACAACGCCGCCATAAGGCGATATAAGAATGTTACGTATTATGTTACATTGCTTCATGTATGTAAAATTATGACTTGTTACAAACAAAGCAAGAAGTAAAATTACCATTGATCTCGATTGTCTCTCCAAATTATCGTAGTCAAATTTTTGTATGCAAAATGTCTCATAGGCTTCCAATATAAAAAAAAACTTCACAAAGGATATTTCTATGTAGTAAATGTCAGTATACATACATACACACTTAAATTCGATCCCGGTGCCAGGTGCCAGCACACTAAAAATTGATACTGACTAACGTGTGCTCGCCAGTAGAGAAGAAGATCGCGAAGACGCATGTGTGAGAAATAAAAAATTTTTCAAGAACGTTTGGAGACTGCCAACCCGGATAATTTCTAATTCCTTTCGACCAAAAATGGGAGGATGTCTGTGCGCGGTAGTTGGAGATGCTTAGGGCTGTTACTGTTACTGGTTATTTCTTGTTGAGTTCCTTTTAAGTAAAATAATGGTAGGTCAACCTACTGCATGTACTCGGTAGAGTCCTATCAACAATGGAGTATGATAGCCTAAAGTGATGTCGTTGACAAATTTCATTATGATGATGCTGGTCGTGATGATTATGACTAAAGGACAGAGAAATATAAATTTTAAAACTTAAAAATATAAATATTTCAGCTTTATTTAGAACATTAATGAGCGCTATCTACGTCACACGCTAATGCACCTTGTAATTGGAGTAATTACGTTTTTCAAGCTGATGGAAAGTGAAATTTGAGAAACATCTTGTATAATTGTACAATACAATAAGAAATTATTTTCCACATTCACGCTCATGTTGTGTATGTGAGTGTGCACGCGCAGAGAGCGGTGCAGAAAGTACGAGTATATACACGATAGTTAGTACTACATAAAGGATACTACGTTGATGATGATGCCGTCTTTCTGACCGATTGGACAAACAGAAGTTGTAATTTCTTTATGTTATTTTAACAATTTTGTCTAGTTAAACTGTTGAAATTCAGAAACCATCAACCTAAAAATGTGCATCTAATATAGGACACTTGCTGTCAACTGTATCAAGTTATGTAAGATAAATTCGGCCGTGAAGAGGGTCGAAGCTAGTCAAACCTGTTAATTTTATTTATTTGATTCAGTGACGAGAAGAGCAAAACGTTTACCTTATGTTAAGTGCAACGTCTGCCCATAACAAATGGCACACGCGCCCGTCGCCCCCCGTCCGATCCCACCGCATATCGGCCTATAAGCCTCCTCAAGGCTCTAGGCAAGATATACGAACGCCTACTACTCGCCCGCTTAAGAGACTTCATGCAGTCTCGAGGGATCCCCATCCACGAGCAGTTTGGATTCCGAGCCAAACAATCAAGTACCCAGCAGGTGCACCGCATAACGGAGCACATTCAATCCCGCTTCATATGCGGGCTTCATACTGGAGCGCTCTTCTTCGACGTGGCGAAAGCGTTCGACAAGGTCTGGCACAACGGGCTCGTATACAAGTTATACGGACTCGGTGTGCCAGATCGCCTCGTACTCATCATACGAGATTTCTTACGCAGTCGAAACTTTCGCTACCGCGTCGAGGGGGTGCGATCCGAACCACATCCCATACTAGCCGGCGTACCACAAGGCTCAGTCCTAGGTCCCGTGCTCTACACCCTTTTCACGAACGACATACCGCACACCAGCGGCGTCGAACTCGCCCTCTTCGCAGACGATACCTGCCTCTATGTGTCTGGGCGTAATCCAGACACTATCTCTAAACGCCTCCAATCCGCAGCCCGAACCCTCGGGAACTGGTTTCGGAAATGGAGGATCGAGGTCAACCCCATCAAAAGTGCAGCCATGTACTTCTCGCGGCGCTTAACGCCGCGCCTCCCCACCATAGAGTTATTCGATCGTCCAATCCCCTGGGAAAAGACAGTCAAATACTTAGGCGTCCTATTAGATTCGAGACTCAGCTTCGGTCCACATATTAACCGAGTAAGGAACCGAGCGGCGTACGTCCTCGGCCGATTACATCCGTTACTTAATAAGAATAGCAAAATGTCCCTACGTAATAAAATTACACTTTACAAAGCCTGTATTCGGCCAATTATGACATACGCAAGCCCCGTATTTGCGCATGCCTCCCCGCGTCAAATTTACCGACTTCAGGTAATACAAAATCGATTCATGCGTAAAGCCACGGGAGCACCGTGGTTCGTGCGTAATGCTAACCTTCATATCGATTTAGGGCTTCCTACCATAGCCCAATATCTAAAGTTGGCCTCTCGCCGATACTTCGACTCTGCTGCCACGCACCCCAACCCACTGGTTGTAAGTGCCGCCACATACAACCCCCTCGCGATACACCAAAACTCGACCCGCGGAAAAAGGAGACGGAGGCACGTCCTCGAGGACCCTGACGACGCCACCACTAGGGCCCAAGCGCTCTACTCATCACTACGCAAACACACAACATCACCATCATACCGCCCCCGCCGTCGGCGTGGGCGTATCAGACAAAGTTATTCGCGATACCGCCGTATCTCAGGTCGGTTCTCCGTTAGCAGTAGTATCATAAACAGAAGCGTCGCTGGAGTTTCTTGCACCATTTCTTCTCCAGCGAAAACGCATTCCGAATTGGTGGTAAAGTTATACTAGTAGTAGTAATATTGCCCTCCCGATTGCAGTAACTGACCGAGCCGAGGCCGGCCCCCTTGGGTACCCTCGAGTCGGTTACTCACGCAGCTAAGCGCCCTCAGCGCTATGGCACCTTTCAATCCGGCGAAGCTGTAAAAGCCTTTGGGCTAACAGTGACCATCAGGCTTAAAAAAAAAAAAAAAAAAGCTTTTCACTTAACAAAATTCAGTGCCCTAGAATGAGAGACGCGTGGAATATGTATTTTTGAGGTGTTATACAAAAACTGTATACAAATAAAAAAAATATGACCTTTTTCAATTAGTAGTAAAAATAATAAACTTAAATATGAATGGATTACAGTTATTGTTTATTTGTCTAAAGAGAAACTTAGACTTAGGTGACTAAGGTTATTTTATGCATTCAAAAATCTCGCAAAGACACAGGAAAATCAAACCATGTTTTTCACCGGCAGCACAAGCCCTAAAATATGGTATTGAATATTTTATATCGGTTTTTGTGATATTTATTAAAAAATTAATAAACTTGCTTGATCTTATCGTCTAAAACGATGAAGATTGTGACGTTCATAAGAACTTTTATCAAGCCATAATAAAGAAATTTAGATTTTAACGTAGAAAGAAAACTTATTTTGTAATAAATAAATTCCGATTTGTTTCTTACAGACCGCACTAGACCTGCAGCTATGACACTATGGCTGGCAATGATGGGTCTGGCGCGGCCGCAATCAGTACCCGCTGACAACGACACACCGCCCTTCAGCACGCTCTACAAGTGGAAGACTATCGACTTCGAGTTCCCTAGCTCAGACTATCGACGGCAGGCGCTCCTAACTGGGTATATACGTATAATACGTAGTTTTAAGATATAGCAGAATTAGTAGAACGCACATACAAAATACTTATATACCATTTGGTATGTGATAATGAATTAAGAAAATCTTTCACCCTACCTTATCTTATGGTTGTGCTAAGATTACACGACGAAAAAAACGTCGTGGTTCCTGTGGTACCTGAAATGTACCAAAAACATCTAAATAAGTTTTCCAGAACTTGATATCGATATAAGTCAAATGATTGATAATTAAACAATCCTGCAGACCATTCTTAATATTTGAATATAAATGCAAGGTCCTCGGCGTGACAAGATCGCTTAACTATCTCGAAGTATATCCAAGTGGCAGGGGTAACTTTCACTTCTAACCTCAATGTTAGTAAGGATCTTGTAAATATCCTAGCAAAGTAGCATTCTTTTTCAATTACGAAGTTATTCCTGTTAATTACCTTAATATAATAACGCCATGTGGCAGTGGCAACAGAGAAACCTGCTACCCCATTTCATGCCGTGGGCGTCGTAAATGTCAACTAAGGGAAATGCCAGAAGATCTCATGGCCACAGACTGGTGACGGGCATAAGCGTCTGAGATGCGAAATATAATTCGATTAATATAATCGAATTATTAGTTTCTAATTATCAAAGTTAATAATCTATTACCAAGTCCACGCAATGATTAGTACACGTAATGATTGCGAATTCTTTCAAAATCTAAACATATCCATGTAGTCTTCCTTGGTGATATCTGGTAATAAATTTGAAGAAGGTATTTAAAAGTATTCAACAGTATGAAAGCATAAAAAATTGGCCAAGTGCGTATTGGTAAACGCTACAATGTTCGTTAATAATGATCGTGAATAATGATTGAAAGAATTCCGTTAGGATATCAAACATATACGAGTAGGTACCTTAATATTTCGAAAACTAAACAGAATTGCTAAAATAGTTTATGGGTACTCAAAATTATTATAAAAATCTTATCTAATTATATCCTACTTAATGTTAAATAATTTTTATATAAATAAAATAGTATGAAGATTTCTTGTTTCGTCATCAACTGTAAATTTTCCCAATTTGTCCCACGTAAATTATAATAGTCGACTATGACAGATATGATACAACTCTGATAAAACTATTGGCATCCGTCATCATACATTTAGGTATATAAAAATGAGTACTTGAACTTCTGATTTCTATAGAACAAAGTGATTACATTTTACTGGTGGTAGGATTCCTATGCAGGAATCCGTCTAGGTAGGTACCACCTCAGGGCCAGTTATTCTGCCGTGAAGCAGTAGTGTGCATCACTGGGCATATGAGACCTAAGAAGTTATGTCTCAGGGTGACAACACAGCATCTGTTATGGGCAAACGTTGCACTTACCATCAGGTGAACGCTTTGCTCGTCTCGATACTTTCAAATAAAATTAAAAAAAAATACATACCGACATCAGGTGCACTGAAAGTTCATTTTTAATTTTATTTTAAAATTATATTTTACAGCATATTTACAAAAAAAAAGATTTTGTTAAATATCGTCATTATGTGTATGTACCGAACAAAATAATAAGGACTAGGATAATCATAGATAGTTCCCTCATAAGGAGGTAATTCTGAAAAATTGTATCACCGCACTTATCAGTGTGTATTTAAAATCGTTTGGGTAATAGGAACAGGTTTAAAATATATCCAGGGACAGTGAACAAAATCCAGATACAATATCCTATAGTTAGAAAACTACAATTATTATTCTCTGCTTAATTGGGAAATAACCTACTACTACTCAATGGGCAGGCGCTGTCCGCAGATCGATGTGGCAGCCTCGGCAAAGTTATAAAATAGAACAGAACTTTATTTATTTAATAAAATCAGCGCATTTCACTTTGCGCGAATCCATAGAAGTATACGAGAATTCTCCCTACTTTGTAGATGTCCAGCAATTAATTATTAATAGGCTGATGACTGACAACAGGGAAACAATTGTTAGATCCGCATACAAAAGGGTGAACACCGCATGAAATAAGACTCAACAGACATTCGACGGTTGTCTGTCATTAAGTCTACGAGTATACAGACGAGCGCAACGTTCACCTGATGATAAGTGCAACGTCTACCTATAACAAATGCTGCGTCTCCCACAACATTTTCACCACACAAAAATGGCAATCGTCCCCATAGACATCAGATCTTAAGTCTCATATGCCCAGTAATTACACTAGCTCTCAGTGCCCTTCAAATCGAAGCAGTTATGTTTGCACATTATTGATTTACAGCAGAATAACTGGCCCTGCGAAAATCCTACCACCACTAGAACTATCTAAAATTATCACTAGATAATGTTGCGGAAATATACTCGTATGTCATTCTCCAGTTAGGTTTTGTGTATTGCTGTAGTGGTGTGGGATATTTGGAGACGATAGTAATAGACTTGCACAAAAGTTGCAAGTTTGACACTATGTTTGTTACATATGAATTTTTAACAGTCCTACTGTTTATCCTAAAATTTATCCTAAGTTTCTAAACAATAGGATCTCATCATATAAATTGCCATTCGAAAATAAGCAACAATTTTACACTGGTATTATGTTAGAGATGTCTTTCCCCGGTCGGGCCACACATTTACGAGCTTCATTTAAGTATATTTTTATTTTTAGGAGATACATCCCATCTAATGTATTACCGCTTGGGCTGGAGGTGTGGGGATCAAGAGTATTTGTAACGCTGCCGAGTTGGCGAAAAGGAGTGCCGGCCACACTCGCGACAGTGCCACGCGGTGGAGGTCTGGCATCTCCTGCCCTTAAACCTTACCCGGATTGGAATTATCATCGAGCTTTTAGTAAGTTACTTAATAATAATTTTTTATGTAGATGTTTGTTTGGTAGACTTGAGTATGTCATGCTCGCTTTAATGTCTCTGCTTGCGGCGGCGTCGTGTGGCGGGTCGTCCACTTCCCTTTGAAATGATTGAGGAGGGCGATGGCTGCCACATGCGTCATACCTGTGAACAGGTGCTGTAGTTTGAGGGTGGTCTGCTCCAAGTTGTAATGCATTTATTCATTTCTTATTAAACCTTGTATAACATTTTGTCATGGAGCGTGCTTTGGTTTTCTATGAGACTGTTCTTTGTAAATTTACTTATAATGTACTTTTGACAAAGATAAAAAATAACAAAATAGAGGATACCTACGGAGTTTCTTTCGCCTGTTTCTTCTCCGTCAGAGGAACCTCATTATAGACAATAATACAACAACAGCGGTAGATTGTAAAAAATGACGTTTGACAAACGAAATTTATATTTCTTACGTCGAAAAATAAACAATGTTCATTTCATTTCGATGTTAATTTTGTTTATGAGTTCATAATTTCAAATGCAATGGACTGTTTAAGGCCATTTACAGGATAGGCGACTTCCACAGAAAAAAATACGTCAAGTGTTTTACACCGCTTAGAAGACAATTTCACAGATGCATCATTATGGTTTGCCCAATTGGATGCTGCAACTCGTCTTATTTTATTAGATAAAGTGACGAGACTAGCAAAACGTGCGTATACTGCGCCCGTCACCCTGAGACATCAGTTCTTAAATCTCATATGCCCAGTGAATACACTATCTCTCAGTGTCCTTCAGACCGAAACACAATAATGTTAGCACACTACTGGTTCACGGCTGAATAACTGGCCAACGGTACCTCCCTAGATGAATTCCTGCATAGGAATCCTACCACCAGTAAAATTCCCTTAGTCGATTTTTTGTACCGATTGTAAAACCATACACATACGAGTACCTAAGGCGCTGCTGTCTGTCATCGGTCTGTGGATTTTGCTCCAACATTTTTTTCTCGAGATAGTCACGCAATTTTCCTGCAATTTCTCTGTCGACTTTAATGAACACGGAAATAAAATGAAAATTATTTATTGTGTACGTAAGATATCAATTTCGATTCAAAAGTATTTGTTTTACTGCCGCTTTCGTAATGACTTTTTTCTAGAACAGACAACAAACGTTTAAAAAAAACAGTTATAAATTATTTAAGATTAAACGTGGAAATATACGTCATTGTATTTTATTCAACTAGTTGAACCTCTTACTTTTTTTCCTTTCTCTACATCTTTTCAAAATAACGTATAAAATAAAAAAATAAAATCAATAAAGTAAAGGATAATTGACACTAATTATAATATATTCAAAAGTTCTAATATAATACAAATTGTATTTCAGTAAAGTTGACCAACGAGCTCACAGTCTTTATGGTGTCGGTTGTCGCTTATAGACCTCACATTAATCTTCGAAGAATACAATAATGATACAGATGAGATGTGGTCTCTGAGGACTAGGATAGAATGCCTCTTTTCCAGGAATTTGGTTTCCGGTTCTCGTCACTCACCTTACCAGATATAGGAACGTTATTTTGGAATCCTATGAGTGCGAGAGAAGGAGAGAAGGATCCTGGTATGCCGATAAAAATCTGCCACCCCATCTCATCCAATGGGTGACGTCGTCGTCGTCGTCGTTTCAGCCTATCACGAGTCAACTGCTGAACATAGGCCTCCCCCATATATAGCCACAAAAGTTTGTAGCTCTCATTTTGGAGGGATTTTGCCATAGTTGCCACGCTTGGCAGGCGGGTTGGTTGCCAAGTTTATTTATTCAGATCATCCAGGAAGATGCTGCTGCCCATCTCCTGGTTTTGATTTTCCCTCTGTCGGCTTTTACGACACCCACGGGATGTGATGGGTTGGTAGATTCTCTTAGGCCGCCAACACACGGCATCTTAGGCCGCCACCACAGGGCACTGTGAGTGACGTAAGAACCGAGTAATGAAAATGCCTGTAAAATCTCATGGCTTCCAACAGATCAAATAACCCCTCGAAAACTGTTACTTTAAAAATAGGTCCAGCTATCTGGTACTGCGATCTCCAATCCACCTGCAAGCGTAGCGATTTCCTTCAAATTGTGAAAAGTCTGTGTTCAGCATCGGGCATTTATTCATGATGATGATGTCTCATTAATAACATTAATACTAAAATAATAACGTGACTTTTTTTCTAGGCGACGAAAACAGCTGTTCCGGTTTAACGTCCGTATTTCGCGTGAACGCAGACCATTGTGGAAGACTATGGGTACTTGACTCTGGACTAATAGAATCAATTGATAATCCAAAACAAATATGTCCACCAAGCGTAGTCGTTTTTGACCTACAAAAAGATTCAATGATTGCAAGATATACTATTCCCAAAGAGTACGTTCTACAAGATTCTTTATTTTCAAACATTATTGTCGACAGTAGACTAGAAGATTGTTCAGACCTGCATTTATACATAGCTGATACGTGGCGATTTGGTCTCCTAGTTTTCAGAGAAATTGATCAAAGGTTTTGGAGATTTTCACACCATCTGTTCTATCCGGATCCGTTAGCTTCGAATTATACTTTACATGGAATGAATTTCCAATGGGAAGATGGTATTTTTGGACTTGCGCTAACACCGATTAATTATCAGCAGGAAAGAATATTGTATTTTCATCCCATGTCGAGTTACAGAGAATTTAGCGTATCGACAAATGTTCTACGCGAACCTTCGCGAGTAAACAACAGTGCAACAAAATTCAATCTAGTTGGTGAAAGCAGAGGACTTTTTGGACAATCATCAGCATCTGTTATTGATAGGCATGGCGTTATGTTCTACGGTTTGGTGACAAGAGACAGTATTGGATGTTGGGACACGAAGAAACCGTACCTAAAGAGAACTACAGGTATTGTGGCTACAAATACGGAGACTTTGATATTCCCTAACGATATAAAAATTGACCAAGAACAGCGGCAGAGCGTTTGGTTTATATCAAACAGATTGCCGATGTTCCAAGCAGGGAGTTTGAGTGACGACGATTACAATTACCGTATCCTGTATACTGACACCACAGGAGCTGTGCAGGGTACGATTTGTGACCCGACGGTCGAAATACCATCGCCTGCCACAGTGATTCAACGTGGTAGGTTGCCATAATAAATATGATACTTCAGTGATCTTATTAAAATATTTTTTTGTAATTACTTGATTTTGTGTACTCATTGATATATAGTTGCACATGCTATTAATCAATCGTTATATGTATATGTTCATTGTAATATCCGCCTGTTAGCAGCAATGTGGTTTACAGAACCGTAAGTTTGTTTTCCATAAACGTTGGCTTAGACTAAGAACTTATCAGAACTCAGGACACATGAATCGCCTTTGTACATTAGGTAACCGAGAATATTTTAAAGAAATGTCTCTGTAACACCACCAACACACAAGTCGTAACATGTTCGCCGACTTCTTATAAAGGACATTGCTCAAACTCGCCTAAGAATTTATATACGTTTGACATATACCGTAATTATTAGCTTAAAATAAGCTAATAATTACGCCCTTTATATTTATATGCCCTTTAATCCAAATACTGGAAATCAACGGACACTTCAGATTAATAAAAGAAAATTACATAGGGATTTCATTCATTAAAACACTTTACCGTTCCTCGAATAACAGCGAAAATCATTGCTTCATCGCTGGATCCGTAAGTCAAGAGACAAGAAACAAAGCTGCTTAAAGCACTAAGTCACACAAAATGGCGTAGTTAAAAACCATTAAAAATGACAGTGCGAGCGACAAACAAATATAGCTTATCTAAGCGTGCGAGTGACAAAAATTTTGAATGTCAAATGACATTAAAGTATTGATAATTTTATAGACAAAATCACACGTAATTCTTTGATTTGATTTTGTTTTTGAATGTAATTTGGGCAATATTTGTGGTTATTTATTAAGTGTTCCGATTTTTTTTCGATTTTCTATACTATAATCGGATTATAACAATTGATATTTTGAAATAAACCTAAAATCCAACCGAAGGGCTATTTAGAATAACCTCAAAATTTAAAATATTTGAGGTAATCCGTCGTATTAATCTGCTTTCATGGTGTTATTTTGAAGATTGGGTTCAAAATCAAATTAATAACTGTTGATTCTTGGGCGAACTTTGTATGGGAGTTGAGCAATGTCCTTTGTATCACTTTTCACATTATTTATCACTTTGAAAAACAGACATTTTGTCATCCACGAGTCATTGCCATACATAATAATATATATTATTATAATAGTTAGGTTACAAAGTTTGTAAAGACATGCGACAGGAGAGTGTAAAAATTTTGTGTTGTCTTAAATATATACTTTATTTATTTCGACTGGCCTTTTAGTGATTTTTAAATTGAACTTATTTAAACTATTGTTTTAGTTTATGATTTTGTTCCCCTTATATTCTTATTCAGCCTTAGTCATTAGAAATGAAACAAAATAAATAATAATTTATCATTTATTAACTACAAAATAAGACATTCAAAAATGTAAAACAAAATTTCAAGATGGACAAATCGGCACATATATATTTTCGGTGATGTAATTGTTGTTAGCCTTCTCGGCTTTTACAGCTTCATCGGATACTGTGCTCGCGGGCCAGGGGCCCGTGTGCCAGGTTTGGTTTGACCCAAACATAAATAAATAAATAAATAAATAAATAGCAAATCGGCACAATACGTGCTTCCTAGTCTCACATGCTCCGCGGAACATCCAAAGGGGACTGATATTAGCAATATTATCTGCATAAAAAAAGTTGTGGACTTTGCACTTACCATCAGGTCAACTTTTTGAACTCATCACTTTCTACTACCTAAACTAATATTATAAAGAGATACGATTTGATTTTTTGTATGTTTGTTTAGTTGTAATGAATAAACTCAAAAATTACAGTACCGATTTTAAAAATTCCTTCACCTATATACGGCTACATTATCAGCGAGTAACATGAACAGTATTTTATTTAAAAAACACTGAGATTCCTTCGAAAATCGTTATGATGTAACTCAAGGTATTAAAAATTTACTTATAAAATTCCTTATTTTGCGTGCGCTGCAAAAATTATTGATGATAAATAAAATAATATACTACATTTTCATAGTACTCATCATTACTCACAAAGAAGTCGGCTATATGTCTAACTGTTATAAGTAAGTCACAATAACCGCTTTTTGTTCAAATTAGGCAATCAAAACACGGGTAGAATCGAAAGATGATCTTTATCCTACTAAACAGTTTTATAATCAAGGTTGATTAGGTACATGCAAATTCCTCTTTAAATTATTCGAATCGGACCTATCGTTTGCAACGGGTATAAAAATGCTAAAGTAAGAAAAATGCCGCGGTGCGAGCGAACAGCCCTACGCTACGCGCGAATACACTAAAATCTAATAATTACCTACTTACTCATATTACTTTTTGTAAACTATAACCAATTGAACAGTGGTTTGTAATTTTGATTATATATATATTTTTTAAAACTTTGAAACGCTCTATACAAAATACAGCGGCCTTGGGCATCATCGTCACTTCATCATCACTTCATTCAACATAAAGATTGGCATTCCGGCATCTATCGGAGGCCACGTTTTAAGGGTTTCTTCCTTTAGTCAACTTTTTTCCAGGCGATGGATTCTCCTGCTCAGGCAGATTACGTCGTCGCCACACGGCAAATTGAAATAATGCATATATAGATAATAAGGGTTCTATCAACAAAAAAAATCTAAATCTGTTTCTCTCGTTTAAAATTATTAAGGCTTTAGCAAAACTCTTATTTCATATGATGCGAGATTTGGAACATTTACGAAATTATTTAAAAAAAAACTTCGTTAAAGATAAGATATTTTATGGTCTCCTATAAATAATGAATTCCTATATTTAACTTTTATAATATACTAGCTGTTTCGCGCCCTCTTCGCTAGGCGTGATGTGTCCAGCCCGTTTGCCCATTTTGCTGTAAGTGTACGTAAAATCATTCTCAGTGGATATCTATGCCGGGAAAGGAATATGTATGCCAAATATTCAAGTAGATAGGTATTATAGTTTAAATTATAGTTTTATTATAGTTTAAGCTAAATCGCTTTTATACAGGGTCATTCGTAATTTCCTATACATCCCGGCAGACTGGGCTTAGGGACGACGTGTATATACCCCAAAAAATATAATAAGCCTCGTAGCGTGATACCTGTAGGAGATATGTCGACTTAAAGATTTGCTTACATAGGCGACTACCCTGTTATACAGCTGATCGAGGCAATGAACTCATAAGATTAATTTGGCGTTCTTCCATTGAACTGCTATCGAAAGAACTCGCAAGTACTATGATAACATGAAGCTTAATGAAAATCTGTTGCGAAGTAAATCTGTTAGTATGACGCCGATGGGTGACGTAACTTAAATGGAGAAGAAAACGTATATTCGAATTTGACAGGTTCGGGGCAACGGCTTTCTGAGTTAGGGTTGCGTAAAGTTTTACAAAACAAATAATTTTTAAAGTTTTGTATGAACATTTTTAGTATTCAATTTTTTCATTAAAGCTTTACCGTTGTGTTTATCAGATCAAAGTAGCATGGGTAGGTGCCGGGATGTTGTAACAATTATGAATAACGTTGTAAATATAGAAAGAATTAGAGTGTTTGTTTTCAAGTCCTGCAATGTACAAGACTGCAGTTAGGCTTGGAAATAAGAGATACTGAGACAATTGCTTCTTAATACTTGCTTCGTACTAGTATTCTTATAAATGAATATCCTTAAAAATGTCTGTATTAATTTAATAAAACTAAAGTTTACGGATTTTATCGCGGTTACTGGTGGATGGATTCCTATGAAGTAACCCGTCTAGGTAGGTACCTCCCCGGGGTCAGTTACTCTGCCGTGGAGCAGTAGTGTGCAAACACTACTGTTTCAGTTTGAAGAGCACTGAGAGTTAGTGTAATCACTGGGCATATGAGACTGAGAAACTCTTTATCCCATAAAAAATATTTTGATTAACAAACTTAATTGAAACTAAATTCGCCTTAACCTTATTCTATAGTTGATAGAATCAGTCATTACTACTTAAATCCATTACAATGAAGGAAAGAAAATTAATTTGCTAAAATCCGCATGCAAAATTTAAAATGGTGTGTATTACCTAGTTTTTCAAGAGCGCCGCCCGCCCTCCCTTAATAGCGCGCACAAGCAAACTAATACCGTCACCGAGAGTCGCCGCCAGATACCCTCCACCACTACAACACTACAACTAGGCAATACACACCACTGAAGTCGAGAACACGGCACGTATTTCACCTCAAAACGAGGCATTATCAAGTGATTTTGACTCTACGACAGCCGCTGACTGGCGTAGTCGTCGTCAATATTGTGGTGGAGAGAGGAAGGTACGGTGGTGGCGGCTCCCATAGTTCCCTATTAGTTTGCTTGTGCACGCTATTGAGGGAAGGCGGGCGCTGCTTATTTTTTCGTCCTCTTCGTTATAGTTTCCACTTGCACTTAGTGCTACCACATGGCAAGAGTTTAATCTATAATAAAATTAAGTCTCCCAAATAATATTAATAGTATGATTCAGGTTCTAAATTAAGTTTTTATTATGATTTAAAATAGCAAAACTATATTGTGAAAAATTAGATCTATTATGATAAATAAGAAGAGACTTTGCACAATGCTGGTTTTCAGTTAAACCAGTTACTACTGGGAACAAGTTTAAAAAAAATCGTCTCCTGTACCGTGAGTTTTACTGATATAATTTTTATATCAGTAAAACTCACGGTGCGCAACAACACCCGAAAACAACAATTTGTGTTAAATACACAAGTTTTGGCTGCTGCTGGTATTCGAACCCAGGACTTGCGGCGTAGAATTAAGTACTCTGATCACCAGACCATGTGGTCTTCAAATTATTTAAAAAAACAACTATCATAATTAAAAAAATCTACTTAACATAAAAGTTAGTGTAATTTTTACTCTTCGGTACAGACTAAAGACACAAAATAATCAAACATTTTGTAGGAAAAATCACGAACTTCTTAATTAAGTTCATAAACTCGAAAGTACCTCTCAGAAAAAAATAGCAAATTTACACGTTCCGAAAATATCTATTCATTTTATTAGACTTACTCATCAAATAACGGTAATATTTGAAAATAATATTTAATTTTGTTAAAACTTTTTAAAAACAATCTTAAAACTTCATATTATTTTTAAAATATATTTTTGGTGACTTTTTGTTGAGTTTATTATTATTTATATACATATTACTTAAGTATATTGCTTAGTTTATATTGGAGCATCAGGTATTAAAAATAAATTAGCAAAATTTTCATTACATAAAATACGGTATACGAAGTGCTTGATTTTGGGGGGATGAATCTGAATTTATCTGAAATGATTATGATGATGATGAAAGTGCTTCGTAAGGAAAACTGCCACCTCTGTAAGTCTGATACTCCAATATTTGTCTACTTGAGAAGGGCAATGTGCTAGAGTAGAATATAAATAATCTGAATCTTGTTAAATTAACAATAGGAAAATTCCCCTCAAAATTAAGCACTCCGTACGGCGTATTTTATGTTATGAAAATTTAATTAAGTTATTTTTAATACCTGATGCACCTATATATACTAAGGAATATACTAAAGTAATACGTAGGTACTCGTATATACATAAGTAATAATAAACTCAACAAAAGTTTCCAAAAATAATGATTATTTTTAAATATCATTATTATTTGATTAGTATGTCCAAAAAAAATTTATAGTCATTTTTCGGAACGTGTCAATTCGCTATTTTTTTTTCTGAAAGGTTCTTACGAGTTTGTGAACTTAATTATTAAATTCGTGATGATTCTTCCTACAAATTTTTTTAATAGTTTTTGTCTCTAGTCTGTACCGATGACGAACTTTTATCTTAATTAGTTTTTTTTTAATAATGGCAGTTCCTTTTTAAATAATATTACGACCACGTGGTTTAGTGACCAGAGTACTTGAATTCTACGCCGCAGGTCCTGGGTTCGAATACCAGCCGGTTTTATCATTTGTGTAAATAACACAAATTGTGGTTTTCAGGTGTGGTTGTGTTGTGCATGTAAAATTTATGTATGTGAAGCTCCTAGTGTGGCGGAGTTTTAGTTTTTAATAAACTGGTTCCTTGTGGCAACTGCTTTACTACAGGGTTTATACTTTATTACTAAAACCAGCATTGTGCCATGGTCACGCGCATTAAAGTTGCAGATTACACTATATGAATAAAATAAAAACAAAATGAACCTTGATATAATACAGCTTTGGTATATGTATGTAAGCACCAGAGACACAGTTAATGTGGGATTCCATCTTCATCTTGAGAGGTCATAATTTAACTACATCATGATTCCTCATTGAGAATTGATGAAGATATCTGTGGGGCATGGTAACCACTTACCATCGGATGGGTGTACTCCCAATATTACTTATAAATTAATTGCTATTAAGAAAGAATAAAAAAATCTATTGAGAGAAGCCAAAATCAAAAGAAGAAGAATTAAGAATAATATAGAATCGAAACTAAAATATTCTTTTCGATTGGAAGATAGAGCAAAATTGTTAAGTATTAACTAAACCATTGCTAGTTTCTAATAAACTCACTCCAATTATAATAATATAAATAATATTTGAGAAAGCACTAGGCACACCTACTTAATTATATTTTCTATATGTATCTATGAATTTATTTATTTATACCGCAACCAAACGAGAAAACTAGAGAAATACCCCATCAATAATATAATATTATAACTAGTCTGGCCATAAAAGTTTTCTTTTATTCAACTTTTTAATTATTTTGAATTTGGAACACGAATATTATTTTAAAAATTTCTTTAGATATTGCCCCATTTCACATAATTTTTCGTGTTCATTATCAAACTACATTATGGAATGGAGTGTTAAATAAAATAGGATTTCAGTGATCGCCTTGCACAAAGTGGGTACGGAGCCGTTGGTCATATTCCAGACACTTCAAAAGCTTGGTATCAGCCGTATGTTCGTATATCGTACTATCGACAGATACAACAAGATTTCCTCTGTCGAAGACCAGAAAAGATCGGGGCGGCCGCGTGCTGTTAGAACTACACAGACTGGTAATGCTGTTAAAGTCAGAATTCGTCGAAACCCCATTAGGAAGCAAAAAATCTTATCGCGAGAAATGAAGATTCCCGCTAGGACTCTGTCGCGTATTATAAAACAAGACCTGAAGCTCGGTGCTTCATGTTGTGAAACCTCTTAGCAATACACTTTTTAAAAATATACCGTGGACTTTCCAGCAGGACTCTGCACCTGGTCACAAGTCACGAACTACCCCAGCCTGGTTTGAAACCAACGTTCTGGACTTTATAAGAGCTGAAGACTGGCCCTCATCTAGCCCAGACCTCAACCTTTTAACACATGTTCACCGGACCGTCGGCATGTCCTCTAAAACTGACCATAATTTGAAGTCTAAAAGGTGAACACGAAAAATTATGTGAAATGGGGCAAAATCTAAAGAAATTTTTAAAATAATATTCGTGTTCCAAATTCAAAATAATTAAAAAGTTGAATAAAAGAAAACTTTTATGGCCAGACTAGTTATAATATTATATTATTGATGGGGTATTTCTCTAGTTTTCTCGTTTGGTTGCGGTATAAATAAATAAATTCATAGATACATATAGAAAATATAATTAAGTAGGTGTGCCTAGTGCTTTCTCAAATATTATTTATATTATTATAATTGGAGTGAGTTTATTAGAAACTAGCAATGGTTTAGTTAATACTTAACAATTTTGCTCTATCTTCCAATCGAAAAGAATATTTTCTCTCTCATTTTCACTCTCTAGATATACTCGCTCGTTTTCTTCGTCCATAATGTTAAGCAGCTGTGGAGGTACATACTCTTTCTTTCCAGTAAGTACTTCGATTAGAGTATGTCCTGTAGTCTTTGAAATGGTGCAGTTTATGGGTAATTGTAACGTTCCCAATGATTTCTCCCAATGAGTTTTTTCAGTATTGCTGATCACAGTCAAATCATTTTTTTTATGATTCTCATGACTCTTTCCACTTGCCCGTTCTCTCTGATTGTGTATCTTATCCCGTATATTGATGTAATTCTAGTCCGTATTCACTGCAATAAGCTTTGTAAAGGGATGTGAATGCACCATTACTATCAAGAATTATACGCTTCGGTGCTCAAAATAGAAAGATTACTACTTGGAGATGTTTCATTGCACTGGCTTGAGATTTATTTTTGCCGTGTTGAAGTTAAACAAATTTCGTGAAGCCGTCTATAGCCACGAATACATATTCCTTTTGGGTAGCCGATCCACTTAATTTTCGGAAATATCTATGTGAACGGTATGAAAATTCTGTTACCTTTGCAATAGGGTGAAATCGACTCTATGTAGCTCCAGATGACCCTTTCATAGTTTTACAAGTCACGCAATGCTCCACAAAGTATCTTACTGTAGATTACATTTTAGGAAACCAAAGTTAAACTTATATGATTGGTACTGGTCAGATGCCTTTCAGATAAGTCATCTTGGTTCAGATTTCAAAGTCGGGATCCAGAGTTTTGCAGCAGTTGATTCTCTAACCAATGAGCAGTTAGCACCACTATCAAATAAAGCCTGAAACTGCTGATCTTGATCTGTAACAGAAATAATATTTAAAACTTCCTTACCCCTTTAACATATATTGACGTTCTTTTAGCATTCATTCGCTTGAAGCAGGTTTCATATGTGTGTCCTGAAAAAGAGCAGTACTAGCACTCTTTCTTCTTCTTGTCGGTAGTTTCGATGTTGACTGATTTCTTTGGTTAAGATCTAGTTTTTGTGATAGCGTTCCGGCTACACCACCGCACTCTGTAACCTTGTTTACCACAGACATAGAAAGTAATTTTTTCGAACCTTTGCTCTTTTGTGCAAGACGACATTTTCTGTTGTAATTGGTGCTTTACTTTTTCGCATGGTTTTGGCAATGGCAATCAGTTCCGGTACCGTATTGGATTTAGTATTCAGATGTTCCACTGCATCTTGTTCGGTGTGGTTTGGTTTTACAATTTTCTTAAACAATTCAAGATGTATTCCGGAACACTATCCGCATTATCGATGGTGTATCTCCTGAATTTTAAGACGTCTGAGACATACCTGCTTGCCGGTTCGAATTTTCGCAACATATCTTCTCTCGTTTCAGCCCACGTCGTTGTTCGCAGCAAACAGTCATCGGCCCAAAATTGGGCTCTTCCCTTTAAAACGCTTGCTGCTCTAAGACGTACCTCATGATCTTTTAATTGATATTCTTCTTGCGTACACGAAATAAGAGTCACCCATACTTTTACATCCATTCCTTTGTCAGGGTCAAAGCTGGAGAAATAGACGTCAGAAATGCGGACCCGTGAATGTTCAGGTCGGAACAAGCTCATCATTTCTGAAAGGCTGGCTTTGTTTTCTTAAGACATCTGCATCATCATGACACACATTGTGTTCTTGTATGTATTTGCTAGTAATGTCATAGTAGAAGTAGCGGCATCAGCGGATGAGGCCGGTATTGGTTGGCGTTGACTTGGGTTGGTTGTATTGCGTTGGTTGGGGGATAGGATTCGTAAAACCACCATCATTACTCATTTTTATTGTAATCAAATAATCAGAATAATACGGTACTAAATGAATTAATTTACGAAAGAAAATAAATAAAGCTCGCCGTTTATACGCTTCGAGTGTCACGAATGCCCGGTCGGCCTTTTTTTTATGACTGATGGTCACTGTTAGCCCGAAGACTTTCACAGCATCGCCGGATTGAAAGTTGGCCGAGCGCTGAGGGCGCTTAGCTGAACCTTTATAGTCGGTAACTAGCGCAAGGGCCTCCGAGATGGGACCTCGGCTTGGACTGTTACCCTGTCCGCGTAAGTAGACTGACTCGAGTGCGCCCGAGAGGGCCGAACCACGGCTCGGTCGGTTACTTCTTTCGGAAGGACGTTTTTAAACATCTAATTTACCACCAATTCGGAATGCGTTTCCCAGAAGGGGAACCGCGGGCAAATGGGGCTAGCCCTGCGCTAGCTTCGTTAACACCGTTAGGTATCCACTAAGCGCGAGATCGATCGTACGGATTCGGATCGTACGAGGATACCGCACGGTATCTTTTGAGGCGGCGACCGTCCTGGCTCGCTTTCCGCCGCTGGACATACTGGCGGTCATGGATGCGAGGGTGTATCAGCGGATCCGCACCCACCGCCAGAGCGGTGGAAGCGAGCGAGATGAGGCGCTCGAGTCCACCAAACGGCAGGAACGACAGAGCGCATTGGCGACGTGGCGTGCTCGGCTTCACGAGAAGCAATATGCACGCAAACGCGTCGTCAGTGCAGTCCTGCCGGTCTTCGAGGCCTGGATGCAGCGACGAGGAGGAAGACTCACCTACAGACTGACACAGATAATTATCGGGCTATGCTGAGCGGAGACACGACGTGGAGGTACGGCCCGCCAATTTCTGTGAGACCGATCCCTCTCGGAGACGACGACGACGCCGATGCATCGGCGGGCCTCGTCACGGCCCTCCCATCAGAAATGTACAGACACGTGAAGTTTACAGATTTATTATATGTATAGAATAGACATGTCTCTATCTCCAATGGCTTGTGTTGTCTGTCAGTCAGTTCATCGAGATGGGATTCATCTAACCGAATCTTTCCTTCAATCTGCGAATCCAAATTCACGATGAAATCCACTTTTCCAGTGGATTTTATAAAAAAATTCTTTCACACAAACCTTATCATTACTGAAAAATCAGCCAAATCGGTCGAGCAGTTTATAAGTCATTATCTTTAATACATGCGGCAATTCTTATTTTAATGAGAAGATTATATAAATAAAAAATCTATATCTGTTTAAGTAAATAAAATTGAAGTTTCTGATTGTAATAACAAAATAACAGATTTTTACTCATTGCTTACGGAAGTATATACGTTACTTATAAGAAAAAATCAATTTTTAAAATTTTTGTCTGTCTGTTTGTTCCGGCTAATATCCGAAACGGCTGGACCGATTGTAACAGGATTTTTACTGACAGATATATGATGTTATAGCGGGTAACTTAGGCTACTTGAATGTTATAAAAATAATTAGGGTAAAAAAGAAGGAGGGTTAGGGTGAAAAAAGGGGCGCAAAAAAATAAAAACCCCAAAACCCGATTCAAAAAGGAAAGTATATATATATATCATCAATTGGGGTCGACTTTTTATTCGGGTGTTACCGCGGGGCACAGCTAGTTAATAATAGAATATCATCATCATTATCAACATTTCAGCCTGTTACTAATCCACTGTTGAACCTAGACCTCCTCAGATGCTCCAGGTTTTTCATTTACCCTTTGTCGACTTTTACGACAACCACGGGATGAGATGGGGTAATACATTATATTAAGCCGCCACCACATGGCGAATAATATAGTCAGTCACAACGATCACATTACACAACTAAGTCCTACTCGTATTAAAAAAGCTTCTCACAACGTACTTAAGTTACAAAATTACACAATCTATATTTTTAAAACTTGAGCCGGTTCTCTGTTATTTATGATATAGATCCATTATGTACGCATTATAGACGTATATTTCACACTATAACATTTTCTTAAACACCAAAATATTAACCATTTCGTCCACATCAACTATAATTTTGTCTATTTATGAATTCAACACTGGTCTTGCACCAGTGCTATCCGAGTGTGATTAACAGAACAGAATTTCGTTTAATTTTCGGACGGTTGATTTTTTTTAAATTTCTGATGACATATGTATTAAGTGAAAACTATATCTAGTTAATAGATCTATTGCATATTTAAACAATTAAGAGCATTGAATAAGGTGTCTATATATTGTCTATATATGTCTGTTGCGTACCTCTTTGCTATTTTGATAGCTGATGTAGTTTTTTATTGTTGTTCTTTTTTGGCTTTTTGGCTTTTTGACGTTGTCTGTTCGATTATCTATTTCTTTCTGTTTGCTTGATTTTCTGTTTTTATTAAAAAATAATCATTCTTCAACTTGTATCATCGTTTTATCATTTGCAGAGATTAATTTGGTTTGTTCATTTCATTTTGGTCCTTCACCAGTAATTTTCCAGCGTACCTATTCTTCATTACGTAACTTTAGTTATTCATTCATTTCGTAGTATTTGTTTTAATTTTCACTGCTTTATTTTATTTTTATTTCTCACTTAATGATCACCCGCAGTAAAAGTAAAATCATGCCGACAAACCCCGCGACTAGTACTGGTGTGCAAGATAATATTATGCAACCTAGTACTTCCCAACATGTAGACGGCGTTGCCCCGAGTGAGACGTCTAAGTCAAAATCATCACGCTCGTCGTCCACAATTAAGGCTCAAAAGGCTGCCGTAGAGGCCCTCGCCCTGCGCCGACATCTTGAGCACGAGCAGGAGCTCGCTGAAAGTGAGAGGCAACGTGAACTACAGCTGGCCGAACACCAGAGGCAACGTGAAAGTCGACTGGCAGCACTCCGTCAGCAGATAGAGGAGGGCGAACTGCAGGCCGAACTTGCCGCTCTCGACGCGAAAGCCGCGGCAAGTCGGAGCAGTCGCAGTGGTTCTGCCAGGGTAAGCGTAGAAAGAACAGAAAGATGGGTACAAAGTTTAGAACAGCCAGTTTGCGTTGGCGAAAATACCGTTAATAGAGGCATCCCCGCAGTAGGGCGCGAGCAAGAAGTGGTTCCGCCTCCCGGCCAACAGGCACCTCTGCCGGCCACTGGGTCATCTGCATCCCCTATTAACCGTTTTATTCATCAGAAGCAACTTTTAAACGTCACTAAAGCGTCCGAGGCGGCCTTGCTTACGCGACCGCTCATTTCCACGGAGCTTGATAAGAGTAGTCTGCTTCAGGCTGTTGCTGACACTGCAGCTGCGGCCAAGGCGCTTGCTACTTCGCACCGTCATAAACAAAAGATCGAATTGTTTCCCTTTGACGGAGACGCCTTAACATGGCTACATTTTAAACGTATTTTTGATTTAACCAAAAGCAATTTTTCAGATATTGAAAACATTAGTCGTTTACAAAATGCACTTCGCGGCGCGGCCCGAGATGCAGTCGCGTCACTGTTGCTGGCTACAAACGACCCGAACGATATTATAAGAGCTCTGGAGGAGAACTTCGCTCGCCCGGAAATTATAGTATTTAAGGAAGTCTCCGCTCTAAAAAATCTGCCACGTTTGGGGGGTGACTTGAAAGAGTTAATTACGATAACGAATAGGGTACGTAATTCTATATCTTCTTTTAAAATACTGAAACAAGTTGAGTACTTGCACTCGCCAGAACTATTTCACGCCGTCTTAGGAAAATTAAACCCGGTTACTAAAGTAAGATGGACGGATTTTGCTATGCAAGATACTACAGGGCGTCCTAAATTAGAGATTATGTCCGATTTTTTGAGGCGCGAGTTAGATCAACTTATTCGGTTCGGTTTATCACCGGAATCTTGCTCGATCCAACATTCACCACAAAACTCTCAACTGAACAAACCGTATAAACGGGAAAATATTCACATAGTTACTCACTCTAAACCAAATTCTATGGTGGTGTCTACACAAAAGCCTGAATGCACGTTTTTCAAAAAAGATCACAATATTAAGTCATGTTCTGAGTTCAAAGCCTTATCTGTTGATGAAAGGTGGGTCTGGCTGCGTGAGGTAAAAGCGTGTTATAGATGTCTTAGGCGTAGTTCACATCAGTGGAAAACATGTAAAGTTAACCCTTGTGGTGTCGATGGGTGTCTAATACGTCATCACCCGTTACTGCATGGTAAACAACCCTGCTCTTCTGTCAATACTACGTTCGACACGCAATCCACCGAAAATGATCATGCGACTACGCACCACGAACCTGCATCTGTCGAAAAGGTAATAGTTTCTACCACTTCTACAGGTGTTCAAGAACCCAGCTCCATCTTAACTCTGTGCCCACGTGTATTTCTGAAAATCTTACCCGTTACTGTCTCTGGTCCCTCAGGAAGTTGCAATGTTTACGCACTTCTCGATGACGGTAGCACTGCTACGCTCATTGACTCAAGTATTGCTGCTGAAATCGGTGCGACAGGGCCTCACCAGAAAATAACGGTCAATGGTATAGGCGGTCTTAGTAGAAACGCTACGATATCGTATGTAGATTTTCACATTAAAGGTAGGCACACACGAGACACATTTTTAGTGAAAAATGCGAGAGCTATGGAGTCTTTGTCTCTGCGTCCTCAAACAATTAGGCAGGAAACTATTGCTTCTTTCGCACATTTAGTGGGTGTCGTAAAAGTCGACAGAGGGAAATTAAAACCAGTAGATGGGCAGCAGCATCTACCTGGAACATCTGAATAAATAAACTGCGGTTGCCAACCCGCCTGCCAAGCGTGGCAACTATGGCAAAATCCCTCCAATAAGAGAGCTACAAACTTTTGTGGCTATCTATGGGGGAGGCCTATGTTCAGCAGTGGACTTGTGATAGGCTGAAACGACGACGACGACGATTGGCATTTGTCAATCAGCAGCGAGGTAAGGTGTGGTGGTAAGAATGAACCCGTTTCCTGTTTAACTGCCTTAGGCTGGGTGCTTTATGGAATCGCTAACAGTAAAACTGAATTAGTGGAGTTTGTTAATCACGGTGTGTGTATCGAACCTTCCGATGAGGAAAAATTAGACTCTCTTAATAGGGAACAATACAAAATTGACTCGTTAGGTATTTCTAAAAAAGAAACCCTACATTCTAAGTCAGATAAACGTGCAGTCGAGATTTTAGAAAAAACTGCTAGACGTCTCCCCACTTCTGGGCGGTTTGAGGTTGGTATGCCGTGGCGTGACGATATACAGCGCGTTCCCGACAGCTACCCTCAAGCCATGTCACGATTTTTAAGTCTAGAAAGGCGCATGGCTAAAAACGCTGACGTTGCAAAAGCATATGAAGTGTTTATTTCAAACATGATCCCTAAAGGTTATGCAGAAGAATGTGCTCCTGAGTCATACTACGCCAACCACATTAAAGAGAAACAATATTCTTTTATGAGGCTGTATTTACCCCATTTTGGCGTGTACCACCCTCAGAAACGTAAGCTTCGTGTAGTTCACGACGCCGCAGCCACGAATGAGGTCGTCAGCCTAAACTCTTTGTTACTACCTGGTCCAGACCTGCTTCAGCCCTTGTTAGGTATTTTACTTCGGTTTCGCGAGGGCCGTATTGCTCTCACTGCTGATATCCGGGAAATGTTCCCTCAAGTAAGGATCAGGGAGCAAGATAGAGACGCCCTCCGGTATATCTGGAGGTCAAGCAGAGACCAACCTATAAAGGAGTTTAGGATGACAGCCGTAATTTTCAGTGCGTGCTGCAGCCCATTTATAGCGCAATTTATTAAAAATAAAAACGCTCGTGAGCACGAAAGTTTATTTCCTAAAGCAGCTCATGCTATTTTGTACAATCATTATTTGGACGATTATATTGACGCTCTCGATGACATTCAAGAGGCAGCACAACTGGCGGCAGATATTGTTGACGTTCACAATAATGCCCGCTTCGAGATGCGGGACTGGATTTCCAACGACCCATCAGCGCTAAAATTTATTCCTGCTGATCTTAGGGCCACTCAACCGTCGTCGGAAATCAATCTTGGTAGCTGCTCTGCAAACAATATTAGAGCGTTAGGAGTATTGTGGAATCCCACAACAGATAATTGAGGTTTCCGTTCAGGCTTAGGTGAAACATTTTTTTTTTTTTTTTTATTGTATAAAGTGACGAAACGAGCAACACGTTCACCTGATGGTAAGTGCAACGTCCGCCCACAACAGATGCTGTGTCACCCAGAATATTTCTGTGTGACACCTCACTGCGCCCGTCACCTTGAGACATCAGTTCTTAAGTCTTAAATGCCCAGTGATTACGCTAGTTCACAGTGCCCTTCCAACTGAAACACAGTAATGCTTGCACACTACTGCTTCACGGCAGAATAACTGGCCCTGGGGTGGTACCTACCTAGACGGACATTTCCAAACCCTCTCACAAAACGCAAAGTTCTTTGTCACCTCATGCGTGTGTACGACCCGTTAGGCTTATTAGCTCCAATAGTTGTTAAGGGTCGAATTTTATTTCAACAAACGTGGAGGTCTAATGTCGACTGGGACACCGAGTTCCAACCCACGGAAGCATTAAGGTGGTCTGATTGGTTTCAGGAGTTGTCAAGAGTAATTTCTTTGGAAATTCCGCGTTGGTATTCTAACTCTAAAAACTCTGAACCAACTCAGAGGGAGTTACACGTTTTTGCTGATGCAAGTGAGCTCGCGTACGCATGTGTCGCTTAATGGCGCCTTTTGTACTCAGACGGCAGCATCAAGCTTTCTCTTATCTCTAGTAAGGCAACCCTTGAAACCTACCTCTATCCCACGTTTAGAGCTCCAGGCCGCTTTAATAGCTTCTCGTCTCGCGGTCACCATTAAGGACAGAGACTGGCGATGGGTACCAACAGACTTGAATGTTGCCGATGACGCTACCAGAACGCGATCAATCAACCTCGACGCGTCCCACAGATGGTTTCGCGGTCCATCTTTTCTTTTTAAATCCGTTGAGGACTGGCCTACAGAGCCAAGATATGCCTCACCAAACACCGATGAACTTAAGACCAATAGTTATGAGTTGGTCGGACTTACTTCCTTTGTCGAAGAGTTACCGACTCCGGTCACAGCCACTTTTGCTAATTTTAGTAATTGGCAGCGCTTATTACGTGCCACAGCCCGGGTATTTCAAGCTGCGGCAAAGTTTGGTGTAATTTTGGCTTCCATTAGAAATTCTAAATTGAAAGGCGAATTTGTTTGTGCCCGCCATCCTTCACCGTCCACTACTCTACCACCTCTTAGTGCAGATTTTATAAAGGCCGCTGAAAGGCAAATTCTGCAACGAACACAGCTCGAGAGCTTTTCCATAGAATTTCTTCATATCCTGAACTCGAAGCCTATTCCTCCGAACAGTCGTCTCAGAAAACTGTCACCCGCTTTGGGAGAGGACAAATTACTGCGGTTAACCGGAAGAATAAAAGCCGCAGAAGTCATTGACCCTGACACACGCTTCCCCATCCTTCTTGACGGTCGTCACCCAATTGTACGTTTATTGGTACAATCTCATCATCGAAAAGCGGGTCACGCAAATTATGAACTAGTCGTGAACGAATTAAGACAAAAATTCTGGTTGTTAAGGCTGAGGAACACAGTGAGAACAGTAGCAAAACAGTGTCTACTCTGCAGAATTAGAAAGTCCTTGCCGGTGAACCCGAAAACAGGAGATCTGCCACCTGAAAGATTAGCTCACCATCGACGGCCCTTTACTTTTACGGGCCTGGACTACTTCGGCCCCGTAAGCGTCACAATCGGGCGCAGGCATGAAAAACGTTATGTGGCCCTTTTCACCTTCAGATGGTACATAGTCTATCGACTGACTCTGCTAACTCAAGGAATACTCTGGAAGTTCACCCCACCTGCGGCACCTAATTTTGGAGGATGTTGGGAGCGCTTGGTACGATCAGTAAAGGTGGCTTTGAACGCAACATTAACCGAACGAGCTCCAAAAGAAGAAACCCTGAGCAGTTTACTAGCCGAGGCAGAAGCCATTGTCAATTCACGTCCATTAACTCATGTATCTACAGATCCTGACGACCCGACAACACTCACACCTTTTCATTTCTTAATCGGTTCTTCGTCCGTGCAGACCCTACCTACTGCCTTGAATGATCACGATTTGGTCAGCCGTTCCGAATGGAGGAAAGCATTGAGGCTAGCGGATCATTTTTGGTCGCGTTGGATGCGCGAGGTTCTCCCGACCCTAGAACCACGTGAGCAGACAAGAGGCAACAGCAGTTCAACAGCTCTTCAAGAGGGTGACGTAGTAATTATTGCTGACTTTAACTTGCCCCGCGGAACATGGCCACGAGGACGTGTTGCGAAAGTGTACCCTGGGAAAGATGGTGTGGTAAGAGTAGTGGACGTTGCAACAGCAGGGGGAATGCTACGCCGACCCGTGCGAAAGCTGGTTAGGCTCTCCACCTAAGGCCTTGGCTGACCTTGGTTTGTATAACCAGTTTGTGCTTAGCTGCACGAGGGGGAGGATGTTGCGAACCTCTTTGCTATTTTGATAGCTGATGTAGTTTTTTATTGTTGTTCTTTTTTGGCTTTTTGACGTTGTCTGTTCGATTACCTATTTCTTTCTGTTTGCTTGATTTTCTGTTTTTATTAAAAAATAATCATTCTTCAACTTGTATCATCGTTTTATCATTTGCAGAGATTAATTTGGTTTGTTCATTTCAATGTCTATATATTGAAAGAATACCGAACGATTTAAAATTGTATTGTTTCTTATGTGTGAATTTTATAATTCATATCATCCTTCTTTGTTCATGTTCATCAAACACTTTGTTGTTATGCTATTTTTAACAGTGTATTAACATCCGTTCTAAATTTGAAATAAAAAGTAAAGTTTCAGCCTATAAATGTCCCACTACTGAGCACAGGCCTCCTCTCATTTCTGAGAGGGTTTAGGAGCTAGGAAGAATCCGCCACGCTGCTCCAATGCGGGTTGGCGGACTTCACATGTCTTCGAAATATTTTTTATTCCTCAGACATGCAGGTTTCCTCACGATGTTTTCCTTTACCGCTGAGCACGTGGTAAATCAGCACTTAAAATTGCAATTAACAATTTTAGTGGTGCCCGGCACCGGGAATCGAACCCAGGTCACTCGCGTACTATGAAATTTAAAGCGAGCGCCTAGCCCCTTAATATATATTATTTCAAATTTCTACTGAACACAGAAATTTGAAATAATACATATATATTAATGTTTGCAATTTTTACAAGGGTATAAGTTCATAGTATGTTACCCCACAGCGTACCCGTCAACAAACACGTCGAGCACATTTTTATAAAAATATTTATTATAATATGAAGGTGTCTATCGCAAATGTTGCCGGCTTATTGCATAAACAAAAAAAAATTATGCCAGTTTTATTTTTATTTCTTTACGATTCATAAATAACCTTCCGAAATTCTAAAGTCGAATATTAAATCGTAGGTATTCCGAACTACATTTTATTAGCAACTCTGTTTAACGCATCAACTTAACCTTGGGGCTGCCTAGTACGTTCACATAAAGGACATCATCAATTATGTACAAAAATCATTATGTTAAGTTCGTAAATTAATATAATATTTTTAGAGGCTTGCTATTGTTTTAGATTTGTATTATAATAATTATCATGACAAAGTTCTTCTTGGCAGTCTTATAATCGGAACTAGGTTACGTTGCCAACGTAAGTATTAACTTTTTCAAATAATAGATTATGGTATCACTATTTTACGCGAGGCCTTCTATAATGACCTGGTATTACAGCACTGCTTCACTGCGGGCTGTAATTACATTTTTCTCAAGAACATATTACTACAATAGTGGACGCACCACTAATTAAGTCGCATGTAATCATCATCATCATCACCATCGTCGCCATCATCACTGTCGTCACATTCAGCCTCAGATACCTCTCTCAGGTTGATAGGATTTAGTATAATCGCAACGCTTGGCGGACAGATTGGCGATTGCGGAATCAGATACCTCGCACCTTCAAAGTTACCGGTCTGGTATATTTGAGGCGGTTATTCCGCCATCTGTAGAACGCAAGCTTTACGCCATCCACGGGATAAGATGGGGCGTTAGAAATGTTGCCACAAGTTAAAACAAGAATACAATCTAATTAGGGACTGAGGCAATCACAAGTCAATGTTTAATAAAGTATCCACTCAAACATAAAATAAAGTTGTTAAATAAGTTATGTTAGTTACTTTGACAATCACATGAATACGTAAATAACCCGATTTCTATTAAACTAATCATATTGAACATTTTACACTGTCGATCTATAATATTTTGGACCGGTTTCAAAAATACCGACCACGCAGTAACTATACATAAATATATGAATATTTTAAGTTGTAAGTAAACCAGCGTATCAACATTACGTTATTGAACAAGGAGCTGGTCGGACGTGCTCAGTTACTTATTTGGAGCATACTTTTATACATCATGATATAAAGGTAAGTCTGTACATTTCTTTATAGTGTAACAAATACATCACTAATCCTGATTCAAACAATGTTTTCTTTCATTGATTATTCGTATTTACTCAGCATTATACAAACCGGACATACTGCAATATCTCACTTATTTTCAGTCATCAATCATAAATTACATTAATATTTTTTGTTATAGAAACCACATATTCTTATCGTGTATTTTTTTCTTACTTTTGTTTCATCATCATCACCATTTCAGCCTATCACTATTCCACTACTGAACATTGGCCTACCCATAGATTGCTACATAAGTTAGTAGCTCTTATTTTGGAAAGATTTTGTCATGGTTGCCACGCTTGGCAGGCGGGTTGGCAACCGCAGTTTATTTATTCAGATGTTCTAGGAAATGCTGTTGCCCACAAACTGGTTTTCGTTTTGCCTTTGTCGACTTTTACGACACCCACGGGTTGTTTATGGGGTTACATATGTTTTGGAAAACATGATAGTGTGAACATTAGAGTTTCAGTTTTTCTATGAAATCCTATTTTGCACTAAATTAGGAAATTTGATGCAAAATAGTAATATGCACGTAAAAATAGCACCAGAGATCAACTAGTTCATTGCCCAACTTTGTTAACTATTCCTTGGTTTGTACATATCTTCATGTCTTTAATCCCTGAAGTCGTCTTAAATGGGGGCACTGTCCGAATCCAAGTCATGACTTAGTAAAACTTGAAAAGTTCTATCAAACAGGCGCACAATCCACTTGATGTGTATAAGTTATTACTGTGGCCGATAAGAATCTGCATTAATCCAAGATAAATAATCATAATTTTTTATGTCACCCTCGAAAACAAATGAATGACTCCTTGTCAATTATTCGGTGTCTTGGTTTCGGATGGGATTCTTATTTTTGTGGTAAAACCATGCCACAACCGCCAATAATACGGACTGTGCTACAACACATGTGTCAGTTTGACTAAGGAAATACGTCGCTCTAACATTAATCTAGCGTAAATTAAAAACATACGCTGTTATTTTGCGTACGGTGCGTGAAGGGAATTGAGGGCAGAGCCATTACAGGGAGGATACTGTGTAACTTTGATCCCATTTACCAATGAATGAGCTTTATTTTGGCGTATGAAGCTAATTCATTGGTTAAAGTGATTCCACCAGGATATTCAGGGATAACAATACATCCTAATTCAGCAATCCTTATAAAAAATGAGTTTAGGTACCTTCCTATTTAATTTTCTCTCCAGGTACACTCTCCAAGTTTTAGAATAACGTAATCACTTCATTTTCATCGACCTTATCGCATTATAACTGGTGGTAGGATTCCTTTGCAGGAATCCGTATAAATACGTGCGTACGTGCGTAGGTGGCTTGAGATATCAATTCTTAAGCTAAGCTTCTAGGCTAAATAAATGGCGTATAAAGTAAATGGCATTTTAATACAATTTTATTAACGTAATTGTGTATTTTTCCCGCTTTCCGCATCACTATTCTTAATTATGTGTTAAACGTTTGAGCAATAACGAGCAAACTAATGCAACATTTACAACCTAATAACAAAATAATTTAAGAGTTTTATATTTGTATACACAATAGTATGGTAGCGGGGCCGTGTGGTAGCGGCCTAAGAGAATCTACCACCCCATCCCATCCCGTGGGTGTCGTAAAAGTCGACAGAGGGAAATTCAAACCCGGAGATGGGCAGCAGCATCTTCCTGGAACATCTGAATAAATAAACTGCGGTTGCCAACCCGCCTGCCAAGCGTGGAAACTATGGCAAAATCCCTCCAATATGAGAGCTACACACTTGTGGCTACCTATGGGGGATCAGCAGTGGACTTGTAACAGGCTGAAACGACGACGACGACGATACACAACGGTGCTCAAGATCAAAAAAAATTACTCTCTCTATCGAGTATCTCTATCGTTAATTCAACAATATATCTTGATCGTTAATTAATGCCAGAATTCATCTCTACTTGTCTCTTAATTTCTTGTTTTTTTTTTCTTGAATGTCAACTTAAACAATTTTTAACACCAAAATTGCTAAGTTATGCTAATTAGTCTTTTATTTTGAAAGAAGCTAGTGTAAATTAAATCACGACGACCGCATGAGGTCCTGGTTTTGAATCCCAGACGAAGCTAACATTTGTGCAAAACAAAAATTGTGGATTTTCAGCTTTTTTTGTGTTGTACATATGAATTTTATGTCTGTAAACGATACAGGAGAAATCCTAGTGCGGCAATCGATAAAATAGCGTATAACAGATCTAAAGTAAGTTCAAGTTGTGCGCTTTTCGAGTAATTGAGACGCATTGACCAGATAAAACTTGGGATAATTTACAAGGTTTTTGCGTGCTAACCAAAGACTGGGGATTATAATAAAGTTATGAATTGCTATGTATTTATACCAGCCATATTTATTATAGATGCCTTTATCTTATCCCTTATATTTGTTAATATATTTGATTTGATTTATATTATAGAAAACTATAAAAGAAATATGCAAGTCATAATCAATCAGTTTGTCAACAATTGCTTTTAATCACATCTTTATATCAACATGTATCTCACACGATTATTATATAAGATGTCACCATTAGATAATATACAGCGTTTCGCCCCAAAACGAGGCATTGTCAAATGTCATAGATTCTACGACAGACGGCCGCCGCTAGTGGTAGTATTGTAGTGGTTGGTTGAGGGTATCTGGTGGCGGTTCCCGAAGGCGGTGTTAGTTTGCTTGTGCATGCTACTGAGAGAGGACGGACAGTGCTCTTCAAAAAACTAGGTAATATACACCATTTTTATATTTTGCATGCGGATCTTAGCAAATTAACTAACTTCCCTTCATTATAATGGATTTCCGCAAAGTAACTCCTGATTCTATTAACTATATTTTATTATATGTTTAGATGAAACCTAAATACGGATTGTAACATAGATTTTTCGTTTACGATGAAACACGCTAGCAAAAAATTATATTACAGATGAAACCTAAATACGGATTGTAACAAGGATTTTTCGTTTATGATGAAACGCTAGCAAAAAATTTGGTTAAGTAGCTATTAATACGCGGCTTGATTCGTTAAGAAGTTATTTTACGTAATAGTATTTAATAAGAAATCTTTATATAACATTACCGCAACAATACTGAGTCAAAATTTACAGTTACGTAAATTTTGACTTTCACATGAGTTCTAAATTAGTGTCACCTGCTAATCAACCCACTGATAAGAATAACGCTTTTTTAATATGGTGAAACATTTTTGTGAGTTTATTCCCTAATGTAATGGCATCATTCACTAATATTCATACTATATAGTCCTTTAGACGCTGACTAATGTATTTATTAAATTGATTAATGTTTTGTTATCAATGACATTGACACCTTATCACCACAGATAATAAACTTCCGGTGCAAGGTAGCAAGTACCTACTAAGGCAAAAATAAAACAACGAGTACCATTTTTTCATTCCAGCCTATCACTTGTCCACTGCATGCCACAGAAGTTATTAGCTTTCATTTTAGGGGATTTTGCCATAGTTGCCACGCTTGGCAAGGCGGATTGGCAACCGCAGTTTATCTATTCAGATATTCCAAGTAGAAGCAGCTGCCAATCTCCAGGTTTTAATACTGCCTCTGTCGACTTTTACGTCACCCACGGGATAAGACGGGTAGACACAGAACAGGGGATAGATTCGCTTAAGCCTCGCTAAATCCTCTCTTAATATATGACTGTAATTGTTATACACAGTCACAATTGAATTCCGACATATATTTTTTTATTTGATAAAGTGACGAAACGAGCAAAACGTTCACCTGATGGTAAGTGAAACGTCTGCCCATAGCAAATGCTGTGTCACCCAAAACATTTCTGTGTGATGCCACACTGCGCCCGTCGCCCTAACACACGAGTTGTTAAGTCTCATATGCCCAGTGATTATGCTAGCTCTCAGTGCCCTTCAAACCGAAACGCAGTAATGTTTGCACACTACTGCTTGAATAGAATAAATTTTTATTCAATATAGATTATTTACATAATACTTATTGAAAGTCATTTTTTTTCTTTTTTTTTAAACTACACTGGTTCGCAAAAATGCCTCTGTCCTGGGAAGAACCAGTAAGAAAGCGGGCTTTTTTTTAGTCATTTTTAAAATAATGTACAATAACAGCAATATTATAAAGATGTAGAAATGGCTTGGCGGCGATTACCTCATTCCCAGGGGTTATCATCATCTATGTACTCTTTAATATTATAATAACCCTTTTTATGAAGTCTTCACGACAGAATAACTGTCCCTGGGGTGGTACCTACGTAGACGGATTCCTGCATAGGAATCCTACCAGCAGTAGAACATGATTGAATTGTACAATGTATGCTCATCAGTTGTATTTTAAATTAGTCTATAATAAAATATATACATACACACAGTCACGCCTTTTTCCACACAATGAGTAGGCAGAGACCACACCCGTAGCCCACTATTCGCCCCGCGGGAAACGAGACGTGCGGGGAAAATTCTTACTACCCATTCCCACGAGCAGTATAGTGATAGCATTGCATATAATGGCATTATTCTGCACTGAATATAGTCTGTTTTAAAAAATATAATATAATTATGCCATTGGTTCCATCCTTGTAAATTCATTTTTATATTTAACAAATTATTATTGATCTGCCACCCCATCTCATCGTTGTCTCATCATCGCATTCCATAATTGACTTTTACGACACCCAAAGGCAACAGCCTGAAAAATTGCATGGCCTCCGACAGGTAGCGGATTCGGACTTCGAATTTGGGGATGTTTTGATGAGCCCCACGAGCGACCTTATGATTAGGAACTTATCTACATTATTGAGGAATTATTAATGTTTTACTAAATTTATTGCTGGAAAGATGATCCTATTAAGGCCCCATATCATAATATCAAAACAAAGACATATAGTTAGTTTAGATAATTTTATAACTATTCATCACTTAAATAATATTTGAACGGAAAGAATTTTACAAACGAAACGTTCTTATTTATGTTACGGATGATGTCGGTTACGTGCTAAGGACATAAATATTCGAAACTCGTACACATTTCTTACATAAGGAATGGACCGGGTCAATAGAAAGCAAAAAATGAATATTGAGCTATGTGAAAAAAATATAAAATATAAGAAAAAATAGACTAAGACTTCATAAACAAATATCAACCATTATATTATGATGCATTCAAATTACTACCGCCTCATGCTATTGTTACATATTGTAATCGGTAATTTTTTAACAATAAATTAATTTAAATACCATTAGGAAAATTGAAGCAATTATTTTTGTCAGAAACTATCACCTCTATAAATACATATTATTTAAAAATATAGATATTTTTTATTAAGAATAGAAGCAATAAAAACTTCTAAACTACGAGGTTTTTTTATTGCACAATCTGTACATATTACAGAATTCAGGTTTCAGAATTATAGAAGGAAATTATGAAATAATTTAAACAAGTGAGCGAGCTACGTAGATAGCCTGATGGTTGAGGATACAGACTGCAAAAAAACCCCAATCGACTACAATTTAAATAAATAAAACTAAGCTGATATTAACTTCAAAATCTCGTGTGGTTAGGGTTACCAGACGATAGTAATTTTCCTGACATGTCCAATTTTGACCCTCTGTTAGAGAAACAGGAAAATACTGTAATTGTCAGGAATTGAATTAAAAACGGTAAATACAAGTACTTAAAAAATATTTATTTATCATTGTGATTAAAAAATTAAACCTTAAGTTTAATATAATAATTACTCAGAAATGTTCTGGGTCATACAGCATTTGTTATGGGCAGACGTTGCACGTTGCTCTCCATGGCGTTCCTATTAGCAGTAGCTAGTGACAGCATTGCATGTTCTGGTATTATTTTACACGAATAAAGGTTGTCCGTACGATACTTTAGTCGCCTCTTACGACACCTCGGTAGGCAAGAGGTAGGTGCTATTCTTCTCTGCTGGAAATCTATCGGCACACGGCAATATTTATGATCACCAATAACACAGAGTATGTTATTAAATCAATATATCTTCTTTAAAGTTACATCGAGTAATAACCTCGTACCGGCAATCGCAAACGACCTGCACGGATTTGCGGGAAGTGGATGGATGCAGGTGGCTTAGAATAAGCAGAAGTGACAATCTATGGGGGAGGCAATATACATATGTTCAGCGGTGGAATAGTGATAAGCTAAATTGTAACACCAATATGTACGAAATATTTTTACATAAAAGTTATAAATGAAAATCATAATGGAGGCATAAACACGTGTTTAATATTATTATTAATCAAACATATAAAATTAAAATGTCTATCTGTAGGTTTAAATGCTTTTCCTGTTAGCATTCTAAAAATATTTCTTTCCGTCTACGCGATTTTAAAATGTATTCCTAACTAATAAATACTTAAGCATAAGAAACTTGTTGTACAAATTCTATAGCATCTTCTACATATTAATACGTGAAGAGAATACTTTATACCCCTTTTTAAGCATATTGCGCGCACGAAGGTGTGTGTGATTTGGCATAGTTAATTTTTGTATGGCGGAGAAGCGGTTACATCCGTTACTAAATAAAAATAGCAAAATGTCCCTACGTAATAAAATTACACTTTACAAAGCCTGCATTCGGCCAATTATGACATACGCAAGCCCCGTATTTGCGCATGCCTCCCCGCGTCAAATTCACCGACTCCAGGTAATACAAAATCGATTCATGCGTAAAGCCACGGGAGCACCGTGGTTCGTGCGTAATGCTAACCTTCATATCGATTTAGGGCTTCCTACCATAGCCCAATATCTAAAGTTGGCCTCTCGCCGATACTTCGACTCTGCCGCCACGCACCCCAACCCACTGGTTGTCAGTGCCGCCACATACAACCTCCTCGCGATACACCAAAACTCGACCCGCGGAAAAAGGAGACCGAAGCACGTCCTCCAGGACCCTGACGACGCGACCACTAGGGCCCAAGCGCTCTACTCAACACTACACAAACACACATTATCACCATCATACCGCCCCCGCCGTCGGCGTGGGCGTATCAGACAAAGTTATTCGCGATACCGGATCAGGCCGGTTCTCCCCTAGCACTACTGTCATAAGCAGAAGCGTCGCTGGAGTTTCTTGCGCCATTTCTTTTCCAGCGGAAACGCATTCCGAATTGGTGGTAAACCTATGTAATAATAATCATGGTATTACTAATGATAGTAGTAGTAATATTGCCCTCCCGATTGCAATAACTGACCGAGCCAAGGCCGGCCCCCCTGGGCACCCTCGAGTCTGTTTCTCTCGCGTACAGGATGACGGTCCAAGCCGAGGTCCCCCCTCGGGGGCCCTTGCGCCAGTCATCCATAAATAAAGGTTTCGGCTAAGCGCCCTCAGCGCTATGCCACCAATAATTAGGTACTCAAACCTCAATAAAGTTCAAACTTAAAAAATATGAATACAGTCAAAATTCGACCACAGGGCGACCACTAGCTTACATTAAAAAGTCTTAAATTCCAGTGCTAAACATAGGCCTCCTCTCACTTTTTTTAAAAAGACTTTGGAAGCGAGAAGGTTCCGCTATGTATCTCCAGTCAAGGTTGGCAGACATTTTCATTCATAGATAGGTTTCTTAACGCTGTTTTGTTTCACAGCCGATCGCGTAATCAATCAACGATTACAGTTTTAGTGATGCCATCACCGGGAACCGGGATGGTGACCCACGTCACCAGCGTACTATGATATTTAAAGTCGAGCGTCCTAGCTCTAGAATAACATGCGATCAAAGTCACGGATAAAAACAAGACATGCTTGTCTGTTGTAACTTCTTTCTGATTTTATACAGCATCATTAAATTCACAAGGCGTTCTACTCCGTCCATTATAGTTTTTTATAATATTAATTGTTAACAATTGGCTGTATCCTTTTAAAGCGGCCTAAATTATTCATCACACTAACGAACAAAGAATGTTCTCAATTACATAAGAACTATAATGGCAAACTTCGAGCTGATAATGAGGATTTGTACCGTAATAGTTCAACAACGCCCATAATCAATTATACGAAGCAATTACCAGAACAATACTGAATGTATTAAATATAAATCTTGCTTCGCCGGAATACAGGAGAATTACGGCGGTATTAATACTGGTGGTGATACTTATGCAGCAATCCGTCTAAATAGTTACCAACCCAGTGCCAGTTATTCTGCCATGAAGCAGTAGTGCGCAAACATTGCTGTGTTTAGGTTAAAGTCCAAGTCAAAATTTCTTTATTCAATTTAGGCTTCTTTAAAGCTCTTATGAACGTCAAAATCTACACCGGTTCAAAAAATTACCTCAGAGAAGAAACGGCAAGAAACTCTCGGCTTTCTTTTTTTCCAAAATATTATATAATGTCATTTATAAATTACATAAATGAAATATTTTTTTACATAATAAGTTTAGTAGCCAGGGTTTGCAAGTGCGGAGTATGGGTTATTTCCACACATCTTTGTCCTCCATATAATGTTCTATTTTATAATACGCCTTGCCTAATAATGTCTTCTTGACAAGTTTTCTAAAATCTATGTCCGATTTTTGTGTTACACTTTTAGGAATTTTAAATAAATTTTCAACATCTACTAAGAAAAGACTCTAGTTTTAGCCAACCTAAACATAAGAACCTCTAGCGTGTCGCCTCGACCCATTCTAGCTGGTTTTGATTACATTAAAAAGGTTAAATTTCAAAATAAGAAAAAAATTAGTAAAATGTTGTCCAGGTATTTTTCATTAGTTTTTCTTTCTGTCAAAATGAGTGAATCTAATGAAAAAAATCGATTTATATTAAAATTTTATTACAAAAAAGGAAGAAATGCAACACAAGCCGCAAAAAAATGTGATGTGTGACCTAATGCAGTGTCAGTAAGAGTAGCACAAAGTCGGTTTAAGCGTTCTCAATCCGGGAATTTTGATGTCAAAGATGCACCTCGCTCTGGTCGCCCTGTTACAGATAAAACGGACAGAAACGTTTGAAAATGTGGAGCAAGATCGGCATATCAGTAGTTACGACATAGCTGAAGAACTGGGAATTGACCACAAAACAGTTTAGACCCATTTTCAAAATGCTGGATTCACAATAAAGCTCGATGTTTGGGTGCCACACGAGTGTGCTTAAGAGAATCTACCACCCCATCTCATCCCGTGGGTGTCATAAAAGTCAACAGAGGTAAAATGAAATCCAGTAGATGGGCAGCAGCCTCTTCCGGGAACAACTGAACTACTAACTGAACTGAACTGAACTAAACTGCGGTTTCCAACCCGCCTGCTAAGCGTGGCAATTAGGGCAAAATTCCCCCAAAATGAGAGCTACAAACTTTTGTGGTAATCTTTGGGGGAGGCCTTTGTTCAGCAGTGGACTATTGCTAGGCTGAAGTGATGATGAATGATGATACGAGCTCACTGAAAGAAACCAAATGAACCAAATGAACAAATGTACTCATTTGCCATTGTTTAATGAGACGAAGTAATGAAACCGAACCGTTTTTGAAGAGATTGATGAAAAGGATGCGAAAAAGGTCGTGGTCAAAGGTCGGTCAGGCTTCACAGACTGTGCCAAAACCCGGGTTAACTCGCAATAAGGTGAGGCTGTGTGTATGGTAGGATTGGTAGGGCGGTGTTCATTATGACCTTTTACCGCCGGGCAGAAACATCGATTCGGATCTCTACTGCCAACAACTGATGAGAATAAAGCAAGAAGTTAAGAGAAAGCGGCCGGAATTGATCAATAGAAAGGGTTTGGTCTTTCATCACCACAACGCTAGACCACACACAACTTTAAAACTCAGCAAAAATTAAGATAGTTTGGCTGGGAGGTGTTAATGCATCCGCCAAATAGCCCTGACCTTGCACCTTCAGATTTCCCAGGTGGAAATTTCGGTCTCTTCAGAATCTTTTAGGTAGTGTCAGGTTAACATAAAGAGAGGACTGCCAAAACTACTTTAACAAAATTTCTACAGATGGCAATGAATGAACGACCTTCAAGATGGCAAAAAGTCATCGAACAAAATGGCATATATATATTGTAATTAAATGTAAATAAACTTTGAAAAACTTGAGTTTTCGTATAAAATGCAAAGAAACATTTTTCCCAACCTATTTAATTAGTCTTAAACAAACTGTATTTTCAACGAGGCTTTGGGTAGTGGATTAGTTTTACTTCTTTAACTATTAATCTTGTTGCAGATGAGGTTGCTATTAAGCGTATTACTCACCATCGCACTGGCCGCTGCGTATGAAAATTATGCAAAGAAGAAAACATTGGGTACTTTGTATAGATGGAAACAGATCGATTTCATATATCCGACAGAACAGGGACGTTTAGAAGCAATTGCAAACGGGTAATTATTATTGCTTAATGATAAATAAAGATATATGAAGCGTATCATACGTTCAATTTTCATCCAACACCGAGTACTTAGCAAATTTGCATTTAATTTTTATGTTTAATAATTTTATTATTATTACTGATCTAAACAACAACTGATAAAAACTATGCCGAACCCTGGTGACGGCATTGTTTTGATGAACTCAATATACTCGCATTCTTGTAGGATAATACATTGCTCAATTTCAAATTCAAGTGCTGCAGTGCAAATAAGCACAGGAGAGACTTTCACCTTTGAGAGTGTATTGGATCCGAGAGGGAACCCCCGCGCTGCTTCAATACGGGTCTACTTCACATGACGTCGATATTTTTTATTTTATTTCTAAGTCATCAGGTTTCCTTATGGTGTTTTCCGTTATCGCTGAGTACGTCGTAAATCAGCATTTTTTTTTTCTTAGAATTAGTAATGTTACTGGTATTGACACCAGGGACCGAATCCAGGTACGCGAGTTAAAACTAAGAAAATTAAGTATACTTGGCTAATTAGAGCCGTTGTGGTTCATAAGCCCATAAGTGAAGCAGTAATTATTTAGTAAAATCAGTGTTGAATATAACTATATCATAAACTTTCAGGCAATTTAACCAAACCAATGTGATACCTCTCGGTATTGAACGATGGAGAGACCGAATCTTTATCAGTACACCTAGATGGAAGAAAGGCGTGCCAGCAACCTTGTCATCGTTACCAACAACCGCCCAGGATGAGTCGTCGCCGTTAAAGCCTTATCCCAACTGGGACTGGCATAATGCAGGTGATTTGAAGTTACCTATTTTTTACTGTTGTTCCATGGTCATTAATGACAGATCTTGTAGTCTACATCTTAGGTCTTAAATCATTTAATTACTTTTCAGGCGACTGCACTGGATTTACATCAATATTTCGCATGAGCGTGGATCACTTGTGGTGTGATGTGGATACTGGATTCAGGGCAGGTTGAAGCCTTCGAGACTCCGCGTCAACTCTGCCCCCCCACATTGTTCGCAATTGACTTAGAAACGGATACAGTTCTCGCCAGATATCCAATTCCAGAGCAATATGTTCTGCAGAATTCATTAATTACCAACATCTTAGTAGACTCGAGAGACGCTCAGTGTAGAGATCTTCATGTGTATATAGCTGATGCTTGGCGGTTTGGGCTTATAGTATTTAGAGTCTCCGATGCAGAATTTTGGAGATTCAATCACTACACCTTCTACCCTGAGCCATTGTTTTCGAATTATACATTACACGGATTGAACTATCAGTGGTCTGATGGATTGTTTGGCATGTCTCTAGGCAAGGTACACCTTGGCGACCGCCCCTTGTATTATCATGCTATGTCCAGCTCCCTAGAGTTTGTTGTAAAAACGTCTGTAATCAGAGATCCTGCCCGCGTCAAAAACGCGGTGGATGAATTTAAGCTTCTCGGTGAGAGTCGTGGACCAGACGGTCAGGTATCTGCCGCGGCGGTCGACCGCAACGGTGTTATGTTCTACAACCTAATTTCATACGATAGTATCGGATGTTGGAATACGTGTACGGACTATGACAAGGAAAATCTAGGTATAGTAGCTCAAAACAATAGAACATTAGTCTTTCCTAATGATCTGCGAATAGATCACGAGGTTCCTCAGTATGTATGGATAATTACAAACAAACTGCCATTGTACCAATTCAATTTGATCAATCCGAATGAGTACAATTATCGTGTTATTTATATAGATCCCGTCAAGTCTATTGAAAATACTGTATGTCAACCTCAATTCTAAGGAATTTAAATATCTTTGTACATCTTTAACTTTTGCAATTAAGTTAATTTTTTTGGTTTATTTATTTATAATATTTTTTTTCAAATACGAAGGTATATATATTTTTAAAAACTTTTATTAATAAAGGTAAAAAGTAAAATGTGTATATCATTTCAAACTAACACTTGACGACGTTTTTGTACTAGTTTGACTTTGAGTTTTATTAATAGCTTCCTCAGGCTTTCTATTATTTTCAGATGTTGGAATAGAATTAGTTGACAATCGAGTTTCATTTTTGTCAAAAACATATTCGAAACTCTCATAGGATTCTGGACTCACGGTAATTTTGGCTTGACATTCGTTGTTTTGTGGTCCTAATTCATTTCTGGAATTACTTTTGACATTCTTATTTGAAACTGTATTAGCTAAAGAAATGCTTGCTTGATTCACCGCCAAATTTTGTAATGTTTGCTTCACGAGATGAAATCGTGCCGACTGTTTCAACGAATGAATGGGAAGAGCATCTTTGCTACCAACGGCTTTATTTTCAGTTTCTTTATTCACCATTTCAATCGCCTCAGATTTTGAATTATGTATAATGTCTGAAGTTTTTTTCATAAATATTTGGGGATAATCTGTTAAGTAGGAAGCTAATTTTCCTTTACTACTTCCGACTAAAGGCGGTGGGTCTGTGTTCTCGCTTGATAATGCATTACACTCTAGACCCATTACCTTTTTTTGACTTATTGTTGATAACGAATCAAAAAACTTAGAAGAATCCGTTCCTTCTTTTTTTAAATAAGCCACAACTTTTAGTGTCATTGTTGTAAACTGTTCTAGAATGCGATCTGTATCGCGAGGAATTGCCATTTCGTTACTAAGCCAGTCTTCAAAGGTGCCAATATCTGACATTGTTCTGTTCGAAGTAACTTGATAAGGGTCGCAAAACATCAGACTCATTTTTAATATCTGCAACTCTATTATCAGAAGGAACGCGAACTGTCTCGTCAAATTTAAGACGAGCATGTGCCTTAGTTGTAGACGTCTGCCTTTCAGCATACCTAAGAACAAAATCAAAATCAGAAAGTTATACATGTTACGAACATTATTATGTTTGCAGAAAATATAGTAAACTAATTTTAAATCAAATAAATGAATAGTTCTCTCTCAACAAATACGATATGATAAATTTAGACAACAGAAAATATTAGCAGATAGCCCTTTTACGGCAAAAACTATGGACGAAAAACGAAGGACTCGCGGTAAAAGGGTCTTATATTTTCTGTAACATCTTAATAAATAAATCTTCCTGGAACATCTGAATAAATAAACTGCGGTTGCCAACCCGCCACCCAAACGATGGCAACTATGGCAAAATCCCTCCAAAATGAGAACTACAAACTTTAGTGGCATTCTATGGGGGAGGCCTATGTTCAGCAGTGGACTAATGATAGGCTGAAAAGGAAGGAAGGAAAGCTATTTATTCTCTAACGTCAGAAATTCAGATTTCGTTTTTTAAATCTACCGTTTCTTAATTAGGTTAATTTGTACGGAGAAGAAACAGGCGAAATAAACTCCTTGGGTATCCTCTTTTTAGTCATTTTTCAATGTTCTTTTAGAATAGTAACAAAAAAATATATATTAAATGAAAAATTTGTATTTAGAAACAGCCTGGCAAGTATCACCTCATTCTCAGGGATTATTTTTATCCATGTATTCTTTTACATTATAATAACCTGAAGGTTATCGTTTCTGTTTAATAAACTCTTTGAATCTTGGGGTAGGAAGAAGAAGAATGTGCACTTACTGGGATTTTTTTGTAAAAACGTATACTTTTCCTCATGAATGACTTACTAACTCTATTAAGTCGAGTAACTGGCATTACAAGCTTGTGTCTATGGAATAATCTTTCGCCGATATCATTAACAATGATCATACATTAATAGTAGCCGTGAGCTACCAGCTCAGGGGCCGGGCGCTCTTCAAAAAATGATTCCAATTTTACATACATACAGTCACGCCTTTTCCCAATTGGTTGCAATTTTAAGTACTGATTAACTATGTGCTCAGCAGTGAAGGAAAACATCGTGAGGAAACTTACATGTCTGAGGAATAAAAATATTTCGAGGACATGTGAAGTTTACCAACAAGCATTGGAGCAGCGTGGCGGACTCTTCCCGGCCCCTCTCAGAAATGATAGTTGGCCGGTGCCTAGCAGTGGGACATTTACAGACTGTAACTTGACTTTTTTATACATTTAAATCGTTTCTTACAGAGAAATGTTTTAATTAGCTTAAGTCCGCGTGGAATTAAATTTTAGTAAATACTGTGGAAACTCTTTGATTTTAAAAATACCGCGTAAACTCATTGATTTCCTGGAATGAAAAGAATCCCATGTCCGTCTCCAGGACGCAAGCAGGCGTAAAAAGTTAAAAATAGACAGAGAGGGGAGCAAAAGTTACTTTCGCATTTTATTAATATTCAGTAGTATAGGTTATAATAGCTGATTTGAATGTTACATTCATTAATTAAGTAAAATTACTTAGTGTTACAGATTTTAGAGAATGTTACCACCACAGAACAGAAAAAACAAGTAGAAGCTGTACGTTCGTAAATTAATAAGAGAACCGATGTCTCCAAACTCACACACTTGCAACTGTGTAACTTAAGATAACACAATGAAAAACACTTTCTTATTGGATGGAAATCTACTTCCGAAATAAGGTTTTAACTAAATTGTACTAATCAATCAATAATATACTTTCATACTATAGAAAATATTTTTGACGCCGTAGACAAAGTTATTGTCTTAAGAGTTCCGCTATTGCACACATCTAGTGTGTAATCGTAACGCTTGTGGCTATACAAATGATATTATTATGGCGCAAGTAATAATGATGATTGGAGGAGTCTGCCACTTAATTCATAATCAATTTTTATTGTCCTTGAGTAAGTTTCTTATTTACTTTTAATAAATGAAGGATGCGTATATTTACATAATGGTCTGTTATTGGTTTTATTAAGTCTGTTACGTGTTTTTTTTTTTGTCAGAAATTCGCCAAATTCGTGATAACTAAATAAGTAAAAGTAAAGTTTCAGCCTAAAAATTTCCCACTGCTGAGCACAGGCGTTCTCTCATTTCTGAGAGGGTTTTGGAGCTAGGAAGAATCCGCCATGCTGCTCCAATGCGGGTTGGCGGACTTCACATGTCTTCGAAATATTTTTAATTTCTCAGTCATGCAGGTTTCCTCACGATGTTTTCTTTCACCGCCGAGCACGTGGTAAGTCAGCACCTAAAATTGCAATTAACAATTTTAGTGGTGCCGGGAATCGAACCCAGGTCACTCGCGTACTATGAAATTTAAAGCGAGGGCCTAGCCCCTGAGCTACCACTGCTTCACTTGATAACTAATAGTATCAAATAATTAAGTTCCCACAAATTGACGCAGTATTTTAACCATTACGATGTCTTTTTAAAGAAATGTTCATCGAAAAGTATTAATATGGTTTCTGAGGTTTTACATATAACATTTACATATAATATTAAAATACGTATGTAGATGATAATTATAGCCTTTATCGTGTATACCCTTTATCATTAACGTGTTTATCTTCAAGAATATTGTTACCTCATAATAACTTTTTTATTTATTTTAATGTATTTTTACAGGAGGAGGAGTTGCAGGCGATGGTTAATATTATGCATGGTGCTCTACAAAGCAAAGGAACTGAAAATTAATGCTGATAAGACGAAACTGATGGTTTTTGAAAGAGAAGAAAGTATGTCGGATTGCAAAGTTCTGATTGAAGGAGAAAGAGTGGAACAAGTGAAAGAGTTTGTGTACCTGGGTTCTAAATTTACGAGAGACGGAAAGTATGACTGTGATATTGAGAGAAGAGTATTGGCAGGAAATCGAGTGAATGGGGCTCTGCATAACTTTATGTGTAGCCAGAACGTATCTAAAAAGGCACGACTGGCTGTACATAGGGGAGTTCTGGTCCCCACACTTATGTATGGTAGGGAATGCTGGGTCTGGCAGAAGAAGCATGTAAGTAGGATTAACGCTGTGGAAATTAGAAGTTTGAGAAGTATACCTGGAGTAACTCTGATTGACAAAGTGAGAAACAGCGTGATAAGGGAACGTTGCGGTGTGGTTGAAGATGTAGTGAAAAAGATAGAGAAAGGCATGCTTAGATAAACCATCTAGAGGACACGTAGAGAAGATGAATGAAAGGAGATTGACGAAACAGATTTATGAGGCAAGTGTGAATGGAAAAGCCGGTAAGGGTCGACCTAGGCGTACGTATCACAATCAGATCGGTGAACTTTTGAGGAAAGGTCACGTTAAAAGTACCCGCAACCGACGAGCGTGTGTGAAAACGCTAATGAAAGTAGAAGAAGCTAAAGATGTGTGTCAGGATCGTAGCAAGTGGAAAGATGTGGTCTCTGCCTACACCTATGGGAAAGAGGCGTGACTGTATGTATGTATGTATGTTTACACTTAGCGATGATACGAAACTCCACCATGGTACAAATTTGTGGCACGACTATCGTTTTTTGAAGTAATATTACGAAACGACGTTAAAACACGGCTAAAGTACGCGGAGTCTTAAGTGTGCGTCATGCAGCATACTTGTGGAAGACGCGCCACGCCCACATGCCATTTCTTTACCACTTTATTTTTGGCGTGCATATTTAATAAGTTGGAAAGGGACGGGTGTTGCTTAACACACCAACTTTTCTTGTCGAAGCCTTGACGCTACAGACGGGGATAGATGAATACAACAACAAAAAAACAAATTATAAGCTTCTAACAGTTAGAAAATCTTAAAATTGATTTAGTTTAGTCATATATATTTAAAGTATATTTCTCAAACAAAACAAAATATAACTCATATTTAAAGTTACCGCGAGCCCGGAGGAAACTTGCACGATTAGAAAAAATCGATGATATTTGAAGTCGGCTAACTTACACAAGTGCGGAGTAGTGCTGTACCGACTGTAAAAATAAAAATAAAAAGAGCTAGACGAAGAGATATATGCTTTACTATTTTAAATGTATTTAGTATACTAATTTTTATATGTACAGAGACTAACAGGCCTGCTATGATTTTCCGTCGTAACAGATCTTCACCAAATAAAGATTTAGTTCGACGTCTGCGAACGGCTAATTCAAGACCAAAGTCACGGTCACTTGGAGGCACGACTGCAGGAAACGTTTTGAATGCTGCAGCCATCTTCAGTGTATGGTAGTAGCTTTATAATAATAATGAGCGTTAATACACTTGTAACTTAAAAATATGAGTTAGTTTTTAAATTTTCTAACATAATTATGAAGAACCAAAGAAACTGAGAAAAACCTAAGCGAATCTTGAAGCTGTGACCGCCAATTTCGTAGCGTGAGCTACAACTCCGCAGGATATATAACAGTCCTGTTAGTGTCACCGCAAACAAACAAGGACTCATTTATTGAATATTACTTTCGGCTAAGATACAATAAAAAGACATCTAGAAAACATACAAACGCAAGTTCGTTTGTTTTTCGTGACTTATCGATCTAGTCTGCTTCCTGAGTCATTGGGTCCGAATATTAATTAAGTCGAACCAAAAATTAAGCGATATATTAATTATTGGTTTTCATTCATATTTTTATAATTTAAAGTTTTTATTTTAAAGCTGAAATGATGATGATCATGATGATGTTGCTAGCGTTGAAGTTTTACTGCACTTTAACATATCCTGCGTAGATATAAGCTTTCATTTGTGGCGACAGATGTTCGCTACATGATGATGTAGTGAATATCTATGTTGACCGGGAGAAGTCGCCAAGGTAGAGATTGAATTGGATCTATAAAAAAAGATTTATTTTAAATATCTTTATACAAATGATTATTTGTAGTGAAATACATAAATTGAAGAAAACTAAAATGTATATTTGTTAAATACATACAAAAGAAAGAAAAAAATTAAATTATACCTGAAAACAAGTAGCCACATATAAAATGCCGGTGTTATAGAGATGACCTTCGTTATAAGGAACCTGATGCATGGAGGTCGGGCAGGTCCCAACAGAACACAAGTACCGAGGCCTAGTGCCAGACTTGTTAACTCACACAACAATTTTCTTATCGCAGCTAACAAAAGCCAAGGCAACACTAAGGTAGGGCGTTCTTCCTAAAAAAATAAAAATATTTTACGTATGTAAATGATATTTTGAGTACATTACATTCACAAAATACACAAAATAGTTCGAGAAATTAATATAATTATTATTATTTTTAATTCTGTTTGGGTCGGCAGACACCTTAACCACAGAAAAGTAAGCACCTCAAAAACCTTCAAGAAGAGAGCCTACTCCTTTCTCAAAAGCCGACAACGCACCCGGAATTCATCTGGTATTGCAAATGTTTATGGGCGGCGGTGATCACTTATCATCAGGTTAGCCGCTTTCTCGTTTGCTCCCTCTTCTATAAAAAAAGACGAAATCACATACAGAGGGGCAACAAAGCCGTCTGGATAGAGCAACTTGTGGGGTAAGTGCGTGACAAGACATCTACCCGTACTAAGCTCAGCAGTATGGGACTTATGTTGAAGGACTGTCGCGTCGGACTAGCGTAAAGTCAATATTATTATTAATCTATTTATTTATGTTACGAAGTACATTCAGTATTGTTTTATAAAATATAATAAATATTATTATTAACTGAATCTGATACACACGTGCTATAAAAATTAGGGTCATCATCATTTCAGACTATCACTAGTCCACTGCTGAACATAGGCCTCCCCCACAGGTTGCCTCAAAAATTTGTCGGTCTTATTTTGAGGGGATTTTGCCACAGTTGCCCCGCTTGGCAGGTGGGTTGGCAAGCGCAGTTTATTTACTCAGATGTTCCAGGAAGATGCTGCTGCTATCTCATGGTTTTGATTTTTCCTCAGTCGACTTTTACGACACCCACGGGACGAAATGGGGCGCTACCACACGGCGGCTGAAGATGGTGGTGTCATCTTCAAAAAAAAAATTAACTTCATTATCATCCGTTTCCATGTGATTATGAAAGGTATGTTATGTTTTTCATTTAAAATATTATTATATATATATTCTGTCATCTATGTGATCAAGTAATAATTAAAAATGAATACAATAAAATTTGGTAAGAATTTCACTCCTGCCAAATTGAATGTTTCTAGTTTTAATCTAAACATGACACAATGATTATGCGTATAATTTTCATTTCAAATTTATTTTCACTTTTAGCTTTTATTGTTTTTTTCATAATAATAATGTTAATCGGAAATAAATAAATTAATACATTTTTTCACTTGTGACAACCGTTGCCTCCATGCACTGTCGTGATACTGTCTAGCTTTTTTTTGTATGTGTGTAATGTGTTGTTAGGCCCGGCGGCATTAACAACTTCGTCGGAAGAGACTCGCGAGCAGAAGGCCCGTGAGTAAGGACTGTCTCTGGACGTCGTTGGCATTTAACAAGAGTTCAGAGGCGTCCGCCTAATCTATGTCTTTCTACTGTGCCTTAATGTCACATCAAACATCTCTTGAAGAATAATCAACATCAAAGATCACAACTATTTAGATTTTTTAATATTAGTTTCAGCTCTTTGAATCGAATTTTGAAGTGAAACCTCTTTGGGCGCGAAGAGAGTAAAATTTGAAGGACGAACTTAAGTGCAACATTTTTGTTGCATTTATATGATATTATCAATTAATTAATAATTTATTATATACTCAGCAGTTCTTTAATAGTTAGTAACACTTTTGTTAATTTATGTTTATTACACTACATAAATGGTAATCGTAATTAGATAAAAAATTATTATAGTAAACAAAAAAATTACATATTTTGTACATTTTGTGTTTTTGCACAAATGTTGGCTCCGTTTAGAATTCGTAATCAGGGCTCGCGGCGTAGAAGTCAGGTACTCTGACCAATAGCCACGCGGAAGCTTTCATCTGTGCAGAATATATTATAGTGCCAGAAAGTTCACGCGCAAACACAGTAGCACTCACTCATCCTAACCTACCAACGCCCGAAGTAACGCTCGTGTAATGTAATGGGAGGTAGGCTAGGTTGTAGTTATAATATCAACACAGCCAGACCCGAAAAGGAACAATTTGTAGGCTAATAAATATACTCTACTATACTGCTAAAACACTACACTGCGTCTTCCAACCCGCCTGCTTAGCACAGTAACTGAAGCATATATGTACATGTATTTTGCGAAGCCTCATATTCAGCTGTAGACGGTAACATGCAGTATTGGGTAATGATCATCATTATGATGATGCAGATGACGACTCTACTACTACTCTTACTTCGAACTATAATAGCATACCAAGAAAACAGGATACAGCAGCACGATATACGTCGCGAGGTAGACATACAGTGTAAAACATTGTACCAACATCACACCAGACACCATAGTTCTCAGCATACGCTGAACCGGCATCGTAAGTTCTGGCGGCATACTCATTTGCCAAACCTAGGAAATGGTAAACAGAAATATTAAGTTAGTACTGCCTGCTTCTTTGTTTTATTCGCGTCGCAATGCTCCAAGAATATCAGTTTATATATTTGTTAATGAAACCACATAAACTAAGATTTTGGAATTTAATATTGCTGGTGCTACTACTAATTGCATTTTAAAAATTAGTCAGATTGAACACACTATTTTGAAGAGAAGTATAGTAAAATGGAATCATTTTATTAAACATATAAACGTCTTTTTTTCCAGCTCGAAGATATTTACCTACACTGAAAATAAATTCTTTTCAGAATTGTCCAAATTTGCATTCATTATACTCGTAACATCAAATATAATTTTCTTTAAGGGACGACTTTTAGTTCATCAAAAAAAATCACTCGAAATAATTAAGTCCAGAATAGAAGTAGTTTTATTGACAATTTAATATTTTAATTAATGTTATATTTCATGCAGTGTAAAGTTAAAGTTTCAGCCTATAAATGTCCGCTGCTGAGCACAGGCCTTTCATTTCTGAGAGAGTTTTTGGAGCTAGGAAGAATCCGCCACGCTGCTCCAATGCGGGTTGGCGGACTTCACATGTATTCGAAATATTTTTTTATTTCTGAGACATGCAGGTTTCCTCACGATGTTTTCCTTCACCGCCGATCACGTGGTAAATCAGCACTTAAAACTGCAATTAACAATTTTAGTGGTGCCGGCACCGGGAATCGAACCCAGGTCACTCGCGTACTAGTGAAATTTAAAGCGAAGCACCTAGCCCCTGAGCTACCACGGGGTAGCTCAGGGGCTAGGTGCCTGAGCTGTACCTGAGCCCCTTCATGCAGTGTACTTTAATTTTAATACCTCCTTGAGAAATCCTTTATACGAGTAGTATGTACGTATCTCTCTCATGCCTTACAATGTACCTCCATATATTTTTTTTATAAATAAAAGGCTTTAATAGAATAGCGTAGCTTACTAAATATTTATTATATAATTTTATCTGGCACAGTTTAAGAGCATTAAGCACACATCCTGGTGCGAAGCTACGGATGGCACTACTTAATCTTTCATCGCAAAAGTGTTCACGTGTTGCTTTCGGGCACCTGTTTAAGATTAGCGTTCACTTTGAAGAGCGTGGCGTCGAAGATGGTTCGCAAAAGCCCCAGTAAAGTCCACAAGCATACTTCCGCAGGCAAGCTCATGCCGACATAGGACAAAATGTTTAACATTTTCTCATCGAATTCTCCTTTAAATAAAATGTTACCACAGTGTTATTTTTGTAATCTACATTTTCTGATGTTCGTTTCTTGTTTTAATACTGTTTATTATTCATTATATTTAGTTGCGATTATTTATAATGGTTTTTGTCAAGTTTGATAGTATTTATTTTTTGTATTTTGACTTATAGACAAAACTTTCATCTATAGTAGCAAAATAACATAACCACTTTAAAAAGTTTTTATATTTTCAAAATATCCATTTTGCTATTTATAAACAACGTGTCAAAACTGTAAATGAAAATAAATAATTCGAAGATATACTTGGCCTCATTTAAAATATCAAATAAAAACATAAATATATGAGAACACCAAGGTAGGCGTTAACATATCAGTATTGTCATGTGCGTCTCACATGCACTGTGATAAAAAAAATATCAATGCTTCCCATGTATATAGAGAAAGCATTACCTGATATGAATGTGGATACACATACATACAAAGTCTGAACATTAGGGTTACTTTTATCCTTTTTTAAAGAAATATTATAAGTACACAGATGACGCTTGTCGCGCGTAATAGCCGCGCAAATGTGGCGTAGTCGTCGTTCCTACATCAGATTGACGATCTCCGACGTGCGAGCCTGTTGTGTGGTTGACTGCGCTCCCGAATACTGTACAGTTTCCGTGTTGTGTTATTCTTAAAACGCACCATTAATTTTCTTTTAAAAAACAATTTGTGTTCAGGAAAGTGTATCACGACGTGTCGCAGAGTTTTGATCTATAAATACAGAGTTAAGGTAACTATTTTACATGTATTGTTTCTTCTACTCGAAAAAAGGTATCAACTCAATTTTAATTATTGATATTTTATTAATTATGTAATAGTATTTGGACATTTGATCTGTGCGAAAGACCTTGATTCTACTTTTGTATAATGTAGGTTGCGTCCTTACCTTGGACAGTATGACCGCATGAGTCGCAAGTTATTTTTGTTAATTCTGTAAACGCATCTCGTCATATGGCGCTTTATAAATATAAATATGCAAGACGTAAACGTTAAAAAATTCTTCCTTCTGGACTATAATACCTTGAAATTGTAAAATGTAGCACACAGAATGCCATATTCAGTGTGAATTGGCATTCTAAGTGCTACATTTTACATTCTTTACTTTTGTTTACTTAAACGCTACGTTTTTGCCAAAGACGTGTTAATATTTAAATGTGTAAAATCTTTAAGATTACCCATTGTTATCTAGTTGTCAAGCAGAAATGTTTCTATGCAACTTTACGTCAATACAATGTTATATTTTTCATAGACCTTTTTTATTCGTATGTAATGAAAACTGCAAAAAAATTGTTTAACTAATAATAAAGATTGAATAATCCTAATATTAAGACGAAATATCCGCCTTGTAGGCGATGTTACAGATATGGGAGAGATCAGCGACCCACACATCTAACAGTAAACTATTAAACAATTAATAACACAAATCATTGTTTTCTTATTTTTCGAGTTTTGTTTATGAAAAAAACCGATAGCGGTACATACTTTCGACGTTTAAAATTTAGATTACAAGCGACTTGTACACTCTCCAAGCGTTAGTGTTACTTTTTTGTAACATAGCGTCAGACACGTGTTAACAAACGATGCGGAATTCCACGTAGCGATAGTTGACAGACTCATTATAGACACCGATAGGGCGACCAGTATGCACTTATCAAAATATCGGATGGATTCAAATAAATTGTTAGGAATCGTTTGATTCAATTTTATTTTATCTTTATGCATAGCGCATGTCTACAGCGGTGTGTACGGAAGATCGCCCCGGGCAAAAAATATACATCTTCTACAGTGGATTTGCACTTTTTAAATGTAGCCCATACAAATCCCATACACCCATCGAACTGATCGCCAGTGCAATGTCAATAAACTAATATAGACCTACTAAACAATAACAGTACAAAACATAGCAAAATTAATTTCCACTAGAATTTGAACACAGGACTTCTTTCATTATGAAGACAGGTATATTATTACAACAGCAACAAAGAGACTCTATTGGCGCAGTGGCTAAGCGATTGGCTTCTGCACTATGGAATATGGATTGCGAGTTTCATTTACGCACGAGACAAATATTTGTAAAGCCTACGGTGCCTACAGATAGGTGTTCCGGGTCGCTGGGTCGCTGGAATTTATATCTGTAAAATGTACTTAGGACACAAGAAAAATTATAGAGTAATATAATATTATAAATGCAAAAGTAACTCTCTCTGTCTCTTGGTCTGTTTGTTAACTTTAACTTGTACTATCTGGGCATACAAAGATCAGTATTGACGTGGTTAAATAACATCTGGCAATGTTATAAACACCGCGTCATTATCATTAATAATTAACAACATATACGCACGTCTTATTTTTTTCATCACTGCCAAATAGTTAATTTATTTAAACTTTATACACTAGTGGTACATATGGCGGATTTAAATGTCTAAAGGCATTCTCTCCCAGTCATCCTAAATGCCTATGCCTGTGATATGCCTTATAATTCGAGCTTTAACGCGTCGGCTAGTGGTTAGAGTACCTGACATCTACGCCGCGGTTCGTATCCCAGCCGTAGCCAACATTTGTACTAAAACAAAAATTGTTGGATTTTGGGTCTGGTTGTGTCCTAACTGTTCCCGTGTCACTGACAGTTCATCCTCTTATCTCCGATTTTATCACAAGAGCGTCACATCGGGTGCGGGTAGGTTAGGACGAGTGAGTTCATCTGTGTTCGCGCGCGTACACTTGTGGCATTGTAATATCTCCTACATAGTTTCCGACAGTATTCGGTAGTTGTCGCCGTCATCAAAAACAGGCCAGGATGCCAAAAAAATTTTTTTTCACATTTAAAATTATAAAATCTGAATACAGAAAAGTAATGAAGCATGTCCAATTACAGTGACAGCAATATTAAGGAATGTTTTTAATCAGAGTCCACTTTCACGCGACGAGCTTGTAGTAGCTACTGCCTTTTAGGGAATGTTTAAAAAATTACCTGCGACTTAACATGTTCAAGCTTCCTTTGTGTTTACATTCTTTGGAATCCATAGAATATTACGAAATACTAAATTGTTCCGAAATCGAAGCTCCCACATTAACCACATACTTCAGAAAGCAATAACTATGTCATTTGGGGGGAAATTCATCGTAAAAAATCTCCAAGATATTTACAACTGTTAACAAACTGTAAAAGAACAAAATAATTATTTAGAATTTCTTCTTTTACAGTCTGTAATAGTCAAGTGATAGACGAAGGCTTTCGCGTTTTTCTAGATGATGATCCCGCCTTCTGTCGATAGCCAAGGGATTTACCAGGCATTTACCTTAGCCGACTTTTACGACATCAACGGCTTGAGACAGGATGACAGATTTTCCTTCTCATTGTTATCTCATTCTCTTTCTTACAACATCACCACTCGGATAACTTTAGAATATCGGAAACAAATCCATAAACACTTCTTTTGTTAAAACTTGATGAAGCGAACAAGTCGCTTGTAAGTGGCCAACAGAAATCGGCATTAAAAAGTTCCCCTTCTTGTGGTTTCGCAGTAGTCTCACTAAAACAGGTATAAATTTAAATTAAAGTAGGTATTAAACCTTGACTCGATAGAAATTGCCTATTAGTCGAGACTGTAAAGAATAACTTGATCAGTTTCTACACTATTTACAGTTTCTTACTACCTTCCTATATACTTGGTTTTAAAATATTCATAAACGGAGTATACGTTAACTTCTCTTGCTGATTATTTGGCCTTAATGTTATATGATGATTAAGATTTCTTGACTCAAAAGTTACCTACGCTAAATCATAAATTTCATCGAAATTGTTATGGACGAGAGAAACCAATTAACATTATTTAAAACTACAAGAAGGAATTGCTTGTTGAACATGAACTGTAAATAATACGTCGAATTCTCAACGACTCTTTTTTCACGAGACACAGTTACGTCGGTATCGGACGGATAATAGTGCAAGCCAGTGTCCCCTTCTTGTGAATCTTGAGATACGTGAGAACATGTCTACACTTTATGTTCGCCATACATGGCATGACAAGGTGCAGTCCTATCAGTGCTAAGTAAGCGAAGTAGTTATAGGCCATCGACCACCGTACGATTTCCCGAACTTTCTACATACCAACATAAGTAGATGAGTACTTTTACCGTATGGCATTGTTACCATTTAGGGATCACGGCTCATTCGAGTTTTCACCACCGACGATAATGCGAAAGGAAAACATAGAAACTGGGTTAGTGAACGCTAACTTAATTTTAGTTTGTTGTTTTAATTAACAGCCATATGAACACCTCATAAGCTCTATTGCAATCAAAAGGTATTTTAATAGATAATTTGTATCTAATGAGTGCTAAAAATTCATTATATTAGCCGAAGCAACTTTCTATAGTTTTGCCTTTCCTCACAGCAATATACAGAAGCAGCAGGACATTTCATTTCAATTACAGACAAACCAGAAATTAATCCGGTTTCCGACAAAACAAACAACCCGTAGTAGTGGGAACACGTAAATACGTCGGGCCCAGACATACTTGTTGTGAATCTTACATTCTGTATACTGCTTGGAATTTGATATGATGATGACAAAGGTTAATGGATTCCCGTCCTTATCTTTCTTTTTCCTTGAGGGAAATTAGAATGCAACGCAAAGGACTAAAACAGTCAGAACCTAATTTATATGTCGCGTAAATATCTGATCGTTGCACCGGTAATTCGTTACGATGTAAGTATATCTTACATCGTAACCACCGTTAAGCCGTTTCGTGGCGGTCTAAGAGAATCTACCACCCCAGCTTATACTGTGGGTGTCATAAAAGTCGACAGAGGGAAAATGAAAACCAGGAGATGGGCAGCAGCATCTTCCTTCATCACGAACATCTGAATAAATAAACTGCGGTTGCCAACCCGCCAGCCAGGCGTGGCAACTCTGGCAAAATCCCTCCAAAATGAGAGCTACAATCTTTTGTGGCTATCTATAGAGGAGGCCTATATTCAGCAGTGGACTTGTGACAGGCTAAAACGGTGACGATGACGATATCTTTATTTTAGTAAAGTGTATTATTTTGAGAAATACATACTTTTTAACCCTAAACGTACTTAAATGTTAAATTCCAACTAAAATAGTGATTCATTAAGACCTTTTATTCAGAATTAATCCCGCGTATATGTTGTATATACGATACATTGCCCGTTGCATTCGTGAGTCACTTCTCTTGCTTATTGGATTACACGCCACCAAATATGCTTGCCACGATGATGTCATCACAATTAATGAGATAGGTTTCTTCGGTATTAGAATTAATGGAACCAATATCAATCAAGCATTTGTTTTTAACGACTTATTTTGAACAGAAAACAATAGTCGCCAGGTCATTAGATATTGTAAAACAAACAATTCGAAATATTTATTCAAGTTGGATGCAGATACAGATGATGTAAATTATAAAGACGTGCATATATATTATAATTCGATCTATTATCTATAACCAGTAAATTATAAACTCCCTTAACTATCGCTTAGCGTCTCCCTTAGGTCACCGCGTAAATATTTTTTTAAGTCAATGTAAGCGACAAAAAGTTTCACTCAACAAAGATCGTAATGAATATATAGGTATACGGCAATGACAAAAACAGATGTAAGATCTCTGTCTGTATTCTGTCCGCCGAAAGCTGAATAGTAAAACTAACTCTGTCGTAACTTATTTTAAAATAAGTTTAACGTCATCATAATATCTCTTATATTTTATTACAAATACCTGATGTAAAATAAGTAGAACTTTGTCAATTTTAATGTTATCGGAAAATCTTTTCTTGTATTTTCTTTTTATTTTGAATATACGCCTAAATGTCGCAGTAAAAACGATGTTTTAATTACTGCAATAAGTCTGTGAAATATTGATTATCTTACATATTCATGGCTGTTTCACAGAATTGTATGACTATTTCGCTTTTTAATCAGTATTTCACTGACTTTTGTTTGAACTATTAACTACCCGGCAGAGCACGATCTATCCTTTTATACTACTAGTTAACCACGGCGTGTTATGTTGTTGACATCGCGAGTATGCCTTTAAATGGTGACGCACACGCGCTACAAAAAATCGCGGGCGGTAAAATTTTCAATGTCATTAACATCGTTCTGCTTACGCTTATAAGGTTACGCGGTATTAAGTCATGTACTGTAAGTAATACTTAATATGCAAGTAATGCCCTCGACCTTATTAAAGTAAGAATTTTATTTAATCGTAATAATAACATAGTATTTCGACACGAAACGACTCATTTTTATGTATATTTAAGCGTACTTTATGCCCGTCAGTGGTCGAAATTCCACCGTAATTCATATTTTTAAGATTGTACGTTATTGAGTTTAGTGTAATTATTTGTAGGCATCATTTTAAATACTCTGTGCGACTGTGTGACTAGAGACTATTATGTGTTTGACATTGGCAGTATGAATGTAAAATAAACGACAATTTTGTGATATCCATTGTCAGTATGAACGTAAAGCTTCTTCTCCATACAAACGATGACTATGCCAAATCTCACACTCCCGTGCGCGCAATATGCAAAAAAGTGGTACAAAGATTTCTCTTTACTTATTAATTTATATATTTGGCTTGTGAGTCGAACCTAACAGTCGCATGTGAAATGTCAAGAGGAAAATACTTTGTTCCGTCGCTGTGTTTGCGTTTGTTCCTGTAGTTCTGATTACTTATTTAACATATTAGCACAGTATTTTTTTATGAAGTCGTTTACCTGGTGATAAGTGACACGCCTGCTCTCTCGAAGGTTGCAACGTCACCCAGAGCTTTGAATTGCAAAGTCCTGCCTGGCATTGTACTGCGCTCCTCACCTTGAGGCCTCGATTACATAATCTCATATGCTTAATAATTCACCAGCTACAGTGTCCTCCGAACCATAGTAATGCGTGTACACTACTGTTTGATGGCAGAATACTCTACCTGTACCTACTCTTCTTCTAGATGAACTTCTTCGTAGAAGTCTTAAGTACAAATTTGGTAACTTCGCATCCGTAATTAATACAGAAAATAAATCAATACAAGCAGAATAGATTTATGCTGTAAAATAGTTAGCCTATAGAGTTGTGGAATCGATCTGAATCCTATCCGCAGCCGATAATGTGTATATTCTGAACAGTATCTCTTTGTGTCATAGACACAAAATATTTACTCTTTAGTTTCGTAACTATCTGTAGATCGTACAAATATTTCTCCAGTGGATCTCGGAATCGACCACACGACCTACAACTCTGGAGCGACAGCGCCAACCGAGCCGTTAATTAATTACAAAACATTGGTCCTTACAAAATACGAGTAAGACTACTATTCAACTTCAGAATCTTCTAGAATATCAAGATGAATTAAAGACCAGGGTACAGGGTTACCGTCTATTTATTGTGAAATTTTTATGCGAATATACACCAAAACAGGAATATCGCAGTAGCGGTTGTTTTAGATTTTTAGAATTTCAAACAGACGGTCGATATACGGTGGCATATAATTGATATTTTATAGTTAAAATTACGATTCTATGTGCTATTTCACGACGTAATCTACCTGCCAAATTTTATTACGTCCTGTTTAACCGTTCGAGCGTGATTGAGTGACAGTAATCCATACATACAAACTTTCAGATTTATAATATTAATAAAATTAAGGTGACTGTCATAATTTATCGATATATCATTACATTAAATTACAGCTAGGTGTGTGAGATGCTCGACGCCATTATATTATAGTAAATCTAAGTTTAAATGTATAAATGCATTCATGCATCAAAGAAAAGTCAAATATTTTAGGTATAAATACGAAATTGTTTGGAACTGATGTTGTTACCTGTATTTCATTTAAATGTTTTTTACAACCACTCTTAACTTATTCGACAAGAACACATCAATAAACAACACCACGAACAGGACATTCATAAATAAATGTAAGTTAAAGAAAATAAAAAAAACGGGATGTGGAATTTCATGTGTGCATGGAAGCCTTCGTAAGTGCACACTTACGTGCGTGTGTTTTCGTCTCAGTACAACTGGTGCTGGTCTAATAGCAAAATATATCACGGAATGTTCTTTGTTAGTTCTTGGTAGGGACGCGTTGTTTACAATTTACTCACATATACTTAGCTGTGAGCTCAAAGCGAGCGCGGACCACGATCACGTCACTCACCTACGGCTCTGACGCACACTTAATGTTATGCGACTAACCTTTTATGTCTTTTACTTCGACAGCGTGAAAGATACTGCTAAGATGCAGGTTAAAGTTATCTTATTTCTTATATTTAGAATTTATTGAAAATAAGTACTTAATCAAAAAAAATGGATCTCATTATCATAACTTGACCCATGTTATATGGGACCTTACGCTACTACCTACCGCTTACGATACCCCTTTATAATAAAAAATAATCATTTAATGTAAATATTAAAAAAATATATACAGACAAATTTAGAACCTCCTCCTTTTTTGAAGTAGGTTAAAAATGGAATAAACAACGATGCACCAATACCATTATACTATATTTAAAAATTGTTAAAAAATCTTGTGTAATATCACTGTTGTTCTAAAACACTTCGATGTCCTCCTGGCTGATTTTTGACAACTTCCAAACATAGTCGGTAACTATCAACTGCGTTGAAGATATTATAGGGCCACAAGTGCACGCGCAAACACCGCGCAATCCTTGCGCAATAGGATGCAGTATTGAAGTTACGGGGACGAGACCCGAAAAGCAACAATTTGTGTTTTTGCTCAAATTAGCTCCGGCTGGGATTCAAACCCAGAGCCCGGCGCATAGTAGTCAGGTACATTAACCACTGACGTATTTCTGATATGTTAAATAAATCGATAAACATATACTAACATAGTGCATACGTGCAAGTTATAAGGTCGCCATTCAATGAATAATGACAATGACATTGTACGGTTTTACCTCTTACATCATTACATAAACGTGATAATGAAACAATGCCGTTACGTTCACTTTAATGAATCAAAAGAGACTTTTAATAATGACTCGCTAGCTGCGCCGATGATTTTGTTTGCGTCGACTTGAAAATTAATGTATTAAATCTTGAACCTTCTGAGATGTAACGATGAACCAAAGACTACGTTAGTTCCAGACTTACGATTTGTCTGTGTAAATTTGGTCAGTAGCGGTAATGAAAAATATTGTATTCCTTAATTGAATAGATAGACGGAGAAGATACATCAAATTACATATTTGTTTGTAGATAATTTCATAATACGAGTGTGATCACGGTAGCTGGCAGTATTAAGTTCTGCTTCTCTTGTTCTTACATTGCGCTCAGCGGTGAAGAAAAACCCTAACACATTTTTAAGAAAAATTTGTTAAGAAACAAAATACTCTATTAATAACAAATATTGTAAGAACATGTAAAGTCCCTATACTACTTAGTACTTGTGCAACGTAGGGAACTTCCCGGCTCGAATACCCTCTCAAATATGAGAAGAGGCCTGTGCTCAAAAGTGGGAGATTCATTTGAGAGAAACCCCGATTCGCGGTGAAGAAATCAGGTACTCTAGGCCATGCAGTCAGACGAAGTGGGTAATTCGTAAACTGTAAAATTTGAACAATACCATAATTTTTTTTTGATTAAATTAAGTAAAGTTTAAAACATGCCTAAAAGCATAAAAAAAGTAAAGTTTCAGCCTATAAATGTCCCACTACTGAGCACAGGCCTCCTCTCATTTCTGAGAGGGTTTTGGGACTAGGAAGAATCCGCCACGCTGCTCCAATGCGGGTTGGCGGACTTCACATGTCTTCGAAATATTTTTAATTACTCAGACATGCTGGTTTCTTCACGATGTTTTCCTTCACCGCCGAGCATATGGTAAGTCAGCACTTAAAATTGCAATTAACAATTTTAGTGGTGCCGGCACCGGGAATCGAACCCAGGTCACTCGCGTACTATGAAATTTAAAGCGAGCGCCTAGCCCCTGAGCTACCACGGCATACTCGATCTTTGCGTGCATATCACTGAACTACCGTAATGAGGGTTTATTAAATAATAAAATTTATATATTTAATATTTACTTTCCGTAACGCGAGATCGGTGGGATAGTTCATTGAATTTATAATATCGAATGTCGAGCAACATCTGACGCTGGGAACGAACCAAGCGTAAGGAATGCGCGTTTAGCTGCACATGTGCCCACAACAAAATGCTTTTAAATTATCTTATGTATGAATCGATCCAATGTGAGTGATGTCTGATCTGATGAATCTCTCATATTTTCTTTAATTATATTCTTCACAGATTAAATAGTTATTTTCATAGTTATATTGAACCAAAGGGGCATGTCTTCACGTCTATGATCCCTCCTTAAAAGAGTATTTCTCAATGCTCGGGGTTGACTGAGAGAGACAGCCAGAAGTCATAAGACCGCCCTTGTAACAATAAACCATAAATAGACATGTAAGGAGCTGAATTAATCTTAGAAAATAAAGGATCATATGTAAATATTAATAACAGTTTATGAACCCATCGCTACTGAACGCCTACATCATGCATTTACACATTTGTCGACCGCGTGGCGTAGTGGTTAGCGTACCTGACTTCTGCGCCACCGGTCCTGGGTTCGATTCCCAGCCGGAGGCAACATTTGTGCAAAAACACAAATTGTTGCTTTTCGGGTCTGGTTGTGTTGTGCATGTGAAATGTATGTTTGTAAAACGCACCCACGATACAGGAGAAAATCCTACTGTGGGGCTTCGTTTTTTAAAAAAAAAAAAAAAAAAATCATAATCAGCGCCCTTTATACAGTCACCTAAAGGACAAAGACCTCTTTCAAGTTTGAAGAATTTTTCTTTACCGCCGCGCTTGTCAGGCGGATTGGCTATCGCAGTGCCAGAGAGCCTAACGTTAAGACGCTTCCTTTCGCCAGCAACGTCGATAATTTTATATGATGGGTATTCCGTTTGTTAGAAACCATCACTTCCGTAGTCGACTTTTACTACATTCATGGAATGAAATCGAATTGCAGATTCGGTGCAAGCATACCACACAATAAAAACGGTTGTTGTGCGGTGCCGCTCTTTTCCTAATTCACTTTAAAAAAAATATTAAGGAGCAATATTTGTGTAAATTAGCTATGCTCGGAATTTCTCTGCGTGATAAAATCCTTAATGATGATATCCCAGCAGAACTAAAGTCACAGACATAGCCTTAAGGATTAGCAAGCTGAAGTGGCAATGGGCCGGCCATATAGCTCGTAGAACCGATAACCATTGGGGAAGAAAGGTTCTCGAGTGGCAACCTCGTACCGGCAAACGCAGTGTAGGGCGCCCCCTAACTAGATGGAGCGACGACCTGCACGATTTTGCGGGAAGTCGATAGATGCAGGTGGCTCAGGACCGTGTTTTGTGGCAATCTATGGGGGAGGCCTATGTTCAACAGTGGATTAAAATAAGCTGAATTGATGATGAGTTTCTAAACTTTTTGTGTTAATTCAAATAAATCATACTGACAAGTTATATAACTTTGACTAAATAAGTAAAGGCTAATAACAAATAAATAATGAAAATAAATAAAGTGATCTCGAAATGCGTTGTGTAATCAGAACAGAAAAAAGCATTTTGTTTGTTTTTAACGAATTTTATTCCGCAAATACTGCGTCATGTGTCGCATCTAAAAGTTGGATTTGTTGGCCGAATCGATCAGAAAGTGGTTATTTTAAAATAACATTAATAAAAGAACAAGAACAAGTAACATTTTACGAACATTATCATGTATTTATAGCCGTGTGGTGGCGGCTTAAGCCAATCTTCCACCCCATCTCATCCCGTGGGTGTCGTAAGAGTCGACAGAGGGAAAAATAAAACCAGAAGATGTGCAGCAGCATCTTCCTGGAACATCTGAATAAATAAACTGCGGTTGCCAACCCGCCTGCCAATCGTGGCAACTATGGCAAATACCCCCTAAAACTAGAGCTACAAATTTTTGTAGCGATCTGAAATGATGATGATAATGATAATGTACTCGTATATTATTTGGTGTCCAATACAACAATGAAGAAGGATGGTGTACTTTGTAAACCAATCTTCTTCATTTCATCAGGTTAGATGAATTTCCGTTGTGTTGTAGGAGTCTGTTTCATTAAATTCAACCGAAGATTATAAAAAAAATATGTACCAATGTATCAAGAGTTTGTGATTTCGAAAATGATGATTGTTCAGCAGATACATGACAGTTTTTTCTCAAATTTGCTACCAAGTTTGTACGATTATCTTTAAACTTTTGTCATATATTTTATCTTATAACTGACGATCTGAGTTCGATCCCCGGCGCCATTGAAATTTTGTTGAAATATGATTTGTACCATATGCTATCCTGTGTGGAAAAACAATGAGAAAACCACGTCTGGAAAATAATAAATATTTCGACGTCTCGTGAAGCGAAGTCCTCTAAACGTCAAGAGAGCACCATGGCGGACTCTCTCCATCTCCAATAACGAGAGGAGGCCAGTGCCCGGTAGGACCTTTATACCTAATATTTTCATAACATTTTAATTTTGTAATAACTTTTATTCCTTTTGTTGCCACCATGGAAGATTATAAGCCTGTTAGAAACTTACTATACGTTGAAAATACATACATACAGGTCAAAATCATAACCCTCTTTTTTGTTTCATCTTAGTCGGGTAAAACCGACTGGATTTATCCCAACGCTTATAAAACAGAAGAGTCGCACAGCGCTTTAACACCGACGTTAACATTTACGCAATAAGGTAACAAAGCCGGTAGTATATTACGGCGCAAATGGAGTGCCCATGTACGCTCCGTTCTTGTACAATTATAATTAGGCATCGCTTTTAATTACATTACCCGTGATTGATATGCACAGTGTATACTTTTGACGTTGACTGAATGTTGGCTTTAATAATGCCTACTGAATTCCAATTAGCATACAGTTTCGCATGAGAAATGTTACGTATGTGTATGTGATATGTTATATGTGTAAATGATATGCTAGATTGATTAAACTTAAACATGCCTTAGGGTAAACAGCGCTGCGGTTCAAGACGTTGAGCACGTTAGTCAAAAAGAAGCCTTTTCACTTTTGCTTTGAAGAGCCCAATGTCATGTCGGTCTGTGAAAACTGACACCGGCAAAGAGTTTCATACCTTGCTGCATACCAAAAACGACGTTGCAAAACGGCTTTGTGCCAGCCCACGGTACTTCAACAACAAAAGGATGGAATAATTTCGTTCGCCTAGTCGACCGATGGGGGAAGAGAGTATAAGGCACCAAAGAGTGCAGTTCTTGCGCACACTCTCCGAAATTTAACATAAAGAAAAGCTTGGTTTTGTCCGTTTTTTTTTAGTCTATTTTACGTAGTTCACTGTTGGAAGGATTCCTATGCAGGAATCCGTCTAGGTAGGTACCACCGCAAGGCCAGTTATTAAGCTGTGAAGGAGAAGTCTGCAAACATTACTGTTTCGTTGTGAAGGGCACTGTCACTTAGTGACTAATAGACCTAATCACTGAGCATACGAGATTTCCGAACTGATACGAGTATCTTGGGGCGACGAGCGCAATGTGGTGGCACACGTTGCACTTACCATCCGGTGAACATTTTGCTAGTCCCGTCATTTTATCTAATAAAAAAAGTTACAATAATTATTTGAACTGAATCATGATTTCGGTGCGCTGTCATCTCTGAGGACTACAATGGATGCTTTGTCAACAAAGTAGTCGAGTTATAGTCTGTTATCTGAAAACAAAAACAATAAATTTAAGAGAAACTTTCAGTGAAGTTTTATCAGAAATTAAGAAGTATACAATCAAATTATTCAATAGAATATTTAATTAATACAATAGCGATACTTCGTGGAATCCATTCCGAATATTGTTATCTTTTTTTTAAAGATGATGGAATTATCCATATCTTAGTAGACTTAGTGAATCATACATACTCGAATATATCTCCGTACAATATAAATTATTTTCTTTTAAGTAAAAGAAAGATTAGGATACAGTATACGTTACACATCGACAGATTGACATTTTAGACAAAACTTCTATATTATACGCTGGTCACTTATTATTAGTTTTCAGATCTTAGATGTATCTACTGTCAATCAAGTTCTGGCACTACACCTTCCATCTAACAAGTAACGCTTTCTATTAATTCATCCAAATTCTATCAATTTTGCGGGTAAGGGTCTACAAAAATTGATTCAGGTAGATACCATCGCAGTGCCACTTAATCGGCAGTGTGCAAACATTACTGAGTTTCGGTCTGAATCTATTAGGTAGTGTAATTACTGTGCATATGATACTTAAGAACTGATGTCGCAGGGTGGCGAGTGCATTGTGGTGCCACACAGAAATGTTCTAGGTGGCACAGCATTTGTCATGAACAGACGTTGCACTCACCATCAGGTGAACAATTAGGTCGTCTCGTTGCATTAAAAAGATCTGGGAAAACTGAGCACAAGTGAGTGTCTCTTCGCTTGCACTATATAATTATTTTTTACTATCACTGTAAGGTAGGTGCTTTTCTTCTCTGCCGGTCAGCCGATAGGTGTATTGCAAGACCTTAGACGCCTCTTACGACACCTCGGGAGGAAAGAGGTAGGTGCTATTCTACTCTGCCTGTTATATACGCAAGATATAAAGATGTGTAAGTATTAGAGGAAACTGAAGGTCACACGTCTTCATCTTCCCTATAGCGTTTATGCAATAAGATTAGAAAGTCGGCACGTTACGAACCAAACCCGGAAACCACAAATTTGAATATCGCCAATAATGGCTGGTATTCGAACCCAGCACGCACGGATCTGTAAGTTAGCTGCCCACTGAACCACAGTGTCAGTGTAAATCTAATATAAATAAAACATGTTGATTGCAATTAGCAAGCAATACTTACAATGTAACCGCAAATTAATGTCTCAATTTCCTTGCCAGAAAATATTATTTAGTAAACTTTAAAAGCCATATTGTGTTACACTGAACGAGTTCGATAATGGCTTCCAAAGTGTTAAGGTGTGGCTTTTGCCGTAACAGAGCTTGGTACTTAAGTAAATAGCTATAGAGGTGGGACATTTAGCGTCTGGAATCTAGGTCGGGTCAATGTCAGGGGACTGATGAGCGAGGGTTATGGTTTTTACACTGCTTTTACGGTCCATTTTACGATTGTTTGCCTTTTATACCCGTATTGTTCCGTTTTTTTTATTATTGCGATTAAACTTTCCTTCGGAATGTTATAAAATTACGCAGTATTTGAAAAGACTTTTTCGTTCTTTATTGTGATTCAAAGTTGTTTTTATTTTTCGTGCTTTGAGCACATAAGTAAAGAAACCCAACATTTGGTTTAATAAAAATCCACCGCTGAACAGCCACAGTAAATTAAGGACGTACCGTCTGCAGAGTTATTTATACGTCGCGAATATAGGGTTCGAATGAAGTCGGTCGGTGTTTCGGTCAATCGGTTTTCAGGTCTAGTTGTATTGTTATTGTCCCTGTGTCTCTCAAACAGCATCCTATTAAATTCTCAACAATGTTACATCGGGCGCGAATAGGTTAGCACCAGTGCTCCAGTATTTGTGCGTATACTTGTAACACTAGAATATCTCCTGCCTAGTTGATAGCCGATAGTATTCGAAATTGGCGCCGTGGTCTGCAATCGTCATCATCGTCAGGAAGACGACATCATCATCATCATCATCATTTCAGCCTCTCACTTGTCCACAGCTGAACATAGGACTCCCCCATAGATTGCCAAAAAAGTTTTTAGCTCTCATTTTGGGGGGATTTTGCCATAGTTGCCACGTTTGACAGACGGGTTGGCAACCGCACTTTATTTATACTGATGTTCCAGGAAGATGCCTCTGCTCATCTCCTGGTTTTAATTTTTCCTCTGTCGACTTTTACGTTACCCACGAGATGAGATGGGGTGGTAGATTCTCTTACTCCGCTACCACACGATTTAAAAGTGAACTGTTTGAGCAAATGAAATAAAGAATTAGTAGATAAGGTCTTGCAAAGTATCCATATTTAGTGCAATACAAATTTTGTACCGTCTGTCGACTTTTACGACGCCCACAGGATGAGTTGGGGTGGTAGATTTTCTTATGCCGCCACCACACGGTCGACGACATCATAACAGATGTTATATCTACATTACACACATTGTGGGTGTTTGTCATTACGGTCAGTTATTTTTTTATGGAAGAAAGTGACGAGACGAGCAAATAGTCTAACGTCTCTTGCTGTGTCACCCAGAACATTTCTATGTGGCACCGCACTGCGCCCGTCACTCAGAGACATCACTTCTTAAGTCTCATATGCCCAACAATTAACTGCCTCTCTGTGCCCTTCAGACCGTAACACAGTAATGTTTGCACACTGCTGCTTCACGGCAGAATAACTTGCTCTACGGTGGTACCTACCCAGACAGATTTCTGCATAGAAATCCTACCACTGGTATATACCCTAATATTCCTGTAAGAGGAAAGTTTATATGAAATTTCTTACGCCATATGTTATTTAATATAGAAAATGGAAGCGAGGAACAGTTAATTTCGCAACCATTCCATGTTATGATTGACTGTTCGAGCAACTATAGACGTGTATAGATCCCGAATTAGACGGATTAACCAATACGGATCGATTGCACATTATTGCGTTACGTTGACCTCCATTGGTTTGCTCTGGATCTGAATGTTATATAAATATTCTATATAAAACTTTTCTGTTTAAAACCAAGTAATTGTTGGCAACATCGTCTTCTTATCAACCAATTGATTTAATTATTTTTTGACTGATTTATTCTCATAATCATGGTAATTCCCGCAATATCGGAGCGATGATATCGATGACAGCGGAGCTATAGCTGGTCAGCTCCACTATCAGCTCCGCTGACGCGAATTGTGTCTTTGAGGTATGCAGCAGCAAAAGTATTGGCGCACGTCGCATCCCAAACTAAACATTGTCCCTTTTCCTAAGAGATTAGTGCCCTTTCTGTCAGTACGACATAAGCGGCTCTACGGTACTAAGAATACTAGCCGATACATGAGCACGATGAATTATGTCATTCAGCGCACTATGACGCGGCAATGTTCCGGCACATGTTATACAGCTGAGAGCATGATGCCCATCAGCTTCCAATAAAAGCTATAATCTTAATTTATTAAAAAGTTAGACAGAGTTCGGTTTTTAAAATCGCTTTACTCAACTGTTTTATTATTCTATGGTAACAACTACTTACGACGTAGTAAGTGATGTGTTCGTCTGTAATTGGTATGCACATCAGACTTTATTATGTAGTATTATGTGATAGACAATGTGTGTACTGTTGACGTTCCAAATTATATAAATAAATAAAGAAATAAACATCGTTCATACTTTTTTGTTAAACATAATATTCATACAGAAATTGTATTTAAACTTTAATTGCACTAAATATAGATACTTTGCAAGACCTTATCTACTCGTTGTTTTGTTTAATTTGCTCAAACAGTTCACTTTTAAATGCGCATAACGTAATCCTCCGTGAACATTTTTGAAATTATCTCGTGTTACTTTGTGAGTCAACATCGAATTTGTATATCGTATGATGCAAACCTTTAAGCAATATTCAAATTTGGTGAAAGACCATTTTTTATAGTTTTCTGGTATATTATTGGAAAAGTTTTACTTACATCTATAGCGATATGAATCCCCCGGGCCGATTTTGTCGAAGTTGTCAGTTAAACAGTATTTATTATAGTTCCGTAAGTGCCATGATGAAATTACCATATAATATGTCATCCCGGTCACGGCAGCAACTACCAAATACTGTTGGAAGTTATCAACTGCGCAGGAGATATACAGTGCCACAAGTGTCCGCGCAAACACGACGACGAGTGAATGGCCCTGACGCACTCGTCCCAAACTACCCGTGTCAGATGTAACGCTCATGCGACAATAAGATCAGAGGTAGGCTAGGATGCAGTGTCAGAGAGACAGGAAAAATCATAATACAAGCAGACCCGATAAACAGTTTGTGCTTTTGCACAAATGTACGTTCCGGCTGAGATTCGAAACCAGGACCCGCTGCGTCGTAGTCAGATACTCTAACCACTAGAACAAGCGGTCGTGAAATGGATCGGAGTAAGACACGAACTTATGGATCTCTAATAAGTTCGTGTCTTACTCCGATCCATTGGAGGAACAAATCTATATTCAAAATCCAAAAACAAACTTTTGTGTTCAAATGTTGACCTCGGATTCGATCTCAGAATCCTCTACTCAGCAACCAGATATGCGGACGACATGAAAACGCAATTTCAGCCCTGAACATGTTTAGGGTTGTCTATAAATGTTTCACTACTCTCATAATTGTAAGGTTTTAAAAACCAGGGAGAATCCGCCACGCTATTGCAGTGCGGGTTGGTAGCTGGCTTCACATGTCTACGAAATTTTATAATTCTCGGACATGCAGGTTTTTAACGATGTATTCCTTCTCTTGCGGAGCATGTGTGATATCAATATTTTAACTAAAGAAATAATTTTGGAGGGCCCGACACCCGAAACTGAAATTATACAGCTAGAATCCCTATGCAATAATCTAGATAGGTAACACCTCAGGGCCTGATATTCTGCCGTGAAGCAAGAGTGTGAAATCATAACTGTGTTTCGGGCTGAATGGTACTCAGAGCTAGTGTAATTACTGGGCATATGAGAGAGAAGAACTGATGTCTCAGGGTGACGAGCGCAGTGTAGTACCACACAGAAATGTTCTGGGTGACACAGCATTAGTTATGGACAGACGTTGCATTGACCATTAAGCGAACATTTTGCATTTCTCATAATTTTCTTCTATAAAAAATTGATATTTCACTGCTTATCGAAAGCCATTAAATCTTTGAAATATTGGTCTTATTCTACTCTTACGACACCTATATCTCAATAGATAACAAATTGTAGTCCTTTAATAGAAGTTTCGTTTAATAGACGTTATTCATTAAGTACTGTTTACTCAATTTTCCGTAAAGTTTTTACGACGGATGTTGCACTCTTATGACACACCATATTAAAGCCATCTAATATAGCCTCAAATAAGTAGGTTCGAACGCCATTAGGCTCATTATAGTTTGGCCTAATAATTTATACGGAAATGACACCGTTACCCACAAACATCGTTTTAGATTATTTTACTTTAATTTTAATAATAAACCAATTACGTGCTCACATATTTACTATTTGAATGCAATTTCTATTTTTACAAATTCCACTTCGTAGTCTATTTTACAAATATATATAAAAATATAAATTTGTAGATATATTATTACTATATAATTAGTATGCAAATGCATAACGTAGTTCCGTTTCGTTATTTTTAAGTTGACCTTTACCGGCTAATAATATGTTTCGTCAATCTCCTATCATCCATCCTCCCCACGTGTCCTAACCATCTCAGCGTCCCTTTCTCTACCTCCTCCTTTCATCTTTGACACTGCATCTTCCACTACACCGCAACAGTGTGATAAGGGAACTCTAGGTGTAGATTTTGACATTTATTAGAGCTTTGTACAAGCCTAAACTGAATAAAGAAGGTTTGGACTTTGACTATCACGCTTACTTCACTTTATCCATCGAAGTCACTCTAGCTATACTTCTCTCATTTACACAGCATTAAAATAACATTCATCCTTCTTCTGGCAGACTCAACATTCACTACCATGCAAAAGTGAAAGAATGAAATAAATTAATTAAATTATCACAGATACGTTATTAATTGGTTCTACGAGGTTCTCGTATCCGATATCCCAACCAATCGTTACAAATACGATCCGTATTTAATCTGGAATTGAAACCAAAAACTGTATTCCAACAGTGTTATGTTATAAAATATCGTCCCACCTTTCAGATGATAAAGATAACCAAACATGTTTATAGAACAATACCGCGTATAATTAATAGAAAAAACCTTTAAATTCTCTGCTAACTGATTCAAACACAAACTAGTTTGACAAGAAAATAAACTCTTCTCTTAACTAGATAATGCTCGGGAGCCCCGCGTAAACACTACGGAAGCAGTCCAATGTCACACGCCCATGCGTCGCACCGCGTCCCCGCTTGCTATAGACATTAATATTGTGTTTACGTTTGGTTTATTTTTACAAAGAGTTTGTTAAAAGTATTATTTATCGAACAACGTCAAAATTTTAATCAGCCTTTAAAAAAGAATATTAATATATATTTATCTCGAACGCAGATTTGTTTCTAAAGTAAGTTAAGTCAAATATATGGCTAGATGCTAGTTACTCGTTGTTTTTATCTAGAGTTATAATTGCTATGGCCTAGATAAATTATCAGCGACGAATATTGTACGTTTGAATGTATTTCGACTTACGATTCATTTTATAAGTTATTTTTTGTTAAATTTTGTTAAATTATAATATAAATAATTAATAATCTGGTTTTTGTAGCCAACGGGAGCCTGCTGTACTGAACCGGTGACGAAGTTAACATGTCACCGAAATATTTTGCATGTTTCTTTCCACACGATGTTTTTCTTCACTGCTGAGCATGTAGATACTCAAGATACATACTTACAGTTATCTATTTAGTGGTATTGACACCAGGAACAAACAGATTGTTCGTGTACCTGCCCCTGACCCACAACGACATGACAAACACAATAACGATCACTAATTAAATTATTGTGTTATATAATCATATCTCTGAGTATTCAGTATCATATTTTTGTCAATGAGAAATAATTATCTATAATAAAGCCATCCGATTTCAACCGATGACTTTTCTAGAATTTCCGCACTTTTGCTGTTTAGGTTTTAGTTATATACAGTACTAGATGTGAAATATTTTTTATTCCGAACCTAAATACGTAAATATATAATGATTATAATGCTTACACGCAAGTTATATTTCATTTTTATATAAGTATTTTATCTAATTCAAATTTATAGACACGATTTTCTTTTTAATGCATTGGTAAAACCTGTTACTTTTGTTAACTTTGTTCGCTGTTTTTATTATTCCGTCCGCGGTACAAGCCAGTTTTCATAATTATTATTCGCACTTTTGAATAATAGTACAAGAACGATACAATATAAAAAAACCGCTCTTCATTCTGTGTGTGTAAAAAAAACTTTTTTATTGTTGTAGAGAACCATGAGGCGGTAAAAAACAAGGCGAAGTTTACAAATTGCGAAATTACTTTTTAGAATCCAGAGTGTATAGAAGTCAAACAAAATGGGGCGATTACAAAAGTGTTGTTGTTGTGCCTCTACGAGGACTGGGACTGTCATCACCGCGATCCTGGGTATCATCCTATCCATCATCACTATCATCACTGTGTGGGTGGTCAACAGACACGATGTCTCCTTCAGAACCTTCATATTCGCTGAAGAGTTTGATAAGAAGCTGGCGGCGTTAGACAGTGAGTATTGATTCTATATAACTTCTAGCTGTTATCGATGTAAATAATTAATAATAAATTTAGTAATGATTGATTCTTAAGATTCAAATTAATATCCTGTGTCCTATTTCATTACATAATCGACTTCTATGTCAAACTTCATGAGAATTATTATTTCAATTTCATAATCGAATCGATCCGAAATTGTTTTGAAAGTTTCTTAAAAATTAATAAATATTATAAGAATTATCTAAAAAGCAGTATTTGCAATAAATACGGTGTTTCTGTCACTGAATGGCACTGAGAGCTAGTATTACTATTGGACATTGATACTTAAAAACTGATGTCTCAGGAGGACGAGCGCAGTGTGGTACCACTCAGAAGTGTTCTAGGTTCATTGTTATGGGGCAGACGTTGCACTTACTATCAGATGTACATTTTTCTGGTCTCGTCACTTTCTCCAATTAAAAAATCAACTTATAAGTAATAAGTAATATAGTATAGTAATAATATAAAAATAATGTCTTTTCTCGAGTATAAAGATTCATGTGATTCAGGATGACCTGTGTCTCAGGTTTTTCTCAAACCTATCTCAAGCACCAGTCTCTCACAACGCCGTATCATTGCTATTTAAATTTATCGTGTACGAAGAAACAAGTAAGTTGTGATGAGACAAATAAAGTGATTTTATTATTATTATTTTTGTTCTTAGGTTTAATACTAAGGTGATGAATAGATTGTGATCACTGCTTCGATAACGTACATAATAAATATGAATAATAAAACATCGGATTAAATTTGCCAGTGGATAAAGTTTTGCGGTCGGAGCATACTCACAATTCCCGTTATATGCGTAACAAATTGTGAATGATCTGCAGTGCGTCACAGTCTTATCTAGGCGGTCAAGAGTTATAAATATCAAGCGTTTTAGATCCAAATGGAGCTGGGATCAAACTTGATTGAGTAATTTATGACGCAACTGCAAACGTAACTATTATGCGTTTGTGAGCGAAAAGCAAATTTGATAAATAACTGTCTTAATTATTTATCAAAGTAATGGTGATCCACGACCACACAGAACCTGATGGAATGTGATTACTGTAGCCCATAAACACGAACATTCATTCTTAATTAAGTATAAAGATGTAGTTGCTTTGCCTGTCAAATAAGAAAGAACCTTTATTTCAGTTATTGGGTCACCGACTCCCATCGCTCACAAAAAGGCAATCTTTTAATTAATTTAAATTCATTTCTGTTTAATTTTCGGTTGGACTTAAATCTATCACTATTACAAAATACAAACAAAAATATTTTTTTCTCTTTGGTTCATAAATGACATGTTTTTATATTTACATGATAATATAGCCAGGGAAAGTCTCTCAGCAATAATTTCGTGTGTGGTCCGGATTCCTCAAGATGTTTTCAATACGTTTTAACTTAGTACTTAAAACTTCTATTGACAGTTTTCAGTTGTAATGGTATTGAGGATCGAACTCGATCGAAAAAGGTATTCGCCGTATGGTTCAGTTGGAGTTACTCTTGATCTGCTAACTAAATTTAAATAGTAATCCATATTACCATTTCTCTTTCAGTTCCAAGGATAATATTGACAATCAACTTATGCTTCACGATTCTAATTTGCTTACTGCTTATCGTAGCAGTACATAAGGTACGCTGACTCCCACATAATTCTTATCTTTATTTTATCTAACATACAAAAATTCTGTAATATTATACTAATATAGTCATAGTGCATTCATTGCACCATAGCAGCTTGCAACCCATTATAGTACACTGCCGAACGTAGGCCTTTTTATGCATATGCTATTGCCGTAAATGCCAGCTTTGGCAGGTAGGTTGGCAATAGCAATGTAAAGGTGTGCACAAAATGATTTCAAACGTTCTCTGCCTTATAATTCTCTCACAACCATCACGTGGTACAGTTTTCTTAATTAACAAATTTAACAGAATAATTACGAAGTTAGCATTACACGAAAGCTAAATTGACCAATTTCTTAAGACAACAGAAGTTCAAACAATGTTTTCTATAATTACATGCTATTACCCAGAAGTCATTTTCGGTGAGCTTATTCTTAACTTTTTTACGTCGTTTATAGATATTCATTGAATTTAATGCACTTAATTTTCTTATTAAATTGTATTTTTCTTAATTAGTGTATTTTACAGACGTAAATTTCACATGCACAGCAGTATCGGAGTCAAAAACCAACGAGTTCTGTTTTTGCACAAATGTTGGTTCCGGCAGGGATTTGAACCCAGGACCCGCGGCGTAGAAGTACCAGTACTCCGACCAAGCAGTCATAAAAAGGTCAAAAAAAGATTGCGTGTTTCTGAATCGTCTGCACTAAACATGCTAATTAAGCTTAATAGGCAAATACTTAGAATTTAAGAGGTGACAAAACAATGATATACAAATAACATACATTACTTGAATTTAATGAAGTCCTAAAAACAACATAGCAACACTTCATATTACATAATACAGACAAACGAATGGGAACCGGTTATATCGCAAGGAACGCAAGGACGTAATAAAGAATTTACGGAATATTCTCATCGTCGCTTGTCTTTAGGTACATTAATATAATTACTTCAAAGTTATAAATGAATGCATATCCGCTATTTACTTTATGATATATGGAGGCGAGCAGTTACACCTATAAATCAATATCAATATTGTTTCATTTTTTTTATTGGATAAAGTGATGAAACCAGCAAAACGTTCACCTGACGATAAGTGCAACGTCTGTCCATAAAAAATGCTGTGTCAACCAGAAAATTTCTGTACGACATCACACTATGCCCATCACCCTGTGACATAAGTTCTTAAGTCTCATATGCCCAGTGATTACGCTAGCTCTCAGTGCCGTTCGAACCGAAACACAGTAATGTTTGCACCCTACTGCTTCACGGCAGAATAACTGGCTCTGGGGTGGTACCTACCTAGACGGATAAGAATAATGACACATAAGAAGTAATCGATGAGCTGACACACTTGGCCAAGAGGTTGGCAATTGTAGAATAAATTTTGTCAGAAATAGTTGCTACTGCCTAAGGCATGACTCACCTTAGCCCTCAACTAGATACTACCGTAGGACCAGTTATTCTGCCGCATAGCAGTAGTGAGCAAACATTACTGTTTTTCGGTATGAAGGGTACTAGTAGCTAGTGTAATTCCTGGGCATATGTGATCCCTGGTGTCTCAGGATAACGGGCGCAGTGTGGGGCCACACAGAAATGTCTGGGTGACAAAGCATTTGTTGTGGCCAGACGTTGCACTTACCATCGGGTGAAAGATTTGCTCGTCTCGACACTTTCTTCAATAAAATATAAGGTTAACGTTAAACTAAAAATCAAATCACTCTATGAAAATTTATTATTTATTGTATTATTATCATATTCCATAACTTTTTACAGAGACGCTCGTGGCTTATGCTACCTTGGGTAGTGCTGGGAATAGTTCTAGCGATCGGTCTACTTATCAGCGTCCTGCACACCGCCATCACTTACTACCTCGACGGACAGGACCACGTCGTAGTCGCTACTATCATACTGATCGGTGGACTGCTCTATTTATGTAAGTCATGATGCTCTTCCACAGTCCGGGTGTTTCAGGTTTAAGGCTGACGATTTTTGAGTTAGTTATCTATCTAATAATATATACCTTATTTTATACAATCTGTCAGCTGCAACGAGATCTTTCTAAAATTTCCCTTTATACGACTTTTACGACACCCACGGGACAATATGTGCTCGTGGATTTTCTTACGCCGCCACAACACTGCTTTTGTATTATTTGTAATGTAACCTTAACTTTTTTAATTATTTTATTAAGGAGATTACACATAAAAAACTATAGACTAGCATTTCTCCTACATCTTGAATGCGTTTTGCAGCCATAAATTTTACATTTATACAACACAAGATCCGAATACCAACAATTTGTGCTTTTGCATAATGTTGGCTTCGGCTGGGATTCGAAAACCGGACCGGCAGCGTAGAAGTTAGGTTTTCTAACCACTTGGCCAAACCGTCGTCAAGTCGAGTAAAAAAACAATTTCCATTTCGACAAGGATCGTTTTTAAAAGTAAAGAATCTGATTTTGGCATCCATTTGTAACTTCAAAATTCAGAATTCAGCAAACCGTTAGAGTTGCCCATTAGACTTCTACAGAGAGATCCTACACAATTCTAGTGGCAAAAGACCAAACCTGCAGCTCATCGAATCTGGTTGCGTTATGTTTATTTATAACATTTTCATCACAAAATATTTTTACAGAGACGCTCGTAGTTACGTCTGGTTTAAGAGAATCTACCACCCCATCTTATCCCGTGGGTGTTGTAAAAGTCGACAGTGGGAAGGAAATCCTGGAAATTCTGAATAAAAAAACCGCATGCCAAACTGTGGCAACTATGGGATTATCCCCCCCACAATGGGAGCTAATAATTTTGTGGTAATTTATGGGGGGAATAATGATAGGCTGAAATGATGATGATGACATCACAAAATTGGTCAACTAAATATTGAGTACGCGGATCGTTGCCAATGTTCTACTACTACGAAGAAGGAACCTCTTGCTTCTTAGGTGATTGCTGCTTCACAGCACATTCTTAGTACTCTGACATCACCGGGTTAGCTATCAGAAATTTTCATTAACATAGGATATATTACAGTGTCGTAAGTATAAACGCACGGACGTCACTCACTCATCTTCACCTTCCCGCGTATGATATAAATCATATACTACACTTTTACGATAGGAAAGAGACAGAAGCAGTGTCAGAAACACAGCCCTACTGCTACTATTACTGCTGCATAAATTCTGACTCAAACGCGGAACCGACAACACACTTGCTAGGAACACTGATCGCTAAACTGCGCTGTCAATATTGAAAAAAAAACAAGTTTATAATTACAATGTTTCTCATTTCAGGTCTATACCTTTACTTGTGGGCTGTTGTATTCAGCCATTACTTGGATGTTCGTGATGAAGAGGAACGAGGAAGATACACCAAAGCTCCATACAAACGTTAAGAACTCGTCATATTTAATAAACTCCATGCATAATGGTCGCTGTTATTAATTGTAATATATATAAGCACACTTGTTTTCGCAACAGTACGAAAAGTAAATAATAAATGGGATGACTAAAACATATATTCATATGTGATAGATTATTAAAGTCTGTTTATAAAAATCTTTTATATACAATATACATAAATTTGTAACATATCTGCTGACAGGGCTTTGTGCGTTTTATAGTGCCTTAATCAATAGATATGTAAGCACAAAGCATTTAATTATTTTGAAATAAATATATTTTTAGTTGTTTTATAAAAAATGTTTTAACTTTGTATTACAAACATTCATTATATATATGTATATTGAAAAGAAGTTAGTGGTTTCAATTTAAATTGTATGCAATCGGAAAGTTCATATGCGTAAAATATTTGTTTGTAATAATGTTAAATGTCAATTGTAGAGAAATCTGGGTAGCTTATTAATATATTTACATTGTTTAACATTATATAGAAGGTACACAAACTTACAAACAAACACTAGACTGTACAGTTATAATTTCTTATATTAATGGAATATACCTAGGCTTGCGGATTTAGTTGGTCGCGTTTAATTATCTTCATGTTCACGACAACGACGTTGGTTATGGTTTCGTTTTCGACGAATAAACATAAAAAGCGGAAGAAAGTCCGAATTAGCTATGGCATCATGACGATACAATCCGTAGTTTTATTCAATAGATTCTATTAAGGCAGCCAATAAACATGGTGCAGCAATTATAACGAACTTTTGTAATGGATATAAAACAAATGTTATACTTATACCAAAATGTACAATCATCGATTTTTTCTTGTAACATTTTTCTATAGTTTCATTTTTGAATCTCGATATTATAACTAGTTTATTTTAATATAAATTAAAATATGTAAATCAACGAAAAGGTACCTAAGGCTTCGGTTACACTGACAAGCATTTAAGTTACATGCGTCAAGTTTTTAGTCGCCGGTACCGCGTAGACTAAAGTAGACCAGTTCTTCGTGACTGTATTCACTGTAGCGAAGACTGGGTAGACGTCTGGCAGCAATCGGACAAGTCAAGCCGAACATTGTTCTAAATAAACAACCCCACTTAGATAAAGTGTATATCCTGCCAAAGTCTGATGATAATATCAATGGACACGTGAAGAATATCCTTTTATGCTTTAGTAACGTACTAAAATTATTAATATTATTATATAACAAAATGTGTCAAACGGTAATGATATCGGCGTTGAGACTATGAAGTATTTTGTTTTAACTAAGGAATCATAAAATTGAATCACACTAAATATTATTTAGTCTTCAAAATAATATAATGTCAAACGGAGAATATTTATTGATCAAATATTAAGTTAGGTGTCTGTAATTCACAGTGACAACTTACCACCATATGTAAACTGGCCTCTGACCTCATTTATTCCATTGGCTGACATTTTCTACTACGTACAAAAAATCTCAGAGAATCCATTTGTCTTATATTTGTATCTACTTTATGTAGCAAATAAGTTACCAGTTATAATAATTTATTATTGATTTATACGGTGTACATAAAAGTTATTGAGTTGTTTCTTAACTTATTTTTGTATCTTTATTGTAACGAAAATTATTTTACAAATAAATCTTTAATGATATTTGTACTTTTGTTTAATTTCTTTTATAAAACTTTTTTAAAATTCAACAATAATGAAATCCGTGATAACTAACCTAGGTGCATGTCATTTTCAAAATATTCTCCCGTTCCGTTTTTAGGTTAGGTAATCAATAATGAAAATAAATCTTTAAGTATCAATAATATCCAGGAAGATCAATAAATGTTTAAAAAATGTACTTGAGAATCGGTGGTTTCCACTTACTACTAGCACGAAACCGTATTTAATAACAGTGGCCACACTCTTTTTATTATTAACACTCAGAATTTTTAAGTTTGTGGTTAGTTTCGTTTGCGACATCTAGCAACTTACTCTAAGCTTCGCCTCTTTTCTTAGCATAGATAATCCATACTAATATTATAAATGCAAAAGTAACTCTTTCTGACCCTCTGTCTGTTTGTTACCTTTTCACTGCCTAATCGTTGTACTGATCTCGTCGAAATTCGGCACAAAGATAGCTTTCATCCTGTAGGCGGACATAAGATACTTTTTGTTCAGAGTTCCCACAGGATTATTAAAAAAACTTAAACCCAGGCGGTAATTTCTTAGTATAATTCATATCACAAGGACTGTGTTCAGCCACTTAGACCGTAACTTTGTTTATGTTGAGTGTCTAACTAAGTAACCTAGAAAATTGTTCGCCCAGCCACGCCCATCGTGTCATCATCATCATCATAATTTCAGCCTATATGACATTGTCTGTAATTGGTATTGTTGCCGTGAGTTGGCGGCTTAAGAGAATCTACCACCCCATCTCATCCCATAGGTGTCGTAAAAGTCGACAGAGGGAAAACCGAAACCAAGAGATCTTCCTGGATATTATTGATAAATAAACTGCGCTTGCGAACCCGCCTGCCAAGCGTGGCAACCAAACTGAGAGCTACAAAGTATTGTGGCAATCTGTGGGGGAGGCCTATGTTCAGTAGTGTACTAGTGATAGACAGAAATGATGATGATGATGTATTTGGTGACTTAAGGAAGAACATCGGGGAAATGATACTATAAAACACTAGCGGGTCAAAAAAGCGTAACCAGTATTCAATCGCTACGACGTAGATTAGAAACCAGTAAATATATTTCTCTTTTACTCTAGTTCGCTAGCATTGCGGCTTAGCGTCGATTTGATAGAGATGGCGACGTTTGCGTATATGGCTGTGGCGATGATTGCTAATCTAGTGCCAACATATAGTATATCAAAGCTTTAAACAATTATATAACGTTTTAATATACTAAAATTTCAAATATTTTAGAATTTTGGATTCCATTAATTTTTCACTTTCAAAACCAGAACCTAGAGCCGTGGTAGCTCAGGGGCTAGGCGTTCGCTTTAAATTTCATAGTACGCGAGTGACCTGGGTTCGATTCCCGGTGCCGGCACCACTAAAATTGTTAATTGCAATTTTAAGTGCTGATTTACCACGTGCTCGGCGGTGAAGGAAAACATCGTGAGGAAACCTGCATGTCTGAGGAATAAAAAATATTTCGAAGACATGTGAAGTCCGCCAACCCGCATTGGAGCAGCGTGGCGGATTCTTCCTTAGCTCCAAAACCCTCTCAGAAATTAGAGGAGGCCTGTGCTCAGTAGTGGGACATTTATAGGCTGAAACTTTACCTTTACTTTTTTCAAAACCATGTTTGTCTTGCTTCGTCTTCCATTCAAAATTTCCTCGGCTATTTGCATTATACCAGTTAAATCAAAATGGTCTTCTAGCCAGCTTAGCTGTTCACCTTTTTATTATCGTCTGAACTATCTCTTCTTCTGTTCAACTTTACTGCTGTACAGTTTACTGCTAAAGTTCACGTTCATATACTCGTATACATATGTACGAGTATAGTTTACGATTTTCATGAAGCGATGGGTCTACGGCGTTGTACTGCTTCTGTTGCTAATGGCGGTAGGATTCCAATTCAGGAATAAAACTCATAAATTTATACAATAAAAATAAATAAAATTGAAGTGTCAGTGTGTGAATTCGAAATAAAGACTTCTTTTTAATCTAATTTGGTAATTTGCAGGATACGAAAACTCAAACACGCGTTTTAAAAAAAATCGCTATATGTTTGTCCGCCCTATCATCTCCGACACAACTGAAACTTAAAATATATTCAGGTATGTGAAACTTATGAGATTTCCATATATCTCCGGTGATAACTGTTTTGTTTTGAATAATGCCTTTCGTATCTTCTATTCCTTCATGATTATTAAATCACTAAGCCTAAATATGTAAAACTGGAAAAATCGTTTTAAACACCCAAATTACATCACAACTTTACAATGCAAACTTAGACCAACAAATAAACGTTTATATAATAAGTTTTGAATGAAAAGTTCCGTTGAGAATGATTTGATATTTATTTGACAAACTATGTTATAGGTACATTTGCTTGCACTGGATTAAAGTTTTGCTAAATGACTCAAATAATGTTACGATATTTTTCTTTGAGAAATAACTTAAAATACCAGTACTCTTATTGGTAAACGTATATAAATAAGTCGTATAATGATCGAGTCTAAGTGCTGCTATCTAGTTCATAGTTTATATAATTCCACGAGAAAAATGTCAGTCTACTAACGCTAGATGGCGGTAGTTTATGTGAAATTTTCTACAACTCGTTTATGTATGGCAGTCGCATCTCCATGGGAATGTCAATCTGACTAACCAGGGCAGCCAGATTGTGTAATTGAATACAAAAAGTGTATAATGTTGTTATGTTATGTTTCCAGTTTGTATAGCAGATTGTCTTGTATATTTGTATAGTTAGAAACACAAATAAGAATTCAAATATGAAGTAAACATTGCAATTATTGAATCATTGCTTTTATATTGCATTCCATCCGTAAAGATGCAAATCTTTAAAAAATAATATATAGATAAATCGAACGTTTCATAATCCTTTATGAAATAGTAAGTGCTTTTTTAAATCTACTACATTCGGAAATAGCGGTCTCTGGGTAGTATTCGTTATAATTAAAAGTAAAATTGACTGTTGAAAGCCTGCACCATCTGCATTTGGTACTGTTCACAAATAAAGGTAAAAAGGTAAGTCACATGTGCCAATAAACTTACCAGTTTCTTTGGTATTTATAATAATAATTGATTTATAATTTCAGAGTCCAGCGGTAGAAAATAAGCAGTAGCCTGGCAGCCCTGGGCTTAACTCTCAGTAAGCTAAAGTTCGAGGTGACATAGTATCAATGTAAGTTTTATAAAATTTAGTGATATCAATGAAAATAAGTAAACAAAATATTTTTATTATACTTGTATTAATATGAGGATTATGTCGATTACGATTTCGAATGAATACCAACGATTTTTAATTCTTAACCTCACTTAATCACCAAAAAATCTCTAAAACAGAAAAGACAGATTTCTTACTGTTTTAAATTTTGAATTTGAAAATTATTTTTGATAGCGAAATTCTTCTTTTTTCTTTTTGTTCATATTTTGTCTCAATGATTTTCTTACTGTAGTTACAGTAGGCAAAGACATCATTATTTTATTATATTAAGTTTTTAAAAAATGTTTAGAAAATTAATGTGATCTTTGTTTGCGTTATTTGGAATTTTGTAGCAGCGATGAGCGAACGTTTATTTTCATTTAATATTAAAAAAAAGGCGGCAACATAAACTCTTTGATGACTTTTCAAAAACATGTTTTTGAAGTGAAACTTTTTAGCCGTGATTAGAGTAATTTTCTTTGTGCAACGTTACTCTTAATTAATATTTCCTGTTATTAATGATTATAGAGCAGTTATTTTAAGTAAATTATACTTTGTACATGTTTTATTATTTATTCAATTTCTACGGGGTGATGAAAAGTATTAACCAGTCATTCATTCTAAAATCAAATCTACCACATTATTTAATGTCAGACTAGTCATGGTGAAGTTCGAAACGTGTGCGATAATATGTGATTTATAATTTATTAACAAGTAATCGCATAATTTCGGAATGACAATCAGAGGTGCCGTCATTAGTACTCAAGAAGGGGCTATCATCAAAAGCCATCCATGATGACATGGTCAGTACATTAGGCGATTGTGCTCTGTCATATTCATCCGTCAAAAAATGGATAGCAGAATTTAAGCGTGGTAGAGAGAGTGTGAAAGATGAACCCCGCTCTGGAAGGCCTTCGACGTCAACTACTGACGAAAATATTAAAAAAGTACTTGATTTAATAATGGGAGACCGCAGATTAAAAATTAGAGAGATAGCCGAGATTATAGGCATCTCTTATGAACGAACTCAAAACATCATTGTCAACGAGTTGGGTTTCCACAAGGTGTCTGCGAGGTGGGTTCCGCGACTGCTTTCAGTTGAACAAAAAAGGACGCGATTGACTATTTCACGCGACTGTTTGGAGTTATTTGAAGCCGATGCAGATGATTTTTTGAATCGTTTTGTTACTATGGACGAAACATGGGTTCATTACTGTACACCGGAAACAAAACAACAATCAAAACAGTGGAGAAGACCTGGTTCACCACCCCCTAAAAAGGCTAAGTCGATTTTGTCGGCAAATAAGGTGATGGCTTCAGTATTCTGGGACTCGAAAGGTGTGATTATGATTGATTATCTTGAAAGGGGTCAGACTATAAACTCTGATTACTACTGCACCTTACTACGTCGTTTACGAGAGGAAATAAAAGAAAAACGTCGAGGAATGCTCAGAAGAAAAGTCCTGTTTCATCAAGATAACGCCCGTGTTCACACGTCAGTACAGTCAATGGCTGGAATTCACAACTGTGGCTTTGAACTGTTACCGCATCCGCCGTATTCACCTGATCTGGCACCATCAGACTTCTTTCTGTTCCCTAACCTAAAAAAGCACTTGGGAGGTCAAAGATTTTCGACAAACGACGAGGTCAAAGCAGCTGTAGACGCATATTTTGACTCTAAGGAAGAATCATTTTTTTTAACGGTCTAAATGCTTGGAAGGAGAGGTGGCAAAAGTGTATTGAACTTGATGGTGATTATGTAGAAAAATAAAAATATAACTGATTTAGTATTCTTGGTTAGGCCGAGTACTTTTCAATCCACCCTCGTATATAGGTATATTGTTTCACTTCCCTCACGCCCTCTTTTAAAAAAAATATAAGTACTTAATTGCAACCTTTAGAAGGCTGATTTAGAAAATAAAGCACGGCTAATTATTTTTGGAAAAATATTTTTTATTTAATGTTTATATAATCTTACTTGAAATACTTATTATCTCTGAATGTCTTTCTTCCCCGTCATTTCTATGCGTGTTTCGTACTTTTATTTCCCGGTCGCTCGTGACATTTACCTTTTGATAAATCAATCCTTAAATCAGTTAAAACGTATTATTTTATTACGTACTTACTTTCGAAGTTCTTCAGAAGCTTAAATATCAACTTCCACGTTACTAACTTAAAAATGACGTAATTCCCATACAAACCTTCGTTCCTTATTTTACCCCATTAAGGGGTGAATTGTCAAATCCGCTAATACAACTTACTTATTTATGAATAAAATGAATTTCCATATTTCATCATCATCATATTCTACTGACCTATTCTAATACATATTCGAATCTTCAAAATGACGCACTTCCCATACAAACTTTTATCCCCTTATTAAACCCTATGGGGATGAAATTTCAAAATTCTATGTTAGTTAGCTTACCTACGTTATGTAAAGAACTCCTGTGCAACATTTCATGCTTCAAGACCCATCGGTTTAGGCTTCATTTATTATTAGGCATCGTATAAATAGCAGTTTTCACTTAAATTTTGGAATTTATTTTGAAATCACAGACAGCCACATCAATTTTATTATTTATATTATAGATATTGTATTATTTCTACATACTAACTTAAAAACTGTAACTGCATGCAGCCATTTTACGAGTACTTGATACTAAATTTTGAAGTATGGTTTATGTGAACCGCGATACAATGCAGTGAAATTACTAAAAACAATATAATAAAGGTGACACACCATCCTGATGATTCATGTAACTGAAGGATGAAAAAAAAATAATGCACATAAACGTGTGAATACCTCACACTCTAAGTTAGGTTCATAAGTAACTAGTTTATTCAAGTCAATACTAGGTGAGATTATTTAATCGTAGTCGCTTCTAAAGTCATAAAAAGTGTGCATCAGCCCAAACATTTTCAATAAAATTGTAGCCACAGAAAATGATTGCGAGCACTACGATTGTCTCGGGCGACATCGGTACTAAGTTTAAATTATTTTGACTAGTGGTCGCCCAGTGGTCGAAATTCAACTGTAATTCATAAACATTTTAAGATTAAGAGCTTTTGAGGTTTGAGTAATTATTTGTTGTCAACATTATAAAGTTATTTGGCGACAATCTCTACTCTGTGCGACTGTTTGACCACAGACTATTATGTGTACAAAGCTTAGATACATTTAAAAAAAAGTCATTAATTTCCGAGTTATTTGAAAAATATGAAAGTTATGGAAAATGAGGTTTAGCTTCGATAAGACATTAAATATGTGTAAAAGCTATAACGCGTTTTTGACATTTGTTTCGGATTTTGACAATAGCAGTATGAACGTAAACAAACGACAGACTATTGCGTGCCTGGCATTGTCATTATGTAAAGTAAATAATGAATGTTTTATTTTATTAAATATAATGTATTTGTAACACGTATCAATACTAATATTATAAATGTGAAAGTAACTCTCGATCCCTCCGTTTGGTCCGGCTGTCGCGGAAAGAAGCGAGGAGGCTAAAATATATTTAAAAAAGCTAGTTATATATAAATTTTAGCTTCCATGCTTCTTCTCCATACAAACTTTAATGCCAAATCTCACACAACTTCGTGCGCGCAATATGCTTAAAAAGAGGTACAATATGTTCTTATAACGTCTTAATATTTAGATATAACTGTTTAATTATTATAAAAAAATATAACTTTTTTATGCAACATATATATGATCTTTCCATTTCTGACATTTTTGGTACTTCAATCAGTAGGTTTTTTTTTAAATTAAAAATCTGCTGTGAAGGATTATCTGATTCTTAAGGAAATGTGGTGCCTTGCTCCATAAGATGCTTAATTCAGTGTAATATATAACTTATTACTTTATTACCTTCAAGTAGGTAGCTAATGAAAAATGAGTTATGGAAACCGGAAGAGATGGCGACATCGTCGTTACCAATAAAAGTATTTGTCTACATATCGCAGAAAGTATTTCCTTTCCAACTGGCTGGGAAAAAATCAATTAAGAAAATTCTTTTGGATATTCTATGGTATACTATCAACTAGAAGCTCTGAGCAATTTAAAGTACTAACTGATAATTAATATCAGAAATGATTGAGACTTCGGTATTAGTTATATTTTTTGTTTTCACAATGACAGAGCCACGCTTCACTCTACCGGGAAGCTCTACCGGGGAAGTCCCACACAAACAATACCAGCGTAAAGTTACAGTTACGTTGCTTCTTTTCGTATGCAGAATTATCAGAACCAGAACGATCCAATCACTATTTATTAGGCATTCTACCTCAGTCCTCTGGAGTGACGACGCATCTACTTTTCGATTCTTCGTTGAGGATAAATGTGTCTATGGTCCATAGTGACTATTTACCATCAGGTGGATTGTTTTAAAAAGTATGATTCCACGAAGATTTATTAACTTTTTATATAAATAATGTCCACATGCACAACACAACCGCACCCGATAAATTTGAGTTTCTGCACATATTTTGGGTCCGGCTGATTTTCAAACCTAGATGACCTGCGGTGTAGGTTAGGGCCACGCGGTTATGGCTTTTTTTGTTATCCTAACTTACATAAAAAAAGCTTTAACAAGGTTAGTTCATGTAAGGTTTTAGTGATGGATCTATCGAAATTTTATATGCTGACTTTACTAGTGACAAAAATTATATATTGTTACAAGTTTTTATGTGTGCGGCCTATGTCCAACTGTGGACTGTGGTGGATGGCAGTCAACCAAGTGATGTTGATGAACTTTTTTCTTGGGAATTAATCCGGACAACTCATCGGGACCCTCCCCATGGTAAATAGGATAAAAAGGCAAAGAGATGCAACGTCTCTTCGCAAAGCCAGTGGATCTAGCCGAACGGAAAGAACTAGGTCTTCGACGATTCGAGCCGCTGTTCTTTGTATTCGGTCAAATGGAAGGAGTTGGCACTGGAGTACCCCGCCCAGAGAACAGTACTGCGACCCCAATGCCGAACTTTCGCCTTGTAATGATGCAAGCGATGAGCTGGCGTGAAATACTGTCCTACTCCGCACGCCAAGCTTTTAAGAGTGTTGCTAGGGTTATAGGACTTGTCATAACAAACCCAAAACATGCTGGAGTTGAGAAGTTCCGATGGACAATTTCCGGCTCCATCATCACAGTCAGTTTAGCTCCACGGTACTACTACTCCATTGTCACCAAAGCATAATGGATATGCAAAATTTCAACTTAATCGGTCAAGTGGAACTGGTTTAAAATTCAGTTGCAAAATTCGACCCACGCATACTAACAGGTGAAGTTAAATAAAAGCATGTAATATACGTAAAAGTAAAGTAAAGTAAAGTTTCAGCCTATAAATGTCCGACTGCTGAGCACAGGCCTCCTCTCAGAGAGGGTTTAGGAGCTAGTAAGAATCCGCCACGCTGCTCCAATGCGGGTTAGCGGACTTCACATGTCCTCGAAATATTTCTATTCCTCGGACATGCAGGTTTCCTCACGATGTTTTCCTTCACCGCTAAGCACGTGGTAAATCAGCACTTAAAATTGTAGAACAATTTTAGAGGTGCTGGCACCGGGGATCGAACCCTGGTTACTCGCGTACTATGAAATTAAAGGCGAGCACCAGGCCCCTGAGCTACCACGGCTCATGTAATAAGCGTGGCTGGGGTTAATTAGCAACGCCAACATTTGTGCAAAAATAAAACATGTTGGTTTTGAAGTCTGGTTGTGTTGTGTTGTGTCCGTGACTAATAATACCTTCTTGCCTGCTTTCGATCTTATTCCGATTAGGACGAGTGAGTGCTCCTGAGTTTGCCGTTACACTTGTGGGACTATAATATCTCCAACGCAGTTTATAGCTTTCGATGGTATTCGAAAATGGTCGCCGTTATCGAAAATCGGCTAAAAATAAATATGCTCCACACTAGGGTTTACCCTGTATCGCGGATGCAGTTATGGATATAATATAAGTAACACATTATATGTGTACAAATACCACAACCCGGAACAACTATGTGTGGGCTTTAAAAAATATTTATCCCTTAAGTGAATCGACTCATAGCTCAGAAACCAATCGTATAGACGCTGCGCCAACCGAAAAATATCGTTTTTATGGATACAAATAATAATGTCCATAATATTATGTCAGCGGAATTATTTCTATTACTTAACCTAATAAAGTTTAAGGTTAAATGATAAGATTTATGATAAAACTGCCAAGAAATAAGAGACATGTCGGATTCATCTAGTGTCCGCAATTTACTTTAACGAGTAGGTAGTGTCTGTCTGATAAGAAACATAAAAGTATTTTTGTTCTGACAACTGTTAAATATTTCGATGAGATAGATGTTTTAGAAAACGACCTAATTTGTTTTCAGGTTTACATTAGCTGCTTAATGATGGAAATATCATTCAAAGGAAAAAGAGTTCTCGTCACCGGGGCTGGTCAAGGTTAGTGTCAATAATTTGTTTGTTTCCACTTTATACGTGGTAGCATCTAGATACTGGCTTTAAGTATCACTACTATCATATAAGTAGTTCGGCTCAATTAGAGTTTCCTACCCTACAAAGGGAATACATACAATATGCAACATGAAGATGGCGATACACAATCGGGACCTACCGGTAATGAATTCCGTGCAAGGTGTGGTACGGCGAGCTGGGGAAGATACATAGTGTTACTAATGAAAATAATATAGATAATAATATTCTTTATCTGATATATGAAATAATATTCAGACACAAAGATTCATATTTAAATAACATAAGTAAAAAATAAAAATTATAAATTACAAGTTTAATACGTATAACATTTTTCTTATGTTAGGTGGCAATTTTCACCCAATGTCTATATACTGTGGTCTGTGTATAGAATAGAATAGAATAGAATAAATTTTTATTCAATATAGATATTTACATAATACTTATTGAAAGTCATTTTTTTTCTTTATTTAAACTACACTGGTTCGCAAAATGCCTCTGTCCTGGGAAGAACCAGTAAGAAACGCAGCGGGCTCCTTTTTAAGTCATTTTTAAAATAATGTACAATAACAGCAGTATTATAAAGATGTAGAAATGGCTTAGCGGCGATCATCTCTTTCCCAGGGGTTATCATCATCTATGTATTCTTTAATATTATAATAACCCTTTTTATGAAGTCTTTGTTTAATATAAAATTTAAACTTTTTGATTGCAATTTTTGATTGAATTGTGTCTGTCTGTCCCACAGACTTCTGATGATAATATTATTAAATGAGTCAACTCGCGATATGCAATCGGGACTTAGCGATAATGAATTCTGTGCAAGGTGTAGTAGGGTGAGCTGGGTAGATACATAGTGTGACGGGAATAATGAAAAAATATACATAATCAGGTATACATATACCTACTGACATGTACAAAATATGTATTAATCTGACTTATTATCCATACTATGTCCCTACTTAATATTATAAATGCTAAAGTATTTCTCTCTGTCCCCGTGTCTTTTTGTTACCTTTTCACGGCTCAACCGTTAATATAGGATACTTTTTATAACGCTATGAAGAATAAACAATTATGACTAAAGTTTATTTTACGACCAGCGAAGCGGTCAAGAAACTATTTATACGTAAAAGCTGAGGTTAAATAATTAGAATTTGGAATATTTATAAATGTTTACCGCAGTTCGGATAAATGAAAAATATGTGATATAAATCTAAATCTAAATCTACAACAAATATGTGATATAAACTACGAGTATAAAAAAGAATACGGACCAATCCTGCAAGTGTAATATCTGGTGGTAGGATTCCTATGCAGGAATCCGTCTAGGTAGATACCACCCCAGGGCCAGTTATTCTGTCGTGAAGCAGTAGTGTGCAAACATTATTGGACAATAAAGTGCTACCCACTGGTAAAATTATGAATTTATTTTAGGTATTGGACGAGGAATAGCGGAACAACTATGGCGCACTGGAGCAAAAGTTGTGGCTGTTTCCCGTACAAGATCTTATTTGGAATCCCTCCAGTGTGAATATCCTTCTATCGACATAGTAACACTGGATGTTGCTGATTGGGACAAAACTAGAGAAGTCATCGAATCTCTAGGGCATTTCGATGCACTCGTCAACAATGCTGCTGTGGCATTCTGCGAACCTTTCCTTGAGTGCACTCCTGAAGCTTTTGATACGTATGTATTTGTTTTTATTTTCTAAGTACAAGCTTCGGGATTTAATAAGATGAAAGAAAATAATGTTTATGCACAAATATATATTAGTAAAGTTGACACATATCTGAATAATAATCTATATATTACAAAAGTGGTTGTGTTATATCTGTTTAAGATTAATAGACTTCGACACCATTTGACCGGTCACCATGAAAGTTGGCACATATATTTTTATGGAGGTTTTTATGCTATCCACTTAGGTGTAACTCGCCACCAGATGGCGCTGCAGCACATCAACTTCTATACCGTTCAAACAGATCATCTATTTTTATATGTGCAGAGGTAAATAAATATGCACAGGCAGATCAACGTCTGCCGGGTTTTCTAGTACTGTTATAAATTAATGTAATATTAGTGTAACTCATGGCACTTTTTTAAAATCTAACTAAAGCAAAACCAAAGAAGTGTCATGATTTTGAAGTGTTTCGAATAGCTGCTACCGACTTTGAAAAGTGATGTATCATGTATTTCCCAAGTTATATGCCTATATACCGTTACCCTAAATTTCGTATGGCGTAAACAAAATGGTTGTCGTAATCGTATTCTATTTTTGTAAACGGTATACTGTGTATTTTGTTGTTTATTTATTTTAGCACAATGACAGTAAACCTGAAATCGATCATCAATATCAGTCAAGTGGTCGGGAGGAAAATGATTGAAAACAAAACAAAAGGAGCCATTGTTAACATTTCCTCACAAGCTTCAAAGGTAATATAAGATGGTTAAAAATCAAATATGAAGTCTATATTTTGTTTTAAATAAATTATTAGTACTCTGATAATTGTCTCGGACAAAGAGTATGTATACTTTTATAGCGGTTGTTATACTTACTACTCGTATATTCGCAGTTCCTAGCAAATGGACGAGCAGCTCCCTCCCTCCACCATGTTACCCCACTATTTGCTTATTACGAAAGGTATCTCGAATTTTTAATACTTTTTCATATATATGGATAGACAAGATCAAGTATCCAAAGCAATGACAAAATTTCATCAGCGACCGTTTATAATGTTTCATTATCTACATCATAAATTTGCGTTTTTGGGTATTACTTAATAATATCTCGCATATGTAACAATATAGTTTTAAAGTGGGCCTGTGAATGAATATAGTTAATTATAATCAAATTGTCAAGAAAAATTACCGTCTATAAAAGTATAATGTTATATATTTCGAGAAATAATAATAAATATCATATTTTATTTTGAGCGTGAATAATTTGCCAAAAAAAGTAAGCCGCATTGGCAATAGGTCGGAATAATACGGCACATTCCTAGCTTAACCGACTTGCAGGCATCGGGCCGGCCAGGTAGTTTTATTACCACGATACATTTAAGTAACTTTTATAGACTGTAAATATAGAAATCGATTCACAAGTTTTTCTCCTTATCTTTGCGGCTATATTTTGGTCTTTTTACCACTCAAATCTAAATATGTGTGCGTGGGTGTGTGTGTGTGTCTGTGTGTGTGTGTGTGTGTGTGTGTGCGTGCGCGCGCGCGCGCGCGCGCGTGTGTGTGTGTGTGTGTGTGTGTGTGTGTGTGTAAATTAAATAACCATCAAATGAGTATGAATTTTTTTCTTACAGGCAGCTCTTAAAGACCATACCATTTACAGCGCTTCTAAAGCAGGCCTTGATGCTGTGACCCGTGCAATGGCGCTTGAACTTGGACCTTACGGTATCAGAGTCAATGCAGTAAATCCTACGGTCATTATGACAGCTATGGGACGCGTTGGCTGGGCTGACCCTGATAAAGCAAATGCGATGCTTACGAAAATACCACTTGGAAGGTCAGCTTAATATACACAATGTGGTGTAGATTATAATGATTGTAGATGATTACAATGTACTAAATCCTTCGAATGTTCTATAAAGCTTAAAATTTTTGTTCATAAAGTTAAAATAGAATTTTTGTTATACTGTCTGGTATCTTCCCCTACTTCTCTCTTCTATTTAACATTATCCCGAACGTTTTTTTAAGAATTGGTACTTTCTATTTAGTAGAAACTTCAAAAAACTGAAGTATAAATAGATTTAGTGTGCGGAAAAGAGACAAAACAATATATGGAAATATTAGAATTAGCAGAAACAATAAAGCCATATTTTTTTTATTTTTCAGGTTTGGAGAAGTGTCAGAGGTAGTGGATGCAGTGCTTTATCTTTTAAGTGACAAGGCGAGCATGATTAACGGAGTCGAGTTACCGATTGACGGAGGATTTCTTGCCACGTAAAACATTTTCCTACAAAATAAAAAATCTTAAATGAATAATGTACTTTTAACATACAAAGATTTTTTTTGAAACCCCCGAAAATACGATTATAGTAACTCAAATGTCAAGAATATTAGACAATAAAATTTCTAATATATTTACTATAAGAAATGTTAATACATTGAAATCAATATTTAGTCCCGACTACGCAAAGCGAAAAGAGGGGTTATGTGAGTTTAATATTTCCTTATTATTAAAATTATTTATTATTATTTGTATTCAAAGTTTTCCACGGCCGTACAATGAAAAAAGCGTGTATTAAATGTTTTGTTTTTTATTTATTTATTAAAACTTTATTGTACACCTTAATTAAAAGGGTAACAATGGGCGGACTTAATGCCTATTGGCATTCTCTACCAGTCAACCTGTGGGCGTGGAGAAAGTTGTGAAGGGTGCAGTATAAAAAAAAATATGAGAAAAATACCTTAAATGACCAGCATAAAAATGCAATGATCAAGGAAGACGCATACAAATTAACTATCAACAGATGCCTTTAGATAATATTCCCGCACCAACCTTTTAAAAGTATTTTTGTTGGATACTTTTCTAATATCTTCGGGCAGGGTGTTCCAGAGCAGTGTAGCCTGAACAGTAAAGGAGTTACCGACGAAACCGGTGGAATGTTGAGGTACACTAATCTTATGATTATATGAGGAACGAAGAACCCTTTCATGAGTTAAAGAAATAATATACTGAAATTTATCATTAAGATATGACGGAGTGAATGGATTGTTTAAAATAGTGAAGAGAACAAGGAGAATTCTAAAGTTACGCATTTGTTGAATAGGAAGCCATTTAAGGCGAGAACAATATTCAGAGATATAGTCATACTTTCGAAGCCCGAAAATAAACATGATACAATTGTTTAGAAGGCGCTCTAGCTTATGAAGAAGATCTGTGACGTGTTTCCTCCAGTCCATAGTCGTATCGATATACAGCCCCAGGTTTTTCACCGAGTTAGAGAACGGTATTATCTTATCGTTGTAATGCACGGAAGGGAGCATTTTCGGGCTACCTACCAGCATAGCTGGCATTTTGTGGTATTAACAGTAATTCTAAAGAGTATTGACCAATCGTATATGGACTTAAGATTGTTATATAATATTAATCGCGTAATGTAGAGTATAGATATCAGATTGCACGTAGCGACGTATTTCGTTTCAACTTATTCTCGCATATATTTTGTACATTTTTAAGCAGAGACTGCACCACGAATTAATTAAACTGAAGATTACAATACTTAACGAAAGAACTAACTAAATTTATTTTGTTCAAACAGAAATTAAAATACCTTGTTGTAGTTGAAATTGAAATACTCTTTTTACTTATTTCCTATGTACGCTCTGTATCAAATAGGCGGAATAAACAGAATCTGTTCGCACTGATTGTTATCTATGACAACATAAACCCATAAAAACATGAGAATTTTACTAGTACATGGTACATAATAACCCCCTTTAAAATTAAGCTTTTTTGTATTAGGTGTTTTCATAATATTTGTTTATTTAACATTTCTTAATTAATAAATATTCTGCCACGTCCTTGCTATATAATACCCAGTAGCGTTAGATACACTACTGGGTATTATATAAAAAAACCGGTCAAGCTATAGAGCCGGCCCATAGCCACTTTAGCTTGCTGATGATACTTACAGAGCAAACATTCAGCCAATTAATAGTTAAACCATTATTTTATTTTCTCTTGTACGTTAGCACGCTTAGCAAGTTTCTTCTTTCTTAAAAACAAATGTTACCCTGAGCCAATTTTTCGAAATATAGAGAAAAAATTAAACATTCAGACGGAGGTCTAAATATTTTCTTGGTGCCACGAATTTTCTAATTGTGTAATATTTATTATTTTACCATATTTATTTGCATTTCCTTAACATAGATCTTGCAAACAATAATTTTAAGAGTTGGCGGAGTTAATTTTGAGAGACTGCAACTACAAAGCAAATAGAATATAAGCAAATACAGATAATACACTTTACTAGTATTCTCGTCCTCTTATTAGTCTGTGCATTGCAATTAATAATGATGAACGTTGAAAAAAGGACTTTTGGCGCCAATTCGAAAAGTGGCGGTAGTGTTTTTATTTAATTTTGTAATTTCTGTGTATATTTGGAGTTTTGATGTTTAACATTGATATTTTTTTATGCAGCAAGTGCTCCTGAAAGTGTACAGTCATCGGAAAATTCAATTCAAGACCAATATTGTGCTTTTCGTTTTGTCGCCATCAGACCAGCAAATCTTCAGTAAAAGTCAACTATCATTTTACTGTTGATCGAAATCGGAATTTTAACGTAGATTCGAAGATTGTATACTTGGAACTATGGCTGACGCACAAACCGTGCAGGCCCAGAAATGGGGAAATAAATAAATAAAGTGAAAGGATCATCTATATAAAGTCTAATGTTAAGGATCAGGAATTGTCAGTGTAAATGCATATTGCGAGTGATTAATAATTTGAATTAATATCTAAAAAGTTTATCAGTGGCATATGCGCAAACGGCGCGATGCCAAAAAAAAAATAAAAAAAAACGCTCAGAGGCATCGATGTGACGATATTTCAAAAATACCTCGATATTTCCTATCGATTGTTTTCTTTTTAACAAATTAATGTTGCGTATATAAAAAAAGGAATTAATATATCAAGAATATTCATACATTTATAATTGTAAACAAATCGGATGACAAAAATTTTAGAGAAAAACTAGGGTCAATGATAAAACAAATATCGATTAAAGAGCTAAATATGAAGTAATCTCAATACCCCAATACTTCTTATACATAATGTAAAAACAAAAGTTTGTCTAACCTTTTGCCATTCAAACGGTTTCTTTGTTGAATCATCTGCACCGCTTAATGAATATTCTTTCAGATGGAACCGATGTTCCCACCATCTTTAGACAATTAGAGGCAATTTTATTCAATTTTGGAAACTGTGTTATCTTCCAAATTCTTCCAAATCTTTCCAAATTTCCAACGGATTTTGGTTGTCTTACGACAGCACTTCTAAAATAAACTGAAAGTTCACAATATATTTTCAGATTTAATACTCTTTTCTAAATTAAGACGTCATCATCATCATCATCACCGTTTCAGCCTATAACTAGTCTGCTGCTGAACATAGGCCTCCCCCACGGATTGCCAAAAGTGTGTAGCTCTCGTTTTGGGGGGGATGTAGCCACGCTTGGCAGGGTTGTAAACCTATGCTTATTTATTCAGATGTTTCAGGAAGATGCTACTGACCATTTCTTTGTTTTCATTTTCAAGTAAAAAAGTTGCCTGACTTTTATCAGACTAATCAGAGTCAGATTCATTATCTTGGTTTTTCCGAAACATAATCTTCATCAACTCTCTCGGACTCAACTCGGAAAAGTTTTGCTACAAGCTGTTGCACCGTTAAAGTACATTTTTTTGAATTGAGGGTCCAAAATGCTTACTATACCTAAAGCTGAAAATAGTTCTATGGAACCCATTCCTTTTGACATCTCTTGCAATCAATTTTTGCACATGTTTTGTTACGGGTTCTTCTACGGCAGCTGTAGTAATTTTCGAGATCATGCAGCAAACTAAAGGTATAATTTTGCTAGTTGTGCAATATTTATCTTCAGAATTTTCTTTTGTAGCTGCCTCCAAAGTTCGTAATATTAAGAAAACGGATCAGGCAATACATATTTTAGAACTATTGTTTTCCATAGATGGCGATGCGGTCTTTTCGGTTCGATGACTACTCGCAAAGTGACGCCCGCGAAAGCAATGGTATCCTAGCAGTTTTGTCTCTTGGATGCATCGAATAAAAAACATCGATGTTTACTCGATGTTGACGAATTAACAAAACATAGGATTAATTTGATGTATTTTGATAATACATCGAGTGTTTTTAATACTTCGATGTATATCAATTATTAAACTTAAAGTCAGCAGTGTTAAATTGTAATTTTACTATTTTAGTCTTTGGTCAAAGTCATCCACCATAATATTTAGAGTTCACTTTTTAACCTATTTTTAATTTAATTATTTATATATCAGTTTATTTTTTAAACCGTAATAAGTAATTTATTTACTGAAATTTAAAAATGGAAATATCTTTTAAAGGAAAACGAATTCTCGTAACCGGTGCTGGCCAAGGTTAGTTTGCGAATGTTCTAAACATATGCATTTGCATTATCACAAAAACTGCTACGTATCAAAACATAATTGATTAATAACAAAATCTATTTATGAATTATCTTCGGTTTTACAGGGATCGGTCGTGGTATAGCAGTTGAGCTTTGGCGAGCCGGTGCAAATATAGTAGCGTTATCAAGAACTCGAGCCCATTTAGAAACATTACAAAGTGAATATCCCTCTATCGAAATAGTGGATATTGACCTATCAGATTGGGAAAAAACCCGGGTTGTTATTGAATCATTAGGACATTTTGATGCATTAGTAAATAATGCTGCAGTCGCAATTTCCAAACCATTTCTCGATTGCTCACCCGGAGACTTTGATAAGTAAGTTGCAGATGTTATTGACATGATTATTCTATCATTTCGGCAATAAAAAAATCATTTCTTTTTCATGAACAGGACCTTTGACCTAAACGTAAAGGCTGTACTAAATATCAGCCAAGTAGTTGCCCGAAAAATGGTAGAAAATAAGACTCATGGTGCCATTGTAAATATATCTTCTCAAGCTTCCAAGGTGAGATTTCTTTCTAAAATTTCAAAGAAAATTCGTTTATAACTTGTTTGAGTTTCATAATGAAATATTTTTATAGCAAATTTTGCTTAAAGCTTTTTGTAATGTTACCTATTAATTTAGGATTTGGGTAAATCAATAGGTTATCAAATCAAATGAGTAATCTACCTAAAAAGCCCTTCATCCGCTTAAGTCTAAATAAGAATCACCTCTTTGTTTGGGCAAGTCAAATTTTTTAAGTTACAGGCTAAACAAAAGGGTGTTATATAAAAATACAAAAATAAAAAATTAAAAGTATCCCCAATTTTTTGATAGTGCTATCCATTTACTTTTTTTTAAATAATTTTAATTAAGAAATAGGTAAAACATGTTATTTATAATAATAAAATATCTTTGTGAAAAACACTTGTGATAAATAGATCTTACGGGTTCTACCTAATTATCTATTCTTGGGGTGGGTCCTACAATCATAATGACTGGCATTTTAATTTTCAAAATAGCTGCCACTGGGATAAAAGACTAAACTGCATACAAAAAAAAACTTGATTCTCCTTATATATCTTTTAATTACAATAACAACATGACTTAAACATTGCTGTGTAATAAACATATAGTATACCAAAGTTCATTGTGCAAACATCTGGAATAGTTTTTCGGAAAAGCCATGACTGTAAATATTTACTCATTTTTTTATTTTGTTAGTTAAATGGTAGTTTGCTGCTGTTATCTTCTTTGTATTAGCATTTTACTGTTATCGGGTTTGCCCTCCTTTTTTTAAAAAGTTTATTGACTTTTTGTTCTGTAAACCATTATCTTACAAAACAATTTTTTACACATTTATTTTAAAACAATAACAATCTACTTGTGATGCTTTACATACATACATACATTAAACAGTAGTAGGATTCCTATAAAAGTTAAAGTAAAGTTTCAGCCTATAAATGTCCCACTGCTGAGCACAGGCCTCCTCTCATTTCTGAGAGCGTTTTGGAGCTAGGAAAAATCTGCCACGCTGCTCCAATGCGGGTTGGCGGACTGCACATGTCTTCGGAATATTTTCTATTTCTCAGACATGCAGGTTTTCCCACAATGTTTTCCTTCACCGCCGAGCATGTGGTAAATCAGCACTTAAAATTGCAATAACAATTTCAGTGGTGCCGGCACTGGGAATCGAACCCAGGTCACTCGGGTACTATGAAATTTAAAGCGAGCGCCTAACCCCTCCTATGCATTTCATTCCTATGCATTTAGGTAGGTACCACCACAGGTCTAATTAATCTGCCATGAAGCACTAGTGTGCAAAGATAGCTGTGTCTCCATCTGAAGGGCACTGCGAACTAACTAGTGTAATTATTGGACATATGAGATTTAAGAACAGTTGTCCCAGGGTGCCACACAGAAATGTTTTGGGTGACACAGCATTTGTCACACATCCAAAAGTTGCTGAAGAAGCTTTTTTCACATCATACCTTGTTTCAACAATGGTTGAACTAGAAGCTTTGTAATGTCATAAAGTACTTTGTTAACAAAGGATTGATAGCAGAAAAATTACATTTAGTCAGTAGTATTTGCTATGCCATGCAATTCATGAATTGTGCAATATAAAAGAAATTGTGGGTCATATAATATTTGTTCAGTGTGTAAATCAAACCCACTACTCATAGTGCAGGAGCCAACTGAAGAAAATTCTGTTATTTATATTTTCTTGCAGGCCGCAACAAAAGATCTTGCTATTTATAGTGCGTCTAAAGCCGCGCTAGATGCACTAACCCGTGCCATGGCTCTAGAGCTTGGCCCCCATGGTATAAGAGTGAATGCAGTCAACCCTACAGTTATAATGACTTCTCGGATGAGAGCCGGTTGGGCTGATCCAAACAAAGTTTCAGAGATGAAGTCCAAAATACCACTTGGCAGGTAAGAGCACCAACAACTGCAGTTTTTGTATGTTATTTATTCAGAAATTGTGACTGTCACCATCATCATTATCGAAAGCTGGACATAATCATTGAAGTAAGATTTGCCATAATTAACACAATTAGACACTGCACCTTGCACCTTAGACACTGCAAATCACCAGCTGCATCTAGCTGCACCAAGGCTCTCTTCTAGCATTTTTCAAACTAGTTATTCTACTACATGTAGCCATATAACACAGTGGTGCCATCAGCCATGGGATAACCAGTCATTTTCCTTAGTTGACTTACCACTCCTATGGGATAGTAGTTTTTCTTACACAACTATCATAGGATTTGAAATTTCACTAAGTTTTATTTTTGTTAAACCAGATGTTAAACGCTGATGAGATCCTAGATAGTGTGCATGTTAGCATAAAAGAAGCTTATTCACTCTTGCCTTGAAGAAGTCAACATAATATTCCTTTGGAAATATTGATGCCGGCAAAGAATTCCATTCCATGTCTGTTCACTTTTGGGGTACTTCAACAACATGTTGGTGGAATCCATCCGTGCAACTAGTTGTTTGTTGGCAAAAGGGGATGGAGGAATTAGTGAGTGAAGTTCCTGTGCACACTCCGAATTTTAATCTGTAGAAAACCGACAGACTTGCAAATCAGTGTGAAAGGTCAGTTTTGCCTCAAATAACCAAGGGCATCACTAACTAGCCTTTTTTGCGCGTCCAGTACACAGCCCCATAAAAAGCTAAGAGCTGTTTCCGTGTGAAGTACCGTCGCACCTTGGTGAGAACACCAAGTTTTTTAGCAGCCAGTTTCGTCTTGGACCCAATGAACTGTTCTTACAAGTAGTTAAGGTCAGATGAAATTTCGATGCCTAATAACTACAGATCAGATACATCGGTCTTCTCCAATTTTAGAAAGTAGGGGTTAGATTGAAAGGACTCTATTTAGCGGTGAAATAACACCCTTGCGTTTTGGCGGCGTTAATTCGCAACAAATTAGCATCACCACACTTGAGAGACTGCCTGTAAGGTGCGACTCAAACGTTTCGCCATGGCTTCCCTTTCAGACTGCACTTCCTCCTTTATCTTCTGCATACCTAAAACACTGTGCATAGGTAGATCATTTCGTGCAGCAGAGCATTGTGGAGAGAACTGATCCCTGTGGAACACCAGTACTGGTAGTCCTTAGATCCGACAAGCAGCCTTCAATAACTACATGGATCAATTCCACAGAAAGTCTGAGATGTTCCATAGAAAGGAAACTTGAAAAGGAAGCTAGCATGTAACCCACTACTTCACCCCGTCAAAAGTCCACTGGTGAACAAAGACCTCCCAATAGATTGGGGGAATTTTGCCATAGTTGCCACGTTTAGCAACCGCAGTTTATTTGTTTAGCTGTTCCAGGAAGATGCTGCTGCCCATCTCCTGGTTTCATTTACCCGTTGTCGACTTTTACGACACCGATAGGACGAGATAGGGTGGTAGATTCTCTGAGGCGGCCACCACACAAACCTTATCTAAAGTCAGACACCTAACGAAACAGCAAGTGTCCAAAATCCTCGTAGTTTTTAGCAAATAAAAGCGTGTCGTGAACCAGAAGATGCCCTGTACACCTTGTTTTTTAATACAGCTGTCTATTTAGAGATATTAAATAAACTGGTATACAATAGCATGTGGGTAAACTGAGACAACCCTGATCATTTTGTGTGATTCTTATTTATTCAATTACTCATTGTATCATGTCTCATAACAGACTCATTGGTATTATTACTGGAGGACTTAGTGTGAACTGTAACAAGGTACGCAAAACTTGATGAGTACCCATTGTACTCGTAACATTGTATCAACATTTATGCAGACATTGCTTTCCATCAGGTTTTTACTGGTGGTAGAAATCCTATGCAGGATTGCGTCTATACCAATGCAAGGCCAGTTATTCTGCCTGCCGTGAAGCAGTAGTGTACAAACATTACTGTGTTTTGGTCTGAAGGGCACTGAGAGCTAGTGTAATTACTGTGCAATTTATGACTTTAAAACTAATGCCCAGGTAACGGGCGCAGTATGGTGTCACACAGAAGTGTTCTGTATGATGTTGCACTAACCATCAGGTAAATGTTATGCTCGTCTGTTCACTTTATCCAATAAAAAAAAATTAAATGGAACAATTGACAATATAGGGTATTTGGTAGAGGGTCCGACAAACCAAATAGGCGCGTTCGAGGTCCCATTTGGAGAATACAAGTTGGCCAAAAATAATTTTTTGACCAAACTCAACTGAAAACATCCGGTCTAAAACAGATTTTACAAAAGTTATGGTGATAAATAGGTACCGATTTCGGTGAAAACCGAAAAATTCACAAAAAAAGTCTTAAAAAAATTGGGGAGTCAGGGATTTTTTTTGGCCAACTTGTATTCTCCAAATGTGCCCTCGAACACGTCTATTTGGTTTGTCGGACCCTCTACCAAACACCCAGTATATTAGTCAGCAGCCTTGACATTTACTAGGCAATGTCTTGACCCATCTCCGCAAGGTCACTTTTAATGTTCAAAAAAGTTAAAAAAATTATAATTGTATTTTATCATTGTTTCAGGTTTGGAGAGGTCTCCGAGGTAGTTAATGCTGTAGTTTTTCTACTTAGTGACAGATCTAGTTTGATCAGTGGTGTAGAGCTGCCCATTGATGGAGGATTCCTTGCCACATAATAAATATATTTTTTACTAACACAGTTGTAAAATTCGAAAAATTTTCGTTTTATACATTTGTGTCAATTTATAAATGTTTAACTGCTATCTAAGATCTGTTAATTCAATTTAATTGTTACTTTGGGTACCAAAGAATTTATGTAATTTTATCGCTTTAAACAAATAGCCATTTTGTTTTTATTCAAATTAAAAAGTTGTATTATAGCATTTTGTATAAAACGCATTATGTAAAAAAACTTAATATTAAATAACATGTGTACGAATAGTAAATTAATATTTTTTGTTAATTGAGATTCATGCAATTGACCCTTAGAATTTTTTTTCTATTCATTTTTTATATAATAATGTCGAAGGCGTTCATTGAAATATAAAATAAATATTTGCATATTAAGCTTTAATATATGTATTTTTAATATTTTTGACATGTGATTTATGTCCTACCGAAAAAAAAGAGTAGGCGAAAATAAAATTACGAGAGATAAAGATAAATAATACCGATAATTACTTCACTATTTATTAACCTAAGTATCGAATCACTAGTTAGATCTTAACAATTTACAATATTATTATATGGTAATGATAATGTGTAATGACAGTGATCGTTTATATATTTTAAATACCTATACATAGTACTTTGATCGTTCGATTTCCTATTTTGTGTTATATGAATACTGTTTAATTAACTTGCAATTTACTTATGTTCTATAATAATTATGCCATTGTAAAGGCCATATTGTTTAATTCTTGTGGATAAAGACGTTTTGTTGAAAAAAACTTGTTTGTTATTTAAAACTAGCTGATGCCCGCGACTTTGTCCGCGTCGATATAGGTTTTTTAATATCCCATGGAAAAGGTTTCCGGCAGAGTAGAATAGCACCTACCTCTTTCCTATCGACAGTCCTAATTCGTACAGAATAACACCATAATGCATATGCAGTGCTGTCACTATAATGCTCGTAGGAAACGAAATGGAGAGATATTTTTTGCCTCTTACTAATTTCTAGTTTTTCAAATTTTACGCAGGAATCCCTAAATATTTCTGAAATAAAAAGAAAAATCTCTGAGAAGTTCCCTTCACGGCACTTTCATTGGCATGTCAATCACAAAAACACAAACAAAAAAAAAGTCCCGTCAGACTCATTAAACCGTTTCGGAGATTAGTCCGGACAAACAAACAGGCAAAGAGAGAAGAAAAATAAAAACACTAGTTTGAGTTTTGATATCCTGCCAACTCATATGTAAGATCTAGAAAAAATCTTTATTACGAAATCACAGACAGACACCTCAATTTTATGTATTTGTATACTTGTCTATTAATGAAAAACATGTAAACCTAGACTAATTAACCTATAATAATAATTAATAAACCTACAATTAATTATTTAAATAAACAAAAAAACATTCCACGATTAATTCCCAAAGCTTGTGACAATTGCTATGAGTTCAATACAACATTCATCCAGACTATTCGATCAACAACACACTGAGTTTTAAGATATTATATATCATGTAGATCTCGGCATCCAACTACGTAACGACAAATATTTGATATAATTTCGCCGATTTTGCTGTTATCCGTTGTGGCTTATACAGCTTCCAGCCAGGTATGGTTTGACCGAAAATTATATAAATAAAGCTCACAACTTTGCCCTCAACTAAATTCATGTTGACAAATATTTGATACACAATATCTATGCTGTTTAGCCTGTTTGGCTTTAACAGCTTCATCGAATAGCTGTGCTCGCGGACCAGGTGCAAATATTTGAAGAAATTGTCACAATGGGCCAAGAGAAAATCTTTGAATTCATATAACGGCGGTGAATTCCGGTTAATAACAAGTCGATTTCCGTCGTAGTCGTCTTCGTGTTAGATGTAATGGTTATGCGATTTACCATCATATAGTTTTGAACAGATCATAAGCATAAAAAACAGTATCAGAGACACAAAAGAGGACGCACAGTCTTTAGACACAGTATCTCGAACGCTGCCCAACTGATTTCTTTACGGTCAATGTAGGACCTGCCTAGTTTTAGAAAAATCTTCAGAGTAGAGTTCTGTACAACTACCTCTAGGAAATTCTAGTGTTTGTCTTAAAGACATCGTCTATCTTTTGGCGTCAACTCGAAAAGCGACGGTAGTGTTTAACAGAATTTTGTAATTTCTATGTACATTTTGAGTTATGAAGTTTAATATTGATAGATTATTATGCAGCAAGGGATTGTGAAAGTGTACAGTGTTCATGAAAATTCAATTTAAGGCATCTTAGAAGATGACGCGACCAGATGGAAGACGTTTTAGGGAAAGGCCACGACAAAAGTACCCGCAACCGACTAGCTTATATGAAAGCGCCCATGAAGTAGAAGAAGCGAAAGATGTGTGTCGGGATTGTAGCAAGAGGAAAGATCTCGTCTTTGCCTAGCCCAACGGGAAAGAAGTGTGACAGTCTGTATGTATGTACGTATCTCTCATCTGGTGCTGTCATATAGCACCGATTATCCTACACATTGACACCCAATGTAATATGCACTTATGAAAGCACGTATTTGGAATTTTTTACGTATCAATTAATGAGATAGCCTATACAACTTATTATATGAAAAGCAATAAAATAACAGTTTTATTATCACTATGTAAGAAATTTACTGTCCATTTTGTTAAGTGACTGATAAGTATGTTTATAGTTAGTCTAGATAAGCCGAAAACATTTTAGGGAACATTCATATAGAGTGGACGCGACATAATACAATGGACAAATATTTTGAAGGAAAAAAAATATTGGTTACGGGCGGCTGTTCAGGTAAGAAATTTAGATTCTAATTAAAATATTGTCTTATTACTTAATTAAATCGGAGATTATTTATTAAATATTACAGGGCGATAGTTAATCTTTCATTAATTAGTATTTCTTAACTTTCCCATATCTGACGTAACGGTTAAGCGATAACAGGGATATATGGAGTGTCCGAAACACAAGATACGTGACACAAATATTGGCTTCCGCGGGCATTCGAATCTAGGAAAATAAAATTAAAAAGAATAAAAGAAGAAAAAAAGTCCTCAATCTGTCGTCGCTTGAGCATTTTGCTGTTACAAAAATTATAGTTTCTCCGCAGTATACACAACAGAATACAGGAGTACTTCGTCGTGGAAAGTTTAAAAGAATTCTCTTTTCAGGAATTGGCAGAGGAACCGTCTTAGAATTATGGAGAGTAGGCGCCAATGTTGTTGCACTGTCTCATCAAGATGATAACCTTAAGAAACTGAGAAGCGAGTATCCATCAATTGAAACGGCTTGCGTCGATGTTCGTGACTGGGATAAGACTCGCGAAGTAGTCGATTCACTAGGAGTTTTCCACGGATTAGTAAATTGCGCGGGAGTGGGTCTAATGGAGCCGTTGTTAGAGTGTAAACCTACAACTTTCGACGAGTGCGTAACGTAACCTGCTCTATTGCACGTTTTTTTTTGTTTTCTATTGTGTACTCAGAAATGTTACAGAAGGGTTTTTCGTAGTGTGCATTCAAACTTCTATTGTTTACTAGACCATTTATCGGCATATCGTTTTTGGTATTTTTTAGCTATAGATTCAGCAACACCCTGCACGCAGTTGAGATAAAGCTATTATTAAAAATATTACCTTCGAAGGTCATGATAAATTAATTAATGCTTTATAGTTATGAATAATTTACACTTGGATATAAGATTTTAAGTAGGAAATGCGTAACAGAAAATCATTTTGGATTAGGAATAAATTCATAGCTAACATTTTTTAATACTGTTTTTCATGTAACTTAACTTACTTATGATGCTGGTATACACAACGGTGAGTTGACGACGCAATGCTAGTTATATTTGTTTAACTCTTTAGCACCGTCATCAGCCTGAATATTCAATCCCATATCATTGCGATAGGCGTTTGCAATATTTTACACCGGTCTGTGAATTATTAGGTATGTATAGGTAGGTACTACCTGTCGAAAACCATTAGATTTTCCAATTATTTTCTTTAGTGTACTTTTATGACGGACTGAAGGGATGAAGCGAGGTGGCAGATTTTCTTACGCCGTCCGTCGATTCACGACAACCAAGCAAACACGGATAATAGTTGTTATTAAATTAACCAGAAATACTAATAAGTTTATTTTTTAGGTCTATTGCAATTAATACAAAGCCAATTCTTAATATTACACAAGTGGTTGCAAAGAAAATGATTGACAATAATATCAAAGGTTCTATTGTAAATATATCATCACAGGCATCAAAGGTATACAAGAAGTTTCATATGAACCTACTATTATTTTACTAGTTATAAGGGTTATTTCATTTTATATTATTCATGTTTATTATCGAGAAGATTCGTTTAATAACTAACCATATTTCAGGCAGGATTTAAGGATCATATAGCCTACAGCGCTTCTAAGGGAGCTGTAGACGCCATGACTCGAGTGATGGCAGTAGAACTTGGACCATACGGCATCCGCGCCAACACTGTCAATCCGACAGTTATTTTGACTGATTTAGGGCGCGAGGTGTGGGCGGATCCCAAAAAAGCACAAGAAATGGTTTCGAAAATTCCACTCGGCAGGTGAAGAATACATTATTTTATATATATTTTAACATCAGTTACAAGTAATCGGCGTGATGCTAAAGATTATGAGAATTCATTACCTTAGCTAGTCCCTTCTATATTGTAAAAGTCGAATAAAAGGTACTGGAGAAATCTCATTGTCTCTGGCTGTATAAAAAGTGTTATTATTATATTAAAAACATGGACCGATGCAAAGCTATTTCTTCCTTTTGTTATTATTCACAAAACAATACCCTTATTTAGTCGTATCACCTCATTTCGAGAGCACTCCCCTCGTTGCCTCAGCCAGTATCGGAATCCTTGGCGTCGACATACCGAGCAACTTTCAATTTCGCGGTCACTTGGAAGGGAAGGCCAAATTGGCCTCCAAGAAGCTTGGCGTGCTGAGTAGAGCGCGACAGTACTTCATGTCGGCCCACCGCTTGCAACTTTATAAGGCGCAGGTTCGGCCGCACATGGAGTACTGTTCTCATCTCTGGGCGGGGGCACCCAGAGTCAGCTCCTTCCATTTGACCGCATTTAACGAAGAGCGGCTCGAAGTATCGACGACCATGTCCTATCTGATCGGCTTGATCCCCTGGCTTTGCGAAGAGATGTTGCATCTCTTTGCATGTTTTACAGGATCTACCATGGGGAGTGTTCCGAGGAATTGTTCGGATTAATTCCAGCCGCTGAATTTCACCATCGCACCTTACGGCATTACCTCAAATTCCATCGTCACCACCTTGATGGTTGGCATTCCACCACAGTGCGTTTTTCGCGGAATTTTCTGCCACGAACTTGCACTTTATGGAATGTTCTGCCGTCAGCGGTTTTTCCGGACCGATACGACTTAGGGACCTTCAAGAAAAGAGCCTATTCCTTTCTCAAAGGCCGGCAACGCATCTGCTATTCCTCTGGTATTGTAGGTGTTCATGGGCGGCGGTGATCACTTACCATCACGTGAGCCACCTGCTCGTTTGCCTCCTATTCAATAAAAAAAAAACGAACCAGTGGTTTTTTTTAAGAAAAATGTCGTTCAATGTTACCAATCTATATTGAATAAAAATGATTCTATCCTAAAGATAATAAGGAAGATCACAGTGGCGGGAGTAAATCCTAAACTCCGAGTATTATACTGCGTCTAGAATAACGATGAAAAATCCTAACAGGATGCCCAATGTTCAGCAAGAAGACTAATGATTAACTTTCAGGTTCACCAGGCAGTGCTAACAAAAGTTAGTCTCAGCTGAATTTAAAATCTAGTACACTATTTCCGATCACCATTACTAGCAATTTATAACTCAAATACGTAGCACATAGGCGACAAAACCATAAGTAAAAAAAAAGATTACTGTTTTCAGATTTGGCGAAGTACACGAAGTTGTTAACACAATAGTATTTCTACTGAGTGACAAAGCAAGCATGATAAATGGAGTCCAACTGCCAATCGATGGAGGCTTCCTAGCGACATAAAAATTATTCATAATAAAATAAAAAAGTTCAAAGGAAATATCATCTGATTTTGTTTTACTCGGTTTATTGTGCCAAAGGAATCAATACATACTGGACATAGAAAACAATGCAAGCATTAACAATTTATATAATAGAAGCATAATTATATGCTAAGCTATATTTGCCAGCATAGACAGTTGAATAAAGAAACACGTTCACATTATAACATAAACGACGGTACAGTCACATGAACTAGCATCTATACACAATTTTAAAAACCTTTGAAACTTATGAAAGCATAAGGTTCAAAAAAATTCAAGTGTACACACTAGAACATCGTTACAGTTGCACGTGGCTGTACAATAATAGAGTAATAAGTCACATTTTTAGGATAATTCACTCAATATCTGGAGGGAACATTCCCGCAATCTTAAATTTACAAGTATTCATAAATCCAATAGAAGCTGATATCATTTTCTATATACCATTATTCTACGTCTAATTCGATTCGTTCCCTCCATTACAACAACGAGTAAAATGCTTTAATACGCTTGGTAGTTTTCAATTTGAGATATCAACGATTATTATCATCATACTGTACACAAAGTTTGGCTACACAAAATGGAGGCAATCAAATAAGTATGCAAAGAAAAGAATAGCCAAATAATGACTATACACTACAACAGATATGGAATTATCATCTAGTATATTGTAAAAAACAGTGTGTAGGCTTAACTAAGTAACTTACAATTATTATATACAAAATTAAATTCATAGTCTTTCGTCGGTTAGAGCGGACGCTTAACTTTAAGAAGCCGTTAGCTTGTCACGAGCTGACAGTATCTCACGAGAAGCATCCTTGTTTTCCGTTCCGTACACTGGCGAACACACTACAGCATTTCAAACGTTTTCGGCACATTATCTTACCTCAGCTAACGAAATACATTCATAAGAATTAGTAAACAATATCATTAAAATATATTTCCATAATAACTAATGTACGAAACATTCAAATGCACAATGCTAATTTTTCTTGGTAATGAAATTATTAGAAACATTTGGACACCAGGTTATGAATACTTGGATATTGAGGAATTTGGAAAGATTTTAAATATAGTATAACAAATACTAATGATATATTCAAAAAAAGAAATAAGATACTTATATGAGAGAAAATAAAATATGTTCCTTGTGAAATAACAATTTAGCCTTTATCTTTGTTATTGTAAGTCTGCCCGAGTTTAAAAAAATCCTTTAACCTTATGAATCATGATCAGGATAACTTTAATCCCACAGCTTTACAATACAGTCCTTTAACACAACTAATTAAATATATTTACATAAAATTGAACCTAATTCTCAGTCATATTAGAGATGGATGGTCTTTTCAATTTTAAAATGTGAAATGTATTATAATACACATTCAGTCGGAGAAATTTTGTAGAGATAAATACAGCATATAGCGCTAAAGATGATATTTACAAGGATTTGTAATTTTTACTTTTATTTTATTATGTTAAGAAAAACGAATTGTATTTAACAAATTGTAACCAAAGTAATATCTCTTAATTTCAACTTGATATCTTTATGTTGAAAACAGTTGCATCCACATACAAAGTTTATAGAGAAGAATTTGGTAATTAATATGAGATCACAGTTTGTTAAGACGATAATAAAAATGTAATGGAAATGTGTATCTTATAAGGGTAAAAGAGATACTTCCAACACATACATGGTTCCACTGTAACGCAATTATTCGCAACTTGTAGGAATATAAAACATATTTCTTGTATTCTATTTATAAAAGTTATTATTTATGGCAGTGCTCAAGACAAACTCTGTACCAATAATATAACTTAAATGTCTCCCACATTAAGCTTTGTCATCGCTATATTCTAATGATGTTTACAATAAATAAACATGGAAGACAAACCTTAGGTCACTGTTAAAAATTAAAATACCAGGATCTTCATAAAAAAAATATGAAGTTGTTCGCAATATGTTTATCGTAATTAAATTTCATTATAATGGAAGAGAAACAAAATTTAATTTCAAAGCTAAGTAAAACAATTTTTTATGTTAATAGTCGATGTTCAGGGAGATAAAGTCGCTAGAAATATATAATAATGTCACAATCAATCACTCAACTGTAAAATCTGGGCCAATGGAACAAATAACTAAAAATTATAAAGTTTTGGCCTTAATCATGAAGAATATTAAAAAAACCCTTGACATACACTCATATTGCCACAAAACCATCCGATGTAAATCAGATAAATGCATTACATATCTATATAAAGTCATTAATCAAAGTTCCTTTGTATTTGCAATGTCAAATGGACAAATTGGTGCTCTATAGAACAAAGTCCTCACGGGAAAATTGACTAAGAAAACTTTCTCATCATCGCCCATGAACTAGTCATGTACCTTACATCTAAATTATAACTGAGCATAAAGTACAATAGACGCATGGATAGGCCTAATTACCAGCTATGCTTAAATGAGTCACATTTAAAAACGACACATTAATTATTAATTCAGCCCACTCATCATTAAGTCTAAAATTAAATAATTTACAATATATGAATATTAATGTGAATGCGTACAAAATTTTTTTTTCTCCTTTACTTTAGCACTAAAACCTGGAATATTTGACGTTATTAACTGTCATTCGACTCTTAATGACATGTTAGGGTTGTAACACATGGATGATTAGAGTCTGTGGTCTTTGTTTCAATAGGCGAGACTTGCGGGTCACAATACAAAAATGGTTGTGTTAGCGCGGCGGCGGCGATTATCTCCCTCACCGCCATTCTGAAATGGCGGCAACTGTAGTGCTGGGTTGGCCTGCCGCTCCCGCCGCTGTAATTGAAAGTAATCAATTAGTTTGTGTGTTTAACCCTCTGCAACCACTCGACAAGGATGAAGAACAGAAATACGGGTTTCCTATATCTAATAGAATCACTGTCCATGGCTATATACAACGTAATTCATAATTGATATAAACATCCCGGCACCTACCCATGCTACTTTGATCTGCTAAAATTATTTGTTTTGTAAAACTTTACGAAACCCTAACTCAGAAAGTCGTTGCCCCAAATCAGACAAATTCAAAATACGTTTTCTTCTCCATTTAATCTATGTTACCCTACTGCGGCGTCATACTAACAGATTTACCTCGTAACAGATTTCCTTAAGCTTCATGTTATCCTAGTACTTGCGAGTTGTTTCGAAGGCAGTTCAATGGAAAAACGCTCAATTAAATAAAGCCTGCATCCATCGACTACCGCAAAACCGAGCAGGTCGTCGACGGTAAGAGGCTGCCAATCGAGAAAGTTTTTTACCGAGCAGTTATCAGTTTTACAAGCTATATTGCCGGCCCACTGCCGCTTCAGCTTACTAATCCTAAGACCTACGTCGGTTTCTCTAGTTCTACTGCGGAAATCAACGTTACGGATTTAATCTCGCAGAGAAACACCAAGCATAGCTCTTTCCATAGCTCGCTTAACGACTTTGAGTTTCCCAATGCGGTATGCAGTGAAGAATAACGCCTTGGTTCCGTAAGTCATCACTGGCAACACGCACTGGTTGAAGATTGGTTTTGTTTCGAGACATTGAGATATACATGACGATAGAACGCAAACTATTCCTGTTCTGAATTTCACCGAGATCGTATCAACGGTTAAGGCGTGAAAAGGTAACAATCAGACAGAGAGATAGAAAGTTACTTTCGCATTTATAATATTAGTATAGAAGTATGGATACTCACTGTTTTCTGGCTCCTGATTTGGCTCGTGGCGTCTTAGAGTGCGATCATTACCGGCGGACGCCAGATACGTGCTTCGTGGACCTCCAGCCAAACAGAATAATACATATAAAGCATCTAGAATGTATTTTATAAGTCCTCAAGTCGTACACCATGTGGTGGTGAAGTTAAAGAATTAATCACATTGTCTGTGCTGAGAGTATCATAAGAGGTGACTAACAGTATGAATGGGATTAAGAGCAGCTTTTCTGTGAGCAACCTGTCTTAAACAATTACGGCACTCAATTGGCCGAGAACCATGAGTTTTGTATAGGGGTGAATGTAAAGTAAAGTTTCAGCCTATAAATGTCCCACTGCTGAGCACTGGCCTCCTCTCATTTCTGAGAGGACTTTGGAGCTAGGAAGAATCCGCCACGCTACTCCAATGCCGGTTGGCGGACTGCAATGTCTTGTCACGATGTTTTCCTTCACCGCCGAGCACATGGTAAATCAGCACTTAAAATTGCAATTAACAATTTTAGTGGCGCCGGCACCAAGAATCGAACCCAGGTCGCTCGCATACTATGAAATTTAAAGCCCTACAGTAAATTTACACATACAGGGGGTTGGGGCCACCCTGTTAAGTATAATATTATTATTATTATTTTTATTATTTATTGTGTTAATATTTATTATTTTATTATTAGTTGAGTATGCTTGTAACACCAGAGAGATCTGATATTTCGAAGATTACTGACGTATCACAGAACAACACACTAAGACACCAAACCTAAAATGGCAGGAGTGCACAATGTCCATGAGTAAGTCATATTACTACAACGAAACCACTCACCGCTGGCACTAAGATGATCTTTTTTTTATTGGTTTAAGTCACTCAGAACATTTCTGTGTGACACCACACTGAATCCGCCCGTCACCCTGAGTCATGAGTTCTTAAGTAACTTATGCCCAGTGATTACGCGAGCTGTCAGTGCACTTCAAACCGAAACACAGTAATGTAATGTTTGCACACTACTGCTTCACTGCAGAATAACTGGCATTGGGGTGGTACCTACCTAGATGGATTCCTGCAAAGGAATCCTACCACCAGTTCAAGAATCTATAGGTTCACGTCCATGTTTACGGCGGATAGTCTAATATGTCGCTAAGGAAACAGCAGGGGTGCACAATGACCATGAGTAAGTTGTATTATTACAACAAATCCACTTAGCACCGGCACTAACATCATAATTATATCGGTTCAAGTCATTTCGCTATGGAATGTGTGTGCAATCATACCTTTATCCTTTTCAAGTCCCTAGTCTATCATTACAATGATGTCCAACACCCTTACTCATAAACATAAAAGTTGACTAAAGTAAATACCAGATAAAAGCCATGACCACTGACAAATAGTAGAATATTATCAATGTGCCAGGCATCTGATTCAAATATGGTGCAATGTTTTTTTTTACTTTTAAATAATAAATTATGTATTTCACCCATCATCAAAAAAAAAGTATACCACTGATGGGTGGCATACACCCATCATGTGGTATACTTTTTTTAAAATGAACCTATGTATGTTGCTGGAACCCTGCCTTGTGCCTTAAAAAAGATAAGATGTCTGCCAGGACATATCAAAAGATAATCCTCGAGTCGAGATGATTATTTAAATATATATATTAGTTTAGTTTGCATACCAAATTTGAGCATATTCCAATCGAACACGTAGTCGTATGTAAATCCTTGTCGATGAAAAAGAGTACGGAACAACTGGCGTAGGTGACTGTAATCCGGTCTCTCCTCGAAGCGGAGCCGTCGACAATATTTCAAATATAACTGGAACTCGATGGGATGGTTCTGTTGATAGTATAAAATGACATTTAATTTTTTTTATTTAGACCTTGTGAATTCAAATTAAAAAGTTGTCTTGGTCAAAATTCCATTGCATTACTGCTACCAGTAACGATAAAAAAAACTTTTAAGTACCAGTAACGATAAATAACATATAATGTCGGAAATAATCTTAAAATTGGTGTACATATAAATTTTGTTAGTACTTTAAGAAAAATTATACAATGTGATATTTTGAAAAAGTACTAATTTGGGCCAACTATTTCTGCCCTGAAAAGAAGAGAATCTTACAGTAATGTTACTTAATAATATATATCAATATTATAAATGTTATAGTATGTTTGTTAGGATGTTTGTCCTTTAATCACGCTCAAAAGGCTTTTAATCAATGGATTGATGGATTCATTATTACATTTTACTTTATGCCTGTGAAGCAGGCAGGTATCAGTTACTACATTAATATAAATAGTCTGAAGCAATTGCTTGGTTTCCAGGGGTTTCCTGCATTTTTATTATCCAGAAGGCTATAAATTGTATTAATTATTAGAGGGATAATTACAATATGAACAAATATTTCATCATGTTATTAGTTTTTTGATATATTTGGACTAAAATTGGAAAATGTTCAAACATTAAAGCTTAAAACTATTTATCAAAGCAATTAAAATTATCTCAATTAGTCATTTGATAAAATTTATTATTGTGTACATACATAAACAAAAATGTTACCTTATTATTTTATGTGAAAACTTGAAAAATAAATTTTAATAAGAAAGTAAATCATGTTTTAAGTAGTAGACTTGTTTATGACTGTATATACTAAACTAGCTGCGGCCCGCGGTTTCACCGTTAAATACGGAGATCCCAGATTGCACCGTACGTTCGGCACTTCTCGGTAATGTTTGGTTCTCAGCCCGCAGCTCCTTTGGGCCGTAGCAAGAAGTTAAATAGACTAACCTTCGTCAAAAAATATTTTTTCAATTTGTTTCAGTATTTCCAGAGTTACAAATTCCCCAGCTTTACATTAGAATTAAGATTGAAAACGCGTGAATTATGTGATAAACAATAATTTCCTATTCATGCCACTTGCAAACTCAAACAGTGTAACACAATCAACTTTACTAACATATTGCAAAGGTGAATGCTCCAGTAAGGATTTACTAAATGGTTATGGTCTTATATTTCTAATGCTTTTTTATATGCATGGACTATGGGACATTCAAACTTACAAGCTTTCCAGCTTTATTTTAGCAGTAAGGTTGAAAAGGATGGATGACCATGAAGAATAATTTTTAATCTTGTAGGTCAAACAGTGTAACACAATCCCCTTTACTAACATGTTGCAAAGTATGTATCTCTACATCTTTATATGGTCTTAAATATCTAATATATTTTTGCATTTCTGCAAACCATTCCAAAGCAATCTTTACCCATGTATCCACCACGCCACATGCATTGCATGGTAGCAAAATTCTTCACTCTCTCCGAAACAAAGTTTCGGACTCAGCGGATTGCCAACTTCATGTTAAACAAACAAAAATACAGGAAACTTACTTTACATAATTCATCAAATGGTGTAGATAATTTCTTCTCAGATATTCTCTCGTACTTCTGTCGTTTAGTTGCAGCTTTTAGACCTTGCCAAGGCAGACTTCCACGATTAAAATACATAAGAACATAGCCGAGTGACTCTAAGTCATCACGACGTGACTGTTCAATACCTAAGTGTGTATTTATGGAAGCATATCTAGCTGTACCTGCAAATACGATAATTATTTGATGTATTACAATATCTTTAATATATTCATTTTCCATTTTGACAGGGTTACCTAATTTTTTTTCTTAGTAGGATTCCACAGTAGGATTTCTACTGTAACGTGGGTGCGCTATACAGACATAAATTTCACAAGCACAAACACAACCAGACCCAAAAACTAACAATTTGTTATTGCGTAAATATTGGCTTTGGCTGGTATTCAAACCCAAGACCCACAGTGTAGAAGTCAGGTACTACCTATCTCTAATTATTACAAATTCCATGCAATGATCAGTAAAACATAAATATAAATTTCGAAATGTATATGTAGTATGAAAAGTTCATAAAATTAAAGTCAAAATTTTTCATCCCCTTTAAGGATGAGTATAAATATGTCATAATTTCAATTGCAATTGCTGTAGGTTCTATAATCTGAATGTAGTCCCAAATGATCAAATAAATATATGAAATCATTTTTTCTAATTTTAAATTTTTTAATTTCCTATTCACTCCTTTTTACGCATTTATATTATTGTCTATATGGACCCAAAATTTGCCAACATTGTAACATAAGATAAAAAGTTTTAAAGCTTCAACAAAAAGTATGCATAATTTCTTACCTGTTAGGTTTTTGTTTTCTCTGTATGGGATATGCTGCAGAGTTCGAGAATCTTTGTACTTCTTTGCTAAACCAAAATCTATTATGTACACTAAATTTCCTTTTTTACCTAGGCCCATGAGAAAATTATCAGGCTTTATATCTCTGTAAAATCAAATTTGAGTTATTTGTATTATGAAATCATAGAGACATTAACAAAATTTACTTTTATTCCTTTATAATCTTTTAATGACAATGCAACTACAGTTTCAACACTAATGTATTTATGTATACTATAATTTATTATTATAAACAGGTTACATGTTATCTTTAACCTTATAAGTGCCCACAACAAATTGATGTACAACAATGAGAAGCTTCTTGCAAAGGTTTATGTACTTACCTATGAATGAAATTTCTGTAATGTATGTCCTCAATGCGTGTGATAAGTTGATCTGCTAGTAGAAGAACAGTCTTAAGGGAAAAACGGCGCGAACAAAAATTAAAGAGATCCTCTAGGGAAGGACCCAACAACTCCATAACTAAGACATTATAATCACCTTCTGAACCACACCATTTAATTGCAGGAATACCAACTGCACAATAAAAAAACAAAATTTGTCAGAAAGTAGAACACTGTTAAACATTTATTAGCATAATTAATTAGTATCTGTTAGGTTTGTTAAAGAGAGAAAGTCAAACTGGTGCCAAGTAATAATTTATAAAATAAAATAATTACTGGTGGTAGGACTCCTATGCAGGAGTCTGTCCAGGTAGGTACCACAGCAGGGCCAGTTATTCTGCTGTGAAGCAGTAGTGTGCAAACACTACTGTGTTTCGGCCTGAAGGGCACTGAGAGCTAGCATAATCATTGGGCATATGAGACTTAAGAACTTACGTCGCAGGGTGACGGGCGCAGTGTAGTGCTATACAGAAATATTCTGAGTAACACAGCATCTGTTACGGGCAGGCGTTGCACTTACCATCAGGTGAACGTTTTGCTTGTCTCGCCACTATATCAAATTAAAAAATATATATTTTATCATTAGCTGTAATAGCTCAGGATCTGTGTGCTCATCTTTAATTTCATAGTATGTGCCTACTCCACGGGAAATATTAAGAATTATTCACTAATAAAATATTTAACACAAGCATACATAATATTGAAGTTATGGAAAAATTAACATATTAATATTTTGCATGGAGACCTGAAGATAAATATTAAGTAACATATATAACAACAACATGCTTTTAAGCTATAATACTGTTGACACTATTGAAATGATTAAACCTGAGAAAACATAACAGGTGTATAAATACATAGATCAGATAAAATATCAACTGTGATTTCTTTGGAAACAAAAATAACAAATAAAAATATTGTAAAAAATTTAAAGGAAAGATATATCTTGTGCTGTTTTAGCCATTATTTTTTATAAATAATGTCTTGTAAGTGTGTGAAATTACACATGATAACCATTACATCAATCCAAATAAGGAGATGTATTCCATTGTGGGACAATAATATAAGATAATGTAACAAAACAAGCAAAACATTCACCTGATCGTAAGTAGAATATCTGCCCATAACAAATGTTGTGGCACCCAAAACATTTCTGTGTGCGACACACTGCCACCGTCACCTTGAGACACAGTTCCTAAGCCTGATATGCCCAGTAATTAAACTAGCTCTCAGTGCCCTTCAGACCGAAACACATCATACTACAGCTTGACAGTAGAACAACTGGCCCTGCAGTGGTACCTACTTAGACAGATTCCTGCATAGAAATTCTACTATTGGCAGGTACCTATAATAATATGTAACAGGTAATAACCTTAATAGGTATCTCTGTAAACACACCATTATACAAAAGAAATTAAAAGCATGAAGCAGTTTTAAAGAAAAAGAATAAAGGAAATCACCTATAAATGCAAACATTTTTCTATAACAAAAATGAAACACATAAATAAACTACAGTCTTTTACTAATTTATTTCAATAAATGTATTGTCAACTGATGAGACCATCAGGATCATATTTTGATTATTATTACACTGATTATCATTATACAAATATAAAGATTCTGTATTAAGTCATAAATTATTAACCATCATTAAAACAAGGCAAGGATCTCAATTTAACTGTTTGTTTTTATATGTAACCACATATCACTAGCATTTCAAAACTCATTCGCATTAATATTTTTAAATTCGAAAGAATCAATTTAATGGTGGTAGGATTCCGTTTCAGGAATCTGTCTCGGTAGGTTTCATTGCAGTGCCAGTTATTCTGCCATTAAGCAGTAGAGTTCAAACCTTGCTGTTTCAGTCTGAAGGGTGGTGATAGCTAGTGCAATTACTGGTCATATGAGACATAAAGACTGATTTTTCAGGGTGACCAGCCCAGTAAGATGCCACTCAGAAATGTTTTGAGTGACATTTTTGTAGGCAGAAATTGTACTTACCATCTGGTGAATGATTTGTCTTGTCATTTTGTTCCTTGCACTAAAATGAGACCACTGCTGGGCAAAAGGGTATTTTGAGGTTGTTTGAGTTGCCATAATTGCCACAATTGATGGATAGGACAATTTCAGTATCATATGTTTTGAAACATGCTATTTGCCTCACACCAGTTTGGCTATTTGAAGTTAATCACAAACAGACATATTTCACTGTATGTAAGACTCATGATTTTCCACACATTCCCATAGTCAATTTTTATGACTCCCATGAGAACAGATAGGGTTAAGAATTCTCTTTAACCTCACATTACTACTGCATTAATTGGAAATTGAGAAAATCCACCATCCTACTAGGCCATTCTTAGCCAATTTACTCTATTGCATAGTTACAACTGCTACTCCCACTGTTACAATGGATCTATGCCCAACAGTGGGATCTAAATATACATAGTTCCAAATTTTTAGTGGAATAACAAAATTAATTTCTTATGCATAATTTTGGTGACATCAGTGATTTTAACATTTCCAACTTTAACTCACCTCCTCCTTGCATAAGTTTGTAAAATTTGCTCTCTATATGTAACTGTGGATGTCTTGTTTTGATACATTCTAGCTTAATTGCAACCTCCTCTCTAGTTACAATGTTGGTTCCTGAAATGAAGTTAGACCAATACTATAATTTGATGTTTTTATTATATTAACACTAATAGGCTTATTCAATATATGACAGTGACTTAAATATACTGAGTAAGGTTTGAGGTAATCAAAAACAGTTATGAATATTGTAACTATTACACATTGCTACACCAATAAATTGCTTAAAAAAATCTAAGTATTAGTAAGTTTTCTTAAAATTGAAATATAGAATAAATATGAATTAATATCATTAAGGAAAGACTCTAAAAGTAATTTAATAGAAGTTTTTTATAGATACGATTAAGTTGTAATGAATTTAGGTTATAATTTTGTTGCCCTTGCATAAAGGTTGTTAATATAAACAGGGAATAAGTGTATGGGAATATATGAAATGAATAAGTATTATTAAAATACAATTCATATTAAACTGTACATTTTTATGGATTTCATAACAATGTAATCATGATTATTAGAAGACAATGTTTAATAAAAAACAAAACAGTAATGAAATCACATGTATTCTGATTTGGAAAATGTTTGTCGTATATTCATACCCAGATTTATAACATTAGTGCAATAGTCTTGTCTTTCTCTAGAATATAGTTCAGCTGACAAAATGGAATGGCTATTTCGAAACAAAAAAAAATTACAGCTGGCCTGCACTGTACTAGTGACCATTTTTCTTTGTTTACAATGATTTCCTTTTAAACTTACCTAGATAAATATCCCCAAAAGATCCAGAGCCGATTTTACGACCCAGTCGGTATTTATTACCGACACGTAGCTCCATTTCGATATTTTAAATGAGACGAAATAACTATAATATCACTGACCACCAAATCATTACAGGACGGCCATATTTGCGATAGACGCAGATCTTTATTTGAATGGTTTCTATAACATTTGGTGGAAAAGGAAGGAAACAATATGTGTGTTTTATTCAATCTTTTAGTATTAATATACTGAAACTTGAACAAGTATAAACTTTCTTTCACACAAAATTATTCAGAAAATTAGTTCTATTCTACACACGCATCTACGAGGAATTTTTGTATCTCATTCTCATTCACTTCACAGTTCACAGATAGTATTCCAATCCAATTTCCATTGCAAAATAAAATCATTCGTTCATGCATTCGCTCTTTTCTACTTACTGGTATGACCACAGTAAGTTTTTTATTTTAATATTTATTTGACTATTCCTAGACTAGTCATGTTTGTATTAGAAAAAGAACGTAATGTAGAGCATCTAATTTTGTTATTTGATTTATATTTAAATGTGAAATGAGAAATTAAAAGATTTTTTATTGTTTAAATTCGTTATATTATTTAAATTTGAACACCTAACCGCCACAATAATACGTAAAGAAATACTCCAAAATTAGTACTCTCTAAGTTCTAAGGAGTTAGCTAATTTATATTTTGGTACTTTGATTCATGGAGACAAGCTCAGTATTTTACAATGGTGACGACAAACGCTTTTTTTCTACAAATGCCAAAGTAATAAAGAAAATAATTACGAAAATAACTCGTTTTTACATTTTTTCTATGTTTAATAATGGCTGAGAAAATAAGGTCAAAGAGCGCATTTTCGTTAAAAGTATTAAAACACGAGCGGACTAGATCGCGGGATGCCGTCACAAGCCATGTCGCCGGCCAGGCGGGGTGGGCTATCTTTGACTATATAATTTCGGTGATGTAATTGCTGTTAGCCTATTTGGCTTTTACAGCTTCATCGTATACTGTGCTCACGGGCCAGGGACTCGCGTGCCAGGTTTTTTTTGACCCAAACATAAATACTCAAATAAAGTGCTACAAAAACCTTAAAATTCGGACTGTGTCGCGTTCGCTGCGTGCTTGCGCGATTTCGAATCTCTCAAATGATTTTAAGTCGTCTAATGTCTGTCCGAGGGAGGCTGCGGGCCTCCATTCGGACTGTCGACTTGTGTGTTGGTAACTCTGGGCTGTGAGAACCGCCCTGGAACACGGGTGTATCGTGTGTACGCGGTGTGATTGTCGACTGCTGCGCGCCGCTCTCTACGGCGGTTGCGCCTCGTGGTGTGTTATTTTAAAGCTATTAACTGTGTGTACAGTGTAGCCTGGATTCGTGACTGACCGTATCGTGGTCTAGCACGTTTCGCGGGCGACGTTTGCGTACGGTCACCTTTCTATCTGGTCGGTAATTTGCTGCTTTAACCACCAGCTGGTTTGGATGAACCGCGGCTTTTTCGAAAAACCGCCGTGATAATGCTCTGAAGTGTTCAGAGATTAAGGGCATTTCACAGTCGCTGTGAAGGTCTACGTTGCTTTGATACCAACTGGCTCCGTTGGCAGTTTGCAAGAATCGATTTTGAACGCTCTGTAACTTCTTTAATTGATTGCCCGTCACGTGAGCGAAAGCGACGCAAGCATAGGCCATTACTGGTCTTATTCAAGTCTTATAGAGGCGAAGTTTGTGTCTTAAGCACATTTTGCTTGAAGAGCAAGTTAATGGATATAGCATTGAGATAAAAGCCGCTCTATTTCTAACGTTTTTTATGTGTGCAGCGAACGACATCGCTGCGTCTAAAGTGACCCCGAGGTATTTGACGCTCTTTTCCCAGGGAATAGGGCGTCCAAACAGGGTGATCGTGCCTAGCTTGATTGTTGCCGATTGTGTGAATTCGTCTAGCGGACTTTGGCGTGCCCCTCGAGAAGTATATCGCTACAGTTTTCTCGAGGTTTACCTCTATTCTCCATTTGCGGAACCATTCGCCTAGGCGATCGGCTGCGGCCTGGAGATGAATCGTTATGCGGCCCTTGTGCTTGTCGGAATAGTACAGGGCCGTGTCATCTGCGAAAAGCGCAAGATTGACTTTCGGGTCTCTAGAAATATCGCTAGTATATAGCGAGAAAAAGAGGTGGGGAGAGGCAGGAGCCCTGAGGAACACCCGCTCGGAGAGGGCGCCTTGAAGAGCGCGTTCTCTCTACCCGAAATCAAAATAGGCGATTGGACAAGAAGGCTCGTATGATGTTCACGAGTCTGTCCGGCACTTTAGCGTGATATAACTTGTAATACAAGCCGTCGTGCCAGACATTGTCAAATGCCTTTGCGACGTCGAAAAAATAAGACCCCTGTGCCTACAGGCTTAGGGCGGTCGTTTAAATTCTCTAAAATGTGCTCCGTTAAGCGGTGCACTTAACTTGATGAGTACATGAGTGTTCGGGAATAAAGGCGAACTGCTTATCGGGTAGAATGTTAATAAGAACATAGTCTTTTAATCGACATAGTATAATTCGCTCATAAATCTTAGCCATGGAGTTGAGGATACTTATTGGGCGATACTCGTTGGATTTGATAATTTTGGAATTGGCGGATGTTCCTAGGCTTGTTAGGCTTTGGAATGCCTTTGACATCGGCTTCCTTCCAGTCGTCCGGGAAGGAGCAGCCTGAGAGGAGCGCGTTAAAAATACTAACAGACACAATAGCGGCGTAGTTAGACATTTCATCACCCTGTTGTTTATGCCGTCGAGGCCGGATTTGCTGACTGATCGCTGGCGCTAACCTTCATTCGTAAAATTTTGCTAAAGCGCATCTAAAAATTAATAATAAATACTGTGTCGTGCCTCAGTGTTTTAATTCCTATGTAAAAACACCGGAAAAGCTATTTTTTTAGCATGCCGAAGGAACTAAATTCCAGAAAGCAGTGGATGATAGCTATATGAAAAGTTGATTCAATAGGAACAAAATGCTAAATTTTCTCTCTGTCGTTGTAGGTATAATATTTTACTGAAAATGAATTAAGTGAATATTTATCATTGAATAAACAGATCTGGCTTCATGCTTAGTATTTAAGGTACTAGGTAGGTGAGTACTTGGAAAATGGGTAACTAACAAATCGTTATAAAATCATGAATAAAAAACCAGAAGTTATTTTATTTTAGCTGCTAGGTTTATTTTTTCTATAGCCCATGAAGTTAATATCACATTCAGTTTAAAGTCCGAAATAGGTATTATGTAGGTATTTATGAACCTGACCTATGGTTTATAACAAATTATGTATTATAAATAAGATATACTTTTTGATTTTTATTCTATATTTCGGCTGTGAAATCCTTATTTTGTAAAAAATATTGAGTCTCCATTAAACTAACAAACACATACTATTTCGGCAACAGAATTAAAAAAAGTGCGCTCGAGTTTCTTTATTTGTATGAGTTTCTCTAAGGCGGCGCGGGGTCGATTCCACGGGACTCGTGGCGTCAAGCAGGTAGCGCGTGTAATCTCAGAAATTTAAAGTGATCTTAACTTCTCGCAGTAATAACTTTGGTAATACTGTATGTATTTACGTGAAATAACAACTAATATAACGTACGTAGTCTATGCTTTGATGATGGGTTTATTTTAGTGTAAAATTTTAATTTCTTTTTTGTGTTCTCCCTTGACAAAGATAATATACAGTACTTACTAAGAATTAAAGAAGTCTCTCACACAGTCGTCTTAGTTTGCCAGCCTAGCGTTGAGTCGAGCATCGACTGAAGACCGGTCATTCATGATGTTCGATGTTACAGAGGTATAACAATTTAGTAAACATACATACATATATACAGTCACGCTTCTTTCCCATTGAAGCAGGGACCATATCTCACGGGAAACGTGACGGGTTGCGAACCACGTCTTGAAATTTTTGCTCTCCGTTGTGTTCCCACCAGCAGCTAGGGAAAATATTATTCACACAAGAAGAGCCCCGCATGCCAGGGTAAGGCACGCCTTATTCGACCGGCGAAAGTTGAGATTTTTTCAATCATGTTCGCGTGGCAACCGACAAAAGAGTGCGCAACAGTGGCCCGCCCGACTGTAGGTATATTTGAATAAACAGATTGCGCGTTGTAAGTTTTAATTCAAAGCGAACCATGCTTGTCAACGGTCAGAAAGCTAATTGAAGTACCTATCGCACACATTTTTGCTCTGTATTTATGTGATATTATTTTATTTTTGTGTGACAGCATCCGATGTGAGAATAATATAATACTTTAAAATATAAACTTTAATTATATATAATAAGTGTGGTTCATTTTTTAAAAACGATGAATCCTTATTAAATAAAAGTGAAGTTTTTTATTGGTGATGCTATGAAAAACAACTGTACTTGCATTCAGTTTTTTTATACAAAATTAAACTAGGTATTTATGTATTTTTTGTGATAAATTGTTTTGAAATCAGGATGCTGAAATTCGACTTTTCCTTTACATTACAGATATAGCTACCACATTTATATCTTAATATGACAGGAATAGGCCCTATCGGGATAAACAAAAATAAAAAGAAAAGCCGAAAAAGCTTTATCAAACCAGGCTTTAAGTTTAGATCTGAATCTCAGAATATCCGGGAGCATCTGAATCGATTGCGCTGACTTCTAAAAATATACAGCCACATTCGAGACTCCGATGAACTTACGAAGCACTGATTCAGACTGATACCGAATGACAGTTGGCAAGAGAACTTTAATCAAAACAATTCAGAATCTGATGTTGAAATTCCTGTGTTGCCAGTGATCAAAATTGAAACCGAACAGGAGCTAATTCTTAGAGAAAAATTAGGAACAACTGACGAACTAACGAAATGTTTATTACAAATTATTAAATATTGATGTATCTTCGGAAAATAAGTAATAATATAGTAAATAAATAAATAAGTATAGTTAGTTGCTCTACATATTCTGGCTCCACTTTTAATCTGTTCTCATTCATCTCATTTAGAATGCGGAACCAGAGTCGAAATCTTTTTACACTTATACAAGTAGCGGAGGACTTTTGGCGCCAACTCAAAAAGTGGCGGTAGTGTTTTAATTTAATTTTGTAATTTCTGTGTATATTTCTAGTTTTGATGTTTAATATTGATAATTTATTAGTGCAGCAAGTGCTCCTGAAAGTGTACAGTGATTGGAAAATTCAATTCAAGATCAAAATTGTGCTTTTCGTTTTGTCTCCATTAGTCCAGCAAATCTTCAGTAAACGTTAACTATCAATTTACTATCGATCAAAATTTTGAAGTCTTGCTGCTTGTAGATTGTATACTTGGTTAAGTTAGTTGACACTGGAAAATAGTTTATGACTGTTTCCATTAAAAAATAAATAAGAATAAAGTAGTGGAGACTTTTGGCACTAACTCGTAAAGTGGCGGTAGTGTTTTTATTGAATTTTGTCATTTCTGTGTATCTTTTGAGTTTTGATGTTTAATATTGATAGTTTATCATGCAGTAAATGCTTGTGAAAGTGTACAGTGATTGGAAAATTCAAATCAACATCGAAATTGTACTTTTCGTTTTGTCTCAAGCGGCCCAGCAAATCTTCCGTAAAAGTTAACTATCCTATTACAGTCGATCGCAATTCTGAAGTTTTGTTGCTTGAAGATTGCTACTTACAGTGGCGTAACTATTGGGTGGAAGGAAGATCAAAATGCCGTGGGCTGTGGCCGCAAGGGGCCCCTGGATAATTGTTACGCAACTTAGCTGAACAAAATGCCCGAAAATTTTATGTTATTATTTATAATTTTGACTAAACTTGAAATTGTTATTTCAAACCGTAACACTCTTTAAATTTAAAACTACATTTAATTGAGCTTCTTTATATTGGAAGAGATCCCCAGCCGAAGAAATGTCACAGGCCTCAACGGTATAGTTAGGTTCGCCACTGTCCTTATATAAAAATTATATTTTTATACATGGGTATTTTACTTGACACTAGAAAAAAGTTTACACCTGTTTCAAGAAATAAGAAAGAACATAAATGAGTCGACAAAAAGTTGTTTAAAACTACAAATATTGCTTCACTGCATTTGACGGGTGATTTTTTAATACAAAAAATCAGTCAGTATCAGTCTGTAACAAACAAATGAGAACATGGTTGCGTCGTTGCAAATATCGGTACTCACATCCAATTTCAAAGATTAAGGCCGGTTTCAGACTCTGGCGTTTCAGGTCCCGTCCAATCCTTACTATTAGTCTCCTCAAGGTTCTAGGCAAGACATAAGAACGCTAGTTTCTCGCCCGCTTAAGAGACTTCATGCAGTCTTGAGGGATTCCCATCCACGAAAAGTTTGGATTCCGTGCCAAACATTCATGTACCCAACAGGTGCACCTCATAACGGATCACATTCAATCCCGTTTCATACACGGGTTATATACCGGAGACACTCTTACACCCTCTTCACTAACGACGTATGATACATGAATCTATATGTCTGGACGTAATCCAGTCGAGACACTATCTCTAAGCGCCCGAACCCCCGGGAACTAGGTTTCGGAAATGGAGGATCGAGGTCAACCCCACCTAAAGTGCAGCCATGGACTTTTAGGGGCGTATAAACCCACACCACCCTACCATATGGTTATTTTATTTTCCAATGCTCTGGGAATAGACAGTCAGATACTTAGGCGTCCTTTTAGACTCGAGACTCACCTTCGGCCCACACATGAACCGAGTAAGGAACCGAGCGGCGTCCTCGGCCAACTATACCTGTTATTAAATGAAATTATTAAAATATCCCTACGTAATTATATTACACTATATAAAGTCTGTACTCGGCCAATTATCGCCGCGTCAAATTCACCGATTTCAGGTACTACAAAATCGATTCATGCACCGGGAGCACCGTGGTTCCTGCGGTATGTAAATTTTAACATTGATTTAGCTTCGACTTCCTACCATAGCCCAATATCTAAAGTTGGCCTTCCGCTGATTCTTTGACTCTGCCGCCAGGCACCCCAACCCATTGGTTGTAAGTGCCGCCACATACCACCCCCTGTGTTACACCAAAACTTGACTCGCGCGAAAAGGAGACTGAGGTCCTAGAGGACCCTGACGACGCGACCACTACGGCCCAAGCACTTTACTCAACACGACACACACTACAAAATCACGATTATACCGCCCTGGTCGTCGGCGAGGGCGTATAAGACAAATTTTTTCGCGATACCGCCGCATTTCAGGCCGGTTTTCCCCTAGCAATAGAATCATAAACAGAAGCGTCGCTGGAGTTTCCTGCGCCATTTCTTTTCCAGCGGAAACGCATTGGTGGTAAATTTTGTTAATTCCGATGTTATTAATAGTATTAGATTAATATTGACCTCCCGATAGAAGTAACTGACCGAGCCGAGGCCGGCCCGTTTGGACTAGAGTCAGATACTCTCGCGCACAGTCCAAGCCGAGGTCCCCTGTTGGGGGCCCTTGCGCCAGTCCTGAGATCCGTAAATAAAGGTTACGGCTAAGCGCCCTCAGCGCATAACCATAGTATAAACTTTTTGTATCCAATTGTACGATCTGGCAGTCTGTATGCCTTGTTCAAAATAAGCTGTTTGACAACGAATTTAGGCCGGTTTCATCGACTCATTCGACAGAACTTCATAACATATAACGCATTTAGGTCTTAGTTGTTTACAATACTACACTCAGCGTCACAAAAATCGCACCTCTCTGAGTTTGCGCTAAAAATGGCTGTAATGGTTAGAAACGAATTATATTTATATAAATATTGGTATGTTTGAAATGGGTATTTGAATAGCTTTACATTATTAATAAAAAAATCATGAAATCATTAAAACATTTATCATTATAGAGCGTCAAAAATATCATTATAGACTGTCAAATGCTCGTTAGTAAGGACGCTACTTACACCACCTAAAAAGGGTATAAAAGGGTCGATCTGGATGAAATATGGGCCAGTCGTAATTTAGACTTTGCAGTGAACACACGTGAACAAGTAACCCAAGTAAGAACAAGTAAAGATGGACACCAGCTCTGAAGACGCCGCTCAAGTGATTGCCCTATTGCAGTCGGGGATGCGGCAGTGTGACGTTGCTCGACAGTAGAACCTGTCCCGTTTTTCAGTTCGACTGGTGTTCCAACGTTTTCAGCAGACTGGTGGTTATGTTAGAAAACCGAGATCTGGAAGAAAACGGTGCACATCAGAAAGAGATGACCGTTTCATCGTTACGACATCTTTACGAAACCGTTTTACAAATGCTGTTGAGTTGCAACAACAGCTTCGATCAACTCGGAGAACATCCATAGCCCATAGACCTGCTAAAGGTCCAAAACTTACTGCACAGCATCGCAGAGATCGCCTAGAGTTTGCTCACAATCATTGCGAGTGGACTCTAGAACAGTGGCGGACCGTACTCTTCTCTGATGAGACGAGGGTCTGTCTCTTCTGCAATGACAGACGTAGAAGGGTCTACAGAAGACAGGGGGAGAGGTTCACACAACCCTGCTTCGAAGAATCCGTCGAATACGGGGGTGGCTCGTGTATGTTTTGGGGCGGCATTTCCGCTGACGGGAAAACGGAACTTGTTTTTTTTTACGGGGGTAGGTGCGGAATAAGTAACATCTGTTTAATAAGCTCGTAAATTTTATTTACTTTAAATTAGTTTATAATAATTCTTTATACTTTTTCTAAGTAAAATAATCTGTAATAAATAGTGCTAAAAGTGTACACGAAAAATATGTTTATATAAATAAGTTTTTAATAACATACATACACCTCCCTATAGTTTGACAACACCTATATAATTTCCTCTTCACTTGTGCGAATTTGATCATCACTGTGCATATAATGGCGTTTATATCTGATGTGGAAAACATACAGAAGGAGCTAGAGGTTAGCTGGACCCAGAAAATGGCTGATTTTGAGTGTAGACTAAAGGCCGCGTCCACTTCACCAAATTCCTCATTACAACAACTTCAAGAAGAATTTTATGCCTTTAAAGAGCTTGTAGGCTCAATGCTCAACCTTCTGCAACAACAAGTAAAGGAGTGCTTCAAGACCATTGATTCAATTGATATGCGGCATCGGCAGAAGGTTCTACTATTTTATGGCATATCCGAGGGACCTGAAGTTAATGTGGAGCAGGAAATATTAGGAGTCATACACAATAAGCTTGGTCATTTACATGTAAGTGATGCCTCTTTCAAGCGTTGCCATCGGATTGGTATTCAGCAAAGTGATAGAACACGGCCCGTTCTTATACAATTTCAAGATCATCATATTAAGTCTGAGATTTGGAATTCTAAAAGTAAGCTTAAGGGTTCTGCAGTTTCTATGTCTGAATTCTTGACCAGAGTTAGGCAATCAATTCATAAGAATGCCCGCAAACATTTTGGAGTGAACAATGTTTGGACATTGGATGGTATTATTTACATTAAGCTTCCTTCAAGCGGTCGGGTGAAGATTTCCACTGAGGAGGAGCTTATTTCACTCATTGCTAAGTTTCCAGTAGAAAGCTCTCCATCATGCTCCAGTGTTGCTTCTAAAGGTGTTGAAGTTACTAAGCACAGAGTGAAGAGTTCGCAAGTAAAGGAAAGAACCTCCAGTTGCCAAAGCGAGGCTCCTCGGCGCAAACAAATTGTTGCCAGTGTTGGAAGTGATGAGCCTAAGAAGACCCGACGCTTTGCAGTTAAAAAATAGCCCTGTTTGACTATTCCTTAAAAAAATTTTTTCCTATTTATACAGTTGATTTAACAATTAAAAAACAATTAAAATACTAATTATAATTTAGTATTTTAATTGTTTCACTATTGTTTATGTTTAATAGAATTAATACGAGTAACAATATTTACAACTTTGTTACTGTAATTTAATTTTCATTTATAATACTTTTATTTGTTTTATTTTTTCGGTTTTGTTTTACTTAATTCGGTTTAAGTTTTGAATATAAAATTAGTTATGGTATATTACAAATCTAGTTTTTCAATTAGTTTGTATACTTGTTCTTAAACACAACCTATTATAGGCTAAGCTATGTTGTTGCTTGATGCTTTGTCAGTATTTTGTTTTTAATTACTTAAACTATCAGTCTGTCACATTACTTCCGAATTTTTTACAATAACAAACTACACAATAAGATACACTCAATTTTTCTACTCATCTTTATTTGCTTAAATGTTTCATAAATTAATTCAGCTTTCTAGATTCATTTTATAGTTTAGTAGATATATAACTGAAATTTGCTATTCATAATAATTAGATACAAGTACTTGAAGACCATTTATTGACAGAATTATTTACAACGTACTGATACTGCCAAACAATAGTAAATGTATTGTTTTTGTTAATTTATCTGTGGCAATAGTTGGGAACTTTTTGCCCATCTCAATGTTATTTTATTATTATCGGAAAACATTTGTCTTTTAGCCTTACTAGCTTTAGCTTTTACTAGCTTTACTTTTAAATATGCTTTTGTTATGATTTATTTTGTTAAACGATAGTTTGCTTTTTTTTTTCTTGTTTTTTGGTTACATTGTATGCTTTATAACTAATTTTGGTTCGCTGTGTAATCTAATAGTCAACTGATGGGATGGTGTAGTAATTTTTAATATTTGAATTTTTTTTTTTTAAATCCCTCTTTTTTTTTGTTTTTGTTTTTGTTTTATTTGTCTTTATATAGATTTCAATATAGTATATCTATCTATTTTTTATTATGTCTGATATAGAATCATATTATTCCGCTAATGATAATAGTGATAATGACCTTTCATTCAGTTCATGTAATGATTCTTTAAATGGTAGCACATCCCATTTACACGAACAACTGGACGGAGCTTTTCCGAATAGCAATAAGTTTTTGAATTTATGTCTTATTAATGCTCAAAGTGTTCCAAACCACTTTTCTGAACTTCAAACATCGTTTTCATCGGACTGTATTCATGCAATATTAATATCCGAAAGTTGGCTAAAGCCAGCCTTGCTGTCAACGTTGTACCCCTTGCCTGGATTTGTTCTGGTTCGAAATGACCGAACTGAGAAGGGTGGGGGGGGGGGGGGGCGTAGCCATCTACTTGCATGCGTCACTTTCGCATAGGGTGGTGTATGCTTCTCCATCTCGTTATAGTGCTTCCGCTGAGTTTTTATTTGTGGAAATTAATATCAAGGGTACAAGGATGATTCTGGGGGTAGTATATTGTCCACCCGCCACTGACTATTTCGCCGCATTGGAAAAGGCTCTGGATAATATTTGTTCTGAATACACACACTGCATGATCATGGGTGACTTCAACACTGACCTTTTAAAAAAATGTCCCCGTTCTAATAAACTTCTGTCAATCGTCGAGTCGGTTAATCTCTCCATTCTCCCATTACGTGCAACTCATCGCAATTTTGATACCAATGACTCCTTGATTGACCTAATTATAACCGCTTCTCCTGATCATGTGGAAACATATGGTCAAATCTCCGCTTCGGGGTTCTCACGTCATGACCTAATATTTGCTTCATACAAACTTAAACCTCCTAAACACGCTCCTTCAATACTGCATTTACGCAGCTTCTCCAGAATAAATTTCGACAAGCTTAAGCTTGATGCTTCCAATCTAAACTTTGATTCTGTGCTGGCAGCATCTACAGTTGATGACAAAGTCACCATTCTCAACAATGAAGTCCTCAGACTGTATGATGTTCACGCTCCAGTACGCACAGTTAGATTAAAGCGTTCTCCCGCCCCCTGGATTACTGAGAATGTAAGGTTGGCTATGACTAGGCGTAATCGGGCTTTTGTTCGATTTAAGAGACATCGCACTGAAGAGAACTGGTCTATTTTCAAGACGGCGAGGAACAGATGCAATCAGATGGTACGAGCTGCTAAACGCCGATATTTCCATAATAATATTATTAATTCTTCTCCCGCTGATGTGTGGAAATTTCTTAAATCTGTTGGCATTGGTAAGCCTACCACACTTGATTGTGGTCCTTCTCTCTCTCTTGATGTCATTAACCTTCATTTTGCTTCTACACCTGCAATGGATCCTACAATTAAATCCCAAACTATATCTTCTAACTATATCTTTGCATCAATGCAATCTTCTCTTAATCCAGCATTTAAATTTTCTCCCGTGAATCATGAGGAAATTAAGAAGTCTGCATTATCTATTAAGTCCAAGGCTGTTGGATGTGATGAGATAAGCAGGATTATGGTTGTCTCTATATTAGAGCACCTTCTTCCTGCCATTGTTCATATCTTTAATTTCTCACTCGATACTGGTCAGTATCCGACCCTTTGGAAGAAAGCTTTTGTCCGACCTCTACCCAAAGTTCCTAATCCTAGTCTACCTAATCATTTTCGACCAATATCTATTTTGCCGTTTCTATCCAAAGTTCTGGAAGCCTGTGTACATAAGCAAATCTCCATGTTCTTAACTAAACATAGCCTACTGAGTGTTTACCAGTCAGGGTTTCGCTCCGGCCACAGCACCACCACTGCTCTAATCAATGTTACTAATGATATTAGGCATGGCATGGAAGAAAAAAAGGTAACAGTGCTAGCGCTTGTGGACTTTTCGAATGCTTTTAACACAGTCGACCACGATGTCCTCCTATCTATCCTTTCCCATCTCAATTTTGCAGACTCCGCCTTGGAATGGTTTACGTCGTATCTTCGCGGGCGTCAGCAATCTGTCAACTTGAGGCAAAATGTCTCAACATGGGCTGACGTCGAGGCTGGCGTTCCGCAAGGCGGAATACTCTCTCCTATAATTTTTTCAATTTTTATAAACTTCATTACTTCTAATATCAATTGCTCGTACCATCTGTACGCAGATGATCTACAATTATATGTACAAGCTAGTATTGAGAACCTCCATGACGCAATAAATCAATTAAACGCTAATCTGAACACCATTAGAGATTGGTCATTTCGCCATGGTGTTACTGTCAATCCCTCAAAGTGCCAAGCAGTTCTAGTTGGTAGTTCGAGGATGTTGACGAAAGTTGACGGTGTCAATTTACCTCCAATATACTGTAATAATATTGTGATACCATATAGTAATGTGGTAAAAAATCTAGGTCTGCTCATAGATAATACACTGAGTTGGAGAGTTAATGTTACTGACATAAGCCGCAGAGTCACTGCTGCCTTGCGATCTCTTTATCGCTTAAAACATTTCCTTCCTTTTAAAACAAGGCTCATGCTAGTACAGACGCTCATTTTGCCCATAATTGATTACGCAGATGTGTGTTACCCAGATTTATCCCAAGATCTTCTTAACAAGCTAGAACGCCTCCTTAATAATTGCATCAGATACATCTTCGGCTTACGAAAGTATGACCATATTTCAAAATATCGATCTGAGCTCAATTGGCTTACTATCAGACAGAGGCGGCATTCTAGAATACTGCTTGTTCTTTTCTCTATTTTAAATGATCCATCTTCACCTTCTTACCTCAAGGATAAATTTGAGTATCTTTCTTCATCTCATTATAGGGAACTTCGATCGTCATCTAACATTCGAATCCCATCTAAGATTCGTATCCCAACGCACTTCTCCGGGTTCTACGGCAACTCCTTCACTGTTCAGGCCACACTCCTTTGGAACTCCTTGCCCGAAAACATCAGAAACACTACCAATAAATGCGCCTTCAAAAGGTTGATTCGTGAGCATTTAGGGAATCCGGTTATTACTACCTGAATCATTTATTATCATTAGCAGTTATTAGTACGTGTGTATATATGTATATGTATATATATATATATATATATATATATATTTATTTATTTGTGCGTCTGTACATATATACATAATATATATATGTATTGTATGTAAGTATTAATGTGTGTATGTATTATCACCATTATGTATTATCATGTGTAGCTTATGTTTAGTTTATGTATTTTATGCACCTATCACCAGTTTTCACTACACCATGGGTTGGCTGGTAGAGAATGCCTATAGGCATTAAGTCCGCCCTTTGTTACCTTTTTTTATTTAAGGTTTGCAATAAAGTTTAAATAAATAAATAAATAAAACTTGTGTGCGTTTCCCGGACTCGGGGTGGCCGTGGGCAAGGGTCATTAAATGCTGGTCGGTACATTATTGAAATCCTGGAGGAACATGTGGTCCCGTATGCTGGTTATGTCGGTGATGGATTCATGTTAATGCATGATAATGCTCGTTGCCACACCGCGGCTATTGTACGGGATTATTTACAGGAGGTCGATATCCCTGTTATGCATTGGTCAGCACGAAGTCCAGACCTTAACCCAATAGAACATATCTGGGATGACCTAAAACGGCGCGTGCGAGCTCGAGATCCAGCTCCAGCCACTCTTCAAGAGCTCCAAGATGCAGTACTTGAAGAGTGGGAACAAATACCCCAAGAGGCTGTTGCGATCCTTGTAAGGTCCATGAAAGATCGCATGGAAGCCGTTATCAAGGCCAGGGGGGGTAACACTAGGTTTTAAGAATTTTTTTGTATTTATTAAGTTTTTTTTAAATTATTAATTTGCAAATTTGTTCATACCCTGTCTTTTTCCTTAATTTCTCTTTCGTCTCGTTATAAAAGTAAAATTCAATTAAAATTCCTGAAAGCTAATGAAATTACCTTTCGAATGATACCCTCAAACCACAACATTGCCATTGGCCTGTTGTGTTAAAATAGTATTGAAATTATTTTTTTTGGATGTGCGATTTTTTTGACGCGAGTGTATTACGTCGTATGGAAAAAATAATGTTTTCTGATAACACAATTTTATTATGGTACATCGTCATATTTTACTCCACATACATACGAGGGTGGATTGAAAAGTACTCGGTCTAACCAAGAAAATAAACACATACTAAATCAGTTATATTTTTATTTTTCTACATAATCACCATCAAGTTCAATACACTTTTGCCACCTCCCCTTCCAAGCATTAAGACGGTTAAAAAAAATGATTCTTCCTTAGAGTCAAAATATGCGTCTACAGCTGCTTTGACCTCGTCGTTTGTCGAAAATCTTTGACCTCCCAAGTGCTTTTTTAGGTTAGGGAACAGAAAGAAGTCTGATGGTGCCAGATCAGGTGAATATGGCGGATGCGGTAACAGTTCAAAGCCACAGTTGTGAATTCCAGCCATTGACTGTACTGACGTGTGAACACGGGCGTTATCTAGATGAAACAGGACTTTTCTTCTGAGCATTCCTCGACGTTTTTCTTTTATTTCCTCTCGTAAACGACGTAGTAAGGTGCAGTAGTAATCAGAGTTTATAGTCTGACCCCTTTAAGATAATCAATCATAATCACACCTTTCGAGTCCCAGAATACTGAAGCCATCACCTTATTTGCCGACAAAATCGACTTAGCCTTTTTAGGGGGTGGTGAACCAGGTCTTCTCCACTGTTTTGATTGTTGTTTTGTTTCCGGTGTACAGTAATGAACCCAATGAATGAATGTCCATAGTAACAAAACGATTCAAAAAATCATCTGCATCGGCTTCAAATAACTCCAAACAGTCGCGTGAAATAGTCAATCGCGTCCTTTTTTGTTCAACTGAAAGCAGTCGCGGAACCCACCTCGCAGACACCTTGTGGAAACCCAACTCGTTGACAATGATGTTTTGAGTTCGTTCATAAGAGATGCCTATAATCTCGGCTCTCTCTAATTTTTAATCTGCGGTCTGCCCATTATTAAATCAAGTACTTTTTTAATATTTTCGTCAGTAGTTGACGTCGAAGGCCTTCCAGAGCGGGGTTCATCTTTCACACTCTCTCTACCACGCAAATTATTATTAAATTCTGCTATCCATTTTTTGACGGATGAATATGACAGGGCACAATCGCCTAATCTACTGACCATGTCATCATGGATGGCTTTTGATGATAGCCCCTTCTTATGGAGGTACTTAATGACGGCACGCTGCTCGATTTGCTCCATTCGCGGAAATTATGACCGATTACTTTGTTAATAAATTTATAAAATCACAACTAATTATCGCACACGTTTCGAACTTCACACAATGAACTAGTCTGAACTGAACTAAATAATGTGGGTAGATTTGATTTTTAGAATTGAATGGATCTGATAGGCCGAGTACTTTTCAATCCACCCTCGTATATTTATATATATAGATATATATATATTATAATTATAATATTTTACTATTAATCAGCAGAAGTATATACATTAATACAATACATATTTTACATTACCGACTTTTCTTAAAGTATTTTTACATCTATATCTACAGTACATCCAATGTATTAGAAAAATTTATAAAATATTTTTGAAAAATTCCTATATTTTTGTTTTATAAGTTTAATTAAAAATAACTCTTCGGTATTGATAATTCGAGATTAGTCTTATATTTTTTTTAAATTATTTACTCCTGACCTGGGAAATATGATTTTGAACTTTCTTTACAAATATCTTACATTCATATTGGACGTTGCTATTAGAATACAATTGTTAAAATTTATAACCACACATAAAAAAATGACTGAAAAACTTACATGGTAACATTTAATATTTAAGTACATTTATAATATAATTATAATAGTAGAATTAATCGACTTAATATCAGGCGACTACTTGCCACCGATGGAGAGATCACTACACAGTAATGAAATTTAATCAAATTTAATTAAACTGAGATCTTGAAAAAGAAGAAAAACAAAATGCAGAAGAGTCAAGAGAGAATAACATTGAATACAACACTATGTTACCGAGGCTTCTATTAAATCTATTATACATGAATGTCAGAGAATAATGAAAGTAAAAGTATATGTTAATCACACAGACTTCGCAGTATTGCCCAGCCTCAGACCAATTCGAAGTTAAATAGATAAATTATACAATAAAATTATATTATTGAATCTAATATTTTTAAAAAGTTTTTGATGTTTTACAGAGCACTTATTTAAATAATAAGATTAAATTTCATAATTCTGTGAAATATTACGTTTGAAAAAACATGCTTTAACCATACATTTAATCATCTGCTATCAAAATGAACATAATTATGTGTTTTTTGCCATTTGGAAATTAATAGGTTTAATAAATTCGGCTAGAGAAGTCACGGAACAAACATTGCTAAAAGAAAATGCAATTATTTAAACAACAGATACTTACTTTTTTATAACAATTATTGAACACAGAATTTACGTAACACATTTTTAATATGTATATTTACTCCCGGTAACTTGAATTTTGGCAACAACTAACTATTCAGTTTGCAATTGAATAATAATCATTATTTTTGGTTTCAGTTATATTGAAACCCAGTTTGTCGATTTATGTCAGTCACAAAGCAAGCCAAGCAAATCCACTCTCCGTTTGTTTTTAAATCACACTTGCTTTGTTGACTTGTAAAAACCAATTACTTATTATTATTACAACTCAGTCGCCATACCGCTTCGGGGGGACGGACTTGCGCTGCGATCGTCAGAGACATTCCTCGGCTTATCGTTGAGGTTGATGAGGCCACTCTTTCTTGAACATTTTGCGCGTTGTTATTCTCTTCTCGATCCCTTCTTATAACGTATACCGGCTCCACCATATCATCCTCAATGTTAAAGCTGTTAAGAAAAAATACTTTTTACGTACAAAAAACTTTTAGATATTTTCAAAACAAAAACGTGTCTTTACTTACTGGTAATGAGGTACTTCACCTCTCATTGTACAAATTGCGTTTGTAAGGGCTTTAACATAATTTTTTGCTAATGTTAATGTCTCGATCTTTGATAAACTTCTGTTGTCCTTTTTTACGTGAGGTATTACTCTACGAAGATCCTGAAAACATTAAAAAGAGGGCTTAATACAGAAGAGAACAGAAATCATACTTTATAAGATTTTTTACTTGTGGCAGGATTCCGGTGCAAGAATCTGTCTAGGTAGGTATGCCACCGCAGTGCCAGATGTTCTGCCGTCAAGCAGTAGTGTGCAAACATGACTGTGTTTCAGTTTGAAGCGCACTGATAGCTAGTGTGATAGGCCATGACTTAAGTATGGCAATAAACAATGTGTCCTGCTAAAAAAAAAACACATGGTTTTGAGTTTTAAATCGGTTTCATAGCGAGCCGTAGGTTCACATAAGAGAATCCACCAATCGGTTTCGTCCTATGGGTGCCGTGAAATTAATCATATTACAAACTTTCTTGGTAACTATGGCAATTTCACGGCATATGAATAGTCTATGTTAAGCAGGGGACTAATGAGGTCCTCTGGTAATTTTCGACCATGGTAAAATCTTATACGAGTATATAGAGATGTTAGTTTGAATGCCGACTGACGACGACGTCCTTTGGGAAAGCAAAACCGAGTGAGTATATCAATGCATGTCCTTGTCCTTACTATAGTGTATTATTTTTACGGAAATAAGGGTGTCATGGAGTCAGTTCTCAGGGGCGACAATGTAACGGGATGATGGGGTCGCTGTCAGTAATTAAGTCTCCGGTTATTGACACTTCTAAATACGAGTATTGCTGATGTTTTATGTTTTCTGTGAACTAGGTCCTCCCCTCCTCAAGCCAAGTCATTTACATACTAAAGCCAGAATGTAGCTGCAGCTTGATCCTACTACATTCAAAATATGTATAGAAAGACATAATTGTTAACAAAATTGGCAAGGATATTGTGTTTATTTTATATTAAAAGAAAGTGACTCGACGTAACTACCGTTCACTTGATGGTAGTGTCACGTCCGCCCATAATCCATACTAATATTATAAACGCGAAAGTAACTCTCTCTGTCCCTCTGTCTGTTTGTTACCTTTTCACGGTTCAACCGCTGAACCGATCTTGACGAAATTTGTCTTAGCGATAACTTGCATCCTGGGGACGGAAACTTTTTATCCCGGAAAGTCAAATAGTTCCCACCGGATATTTAAAAACCTATATCCACGCGGATAAAGTCGCGGGCATCAGCTAGTAGTTGATAAAAAAATCTGAGATGTCAGTTCTTATGTCACATATGCCCTATAATTACTAGCAATCAGTGCCTTTCAAACCGAAACACAGTAATGTTCACACACTACTTACAGCAGAATAGCTGACAATACGGTGGTCATACCTAGATGGTTTTCTGCATAGGAGTCCTGCCAGCAGCGAAAGCAGTGTATCTTGTATTTAGCAGAAGTTTGACTATTATTATTATAACCTCGAAGGCTCTATTCAGTGAGTGCATCCTCATGCGTTCGCGCTCGTTGCTTTCGAGGCGGCGCAGATTGCGCTCGCGCGCAGAAACACCGCATCGGCGGCGGCGGGTTGGACCCGAGGTACTAGCAGAGCCGCCAGCTGCACCAGATGATGAGGAGCTGGCAGTTGTTCGTTGTGGCCGGTTAGCTCGACGCACTACTTGCTCATCGCTACCGCTGCCACTGTCGTATAATTCTGAAACGTTAGTAAACTTACTTTAATTATTTTTTTATGAAATAAGGAGATAAGACGTGGTAATCGTTCCCTGATGGTAAGTATGCCTATTCAATGACAATACTGTTTACGTAGGTTTCCATACTTTTCGCCCACTCTTCGCCTTGGTTACTGACTCCGGTTGACTGGTAGAAAATGCCATATGGCATTGAGTCCGCCGCTTGTACAATGCAACGTGTGAAATAAATTAATAACTCAACCTTTTTTTTGTGGAACTACGCTGCCCTAAACACCCTGAGACGAGCGAAGTGAGTTCTTAGTCTTCTTATATGCCTAATAATTCCACTTAATAGTTACTTCGTTATGATGTAAGTATTTTACATGAATCTGTACTCCGGGCCGATTTTTTGGCACAGCGACAACTTCCGAATACTGTCGGAAGCTGTCACCTGCTCAGGAGATATTATAGTGCCGCAAGTGTAAACACAGACAGATCAATGATAAGCTAGGACGCAGTGACAGATACACGGGGACAATCACACATGTGGCTCAGTGGTTAGCATACCAACATTCTCAGTCGTGAGTTCGGGTTTCAAATCCCAGCCAAATTAAATATTTATGACACACACACAATTAGTTTTCGGTTTTCACTATTGTGATTGTTTTGTGTCTTTGACACTGTACAACTTTTACTGACTCTTCCTTCAATCTGTAGCACAAGCGTTACATCGTATATGAGAAGGCGAAGTCAACAGAGTGCCTGCGTTTACGCTAGGACTTATGGCACTACAATACGAGTGATGGTGATATTCTCCTAGCCGATCTCGACCACGGCGACAACTTTTCAATACTGTCATGGGCCATCAACTGCGCAGGAGATATTATAGTGCCACAATTGTACGCGCAAACGCAGAGGCCTCACTCGTCCCAAACTAACCGCGCCCGATGTAATGCTGACGCGATAAGATCGAAGGTGGGCTAGGATGCAGTTTCAGAAACACGGGGACAATCACAACACAACCAGACCAGAAAACCAACAATTTGTGTTTTAGCACAAATGTTGGTTCCGGCTGGGGTTCAAACCCAGGACCTGTGGCATAGAATTCAGATATTCTGATCATGCGGTCGTCACGTACGCGTACTCACGTACTGCACTAATGGCAACTTCTGTTCTTTTTTCTGTTAACCTGAAAATAATATACTCGAAATCACTTTTGCTCTTTGCAATATCCATGATGATACTTGTATAGATAGTATTTATAGTGGTCAGTGTGTGGTATAAACTTCAAGTGGTCATGTTTAAGTTAATTTGTCAAAACTTATCTCATAATCCTTGAGACTAGCGATCTTTGAATTATTTGGTGGTAGGATTCCTTATGTAGGAATCCGTCTAGGTAGGTACCACCCCAGAGCCAGTTATTCTAACGGAAGCAGTAGTGTGCTTACATTACTGTGTTTCGGTTTGAAGGGCACTGTGAGCTAGCGTAATCACTGGGCATATGAGACTTAAGAACCTATGTCTCAGGGTGATGGGCACAGTGTGGTGTCGCACAGAAATATTTTGGGTGACATAGCATTAGTTGTGGGCGGACATTGCACGTACCATCAAGTGGACGTTTTGCTCGATTCGTCACTTATATGCAACAAAAAAAATGTATTATACAATGATCTTTACCACACATAAAAAAATCCTTAAAGTACGTAAGTATAAAGATATTCTACAACTACAATGAGTTGAATGTTTGAAGACACTATAACGAAAAAATTATTACATTGAAACAATCATTGGTTTGACTTAAAAAAAAACAGAGGGAGCAAATAACAACTTTTTAAAAATATTTTAAATAATTAAAAATAAATCGGAGTAACTGGGTTATGAAACGGCGAAAGAGGTCATTTGTCTTTTAATATAATATAGCAATAAATTAAATTTCAATGTGGACTTTTAAAAGTGAAATAACTGATCAAGGCTTTAAAATCGACTTATACGATTTATAAAATTTTGAACGTCAATATTGTTTTCGGAAATATGAATACCATTTGTCGTCGTTTGTAGCTCTCTTTTTGGAGGGATTTTGCCATAGTTGCCATGCTTGGCAGGCGGGTTGGCAACCGCAGTTAATTCTTCAGATGTTCCCGGAAGATGCTGCTGCCCATCTTCGGTTTTTATTTTCCCTCTGTCGACTTTTACGACACCCACGGGATGATATGGGGTGGTAGATTCTTTTAAGCCGCTACCACACGCGCACCGTTATGTTTTCATCATTTACTACCTATGGTTTAGTAATTATTGTAAAAAATTTACTATTCTATTCCTGTGGTTTCTTTTAACTAACCCAGATTCTAGATTGGGTGTGACAGCATATTCCATTTCCACGTGTCTAAAGTGCAAAACATATGAAGAAATTAAGTCGTCCCAGCCCAGCACTGGGCACAAGTCATCTCTTATTTTTCGGAGAGTTGTGTAGTCGAAAAGAATAACTCTGCTGCAGGTCGGCAGAGCGGATCACCTTAATAAACTTTCACTCACGGAATGAAACGACGTGGCAGATTTTCTATTACCGCTACAATACGGCCCCTGAGTTATGACGGTATATATACCCGGAATAATAACAATGTTATTAATAAGATACGTAAACGTATACATACTTGAATAAAGCCATGACGCAATTTATATAGTGTTTTAGTGACGTGATTATATGAAATAGCAGTAGTGTGTTAGTGACGTGGATATAGAAGTCACGTTTTTTGATAAAGCACTCACTTTATCAATATCGATAAAAAAATGTACCTACAATATACAATTCAGGATTTGAATGCAATGGCGCCCTATGTACGCTCTTATATCTCTTCTTGTACGTAAAAAGTATTTGTTTTTTGTATATGGGTAGAGTATTCATGGACCAAACTTTGCTTCAAATTAATGTCATTAGAATTTATTTATTATGATTGGTTGAAATTGCAATTAATATTGAATATTGAGCGTTTTCAAAATTTGTTCCGAGTTGATATAGTCACATTCATAATTTTCCGCCCTCTCAAATTGTGCCGCTCTAGGCCTGGCTCTCGCGGGCTTATACCTGAATCCGCTCCTGACAATATTGCTGTTAATTTTCGCTATGTTCAGCTTAATCCCGTAATACTTTGCTATTCTATTCACTATCCAGTCAATTGTAATAAAACCTTAAAGTGCATTATATTAGTATAATTGGAAAAAGCTTAATATGTAAATAAATTAATCTCAATTCATAAAACTTAAGTAAAAGCATATAATGGTCCTGCTGTTGGTCCCAGACCTCATCCCAATTTTGAAAGGGTTTTGAAGCTGGGCGTAGTTCGCCTGCATGTTAGGTTTCCTTGCGATGTCTTCCATCACTGCCGAGCCGAGATGTGGAAAGAATCCAGACCACTCGCGTATTATAAAATTTAAGATGAGCACTTGGTTAAAGATAAAGTTCTCAAAATACCTATATAACTCGATTACCCTAAATCCCTAAGGCAACTTTTTGCTTCATACGATGTCCTACTGGCTGATTTTCGACCATGACGATAACTTGCAAATATCGTCGGAAGATATCAACTGCGCAGTTGATATTATAGTGCCACAAGTGTACGCGCGAACACAGGCACTCATTCGTACTAATCTTACCGCGCCCGATGTCACACTCATGGGATAATATCAGTAGTATGCTATGATGCAGTGTCAGAGACACGGGGACAGTCATAACACAACCAGACTCGAAAACTAACAATTTGTATTTTTATATAAATGTACTCTGACTGCTAGGCTATGCGGCTAAGCGTTCCTCGTACACAACATACAATCAATGTTTAGATGTACATGCTGAAGTTCGTGATAAATTTTGTAATTTCATTGATTTTTTCTGTTGGTTGAAAGTTAAACTTTAAAAAAAAATAAAGCATAAACTCAACGATTATACTAAAAGAACGTTGTATAACTTTATGTTTATTTCTCGACAAAACATATTATGATATTATAAGGAAAAATACTGTAGTCTTTTAATTGGCACTACATAAAGAAGATCTAAAATAATCCGATTCTGCGCATAAATTAGTCGGCTTTACTTTGAAGCACTGTTATAAGAGTACTTCAAAGAAAACGTTGAGATTTTACAAGGAAAAATTCAATTAAATTGTTTCAAGAAAAGCTGAGGTTGTACAATTAAGTAGAAAAGCATTTAGCACAAAGTATATGACCGGTTTTTGTTCTCATTGATGTAGAGTATGCCCAAGGAAATAAAATAGATTTTTAAAAAAAGGAACCGTGTAGTGAATACCAAGAAGTAACGAAGAGCAGACCTAAAAAAGAGATGGTTAGATGGTGTTGAAGAAGAGAAGAAGAAAAAAGTTGGGTCACATTTCTTCTTTCCTTAGCCTGCTAAAGTCCTATGCTAAATATTGCCCGGCTTGATAGGTTATTCGTATGTAGGTATTTACTATTGTTACCACACATGAAGTTGTTCCTATGACATTCACGAAACAGTCTAAAAATAGAGTATCCACGCAGGTCTTTGGTCCCTTTTTCCAGACTGTACGTATGTCCAAAGATCACGTCGGAAAGTTCGGTACGTAGCAGAACACACGTTGAACATTGATACAAGATGTAGTACATAAATAAGTCGCTAGGGATAGCGTCCTCAAAGAATAATTGCAGAAAATAACAGTATGATGCTATATAAACTATATAATATGTATTGTAGGCTGAATGAAGAGACTCTACCATCTAAGACTGCACCGCGACTTACTATCTATATAATTTATTACACAATTGCCGGCAACGAGGCACCCCGTCGTAGTCTGCATAACAATGCAATAACGGACCTATATGTCGATTTTTTACCAAGGATGGATGCGCAGTGTTCTCTTACATAAGTCGTTTATCACCCTTAATAAATTAAAAGAAAAGATTGCAAACATTTAAAGGGAAAAAGAATAAAAAACTAATTATACAAATCGGATTACTTAACGTCTTAGTATAAGGTACCGTCAAATGATACTTTTTTTTTATTAATAGCTAATAATTAAAAGTACGCTGATCGTATTTTATTTTACAAATCATAACTTGAAATGAGTTAAGCAAATAAAATAATTTAGCCGCTGTTATTTTTCGCATAATTAAAAAGTAAAGTAAAATTTGGTTAAGTGTGTAATTAATACGTATGTAATTAGGGCCATGCTTTAAAAATTGAGTCTATTTAAGGACATATCTGTTCATTCCCTTTTATGGGAAACCAAGTTCTTATTGTGTATTAAGCGTTATTTGAGATTCTGTATAACCCATATTTGATTGAAAGTATACGAGTTTTGTAATAAATATCATAAAAGCGGTCATCAATGTTACGTTCAACTAGTGTCGTCACGGAAAACGTTGTCATAGAGCGTCACGATCACGACTTTAAAGCATGGTAACTAGATATGTTATGAATAACCGGATATAACGTAGAACAGCGGTTTCAGGAGAAAGAGAGCATAGGAGAAGCAGAGAGCCGACAAATGTATTCAACGATATTGCGTTTCTACTGATTAAAACGGAAAATAGGTTCATAATTAATATGGTATTTGTTCAGGAAAAAATAACAAAAAAAAATTAATTGAAATCTTTGGCTTTTTCTCGTCTCTTGCCGTTGTCCTGCCTTTGTTATTTTCGTCTAATCGAAAGTACTTTTTATTTTCGCAACGCTTATTTAAGTGCAAGTGCATAATGCATGATATTTTCACTCATCAGTGTGTTTACAATACATATATAATTACAGTTTATTCAAAAGAAACTTGCAAAAGAGTAGTGCAGTATAAAAACAGTAGCATACACCATATAATTTTGTTCTGTCTGTTCTTGTGTTCTAATTAAGTATATCTAGAAAAGTTTTAAAGTTTTTTTTATCAAGTTAGATAAACATTTATGACTATATTTTTCGCGATTTAGGTGTAGGTAAATTTTTAATTACGAATTCTTTTAAGTACTTTCCTTCTACGTAAACAGAGAATACTATATTTTCTGAACAGAGAAACCCTACCTGTATGTTTAAAAAAAAATACGACCTCTAGCCGATATAATTGGTGGTAGGATTCCTATACAGGAATCCGTCTAGGTAGGTTCTTAGGCAACCACCCCAGGGCCAGTTATTCTGCCGTGAAGCAGTAGTGTGCAAACATTACTGTGTTTCGGTTTGAAGGGCACTGTGAGCTAGCGTAATGACAGGGCATATGAGACTTAAGAACTGATGTCTCAGGGTGATGGGCACAGTGAGGTGTCACACAGAAATGTTCTGGGTGACACAACATTTGTTATGGGCAGACGTTGCACTTACCATCAGGTGAACGTTTTGTTCGTTCCGTCACTTTGATGAAATAAAAAATATATATATATATCACCTTATAAACGTGTACGGCAGTGTCCCGGTAGCAACCATACGTTTGGCAACCCGCATCAAAGTGAGAGCAATATTTTGTGCAACAAGTAGCCTGCCGAGTCTACCGAACTTGGACATTACGTGACGCGACTGCACGCTCAATAAAGTGTTTTCGTAAGAACCCGAGTGCGGACTAATTGATTTGTATGCACCGCTACGGTTGATTTTTGTAACGCTTATCAGCTAAACATTATTCCACCACTTTGAAATGTTTCTGCAGCTTTGACGTATAGTTTGCAGTTTGAAAATTCGTACATTATAATCTAATTCTATTCTATTCTATTCTATTATAATCGACTCTAGTGACGAAGTAACCTGTAATATAGCATGACGTTACAGAGTTTCGCTGTATTTATATTTATAAACAGGTATTGCTGGCAACGAGTCATTTCATTCAAATCTGAGGACTAATCAGGTGGGCGCCATCCTTGGGTCTTAATTGTTGTTGTTTATTACCCACACTTAACAATTACCTTCAAATCGACGTTAAAAAAGTTCTAGATTTAGGAGAAAATATTAATTCATTTGTAAAAACAGTGATGTGTTGGAGGCGAATCCCCTTCGCCTGAACAACGCTATGATTAACTAAGCATAAAATATGAATATACGAGTATTTAATGCTATCAAGATGAAGTCTGAGGTTAGATCGTCTGAGCATATAACTTTTTTTCTCTTTTTTTAAAGGATACGTTGCCAGACAGTAATAACATAGTCATAAATGTCTGTAAATATACTAGTCAAGTGAAATCAAATTGGTGTAAATGAAGCAAAAATCACAACGACCAAAATGAAAACAAAAGAAAGTCTCGATAACTAATAATAATACTCGTAGTATCGGTAGAGTCGGTCAGCAAATTTAGAATGGCTGATAGATGTTGAACATATAGTTCATTGTAAATCACGTTCGGCAACAAAGCAATTTTAATATCTCTTCTATGTACATTTCCGATGTGTCGAAGAGATATATTTAATATTAGCTGTACTGTCTTTTAGATTTATTTAGACAGGCTATTTAAAAAAAACAGTCCAGTATAAACAAAAAACTTCCAATCAACTAAAATAGTGCTCTAAAAAATCTTATTCAAAGCAACTTTACGTGGAATGACCCCTCGTACGCCTAATACAGTTAAAAATTAAAATAAATATTTTCGAAATCCGTCTAGGTAGGTACCACCCCAGGGCCAGTTATTCTGCCGTGCAGCAGTAATGTTAAACATTACTGTGTGTCGGTTTGAAGGGTACTGAAAGCTAGCGTAATCACTGGGCAAATGATACTTAAGAACTGATGTCTCAGGGTGACGGGCGCAGTGTGGTGTCACACAGAAATGTTCTGGGTGACACAGCATTTGTTATGGGCAGACGTTGCACTTACCATCAGGTGAACGTTTTGCTCGTTTCATCACTTTATAATATAAAAAAAAATCTCCAATTCTCGTCACTTATTTCGAGTTTAGTTATTCTCGAAACGTTATGCTGCTATTATACTAGTTGGCGAGCGTGGACAGTTAAACAATCGAATGAAAAAGCGTTCCTCGGTCCAACCGTATTAAGCTAACTTATTAACGTTTAGCAAATTTAAAATAATGGGAATGATACATTACATGGAAGACATGTTTTCCATGCTTTAGATAGTTTAACAATAATTAGAATAGGTAATATAAACTTGTTTATGGTAAAATATCTTCAGTTACAAAGCATATAGTTACACAAAGTTCCGTTTTAAGGCTAGTAGGAAGCATCAAATAACAACTAAAGATCCCCATAGAACAGTCTAAAAAATTTAATCATGGACCAACCCTAAGCCTATTTTTGAACTATCATTCCAATATATCTTTGTCGAAATTCGTTATTTATTATAATCATTCAAAATAAAAGGTATATTTACCAGCATTTTGTTCGATTTTCATATGAACTCGATCATGTGCGTCATGTTTGTTCTCAAAGCCTTCGGAGGACTCGTCTTCTAAGTACAAATCTATTTGGTTTGGTAGCAACCCTTCTGAGCTGCCACCTTCTCCGCTCGCCCAATACGGCATCGTGAAATCTGAAACATATAGGTAATGTAAAATTTGAAACATAAATGACTTGAACGAGGTTTTTAGGAATATTTTGAGAAAAGTTAGGATTAGTGCATCCAGATTTCAGATCACTATAATTCTATGCTTCTAACTATAATTTTGATAATGGACTTTACGTAAGTTATGACTGACTTCGTTTTTAAACATAAGTTTTAAAGCGTCTTCAAGGGTATTTTTTTTAATGGATAAAGTGACGAAACCAGCGAAACGTTCACCAGATGGTAAGTGCACGGTCTGTCCATAATTAATATTGTGTCACCCAGAACACTTTAGTTTGACACTACACTGCGCCCGTCAATCTGAGACAACAGTTTTAAAGGCTCATATGTCCACTGCTTACACTAGCTCTCAGTGCCCTTCAAACAGAAACACAGTAATGTTTGCACACTACTGTCTCACGGTACAATAAGTACAATAACTGGCCCTGGGGTGGTACCTACGTACATGGAGTCCTACATAGGAATATAGCAGTTCTAGTATAAAGCCCGTTGGAGCTTTATAATTTTTATAAAACGTGAATAGGTCGGCTCCACTGGGGAAAGGTATTGATAACACTATCACATTATAACAGGGTAAAGTAAGCGTATGACGTTGCAGCATTTCGTATGGTAATGGGCAAGATTAAAAAACCTAATTACTGGCAACGTGACGTTCCATTAAAATCCTTCGGGGTAGCAGAGTAGCTACATCCTGATTCATTAAGTATGTGTGCCGCTTTGACCACTTACCATCAGGTTGACCGTGTGCACGTTGGTCACTCATAAGAGAATTTACCACCACATCTCATCCCATGGATGTCACAAAAGTCGATTAAGACAAACGCCAGAAAATCTCATGGCCGATGACGGAATAACTGTTCATGTATATTCCAGATATAAATAATCCAGATCTCTGACGGTCAACAACGTCTAAGGTATGGGATGTCGGTACTGCGATGGTCAGTCCGCTTGCCAAGCGTGACGATTATGGCACATAATTTCTCAACTATGTAGAGAGTTATACGAGTAGATATTGAAATTATGGTGAACGACGATGATGATGAATGACTTGAACTGAATAGAAAATTATATTTAAGACCAGGATCGTGTTTTTCGTTTTCTCTCCATCAGCTTAATAAATCGTCAGTAAAAGTGAACTTCGACTGGCTAATTATTGCAAAAAAATATTTATATTTATACTTTAATCTCGAAAGCTTACGACTGTTGCCATAATTGCATAAAAAGTTCGGTATGAATAATAAATTTAACACACTGTATTTGTATTAAAATGAAAATAAATACGCAACATAACAGAACAGAGCTGTTAGTATTGCAATGAATTATTGGGATACATCTGCATTCTAAAGTCCAGTCGCTAAGTATCAAATTCACGGTTTAATAAAATTATTGGTTTTATGTTTTATTTATTTGATAACCGTGCATAGCAATCAATTTAACGTTGTATGCTTGAGTTTGAGCTCTTAGATTATTTGCGATAACTTTAGAAATGTATAGCATAATATCTAACATTATATCAAGTAATGTGTTTAAGTTTAGTAATGTATATTTTCGAAGTTAATTCGTGATAAAATTAACTAAAACCGTAGCTAAGAATAATTCCCTAAGATCGGAGCCACGGTATAAAGAAGACTGTAAACAAATGCACGTTTTATGTAAAGTCAAGCAATTTGAAAATAGTTAACAAAAGCCTTCTCGGTTTAAATTGTATTTATTTTACATACGTACCATTAAAATATTGCGCTATTTTGTAGTAAAAGCAGAAGCTTGTGGAAATGTAACTACATATGTTTTTATTATTATAGAAGTACATATATTTATTTACAAAAAGTATTCTAAATATATTTACAAAGTTCTTAATCCCTTATATATTTTTTATTTTTTTAATCAACACGTTGGTATTATATATTATAATATATTCTCATGTGTTATATACAAGTACAAAAGAATCTACTACAATAGATGAACCTTTCAGAAACATACTGATTTGAAGTAATGTAGCATAAGTTTTGTGAAGGTGTTTTAGAAGCTACCAGACCGTGGGCGGCTCAGAGAGAAGACATGATGTAATGACAGTAATGCGAGGTGGTATATAATAAGGGTAGGGGCTTTCAGTCTCGACGCTAGGTGAATTTTTGAAAGTCGCGGTATTAACGATACTTTCGAGGCTACTTTAAAAGTCGGTTTAGGCAGCTAAACATGATATTTTTATCAAGATCAAGATCTTGAATGATCTCAAGAGATTATCTGAAATTATAAAATCAAAAATTATTTGTGCGACTTTATTTAATGTTCATAGTGGTCACATAATAAACAATGAGTAAATAGAAATAACAAAGAGTATGTATTATCTTCATAGATTATCCTGAGCTCTACTTTACAGTATTGCCAAGTTCATGTAACCAGATCAACAAATTACTGTACTAGATTTTTAAATTACAAATCGCCGAGACTCGAAATTTTCGAGACAGAAATTCTCGGGAAGAAAACCCTAGTAGGAGGTAGGTTTGGCGACGTTGCTAGGCAACCACACAGGCGACTGGCGACGCCCACGCCGAGCCCAGTGCACGACAAACAACGTTCAACTTAGTGTTGCAAAGATTTACCGAAAACCAATAATATCGATAATATCATCAAAATATTCCGGTATTTTGTGTTTTGACATATTATTCACGTCACGAAAAGTGTTCTGGGAACTTCAACGACATTCTCAAGGTCGTTAAATTGATAATTATAAGCTTATCGATATTTACAAAAAAACCGTCAGGTCTCCGTAACAATAAGCTACAGTCTTAAGGGGATACGCCATTAATTGCCACACTTCGGAGGCTGATTGGAGGCCTGACATCTGAGATTGCTTCTTTGCAATCTGTAGATTAGACTTTACCGGTATTTTCCTTACTAATCTTTTACGATAGCCACAGGACGAGTAGGGACATATGTAAAAAATTTACACATCTATCTAAAATATTGGTATACACATCGTCTTCATCATTATCATTACCGTCCATCATAATTCCACTGGTAAATATAAGCCTCCGCCAAAGCAGTCCTGGGCCATCTGCATCCATCGCCTATACGCAAAACCTGTACAGGTCATCGCTCCATCTATTGGATTTACTGCGCTGTATCCTGCCATCATAACTACTCGTCTATAAAAATGTTGAAATGAAATGAAATGAAAATTCCTAATTTTTCGACTAAAGGAAACATAAATATCGTTTGTCGCATGTGATTTTTTTTTATAATTTACCACCGTTTTGTAATGAAATACCTCTCTGTATGTTTAAATGTTTAAAACGATACAAAGAAATAAAAATAAATTATTTGTTTGTTTGTATCGTTTTAAAGTTAGGTTCATTATTAACTGAATGTGTATTAAAATGTAGATACGTAACAGAACAGAAGTTGCAATTAATTATTGGCATACGTTACTAAAGTCGCTAAGTAAGAAATTCACGCTTTAATAAAATTATTGGTTTCATGTTTCGCTACATACATTGGGAGGTCTTACCGCGCTGAATTCTGCCATCATATCTACTCGTATATCGTCGGCAAATCAAAGGTGACTTCACCGTCGTAGATACTGTATTCTTGTCAGTCCAGCGGGTTAGAAACGTATTAGGTCGGAGAAAAGGTAATTAAAAAAAATTAAATAAATAAAGTAATCTCTTTGGCTGTACTATTTGTATCTGGCTGGTTTTAATGACATTAAAAAGGTTACATTTCAAAACAAGAAACAAATTAGTAAAATGTTGTTTTTAGTTATTTTTCATTTGTTTTTCTTTCTGTCATAATTAGTGAATGTAATGAAGAAATTCGATATATTTTAAAGTTTGAATCCAAGATAGATCGAAAAAATGCAACGAAATCCGGGAAAAAAAAATTGTGACGTTTATGGACCTAATGTAGTGTCAGTAAGAGCACAAAGTTGGTTTAAGCGTTTTATGTCCGGGAATTTTGATGTCAAAGATGCACCTCGCTCTGGTCGCCCTGTTATGGATAAAATGGACGCCATTTTTGAAAAAGTGCAGAAAGATCGGCATATAGACATAGCTGAAGAACTGGGAATTCACCACAAAACAGTTTGGACCCATTTGCAATAAGCTTAGTACAAAAATGAAGCTCGATATATGGGTGCCACACGAGCTCACTGAAAGAAACCTAATGAGCCGTGTAGTCATTTGCGATTCTTTATTGAGACGTAATGAAACCGAACCGTTTTTGGAGAGATTGATAACTGGTGATGACAAGTGGATCGCGTACGACAAGAACGTGCGAGAAAGGTCGTGGTCAAAGGTCGATCAAGCTTCACATACTGTGCCAAAACCCGGGATTAACTCGCAATAAGTTGATGCTGTGTGTATGGTGGGATTTAAAGGGCGTTGTTCATTAAGAGCTTTTACCGTCGGGCAGAACCGCCGGTTCGGATCTCTACTGCCAACAACTGATGAGAATAAAGCAAGAAGCTGAGAGAAAGCGGTAGGAATTGATCAATAGAAAAGGTGAGGTCTTTCGTCACGAAAACGCTAGACCACACACATCTTTAGCAGCTCAGCAAAAATTAAGTGAGTTTGGCTGGGTGGTATTAATGCATACGCCATATAGCCCTGATCTTGTACCTTATGATTTCCACCTATTTCGGTCTCTTCTGAATTCTTTAGGTAGTGTCTGGTTAATATCAAGAGAGGACTGCCAAAACTACTACTTGTCGCGTTTTTTTACTCAGAAGTCTCAAAATTTCTTCAGCAACCGGTCAAATCACTACCTTGAAGATGGCTAAAAGTCATAGAACAAAATGGCGCATATATACTGTGATTAAATGTACATAAACTTGAGTTTTCATATAAAATGCGAATAAATTTTATTTCCAACCTATTATTTCATAGTAGCGAAGAGTTGCCATGATACAAAATAATCCTGTCTGAGCCGAACAGCCGAGCTGTCATATCGATATATAATATATTTTATGAAAATGAAAACTGCTTAGTGGCTGAAGTATCGAAATAAAATTATATGATATGATGTTATTGTAATAACAGTGTAGCGGCAGTGTAAGACAACCCATACCATCTTATGCTGTAAAAATTTTTATGGAAGAAGGTGACGAGACGAGTAATTCTTTCACCTGATGGTAAGTGCAACGTCTGCCCATAACAAATGCCGTGTCACACGGAATCTTTCCGTGAAACACTGCACTGCGCTTCAGTCGCCCTGAGACAACAGTTCTTAAATCCCATATGCTCAGTAATGACACCAGCTGTCAGTGTCCATTCAAACCGAAACACAGTAATGCTTGCACACTACCTATTCACAGAATAACAGGCACTGCGGTGGTACCTACCTAGTCGGATTGCTGCATAGTCATCCTACCATCAGTGTCGTTAAGGAAAATGCAAGAAAAATCACTATTCCTCCGATGAAAGGCAGAATAGTCATCTCAAATATTGATTTAAAATGCCTTTGCCATGTTCATTGGGGGTCTAAGAAAATCTGCCATCTCATCTCATCCTGTGGGTATCGACTGAGTGAAAACCAACAGGTGGCAGTATAACAGTCTTCAAAAATGCCAGATCGAAATTTCGCAAACTTTCATGGAACAGCAGCTTCTACGAGGCAGCTTTATTGAGGAGTCATCTATCCACCTGCCAAGCATTGTGGTTATGCTTAATCCTCCCTTCTTAAGAGAGGGCTATGTTGAGGGGAATATTAACCGGATGGTGAAGAAGACGAAGAAGAATTTACCTGTACCGGTGTCGGTTAGCAGCGTATGAAGTAGGAGGAGTTTCTGTATGGGATCCCCTTGATCTAAATTATATGGGACCACCCTTATAATATCCCCTTCCTAATAAAAAAAAAGAATCATTAATATCGGTTCACAAACAAAGAAGAAAGAACCCGACTCATATAAAATATAAGGACGAATTGAGAACGTCCTTCTTTTTTAGAGTCGGTTAAAAAATCACAGCAACATTTCTATTAATTTCTACATCAATTACAAGACATATTCATCTTGGTATTGAGTAAATTAAACAAGTTAACCGCTAATCTTCACACATAACTACCTACATAGGAAGGATGTTATATCGGAAAGGAAACTACACGGATATTGCTACACCACCACGTATTATTGAACAGTATGTAATCAGCTATTTATATAACTGCTACATCGGTATGTATTGTACGTGAATCTAGATCTTATCATCGATAAACGTAGGTATGTACGTATATTATTAACGCAGTATTCACTGTTCACTCTGCAGTCTACACAAAACCTCCCTAATTTGTAATATTGTTTTTAACTTTGGCAATACTGAAGTAGGAGGAAATCATTAACCAATTAAACAACTTGTGAATAAACTTAGAAAAGTGTAGTATATGTGATAATAGTTTTCTAAACATTATTTTCGATAAGTATTTAAATAAAAATATAACCTTTTATATGAATAATAAAACAGTGTGGTTTTTCTGTTAAAGTACAGACTACAGACAAACAAATACAAAATATGATTTTTGTGAACGGTCTACATAATCTTACCATAGAATTTTAAAATATATACTTGTCTATGTATAAATATAATCATAATTTCAGCCCATGACATGTCTGCTGCTGGACATAGGCCTCCCCCATAGACTGCCACGAACCACGGTCTTCAGGCACCAGCAATTCGCGTTTGCCACTCGTGAAACTTTCTTACCTAATTAAAGGTTATCGGTTACCTAACAGTTATATGACTGGCCCATTGCCACTTAAGCTTGCAGATTCTATCTTTTTATTTTACTGATTTTTACTGCGAATGACTACTATATATTAACTGATTTTCAATCCATTGATTCTACATTTTGTCTTCAGTAGGAAAACGGTGTACCTTTTTATTTACATTGGAACGCTATACACGGAGACATTATTTCTAGAGGAGGAATTTATTTCTTATTTATTTACTACCTCTTTGAAGTTTGATTAGTTTAGCACCTATCGGAATAAATAAGCAGTGTGCCTAACCATTACTTGGACTATTTTGATAAAATTTACACACGTAAACCTTCGACCAGAATAGATTGCATCTTGTCAGGTGATCATCATTATCAGTGTAAACTTACCACTGCAGAAGGCTTATTGCTGGTAGTAGGACTCCTATGACTCGGAAATTCATTACCTCGTCTCTTTCCGGAGATATGTTTTACTGCTAACTATTATTCTGATATTGCGATAGCCAACCCATCTTCCGGACGCAACGGAAAAAAAATCTCTGGAGTAGACAAAACAGTAAATCTTTTTAAATCCATAAATGTTATCCCGTCTGATCTCTCGTACTGCTGAGTATATCTTAAATTATAGTTTATTTTTTTCCTTTTGTACGTCAATTACTAAACTGCATCAGTGAGTACAACGAACAAGTTATTAGAAATTTGAATAATATTGAGTAATTAACAGTTATGTAACGATTAAATACAACTTGTTTTGTATGTCACTCATCTGGATTACTTGCGTAATAAATGTATGGACCATGCCTACTTCGTTAAGAGTCAATTAAAACTAGACCATTTTAATTATGACACTGCTTCTTCTAAATGTACATAATCACACATTACCATTATGATTGTGGAATTCATTACCAATAAATATTCGACGTATAGCACGTCCGTTTTTTCCTTTTAAAACCTAATAAAAGCCTATTATTGGAAATCGCGATTTCTTGTCTTCCCATTTTTACGGTTTTATACTTGGGATTCAGCTTATAGCTTTTATCTTTAAATGCCGTCAATCTGTGTTTTATAATAATTTATGTACAGCACTCTCTACTCCTTTCTTTATATTTTGATTACATCAATTATTTACGCAATGATTGTCTGGAAGAAATAGCTTTCCGTGCTGTTATTGCTTATTCCTGTATGGGTGTGCAATAAATAATGTATTATTTGATAAATCATACAAAAAAATGAAACTATAGTGAATCTGTTTGTTTTTATTATTTATAAGTTTCAGGATTTTTATATAAAACCAACTAAGTGAATTTACTTGAAATTAATGATTTCTTATATTAACACGAATACGACACATTTAAATAAAACTAATTGTTACGGATTTAATCTCGTTTAATTTTGAACTGTTATCCCGGCGTTTCAAGCGCCGACCGCCGACCGCCGCCGAGCGACGGTCACGGGAGGACCATGGATGCTTGAAATTTACATATTATAGATAGTAATTTCTGGATCAGTTTAAACTTTCTTTCATTGTAATATTTAATACTTTTTTAATATAAATTCTTTATATAATGCGGATAAGTGCTAATTAATGGCCTCCAATAAAAAATGTAAAGAATACTTTACCAAAAAAATCGGAAAAGGTCTCCCTACATAACACAACAAAACTCATTTGGCGTCAGGACTTTGTTTAGAGGGTGGCAAGTGGCCGTGAACTGACATAGATAATTGCTGGATGGTCCTATCTACTTCGAAGCGTACATTTTAGCACAATTGTCTGTAATATTTGGATCAAACTCAACATTTTTGAAATCATTTCTTTTTAAATTTGTTTTATGGTATTATTTATTAAGATCATCAAAAGAAAGTAAAAACTAATGTGAGCTTTCGCAATCCCGAACATCGCACAGTTGGAAGACATTTTATAACAGGAGTATGTATGTCTATGAAAGTACATTACAGTATATTTTTGTAGTGTTGTATATGTAGTTATACGTATCATCTTGTTCCATATTACCCAAAAAAAAAGTTAGGTAGTTGTAATTTTAGTTACAAATAACCATAATCTAGAATAATCACTCTGTTGTAAATCAAACATTCGTCTTAATGAAGAACGTCTATGACACAAACCGTTGCACACCTGTTTTAATAAAGTGCGATGTTGATTCTAACCACACCATGTCCACATTTATTTAAAGGTAAATTTTCTTATATGATTAATTTTCATTCTGATGACAAGTTTTCTAATTATTTTCATAGATCACTTGTAAATTGCATTTAAACGGATACTGCTATTCCTTGAACAACGCATCCCGGTGATTTAAAAATTGGCTAAAGCATTTTCGATCTCCGATTTATTTTGTAATATCTTTTATATATCTATACAAAAAATAATGTGAATAGCACATATGATACCACGTCTGCACGTAATTTGCTTAATGATCAAAAATTGACATTTCGGTATTTGACATTTAGAACGGTAAGGTGACCGTCACGATGCAAAGCAGGGCTATCTGATATTCGTTACTGCATGTAAAACGGCAAAACGATAATTCCTGTTTCAATGGAAAGATTCAAGAGAAGTAAAAGGTTTTATTTCGCTTACTTTTTAAAGGTACTGAAAAAATAGGCGATTAGTAGTTTTTGTACAATACATATGAGATGAGGAAAAAATAATAATTTGCAGGATAACAAAATTCAAACGCGTTTAAAAAAAAAAGTCTCCCTTTTTGTTTGTCCGGGATATCCACGAAACGGCTGAATCAAAAATATTTAGGGTTCCTGCGTAAAATCTGAACTAAAAACTGTAACTGTAAACTTTTTTTTATTTGATAAATGTGTCGGAACGAGCAAAACGTTCACCTGATGGAAAGTGCAACGTCTGTCCATAACAAATGCTTTGTCACCCTGAACATTTCTGTGTGACACCACAATGCGCCCGGTCACCCTGGGACATCAGTACTTAAGTCTCTTAAGCCCCATGATTACGCTAGCTCTCAGTGTCCTTCAAACCGAAACACAGTAATGTTTGCACACTACTGTTTCACGGCAGAATAACTGGCACTGGGGTCGTCCCTACCTAGACGGATGCCTGCATAGGACTCCTGCCACTAGCATATAAATAAGGGGCTATGCGCGCGGCCTTACTTTGCATTTTGGTCATCATTATTTTCGTTGAAGTTCAGTTTAAATATTTCTCTTACATACATACAGCCGCACCTTTTTCCCATAAAAGGGGTAGGCAGATGCCTTACACGTAGCCCACATTTCAGCCCCGCGAGAAACGAGACGTGGCGGGTTGCGACCAACTCGCTGCCATTTTGGTACGTTTCAAAAAATTCTTTCTCCCCATTGCGTTCCAACGACCAGCATCATGACAGACATATTATAGAGTTATTCAAGCACGAATAAAGGCTGTCCGTACAATATCTTAGTCGCCTCTTACGACACCTCGGTAGAAAAGAGGTAGGTGCTATTCTACTTTGCTGGACACCTGTCGATATATGCTGAGCTGGAGAGGTTGTATATTTCAACTCGCTAATCCCAGGAAATACTACTACAGGTCCGATTAAAAAAAATTGCGTTAGATAGCTCATATACAGATAAATAGTTGATGCTGAAAACCGAACATTACCGAGAAGGGCCGAACTAATGAATGCTCACATCAGCAAGGTACCATACCGTACGGAGCAATCTTGTGGGAATAGTTTACTCGGGTGAAACCGCGGGGATAGCTAGTTAGTATTATAACATCAGGGCAGTTCCCTGAGTCGACTTTGACGAGAGAAGATGTTGGTGGTATATTCTCTTACGCCACCACAACACGTGATGAAAACACCGATCAAAAAAATCGGGACATATGTCGGAAGCCAAGATGAATTTTCTTTTATGGTCGGAAACGGACAGTAGCGCGAGGTGTTTGAAACCTCGATTACCAATGCGATTTGCAGATATCCAAGCATAGTGATAACGGCAAATCCTTCCACTGACTATATAGAGTTAAGATGACTATTTCTTCATGAAAACATTTGAACATTTAAACGGAAAATTATACAATTGTAATCGAACTGTCAAATAGCAGTCTAAACATTTTGCTGCCATTAGCATTAAATAGCATAATAATATATATTATACTCATTATTTTTATATCCTCCTCTTTTTATATTTGGAACCTGATTACGAAACGGTGGTAGATTGTAAAAAAGTTAAGTTTGACATACGAAATTTATATCTCTTACGTCGAAAAATAAAGATATTTCATTTCATATTCAGTTTCCCACATTTGTTAATAAAACCAAACTACTGCTATTTCATAACATAAAAAAAACAAGGAAAAATCTTCTTGCGTTACTTCGGTTTCTAACTTTTTGCTTGCTGTTAATCACTGGTAGATTAATTTTCCTTATGTGTTAGCAGAAAATCTCAAGTGTCAAATAAAGTAGGTATATAATGTTAGCCGTGTGGTGGCGGCTCGTTAAAAGAATACTACCACTCCATCTCATCCGTTGGATCTCGTAACTGTACTGCACTATGCACCCAACAGCGCATGGTGGCGATGGGCTCACCACCTATCACACCAAGTGCATTATATTGTTTTGGTGAAACGTGGATTGTGGCAGTCATCTGTTTTTGCATTGAGTGCTCAGTCTCTGACTACCCCTTATGGGATATAGTCGTGATCTTATGTATGTATGTATGTATAATGTTCATAAAACTACCATATTTGGTTGCTATCCTGAAAGTTGATGCATTTGATATAATAAATGATCTTGGTAGGCTTAAAAGAAATATCAGGATTTTTAATAACCGCTATTTTAATTTAACAGTTTCGTTTATTTGGAAATAAAAACACTGTGTGGCAAAATGTAGCCATTAAAATTACTAAGCTAAAGTATGAAAAATATTTCTTAATATCATACGAAAATTGCTCTTTAAACCGCTTTAAACATTCAACTATTGTTATTCGATTCAAACAATTTGTATTGAATAACTATACAGTAGGGCAGACCGGGGATGGTTGACCACGTTTCTGGTCATCATTTTTAAAAAAAAACTATTGTCTTAGTATTAATAAAAAATATTGTAAACTGTGCCCAATTTCATATTTAATTATAAAAAAAAGGTTCTATGTGGATATTATTTAATAAAATCCGGATTTTTTCAGTTTTAGGAAACCTCTCCGAGATGGTCAACCTGCCCCAATGCCGGGGTAGGTAGACTACTCAACTGGTGCAGGTTGGCTTGAATTACGGGATGACAAAATTTAATGTGTAATTAAAATTTCACAGAAATATTCTTTGTGACACGGCATCTGCAAAGGGCCGACGTTGCACTTACCATCAGGTGAACGTTTTGCTCGTCTCGTCACTTTATCCAATAAAAAAATTATAAGTTTTGCAGAATTCTAGCCAGATGGTGTTATTTATAATTTAATGATTAATTTTTATCTCAAACTTTGATTTCTTTCGTAAACCATAAATATTTTCGACAAAATGGGACCATGTGGATTATAGTCAGTCAACCAATACGCAATTGGCCTACCAACCCCGACCGGAGCTTTTGCTTTCAAAAATTCACTAAACTAAAATGCTTTGCATAAGAGTCATAATACGTATTTGTATACCTTTCATAATAATTTACTTTCAATTTCAAATTAAGTTTGTGTAAACTTGACTATAAATTACAATGTAAGAAAAAAAAGATGTGTTGATGAAAAACTACTTAAGTATCCCAATTATTGATATGTGCAAATGATCGGTCAAGCAGCAGGCTTTCTTTGAGTGCAACGTTGATTCTCTCACTCAAACCTGCAAGAAGTTAAGAGCATCTAGTCTACCTACCCCAGTCCCCAACCAACCCCGGTCTGCCCTACGTGGGTGGGAGGAAAATTCCTTCTTTGCAGAAATCTTCCAGATTTAGTTATTTTTGTATATAACCAATTAATGATCCCTGGAAAGAGTGGTTGTTTACGCGTTCTTCTCTTTTTATTTTTTATTCACTATTTACTTTTTATTCACTTTGTCTTTTCTTTAATTAAGAACGTAAATAAAATTAAAGGATCAGTGCTAAACTGTCGTTCCATTATTATGGTTCTTCAAACTCACTATACACAAATTACTTTAATAGTTCACAATGGTAGGTTCAACCTAAGACGCTAAATATCGAACAACGTATTGTCAGCATTTTCTGAATTGGTTACATAATAAGCAATTGATAAAACCCAGCTGAAAAGGGTAGTCTTAATCCGTTTAACTAAGGCTCCTTTGCTTAGAAATCTAAGTACAGGTCCAAAAAAGCCATATCCAGTAACTTCATAAGCCCTTTATTTGCTTAAGCTTTTCATTAGATTTCCTGTTCATTTAGGTTATACAAATCAATTTGACGACCGCTTGGAGTACTGGTTAGCGTACGTCAGGTACGCTAACCAGTACTCCAAGCCTACTACGCCGCGGGTCCTGGGCTCGAATCCCAGCCGGAGCCAACATTTGTGCAAAACACGATTTGGTTTTCGGGTCGGGTTGTGTTGTGCATGTGAAATATATGTCTATAAGACGCACAGGAGATACCATACTGTGGGCATTATTTATAAAGAAGGTTCCCAGATCAACTGGGTAATCTACCTAACCTAACCCTTCATCTGCCTTAAAAAGAATCACCTCTTCCTTTGGGTAAGTTAATTTTTTTTTGGTATCAGTGTAAACAAATGGATAACTTATTAAAGGTACTTTTTGATAGCGATAACAATCTATTTTTTTTTTAAATAATTTTAACGAAAAAACCTAGTAAAAACATGTTATTTGATTGTATCATAAAATATCTCAGTAAAAAAAAACTTGTGTTATAAGATCTAACGGATTCTACCATATAATCTATTATTTGGGTTGGTCCTGCAATCATATTGCCTGGCATGTTAATTTTTCAAAATAGCTGCCCCTGGGAAAACACTAGAAAACTTCAATGCATACAAAAAGTAAATATAATTCCTTTTATTGCAATTACAGCATAATTTAACATTGCTGTGAAGAAATACATACTTTCATCATCATCATAATTTCAGCCTATCACTAGTCCACTGCTGAACATAGGCCTCTCCCACAGATTGCCACAAATCGTCGTGGTTGCCCCCTCACTTTATTTTGGTAAGCGGAAAAGCTTAAAATCAACCCTTATTACCCTCTCCAATGGCTTACCGGAGCAATCTCTGGCCAGATCACGGAGACTAAGACCAGATGCGTTGTCTGTAGTCGTCCTTACACACCAACTACATTTCGTGACGTCACAAGACCTGGCTCCGTAGTCGACCTTCACTCGCCAAGCTACGCGTCAGATACTTTCACCTTGCTTAGCACCGTTAGCCCACTTACGCTTATCGCCGCCATTGTTACTGTATTGGAGCAGCTATTGCATAATTATGTATGAGAAGGAATACGTATGTTAAGTATAATAATAGATCAAACTTAAACTGATGCCTAAAACAAAATTAACCTTCAAAAATGTCCTCTGGTGTGAAATAAAGCTACCATTATTTATAAATAGGTGGTGGGTTATTTAAGTTTGAAGAAATTTTACTTAAATATGTTGAGCTTATATCTATTTATTACACGCTTTATATTAGCTTCACTTGTATGTTTGTAACCGACTCCTTAGGGCTCGATTTTCTCCTACTTTAAACGATCCGATTTAATTAAAATTTTGCACACCTGTCAAAGACCGATGACAATGCAATAATTCGAATAAAAATATAAAATAATAGTTTAAAAAAAACTAAAAAAACTAGCTTTCATAGAAGATCCAACTAACTTACTCAATAGATGGCGCTACTATATTACTGTTATAGAGACCTCTAGATAAATAAAAAAATATATGTGTTATTTTAAAAAAGCGTGGGGTGCTTTTTTAGATATCATCGAAATGATAATCCTTCTTCTTATATCTGAAATATTTATAACTATTGACACCATGCACCTCACGTTTTTTTTTTAAATAAAACATTTTTTTTCTTATTTACACTATTATACATTTATATTTATTAGAATTTTTTACACTATTCTTAATTCAAATTTATTAAAATTTATTTTTGTTTTTAGTTTGGTTTTCTATAAAGCGGGTTTTTAGTTTTTTCAAACTATTATTTATTCACTTGGTCTTCTTGGTAGGTTTCATATATATTTTTGTTCATATATATAATTGACGTTATAGTTGTGTGACAATTTAGCGCCATATACATACATACATACATAGAGTCACGCCTCTTTCCCATAGGGCTAGGCAGAGACCACATCTTTCCACTTGCTACGATCCTGACACACATCTTTAGCTTCCTCTACTTTCATTAGTGTTTTCATACAAGCTCGTCGGTTGCGGGTACTTTTGACGTGGCCTTTCCTTAAAAAGATTTCGATCTGATCGTAATACGTTCGCCTACGTCGACCCTTACCGGCTTGCCCATTCACACTCGCCTCATAAATCTGTTTCGTCAATCTTCTTTCATCCATCCTCTCTACGTGTCCAAACCATCTAAGCATCCCTTTCTTATCTTTGTCACTACATCTTCTACCACACCGCAACGTTCTCTTATCACGTTGTTTCTTAGTTTGTCCATCAAAGTCACTCCAGCTATACTTCTCAAACTTTTCATTTCAACAGCATTAATCTTATTTTCATGCTTCTTCTGCCAGACCCAACATTCACTACCGTACATAAGTGTGGGGACCAGTACTCCTCTATGTACAGCCAGTCGTGCCTTTTTAGATACTCGTACATTCTGGCTGCACATAAAGTTATGCAGGGCCCCATATAATTTATTTCCTGCCAACGCTCTTCGTTCAATATCACAGTCGTACTTTCCGTCTCTCGAAAATTTTGAACCCAAATATACAAACTCTTTCACTTGTTCCACTCTTTCTCCTTCAATCAGAACTTTGCAATCCGACATACTTTCTTCTCTTTCAAAAACCATTACTTTCGTCTTATCTACATTAATTTTCATTCCTTTGCTTTGTAGAGCATCATTCATAATATTAACCATCGCCTGCAACTCCTCCTCCGATGATGCTAATATAACCTGATCATCGGCGTATAGGAGGCATTTGACGGTCAGATCATTCATTCTTAATCCAAATGCACTCTCTTTAAGATCTTTCAAGCAATTGTCTATAAATAGGTTAAACAGCCACGGTGAAGCCACACATCCCTGTCTAACACCTTTTTCGATGTTAAACCAGTCTGTGTACGCCCCGTTTACCCTGACACAAGCACTGGAATCCTTGTACAGTGATTTCAGTGCTTGTATCAAGCTGCCGTTCACCCCATATATAGACAATGTCGACCACAGTTCATTCCTCACCACTCTGTCATAAGCCTTTTCCAAGTCTACAAATGCGCAATAGACCTTTTGACTTTGAGCCAAGAATTTTTCGGCTATGCTTCGTAAGGAAAAGACCTGATTCATGCATCCCATTCCTCTCCTGAATCCCGCTTGTACATCCCATATCTTCTCTTCAGTATCATTCATCACTCTCTTAATCAACACCTTTGCATACAGTTTGCCAACAATGCTGAGCAAGCTAATGCCTCGGTAGTTTTTGCAGTCTTGCTGCGACCCTTTTCCTTTGTAAAGTGGTACATGACGGCCTTGCACCAGTCTCCTGGTACGACGCCGTTCCTCCAGCAAAGGTTAAAAAGGCGGTACAGCTGACTAGCTACCACGCCCTGTCCAGCTTTCAGCATCTCTACTGTAATTCTGTCATATCCTGCAGCCTTGCCTAATTTCATACTATTCAACGCTTCCACGATCTCTTCCATGCTTATATCACTTTCTTTGCAATCTTCATTCATGTCCCCTAATGGGACCTGTACTTGCATAATTCCTTTCTCAAATAAGTTTTCAAAATCTTCCTTCCATCTCTTTAGGATGCATTCCTCACCTTTCACAATACTTCCATCCTGGTTTCTGATTTTGTCCAATTGCGAGGTTGTATTTTTACCTCTGGTCGTTCTTATGGACTTCCAGAAAAACTTTATGTTATGTTGAAAGTCATCAGATAACCTCCTATCAAATTCATCTCTATCATTCTCTTTTTTTCTTCTCACGACTTCTTTTGCCACAACCTTTAACCTATTATACTCATTCCTTGCCTTGCTTAAAAAACTTATTTAAGATTTCTTTATTGTTTTCAAGTTAAGCTAATGTGGAGGACATTAGCTTTAGCATTTGCATCACAACTTCATTTTATGTTGAGTGAAGTCCAGGACGGTAGGTACGCTGGCTTATGCAGAGTTGGGGGTTTCAGGAGTACAATCAAATATGTAGATCAACTTTCGAGTAAACTAGCGTAATAAAAAGAGCTGGATGGGGAAAGTACCACGCTCTCACAAAATTCTTTATTCGTATAGTACTGTTACTGACTACGGTCCCATCTTGGTACTCGGAAGTGACAATGCACCAAATCGTGATTCTTCATTGAGGATGTTTGTAATGTAGCCCCAATTATCGCTTACTGCTATTTAGAGGACTGCGTATTCGTTTGACGGGTGTCATTTCTGCGTACATGTATATTTAACATTTTTTATTTGTATTAAAAATGCCTCCTTTTATATATTTACTGCTATATTTTAGTAAAAAATACTATTGTTTAACAATATATATAAAAAAATGTATATTACGAGCATATTGTACATACATATAAATATATTTATTATATGCAACAGCTGATGGAATCTGCATAACATTTATAGCTAAGATGCATGCTATAATTTTCTCAAAAATATATCAGCCCAGTGATATAGGCAAACAGGTATTTTTAGTTCTAAGATCTTATCTAGTTTACAAGGAAAAGAGTTATTTTAATTTATCTTTCTTTGCTGGAATTGAAGTTTTAAAAATTGCTATGTTTGCATATTATAATAACACATAATGAATGTTACGTTTACACGTACGTGTTTGTTAAAGCTGTACTGTATCTAAAACGTGTTTAAATGTGCTCTTAATTAATGACACGCAAGCCGTTTTCAATATAGATTATAATACAATTTAATCAGCTAACCAAACATCGAACAGAAAATTGTTTGCGTCCTTCGACTTTATTATTCATTTCAAGGTCTTTGCACTCGGTCGTTAGAGAAATTTTATTTTCACATTTTTAGAAGTTAAAGAATGCAACATAATTAATAATGCACATAACAATAACTTATACTCTACAAAACGGTCTTCTGGAGTATTTTAGGTTCGGCCAAACCGCCTGCCGTACGGTAACGTATAGTAATTAAGGAATAAACTGTATGTACGAATACTCTCTATATCATATAGCAGACCAAAATAGGCTATTTAGCAGTTAAAAGTGCTGATGTATCACCGAAATTCCGAATATTTAAATTACACCCTAGTCGGAGAAATAAAAATATTTCGAAGACATGTGAATTCCGCCAACCGTTGGAGCAGCGTGACGGACTCTTCCCAACCCCAAAGCCCTCCCAAAAATGAGAGGAGGTCTATGCTCAGCAGACGACATTTAGAGGCTATATTAAATGACTAATTGCCGTAAAGAGGCAGCGTAAGAAATGTCTTGTGATGATGGTAAATATTGGCTTCTTGGGCTAGCTATGTTCTATGGAATATTAATGATGAACATTAACGTGTCGATGAGGAAGAAGAAGAAAAAATACCTGTGCTGGAGTCGGTTAGTAGCGTATGAAGTACGAGGAATTTGCCGCTGCGGTGATTAGCTATATGGAAGACGCTTAGATATGGAAAATACTCAAATAATAATAAATACTAGCTGTGGCCCGCGGTTTCACCCGTGACACATAAGCCGACCACATGATTGCGCTGTACGGCATGTACCATGCCTCGATGACCTGAGCATTGATAATATGCTATCAACCTGTCAGCAAATCTGTTTCAGCTAATTATATATCTAGGAGTGGCTAAAGAACTGTCTTGGTTTCCGTCCGTAGATATACTTATTCGTTTAAAAGAATATTGCTTAAAAATGATTCCAAACTCCGTTGATTAACATGATTAGAACCAAATGCTAAACGATACTTATATTTCATTGACTAGCCATTATTTTAAAACATTAGATAAAAAATTGTAGCCAATTATGCGAGATTAGGCGGGTTTATTTTTGACATTTAATATTGAATTGGATGCTACTTGTATACAAATTTATGATAAAGACTATTTATCAATAACTAAATACTAAGAAGCATAAATCACTTTCATTATCAGTGTCTTAAACTTCTCGTCGTCGCGTCGTAAAAATTTCACTAACATATTTTAATTTAACAAACGTTTACATCTTATGCATCATATTTTACCCTTCTATCCATTTACATGCAATATTTTAGTTAATAAAGTTTCATTCATTTCATTCAACTTCATAAACCCAGGAACGCGGAAAGCACAAAGCACAAAGTGTAAAGTAGAGTTTAATAAATGATACTGCCCGTTCAAAAGGGTCTCCCTTCCATTTGATGCTTCTGAAGCGGGAAATAAATTCGAGGTGTATTTCCTGAACGTCATATTTTCACGGATGTATTTCTGAATTTTAGATTCCAACTTGTGCATTACCCTTTGAAAATATTAAGTGCATCGGTGCAGAATTGTTTAGACCTGATCCACATACAGATTTTGTTATGCTGCGAAGTTATTACAGTATTTTTAATGTAAGTTGTATTTATAAGTATATAAAATTGTAATGGTGTAAAACTGTATTCCAGAAGTATTTAATTAATAATAGATAAAAACAGTAATATATATAAAAAAGATAATTTATATAATTATCGTAACAACGTAATAGGCTCGTAAAAAAGCATACTACTACAAGCATGTCTTGGATAAGGTGTATAAAACTGTCCTTGAATTCTATTACAGTGGACAATTTTTTCGACGAATATGATCAGACCATTACATAACATTAGAAAGTAGTTAGGGAAAAAAATTAAAAAAATTAAAAATAAAATTTCTTCTTCGTCAACGAACTGTTACGACGGTTCATAAATGTTTTATTTACTCGTATTAATTAATTTCTTTCTCTACCGAGTCTGCCTTGTCTACTGTATTTACCTTGATCTTGAGGTACCTGGACTACCGATTATGGAAAAAAGTAACTAAAAAGGTGCAAATCCAACGCCCTGTCCCAAATGCAGCATAGGTAAATCTACGGACAGACGACTGCGGTAGTATTTGAGACTAAGAAGTTCACTAATAAACCTCTTTTTTATATAGAATAGGGTTCAAACGAGGAGGTGGCTCAAGTGATTGTAAGTGATCACCGCCGCCCTTGAACACCTACAATACCAGAGGAATAGCAGATGCGTTGCCGGCCTTAAAAAACCTCTTAAGACGCCTTGCCAGCAAGCTGAGCAGAACTCAATACAGGGACTGACTTCAGTTTATTACAAATTAAGATGGGGTCCTTGTGTAAATGACTACTATACTTTCGTACCAACTTGCCCCTATGATCTTGGACTCGATGAAACTACCAAGGTCTGTTGAAATGACAACAACTAACTACCGAAGCTAATTTCGGAAAAGGCCAAAAATAATAAATACGCTTGACTTCAGTTGATATTGTATATTACCAGATTGACACCACCTCAATTGAAAACCATCCGCAAGGTAATATAGAATCGTTCTACTAAGGCTTATCTATCAGCCTGTACTTAATCGTTGTTAGCATTAGCGTTGGATTTATGAGTCATCATCAGCGTTGTTGTCATCTACATACCCAAATGTTGCAATTATTATTAATTATTTAAGTATGTAAATATTTTGATCGATTTAAGTTGTTTTAATCTTAATCCTTAGCTAAGTATGTAGTTGTATATTTAGGATTATAATACGTTGTTATAAAAAAAAAAAAATATAAAATAAAATGAATTTATAATTGAATGTTGAATTTAAATCTACGATGACACCGGTGTTTTTCATAAAATCGGAGAGGGGTGGTACCGTGCAACATAAAGTGGAGAAGCGGGGTGAGAGCGTCAAAATAAAACGATTGCCTTTATTTCAATTTAATTAGACTCGACCAGAGTTGAAATATTCAAACTCAAATCACTGTTATTTTGCTAAGTAAAATAGCATATTGACAATGACTATTACATAGACTAGTTTATTTTTAGGTACCTTTTACAAATATTCCGAAAACTTTATTTGTTTATTTAGTTCATTTAACTATTATACAATTTAATTACAAACTAACTCAATGATAAAAAATAAAATCAATAAATAGATAAAGCATTTTAAAAACCGCATATATTTATATAACATTATTTATAAAAGAACTTCAAGTATAAGAAATACAATTTATGTATATAGTATATACTTTACGTTTCAAAACTCTTACTTCTTTGTAAAATTTTCTTTTTTGTTATGCTAAATATAAACTAAAGATATCTACTATACTGTATAAGTTTTTCTGATGATTTTCTTTTGTTTTGTTTAATTCAAAACATTGGCCAATAAAAATAAAAATATCAGCACAATCTAGCGAGTATGTGTAATTACTTTAGTAATAATTACGTTTTAGAAAGAAACTACTGTTTAGAAGCTAAGCTGCAAATTTTGTAATAATACAAATACTGGTCTGTGCCCGTGTCGTGGTCGTGTCCCTGAACCCTCAGGGCACGAGTTCTATTCGACTACATAAGGTCTCATAAGGTAACGAAGCGAAAACGCTAACGAAAATGTATTTAAATTTTAAAACTTTAAAAACAAGCATAACTTGTTTATTCATTTGAACATGTATATGAGATAACTTTCTAACTGAAAACTGTTTCAATAAAACAAGCATTCTAAAGTCATCTCGTTTTATTAAAAACAAAGTTTCGGTTTTCAAAGCGAGGCGGAGCTGAACCGGGGCCTTTCAGTTCCCCCCCCCCCCTCGCTTTGACCAATTCGTGAGGAAATTTTTTTTCGTTGTTTATACGACATAAAAGCAGTTAGCACCTATGCTTTTAAAGTTAAAGTTTATTATGTATGTATACTATAAGTATATTATAATTTACATCATTCATGTGGATTGTAGAAATACTGGTGGTACGATTTCTATGCAGGCATCCGTCTAGGTAGGTACCACCCCGGTGCCAGTTATTCTGCCGTGAAGCAGTAGTGTGCAAACATTACTGTGTTTCGGTTTGAAGGGCACTGAGAGCTAGCGTAATCACTGGGCAAATGAGCCTTAAGAACTGGTGTCTCAGGGTGACGGGCGCAGTGTGGTGTCACGTAGAAATGTTCTGCGTGACACAGCATTTGCTATGGGCAGACGTTACACTTACCATCAGGTGAACGTTTTGCTAGTTTCGTCACTTTATCCAATAAAATAAATGGTTTATTACTTGAAGATTTTGACGAAGTGTTGTTTGACTGCCATGTTACCTCGAACATTAGTTATTTTAATATATATTTATGGTATAATAAAATATACCTATTAGCTTTTCAAATAAAGTTTTCAATATATAAAAATTGCTGTGAAATAAAAAATCACTGCCTAATGTACATCTAGAAATTACCTTGAGGCGGATGTGGTAGCGTTCGGTATAAAAAAGTGAAAAATTCAAGCAAGACTAAAAAACATTTCATTCCGCGACCTCAGCTAAAAGTGAAGGTTCTACGAAGACCGCTTTCACGAGAGGCTTTGCTGTTCTCCAAGAATATTCTTGTTATAATCTACTGAGCAGTTTTTAACATTGTCAAAAATGAATAAAAATAAGTAACCACAATGTTGCAGCAGGTACCGTAACAGCATGATGTTGCACATCGCTACTGGTGGTAGGATTTCTATGCAGGAATCAGTCTTGGTAGGACAACCATAGAACAACGGTGTTACCGTACGGCCAGTAGAACAACTGGCCTTGCGGTGTTACCGTACGGCCAGTTGTTCTATCGTGAAGCACTAATGTGCAAACAAATCTGTGTTTACGTCACAATTTGATGAACTCTTACATAAACATCTTGCAGGTTAGTATATTTTATGGACGCAAATATGCATACTCATACCCACCCTCAAAGATTATGTGGTTATTTTCTATGCTGTCTAACTAGAATACTCTAGTTAGTCAGCATAGAAAATGTTACACACAGAACACTTATTGAAACAAATACTGGTAATTATTAGTCATATGTTTTATATTAAATGTGTAAGGTAATAATAACACATTGCTCGATGAACTTCATCATTATTTTAGACCTTTAGAAATCTACTGCTGAACAAAGGCCTCTCCCATAGACTGCTATAAAATTTGGTCTTGAGCAACCAGAATCCGTCGGCTTCCCGCAAAACTAAGCAGGTCGTCGGTTCATCTAGTTGGGGGATGCCCAACGCGGCGTTTGCCATTGCTTGCTTACTACTTGAGAATCTTTCTTCCCCAACGGTTATCGGATCAACGGGTCATTCATCTTGGTAATACGCCTTCCATAAACACAAATGAGGACATGTCCTAATGGTGCGAGGTCAATCATACGCGGTTATACAGCATTTGCTATCGAAAGCGGGGCCCCGGGCTCACGGCCTAACCGAGATACTTGTGTATCAACTGCGATTCAGATCGAGTCGCTGCGAGCCCGTACTTATTTGTCGGGTACCTGTCCACCAGGTAACAGGGTAACAACGTAACATGGGTCGAAGAACTGCGAAGCAAAAGTCGAATAGATTTCGCCAGCAGTGACGTTATATTCCCTACTCGTGGGTCTCCTGCTTCAAACTCTTTTTTGATGAAGGCATTTTTGGTATATGCTGTTGTCCACGTGCAGAGACAAAAAAATATTCGATTCCATAACCACAACTAATAGTCTTTCTTAGATTTCACTTATCTCTACCCACGAGACCATTATCACTGATATATTAATATTACATAATCAATACGATTAAATTGTAATGCAATAATACAAATAGAATTCGCAGTGTATTAGCGGAGTGACAAAATTCATGAACTATCAAATATTCCGGTCCTGAAATAACCAGATCGGCTAAGTGTGGTGTCTAAGACATTAGGCGTCTGGAAAGAAAACCTATTCTGTCGTCTGTAAAGCATAACTTTGTCAAAAATTCTAGACAAAAACCATGAGGATGCTGTATACAATGATCTGTGTGGTAGGCTACGTGGTGGGCTCAGCAGCATATGAATTACTTACATAAAAAAGTTAATACTTACGTGCATACAATCGTATTAGCTTCACAACTAGCATCACTACATTTCCATTAAATATTTGCATGGCCTAAGGATGGTAATTGTTCCGGGCCTGGGTTCTTTGTGTTCGTAAGCGAAGCAACGATACAAGAGAAATCTTAGTGTGGGGCAACGTCTGGACGGAATACACTCGCGTCAAAAAAATCGCACATCCAAAAAAAATAATTTAAATACTATTTTAACACAACAGGCCAATGGCAATGTTGTGGTTTGAGGGTATCATTCGAAAGGTAATTTCATTAGCTTTCAGTAATTTTAATTGAATTTTACTTTTATAACGAGACGAAAGAGAAATTAAAGAAAAAGACAGGGTATGTACAAATTTGCAAATTAATAATTAAAAAAAAAATTAAAAAATACAAAAAAGTTCTTAAAACCTAGTGTTACCCCCCCTTGCCTTGATAACGGCTTCCATGCGATCTTTCATGGACCTTACCCGCGAGGATCGCAACAGCCTCTTGGGGTATTTGTTCCCACTCTTCAAGTACCGCGTCTTGGAGCACTTGAAGAGTGGCTGGAGCTGGATCTCGAGCTCGCACGCGCCGTTTTAGGTCATCCCAGAGATGTTCTATTGGGTTAAGGTCTGGACTTCGTGCTGGCCAATGCATAACAGGGATATCGACCTCCTGTAAATAATCCCGTACAATAGCCGCGGTGAGGCAACGAGCATTATTATGCATTAACATGAATCCATCACCGACATAACCAGCATACGGGACCACATGTTCTTCCAAGATTTCAGTAATGCACCGACCAGCATTTAATGAACCTTGCCCACGGCCCCCCGAGTCCGGGAAACGCACACAAGTTCCGTTTTCCCGTCGACGGAAATGCCGCCCCAAAACATACACGAGCCACCCCCGTATTCGACGGATTCTTCGAAGCAGGGTTGTGTGAACCTCTCCCCCTGTCTTCTGTAGACCCTTCTACGTCTGTCATTGCAGAAGAGACAGACCCTCGTCTCATCAGAGAAGAGTACGGTCCGCCACTGTTCTAGAGTCCACTTGCAATGATTGCGAGCAAACTCTAGGCGATCTCTGCGATGCTGTGCAGTAAGTTTTGGACCTTTAGCAGGTCTATGGGCTGTTAAACTCTTTTCGTGTAACCTTCTTCTTATCGTAGAAACACTCACAGATGTTCTCCGAGTTGATCGAAGCTGTTGTTGCAATTCAACAGCATTTATAAAACGGTTTCGTAAAGATGTCGTAACGATGAAACGATCATCTCTTTCTGATGTGCACCGTTTTCTTCCAGATCCCAGTTTTCTAACATAACCACCAGTCTGCTGAAAACGTTGGAACACCCTTCGAACTGAAAAACGGGACAGGTTCAACTGTCGAGCAACGTCACACTGCCGCATCCCCGACTGCAATAGGGCAATCACTTGAGCGGCTTCTTCAGAGCTGGTGTCCATCTTTACTTGTTCTTACTTGTTCACGTGTGTTCACTGCAAAGTCTAAATTACGACTGGCCCATATTTCATCCAGATCGACCCTTTTATACCCTTTTTAGGTGGTGTAACTAGCGTCCTTACTAACGAGCATTTGACAGTCTATAATGATATTTTTGACGCTCTATAATGATAAATGTTTTAATGATTTCATGATTTTTTTATTAATAATGTAAAGCTATTCAAATACCCATTTCAAACATACCAATATTTATATAAATATAATTCGTTTCTAGCCATTACAGCCATTTTTCGCGCAAACTCAGAGAGGTGCGATTTTTGTGACGCTGAGTGTATTTAGCTGCTCAGTGCTACTACTCATCATCATTTTACTCGTACTTTGGAAGTAACGCTTGTTTAATAAAATCGGCTTAAAATTGACTCGTGCCAACTCGGCGGCGGCGACGTGGTTCACCACCCGTCACGTCTCGGATGTGGTCTCTGCCTAACCTATCTTATATGGGAAAAAGGCGTGATGAATGAATGTCTCTCTAATTATGTATTTTTTTAAATATATATAAGACTTGTCATATATTAATTTCATTGTTGTTCATGCATACTTAAGAAAAATCAATCTTAGAATTTCACATTTTCAACTTTTTGGACTGTTTGATGTCAAAACCGTTGTAAAGACATGCGTGTCACAAACGTGACAAAGAGTTCCAAACGTACTTGAGACTAAATTTAAATTTAAAAACCTAACATACATACATACATACATAAGATCACGACTGTATCCCATAAGGGGTAGTCAGAGACTGGGCACTCACTGCAAAAACAGATGACTGCCACAATCCACGTTTCACCAAAACAATATAATGCACTAGGTGTGATAGGTAGTGAGCCCATCGCCACCATGCGCTGTTGGGTGCACAGTGCAGTTTAATTCCTTACTCGCCTTTTACGAGATCCATTGGATGAGATGGAGTGGTAGTATTCTTTTAACGAGCCGCCACCACACGGAGTACAAAACATAACAATACACAAATACCCTTCACGAGAAGAAAGTGATCGAGTAATTCTCAACTTCACAACAAATACTTATATTATAGGTGTACTATATAACATGTTTCTAAATTTCGATTGAGTGCTTTTTTTTAGGCTTCATTGACTAAAATTTTTACCGTTACCCCCATCGCCAATACGCCTGCCAAACGTGTCGATTGCGGCAAATTGTTCTTTCTTGAGAAAGGCGATTTCTATGTTAAGAGGCGGACTTTTAACATGGGGACGTATAGGACGTAGTTTACTTGTGTCAATGACGGTAATGATAATTATTTCACGATAACGGGTAAGGTGTTGAATACGGAAAATGTTACTGCTTTTTTAATTTTAAGAAAAGGCCAACGTTTGTCTCCAAACGTGCCTGTTGTCATATATATACGTACATATTATCGCAGCACTGCAGACCAAGATGGTGAAACAATTAGCCTCAGAAAAGCTTATCCATTCTTGCCTTAAATAAACTAATTTTATATCGGTCTGGGAAAACTGATGCCGGCAAAGAGCTTCTTTACTATTCGCAGAAAAAAGAAGTTGCGATTGCAACCCGCTTTGTGCATATTCGAGGTAATTAAACAATCATCATCATCACATCAACATCACTTCAGCCCAGTCACTTCCACTTACTGTCCACCTAGTCCACTGTTGTACATAGGCCTCCCCCATAGATTGCCACAAAAGTTTGTTGCTCTCATTTTGGGGGAATTTTGAGAAAGTTGCCACGCTTGGCAGGTGGGTAAGCAACCGCAATTTATTTATTGAGATGTTCCAGGAGGATGATGCTGCCCATCGCCTGGTTTTTATTTTCCCTCTGTCGACTTTTACGACACCCACGGGATGAGATGGGGTGGTAGATTCTCTTAAGCCGCTACCACACGGCTTTAACAATGAAAAGGTGGAATCTTTCTGTTCACCGATGGTGGACGGAAAACGGAAATCAATGGGTGTTTTTTTATATATAAATATTGGTATGAATATACATCCCACTACCGACCTCTACAAAAAGTGCAAAGTGTTATCGGTAAGAAAAATGTTCATATTTCACAGTCTAAGTCTTCATATTGAAACTGTTTCATCTTTGACCATCACAAATAAGAGACTAAATAGATGTCCTAGATGTAACAGTGTTCTTGCATGGCATTATGACATTATGAACACCTGTCTCCAAAGCTTTATAACTTAATAAACGCAAAATTAAATATTAAAAGACTAAGCTCCCGTTTCATAAAATCTATAATTATTAAATGGTTAAAAATTATGACTATGATAATACAGAGGAGCTATTAACCAGAATCTACTAAGCGTACATTTAACACAAGGCGCACAAGCATACAACCACACACACACACACACACACACACACACACAGTCACACAACAAACAAACACACACAAACACATAAACACTAGCTGCATTACATGTATTTTAAATACAAACAGTGATTTTGTGTTGTATTTAAGAAGCTATAATGATGGGAAAGACTCTCCCTGCAACTGTAACACAGTGGAAACAAAAGCAGTAGGATTCCATCGCAATATTTGTTAGTTTGTATGGAAAAAAAGACTTTTGAATTTTGTGTTCTCGTATACACGATATATACAGATACACGTACAAATAAAAAAATCCGTACACGGGTTTTCCGCAAGTTTCACAGCTTAGTAGCTATAAAATAAATAAATAATCATACAAACTTTGTCTTAAATAATAAGTCACGTTGTCGTTACCGAAGTTTTGATGTAAATGGTTAAAAAAGTACATACTCGTACAGTTTTTGTTGCAAACCATGGAAAGTAAAAATTATTTGTTACACTTTGTATAAAAGTTATTTTTGTTCAGCACCAGGGAAGCCAAAGATTTGAAGAAAGTTAAACATTCAAAGACTGCACTAACCAGGTGAATATTTTTTGCTGCCAAAACTAGGCAGATTTAGAAAGAAATTTGTTTCAAATATCTTGAAAATAATCTTCACATTGCAGGCATGATTGTTTTTGCAACAAACGAAGAATACAAATTAAACTTATCTTCTTGTCGTCGTCGTCGTCGTTTCAGCCTATCACAAGTCCACTGCTGAACATAGGCCTCCCCCATAGATAGCCACAAAAGTTTGTAGCTCTCTTATTGGAGGGATTTTGCCATAGTTGCCACGCTTGGCAGGCGGGTTGGCAACCGCAGTTTATTTATTCAGATGTTCCAGGTAGATGCTGCTACCCATCTACTGGTTTTAATTTCCCTCTGTCGACTTTTACGACACCCACGGGATGTGATGGGGTGGGAGATTCTCTTAGGCCGCTACCACACGGCTTCTTGTACCCTTTCGCATTAATTTTTTAATATAACTTTTCTCAGACTAGGGGATACCTACATACATACAGTCACCCATATAAGGTAAGTAAAGTTAATCTGTGTCTGTCTGTCCGTACCTTAATCGCCTCTTACGACACCACGGGAAGATAGAGGTAGGTACTTATCCCCTAGACTAGGTGTTCGGCAGAGTCTCTAGTCTAGGGGATAAGTATTATTTTAAAAGCATATATATAAGCATAGTATACCAGCATTTTTATAATAATAATCATTTTTGGACTGATACACGTAATGAACATATCCACATTTAATAGTCTGTATTAAATTTTAGTAAAGATATGATATAAGTCTCAGATCTTATTATATTATTAGTGGGAATATTTTACAAATTATTTACAAAATATTTTTCTATATTTATCCTAAAATTTGTAATGATAAAGTGTAAGTTGGTTGTTGTTTGAAACAAGTTTACAAATTTGTAAGACTAGCTGTGCCCCGCGGTTTCGCCCGCCGTTTAATTTAAAAGAAATCGCTCTAAGGATCGTAGAGTGATGTTATATAGCCTTCCTCGATATATGGGCCATCAAACACTAAAATAATTTTTCAATTCAAACCAGTAGCACGTTTAACTAAACCAAACTCTTATATAATATTAGTATTGATAAATACGAGATGGCTTTATTTTTAAAACTTGACATTACGATGTTTTTATGTCATTTCTTTGTACCGTCCGTCTTTATCATGATCGCGAATTTGCATAAAAATAGCCTTAAATAGGTACGTTTTACATAATTTAGGACGAAGTATCGACTCTGTTTCTTGCCAATAAAATATACATTTATGTAGTATACTTATACATTGAAAAGTTACTATTTCATTTTCAAATTAACATAACATAATATATCACTACATCACTCTCTCTCTCTCTTTGCTTATAAAAATTATTGAATGTGTAGGTTAAAAATTTCTTGCCATCGTAATTAAATAATTCTTGGCCAGGCGTAAAAGTACATACATACATACATAAGATCACGACTTTATCCCATAAGGGGTAGTCAGAGACTGGGCACTCACTGCAAAGACAGATGAATGCCGCAATCCACGTCTCACCAAAAGATTATAATACACTCGGTGTGATAGGTGGTGAGCCCATCGCCACCATGCGCTGTTGGATGCACAGTGCAGTTTAATTCCCTTACTCGCCTTTTTCGAGATCCATTGGATGAGATGGAGTGGTAGTATTCTTTTAACGAGCCGCCACCACAAGGCTAAAAAGTAAAACGGCACGGCGTAAAAGTATTTTTTTATAATTCAAATTATTTATAAATACTATTTAACTCCGTATCCGCGTGCTAAAATATCGGACATTGAACATACATAATTATGTTTTTTGGTCATAAACCACTACAATCTATTGTAAAGGACTATGTCGCCTGACTCTCTGACATTGTTCAATCACACAAACAAATCTCGAGAATCGTTTTAGGGTAAAATAAAAGTAAAGTAACAACTTATCAGTGTGAAGAAGTAGTTTGAAAACTTTACTGTTTCGGTCTAAAGGACACTGAGAACTAGTGTAATCACTGGGCGTATGAAACTTAAGAACTGATGTCTCAAGGTGGGCGGGCGCATTGTGATGCTACTCAAAAGTGTTCTGGGTAATACAGCATTTGTTATGGGCAAACGTTGCACTTATAAGGTCAACGTTTTGCTCGTCTTGTCACTTTATACAATAAAAAAGTGTCCCACTGTTGAGCAAAGGCCTCTTCTCATTTCTGAGAGGTCAGCTCTCAGATTTTGGACTATAATTTAATAATTTGTTATTGAAAATTTGCCATATGATGGCGGCGGAAAAACACCCCATTCCATCCAATGGAAATAGTAACAGTCGACTAAGGGAAAACTCGTGGAAAAACTTACGGCTTACGACAGTTGGCGTAATTACTATCTCATAAATGACCAGACCGAAAGTACACAGACCAGAGACGGGCAGCAACGTCTACGTCGCTAATCCTTTACTGCTGGTAGGCACCACCGCAAGGCCAGTTATTCTGCCGAGAAGCAGTAGTGTGCAAACATTACTGTGTTTCGGTTTGAAGGGCACTGATAGCTAGTGTGCTGTGGCAAAATTGTGTGCGCTTAATATTATATAAAGTTCGTGGCAGCGTGTATTAGACTAAGAATGGTCCTCAAACAAAAAGAAAACTTTCTTTTAAAATGTAATCTAATAATCACTGGAGATAAGGATAAAACCAGTTTATCTATTCCTGTTAAAACGCCTTCAATTTCTTGTGAAACTATGTTTTTGAATGGCAATCAAAATATCAAATAAGCGAACATATCGTTGCGTGTTTAGATATGGCCGTACAATGACTTTCTTATGCATTTATAAAAAAAACTAAGACAATTAATATTTGTGTACTTTTCACAACAGTTTTATAACCTGTTACCATATGCTCAACACCTATATTTTCGGTGATGTGATCGCTGTTAGCCTTTTGGCTTTTACAGCTTCATCGGATGCTGTGCTCACGGGCCCGGGGCCCGCGTGCCAGGTTTGGTTTGACCCAAAACATATATACATAAATATTAACTCCTACTAAACATCTAAGTTCGGACCGTTGCGTTCGCTAGCGTGCTTGCGCTACAGTGAATATCTCCATAAATTTATTATATGAAGTCATCTAATGACCGTCCGAGGGAGACTGCGGGCCTCCGTTCGGACTGTCGACTTGTGTGTCGGAAACTCTGGGCGGTGAGAACCGCCCTGGAACACGGGTGTATCTGGTGTACGCGGTGTTATGGACGATAGCTGCGCGCCGCTCTCTACGGCGGTCGCGCGACGTTGTGCGTGTGATGTTGAAACTATTAACTGTGTGTACAGTGTTGTTCGGATCGTGGCTGACCGTATCGTGGTCAGGGAGTGCTGAGACGTCCGTGTCGTCTAGCACATTTCGCGGTCGACGTTTGCGTTCGGTCGCGTTTTTATTACATCGATAATTAGCTGCTTTAACCACCAGCGGGTTTGGATGAACCGCGGCTTTTTCGAAAAACCGCCGTGATACTTCTCTGAAGTGTTCAGAGAGTACGGGCATTTCACAGTCGCTGTGAAGGTCGACATTGCGTTGGTACCAGCCGGCTCCGGTGGCACTTCGCAAGAATCTGTTTTGCACCGCCTGCAATTTCTTTATATGATTGCCCGTCGCGTGTGCGAACGCGACGCATGCATAGGACATTACGGGTCTAATGCATGTCTTGTAGAGGCGAAGTTTGTGTCTTAAGCACATTTTGCTTGAAGAGCAAGTTAACGGGTAAAGACGGCTTGCGATAAAAGCCGCCCTGTTACGCACGTTCTTAATGTGAGCAGCGAACGACATCGCTGCGTCTAACGTGACCCCGAGGTATTTGACGCTCTTTTCCCAGGGAATAGGGCGTCCGAACAGGGTGATCGAGCCTAGCTGATTGTTGCCGATTGTGTGGTAACGTCTAGCTGGCTTGGGCGTGCCCCTCGAGAAGTATATTGCTACACTTTTCTCGGGGTTAACCTCTATTCTCCATTTCCGGAACCATTCGCCTAGGCGATCGGCTGCGGCTTGGAGCTGAATCGTTATGCGGCCCTTGTGCTTATCGGAATAATACAGGGCCGTGTCATCTGCGAAAAGCGCAAGATTGACTTTAGGGTCTTTAGGTATATCGCTAGTGTATAGCGAGAAAAGGAGTGGAGAGAGGCAGGAGCCCTGAGGGACACCCGCACGGAGAGGGCGGCTTGAGGAGCGCGTTCCCTCTACCCGGAAGCGAAATAGGCGATTGGACAAGAAGGCTCGTATGATGTTCACGAGTCTGTCCGGCACTTTTGTGTGATACAACTTGTAATACAAGCCGTCGTGCCAGACTTTGTCGAATGCCTTTGCGACATCGAAAAATAAGGCCCCTGTGCCTACTGGCTTAGGGCGGTCGTGAAAGTTTTCTAATATGTGCTCCGTTAGGCGGTGCACTTGATGGGTACACGAGTGTTCGGGGCGAAAGCCGAACTGCTCGTCTGGAAGGATGTTATTATTTAGGACGTAGTCTTTTAATCGACTAAGGATTATTCGCTCATAAATCTTGGCCATCGAGTTGAGGAGACTTATTGGGCGATAATTGGACGGGATGTTCTTCGGCTTGTGAGGCTTCGGAATACCTATAACGTCCGCTTCCTTCCAGTCGTCCGGGAAGGAGCAGCTGGAGAGGAGCGCGTTGAAAATACTGACTAACAGACACAATAGCGGCGTAGTTAGACATTTGATCACCCTGTTGTTTATGCCATCGAGGCCGGGCGCGGATCGGTTTTTAAGATTTTTAACAATCTTCGTGACTTCGTCGAGAGTCACTGGAGTCAGTGGTTCGCCCACTGGTGGTATGGCAGCCCTGCGTTCGAGTTCCGCGGCCACCTGCTGCAGGTGGTCGGGATCCGCAGGCGCGAGAGACGGAGTGCATTGGCTCTCTAGACTGTCTGCAAGGCATTCGGCTTTTTCGCTGTCGTCGAAGGCGAGCGAGTTGTCGTTCGATCTAATAAGTGGCGGCATGGGTGAGATCGGCTCTGCTTTGAGAGACCGTGCCAACTGCCAGTAGGCAGTGTGCGACGGCTCGATTTCTCCAAGCATAGTGTCCCAGCTATCTTTAGTGTACTCAGATAAGCGCTCTTTAACATCCCTTTGTAGGAGGCGCAGTCTGAGTCTATTCGCGTCTGTTCTATATCTGTCGTGCGCTTTGGCCGCACGGTTCTTTTCTCTAATCAGGCGTCGGAGGTCCGCCGGTAGATTGCAGCGTCGATCGCTCGACACCGTAACCGTCCGGGAGGATTCTCCGACGACTGTTTTGAGATGACCTGAGAATGATTTTATCGCTCGACAGGCTACCTCTGGCGAGTCGATAATATCTGGTATTTCATCCAAGTGCTGGGAGCTCGTAGCCTCGAGTTTGACCCCGAGGGTACGCCAGTCCACAATGGTTTTGGTCTGTGTGACCTCACCATTTGGCCGGCCCAGCTTAAAAATGACCGGACGGTGGTCCGACTCAAGTTCGTGAAGCGTAACTATAGAGTCTATTTCTAAGTTCACGTCCTTAATAATGGCTACATCGAGATTGTCCGGCCGCTGATTTAACTGCGTCGGAACTCTGGTTGGTGTTTCGGGAGCTATAACGTTTACGTTATGGCTCTCCGCTAATCTGTACAGTATATTACCGTTTGTGTTATTTGCGTTGGAATTCCAACTGCCGTGCTTGCTGTTCAAGTCTCCGGCGAGAATAACAGAACGGCCTAAATCTAGTAGGGATTTTAGGTCTGCTTCTAATAATTGTTTGGATGGCGAGAGGTAGACTGATGCTAGTACAAGCGGCCTATGGCCGGTCATTGCTAACCTACACGCGGAAGTTTCTATATTAACTAAGTCGGGTGTATCGAGCGCAATACAGTGCAAGGACTTTTTATAGTAGATCAGAGTGCCGCCTTTCGCGGTCGCTCTGTCATTACGGATGCATTTGTAATTGGCAATCTTTGGATCGCGCATACTAGGTTTTAAGAAAGTCTCTTGCACTAGCATAACGTCGATGTCGTGGTCACGAAGGAAATTCGCGACTTCAACTAACTGCGTCTTAAGACCGTTTGCGTTAAAATACGAGACAGTCAGAGAGCGTGGTTTAATCCTACCTATATGGGACGCCATTGGTAACAATTAAAAATTTTATTTTTCGACGCGGCGCGTGATGTTTAGGCGCATTGATACGTCCAAATCGCGTCGATGACGTTCATGTGCTCTACGGTAGCCATGAGTCGGTCTTGAGGAGACTTTGCTTCGCGGATTTTGCGAGCTAAAGTCGAAAGTTCGGCAACATTTATGCTGCGCATGAAGCCGCAGATTAGCGAGAAATCTGCGGCGAAATTTGACGAGCCCTGTATTTTGGGCGTTGCGATTTGAGGCGCGGGCCGTGAGGCGGCTGCGCTCTTTTGCGTCATGGGCAACGGTTTTGTCCATGCGTTCGTCGCCGGCGCGGCGCTCTGGCTCTTGCTCTGCCCGGTAGTCCCGTCAGCGGGACCGGGTTTCGCTGCGGCCGGAGCGGGCGCGGGCGTTTGTTTAGGCGCGGGTTTAGTCGCGGGCTTAGGTGTTTGTATAGGAGCGGGTGTTTGGGGCTGTGTGGCCCCGGGGCCCTTCCTACGGCCGTTCTTCTTGGCTCCCCTGCGCTTTGTACTCCTCGGCGCTCTGTTACACCCGCGGTAATTCGCGGGGTGTCCCAGCTCACCGCAGAGTATGCAGCTTGGGGGCTCTTGCGCTTCTGGCGTGCGAGCGCAATCCTGGGTGCCGTGATCCCCGAGGCATTTTACGCAACGAGGGCGGGCGAAACAATTTCGGGCAGAGTGTCCGTACAGTTGGCATCTGTGGCACTGGCCAATGATGCCCCTGTTGCGGGGTGCCTCAATAGAAAGGCCTGAAAGGCCGCAAATCGTCTTAACGTTAAAGACCTGCTTGCCTTCTGGAGTTAATTCCAGTATGGCAAGGATCAGGTCGTACGACTTCTTATTGTGTGGGTGATGCATACGATGCACCTCCAACACAGGTATGTCTTGTGACTTAAGGTCACTGAGAATGTGGCTAGTCTCTAATTCTTTAGGCAGGCCCCTAATGACTACGCGGAGTCTTCGTTCTTCCGCGAGTGAGTACGTGTGGAAACTTATGTTGTTTCCACGCAAATGGCTGGTGACGGCCCTGAAATCGCTGACTGTGCTGAGGTATACGCGGATACCTTGCACTGCCGTCTGCGCCTTCGGGCACACAATTTTCTTGTTTGTCATCCAAAGTGACAGATTGTTCCATTGCGCTTTATCCTGTAGGATAATTGGCGGAGGAGCTTTGTTCGTTTTCTCAACACCCATAGTTTACAAGAGATATCAGACAAAAAAATACATATAAAAATATCAATCCGTCGTTTGCGATGTTTAATTTCGGTATCATCTTACTTTAAAGGGAATAATAACGTTAAAATAATTAACAAGGTCTTCTCTTATCTACATTAAACTGTATAAAATGTCAATTAAATAGAAAACTGAATAAAAAAAATTATTTGCATCATATTATACAAAAAACCGAGGTTCTAAAGTTTTGCATTTATTATCTTCTTGTTCTTGTACTCCCAACACGTTTCGACAATACCAAAACCTTGTTTTAGTCCACTAACGCAAATTAGTGATTATTAGATTGTCATATAACCGTCTTTCACATAATACGCTAAGAAATCTTTTGTTAAGGTTTAATTATATAAAAAAAGTAAAAAAAGTAAAGTTTCAGCCTATAAATGTCCCACTGCTGAGCACAGGCGTCCTCTCATTCTGAGAGGGTTTTTGGAGCTACGAAGAATCCGCCACGCTGCTCCAATGCGGGTTGGCGGACTTCACATGTCTTCGAAATATTTTTTATTTCTCAGACATGCAGGTTTGTTATATACATAGTGTTTTCCTTGAGAGAGCACGTGGTAAATCAGCACTTAAAATTGCAATTAACTATTTTAGTGGTGCCGGAACCGAGAATCGAACCCAGGTCACTCGCGTACTATGAAATTTAAAGCGAGCGCCTAGCCCCTGAGCTACCACGGATTATAGAGAGTTCTTTAATCTAGGCATACGATTTTAGCGCTATTAACCACACATAATTTATCTATCAGTTTACAAAAGAATAATTTACTTAATGTTACAGTGGTTTGAACATATTTAATGACGAACAACGATTGCTCTATTGCTCTACTGTACTGCAGGGAAGTATACTAGGAACTCTCTTCTTTCTCATTTCATATAATTTAAATTAAACACACAAAGTAAAAAATAGCTAAATTCGTTCATAGTTTTGCAGATATAGTCTGTACTAAAGACATTAAGTAATATTATCAACATCCTCCCTCATATGCCATTGCTAAATCGAGCATCACTAAAATACTAAATCCAATACCAGGATTCGCGTTGATTGACAGTAACAAGACATCACCTAGTAAAAAAAACAAAAAAATCCACTGCAATAAGAAAGATAATTGCTAGTACACGCTCTTCTTTAAAACTTAAGTAATTTCTTTGTCATTCATAATTTTATCAAATGTAAAAATATCGAATTAACATTATATAGGTACGTAATAAAAACGAGTACGTATAAATTATGCATATAACTTATCTCTGTTGACGCAACAATTATCACTCACGAATTAACATTATTGTAACGCCGATACAAACTAAATACTTAAAATTATAATATTCCAAAAAAAAAATCTTATTTAAAGTACGAGATTATAATTGGCACGTCTGTAAAAATATATAACATAAATAGTGCACTATTTTAAAGCATTGCTATAGAGCACTTAAAGTAATATAAAAAGTTAAAACCAAAACAATACTTCCTTGATTGAGATAAGCGATGCTACAAAACCCGTTCGTCTACTTTCATTTATTACTACTGTACTAGTATAACTCAAGAGTTACAATTTAATATATTTACAAACTGCATAGCAGTTTAACGCGTGAACTATATTTGTACGGGGTTATCATAATTCCAATTTAATACAATCTATGGTTGGTCCGTTCGATTGCAACAGGGTACTTTGAAAAGATAAATAAAATGACGTAAGTCTCCCCTGCGTATTGAACAAAGAGCGCGTGCAACTCAGTACACTTTACAGAAGTAAAACCTAATATATTAGAAAATTGATAAAAAATTAAAATAAATAAAAAGAATTAATAAAAATATCACTCACTCTAACATAAATTCTCCGTCTATAAACAATTATTAAATAGTCGATAATTATTAACAGACACGTGGCACGAATAAGTTGCACTCAAATTACAAAATTGCATTACCAATTATACGATTATAGGCGTAAAGATGGTATCTAAAATGTAATCCCCTTATAAAACCCTTCCAGTCGTCGACTTTTTATTGCTTGGAACAATAGGAATTATATCAATATAAAACATAAATTCTTGTTAGTAAATCGGCTCCGAGGTGATTTTACAATTTATAATTTTCCTGGTAAATATGAATGAAGATTGTGATGAAATTAATGCTCTTCTTATACCCACATATAATAAATAATCGCAGTATCACATTCTAGCGTCAAACAGAAACTCAGCCCCGTGCCTTCCATAAGTTCTGCATGTACATAGATTCTATGAATTAAAAGACTGGAGCATTTATATCAGATGCAGTGTAATCTGCCTGTACAACGTATGTGTCAGCAGTAAGAGCTGATCGATTTCATTGTGATTACATTATTAACGCGAAGCGGGAATAAAAGTAGTCAATTAAGCAGTTTTAAGTTGAAAGAAATGTATGAAGAATTACAGGCGCGAAACTTAATTGGTTAATGGTCATAAGAATGACATAATTCTCCAAAAGAGTGATGAGACTCAAGAGGATGAGCACATACAAAACATACGTGCTAGTAGTTTGTCTATGAAGAAAGAGATAACAAGTGATACGCAGGTATTACGTATACGGTATAACGTATTGATAGACTAATTCTGGAAAAAGTTAATTAATCCTCCTCCTCCTCTTAAGATTAGTAAATTTAAGTAATAATAAGTAAAATCAATGATGCGGGAAGAATCTTTAGAGGAGCTTTGACAAGTTCACTACTAGATATTTTCACAAAACCGAGGTTGTGTGGAATAATTTCGTAGAAGTGGCAAAGATATCAGCAAACTGAAATACATGGAAGCTACATTTGGGTATAGAAAGCGAATAAAAATTAATGAATGTTGGCATTTCAGAAATAGAGACGGTAGATAAAAAGCAACATTTGGTGATTGTTTTTGACAAAAAAAAAAGATTAGAAAGCAGAAGAGTGTGAAAAGCGAAAAATAAGGTACAATGCGAAAGAAGATTAATCTTAGCACCGATAGAGATCGAAGTTAAGGATCTCTCTGATATGTCTGAAGGTTTCTTTGATAGGATTGTATGCGTTGATGTAATGATTATGATGTTTCCCTGACTGATTTCGACTACCGAGACATCTCCCTGTCAATAACCAGAAGCTGTCATCTTGTGCAGGATATATTATGGTTTCATGGGTATTACGAATACAGAATAAGTCGTTTCTGTCATACATGTCAATGTCTGTCATTGATCGAACTAGGTTTTAACTTCCCGAACCATGTGCGATAAGACAAGAGAAATGGACAAAAGCTAAGTCGTAGAAAATGTACACCAAGACACGAAAACCCATAATTTGTGCCTTGCATAAATAGTGGCTGCAGCTGGAATTCTAACTAGTTGTCAGGTACGCTGAAAACCAACGTCCTTAGCGGCGTGTAGTTTGAAGCTTACCAAAGGGAAAAGATCAAATACGATGACATCGTAAATGTTATGGGCAGGCGTGTTACTTACTGTGGGTGAACAACTTGATCGTCTCGCCCCTTACTTCCACGAATCAAGAAGCTTTAGTCACGTGTCTAATTGGAGTTTGCGTCTAATTGGGGGATTAGAACTCCGTCGCCCTTATACAAATATAACATGAAAATGATATAACATGACTCGCACTTGAAAGGAGAGCAACCTTACTGCGCTCGTTAAATTCGTATTACTGATTTTTACCTTTACTTTTTTTTCTTAAGATACAGTGTCAATAAAATTTATAATATTTACATTAAAAAAAGGTTTATAAAATGAATATAAAACATTTAATTAAAAAAGAGAAATGCATAACCACTTTTCAGGGTGGAGGCACACCCTTCTCCCTTTCATCCACCGGAAATTAGCGAAAACTCTATCAATGTTTCTATTGTGTAGGCGGCTGTAGGCTTGTACATTAAGAAATAACGATGTATTTACATTTCAAATAACATCAAGCAAATAAAAAAATACGACTTTTAATATCAGAAGATGATTATGTCAATAATGTAAAAATTTACTAACAGCAATTTTAAGAATTTTCATGTACATAATATGTACATACATCACTTATTAGCTTGATTTATGACAAGGTTTAAACGTATAGATAAATATTATCGGGCATTAGTAGTGTGTTTTGATGCCTATTTTTATTTATCCGCTTTAAACAACTTTACGTTTCGTTAATTAAATATTTTATAGAGTAATTCCAAAAATAGTTAGTAACCACTTAAAAAATTAAAGTTTTATATACTCTACATGTAACATTATTATTGATTAGCGGACGTAAAACGCAGTATTAGAAACACATCAGAATGACCTTTACATTATTAAAGAATTTCGTTATGCAATGATCTACTTACGTTTCGTATATGCTCTTTGTAAACCTTACTTATATACGAGTAGTAAAATGCAATTCATCATTTCACTTTCACTCACTTGTTGCGAATAATATTTAAATTTTCCACACCATAAACAAATTATAAATCTAAATCTTTAGATATAATTAGTAAATAACTTTCGAGGTGTATCAAACATTTTGTCAACCTATTCACGTAGTTTAACAAAGAATTTGCCTTTCACTTAGCATTCAAAACTGACACGTAGATCCATTTTTTCGTATGAGAATCAAATAAACTTACCTTGTTGTTCCGCCGTGTTTGGGTCGGTGGACGCTCATATATAAAATTTACTGTGCTGGCATTGTCGGAACGGGATAGTGGAGTGTAGCGAAAGTGAAGGTTTCCGTATACCGGAGCGCGGCAACTTAATTTGCTAACCGACAACGTGTCCGATTAGATATTGGCGCGCGGCGCATGTACTCGCGACGAAGTCTCGACAAGTTGTGGAGGCTGACGCGGCGGCCAACTCAAACAACCCATACTTTTCCCAGGGAATGCAGTTTGCCCGGGCCGCCCTGCACCTTGCGCTATTTATAAATCATCCCCATACACCACCCCCTGTTATCCAATAATTTTCAATTGCCCGACGTTACTTACCTACTATTAAATTCAATCAGTCAACTTTAAAAATGATGTTTAATGCGCTTTGTTCAACTATTGACGTTACAAAATTAATTTCGTTCATAAATTTTGTATCGATGCTTTCAAGGCTAAACTTCATACCTACGAACTAGTTGTGCATTATATTAAATGCTTTTGATATTAAAACGATGCTAACAAAGTGTTTATGTAACAAAGTGTAAATATATACTAAAAAAACTTTATAAGCATTTTTATTTAATTACCAAGTCATATACATATATTTATACTTATAAATGTACATTTAAACCACATAGCGAATGTGTTGTTTGTTTCTGTGTTTGATTAAAAACGATGCCCCACACATACAGAATTTTACATGCACCACGCAACCAGATCCGAAAATCCACAATTTGTGTTTTTCCACAAATATTTGCCCCGACTGAGATTCGAAGTCATTACCCGAGGCGTCGAAATTAAGCACTAATAGGCCACGGGGTCTTCAAATGGGATCAAAAATGTGATCCAAATAATGACCGTAAACTAAATGTTTATATCGAGTAATTTACTTTTTTATCTAAAGGTGACCATATAGCATACAGTCCACCTGATGACAAGTGGAACACTTGTCTATATGGGTTAGTAGTAGTCACCCCTTAGATAGTTTGCCTCAGTATGCGTCATATGAGAATTAAGAACTGGTGTGTCAGGAAGATTCACAGATGAGTTCTGGGCGATACAGCATTTGTTATGGGCAGACGTTACACTTGCCATCAGGTGAACGGTTTGCTCGTGTGGTCAATTAATTCCATGAATACTGAGTTTTCGGTTTTCCATTCTCCAAACGAAACGCACTAGCACTATGCTATTCACTTAACGTTGATAATATGACAGTTCCGTCGCTTCTCGGTCGGTATCAGTATTCCGTAGCGTGCCTCTACCGCGTAAATCTCTATTAAATTCTTACTATGAAGTGAATTTTTAAGAAAATCTAAAATGAAACTAAAAAAGAATTTTCTACGAATGTATGATATTATATTGATGAGTTAAAAAAATCCGAAGACGTATAAAATATAACAATTAACGTCAAACAGTGGAACTGGTGGTAGGATTCCTATGCAAGAATCCGTCTAGGTAGGTACCAACCCAGGGCCAGTTATTCTGCCGTCTGCCGAACAGACTATATTGTAGACTATATCTATTTATTTAACCAGCTGTTAAGCGCCATGCGCGTAATGAGTGCTGCCCAAATGGTCATACATTTATAAGTAAATGGTCGTGAAATCTGTTGTTGGAAAGGAATACGTTAGTCAATAGGTCTAGTTGCAATAGGTAGTTGCGAACCCGACCGAATGGGTTCTCGCCTTGTCGTGGCGGGGGGGCTTAGTAACTGTGGCTTGGTAACCCACGGTGAAGCGAAGAGGAACCCGGTCGGCCTGTTGCCTCAGGCTGACCCGAGGAGGTCGCTCCGAGTGGGCTACGCAAGCCCACTCTGGATGCGAAGGGGTGGACTGCTGGGGGGAGCAGTACGCTTCCCTCCGCAGCCGAGGAGGAGTCGCGGGGGAAGAGGAGTGTAGGTGTATCGTTGCCTCTCTCCCTGTCCTCCGCGACTCTGGCGGGGCCGTACCGCGGATGCGGTGTTGGTGGACTGCTGGGGGGAGAAGTGAGTCGGCACTGCTCACCCTGCCCTTCGCAGCCGAGGTGGAGTCGCGGGGGAAGACGAGTGTAGGTGTTGCGTTGCCTCTCTCCCTGTCCCCCGCGACTTTGGCGGGGCCGCACCGTAGTTGCGGCGGTGGTGGGGTCGCGGGGGAAGAGGAGTGTTTGTGTGTCGTTGCCTCTCTCCCTATCCTCCGCGGCCGTAACGTGGTTGGCGACGGAGCCACAGACCAGATCCGTCGCAGGGGCTGGGAAGACTAGTGCTTCCGAGTGCAAGTTTCCTGGCCCCGTGGCCTCAGCGTGGCGGACTCGGGGGGGTCCGTTGCGCACAGCAAAGGGAGGCCGTGTTGGAAGGCGCGTCGCGTGTTCCGGCGCGCCTTACTCGGAAGGAGACAGGAGAGGATTGTCCTCTCCCGACGAGGGGCTGCCGACGATAGGCGGCCGGCGCCGGTGAGGTCGCGGATGTGTGCGTGAGCGTTCCCGTGGCCCTGCCAACATGCGGCGATGGCGGAACACCATGGGGTTTTAGACGGTGCAAGTCCGACATAACCCGTCCTTCCCCCCGTGAAGGCGGGTATGCGTTAGGCATTTCCCCATGTAAAAAAAAGGTAGTTGCGGAGATTTCGTCATGATTTAGTGGTAAATCGCATATATGTACTAGCTGACCTGCCGCGGCTTTGCAAGGAAGTTACATCTACGATAAGTCTGTATAAAGAAAAACACCACCAGCGAGTTTACACGTTTACGAGTAAAAGTTCGTAAAATATGTTCCTAGTGAACACTCACTATCAAGTCGGGAAAGTAATATGTACTTACGCAAAATTTCAAGTCAATAGGTATTGTAGTTACGTAGAACTACCAAAATTTTATTGTATAATCGTCGAAAACTTTAGGTTGGTGTTAGTTAGTCACATAAAAGTTGTGATGTGTGAACTTCAATTCGCGTATCGGTCGTATTAAATTTTTGTTAATTACTAATTTTAGGTATATATCCCTCTTATAAACATTGGAATCACTATTAATGTTTGTATACTAATTACTTCATTCTGCGTTAGATGCACGGTTGTGAGGTAATTAGATAGATTTGACGGATCAAAATAATTGTATTAATACTTAAACAACCCTATAAAATTATAATAAGATTGAGACATTATAATAAAAAATATAAGAAGACTATTAGTTTGTTAACGATTATATAATGGTTGTGCTGGATTGGAAAAAGTTGCCGTCAAAACGTTTATACTACGTTATTGTCTTTTAGGGGGTAAAGTTAGACCTTAATAAAATTATCGCATATAAATCGTTTAAGGGACAAAATGTAGTATAAAATGGACAAGTAAATGACGAAATTACAATTGAACAACACAACATTACAATTCAACAACAAAACAATTGTTCTTATTCAATTATATTTAAATAATTGTCATGTAGTTAAACCACTACAATATAATCGTATAGTTTACTTTTATTCGACGGAAAGTTAAACAAAATTGTTGTGTAGATATAATGGCTGAGACCGCTGTAAGACTGTTTTAATTACGTCATATAAACGATTCCAGACACAATTATGTAAATAGAGTACTATACAACTTATATGTCTTATAAAACGCTTTTAATTCTTTGGAAATACAAAAACCGTTACAAAGCTTCTATGAAACCTATAGTCAAATAACGTCTATATTATACGACAATTTTAATAGTTGGGTAGTTATCGTCGTATTGATCGTGATTAGTCAGTCAGTAGTAAAACGCTGTTACGTCAGAAACGACTTTTATTTGAACAACAGTCTGGCTCAGCTTACCAGCCTGCAGACATGCGGGTCTTAAGCTCGAGTCGCAGTCGACAACACGCATATTATTGGTTTTGTAACTGACATTGCAACTGATCTTTACTTTGATCTTATTGCATAAGCGGTTCATCCGCGACGGGACAGTAGCAAACTAATTAGTGTTTTATGTTATAACGCTAAAATCGCCTGCAATATGTCCTATGTAAATATACTTTTCGCTAACAAGAAGTCGCTGTAGTAAAAATAGTCCAAGAAGATGTTACTGTTCAGGGTACATTTCTTTGCAGCACTTTGTTTCATCAGATCAGAAAAGCACCCACTAAATGCGTGCTCTTTCAAAAACCTAATTCACTCGCATTGTTCTAAAACATGGGTTAAAATAAATCATCGACATTATTAACACCACCTGCTTATTCATGTATTTCGGTTTTATAAAAAAATACTATACGTAAAGTAACATCCTATAAATGTTCCACAGCTGAACATATTCGTCTCATTTTTTAGTTTAGGAACTTAAGAAAGTCCGCCATGATGCTCCAATGCGAGTCGGCAGATTTATATGTAAAATTATACAGTTCTTTGTTTTAGCCCAGCCGGAGTCAACATTTGTAAAAATACACAAATTGTTTGTTTTTCCGTCTATGTGTTGTGATCGCTTACCTTCGATCGTGTCGCATTAGCGTCACATCGGGCGCGAGTTACTTATAACAAATGAAAACCTCTACGGTTGCGCTTACACTTGTCGCACTATCATATCTCCTACACGGTTAATTGGTTCCGATAACGTTCGGATGTTTTCGGCGTGGCCGAAAATCGGTCAAAAAAGACACAAAACATTGGGACGAAAACAACGAATCTTAACGAAATAATCATTGTATATTTAAAAAACACTCCTGAACAGCAGTGAGCTGATGATACTGAAGAGCATACCAGTTATGGTTATGAAATTTTTACATTATCATCCATCCTAATTGAGTGTGCAAAATTACTAATTATTCAGTCTTATTACATTAAAAGAATTAATTATTACATACATTCACATATAAATACATACATACATGTCAAGCTAACAAAAGCGTGGTAAGAATGGAGACTCCCACTAAGAGTGTGTTGTGTGTACAAGCAAGCTATGGTCAGAACGCAAAAAAAACAATTTTATCATTAATGACAAGGGGAGTGAAAAGGAGCGAAATATTTAACTCGTTACCACCGCTGTGTGAAGTGGCGGCGTAAGAAAATCTAGCACCTCAACTCGTCCCGTGGGTGTCGTAAAAGTCGATAGAGAGAAAATTAAAACCAAGAGCTGGGCAGCAGCATCTACCTGGAACATAAAACAAATAAACTACGGTCGCCAATCCGCCGACTAAACGTGGCAACTACGGCAAATTCCCCCCAGAATGTAAGGGGGAGGCCTATGTTCAGCATTGGACTTGTGATGGCTGAAAGGAGGATGAGGAAGATGGTTAAAAAAATCTTACTTGACTAAACAAAAAAGTCCCTTGTCGAGTTCACTCTGGAGGATTATGATAAAATGCATTTATGTCAGTAATTCCATCTGTTTAATTTCATCAAAAAAATGATAATCCCTAGGATTTCTCTTGAATTTTACCAACAAATTTCACGTGCATAGTTTTTATTTATTTTTCACTCTGCGCTTGTCACCATGAGACACCAGTTCTAAGTCTCATATGCCTAGAGATTACGCTAGCTCTCAATGCCCTTCAAACCGAAACACAGTAATGATTGCACACTACTACGTACTTAGACGGATTCCTGCACAGAAATGCTATAAACAGTACAAACAGCAGACAACCAACAATCTGGTTTTGCACAAATGTTGACTCCGACGGTGGTTCGAACCCAGGCTCTGCGGCATATAAGACATACTCTCACCACTAGGCCACGCGGTCGTTTATTCGATTCACTCACCATACGAAATTTAGCAACTTTTAGCTAGCTACTAATGTATACTGGTATTTACTTACCTCGGTTAAACCGACTCATTTGCACCCGACTGCTGCGCAACTCTCCGTGTAAGACACATGACTATTTAATTTTTCAAATAAATGTTGCCTACATAAGATGGGGTTAATTCTTTGTCCTGTAATGTAGGTACATTTCAGAAATGAAGTACAATCTGGATGTTTGTGCAGTCCCGTGCGGAAATCCAACCCGCAACCAACGGCGTAGAAGTTTTATGAATAACCGTTTGTTACCCTTCAATAAATAAATAAAAAATATACATTTATTATTTTTATGGACTTTTTGGCGCCACTTCGAAGAGTAATGGTTGTATTTTTCATTAAATTTGTTTTTTTTTTTCTGCGTATACCTCAAGTCTTGATGTTTAATAATGATATGCAGCAAGTGCTTGTAAAAATGTAGGTGATTGTAAAACTTAATTCAAGGCCTAAATCGTAATTTTGATTCAACTATCATTTTACGGTTGATTTGTTTACAAACTGATGTTTTGCTATTTATTTATAGAATGAAGCCTGAATATGTTACATTGTCTCGAAGAAAACTTCTTACTGTTGCCATAAGTGAACAAATAAAAATATGATTTCGATAATTTTTTGTACAATTTATAGCAAGTCTAACCATATTCTTTGTAAAGATACCTGTTGCGTCAGTCAACCAGTCTTAGGCCACCGCCGTGGATTAGCAACAAGTGCGTCTGACGACTGTTTTGTAGGTATTACTCACCCTCTTAACCCTGCCACCCTACAGCGTGTTACTTTAGCTCTATACCGACATTCCCACTTTCAAATAAGTATACGGGTTTGTTTAAATATAAAAATAAACTTTTGCATTTATTTCTTTTAAATATTATTGAATATAATAACAGATAATTGAATATCTGCATCGGTCTAGTAGAATTGTTTTGAATAATTCTTCAAGACGTAGTGATGAAATTTTGTTTGCATTGTTTTCGATACCCTTTATTTAACTATTTTTCGGTAATCGCTGTTAGCCTTTTGGCTTTTACAGCTTCATCGGATGCTGTGCTCGCGGGCCCGGGGCCCGTGTGCCAGGTTCGGTTTGACCCAAACATAAATACATAAATATAAACTCCTACTAAACATCTAAATTCGGACCGTTGCGTTCGCTAGTGTGCTTGCGCTACTGTGAATATCTCCATAAATTATCTTAAGTCATCTAATGACCGTCCGAGGGAGACTGCGGGCCTCCGTTCGGACTGTCGACTTAAAAAAAGTAAAGTTTCAGCCTATAAATGTCCCACTACTGAGCACAGGCCTCCTCTCATTTCTGAGAGGGTTTTGGAGCTAGGAAGAATCCGCCACGCTGCTCCAATGCGGGTTGGCGGACTTCACATGTCTTCGAAATATTTTTTATTCCTCAGACATGCAGGTTTCCTCACGATGTTTTCCTTCACCGCCGAGCACGTGGTAAAACAGCACTTAAAATTGCAATTAACAATTTTAGTGGTGCCGGCACCGGGGCTCGAACCCAGGTCACTCGCATACTAAGAAATTTAAAGCGAGCGCCTAGCCCGTCTGCTACCACTAAGAAATCACGCATTAACTATAAAGCCTTGCGATCATCATAGGCACCTGGTGTTTCATAATACTAGAGGTAGTTGCTACTGGGACGACTCATCATATTAAAAGATTTTACGAGAATAATTTGCGAGAGGTAAAGGATAAGGCCTTTAACAATCGAACTGAAATTCGGATAGCGGACGTTTACTTCTCCAACTCCCGCTCGAGCAGCGCGGCGGACTTTAACCTGTTTCAAAACCCTCTCAAAAATGAATGGGGCCTGTACCCAATACTGGGCTTTCAAAATAAAAGCAAGTTTATAAATGCTATTTATACGGGTATTATACATTGAGTTATGTAATTTTATCATTTTTCTTCACAGAAATCCTGTTTGTTGCAAAATAGCGAAACTACTTGATAATTTTAGTGGCATTTGTTTTATTTACAGCGACAGTATCTACGATGTTTATAAATTAAACATGTTTAGTTCTTATCTCTAGTTATTTTAATGTCCGAAATAATTTATAATTTTAGCAGCCCAAATGTTTACATCTGATGAATTGCATTGGGTCGCATATTTATCTCAAAACAAATGCCAGCGTATGTAAAACAAAGATAACGACAATGACAGTGACGTAGCTGACAGTAATTGACCATGAAATCCAAAATCGAAAAGCCAATTCACTTGAAAAGCAATATGTTATTATTGGTCTAGAGGGATTGACGCCTGCAAAAAATTCAAACATTTAATTTGCGTTCCGAAAATAAAAGGTACAAGTTAATATTGCAAGTTAAGGCACTTTTGAAAAAAAATATTGAAAAGCATAGTCGAACGAAGCCAGCTAAGGTAAGCAAGAATGGCATACTTTGAGAATGCAATGCCTGTACCACGTCTGTATTAGATGCTGTGAAGTTAGCTTCAACAAATCTGAACAAAGAAGAAATATCAATTTGAAAAGTGTTATTTCTTTTTCGTCATCAGCCTATAATAGTCTACTGCTGGACACAATCCTTAAGAAAAGAAGCATGGCGTTATCACCACGTTTGGCAAGCGGATTTTCAATGATAGGTTTCAATGGATTTTCTTGCAGTACCAGATGCGGCGCATCTTTTGCGTGACCGGTCTCTGCGTATTTGGTCAGGTCTGGTCTTTTAGAGATCGTTATATCGCTACCGGTCGGAAACCAACAGATTTTCCGGGTATTTCCCATAGTTACGACACCCACGGATTTTCTTACGCCGCTATCACACGTATTTATTATTAGCACACTAGCTGTACCCGCGACTTCGTCCGCATAGACATTTGAATTTCTGTAGACAAGTTATTATAAAAAATCTAAGTAAACTATAAACCCAATCGCCCAATGGTCGAAATTCTACCGTAATTCATTACCCTTTTTCTTGAATTTAATGTGTTTGTAACACATAATATATATAAATTTAAGCTTCCTGCACTCCTTCTGCATATAAACTTAAAAAAAAGTCACACTCTACCATAAGCGCAATATGCTTGAAAACGCGAACACAGTTTTATATTCACGTATATAGATATCAAGGGTTATGAAAAAGTCAATGTGCGGCATAGTATTTATTTTATTTATTTATTTATGGAAACAGTTGTAAACTATTTTCCAGTTTCAAGTAATATATTCAGGTGTACAATCTTCAAGCAGCAAAACTCAAAATCTTAATCCACAGTAAAACTATAGTTCACCTTTATTGAAGAATTTCTGGACTGTTGAAAAAAAACGAAAAGTACAATTTTGGTCTTGAATTGAATTTTCCAATTACTGTCGCCTTCACGAGCACTTGCTGCATAATAAACTATCAATATCAAACATCGAAACTCAAAATTTACACAGAAATTATAAAATTCTGTAAAAACACTACCGCCATCTTTTCGAGTTGGCGCCTAAAGTTCTCGTCCTCCATAATATTGGCGTTTTAAAATGTATTATTGTTATATTTAATTTATTAATGGAAACAGTCAAACTATTTTCCAGTGTCAAGTAACATATTCAAGTGCACAATTCTCTAGCAGCAACACTTCAAAATTTTGATCGATAGTAAAATGATAGTTGACTTTTACTGAAGATTTATGACTTTTATTGAAAGGATGTATGGAATTGAATTTTCCAATGACTGTAAACTTTCAGGAGCACTTGCTGCATAATAATATATATTAAACATCAAAACTAAGTATACACAGAAATTATAAAATTAAATACAAATACTACTGCCACTTTTCGAGTTGGCGCCAAAAGTCTTTTAAAATGTATTTGACAGCCATGCACTATTTCTGTGTAAGTAATTATTTAGATTAAATTACAAGTTAAGTAAAAATTAAGTAGGTAATGTATAATGAAGACAATATTATTAGGAAGGTCTCGTTGATGTTTTAATTTATTTCCTATGATATTTGTTTTATTCGCATTAGATATTGTTACTTTCGAATCTTACTCCCCATTGCGTTCCCTCCCAGTAAAGTGACAGTATTGCATATTATACTCGTAGTATTATTCTGCTCGAATAAAAGCAGTCCGTGCGGGAATCGAACCCGCAACACGTGGTGCAGAAGATACTTGCTATCGACAGGAACTGACTGAGCCGGAAGAAAGACACATTTTTTATGTGCGTAGCTTGAAAACAATATGTTAATCTTCACAAAAAAAAAACATAATATAAAGCCTGGCGGTTCTTCTTCAGTAGTTTGGCTTTAGTAAACCCTGGACAAATATGTGGTGGCGGCTTAAGAGAATCTTCCACCCCATCTCATCCCGTGGGTGTCGTAAAAGTCGACAGAGGGAAATATGAAAACCAAAAGATGGGCAGCAGCATCATTCTGGAACATCTGAAAAAATAAACTGCGGTTGCCAACCCGCCTGCCAAGCGTGGCAACTATGGCAAATCCCCCCCAAAATGAGAGCTACAAACTTTTGTGGCAATCTATGGGGGAGGCCTGTGTTCAGCAGTGGACTAGTGATAGGCTGAAAAGAAGAAGAAGAAGAAGAAGGACAAATATGTAATGTATGTTGAGACTGTAACATACGTGTTTCATCAGACATTGTGTTATATTACGTTCTCGTACTCGTATATAAGACTATAAACTAAGGCAGTTTCTAATAGTCATAAATGAATCAGAAATGAAATGAAAACTTGGTTTTATAGTATATCATATTTTTCTAATATTTTAAAGCATTGGAGTTCAACATTAAGAAAATCTGTTTCAGATTACCATTTTGTATACATAACATAATTTAGCGTACACATGTATAATTTCTCAATTTTTAGACCGTACGGTCTTAATGGCGCTCGCTTTCTAATACATGAATGCACGCAACAAATGTAACCCGCCTTTATAATTAAATTTATAAAAATAAATTTTAAGTACAGTTGCAATCTCTGCGGTGATATAAAACATCATGTAGTGCTAAGAATAATATTATTGTAAGAATGGAGTCATGTGAAGGCTATTATTACACAATCTTTATAAGAAGACTTTATACATTATTTACTGAGGCACTATTAATGATGTACATGTCTAAAATAAACCTTAAAAATTACCAGTCCAATTTTTAAAAAAATGTAACGCTTGATAATACTGTAGTATTCCAGATATATATTATTTTGAACACCAAACTTAAATCCTGAATACATAAAATACAATTATTTTGTATTTAACAATTCATGGTATTGTCATAAACGCCACCATGAACACATGAACACAACTGACGAACATTTAATGAAATGGCATAGATGAATGAAACGGAAAATCTATTAGAAATAAAATAATATCAATATAATATAGCTAATTGAATCGTACTTTACTTTGCAGAAATCCGTTATAATTAGGAGAGAAAGTTAATTTGCTAAGATCCGTGTGCCAAAATATGAAATGCTGAATATTTCCTAGTTTTTGAAGATATATAATTTCGGTGATGTACGAGTAATTGCTGTTTTTTGGCTTTTACAGCTTGGTCAGGTTTGGTTTAACCCAAACATAAATACTTAAATAAACTCCTACAAAAACCTCGAAATTCGGACTGTGTCGCGTTCGCTGCGTGCTTGCGTGATTTCGAATATATGAAATGATTTTAAGTCGTCTAATGACTGTCGACTTGTGTGTCGGTAACTCTGGGCGACGAGAACCGCCCTGGAACACGGGTGTATCGTGTGTACGCGGTGTGATTGTCGACTGCTGCGCGCCGCTCTCTACGGCGGTCGCGAAAGCGAAAAAGCCGAATGCCTCGCAGACAGTTTAGAGAGCCAATGCACTCCGTCTCTCGCGCCTGCGGATCCCGACCACCTGCAGCAGGTGGCCGCGGAACTCGAACGCAGGGCTGCAATACCACCAGTGGGCGAACCACTGCCTCCAGTGACTCTCGACGAAGTCACTAAGATAGTCCAAAATCTTAAAAACCGATCCGCGCCTGGCCTCGACGGCATAAACAACAGGGTGATGAAATGTCTAACTACGCCGTTATTATGTCTGTTAGTCAGTATTTTTAACGCGTTCCTCTCCAGCTGCTCCTTCCCGGACGACGGGAAGGAAGCCGACGTTATAGGCATTCCGAAGCCTAATAAGCCTAGGAACATTCCGTCTAATTATCGCCCAATAAGTCTCCTCAACTCGATGGCTAAGATTTATGAGCGAATTATACTCAGTCGATTAAAAGACTATGTCCTTACAAATAATATTCTTCCAGACGAGCAGTTCGGCTTTCGCCCCGAACACTCGTGTACTCATCAAGTGCACCGCTTAACGGAGCACATTTTAGAGAATTTAAACGACCGCCCTAAGCCTGTAGGCACAGGGGCCTTATTTTTCGATGTCGCAAAGGCATTTGACAAAGTCTGGCACGACGGCTTGTATTACAAGTTGTATCACACTAAAGTGCCAGACAGACTCGTGAACATTATACGAGCCTTCTTGTCTAACCGCCTATTTCGCTTCCGGGTAGAGGGAACGCGCTCCTCAAGCCGCCCTCTCCGAGCGGGGGTCCCTCAGGGCTCCTGCGTCTCCCCACTCATTTTCTCGCTATACACTAGCGATATTCCTAAAGACCCGAATGTCAATCTTGCGCTTTTCGCAGATGACACGGCCTTGTACTATTCCGACAAGCACAAGGGCCGCATAACGATTCAACTCCAAGCCGCAGTCCGATCGCCTAGGCGAATGGTTCCGGAAATGGAGAATAGAAGTAAACCCCGAGAAAAGTGTAGCGATATACTTCTCGAGGGGCACACCAAAGCCCGCTAGACGATGTCACCCAATCGGCAACAATCAGCTAGGCACGATCACCCTGTTCGGACGCCCTATTCCCTGCGAAAAGAGCGTCAAATACCTCGGGGTCACTTTAGACGCAGCGATGTCGTTCGCTGCACACATTAAAAACATATGCAATAGAGCGGCTTTTATCTCAAGCCGTCTATACCCATTAACTTGCTCCTCAAGCAAAATGTGCTTAAGACACAAACTTCGCCTCTATAAGACTTGCATAAGACCCGTAATGGACTATGCTTGCGTCGCTTTCGCTCACGCGACGGGCAATCAATTAAAGAAGTTACAGAGCGTTCAAAATCGATTCTTGCGAACTGCCACCGGAGCCGGTTGGTATCAACGCAATGTAGATCTTCACAGCGACTGTGAAATGCCCTTAATCTCTGAACACTTCAGAGAATTATCACGGCGGTTTTTCGAAAAAGCCGCGGTTCATTCAAACCCGCTGGTGGTTAAGCAGCAAATTACCGACCAAACAGAAACGCGACCGAACGCAAACGTCGCCCACGAAACGTGCTAGATGACACGGACGTCTCAGCTCTTCCTGACCACGATACTGTCAGTCACGATCCAGGCCACACTGTACACACAGTCAATAGCTTTAATATAACACGCACCACGACGCGCGACCGCCGTAGAGAGCGGCGCGCAATAGTCAATAATCACATCGCGTACACAAGATTCACCCGTGTTCCAGGGCGGTTCTCACCGCCCAGAGTTACCGACACACAAGTCGACAGTCCGAATGGACCGCGCGCAGCCTCCTTCGGACGGTCAGTAGACGACTTAAAATGTTCAAGATTTTCGAAATCGCGAAAGCACGCAGCGAACGCGACACAGTCCGAACTTCGAGGTTTTTGTAGGAGTTTTTATTTATTTATTTATGTTTGGGTCAAACCAAACCTGGCACGCGGGCCCCTGGCCCGCGAGCACAGTATCCGATGAAGCTGTAAAAGCCGAGAAGGCTAACAGCAATTACATCACCGAAAATATATATACGGCGGTCGCGCGTCGTGGTGCGTGTTATATTAAAGCTACACTCGGCGTCAAAAAAATCGCACATCCGATAAAAATAATTTAAATACTATTTTAACACAACAGGCCAATGGCAATGTTGTGGTTTGAGGGTATCATTCGAAAGGTAATTTCATTAGCTTTCAGGAATTTAAATTGAATTTTACTTTTATAACGAGACGAAAGAGAAATTAAAGAAAAAGACAGGGTATGTACAAATTTGCAAATTAATAATTTAAAAAAAAACTTAATAAATACAAAAAAAGTTCTTAAAACCTAGTGTTACCCTCCCTTGCCTTGATAACGGCTTCCATGCGATCTTTCATGGACCTTACAAGGATCGCAACAGCCTCTTGGGGTATTTGTTCCCACTCTTCAAGTACCGCATCTTGGAGCACTTGAAGAGTGGCTGGAGCTGGATCTCGAGCTCGCACGCGCCGTTTTAGGTCATCCCAGAGATGTTCTATTGGGTTAAGGTCTGGACTTCGTGCTGGCCAATGCATAACAGGGATATCGACCTCCTGTAAATAATCCCGTACAATAGCCGCGGTGTGGCAACGAGCATTGTCATGCATTAACATGAATCCATCACCGACATAACCAGCATACGGGACCACATGTTCCTCCAAGATTTCAGTAATGTACCGACCAGCATTTAATGAACCTTGCCCACGGCCCCCCGAGTCCGGGAAACGCACACAAGTTCCGTTTTCCCGTCGGCGGAAATGCCGCCCCAAAACATACACGAGCCACCCCCGTATTCGACGGATTCTTCGAAGCAGGGTTGTGTGAACCTCTCCCCCTGTCTTCTGTAGACCCTTCTACGTCTGTCATTGCAGAAGAGACAGACCCTCGTCTCATCAGAGAAGAGTACGGTCCGCCACTGTTCTAGAGTCCACTCGCAATGATTGCGAGCAAACTCTAGGCGATGTCTGAGATGCTGTGCAGTAAGTTTTGGACCTTTAGCAGGTCTATGGGCTGTTAAACTCTTTTCGTGTAACCTTCTTCTTATCGTAGAAACACTCACAGATGTTCTCCGAGTTGATCGAAGCTGTTGTTGCAACTCAACAGCATTTGTAAAACGGTTTCGTAAAGATGTCGTAACGATGAAACGGTCATCTCTTTCTGATGTGCACCGTTTTCTTCCAGATCCCGTTCTAACATAACCACCAGTCTGCTGAAAACGTTGGAACACCCGTCGAACTGAAAAACGGGACAGGTTCAACTGTCGAGCAACGTCACACTGCCGCATCCCCGACTGCAATAGGGCAATCACTTGAGCGGCTTCTTCAGAGCTGGTGTCCATCTTTACTTGTTCTTACTTGGGTTACTTATTCACGTGTGTTCACTGCAAAGTCTAAATTACGACTGGCCCATATTTCATCCAGATCGACCCTTTTATACCATTTTTAGGTGGTGTAACTAGCGTCCTTACTAACGAGCATTTGACAGTCTATAATGATATTTTTGACGCTCTATAATGATAAATGTTTTAATGATTTCATGATTTTTTTATTAATAATGTAAAGCTATTCAAATACCCATTTCAAACATACCAATATTTATATAAATATAATTCGTTTCTAGCCATTACAGCCATTTTTAGCGCAAACTCAGAGAGGTGCGATTTTTTTGACGCTGAGTGTATTAACTGTGTGTACAGTCTGGATCGTGACTGACCGTATCGTGGTCAGGGAGTGCTGAGACGTCCGTGTCGTCTAGCACGTTTCGCGGGCGACGTTCGCGTACGGTCGCGTTTCGGTTTTTGAAGAGCAACGCTCGCCCTTCTACAATAGCGTGCAGAAGCAAACGAACATCGCCGCCTCCGGGTGGTAGTAGTTCCCGGGGGTGCTCTTCAAAAACTAGGTAATACAAAATTTTATATTTTGCATGCGAATCTTAGCAAATTAACTTTCTCCCCCTATTAACATCAATATACAGCACTTTATAAGCAAGACAAGTCGAGGAGACCGATTGATAGGTCGGCACTCTTAGGCGGATTCTGAAATATATTAAATATTTTCCGTCAATTAATATACATACTACCAAGACTACTTGAAGGCAACGCGTGCAGTTAGCTTTGTTCAAACACCCAGAACGCAGGTTCTTTCTAGACCACAGTCGACATTTTGAATTAAGACTGTACATTCTGATCCAACGGCACACCCCGTTGTATTTCTTGGTTACTTTTCAGAGGAACATTTTCTTGGGAAGAAAATATTTTTATGCTTCTCTTGCCTCCGCAGAAAAGATCAAGTTCTAAATATTGTTTAAGATTTTACTACATGTATACCTGACACTATAAACATGGGTGCTAAAATTCCACAAAAATGTAAGTAACACTCTATTTTAATATTTAACAATATTTCGAGGAACTCATACTTGTTTATGCCGTTCGGCTTCAGGTAATCTATCACCCCATCACATTCCGTGGGTGTCGAAACAGTCGACGGAGAGAAAATAAAAACCAGGAGATGGGCAGCAGCATCTTTCTGGAACATCTTAATAAATAAACTGCGGTTGCCAAACGCGGCAAAAGTCCCCACAAAATGAGAGCTAGAAACTTTAGTGGCCATCTACGGGGAGGCCTATGTTCATCAGTGGACTAGTGATAGGCTGAAATTATGATGATGATGTACGAGTATGCGTCATTTAGGTCGAAGTTAAAACTGACCACTACAGGGCGCTTAAAAGTTAATGGACGTATTTTAAAGAAAATTTTGACTGTTGAAGAACTGTATAAAATAAAATGAAAATCATAATCATCACGTCACAAAGTAAATCAGTTTATTTAAAGGCCACGATTAGAATAAGTTACTGATTAGATCATTTATATAAAATGTTCGAAAACGTGAATTAAACGTCTGTCATTACTAAATTATATCACATGGGTATAGGCATTGATATATTATATGTTAACACTAGATTAGCAATCACCGCGCAAAAGCGTACCCACATAACCTAAAGCCACAGCCATAAACACGAATATCGCCATCTCTCTATCAAAAAGTCGCCATGCTAGCGAATTAGAGTAAAACATACAAATATATATTTACTTCAAGTATTTACTGGTTTCAAATCTACGTCTTCGCGATTGAATACTGTTTACGCTTTTTTGCATCTTTTTTTGTTTAATTCAGTGGGTATAGGTATGAAAAGTGTTACATTTATTAATAAAAATAACAATAAATATAGTATTTCAAAAAATTTGCTAGAGCCAACGACTTAAAAGTGGACTGCAAGGTTCTTTGATAATGTAGAGTGAGATTAAACTTCGATTACAAGGTCAAGTAAATAATTTTGTATGCTTACTTTATTTAATTACAACGTTTCTTACTAAATTCTTTTTTATTTTTGATTATAAATGAATAAAATAAAATGAAGTCACAATTTTATTATAATAATATTTTATTTACACATAATAAATCAATTATTTAATTTCAAAACTTCGTACACTAAATTACCATCTCATATTTTGAATTAAAAAATCGAAAGCTGCTACAATTACACTATAGCTATACATCACACAAACATTTACATGGAACTTTTTATGACTTATTTACATACCTAAAAGTTTATGCGTAAAATCAATTTTAAATTTGGAACCTATACCATCTATAACAAAAAGGGCGCTTTAATTTTTTATTAAACAATGTTATGTTTGTCGTGATCCTGTATTCAAACGAACTAAAGCATGATAAATAACAATTTGTGGGATACTACCGTTGCGCACAATACCGCTTGGTGGAACTATTGATGGTGATAATGATTCTCTAGGGTTCTCGACTTCCTGAAATTACATTATATGAAATATTAAACAAAAAACTGTTTATTTTTTAAGCGAATTCTTAATCAAAATCATTTACATAACCCGTTTAATTTCTTCGAGAAGCTGATGCTATAAATACATATATATCTGGTAACATTATATCACATAAATATTTAAGCAAACACGAATTTGCAATATATTTTAGCGTTTTATGTCCAGTAAATTTATCTGCACAACAAGATAGTCAGTTTTTTTAATCTGTAATATGATCAAAGACTATCTCTGTAATTATTATTTAAAAAATATTAAGGTAATAAATAACATATTATAACCCACCTTGCTACTATATATTAAAGTAAAAGTAATTGACAATGCAATAAAAACAACGTTTACAATTAAAACCACAACCGCTACTATAAAAAAAATATTGTTTAAAAACATTATAATGAATAAAAAAATCACCTAATCGTGAATTGTCTAAAGTGGATAATTATACGTGCAATCTTCAAACCGGGAAAGATAAAAAGGAACAAAAAAATATATACGAATCGATTGTATTGTTTGTTACCTGCGATAATTTTTCATCTATTGATGCTTATCTTTATTGGTTATTAATGGATCCTTCACTACACCGTTGCGAATTCTTTCCAGTATGCATTTTACAATTTATTTAAAATAAACAGAAAAATGACTACAGTTTAAAAAATATTGAGTTTGTTACATAACACTTCTGTGCATCTACTATGCTTTCGTGCCAGCTACGATTTTTCCAAACAACTTGACTTTGGCGCCCTTTTTCGCATTTTTTAGTAAAAGATTACAAAAAAACTCAAACATATGAATTAGGAGCCTCCTTCGTTTAGCCCCCACTAGATCCGGGACTGGTTCGCACATCGTTCATCCGATCAATAAGTTATTGACACTAACTACAAGTACAATATAATACTGGAAACATCCGATTGAGGTGAAAGTTGACACTTCGTACTCTCTTTCTCTCTCTCTCTCTATACTTGTTATCTTTGGTACTCTCAATGCTTTTGCTTTGAATTAATGAAAGTTTCTGACATAGTACCATCAAAGTACAATAGATAGGCGCACGAACAATATCGGATAATTGTTCGTCCTTTTGCCTCTCTGGGCATCGTTCCGACTGAGTGGAAAGTTTGTACAGTTGTTTTTGATATTCGCACGAAATTAATACGGCGTAAGGCAATCTACCACTCCTCTCATCCCGTGGGTGGCGTAAAATGACAGACCGAAAATAAAAACTAGGAAATGGACAGCAAATCTTAATAAAACAACTGCAGTTGCCAACACGCCTTCCAAGCGTGGCAACCATGGGAAAAAAGCACGAAAAAATAGAACGGATCCAGTTCCATTAGTCCTGGCTTCGGTTGCTGTCATGGCAACGGCGAACGGTGTGATGAATCTCCGGGAGAGAACATCATGCACCAACGACGACTAAACCAGGCACCATTTAACGCACGCACGCTGATGGCCGACGAGAATGTCCTAGAGCTGGAAGAAGAGATAAACAAAACAAGTCCATGATGATCTCAGTGCGATCATCATCATCATTTCAGCTTATCACTAGTCCACTGCTGAACATAGGCCTACCCATAGATTGTCTCATCGGGGGGGATTTTGCTATAGTTGTTACGCTTGGCAGGCGGGTTGGCAACCGCAGTTTTTTTCTTTGGGTGTTTCAGAAACATGCTGCTGCCCATCCGCTGGTTATAATTGTTCCTTCTGTCGAATTTTACAACACTCACGGGATTTGATGGGGTGGTAGAGACTCTTACGCCGCTACGACACGGCAACAGGATCATAAAGGATAGTTTTATAAAGTTTTAAAACAACATGGAGAAAATATAATTTTCTGACTGTGAGAAGACCGCTTAACGAGTAAATGTTTTCTGTAGAGAAGCTATACGTTATACACTCGGCGTCAAAAAAATCGCACATCCGAAAAAAATAATTTAAATACTATTTTAACAGAACAGGCCAATGGCAATGTTGGGGTTTGAGGGTATCATTCGAAAGGTAATTTCATTAGCTTTCAGGAATTTTAATTGAATTTTACTTTTATAACGAGACGAAAGAGAAATTAAAGAAAAAGACAGGGTATGTACAAATTTGCAAATTAATAATTAAAAAAAAACCCCCCCTTGCCTTGATAACGGCTTCCATGCGATCTTTCATGGACCTTACAAGGATCGCAACAGCCTCTTGGGGTATTTGTTCCCACTCTTCAAGTACCGCATCTTGGAGCTCTTGAAGAGTGGCTGGAGCTGGATCTCGAGCTCGCACGCGCCGTTTTAGGTCATCCCAGAGATGTTCTATTGGGTTAAGGTCTGGATTTCGTGCTGGCCAATGCATAACAAGGATATCAACCTCCTGTAAATAATCCCGTACAATAGCCGCGGTGTGGCAAGGAGCATTATCATGCATTAACATGAATCCATCACCGACATAACCAGCATACGGGACCACATGTTCCTCCAGGATTTGACAGTCTATAATGATATTTTTGACGCTCTATAATGATAAATGTTTTAATGATTTCATGATTTTTTTATTAATAATGTAAAGCTATTCAAATACCCATTTCAAACATACCAATATTTATATAAATATAATTCGTTTCTAGCCATTACAGCCATTTTTCGCGCAAACTCAGAGAGGTGCGATTTTTGTGACGCTGAGTGTATTTATAATACATCACTTTTAGGAGGGATTTTTGTGCCCACTCTAATTCGAGGAATTTGATTTTTGTATACCATTCCAAACAGTATACCAGAACTGATTGGACTAGTGTGAATATATATCTCTTTTTCTTTTTCTTGTTTTTCATTTGGCTGTATTAGTTCTCCGCGCTAAGGTTGTCTGGAAGAAATCGCTTTCAGTGATAAGACCGCCTTTTGTACCTTAACTTAAATATAGTAATGTTTTCTTTTATTTACGCGAATATTACACATTTAAATAAAACTACTTTTTTACGGATTTTATCGCGTTTAATTTTTGAACTATTTTTACCCGACGTTTCGGACGCTTTACAGCACCCATGGTCACGGGGGGACTGACTGGAATGAATTTCGCAATAACACCGCGAAAAATCCCGTACGAAGAAATTATCTGTAGTGTCGAAGATTGTCTGTATAAAAATAATATCGGTAAGGAAGATTTGGAGGCCATGCGTCAAGACATTTCGTCTATGTTACGTCGAAGTTCAGTGCCCAAACTAAATCTTCCCAAAGACGAATTTAAAGCGTTGAACAACTTACGGAACAGACCGGAACTCACGATCCTCCGCGCGGATAAAGGAAACGCTACGGTAGTAATGGATACGTCAGATTATAATTTTAAAATTGAACAACTTTTGTCGGAAGAAAATATTTATAAAAAGGTTAAATCAGACCCAACCGCGAACACGCTGAAAACAACTAGCGAGCTAGCAAAGAAATACTCCGAAAAATTGAATCTGGACGTAAATTCGGTAATACCATCATGTGCCAAACCATCGAAGTTGTATGGGTTACCTAAAATACACAAACCAAATGCTCCATTACGTCCAATAGTGAGCCAGATCGATTCACCAACTTATAGATTGGCTCAGCATGTAGCGAAAATACTCTCACCGCTCAGAGGACACACAAGAGCACACACAAAGGATTCATACCATTTTGTCAGTGAGATTAAAGACCTACATCTTACTGACAATGAAACTATGGTCAGTTTTGATGTCCAGTCGCTATTCACATGCCTACCTGTAGAAGACTGCATCTCAATTGTATCCAGGAAGCTAGCGGAGAACAACATGCCAGCAGAATATGCAGAACTACTTAGACATTGCCTTACATCTGGCTATCTATTGTGGAAGGAACAATACTACAAGCAAGTAGATGGTGTGGCGATGGGCTCTCCAGTATCTCCCATTGTCGCCGACATTTTCATGGAAGACTTTGAGGAGAAAGCCCTCCGTACTTCTCCTGTAAATCCAAGATTCTACAAGCGGTATGTAGATGATACTTTCACAATTTTACCATCGCATAAAGTAACTGCATTTCTAGACCACCTTAACTCCCTAAACTCTAAAATTCAATTTACAATGGAGTTAGAGGCAAATAACTCTTTAGCTTTTCTGGATGTGTTAGTAATTCGGAATCCTAATAACACCTTGTGTCACACTGTGTATAGAAAAAAGACCCATACAAATAGGTATTTAAATGGTGAATCTCACCACCATCCTTCACAGTTAGCTACCGTGGGTAAATCTTTGTTTCAGAGAGCACAAGGGATCTGTGACAGTAAACACCTGGCCGCCGAGCTTCAGCATGTCAAGCAAGTTTTGCAAGACAACAAGCTTCGGGTTCCGCGCCTTCGTCGCAGTGACCGAGTGAAGCCGGCCACAGTCGAGCGTGTACCTGCTGTTCTTCCATATGTCAGAGGAGTCACGGACAAGATTGGCTATATCTTGAAGCGAGCTTCTATAAGAACATTTTTCAAGCCGCCGAAGAAGATAAGTCAGTTTTTACCATCTGTCAAGTGTAACATCCCTCTACAAGATGCAGGAGTATACAAGCTGGATTGTGAATGTGGTCTCTCTTACATAGGGCAAACTAAAAGATCCATTAAAACCCGCGTTAAAGAACACATAGCTGATGTGAAGCATCGACGCTCTAGGAAGTCTGCAGTCTGTGACCATGTTCTGGATCATCCCAACCATTACATCAGATTTGATAGACCACAAATCCTTGCAAAAGAACACCGATTCCTACCAAGGATGATTCGCGAGGCTATTGAAATTAAAAAACATCCTAATTTCAATAGGGAAGATGGTTGGGTATTACCACCGGCTTGGGATCCTATTATTAATAAAATTAAATCAAAAACCAAGCATACCACTGCAAGGCTTCAAGACACAGTAAGCTCTTTCTGCGTAGATCGGACTACAAATAATAATTAAAAGCTGAAGGTACTCCGGGTTAACTATGACATCGGGACAACTGTCACCTCAGTCCCCCCGTGACAATGGGTGCTGTAAAGCGTCCGAAACGTCGGGTAAAAATAGTTCAAAAATTAAACGCGATAAAATCCGTAAAAAAGTAGTTTTATTTAAATGTTAAATATAGTACTTAGTCTTTATTTTGTATTGGTGTACAATAAAGAGTATATTGATTGATTGATTGATTGATTGATAAATGTTAAATATATATTTAAAATCCAAATAAGCATTCTAGTTCGGGCCATATCTGTGGGAGTATGCGAAGATAATAGTTGGTCAACCATAATGACCAAGACTCCTTATGTAAGTCACTTTTAATATTTACAGCTTTTAACATTTATTATTCACAGCATTCCACGTTTTTTAATATTTTATTTGCCTTCACTAATTGTTTTTGTCATATATTCTTTTTTTTTATATAAGATTATTACAGTAGTTACGATACCTTCTGTATGCAGACTGCCTACGGACAATGAGTGAATGTCATTACGGGGCCACGCCGCGGCTGCTTAGCGCAATCGAATTCTGTCCAACGGCAGTCAACGACGACATACGAAATTTATAGACATGAAAAAATTATTAACGCTATCATTAGCTTATCTTTAGTTCGATGAATTTGCGTATGTTTATCATAAGATTAGAAGAAAATAACTAATTTCATATTTCATTCATACGATTTAAAAAATATATGATGCGCAGGTTGGCGGCTTAAGAGAATCTACCACTCCATCTCATTCCGTGGGTGTCGTAAAAGTCGACAGAAGGATCATTAAACCGGAAGGTGGGCAGCAGCGTCCTTCTGAAACATATGAATAATAATAAACTGCGGTTGCCAACCCGCCTGCCAAGCGTGGCAACTATGGCAGAATCTTCCAAATTGAAAGCTAATAACTTTTGTGGCAATCTCTGGGGCCGTCCCCCACCGACTAGGAATAGACTGAAATGATGATGATGATGATATAATACTACTATAACACGTTTTTCTCGCTTAAATATGTTTTGCTAAGCTTAATTAAACAATAATAAAAGTATAAAAAGAAATAATAATAATTTACCCTTCCTTTCCTTTAAGTACAATATAATAACTTCCATCATTGCGTCCGGGATCGTATAAGTGGTAATTTTGGCACTGATTCTACATCTCATCCCCACTCTAAAACGACCTCCTAATTCGTCCTGCCCGCTTTCCACTTCCAGTCATGGCCATTTCAACTTTTTGTGCGTTTTGTTGTGTAAAAAGTAGCAATAACTTGAAAGTGTGTGGCTTTACAGATCCACAAATGGTCATTTTCGATTTGATACAATATTTCTCATCATTAGACACCTAAAAATAATGTAAAACTTTTAAATAATTAGGTTAAAATTACTTCGAAATCAAAAAAATATCCTCCAAAAAATATTTAAACTAGAAGTTATTGTTAAATTTCGCTAAATCAAGCGTTTTAAGACTCTGATAAGAGCCGTGGTGGCTCAAGGGCTAGGCGCTCGCTTTAAATTTCATAGTAAGCGAGTGACCTGGGTTCGATTCCCGGTGCCGGCACGAATAAAATTGTTAATTGCAATTTTAAGTGCTGATTTACCACGTGCTTGGCAGTGAAGGAAAACATGTGAAGTGAAGAAACCTGCATCTCTAAGAAATAAAAAAAATTTTGAAGACATGTGCAGTCCGCCAACCCGCATTGGAGCAGCGTAGCGGATTCTTCCTGGCTCTAAAACCCTCTCAGAAATGAGAGGAGGTCTGTGCTCAGCAGTGGGACATTTATGGGCTGAAACTTTACTTTCTACTTTTAAGACCCTGTTTTTGTTTAGTATTAAATCAACAGAATTTGAGATCAGCAACAAAACGCCATCAAATTTACGCCTGTAAGTCCAGTGTTACTCTAGGAGATATTTATGTTTAAAGATAACGTAAGCGCGAGCGCATAAATTCTTTGTTATTCGAATTTGAGTTTCTACCGCATGCCACGTGCGAGCAGGTAGTAAAATTGGGTTTTGGTAAGTGAGTGACTGAGATAGCAACTCAGGGTCGGCGACCCCTGCTTTATTAGTCATTCATTTAACATACCTGAAATTACATTTAGTTGATTAGTCGTCCCTCGCCTTGCGTTAAGACCGCTATACTTTTTTGTTTGTGCGTAATGCTAACCTTCATATCGATTTAGGGCTTCCTACCATAGCCCAATATCTAAAGTTGGTCTCTCGCCGATACTTCGACTCTGCCGCCACGCACCCCAACCCACTGGTTGTCAGTGGCGCCACATACAACCCCCTCGCGATACACCAAAACTCGACCCGCGGAAAAAGGAGACCGAGCACGTCCTCGAGGACCCTGACGACGCGACCACTAGGGCCCAAGCGCTCTACTCAACACTACACAAACACACATCATCACCATCATACCGCCCCCGCCGTCGGCGTGGGCGTATCAGACAAAGTTATTCGTGATACCGCCGCATCTCAGGCCGGTTCTCCCCTAGCAGTAGTGTCATAAGCAGAAGCGTCGCTGGAGTTTCTTGCGCCATTTCTTCTCCAGCGGAAACGCATTCCGAATTGGTGGTAAACCTATCTAATAATAATCATGGCATTAGTAATGATAGTAGTAGTAATATTGCCTCCCGATTGCAGTAACTGACCGAGCCGAGGCCGGCCCCCTTGGGCACCCTCGAGTCTGTTACTCTCGCGAACAGGATGACGGTCCAAGCCGAGGTCCCCTAACGGGGGCCCTTGCGCCAGTCATCCATAAATAAAGGTTTCGGCTAAGCGCCCTCAGCGCTGTGCCACCTTTCAATCCGGCGAAGCTGTAAAAGCCTTCGGGCTAACAGTGACCATCAGTCCTTAAAAAAAAAAAGTTGAGTTAAAACTGAATTAAATTGAAAAAAAAAAATACCACACCAGTATGCATCTCACCACATTGCTGATATACATTTTGTGTATTGATTTTGCAATGCTGCCGTAGCAGAATATCGCCGAAGATACCCCACTGGTGGTAGGATTCATATGCAAGAATCCGTCTAGGTAAGCAGTAGTGTGCAAGCATTACTGTGTTTCGGTTTTTGAGAGCTAACGTAGCGTAATCACTGGGCATTTGAGACTTAAGAACTGATGTCTCAGGGTGACGGGCGCAGTGTGTTGTCACAGATATATTCTGGGTGACACAGCATTTGTTGTGGGCGGACGTTGTACTTACCATCAGGTGAACGTTTTGCTCGTTTTGTCACTTTATAAAATAAAAAACAGCAACCGAGCAGACAAACGTTAGATAACGTGTATTTAAGGCTGGGAGAAAACAGCCTGCGACGGCCGAAAAATGAACGCAGTCGCCTATTATCGCTCCATAAGCAAGAACTGATACTGGCTCTAATAACTCGAGATCCTAGAAAGGTTAGATCTGAATATAATCCAACGATCCTCCTAGCAAGTAGCAATAGCAGCTACAGCTTGCTAACAAAGCGGGGGTGGTCATTTTGAGCACATAATTTAAGTGTTTTAGATATTTTATTGTGTATATGACATTTATTTATTAACACATAAAAAGTAAACAACAATGTTTATATATGTTTTTACCTTATTTTGTCGTTTAACAAATTTTGAACCGCCTTGTAATAAATGTCGGTCTTAAATTCAATACTCGTAATTCATGCTTGTGACAGGGGTATATTCAATTAGAATTATCTCCTAGATTAACTAACTTATTATTATATATTATATTAGCCATAATTTTAATGCTGTTTCGTTGCTTATCTCAAAATCTGCCGATTTAATACTAACAAATTTGGTTTGGACGGGCTTGATTTTGCTAAATGTTTATACGTTGTAGTTTTAATTTGTTTTAATTATATTTTTTAAATTTTTAAGTAGTTTTAACCTAGATAACTGTCTAACGATGAAGAATATTGCATCAATTTGAATATACGGGTTTTTGCGGAGCTTTTGCGAATCTGTAAAGTTATTGCTATTTTGTACACAACAAAACGCACAAAAAGTTGAAAAAGCCATGGCTGGAATGGGGAAAGAGGGTAAGACGCATTAGGAGGTCGTTTGAGAGTGTGAATGAGATGATACTATAATCCTGGAATTTTATATAAATATGTGCAACTTACATTCAAGTTAAATTCAAAAATTCGCTTTTTATCACATTATCATTAAACTCATGTTTATAAAAAAAAAAATTATATCTTTCAAATCGTTATCGAATCGGATTATAATATTATTAAAGTTTCATATCTCCCTAAATCACATTAATTAAGAGACAAGAAAGGATAAAAGTAATGTATTAAACGATCTCACAAATTCCGAATTTCATTAAATCTGGCGCCTCTAATAGAGTCCGTCCACCATTAGCGGAGAAGTCGACTTCGATAAAAAATCAACACTACCAGTTAGGCCGTTATTGTTAGTCGCAGCTGTGTAGCTCTGCATTCAACTAACACTGTGATATATTATTTATATATAAATCAACGGATCAATCACTATGACATATGCATTTATAATCGTGGTATCTGTGGCTATAACTTTGAAGTTGTTGTTTCTAAGTTTTTCTTTGTATGTGACGTTTAATGATCGAGAACCCCGTATACAGGTAAGTGTTTTGCGTTTAGTATGTGTAATGGTTAATGGTTTCTCAAAAATATAAATGATGCAATAAAATGACATGGACTATTAATATTCGAAAATAAAATGTCATTCAACCTTTGTTTTTGATATGCTGAAGGGCACAGCACAGTTGATTTCCATTATCCTTGCACGAGTTTTCACATTTTATCTTAGATATACCTACGTGTGAGGCTTACACTCCTTGTATTTACATATGTAAGAAAAAGTAAGCTTTAGGCGCTAAATTACTGAATAACATAGATGCGGATAGAACGGGCCTTAACAATCATTTTATTATTTTGTTACAGAAGGATTCTATGAGCAAAAATAACAACACATGTATGGAGTGGAAGTGGAAACAAGTTTCGCGAGTTTTTCTCTCTAAGACGACATGTAATAAGAATAAAATAAATGTTAGGCTGCAGACATGATCAAAAAAAATGTAATAAACGCTGCATAATTAATCATGTTGAAACAAATACTTGGTTTAAATTTTAATATGTAAATGATTTATGTGATGGTACTATAAAGTCGTAACGTCTATCTCTGGACTACTGTTCCTAGTTGCATATAATGAGATTTTAATTAAGACATAAATATTTTGCAAAAATCCTTTTGCCAAAACTCATCGGGCAACGATGAGTTTTGGCTGTTTTTGGTCAAACGTATATGTAGGGTCCTTAATACAATAAGAATATGGTTTTTCTGTCTCTTCTAATTTTTAAATATGCAAATGATTTACTCGTCGAATTATATTGAACTATGAATAACTTCAAAGGCTTGAGCAAATTTATATTATTTTACCTTTATCATATTTATTGTATAATCTTAAGGTATTTACTCGTACTTTGACTAAAGACAATTACCAGCATTGTATCAGAGCGCGTAAAAAAATGCGCTTTTGCCGGCGTCAGTTTTCCGAGACCGATGTGACATTAGGCTCTTCAAGGGTAGAGTGAAGAGGCTACATTAAAGCTAACCTGCTCACCTTCCTTGGTCCGCAGCGCTAGTTTTCATCACACCAACGCACGTTTTCTATAAAACGTTGTCCTTAAATAATTATTACATACTTTTGCTTAAGTTATTTTAAAGTGAATTTTTTTTACTCTTACAAAAATGGCGGCGACGTAGTCGTGTGTGGCCTCTGGCTATTCCTTATATGGGAATAAGGCGTGTCTGTATTTATGTATGTAATTTTATAGATGTAGATAAAGTTTTAAAATTACAGATGGGATGTGTACCATTATTGCGTGCAACTTAATCAGTTTTATATCTTTATTTTAAAAAAAAAACAGTCTCTCTACGCCATATTCATTTACGTAAAAGGTATTCGCTTTTTAATAAATGGGTGCCTTGATTCAAATAGTAAACAAATAACAAGTAAAAGTAATTATATAAGTATACTTGTAACGAAAGACTTGTGACACAAAAAATATGTAATATGATACACATTTGTATTTCTTTTTTCATAAAACCAACGAGATATCATGTAGCTTATTATTATACTTATTAGATTTAAATAATATTAAGTGCAGTTTAATTACAAATACAAACAGCAACTACAAACTTACTACACTTTGGTACTATAATTAAAGCAAAAATATTTAAATAGTCGTGCATATTTTTGTTTCATAGATTTGTGTTGTTCGAGATATCACAAAGTATCCATGAACATTAATACAGATTAAATAAATGAACTTTATTTGGTTTTTATACCGTGAGTATATGTAATCTTACAAATTAACAACATTTAATTTTTATTAATACGAGTACGTATGATGAAAAGTTATTCCTCATATTATTTAATATGAACGTTTATATGATTTAAGTTAGTTACTAATGTTATCATTGAATAATATAAAACAAATAAATATAAACAACTAACTCTAAATAAAATTAGGTAACTTACCGTACCGCCGCGGCCGTACGTTTGTCTGTATGCGCTAGTCTGATTCTATGAATCAGTATTGTGTATTTACTAATACAGTGATTTTCATTAATATATAGGCTAAATATCGAGGTAGACTTTAATACACTAATGTGTATAAATTAGTTGTTAAATCTAATTAAGAAAAAAAAATTGAATAAAGAGACGAGACGAGCAAAACGTTCACATGATGGTAAGTGCAACGTCTGCCCATAAAAAATTATATGTCACCCAGAATATTTCTGTGTGGCACCACACTGCGCCCGTAACCCCGATATATATATGCCTAGTGATTACACTAGCACTCAGTGCCCTTCAGACCGAAACACAGCAATGTTTGCACGTTACTGCTATACGGTAGAATAACTGACTCTAGGGTACCTACCTAGTCGAATTCCTGCAAAGAAATCGTACCACCAGTAAAAGTTATTATGATTTTGGTCGAAGATCTCGCAAAAATCAACGGCTTTATTGGCACGCGCTTCTGAAACCGTTGAAAAGTCATTGTATGACACAATTGGTGGCCTTGTACAAAAATTCTCAGATGGTATGTTTCTATCAGCAAAGGCGACAAAATAAACACAAATATACACAAAATAAAAACCTCACTGGCTTTTGAACAAGAATGGCTAGAGCAATCTATTTTTAATGGATTCAACTTCCTAAATCAGCGCTGCACATATTTTTTCGTCTCCCAGGTCTCTATCCTCCAATTCTACACCTACCTTCCTAGCTGCTACAAGTACAGTGTGCTGAAGATTTTCGGAGGTGTTCTCTGGGATACCAACTATTTCAATTTCATTTCTCAGATTAAATTATGCTTGGGCTTTCAGCTCTTTTTGTAAATGAGCCACATTTCTAAATATTTCAACCGCTCATCAATGGTGATCCACTTAAGCATAATGTCCTACATTCTGTCATTGCTGTAGGACAGGGACTAAGTCAGGTCATCTAATAGACTTGACGGAAGAGAATTCCAAATTAGTATTTTTTTAGGACTGATGATCACTTAACTCAAAGGCATTTACCATAAGCTTCACAGCATTGAAAATTGGCCGAGTACTGAGGGCGCTTAGCCGAAACTTTTATAATGGGTAACCAGCGCAAGGGAACATCTGAATAAATAAACTGCGGTTAACAACCCGCCTGCCAAGCGTGGCAACTATGGCAAAATCCCACCAAAACGAGAGCTACAAACTTTTGTGGCAATCTAGGGGGGGGGGGGCTTATGTTCAGCTGAGGGCTTGTGATAGGCTGAAATAATGATGATGATGATTTAATCAATTCCAGAAAAATGGTACATACGACACAAAAGAAAAATTTAACACAATAGAAAAATTATTACCTTAAACCGATAGTAAGCTTAAAAAAAAGAAAAAATTGCGATGCTGGATCAATATGATTTCAGCTCAGCATTATGTTGGCAAGAAAGCCAACGCTGGTATTGTGCTGACACCTCTAGGTACCTTCCGTGTGTCAATGGCAGAAATTACTATGCAGTTCCTAATGCATTTGCCTATCGAAAGAATACAACGAGAAAATAAATAATACGTACTATGTGTCAGAAAGCAAGGAATAAAAATTTATTAATTATTTGCTTACGATTATTATTTAATTTATTTAACACACAGTAGGTGTATTCATTAAAATATTTTCATTTTATTTTTAAATGCGCATTGGACTCGCAAGACTAACGGGCAGTAGAATATTGTTCCAACACTTGGCTGCTACATATCGGAAGCTACCCCGGAACGCTGCGGATCCGTGTCTCTGGGTGGCGAGTTGTTGATAGCGCTGCCGAGCCTCACAACGCCTCCCTCACCAATCCACTTCAGTTTGCGTTCTAGGTATCTGGGTGTACAGTGTTTTATTATATCAAAAAGTAGACACGCTGAATGGAGTCTCCTGCGATGCTTAATTTTCAAAATATTATGTTCATTAAGGAAAGGTGTTACGTGGCTCTGCGGTGTATAGTAAAGCAGAAACGCGCACAGGCGTTTTATACACGTTTAATTAGTTTTTCCGTCCGTGCATATATACGAGGACCATATATTACGTCTGAGTATTTCAGTTTGGATAGATCTTCGGATAACTTTCGGAGCTTGTATGGAGTGAGTGATGGTCGATGGAGGGAATATGACTGCTGATAGGTACATCAGTGATATTTTAGAAGAACACGATGCGCCATTTGCCCTATAATGATGGCGGCTTTATAAAAGGAAGATAGAGGAAGCGGCTTAGGCGGAGGTTCTGGAATCGCCGGAAGTGGATATAGAAACGGCGGTGGATCTGGTGGCTCCGGCAGTTGCGGTTCCGGTTTTGGAAGTGGAATCGGTGGAGGCTTTGGAGAAAACGGTGGTAGAATAGAGGAGGTTGTTGATGTTTTTAATGATGCTTATGAAGCGGATGAAGAGGAAGCGGAGGTTGTTGCAGAGAGTGTGGGTCCAATGAGGGATCCAGCGAGAGATGGGTCTTTCGAGAGATTTTGATGATTTTTTGGATGCAAGTGAGGATAGAATAGAGGAGGTTGTTGATGTTTTTAATGATGCTGATGAAGCGGAGGTTGTTGCAGAGTGTGGGTCCAAGACGGAGTCCGCCGAGAAATAGGTCTTTGCTAAGAAGTCGGATGGAAGATATAAAGCTAGATTCGTAGTCAGAGGTTTTCAACAGAAATTTAAAGTCGACTATGAGGAAACCTATAGTTCTGCTGGTGAACAGTACTTCGCTTAGAATTATTTTAACGATAGCAGCTCAGAAAAATTTAAAATTAATTCTTATCAGTCCATAAGTAGTCTTTTTGGTTTGGAAGTGATCCCATTACCCACATCTATCATTCAAGAGCAGGACGGAGCAAGTCACGCCCGACGGGGCGTCAGCTTTGTATATAATTACAAAAATGGACAACGAAAAAGTAGAAAAGCTCATTGAATGGTTCGAGGCCACCTTTTTTTGTATGACCACCTCCAATATAAAATGCTGGTATAAAATCGACGATTTTGGAATCAATAGGAAAAAAACTTTTTAACATATGGAAATAGAGGCTTAACTCGACAGCTAAAATAGGCAACAACGTACAACGCCGTCTGAATTCGTTTTACGGTACTATTCTAAGACAATACTTAACTATAAGTATTATAAACATACATTGACTTGTTAAACATAAATGATTTTTAATATTTAGGAGTAAAAAAGTATGAACTATTGATTGGTAGCGATTGCATATTCCTTCACTTTATGTACGTGTAAATTTTAACTATTGATACTATAATTCCGAAAACCTATGAAAATCTTAAGACTTAAGTAAATTCCATAAGGCGGCTACATTATAGATTTCTGAATATATTGCAATAGTGGCATATTTTAGTTTTCAACTATACACTTCCTGAGTTTATTTCATTTATTCAAAGGAATTTGTGATCACAAAATTTTACCAAAAAGTACAAGCGTGATTAAACGTCGTGAAAAAATTATGCAACCATTTTTAGGAGACACTCAATTTGCTATTAAGTTCACTATAATCCATACCTACCTCTTTTAATGTTATCTCTATGGTGGTGCCATCTGGTACCGTGATATGTAACTAACAAATTTTAATACTGCTAAATCAAGGAGATCTGTACTTTAAATACGTCTGATTGTATTTTCTGTTCATCTTAAATTAGTACAGTGGCAGTTCTCTAATACCATTTATTTTGTATGAAGATTGAATAGCCTGGGCGGGACGCTGACGAGACCGCCACGCCACCAGTGTGACATGCACATCGCGTTGCCGTCCCGTCAGCGCCGCGTCGCCGTCTCCCCCCGCCCGGTGTCTGACCGAACCATCAATGTTAAAATCTTAATAATCTTTAATTTACAACATTGTTTGTGTTCCCACAAAATAGAGAAATTCATTCACAATTCAAATTCATTAAAAACTTCTTAAAGTCGCTGCGCGTCGTTACTTCATGTCTGATTATTATTTGTTTTAATATACACGTTATTATTTCTATGCTCTGCTTTTTTTAACGTTCCGCTCATTGTGCCAGTGTATATATTATCAATTCTTGTCACTTAATATTCATACAATTTTAAGATTCGAAAAAGTATCCTCCATAACTTACAAAATTTGGGCTGACATTTAATTTATATTTCTCTGCAGCCTACAAATACGCCTCGCTTGGCAGGCGTGTGGCTAATCCGCAGTAACAGACGCCTCGCCTCTCAGGCGCTGCTGTCAGTCACTGGTCTATGATTTAAGTCTGGCGTTTTTCGAGATAGTTCCCTTAATCCACTAGTTACATCACACATAGACTAGATAGGGTGGCAGATTGTCTTACGCCACAACCGTACGGCATAGTGCGCTTTAGAGTTTTTATATTTATTTAGTATGACTATTATTAAGTATCTTCTTCACTTTTTTAATTTTCATAAAGTAGAGTAATAATAAATTAGGCGTTGAGTGTATCGTGAGTGATCTCCGTGCTAACGTTGATCCAGATTGAATCAAGAAATATGATATAAATATATAATGTTGTATGGCGAGTTCTAAATTGTTAGATTTTTTATATTAGGAAAAATGTAAAACTATATAGAACTATCGTGATTTAATATATCCCGTAATTATAAATTTCTCGAAATGGCATTGTAGGTTAAATCTTTGTGTAAAAAATTTTCGACATATTTTTTTTAACATTTCACAGTTATAACATTACATTTCGTTAGGTTAGATTGTCGTGTCGTGTGGTGGCAGCTTAAGAGAATCTACCACCCCATCTAATCAGGAGATGTCCAGCAGAATCTTTCTGGAACACCTGAATAAATAAACTGCGATTGCCAACCCGCCTGCCAAGCGTGGCAACAATGGCAAAATTACCCCTACAACTATTGCGGCAATCTATGAGGGAGGTCTATGTTCAGCCGTGGACTAGTAATAAACTGAAATGACGTGGTTAAATTGTCTAGTTAAAATCAAAATTTCAATTTAATTCTCAATTAAATTAGGAACTAAACTACCGTTGTTGGAAGAAATCGCATTTTCCTTGCTACCTACCGATATATAAATTAGCAGCACCATCTGTATAGGTGTTTTACATAATCTATGTCAAACATGCATCGAATGGGTTTCGATGACGTTTGCATAGATTTACGCAAAAATGATAAACGTCAGTTATGTTTTTTATTAATGGTTAATTAGCCGAGTTCCCCCACAGGAAAAATACTTTTAACCACGTTTAAAAACAAGGTGAATGGGATTATTTTAGTGATGAGAAAAGATTTTTGTGTTTTGGTGTCATTGAATGTCACTGATTGAATTTCACAGGTGAGATTCAATGACACCAATCATTTCAATGAGACATACACTCTCGGCAGCATTAATAATTAACAGTTTTATTACAAAAATTTGAATTGGCAAGACAATTGAAGATAAATTAGTGATACCAACATAAAAATTGCACTGTTAGTATTACAACAAAGGTATTTTTTTTATGTAACAAGTTATTAGCAATATCTGTACTAAGGATCGGCATAGTTCTCCATCTAACTTCCGCGACTTGTAAAAGTGTCGGATATTATATTGTCACAAATACAAAAATAACGATACCATGCGAAACAGTCTGCCCGAATTTGTTTATAGCGGGAGGAAAAAGGCTTGTCGAACAATAACATGTATAAAATAAATGAGTTATGCACACTAACCTTTTTTAAAATAAACTAATACTTGCATTAAACTTAAAATGCTTTAACCAGTAATTTTAAGTAAAATAACAAGTAAGAATTTTTTTAATGTTTGTTAATTTAATTGTTATAGTCACAATCATTTACAGACAAGTATGTCATCTCCCTTGTGTAATGTGACCACTTCACAGTTCTTTTTTCTAAGTCCAGTTTCATATTTTTGTTCCTATAATAATTTGCCTTCTGTACAACAACTCTGTTAAATTCATGAACATTGGGGTGATTAGTGTACTCCTCAATACACATCCATTTGCAATCTTTGACTTCTCTGTGAGATAAGGCAATTTTTTCTGAAAGAGCCTTCATCATGAGGAGCATATAAATATCAGAATTGCCAAATGTCATATTGTGCTGATGTCTGAATGTAAGCAAAGATACAAATTTAGCATTAACCCCTGTCTCCTCTTTTACTTCTCTTACAGCAGCATCTATAATATCTTCACCTGAAAAAAAACTTTTACTAATTACAGAAAATTTCCAATGGTCCTAAGGTTTAGCTATATAATGACCTCAAATCAAAATGTCAATTATAAAGAAATTATTTTATGACTAAATCACTTAACAACTATAATTTATGTTTAAAATAACCCCCACATCTCTGCCAATTGCATCACTTTTACAAGGTGTTTGGTAAAAAAGGGTCACAAGGGGATGAAAGTACAAGTAACATTTACTACAGGGTCAAATACAAAACCACAAAAAAATCAGCCACTACATATAAAATTAAATACCTACTCAACCAAAATATATAGAACAGCTGATATTTTTTTTCAATTTCGTTGTTACATTACCAAAACATTTACATGTATAGGCTTCACATGTATGTTTCCACTTTTTATACTATTTATCAAACATCTTGTATAGATAAGGTAGTTTCTAGCATATATTTAGACAGATTTACATACCTCTTTCTACATAGCCTCCAGGAAGTTTCCAATGTGGATATTCATAGTGTTTTTCTGATACAGCCAAAAGTTGATTATTGTCATTGAAAACCAATGCACCAACTCCCAGATTTGTATGACTTGCAGGTGGAAGATTAGGATCAGAATCAACAGGAAGCCATTTATACATCATCACAAAGTCATCTCTGGCATGATGAAAATTAAAACCTTTCTATGGATACCAAGCCTTTGTTAAAACAATTATGGATCATATGAAAAAAGAAGTGAAAAGAATGAAAATGGTGATGTTTTAAATTTAATGTACATAAATATTAACTCACATCGGCCAAAATCGGTACATAAAAGGAATCTTTAATATTAACTTTAAACCAGATGCATCGTTTTCCTTCAGACGTCCATTTCAGTACAGACGCTTAAAATAAAATAAATAACATTCGCCGTTTAAATAATAAGAGATTATCAATTATTTGCATAGACTAATAAATCTACTTAACCTTCAAGTTTTTCAGAAAAACATTCTTTTTCGCAGTTCTCTAGCGCCGTGTTTATAGTTATACCATTGAATCTATCACTGTCACCTACAAAAAAGTGTCGAGGCTTACGTGTTTCAAGATTGCTAGAATAGTTACAATATTTTCTGAAAGTAATAACCTTATCGTAAATATCGTAACGAAATATGCCGCGTATCGTAAATAACCTTAAACAATAAAATTACAGTGAAAGTGAAATAGTATTTTTACCTGGGTGGTTGTATAAATAATTGTATCATTTTATCTCTGTATAAAAAACGTAACATACATAGAGAAATAATTGACATGATAACCAAGTGTTTGGTTATACTCTTTTTGTGTTAACTAATATTGAACACTTCTCGGCTAAAAATGGGAAATATACGAAAAAACTTTATGAATGGGTGGTCAGTAGTAGCAATAAATTTTATTAATATAATATAAATAAGTTTCCTATATTTATTATTCAAATAGTTAAATTACCTTTTGACTAGAGATTTGACAGGTGTCACATTAATATAAAGAATGTGAATTGTGTACACAGAATACATAAACCATTACTTGGTCTATGACTTAAACCCAAACGGGAAGAATGTCCACTTCATACAAAACAAAATTATTATGAACAAAATTGGACGTCAACGCCATCTCTGTGTCAGTCTGTGGCCCAGTACAACATTTTAAGCGGTAACTTTGAATAATATAATATGTCCAGCTTCCGCAAAAAATTTAAAATTAATAACAGAAAGACTAGAAACAAACCTGGAAGCCTGGAAGTAATGGTTTGTTTTTTGTCGGATTTACAAGAGAATCGGATCGGAATGAAGGAAACCAAATTGACAGCGTTTTTTTGATTAGTAATCTTATTTTTTTCCAACACACTACGTAAAATTGACAGAATAAAATTTAATTTCACGCAGATTCTGTATATTTAGTTTTTATCATAACTTATGAAATACTCGCTTCCGGCAATAAAATGTAGGTAAATAATATTAAAGGTTCGGGCTAAACCCCAAAAAAAAATTCAGGTGCCCGACAGTAAAACTCAACCCTATATTTGTTATAGAGAATTGTCACAAGATAGTGCAAGATAACATACATTATTTTATCTTTACGTTAAGTTACGAAGTTAGGTACTAGAATGACATTGAACCCATGGTTCTGAAAAGATTAGATATTCTACATTCGTCATTCATTTATTGTAAATTTTGCGACATGTTTTATAGTTCTATCTAGTAACTATATTTTTATTTACTTTTTCAGATATGGAAACGAAAACTTTTGAAGGCATTTTAGATCGATACAATGGTATTACTGTGGATTCTCGAAAGGAGCACTGCAATCCCAGTGAGTTTCTCATTCAGTTAACAGGCAAGTAATAATTTTAGTATTAAAAATTTTACTTTAATATTTTTTTTTGCTTTGTGTAAAAACTAATTGTTGGTTTTCAGTTGTGGTCATGTGAAATTGATGTTGGTAAAAAAGGAATGAAAAAAAAATAAAGAAAGAAAAGCTGTCCAGCTTTATTACAGTAGTAAATTATTATTGCGAAACTTAATAACTTCATATTTTTTTAAAAGTTAAGCTAATAAAATAGTAAAGTAAAGTAAAGTTAGCTAAGTAAATAGTTAGGTCCATAATAAAAGTTATAATTGCCAAGTGAAGAACATCCATTTGTAATTTTCTTCAGTCTCAAAGTCAACTTTAGAATGACATGTTGTAGATGATTATTTTTAATGTTTTATATATTACTCTGATTGAAATTTCTTGGTGGCACAGTAAATGGTTTAGTTTTCTTTAATTTTTGAGTTTTGCTATGCAAGCAACCTGAGGAATAAATAGAGTATTAAATAAATAAAACTGGTGACAAACACTTAAAAAATAGAAATAAAATTATAAGCTGCCTTTTCAATAAGTACTAATTCTGTTAAAATTTATTTATGACAAACTGGATAAAATCATTAATTTATTCTGACCATTATTTTAATTTAAAAACCAAGATCAATAAAAATAGCCAAATAATGATTATTTCTAATATGTTTTTCTAGATTCATTGCAGAAATGGAATAGTCAAGAAAGAAGATGCATATGGTTTAAAGTTCATATAAAAGATGCAGCTTGGGTCCCTCTACTTGCTAATGTATGTATAAAATTACAATTGTAAAATTTTACTGATGGTACGATTCTTGTGTTTACAGGCAAACATTACCATGTTTCAGTCTGAAAGGAATGTTCAGCTAGTCAGCAAAAAAATCTCTACCTTAATAATTTATTTATTATATTTGATAAGGATAAACCAAAATTAAATAAAATGTATTGTTCATTATTGTTCAGCTTTAATAGTCATCTTGACTTAAACCTGTACTTTCGACTAGTCATAGTTATTCAAATACAATTTCAAATTTGCATATATCAAATATACTACTAACGAGAAATAAAATATCTTTTACTGTTCCAAATCCAATAAGGTTAGAGACTGGGGCGCTGGAGGTTTTCATTCTCGGAGCCTACATTACTGAAATAGTAAATGGCTATTTTAAGTTCTGATTTACCACATGCTCGGCGGTGAAGAAAACATCGTAAGAAAACCTGTATGCGTAAGAAACAAAACATATTTGAAGTCCCAACCCACACTATAGCAGCGTGGCAGCACTTCCCTGCTTCAAAACTCTCAGAAATGAGAGGAGACCTGTGGTCAGCAGTGGGAGATTTATTGTGTGTATTATATTATTACTGCTAATGACAAGTTGACATATCCTAGGTAGAACCCTCGCCGTGGCCAACCCTTGTTTCAAATACATATCGTTGATTTACGGGTCTGGTTGTGTTGTGCATGTGAAATTTAAATCGTAAAACGCACTCATTGTTTAAAAAAATATTTTTGTTTTCAGGAAGGATTTAACTTTCATCATTCCAGAGACCATTTTGTTATGATGTTTAAATGGTTACCTAAGAACAGTTCATCGAATTTACCTCCTGCATGTCACACAAATATCGGAGTGGGCGGGTTAGTCTTTAACGATGATAACCAAATATTAGTAGTCACTGAGCAACATTATGAGTATCCACACTGGAAGCTTCCTGGTGGATATGTTGAAAGAGGTAAGAGTATTATTTAAGATGGAAAAGTACATCAGCTGTTAGTAATTTCTGTGATGTTTTTACTTCATTTGATGGGACAAGCAGTCATTAACATGATAGCAAGTGCAATTTATACCCATAACAAACAATTCGTCACCCATTTCCATTTACCGCACTGCGCTCGTCACCCTGTGACATCGGTTCTTGAGTTTCATATATTAATTACACTTGCTCTCAGTGCCATTCAAACCAAAACAGTAATGCATGCTGCTGTAGTTCCAGTTATTTTGCCGTCAAGCAGTCTTGTCTCTGAGTATAATAAATAGCATATTTTATTTTTTATCATTTTCAGGAGAAGATATAAAAGATGCTGCTGTGCGAGAGGTAAAAGAAGAAACGGGTATAGATGCTGTTTTTGAATCAATGATAACTTTAAGACATACACATAAAATGATGTTTGGCAACTCTGACATATACATAGTTGTTGCACTCAGAGCTACTTCCAGTACAATTACCAAATCAGATGAAGAAATCGAAGCATGCAAATGGATGGATGTTGAATAATTCTTGATTCATCCACATGTCCATGAATTCAATAGATTTATTGTAAAACAGGCATTGGATTTACAGAAAAGACAAATTAAACTATGTCTTGTCAAGGATAAAATCAAAATTTCCAATTGGTCGAGGGAAATAACTTCACTTGTGGTTGATGATTTGTAATTGTCATACATTTTAGCTTATATAATTTATTAGAAGAATTGTATATTATAATGTTGTATATAATCTAATAAATACAAAGTAAATGTGGTAATCTGTGATTAAATAGTTAGTGTTTTACTAGCCTTTCTTGTTACATTTTTATATCTTTGTAGCATCTTCTGTCAGTGCTATCAGTGGAGGAAATGGTCATTGGAGATTTTATAGTTTTTGGGTTTTTAAAGCTACCAAGTACAAAGTCGAGGGAACTCTTATGGTGTGACTTTCTTAACCGTCTTGTTATCCCAAATAGTGGTTATAACATATAGCATTTTTTTAATGAAATATATTTATTCTCTGACGTAAGAAATTCAGATTTCTTTTGTTAAATGTCATTTTGTTTTACAATCTGCTACCGTTTCTTGATGAGGTCCTTCTGTACGGAGACGAAACAGGTAAAGAAACTTCGCAGGTATCCTCTTTTCTAGTCATTTTTCAATGTTCTTTTAGAAAGCCTTTTTCCCATATAAGGGGTATGCAGAGCCCACTCACGCAGCCCTCTTTTCGCTTTTGCGGGAAGCGAGACGTGACGGGTGGCGAACCACGTCGCCGCCATTTTGGTACAAGTCAAAACATTCTTACTCCCCATTGCGATCCCATGAGCATTATACTGACAGCGTTGCATATTATGGTGTAATTCTGCAAGAACAAAGGCTGTCCGGACAGCCTGTTTATTAGTATACCTTAGTCGCCTCTTACGACACATCGGTAGGAAAGAGGTAGGTGCTATTCTAGTACGCGCTTGCGTTTCTATACAAGTTACAATAGTCGTGATTCAAACTAGCTCATTGCTTGGCGATTGATATATGGCATGTCTCCACTTATACTTATAATGGAATGTCTTAAAATAATACTGCGAATATCAAGTCAGTAATGAGAGTGATAAAACGACAAACGTGTAAAACAACATTTTGATTGATAATCCCAAATTTAAAACAAAAAAATACTACACACTTAAAAACCTTCCCCTCCGATGTCTAACTTTATTTGGGTGTCTAAAAATAAAACAGCTCAGTACCTGTACGGTAAACTAAACTGGAATAGTTAAATTAAATCGTATGTACCTGTCACTGTACTTTTTTTATTATGTATATAACAGGCGAGCGACATTAAGGCTGGTGTGCTTATATCTTCTGCTAGTTACTACAGTAGGTTTCGTTATAACTCTTCTCTTCCAGAAAACCAGTTATCAAGCCTGTTCTTAAAGACACTAGGACTGTGTGAGTCAATGATATCCTGTGGCATTTTGTTCCATGTGTCCATAACTCTTAAGGTTGAGAGTGTAACGCCTTGATTTCGTGTTAGTGTCTTTATCAATTTGAAGTCATTGCAGTTCTTCGGTGCCTGTTAGTGTTTATTTTATATATGACAGTTATATTTCAGGATCTTGTATGTTTCTATTAAACCACCACGCGCACGGCGTTTTAAATATAATGCGACGGCACAAGATTTCCGCTGGACCAGAGATTTGGAGTGAGATCGAGAGATTTTATGGACAGCTGTACACATGGTCGTTGGAGCAACACACTAGTGTGAGTAACGACCTAAGAGAAAATCTCGTCCGTCACTATTCCGATGATATCCCGGACGCCAGTTTGAGTGAGATTAGTATGGCTCTCAATCAGCTTAAGAAGGGCAAATCGTCAGGTGAGGATGGAATCACAGCGGATCTTCTAAAAGCGGGAGGAAAATCGGTACCGGTAGTAGTCCTTCAGAAGCTATTTATTTACTTCATCCGGGGCGGAGCTACGCCGGAAGCGTGGAGTAGTTTTTCGAGAGGAGTTCTTCAAGAAGGGCGATAACGCTCTCTTGAAGAACTATAGGCCGATATCGCTTCTGAGCCGCGTCTACGTGCTGTTTTCTAGTCTTTACGAATCGTCTCGCAAGCAGACTTGACGACTTCCAGCCTCCCGAACAAGCCGGATTCCGAAAAGGCTTTAGTGCCATAGACTCCATACATACCCTTCGCCAGATTATACGAAAGACCGATGAGTACAATCTCCCGCTATGTCTAGCGTATGTGGACTATGAGAAAGCCTTTGATTCCGTCGAAATTTGGGCGGCGCTACAGTCGCTTCAGCGGTGACAAATTGTCTGTCGGTATATCGATGTGTTGCAGTGCTTGTATGCCAATGCTACGATGGCTATCCGACTACAGAACCAGAGTACGACACCGATCCAATAGCAGAAAGGTGTAAGACAGGGTGATGTAATATCCCCGAAATTCTTCACTGCTGCATTTGAAGATGTCTTCAAGCTACTGGATTGGATATGATACGGTATTAACATCAATGGCGAATACATCACTCACCGATTCGATTTGCCGACGATATAGTCATAATGGACAGAAGCTCAAAAAAGCTATGCTCAATGAACTTAATAGTGTCTCCAAACGGGTAGGTCTTAAGATGAACATGGACAAGACGAAAATCATGTCTATCGTCCACCTCACACCTGTACCGGTTGTTGTTGGGAACACTACAATCAGATTGCCCGACTGGGTAGGTCCAACTTCGAACAAGAGGTCAATCGACGGATCCAACTCGGGCAGCGTACGGGAAACTGCGCCAAATATTCTCGTAGAGTATGCCTCAATGCCTTAGAACAATATAGCCGGCCATATAGCTTCTAGAACCGATAACCGTTGGGGAAGAAAGGTTCTCGAGTGGCAACCTTGTACCGGCGACGACCTCCATGGTTTAGCGGGAAGTCGATGGATACAGGTGGATCAGGACCGTGTTTTCTGCCAATCTATGGGAGGCTGAAATGATGATGATGATGAAACCACTAAATTGGCTTCATTTAAATTAGCATGTAACCACTCATTACGGACATCAATTTATTTTTCCAGATGCTGTTTGGATAGCTGTCAATCTACACTCGGCGTCAAAAAAAATCGCACATCCGAAAAAAATAATTTAAATACTATTTTAACACAACAGGCCAATGGCAATGTTGTGGTTTGAGGGTATCATTCGAAAGGTAATTTCAGGAATTTTAATTGAATTTTACTTTTATAACGAGACGAAAGAGAAATTAAAGAAAAAGACAGGGTATGTACAAATTTGCAAATTAATAATTTAAAAAAAAACTTAATAAATACAAAAAAAGTTCTTAAAACCTAGTGTTCCCCCCCCCCCCCCCTTGCCTTGATAACGGCTTCCATGCGATCTTTCATGGACCTTACAAGGATCGCAACAGTCTCTTGGGGTATTTGTTCCCACTCTTCAAGTACCGCATCTTGGAGCTCTTGAAGAGTGGCTGGAGCTGGATCTCGAGCTCGCACCCGCCGTTTTAGGTCATCCCAGAGATGTTCTATTGGGTTAAGGTCTGGACTTCGTGCTGGCCAATGCATAACAGGGATATCGACCTCCTGTAAATAATCCCGTACAATAGCCGCGGTGTGGCAACGAGCATTATCATGCATTAACAAGAATCCATCACCGACATAACCAGCATACGAGACCACATGTTCCTCCAGGATTTCAGTAATGTACCGACCAGCATTTAATGACCCTTTCCCACGGCCACCCCGAGTCCGGGAAACGCACACAAGTTCCGTTTTCCCGTCGACGGAAATGCCGCCCCAAAACATACACGAGCCACCCCCGTATTCGACGGATTCTTCGAAGCAGGGTTGTGTGAACCTCTCCCCCTGTCATTTGTAAAACGGTTTCGTAAAGATGTCGTACCGATGAAACGGTCATCTCTTTCTGATGTGCACCGTTTTCTTTCAGATCTCGGTTTTCTAACATAACCACCAGTCTGCTGAAAACGTTGGAACACCCGTCGAACTGAAAAACGGGACAGGTTCAACTGTCGAGCAACGTCACACTGCCGCATCCCCGACTGCAATAGGGCAATCACTTGAGCGGCTTCTTCAGAGCTGGTGTCCATCTTTACTTGTTCTTACTTGGGTTACTTGTTCAAGTGTGTTCACTGCAAAGTCTAAATTACGACTAGCCCATATTTCATCCAGATCGACCCTTTTATACCCTTTTTAGGTGGTGTAACTAGCGTCCGTACTAACGAGCATTTGACAGTGTTTGTTTTTGACGTTCTATAATGATAAATGTTTTAATGATTTCATGATTTTTTTATTAATAATGTAAAGCTATTCAAATACCCATTTCAAACATACCAATATATATATAAATATAATTCGTTTCTAGCCATTACAGCCATTTTTCGCGCAAACTCAGAGAGGTGCGATTTTGTGACGCTGAGTGTATATTTCTTTTTTAAAATGTATGAAAATTACAATGTTAAATAAAACGTTCTATTTATTTACCTACATGGAATTCCGATTTGAAAAATATAAAGAAACATGAATATAATCATGACATGTTTTTTGCCAACCCTATTACAAATACAGCCAATGTATGGAAAGAACTTCACACTGATGCGTAACTTCGCCTGCCATATATTTTTCAAACAAATATAACTACATGGCGGGACATTAGGCTCACTTTCGAATATTTAAAAATCCAGGCGAAGTTAGGGAGTTCGACGGTATGTTTGAGGCAGCAAATAAAGATTCCTTCTTTCGTCTTGTTATATTATGTTTCTTCCTTCGTTGAGGATGATTGACTCATATTCAATTTTTGACTACGTCGATAACTTTCGTGTGCCTCGGAAGTAGAGAAGCGGAAGAAGAGATATAGTGAGGTGTTTGGAAAAACAGACTCACTCATTCTAGACGATTCGCGCTCGATGTAAAATTGTGCGTTCCCACTCTTCAAGTACCGCATCTTGGAGCTCTTGAAGAGTGGCTGGAGCTGGATCTCGAGCTCGCACCCGCCGTTTTAGGTCATCCCAGAGATGTTCTATTGGGTTAAGGTCTGGACTTCGTGCTGGCCAATGCATAACAGGGATATCGACTTCCTGTAAATAATCCCGTACAATAGCCGCGGTGTGGCAACGAGCATTATCATGCATTAACAAGAATCCATCACCGACATAACCAGCATACAAGACCACATGTTCCTCCAGGATTTCAGTAATGTACCGACCAGCATTTAATGACCCTTGCCCACGGCCACCCCGAGTCCGGGAAACGCACACAAGTTCCGTTTTCCCGTCGACGGAAATGCCGCCCCAAAACATACACGAGCCACCCCCGTATTCGATTATATAGATTTTTTTATTAATAATGTAAAGCTATTCAAATACCCATTTCAAACATACCAATATATATATAAATATAATTCGTTTCTAGCCATTACAGCCATTTTTCGCGCAAGCTCAGAGAGGTGCGATTTTGTGACGCTGATTGTATATTTCTTTTTTAAAATGTATGAAAATTACAATGTTAAATAAAACGTTCTATTTATTTACCTACATGGAATTCCGATTTGAAAAATATAAAGAAACATGAATATAATCATGACATGTTTTTTGCCAACCCTATTACAAATACAGCCAATGTATGGAAAGAACTTCACACTGATGCGTAACTTCGCCTGCCATATTTTTTTCAAACAAATATAACTACATGGCGGGACATTAGGCTCACTTTCGAATATTTAAAAATCCAGGCGAAGTTAGGGAGTTCGACGGTATGTTTGAGGCAGCAAATAAAGATTCCTTCTTTCGTCTTGTTATATTATGTTTCTTCCTTCGTTGATGATGATTGACTCATATTCAATTTTTGACTACGTCGATAACTTTCGTGTGCCTCGGAAGTAGAGAAGCGGAAGAAGAGATATAGTGAGGTGTTTGGAAAAACAGACTCACTCATTCTAGACGATTCGCGCTCGATGTAAAATTGTGCGTGTAGAAAAGTTCTCTCACCACTAAGCCACCCGGTCATTCCACCGTTATTGACTATTTCTTTGCCTTAAGTGCAGTATACTAGTATAATTTTTTTGAAAATCCATATTTACTAGCCACAGTAAACATATTGTACGATCTCTTTCACATGTTGTTATTTGAGGTTATTAGAAAAAATTATTATTATGTAAAAGTAATTTTTTTTTATACTTTGTTAACCGATCTAATATAGATACCGGATATCCATTTCATGTCTAGTATATATATATATATATATATATATATATATATATCTGACGAAAGATGGCAGGCGAATTAAGTCAGTGTTGGTATTTGGAGACGATGGCCAGGTTTTCGAGCGGTAATAACTTCGCTTAGTACACATACCTCAATGATTAAAATGTTGATGATTGTTTTTATTTCGATTATTTTATTTTCATATAAATCAATACATTTACACAAATTTACCGTAATATCGAATTATTAGACAATGCATTGTGTAATAGCAGATACCAAAAAAATCAATGATTTACTAAACCATTGACATAAATATCATCGTTGATTGTCAAATGAAAACACGAGAAATAAAAGTTTGTTTTTCATTTAGCTGGTTTAAATTAATTTAAGGCAGCTTTTTTACCATGTTCAAATACAAAGAAGTGAACTGTGGTATCTACCAAATACAATGATACCAAGTAAAACAATTAATAAATTATAAAAACACATTTGCTTATGTACAATGACATCAAATAAAAATTAACATTGGACCTATCATTTGGCCAAATTTCTCCTGCCCAATTTTTAAAGTTACCATGACCATTCTTTTATACAATAATGGGATGTTTTATCCAAGAAATTCAACAAATGTTATGTTATTACTATTTACTTAACTTTGACCTAAATACAATTTGTGGTTAAAAAATTACACAAGAATTGATAGAACTTATGATGTTCACCAAAGAAAGCAAGAAAAGTGTAAAAGTAGTATGTAAATAACTGGTGGCCCTTAGTACAAAAGTTTTTAGTATTAAATTATCCATTAAAGGAATTAAAAATGTAACTATGTCCATGTGGATTAAGGTATTTTAAATTCATTATGGGAATTCTAAATTTTCCGGAATAAAAAGTATCCAATGCTTGTCTCCAGGATACAAGTTATCTCTGTGCCATAAAAGGTAACAAACAGACAGAGTTACTTTTGTATTTATAATATGAAGTGTAAATTCAAATGAAAATAAGAAAAGAAAAAATGTTTGAATTCTGCAGTATATAAGTTAAAATACTACACATCTAACAATGTGTCCACTTATCTACACCACTGTTTACCCAAAGCAAATTCATGTCCTATGATGAGAAAAATAATCAGCCCTAATTAAAAAAAAATACTAAGTTCTGTGTGACAAAAATAAATAAAATGATGATCATGTAATTACATATGGAAGTAGTGCTTAACTATCCTTTAAAAAAAATATTTTGACTAAATTGACAGCTAGGTCTTAATATATTCATATAGTATATTCTGATGGTGATGCAGCATGAGCTGATATGTGGCATGAAATCAAATAACATGTTGTTGTCGAATATTTTGGTCTTTAGTCTAGATCTGGAGCTGTGGTACGTCCAGTATAGTCACCGTCATCATCATCACTGTCCAGGTCTCCAATTATTGATTTTAAAAGTCCACCAAACACTGAATTGGGGTTCCTGTTATCTTGTGGAATTTCTAATCCGAACCATATACGTCCGATGTTGTCTAAGTAAACAGAATAGTTGGGATCCCGTTTTATGCTTATTGCATACCAGTTTCTAAGAATTTTAAATTGATTTGCATGTTTCCTGTAATCCAGAAATAAAATAATATTGAAACATTTTTCAATAAATTTAATGTTATTTATATGAAGTCATAGTATAAATATAATTTCAGCCTTTAAAAATATGGTATATGATTAAGATTATGGTTTCTTCCCATTATGAATGGTTAAAAAGCATAGACATATGTTTAGGAATACTAATTCTCTGAACACTATTGGAATTTATGTTTCTGAATGTATCATTAGGCATACATGTATCCTTATGAATTTTTCGTTATGTCAGATTAAGATCACTTTGAACTTAAGATTAGCATACTCCAAATTTATTGACAAGAGGATAGAAATGCAGTCCCCTCATATTCACATAAGAGTGCTTAAGTCTGAGCTACTATTAACATATATTTTTAAATATGTAATGTAGAAAACATGGTTATCATTTATTTTTTGCCTAGGAATTATTTAATTTATTGCCATAAGCCTGCCTGTTGTCATAAAATAAAAAAATCAGTCTGAATGATGTTTATTGAGTACATCTGCAATTTTAATTATTCTGCTGAACATAGGCCTCATCATAGATAGCCACGAAAGTTTGCAGCTTCCATTTTTGCTGGGATTTTGCCCTAACCCAAACCCAACCCAACCAGTGTAGCCACACTTGGCAGGCGGGTTGGGAACTACAGTTTATTTATTCAGATATTCCAGGGAGATGCTGCTGCCCATCTCCTAGTATCTTTTTCCCTCTGTCGACTTTTACAAAACCCACTGGATGAGAAGGGGTGGTAGATTTTCTTGAGTTGCCATAATAAAACAAATTAATTAACTAGTATAGTATACTAAATAATAATTTGTCGTGCTAACCAACTGCATTAAGCTGTTATCTATCAATGGTATTCTGTAAGAGTGGGCATTGTCAATTCACTAAAATCATCAATAAATACATATTATACAGAAAAAGTAAATAATCCTCTAAAGCCAACACAATTCATAAGTAACAGATTATAAAAATTAAGAAAGAAGAAGATAACATTGAAGATGTGTTTGTAATTCGTAAGGTGGTCAAGATTATGTTTCTATAAATAGATATTTTCATATAATGATAATGATATTTAGCATCTACATAAAATGTACTTACTGTTCAATAGCACGTAGTAAGAACCATAAAAAATTAAGCAATGGAAATAAATAAGGAGGCCCCTTATCATTTTTTATTGTAGGATGTGAACCTGTATACTTGTTAAAAGTTTCTATTGCCATCTGGATGTTTCGTAAGCAAAGAAATTGTAACACGGCTTGTGCTATAAACAGGTCTAACTCTGATTTAAGCCCTCTCGTTGTGTGCAGTTCTATCAGCATGGTAGCATATGTTGCTCCATCACATGAGTGTAAGAAATGTTTGTGTGCCGCTGTGTATTTTTTCTCTTTCCAGTATACTTCTGCTATTAGCTGAAATTAAATAAACAATTTTTTTAAAGTAAAAGTTTATTGAAGGTATAAACAATATAAATATATGTACTATGTCTTTTTGACATGATGAGTTAAAAACAATTTAAGCTAGACTAAATGAAATTTAAACAGATTATTTTTGGTCACATCATAAACTCTTCAAAGGTTGCAGATTTCAGTTCCAACCAAGGTTAAAAAATTATTATAAAAATGTTTAAGTGAACATTTGAGTCATTTATATGGTATGTTTATTTATTTATTTAAGGTTCACCAACAGTTGTCACAGTGATACAATTTACATATACATTGTTGTAAACAAATTTAGGTAAGAGCACAACCAATTGTAGGTAAACACCACATGCATATTAAAACCAGAAACAAATGTGCATGTGTTTGTGTGCAAATGTTTATGAAGACACAGCTTACCTTGTGTAGTAGTGGATGTCCTTTCTTACTGCTGTCCATTGACCATTTAACGGCATTTGTGAGGTAAGTTTCACGTTCAGGTATGCTGGAGTTCATTATTGCAAATAATTTCGCAATTTTCTCAATCCATTCTTCACCGGGTTTCGTTTCCGATTTTGTTAAAACGTCTATAAGCAAAATAGCTAAATCTGCACCACTGCCTTGTTGGTCACGTTGTAGAAGCAACGTAGCTCCTTTATATAATAGATTAAGTAGATCCACATACTTTTTTTGACTTAAATATCTGTAAAATATAATAATTTCTATTTATAACTGAATCAAATAAAAGTACATATAATTTAAAACTCATATTAATCTTTACCTGAAATATAATGTTCTATACATTTGATGTGCTTCATAGTATTGGCCTGAATTAACTGATGCTTCTAATTTATCTAAAACTCTATTAACACCTCTTTCTCCTCGTGTAGCCATTATTTTTCTTCTAGAATATTTAGGTTTTTATACGTTCACATTACATTCACTAATTTACGCGTTCACGACAATTGTCTCAGCACATGAAAAGTCATTTCATTTCATCTTTCATTGGCTTGGCAGATTAGCAGTCTATAATCTATGCAAAAATCATATTAAAATTAAAACACCGCTGGAAAAATAACAATCGCGATACCACTATACGCCAATTCTATGAGCAAAAGAAACAACAGACTATAAGCAGGTGAAATTTATGTTAGCCGTATTATATCAGTTCTGAAATTAATATTTTTTTAAAAAGGCAACTACTTATACACTTTGAAAATATAGTTATATAATATAATTAAATAATATATATTTATTTAAAATGATCCTGCATATTTTCAAAAAATTGATATCTTTAACTGAGTATTCTTTCATTGAATATTCTCAGTCAGATTCTTACATACATGGGAATATTTTGGAATACTAAAATGATCCATAAAAAATATTTCACTCCCTAAGTAACGATTACTGTAATTGTTTTTGTAGGGAAAATCTTTTAGGGAAATCATTTTGGAGCTAGCAAGGATCAAAGAAAAAAATGAATTTCATTAGGTATGTTTATTTTATTTATTTATTTATTTATTTATTTATTTATTTATTTATTTATTTATTAATGGAAACAGTCATAAACTTTATTCCAGTGTCAAGTTACATATCCAAGTAAACAATCTTCAAAATTTTGGTCGACAGTAAATTGATAGTTGATTTTTACTGAAGATTTGCTGGACTGATAGAGACAAAACGAAAAGCGCAATTTTGGTCTTGAATTGAATTTTCCAATCACTGTACTTTTTCAGGAGTACTTGCTGCATAATTGACTATCATTATTCAACATCAAAACTACAAATTTACACACAAATTACAAATTAAAAAAAACACTACTGCAATTTTTCGAGTTGGCGCCAAAAGTCATTAGGTATGTTTATGTGTAGTTTCTATTCTATTTATTTATTAATGGAAACAGTCATAAACAATTTTCCAGTGTCAAGTAACATATTCAAGTGTACAATTCTCTAGCAGCAACACTTCAAAATTTTGATCGACAGTAAAATGATAGTTGACTTTTACTGAAGATTTGCTGGACTAATGGAGACAAAACAAAAAGTACAATTTTGGTCTTGAATTGAATTTTCCAACCACTGTACACTTTCAGGAGCACTTGATGCATAATAAACTATCAATATTAAACATCAAAACTCCAAATATACACAGAAATTACAAAATGAAATAAAAACACTACTGCAACTTTTCGAGTTCGCACCAAAAGCACGCTATGATGTATAAGGCTAGTGTTCACAAACTGTAGCGAGGCAGTTATCGTACTAGGGGTATAAATTATCGTATATTGACCGAATTTGATGAATTTTTATTAAATTCGTTCGTAATATCGTACTTATCACTATAATGTCTAATATAAATGAATGAACTATATTAAACCTAAAATTAATATTTTTACAAATCGTCGGGGATAGTGCAAATCCGCGTAACTAGCATTGGATAATTCCGCGTCTCTGACAAATGTAGCCAATTTAAGTTTTCGCGGGCAGTGCACGCAAGATTCTGATTTACAGTCACCTGTTTGACGCGAGTTTTGTTCGGCCAATAGAAAGCAAAGAATCGCCAATTATCAATACTGCGTATCTACTATCGGCAAGTATCAATACCGCGTATGTGGTCAGATAGCATCGGGAGCGTATTAGTGGTTTATTTTTGTTGTTAAATCCAGTGTTTATTTAAAAAACAATTAGTAAAATATCAAGTAAATGCAATGTTGATTAAGTATTTTCTCAATTGAATATAGGTATTGAATATTGATTTAAATTATTTTAAGTTTATATTTCATCCTAACGTTTTTAATGACTAGACTTTTTCCCAAAAAATAACAGAATATTATAATGTGAACATGTGTAAGTTACCCAGTTTATGTAAATACCTTTTATATTGAAAAAGATCGCTAAATTATATACATCTTAGTTGTTTTGTTTATTTTTACTGGATACGATGAGAAGGCTGATTAAATGTTATTTTTATTTTTTTATTTAGGATTCAAATAGCGAATGTTACTGATTCCTGTAGCGAAGACGAAACACTTCATGTCACAAAAAATAATTTTGGTTAAGCAATCAGCAGCTCATGAAAATATCAAAGATCTCCCTGAAAATTCACTTAATATAAATTTTGCTAAAACGGAAAATCAGGAAGAGTTTACTGAAGAAACTATAATTTTAGTTAACTGTGACACAACTAGTTTAAGTACTTTGGAAATTGGTGATCTAGACAATGTTTCTGACCCTACTATGACTTCAACTAACAATTTGGTATCTTCTATTTTCGAGGAAGATGTTCGTACTGATATCAATAATGCACTTGACTTTTTATCAGATGACTCTGTTGCTGACCCAAATTACGTTCCGCTCTCTGAAATAACAAATATTGCATCGATTACTTTAACATTGACCGACAGCAATAATTCCTTTTTTGACGTGTTTCCTTGAGAGACAAAAAAGAGACTTGGAACCTGATGTTGCAATCGAGTCTAGAGCAAGGAAACGAAAATCAGAGCAAATGTCTTCATAAAGGTTTAGGAATAAGAAGTTAAAAATGCTAAGACAAGAATACATAGGTTTTAGAAAGACTTGCGATGAAAATTTTTCACAAGACTCTATCAAAACTGCGCGAAAACTTGGAGAGGCTTGTAATTCAAGTAAATGCTTAAGGAGTAGTGTAAATAACTGCGAAAAATTCACAGATAGTGTACGATTGAATATTTTTAATGAATTTTGGGAGATGAGCTGGATAGCGAAGAAAATGTTTGTTTCATCTTTGGAAGATACAAAACCGACTAAAAGGAAAACCATTGAAAGGGATGATACAAGACGAGTTATTACAAAAGTCTATTATTTAAAATGTAATAACCAAAACATGAGAGTATGTTTAAAGACGTTCTTATGAATATTGGGAATTAAATAGTGGACAGTAAGGTATTGGCTAGGCGAGAAACTAAATGAAAAAACCACTATAAACCGGACAGAAAATGCTGCGTTGCATATAAACATTTTTAAGAGCCCTGCCCAAATTGCCTTCTCATTACCGTAGAGAAGAAAGCACAAAATTATATCTAGAATCGATAATACAGTCAAAACGTGAACTCTATCGTATCTATGTTAAAGAGGTAACAAAAAATAGGCAAAAAGTGGCCTCCAGAAAACGTTTTGAAGATGTTTTGAAAGATGAAAATATAGCTTTGTTTCAACCAAGAAAAGACGCATGTGATCTATGGTGTTCATTCAAAGTAGGCAATATTACAGAGGAAGAATATCAACAACATGTATCACGAAAAGACAGGAACAACAGGTTAGCTAGACAGGAAAAGACTATGGACAAATTAGCTGCGAAAAATGGAACAATTCACATAATAACTGCCGATTTACAAGCTGTGAAATTGTGTCCATTTTGATGGTTCATAATTTTACAGTGTACAATCTAGGCATTAACAACGTAAAGTGTTATTGGTTTGATGAGACTACAACAGATTAAAAGCATCGACGTATGTTTCATTTTTTGTCGATTACTTGAAGGAAATGGTAGAAGAAAACCCTAAAAATGTCGTAATATTTACTGATGGATGTACATCACAAAATAGAAATGTTGTGGTTTCAAACGCTCTTCTGCGATTGGCGATGGAAAAAAACATTGTCATCACACAAACATTTTTAGAAAAGGGACCTATACAAATGGAGGTGGATTCAGTTCACTCGATAATTGAAAGAAAGTTAAAACACCGTGAAATATTTTTACCCAGTCAATACTCTTCGGTTACCAAAGAAGCTAGACTGAATCCATCTCCATATGAGGTAGTTACGATATACCACACTTTTTTTAAAGACTATAGTATTAAAAGTAATTTTATTTACGATTCAATCCGCCCTGGAAGAGGAACTGGTGCAAAGTGCATGGTTGATATAAGAGTAATGAAGTACAATTCAATACAAGCTTAACTACAGTGACGAATTTCACCATTACACACTATTACCACAAAGGCCAAAAAGAATTAAGCCAGTTATTCCACCACAGCTCTTTAATGATAGATTGCCAATCTCAAAATCAAAATATGATCAATTAAAAAAGTGTTATACCCATGGATTGCCATGAGTTCTATGACAGGTTTACCTTTTAAGGATAATTAATTTACTTATATGAAACTATAACTATATGTTTAATTACAATATTTATTTTTTGGATATCTGAAAGGGCTCACTTTTTTCTTTAATTTAAATGTATACGAGTGATATTATCCCTTATTACCCCCCCCCCCCCCCCCCCAGTTTATTTTAGATAGCTAGGAAGCTCTTATTTTGGCTATTAAATTTTTAAGTTTAAAATATGTGATACTATTCCTAATAAGGTAATTGAGAAGCCTGATACAGGCTGAATAGAACGTAAGAGTTAATTAAACTGCTGTTGATATTATCTTGTCATCAATGTTTGTATTTCTTAGAGATTTCAGAAAAAAAGTTGCAGTTTCGATTTTTTTTTATTTAATCGTGCTATTGTAAGACATAAAGCTTATGAGCAGATTTTTTAAGTCGTGTTTTATTTTGGTTATTAAATATTATTTTAAAACATTATTACTTGATTGATTTCAATACCGCGGAAATTAATATATTATTTCCATCTTAATAAGTTTGTGTTCAAATCAGATCCGCTTAATTGTCGTAGCGACTAAATTAATCACTTTAACAGATATCTATTATTACCAATACTTGGAACACATAAATTAATACTCCCGATGTAAAGATGAGCCCAATAGCCATTGAACTAAAAACCTTATAAAGTTATAACCTTCCCCTGTAAAACTTGGTCTATTGTAGATACGCGTCTTTTACTTGTGGTATATTCGCGGTTTTGCAGTATTCCCGACGAAATGCTTTATAGTTTATCACTTGTTCTACAGTTTTACAAATAAAAGAATCTCTTATTAACTATATGTTTTACGTATGATAGCATAGCCCTGAAAAAAAAAACCCCTCTACTTTCAGATATTTAATTTAAGTGGCGGACTTTAAATTATTTCAGAAAAACTACACTGTTCCCGAAATCCACCATAATATGAAAGTATTGTGATATGACGAATAAAATCAAGGACATTTTCATTTTAGGTCAATATAATCGTGTGAAGTGTGAACATAACCGAAATATCGAAATCGAACTACGATATCGATATCATTCTTTGCTGATTGGCAGACATTATACAACCAATGACATACTTATGTCGGCAAGACGGCACCGAATAAGAAAATAATGAGGCCACTAAACAGCGCTGTGAGCAAAAATAAAAATGAAATAAAAATCAAGAAAAATTAAATAATTTTTTAAAATTTGCATCATATTAGAAATTATTGTACAATCTGCGTACGATAGTAATGTCCTGTCGTACATCGTATCGTACGTGAGCATAAAATTAACGTATAAGTGCGGTAAATAGCGTACGGCTGGGACGGTCGTTTTGACATCTTACAATAGTGTTGTAACACATTACAAATTATTACCGAAAAAAATGCAGTCAATGAGAGTCGCTCCTATAAGTCTGTGAATTGTAAGTAGTAGCTACTTAGAACGTACATTAAAACTTTTTCGTAAGTTAAAAATGTTTACTTAATATATTAAGTCAGACTCATCCATACTGAAAATTGACTGTCGTCGCTGCAAATTTATAGTACACGATGCTGGCCAGGGATCTTTTATGTGGCGATTATATTATACTTTTGATCATTTCAAATTCATAAGGTCATGTAAACTACATAAAATAATAACATACATACATACAGTCACGCCTTTTTCTCATATAAGAGGTAGGCAGAGGCCACTCATGCAGTCCACTTTTCGCCCTCGTGAGAAACGACACGTGACGGGTGGCGAACTCACCTCGTCGCCGCTATTTTGGTAAGAGTCAAAAAATTCTTACTCCCCATTGTGTTCCCACGAGCAGTATAGTAACAGCATTGCATCTAATGGTATTAATATACACGAATAAAGGATGTCCGTACAATAACTTATTCGCCTACTATTACGACAACTAGGTAGGAAAGAGGTGCTATTCTAATCGGCCGGACTCCTATCAGCTGACATAAAAATAATTCAGTGTATAATAAATATCTCATTTGAAGTTAACCGATGTTATGAAACGATTACGTAAAAAAGTTAAAGTTACCACTATAGTCTAATCGCCACGAGGTGTAGTTGCACGAGTTCTGCTAAAGCCTCATCTTCTTTTGAAATCTTCTGCATACTCGAGAAACTACCGACTGGCTTAAAATGTTCGGTCAATGCATCTGTAGTATTATAATCTTTGCTCCAATGCCACAATTTTCGCGGGTTGCGCAAATATTGTATCCATATTATATTATTAAATGTGTTAACAAAATAATGAACTTTAGTTTATACATTTAGTTTATAATTAATTCATAGTAGTGCGACCTTCGGGAGGTCATACTGTTCACGACAAATTGAAAGCATAAATTGTTTAAAGAGAAAACTGTTATCAACGGGAGATATAAATATCATTAGAATATATATTTATTATTACTAAAATAAAGTATTACAGACCTTCAAATACATATTGAATTTACATTTATTGGTAGACAATACATATATTAGATATATATCTGCACCTATTGGGATCTACCGGAAAGTAAGTCTGTAGGTTTTGTCTTAATTATTTCTCTTTAGAATGGGTTAAATTTAACTATATTGCGTCATAACTTCTGTGGTACGGACTATAGATGGGCGTTTTGCGCAGTAATTTGTCATTTACTGTAGAGTAGCAGCGGTGTCAAAATGAGTGCCATCGATAAATTTTATTTAAAGCATTGTATACTTTATGAGTTTCAGAAATGGAAATAACGCTGCTGCAGCCTGTAGAATTTGTGTAGTGTTTTTGGGCATGATAGTGTATTGTAACGTATATGTCAAAAATGGCTTAAGCAATTTAGAAAAGAGGATTTAAGTCTCAAACGATGAATTTCATTCTGGAAGAAATTCTTTAATTGATGACGACGATTTCGAAGTGATTTTAAAAGAAGATCTGTTTCTTATCAGATATTTAGCAGAGACTAGTAGCACACACAGCAAATCATTACATACCGTATTTATAGATCAGGATATATATCATATATATCTAAAAATTACCAGGGTTACCGCGCGAACTATCGGAAAAAAATTGTTGAGTTAATTACTGTATGTTCTTTACATCTTGCTCGTTACAAAACTGATCCTTTTTTTGGATTATTGTCTACAATAACTTATCAAGAAAGAAACTTTATTTAAAATCAGGAGAACCTTCGACTTCTATGCCGAAATCAGATTTACACAAAAGAAAACAGCTGTTATTTGTATATTATATGTTTTATTATAATTTACTGTGACCACAAAAGACTATTACCACTGAAAAATATTGCAATAGTTTAAGTATATTTAACGAAGCAATTAAAAAACAACGACCTCATTTGGCTAACAGAAACGGTGTAATCCTACATTACGAATATGCGAGGCCGAACAATTCAAAGATAACTCAACTAAAAATATCTGGATATGAAGTTTCGCTCATTCTTCATACTTTCCAGATTTTGCTTCTTATGATTTTATCTATTGTCGGCGCACAGCGCTAATCAACAAGGGAAAAATAATTCAAAACGATGGCGAGGTTTCAGCAGCGGATAAAGAATTTTTGACTTCTAATTATTTCTCGCAGAGAAACACTGAGCATCGCCTTTTCCATAGATCGCTGAGAGACATTATTATTAAATAAATAATAAGTGTAGGTAACAAGGAAAAGTATTAAGTTTTTGATTTTTCGTAGTTCATTTCGTTTTGCTTTTACTTTCGCTTTCGCACTGTCATTAACTATTTTTTGTAATATTGATCTAATATTCTTGTACGTTAAACAGTTGAAACTATGATGAGAAACAAGTAATTAAAACTTACAGATAGTTTAAAAAACCTACTTTTTCTTTTTCGGATGTCGTCGAATTTTATACGGTAAGTAAGATGAAAAGGGTAAATACAAGGCGTATTCTTCTGAGAAGCATGTTTAAACTTATACCTCGATAATTACTGTTTCATGAATTTCTTCTTTCGCTAAGGTTAAAATAAAAAAACTGTATATTACCTAACATTACCTTTTTAATCAAATGTTGAATATTTATTATATTACGTCATAATTACATGGCATGGTAAGGATAATTGAGAAGTCTTAGAGGTTGAAATGGTTTTTGAAGTGAAACTTCTCTGGTCGCGATGAGAGTAAAATTTCAAGGTCGAATTTGAATGCAGTGATTTTTATTACATTATATATTTTTATTTTATATATGGCTTTATAAAGACCGGAGAGTAACAGTAAGACGGCCCCATGACTTCACGGCAAGCTTATAAATAATACGTCCCGTACAGGTAGCCTCTGGTAATAATACCCTATATTTCATAAGTAATTTCACATTGCTTGATGTTATATACTCGTAATACACCAACCAAACACAAAAACAAAAATTGTCAATCCATCAGAAATTACATAATGCTCCGCGGATTTTTTTAAGATCTTCTTCGATCTTAATTCATAATATTCTTCTTTAAGTAGTGAATAGGTTTCTACACGAGTAATCTGAAAGCTCTGAAATAGAATAAACTAGGATACTTTTGAAAAAATATAAAGATATTCCTTTAAATACAGCTCAATGTTTGCGAGGTAGATTTTGAGCTTCATGAATATGGATGACAAAAGGCGATCTTGACATTTTGTATCTTGTGCCGTACTCTCCTAACTTTAAAAAAAGAACAATTCGTGAACATTGCATTGTGGTTTTCTTTACACCACCGTACAGTATTGTAAAAAAAATGTTTAATACACAGTATGTTTATTTTAAATGCATCATCATCATCACCATCTTTTCAACCCATCACAATTCCACTGCTGAACATGTTTTGCGGCCACCTGTGGGAGAGGCAATCGTAGGGGTTGTCACAAACATGGCCCTGAGCCACCTGCATCCATGGACTTACCGTGAAAGTCGCTCCATCTAGAGGGTTATTGTACCGGCAAACGCAGTACACTATGTTTACGATACGAGGTTGCCACTAGAGAACCTTTTTTCACAACGGTCTTCGGTTCTACGAGCAAGGCGTATTCCCATTTTAGTTTTCTGATCCATACAGCTATATCGGTTACGCTAGTTCTGCAGCGTATTTCATTGTTTTCACCTCTTTCCACAGCTCGCTGAGCGTCGCTCAATGAACAAATTTGAACTTCCTTATGCGGCCTGGAGTAATGGACTAAGTCTCAGTCATACATAGCACTTGCATATTTTAATAAAATATTTATTTGGGCTTCCATAAGCCCCATACTAAATATTTTATATAAACATGGTGTTTCGGTTTGAAGGGTGCTATTAGAGTAATACTTTTTTTAATACTCACTGCTGATCATAGGCCTCCTCCATAGATTGCCTCAAAAGTTTGTAGTTCTCAGTTTGGTGAGATTTTGCCACGCTTGACTGGCGGATTGGAAACTGCAGTTTATTTATTCAGAAGATGCATGCTGCCCATCTCCTGGTTTTTATCCGTCTGTCGACTTTTATGACACCCATGGGATGAGATGGTGTGGTAGATTCTCCTGAACCGCCACCACATGGTCAACTACATATAATCTAATACATCCCTTACGGTAACGAAATTTATTGCTTTACCTATATTTTTAATCAAATTTACAAAAAGTGTAGTAGGGCCTAATATACTTAATAACCACATTTAAGATTTTAGTAATTTTTGGCTAAACCCATTGCTTTTCCAGAGAAAATTTTATGTAACTGTTATGTTATAAGTTTTTAATTCGCTTACAGAAGTAGAAAAAAAAATATAAATGGTATTAATTACAGAACGAATCGACTGTTACATCACTAGCAATAATTTTTGTTAATTATACATCGATATTAATATTATAATTGCGAAAGTAACCGATCTTGACGTAAACGGCACAGAGATAGCATGCATTCTGGAGACGGACATAGGATACTTTTTATTCCAGATAATCAAAGAGTTCCTAGGCTATTTTTAAGAAACCTAAACTATTTATTTAGTAGGAACGACACCTTTATTATCGACAAGATGATATTTTCAGAATCCATTGTATCGCTCACAATTCACTTTGAGAGTCTGCTTATTTTTCGATTTTTTGTATTTATGGCAACAGTCGTAATCTTTGTGCCAGTGATTTCGTACGGGATGATTTTGATGATTTCGAACCAATGATTTCGAAACCGCGACCTATAACGCAGAAAACTACATGCCAGAAACTGTACCATCCGAGCCGTTTTAATTATGAAAAGCTAAATACTATTTATCCGTAAATGATACTTAAACATTGCATTTGTGACATATTTTCTAAATTTTGGGTTCTATTTGGTTAATTTGCTAAATCCTAATATAGTTTGAACAACTTTTCGTAATTATGTTATATCAATAGTGACGAAGAATAATGATATAACGACAAATTGCGAACAACTAAAAAAAATCTCGTGAGATCGGAATTCGATAACAAGTGTTTTATACAAGGGTAAATTATTAAATGTCATTTTCATATAAATGGAAGGTGTAAGAAAATGACAAATTGATAATGTTATAAGACAAAGCAACGGCCGTCCAATTAGAACTAACTAGAAACGAGTATAATTAAAATTAAGCATCTTACCCGAATTCTGGCATCTAGTCAACATCGTCTCAATAAACGATTAAACATTTGCTATTATATGTTTGATATACTCGGTATTATGAATTTTGACTACAAGGTCTTAATGGTGGCACGGAGATAATTTTAGAATGTTTCTAAAGGAAAAGATTAATTGACAAATTATTTTTGACCCAAAAGTTGTTTTCTGAGTAAAGTTATTTTCTTGTTATTTTTGCTCTATATCGTTAATCAGCGTCATATAGTGTTACGTACTCAACGCAGGATAGTGAAGATTGTACTTCGTAAATAATGATGTACATATACAATTCAAAATAAAAATATATATAGATAACTTCATTTTGGTAAATGAATCCTGAAATGTCAAACTGACGTCGCTAGTTAGATAGACGTGACATAGTCCGAATGGCGCCTATCCTAATCGTAATGCGAATAAAGAGAAAGCTTTATTGATTTCAGTTCGGTATTGGGGCTTACTTTAGAAATTTTGAAATAGTGTTGTATTTATTTAAACTGAGTCTGAACTTTTATTGAGTGTGGTAGTTCAGGGCTAGACTAAGGAATAGTCACTTTATAATAATTTTTATTTATATTTATATATTTTACTTAATTTATTGCTAATCACATTATTGATGAATGAAGAAATATTGGTCTTATTAATTTACAACCACTTGGTTAGCGTTGCCTTAGCGTTGTTTGCTGTAGAACGCAGGTTTGAATCCCAGTCGACGCAATATGCTACGAAAGTTTTTGTCTATCCGAGTGAAAAACTGCAGTATGTGATCGATCCAAAGAAAGAAAGATTTAAACAGGGTTGATTTTATATCCTCGAAACTTCACCGTTGCGTGGGGCGACGTTTTAATTTTTACTGACAATTTGATGTGTTGTAATGAGTTGTGTACGATTTGATTTGAAATCCTCATTTGCTACCGATTTTAGTTTTAAATCCGTTGTTTGTGGCAGCTTCATAATTATGATCATAATTATTGTAGCTCATCCTGAGTCTCTACTTCCACCGACTTCTTGCAAATTTCGTTTAATCCATACTTCATCGCATTCATACTCGCTCTGTGAATTACGCTCCCACTATAGTTTAAACTTTAAAATATCCACTCGCCTTTCTTACAAATATACATGTCTATAGCTGTTTCCATGTGTTAGCTTATTAAAGTCTTGGACATAATTTTAATATCATACAATTGTTATTAGTCCTTCTCAGTAGGCCGAATGGGGAAGCGTAAAGCAATAGAGGAGGCTATGTTTGTTATTTCGCTGCGATAGAGAATCTGTAACGAAGTCCAGATCTCGAGTTTTAATAAAAAAGAGAAATAATAGCCTATACATCTATAAGTACTCCTAGATCGCCTTTGATATTTCAGAGGCATTAGAAACCGAAGACTTCACACGTCCTTGAAATAAATTCATAGACATTGAGGCAAACATTGCGGAGGTTACAATGTTTACCTTTCCCGCTAAAAAAATTGGTTAATTCAATACCTGGGAGAAGCCACGAGACTTTCCAAGCATTTCCCTTATGGCACCCATGAGATGGTGTGGCACACTTTCTCACTTTAAATATCGTTATTTAGTTTGAAATCAGTTCATCATCATCATCATCATCATTTCAGCCCGTCACAAGTCCACTGCTGAACATAGGCTTCCCCCATAGATTGGTAGGATTTTGCCGTATATGCCACGCTTGACTGGCATTTTTAGCTATTCCAGGAGACGCTGCTGCCCATCTCCTGGGTTTAATTTTCCCTCTGAACACTTTCGCGGTACCCACGTGACGAGACGGGGTGGTAGATTCTCTTAAGCCGCCACCATATAGTAAATCAGTTACTTTTCACAAATTCGAGGTCTATTTTTATCGTCTATCAACGGCGAAAAATGATTTGAATGTTTAGAAAATTCGTATAATTGAAAATATTTTCTGAACTCTGATAAAGGTCTTTTTTTATTGGATAAAGTGACGAGACGTGCAAAACGTTCATCTGACCATAACAGATGACGTGTCACCCAGAATATTAACAGTAATGTTCTGGGTGACACATCATCAGCTCTGTGGAACCACACTGCGCCCGTCACCGTGAGACTGATGTTTGCACACTACTGTTTCTCAGCAGAATAACTGGCCTGGGGTGGTACCTACCTTGACGCATTACTGCATAGGAATTTTATCACGAAGTCAGATAGGTCACACGAATAAAAAACAAATGATTGGAAAATAGTGCTATTTTTTAAATAAATCATTGACTGTTAGAAAACACAATGTAACAGTTTGCAAGTATGCAATAAAGTTGCTTTCACAAAGCTTTTGTTTTAGTACTTGTAAACGTATCTTACAGCTATAAACGTAATTTTATCGAAACGACACTCTGAAATTAAATCACAAAGACAATTCTGTTTTTTGTCAAGGAAAATCTTAATAGTTTTTACGGATATTTCTTGTTATTTAAACTATGTATTACACGATTTGCTTAATGTATATGTGGGGTGTAATGGGCTAAAAGCGCCTATTTCTGCCAGCCGACTTCTACAGAAGTGGCAGAGATGTGTTAAACTCGTTATTAGCCCATAAACTCTCTCCAGTGGCTCCAAGTAGCTGTGATGCGCGCAGCGGCCACACCCCGGTAAACCGTGACGGCTCACGGACTAAACCTGGATGAGGGGCTTGCCACTTTTGGTGGACCAGTTTTTATGCGGATCCCTCCTGCAAAGTGCATGAAGTCGCATGAAGTCGCCGAATCAGGCAAGGAAGGCAACCCACCGCAGATATGCAAAGGGCTTGGCGGACTCGGCGATTCGGCAAGGCAATGTGGATGGTTAAGGGCGGCGTTAGAGGGCAAGAGTTAACGTCGGCCAGAAACATTATCTGACCTCTCCTCCAGTCGTAACGGTTCTCCGTTCCACTGAATCGAGGAGAGGGAGGACGAGTGTGTGCGCCTCCGTGTGCGCGAACGCTTGCGCACCTTAATATATCCTGCGCATCTGACTGCTTCCGTTTGATGGACTCCGATTACGCAAAGTCCTGTGGCGATGGGATGAAGTAGAGAGGTCTGGCTTGATGCAAGCTAGGCTTTGTCTGATTCCTGCACACGGGCTGTCCAAGAGTTCTTTTAAACCGCCTGAAGGATATCCGAAAAGATCTTGCCCGAAACCCAGTTTGGCTTCCGACCTGACCGAGGTACCTGCGAAGCTATTTTCTCTGTGCGTCAACTACAAGAAAAGAGTAGAGAACAGGGTCGTCAGCTGTAACTCTGCTTTGTTGACTTGGAGAAAGCATTCGACAGTGTGCCTCGTGAAGCTCTCTGGAAGGTGCTAGGAAAGCTAGGGTTCACTGAAAAGCTTGTAGGACTTCTGAGACTCCTGCATGACGACATGCAGTGCTGCGTCTCTGTAGATGGTGAACAGTCAAATTTTTCCCCGTTACCTGTGGGGTTAAACAAGAGTGTGTTCTAGCGCCCACACTGTTCGCCTTGTATTTTGCGGTAGTAGTCAAAGAGGTCCTGCAAACTGTTTCTGAAGGAGCCCACATCCGCTTCCGCACTGAGGGCAGTCTTTTTAACTTGGCCAGACTTAAGGCGCGCACTAAAGTCTCGTACGAATTGATCACAGAGATCATGTACGCTGATGACTTGTGCTTTTTAGCGGATTTCCCAGATGGCCTGCAACAGCTGATATTTGTCTTACACCAAGCATGCTGCAAGTGCGGCCTGAAGATTAGTGTCAAAAAGACGGAGGTGATGTCTTCAGACATACATGGTCGTGAGACACTGGTCATTAAGCTTGGTGAGGATCTGCTGAAACAGGTCGATAACTTCCGTTATCTGGGGAGCACTATAACATCCAAGTGTGAACTTGATGCCGAAGTAAACAGCAGGATCAGTGCTGCAGCTGCAGCATTTGGAAAGCTGCGTTCCAAGGTTTTCTGCTCGCACGAAGCTGGCCACTAAAATCTCTATTTACATGGCGGTTGTGCTGCCAAACCTCTTGTACTCCTCCGAGACGTGGTGTGTGTATCGCCACCACATCCGCACTTTGGATCGTTTCCACCTTAAATGCTTTCGTACCATCATGAAGATCAGAAGGTCCGACCGAGTGCGAAATACCGAAGTTTTGCGACGAGCCAATGTCGGTGGCATTGAAGCCTACTTAATGCGTCGGCAACTTCGGTGGTGCGGTCACGTATCACGTAAGGTGATGGCAAAGCGCATCTTCTATTCTGAACTAGAGGAGGGTAAGCGAAAACATGGCGGACAACTCCTCCGGTACAAAGATGTTCAGACACACACACAGTAGTTCAGAGAAAGACACATGAGAAGATGCAACATTGAGCCCTGTCAATGGGAAGGTTTGCGCCCAGTATGGCGTGGTATTGTGAAGAGGCAAGTTCGCGAGTTCGAGGAGCAGCGTATAGCTGACCTCGACGCTAAGCGCGATGAGCTAAAGGCCCGTCCACCCGCGGCCATCAAATACAATTGTGTAAGCGGCGTACTCACGTGCCCTCATTGTGCACGGGAGTTTGCTGCGAAGATTGGCTACATAAGCCATCTTCGGGTACACCAGCGTCCGACCGATTAGGAGTCGAAGTGGTCGCCATGGCCGAAAACGATCGGAAAGATCATCATCAATGTACGAGTATATGTACGAGTATATACAGCTGGCAGCGTTTAAACAGTGTATCTTCGTAATTTGACCCGTAAGATTTGTTTAATCAAGACCTCTTCATTTACTTTATTCGCGTTGCTCAGCGCTCACTTGTTTTTAAATCGAAGTCTTGGGTTCAAGTCCCAGCGGTATTCGATGTTTGTGCAACAGAGTGTTATCATTAATTTTCGGGTCTAGATATATCGTCACCGTCCTCGTGTCCATGTTATATTATTATTTCTTAAACTTTTCTGTACCAAAACATAGAAAACCACGTACATTATATACATTTATTAACTTAAAAAACAAAACATGCGTAAAGTATGGCGGCGAAGAGTCTAGTCGTTATTTTGTTTACGTTTCGTTAGTTTGATGTTCCCAGTTGCCTCCTGTAAAATACGTAGCACTTTTTCACGAAGAAAGAAAAATAAATTATTAATTCACTGTTTAAACATTGAAACCTTTATCTGTCATGAAAGGTTGGAACAGGAGACTTTAAAAGAAGTTAGTCATTAAATAAAAATGTAAGGTTGCTTTTCGTATTACATTTTTGCTTCTAGTCGTAATTTGTTCCTCTATAATGCAAATAAAAAAAATCATTCTAAAGAAAAACTTTATGTACTAATCAGAAACACTATATATTACGATTTGATGACCGTGTGGCGTAGTTGTTAGAGTTCTACGCTACTTGTCCTGGATTCGAATCCCAACAGGAGTCAACATTTGTGCAAAAACACATTTGATTTTCGGGTCTGGTTGCGTTGTGTATGTCAAATTTATGTTTCTAAAACAGAAACGATACAGGAGAAATCCCACTATGGGGCATTGTTGTTTATTTAAATAAAAAAAGTTCAGTAATTCACGGGGATTTTACAATTATGAGACTAAAAAACTAATGTCTCATGGTGACTTCATGTCTATGAGTGTAATGTATTGTCACACAGAAATGTTATTTATAGTACGCGAGTAACCTGGGTTCGATCCCCGGTGCCAGCACCTCTAAAATTGTTCTTCAATTTTAAGTCCTGATTTACCACATCCTCTGCGGTGAAGGAAAACATCGTGAGGAAACCTATATATCCGAGGAATAGAAATATTTCGAGGACATGAGAAGTTCCGCCAACCCGCATTGGAGCAGCGTGGCGGACTTTTCCCCTCTCCAAACCCTCTCAGAAATGAGAAGGAGGCCTGTGCTCAGCAGTGGGACATTTATAGGCTGTTACTTTACTTTACTAGTTGCTACTTTGCTCTAAGTGTTTTTCATTCGTTACAAGTAAGTTTGAATTTTGATTGTTTGTTATATTTTACCTATTTCTTGAACGTCGCGTCGCGGTAGACCTTTACTAATATTCCGCCGTCCTTTTCTGAATAGCGCTTAACATCGCAATCCTCCGCCGCTTCATAACTTAGAGACACGATTTCTTCAAATATTTGCATGTACGATGAAACTGTAAAAGCTATTCAAATATTCGTCGACATGAATTTCGATGGCATAGTTAGGAGCTATTTAAGTATATAAGTTTCGGTTAAGCCAAAGCCACCCAGCTGGGTCGGTAAGCCAGCTATCCGAATCCGATGAAGCTGTATAAGCCAACAAAAAAATATCACCGAAACTATAAAAAATATTTATTGTTAAGTCTGTGGGTGCTGAGTGCTACTTGATAATCGTATGTTAAAACTCTGTATGTTGGTAATCGGATGGTCTAGATAAATGCTGTGAAATACTCGTAACAATTGTCACAAACTTTGGGAATTTGTTGTAAAAAAATTAATTAGTTTATTTATTAAATTGATTTTTTAGTTTTAGTTAATAATAATTAAATTAGTTAGTTGAGGTTTACGTGTTTTTCATCACTTGTAAATACTTATTTCAAACGGTGTTGTAAATCTATACAAATAAATATAATTGGAGCGTCTGCTTGTGATTTCGAAATAAAGTTTTTTTTCTTAAGCTCATACAATACATATTAGATTAAGAAAAAAATAATAATTTTCAGAATACCAAAACATAAACAAGCGTTTTTTAAAATGTTTGTCTGTCTTATCTAATGTCTGTTTTTTTGTCCTAGCTGGGAGTCCTCCGAACTCCTCCTATCTCCGAAACAGTTGAATCGATTTTGACAGGACTTTCAGGTTTTTACCTTTAATGGTCACGTTTAAAGGTCACGTCTTTACCTTTAACCTTATCTTCTATACAAATAAATAAAAGTGTCTGTTTATGTTACATGGTACTTCATACACTCGTTTTTAAAAAAAATATCTCTGCCTGTTTGTTTGTCCGGGCTAATCTTCGAAACGGCAGAATCTATTTTGACGAAACTTTCATTAGCAGCTAGGGGACTTTTCAGAGAGCAATCTAAGCTACTTTCTCTAAAATCAAAAAGTTTCCACTCGATATTTAAAAAACCTATATCCAAATGGACGAAATTGCAGGCATCAGCTAGTGTTATTAATATAACTGTATAGTATTAGAAATTGAAGCGTTATATTTAACAGTTGTATTGATACTGATATAAATGTATTTTATTAAAAGGTGTGATTTCGTTAAAAAATAAGAAACAACAGAAACATGAAAAAATGGTTAAAATGGAAATAATCCTAAGGTCATATTTGTCGATACGTTACTTCCGACTAAAAGACTCTCCGACTTTTATACACTTAGTGCACAAAACAGATAGCTTTAAAATAATGTTCAGTAACTTTCTAAGTGAACACTTCATTTACGTACAAAGTAGAACAGTGGCGCTTTCCTTGAAAACTTGTATTATTGCAAAAGAAGTATTTCCGTGCTATCGAGAGTTACATCGGCATATTTTTTTTGTCCAGCGTTTTTTTAAATTGTTGTTTCGTTATAATTGTGTTTTTAGTTAGTTTATTATTATTATTTCAGGTTACGTCATGGGAGATATACACAATTGTGCATGATAAGTTACAATATTTATTACAAGTCATTTACCTTCAGTTTTAACTGTCAGTTTTGACTGTTCAGGTTACTCATAATACTAATAGGTTAATCGTTACGTGTGTAGACAAAACTGAAAACTGTACAGTTGAACTGACAACCTAGTCAAAATATCTTTAGATATAACTGAACAGTTAAAACTATGCAGTCAAAATTTAATGTACGAGTATGTATGTAGTAAAAAACTGCGCAGTTTTTCAGTTTTATCGAGGCGTCTTTAGAGTGAGCAAGTGGATTTTCCGCTGAGCGCCGCGATCTCGTAAAGTAACCATGCTTAATCTAATAATTATAATCCCTCGGAGTACTGTAAAATACGATAAAGTTCTTTCAACAAATTAGTATGCGTATATTATATTTTTAATAACTGATATTTACACCATGCTTTTTTCCTGGTCCGTGATCTATTTTTCAAAACGCACATTAGTTCAATAATTGCTATAACATCATCTGTTGAAACCATGGTCCCGTGAACTTTTGACTCCAAGATAAAATAGATTAGAACCGATGCATTTGACGATAAACTGATCATGTGTAACACTTGGGACATCAGTTATAACTGAACAATTCGACAAGCCCGCATAAGCGGCACTCCATTTTGTTGATGAGTATGTACTATTGATTTCATTTGTGATAAAGTCTAAGTTATTACTCGATATAGTAAGTACTTGATTATAAATTATACGCTAACTAATTCTGGATAAACTGTTAAGAATTTAAATAGTCTAGACGCGCTGTTTCACCGTCATATTTGAAAACGTTTCTATTCTTCTCGGGTTACAGCCCGAAAATTTATGAATAAGCAATCGATTTTAATCTACTAGTGGCCGCTTTCATCAAACCTCATTGAAGGATTAAACGCTGTAGAGGGGAGGGATTTTTTATATATGTTGGGTCACCATAATAATATCATTTCAGTCTATCACTAGTCCTATAAATTGCCACAAATGTTTGTAGCTATCTTTTCGGGGGGATTTCGCTATAGTTGCCACGCTTGGCAAGCGGGTTGGCACCGCAGTTAATTTATTGAGATGTTCCAGGAAGATGCTGCTGAATATCACTTGGTTTTTCCTTTTCTTTTGTCTATTTTTACAACACCCACGGAATGAGTTGGGGTAGATTCTCTTAAGCCACATGTGGTGGCCACAAGGCGTGTAGTTGGCGTCCACCACATAGTTGGATAACAGGATGTAACGATATTTTTTAATGCCTAGTACGCTGTTGGCTGTTATACGCGGTTAGGAGACCCGCGAGTAACTATAAACACGTGCAGACGTAATATCCGTCTCTTAATTTTTTATCTTTAACAGTTACGTAGAAGAAATCAAACTGTTTTAATGCTTTTTGTCACTATAAACAGCGTAATGGTTTTCGGCAGGGGTTCCAAACTACACTCGCGTCAAAAAAATCGCACATCCGAAAAAAATAATTTAAATACTATTTTAACACAAATTACTAACGAGCATTTGACAATGGCAATGTTGTGGTTTGAGGGTATCATTCGAAAGGTAATTTCATTAGCTTTCAGGAATTTTAATTGAATTTTACTTTTATAACGAGACGAAAGAGAAATTAAAGAAAAAGACAGGGTTTGTACAAATTTGCAAATTAATAATTTAAAAAAAAACTTAATAAATACAAAAAAAGTTCTTAAAACCTAGTGTTACCCTCCCTTGCCTTGATAACGGCTTCCATGCGATCTTTCATGGACCTTACAAGGATCGCAACAGCCTCTTGGGGTATTTGTTCCCACTCTTCAAGTACCGCATCTTAGAGCTCTTGAAGAGTGGCTGGAGCTGGATCTCGAGCTCGCACCCGCCGTTTTAGGTCATCCCAGAGATGTTCTATTGGGTTAAGGTCTGGACTTCGTGCTGGCCAATGCATAACAGGGATATCGACCTCCTGTAAATAATCCCGTACAATAGCCGCGATGTGGCAACGAGCATTATCATGCATTAACATGAATCCATCACCGACATAACCAGCACACGGGACCCCATGTTCCTCCAGGATTTCAGTAATGTACCGACCAGCATTTAATGACCCATGCCCACGGCCACGCCGAGTCCGGGAAACGCACACAAGTTCCGTTTTCCCGTCGACGGAAATGCCGCCCCAAAACATACACGAGCCACCCCCGTATTCGACGGATTCTTCGAAGCAGGGTTGTGTGAACCTCTCCTCCTGTCTTCTGTAGACCCTTCTACGTCTGTCATTGCAGAAGAGACAGACCCTCGTCTCATCAGAGAAGAGTACGGTCCGCCACTGTTCTAGAGTCCACTCGCAATGATTGCGAGCAAACTCTAGGCGATCTCTGCGATGCTGTGCAGTAAGTTTTGGACCTTTACCAGGTCTATGGGCTGTTAAACTCTTTTCGTGTAACCTTCTTCTTATCGTAGAAACACTCACAGATGTTCTCCGAGTTGATCGAAGCTGTTATTGCAACTCAACAGCATTTGTAAAACGGTTTCGTAAAGATGTCGTAACGATGAAACGGTCATCTCTTTCTGATGTGCACCGTTTTCTTCCAGATCCCGGTTTTCTAACATAACCGCTGCTGAAAACGTTGGAACACCCGTCGAACTGAAAAACGGGACAGGTTCAACTGTCGAGCAACGTCACACTGCCGCATCCCCGACTGCAATAGGACAATCACTTGAGCGGCTTCTTCAGAGCTGGTGTCCATCTTTACTTGTTCTTACTTGGGTTACTTGTTCACGTGTGTTCACTGCAAAGTCTAAATTACGACTGGCCCATATTTCATCCAGATCGACCCTTTTATACCCTTTTTAGGTGGTGTAAGTAGCGTCCTTACTAACGAGCATTTGACAGTCTATAATGATATTTTTGACGCTCTATAATGATAAATGTTTTAATGATTTCATGATTATTTTATTAATAATGTAAAGCTATTCAAATACCCATTTCAAACATACCAATATTTATATAAATATAATTCGTTTCTAGCCATTACAGCCATTTTTCGCGCAAACTCAGAGAGGTGCGATTTTTGTGACGCTGAGTGTATTTTGCACGGAACACAAGTATTCCGTTGAATCTGAATAGTGGTTCCGGGAAGATTTGGAAAGTAAATACACTGATACGCAAGTGTTCCGCAAAAAATCCGGATGATAGTCAGGTGTAACGTAAAAATTTCCGCATGTGATTGTTTTTGGTAGGATTCCTATGCAGGAATCCGTCCAGGGGGGTGGTACCTACCTACAAGGGCCAGTTATTCTGCCGTGAAGCAGTAGTGTGCAAACATTACTGTGTTTCGGTTTGAAGGGCACTGTGAGCTAGCGTAATCACTGGGCATATGAGACTTAAGAACACGTATGTCTCAGGGTGATGGGCAGAGTGTGGTGTCACACAGAAATTTCCTGGGTGTCACAGCATTTGTTATGGGCAGACGTTGCACTTACCATCAAGTGAACGTTTTGCTTGTTTTATCACTTTATACAATAAGAAAAAATAAAAAGAAAATGTTTCGAAAACCCAATTTTGAAATACTGATAATTTAAAACTAGCACATTTATGGCTTCTCATAGCCACCCTCTCTCCATAACAGCGACTTTCTCCCCTAACCTTATCACGCCGGAAAACAACTCTTAATATTGTAAAAAGAAGTGTCAAGTATGCCAGCTGATTTTTTTTTTTAGGACTGATGGTCACTGTTAGCCCGAAGGCTTTTACAGCTTCGCCGGATTGAAAGGTGGCATAGCGCTGAGGACGCTTAGCCGAAACCTTTATTTATGGATGACTGGCGCAAGGGCCCCCAAGAGGGTCTTCTCGGCCTCGGCTTGGACCGTCATCCTGTTCGCGTGAGTAACTGACTCGAGGGTGCCCAAGAGGGCCGGCCTCGGCTCGGTCAGTTACTGCAATCGGGAGGGATGCCAGATGAGGGTGCAAAACTTTGTAAGACGAAAAACTACTGAAATTGCTAAATAAAACTCACAGTGTTGATCACAGTTAAGCACAAGTAAACATTTTCTAAAATCTTCCTGGAACATTTGAATAACTAAACTGCGGTTGCCAACCCGCCTGCCAAGCGTGGCTTTTGTGGCTTTTTATGGGGGAGGCCTGTGTTCATTAGTGGACTAGTGAAATGCTGAAATGATGATGTTGATGTGTTCGGTTGTATTGTGAGGAATCTGTCTGGGTAGGTACCATCCCAGAGCCAGTTATTCTGCCATGGAGCAGTAGTGTGCAAATATTATTGTGTTTCGGTCTGAAGGACACAAAGCTTGTGTAATCACTGAGCATATGAGACTTAAAAACTTATGTCTCAAGGTGTGATGGGCGTAGTGTGGTGTTACACGGAAATTGTCTGGGTGACACAACATTTGTTGTAAACCATCAAGTGAACGTTTTGCTCGTCTCATCACGTGATCCAATAAAAATCTCTGACATAGGATATGTGTTAGAAGGTTAAGGCCCGTAAGTGTTTACGCTTATAATAACGGCATCATACAATATAATGATAATACATCTTCCACAGGTGACATAATAGTGATACTAATATAATCTATATGTTGGATGTGTCTCTGCCCGGAACAGCAGAATAACTATTAAAACTACATAAAACATTACAAAAAATTATTTTCTCATACATTTTCCGCATACAGCGCCATTTAACAGAATCAAAACACTGACAAAAATTAACATGGCTAATAATACATATATAAATAATTTATGCCAGTAGATGGCGCTGTGTGCATTATCGTTAAGCAATTTATTTTAAGGCTTATTATTTTGTACGCATGACAATAAATACTTTTTCTACATTTCTGTCTTCTTTCATTATCCTCTGACAGCTGATTCAACTGCGCCTGTCCTTGCGCAGTCCCTTCATTGCATACAATTGAGTTAACTGTGCAGGCAGGCACCGCGATTAATCAGCATTTTTTCGAGTTTTCACCAATTTTCATTCAGTTTTGTCAAACGGTAAGTTGCCTTTGAAGATGTTCACTTTGTGAGGGTATCAAATTTGTGATTGATAATTGCTTCATTATGTAATTTTGAATTGTGTTTTCAAATTTCCAGTATTTTTACAACGCCGCGAGCCAGAAGAATTAATCTTATATATATTAGACCTCGCAATGTTGAGAATCAATCCACTGCAAATGAAAATAACAATACTCCACGTTGCAAAGCGCCTTTAATGGTTTGGAAAGAAATGGCGATTATAGAACAATCCAAGTGTTGTTGACCACAAAATCGTTTCCTTTCACTTTCATTGTGATAGTTCTACCATTATCACCGTGCATGGTCGATGGCAAGTGTTCTAAGCGTTATCCACGAAATTTGACGGCGGAGACAATCACTGTAACAATGGTTATTCAATGTATCGCCGTCTATATAACTTTAGAGAAACGTTAACCTCTAGCATAGTTAATATAATTCTAAAATTTAAGTGGAAAACCAAAAAATAAAATAACAAAATCCGACCCGATAGTTGGCGCTGCGATCGTGTGGCTGTAAAGTTTCATACTTAAATGTAATTCAGAAATCAAATACCTCGCGTTACATATCGGAACGGACAGGACAACGTCTGCCGGGACAGCTAGTAAGCTATATAATAAACTACATTCACACTAATATAATAAACTAGCTGCAAGCTATAGTCATATCTTCATCAAATGTGGAAGCGTCATGATCATACTTCATATGATCAGATTTATAGTTTTGCGAGGTTGACTGTTGCGAAGTTTCACTTCTCTTCACTTTTAGCTTAATTCTCACATCCGAGGTCAGGGTCAGGTCATCACATTGGAGGTTTTTAAAGCTGAGTTAGTTTTTTATTGTACAACCTAATTTCGCACTTCAAAAAAAATTGCGCGTACAACTCAGTACACGTGACAGAAGTTAAACTTAAATATATTAGAATTTTAATTAAAATGAAAATAATATACTACAGACTTTTAAATAATTGTATATAACAAACAGTAATTAATTAAAAATAACAGAAACGTTGCACATAAATTCGACCTTGAAATTTTAGTATCATCATGAACAAAGAAATTTCATTTCAAAAATGTATAGTACACTAGCTGACCCGCCCAAGGTCCGCACGGAAATAATTGATAAGTAAGTCTGTACAGAGAAAAATATCACCAGCCCGTTTATTCATTTTGAGGTTAATGTTCGTAAAATCTACTATTAGTGTCTATGTCGGGAAAGGAACTTGTATGCCGAATTTCAATAGTTTCGCAGATATCATGATAAGTCTGTGGTAAATAGCTTGTATATATACATAACATAATAGCTATATTAAAACACGAGCGTATTGGAGTGGAACGTTGTGTCAAATTTCAAAACAATCTGTAGGAAATTTCTGAGGTTTGACATTTTTAATAAATTTACTAAATTTACTATTTTTAATTAATTCATATTTTTATTTATGTAGATTATTTTGCTCTGCCATTAGAATGCACAAAGTCTACCGCGGACTACAGACTGGGCATATAAGATTTAAGAACTGATGTCTCAGGGTGACGAGTGCACTGTGGTGCCACACAGATTATATATTCGTCTCATCACTTACGGGTGTAAGTTACAAAAAGGTTATCCCCCACAAGTCGGAGGCCACGGGCTCTGGGGTGGTTACCATCCTGCATAGAAATGTTATCTTGCATTAAAAACTGCCTACACAAAGCCCGATTAGTATGGTTGCTGCCAGTTATGTAATAAGTTCAATGTAGGGCCAATGCTTTTATTACTAGCCCTACAGCGAAGTCGCAATGTAGTTCAGTCGACCCACTAATGATCCTTTTAATTCCGCCTATTTGTTTATTATACGCAGGTCTGTCGTTTAGAAGTATAAAAAATCGTTAAAAATGTGTATGTAATGTCAGGTGTGTGGTAGATTTCTGTTTTTAACTAAGTACATTTTTTTGGTTAAAACCTTAGCGTCGCATTATTGCGCTTCCTTTTATATATTTAAAATGTGGATATGAAACCCTATTATAGTTATTTTATGATTATTAGTTTTTTTATCATGTAAGTCCGGTTAAACTATCATACTACCAATATAATAAAGTGTTAGATACTGATCATGTTTTTTTTTGTTATTACCATTTATAATAAAAAGTGTGGATAAACTATTACTGAGATGATTCCGCCAACTTATTTTGAAGCAGTTCCCGAACTTTAAATTTGAACGAGCAACGATTGATAGCTGTTCTAATTTTCAGATTTTCTAAAGTTCCAGAGACGGACGGATAAAACAGGAAAGTATGAATGGACGAGGGAAGAGCTATGAGAGGGACACTGAAACAGTAAGTTATTTGATGAGCGAAGGTTTTTATAATAGGTTGAGCAAAGATACTGAAAGTAGGGAGCCATGTAGGAAGGGGCAGTAGAGTAGCCACCAGTAGTAGGGTAGCCACTTTAATCGAGAATGATAAGAAGATCATGTGATCATACTTACGAAGATGGTAAATGAATCGAATGCAGTTATTCAGAAGACGATCGTATTTATTGAGGAGATTTGCATTCAGATCGAAATAACACACATCACCATAGTCGATAAATGTGTGATTTTAGGACGGGGTAAAGCCTTTAAGTGTTCGATAATGTGACACATGGTTTGGTGATCCATAGAAGTGTACAAGACGAAATGACGATTGCTATCATCCAAACCAATTGTCTTCGGAAGCTCGAGACGTTGTTGTTTGCCGATACCCAAAGTCCCTAGGAACTTACAGATATCAGCAGGGGAAGAGGATGAGATATTACTGAAAATATATCGGCGTTTGGCGTTGCGTATCATCTGGTTACACCGAGTCCTTGCTGTCTTAAACAAAGCCCAGTATTCATCGCTACGATATTTTTCAAACTTTCGAAAAGCCCGATCCCTACGCTTCATCGCTATGCGGACCCCATTCGTTAACTAAGGCGCAGGCGGACGCATGAGTTTCACTATTTTAAGAGAAGCGTGTTTGTCGTATAGTTTGAGGACAACGTCATTAAATGCTTGCCAGGGGCCCTCGTGCCAGATTTGGTTTGTCACAAACATAAATACATAAATAAACTCATACAAAAACCTCTAAATTCGGACTGTGTCGCGTTCGCTGCGTGCAAGCGATTTCGAATATCTCAAATGATTTTAAGTCGTGCAATGTAAATGTAGTGTCGTGTAAATGACCGTCCGAGGGAGGTTGTGGGTCTCCATTCGGACTGTCGACTTGTGTCCGTATTCCAGGGCGGTGAGAACCGCCCTCGAATACGGGTGAATCGTGTGTACGCGGTGTGATTGTCGACTGCTGCGCGCCGCTCTCTACGGCGCTCGCGCGTCGTGGTGCGTGTTATATTGAAGCTATTAATTGTGTGTACAGTGTATCCTGGATCGTGACTAAAGAAGTGCTGAGACGTCCGTGTCGTCTAGCACGTTTCGCGGGCGACGTTTGCGTTCGGTCGCCTTTCTGTTTGGTCGGTAATTTGCTGCATTAACCACCAGCGGGTTTGGATGAACCGCGGCTTTTTCGAAAAACCGCCGTGATAACTCTCTGAAGGGTTCAGAGATTAAGGGCATTTCACAGTCGCTGTGAAGATCTACGTTGCGTTGATAACAACCGGCTCTGGCAGTTCGCAAGGATCGATTTTGATCGCTCTGTAACTTCTTTAATTAATTTCCCTCTACTCGGAAGCAAAATAGGCGGTTAGAGAAGAAGGTTCGTATGATGTTCACGAGTCTGCCCGGCACTTTAGTATGATAGAACTTGTAACACAAGCCGTTGTGCCAGACTTTGTCAAATGCCTTTGCGACATCGAAAAATAAGGCCTCTGTGCCTACAGGCTTAGGGCGGTCGTAGAAGTTCTCTAAAATGTGCTCCGTTAAGCGGTGCTCTTGATGAGTACACGAGTGTTCGGGGCGAAAGCCGAACTGCTTTTAGTCGACTGAGTTTCGGGATGCCTATAACGTCGGCTTCCTTCCAGGCTTCCGGGAAGGAGCAGCTGGAGACAAGCACGTTAAAAATACTAACTACCAGACACAATAGCGGTGTAGTTAGACATTTCATCACCCTGTTGTTTATGCCGTTGAGGTTTTTATATGGGAAGTCACTCCGAAGATATATAGCAACGCCACCGCCCCTCCTATCAACTTGATCGTTACGTATCAAAGTAAATCCCGGGAGGGGGTAAGTGGTTGAAGTACTCTTTGTTATAAATCATTTCAAAAGTACAATAAACTAAATTTACTTAACATTCTTCTATTTCCCATTATCTGCATCGTTAATACAGCTGAATCAGTGTAAGACTGTGTATTCAAAAGCTTTTCAGTATATATTTATATATAAATCGTTTAAAATTTTAGAAAAGACCGATCCTTTAAATGCTCCAGATGAAATTAATTTTTTACGTTACGTTAATAAATCTAAAATACTTTTAATAAACGTTCATTTTGTATGACTATTTTGGGTTTTATATATAGCCGAAAAGTTTGAAACTTGAAAAGTGAAAACGGCGCATCCAACTTGTTTCGGATTTATATAACTTACGAAAAATTAGGGAAGCTATAAACATTGAGGTTCGTAACTTATGTATGAATGGCAGTCTGCCATCATTTGTTCGCATTCATTTTCACATCTTTTTAAGCAATGTTTTCATGCTGAGTACTACTCGTATAATTAAGATGTCTTAATTCCTTCGGAAATCTCTATTACACGATTTCCTACTAAGAGAAGAACTAGCTGCAGTACATTTACGAAGGATCGAAATTATTTTACTTAGCTAATGTTTCATTTATAAGATATAAAACATAGAAGCTAAATAAAATAGAATTAAAAAATAACTTGAAATGCGCAAGCATACATGCAAGCTTTTGTTGGAAAAGGCAGAACGAAGAAGATAAAGAATGAAGATTTCTTAAAAGAGTTTACGCGATCAAACAGATTTATTTTCGGCAAGTAACATAAAGAAATTATGCTGGTAACGCACATAGCGTTTGTGCAACAAATATTTTAATGACATTAGCGCTCGACTTATACTAAGCTGTCTTAAATGTTAGGCCAATAAATTTTAAGACCCCTTATCACATAAGTAAATGTCCCTTAAATCATGTCAACCTCTTGGTCTATTAAATAATTAAAATAAATTTATTTTTTACCACAAACCACAATATTTTAGTATGTAAATTAGTTACAGCTAATTGTAACAAATAATTTGTAAAAAACAGTGAATCGCTGGTAAGTAATTTAAACCTGTGTCACAGATCATCGGTATTACCTTGGCTGACATCTACCTGGTTACAACTAAACGTTGTCACTACCTAGAATAAGATTTAGTGCTAAAGTGTTAGTGCAAGCGTAGAGGCAAGAAAAGAGTACTCCTTTCTCAAAGGCCGGCAACACACTCGGAATTCCTATGGTACTGCGGGTGTTCAAAGGCGGCGGTGATCACTTACCATCAGAGTCACTTGCTTTTGTCTCCTCTTTCTATAAAAAAGGAAATCAATATTTACTTATCTCACTATATATTTGAGCATAATATTAATATCTCAATAGATAATTGAGCATAATAGAGCACCAGTTGTGCTCTATTCATTGCATTATTATAAATTCATTGATGCTAATACAGTATAAATGGGGTGGTTTTATCTGTCGCAGAAATGACCACCATTGCATAAAATTTCGGTGATGTAATTGCTGTTAGCCTTTTTGGGCTTTTACAGCTTCATCGGATACTGTGCTCACGGGCCAGGGGCCCGCGTGCCATAAATATATAAATAAACTCCTACAATAACCTCGAAATTCGGACTGTCGCGCTCGCTGCGTGCTTGCGTGATTTAGAATATCTCTAAAAGGTTTTTAAGTCGTCTAATTACCGTCCGAGGGAGGCTGCGGTCCTCCATTCGGATTGTCGACTTGTGTGTCGGTAACTCTGGGCGGTCGCGCGTCGTGGTGCGTGTTATATTAAAGCTATTAACTGTGTGTACAGTGTAGCCTGGATCGTGACTGACCGTATCGTGGTCAGGGAGTGCTGAGACGTTCGTGTCGTCTAGCACGTTTCGCGGGCGACGTTTGCGTTCGGTCGCGTTTCTGTTTGGTCGGTAATTTTCTGCTTTAACCACCAGCGGGTTTGGATGAATCGCGGCTTTTTCGAAAAACCGCCGTGATACCACCATTGCAGTAGACGTGTCATAGAGTGGCATCCAATTTCACATTTTAAAGCGACAGTTTATCGGTAGGCGCTTGGCAGTAACTGGATCGTTTTTTTTCTTAGTGTACTTTTGTCTAATTTGTTCCTTCGAAAATAAAATATATAAATAACCTAACCTAACCTTTAAATAATGTAATAAAGTCTGACATACAATCGAAAATATATATGGTTTTCTTTCTCAGAGTTACATGATACTCTTTAATAAATATTTATTAAAGAGCATTTATTTTTATTTTTAACTCATACATACGTAATGAAAGAAATCAAATTTAATGCTACAGTGATTTCCAATAGTATTAACCCTCCAATCGTTAACGCCTATATCACTCTATTATTGTTAAAGTGAGCGAAAGGAGGTTCTTGATACGGTTCAGATTGAATCAAATGGTCCAAAAGGCTCAACATATTAAAAACTGTACTAATCACGAACATGATAATTTTATAATTACTAAATCATAGATATAAAACAAATTTTTTTTCTTTATTAATAGAATATTTTTTTAATAATACATGGTTTTTCCTCTAAATCCACAACATGAACGGACATATTAAAATGAATAAACAAAAAAGAAAAATTACACAAAAGGTATGTACCGCAGCCACCGGAATATGAAAAGATTCAACGATGTGAAATCGTTCCATGCTATGCATGTTTTTCACGGTAGCGCTATACTAATTAGCGGTTTTGTATTACAAATGAAAGGAACTCGTCCTACTTTTGCCATATACATACAAGTCTTTATCGGAAATTTATGGTTGTTAATAATAATTTTGTGGAGACTCTTAAAATTATAACTTATGGCGTTGCGAATACCAATCCTGGTGGAGTCATTAATTATCCGCACCGTTAAATGCAGATCGCTCGTCACTCACAGATCGGCGATATTTGCGGTCTGGCATTTTTCGAGATTGTATTTTTTTTAGGAACATTTCCGTGTGAATGCCACACTGTGCCTGTCATCCTGAGACGTCAGTTCTTCAGTCTCATATTTTGCATACCACTGCTTCACGGCAGAATAACTGGTCCCTGTCGTGGTACCTACCTAGACGAATTCCTGTACAGAATTCCTACTATGAGTAGTTACCAATTCTGCATAGAAATCATACCACCACCAGTATTTCGCCACCTGTCACATTTCTCGAGTAACAACCTCGTAAAGGCAAGCGAAGACAGTTTATCCTAAGTTTTAGCAAAGCTTGGTATGATCGATAAATGGCTTCACTTCAAGTTTGATAAGTCTCTCGCGAAATCGGGAGCTTATATGACGTATTGGAGATAACTTTTCCCAAGTTTAAGATTTGCCTTACAATTACGGTTATCTAAATACACTGTCCGCTGAGCTATCAATTATGTATGTATGAAATTAGTTAACCCCCTGTGGAAGTGACAATGAGTTAATTATTATTAATTACACTATTTGGAAAACTAAAAGGCAGTATTTTACTAAGTATAATTTAGAAATGCAAGAAGGTTAGTTTAAAGCAAACTGTTTTAAACTTCTACAGCAGAGTCATTTTTTATATGTTTCTTTTTGGTAATCAATAATTGCATGTATTTTCCTACGATATTTTGTATTTTGTTTTAATTAAAGAAAACAGGTAGCGTACCATAGTGACAGCGCAAACGAAATGCAATTATTTTATCATAAAGTTTGTGTATAAGAAAATTTCTGTATTTTCTCTTACAGTTTCTCTAATATTATTAAATTTGCTGCAAATTAATATATTAGTGAAAATTGGTTTATTTTAATTTTTCACTCACTTGCTTAATTACGAAAATTGGAATTAAGGTAACGTGGAAGAGTAACAAGACTCTGTAAATTAAATTATTAAATTCTTATGAATGGGTTAGGGCTACAATCCTTTTTATATTTTATTTTATATAAAATATATCAACCATCTGACAAATATTTTGGCGACACAGAAAAATAAATAACAGCTTAAGAAACACAAAGCATATCAATTTCTTTGATTGAAAGCTTTCACTTACTTCGAGTAAGAATATTTTAGTTAACAAATTAACATTTGAATTTAATTTTTAATGATCTTATGTATTGTTTCATCGTAAAATAAAAAGTAAAAACATCAAATTTTTGCCGTATATGCCACGCTTGACTGGCATTTTTAGCTATTCCAGGAGACGCTGCTGCCCATCTCCTGGGTTTAATTTTCCCTCTGAACACTTTCGCGGTACCCACGTGACGAGACGGGGTGGTAGATTCTCTTAAGCCGCCACCATATAGTAAATCAGTTACTTTTCACAAATTCGAGGTCTATTTTTATCGTCTATCAACGGCGAAAAATGATTTGAATGTTTAGAAAATTCGTATAATTGAAAATATTTTCTGAACTCTGATAAAGGTCTTTTTTTATTGGATAAAGTGACGAGACGTGCAAAACGTTCATCTGACCATAACAGATGACGTGTCACCCAGAATATTAACAGTAATGTTCTGGGTGACACATCATCAGCTCTGTGGAACCACACTGCGCCCGTCACCGTGAGACTGATGTTTGCACACTACTGTTTCTCAGCAGAATAACTGGCCTGGGGTGGTACCTACCTTGACGCATTACTGCATAGGAATTTTATCACGAAGTCAGATAGGTCACACGAATAAAAAACAAATGATTGGAAAATAGTGCTATTTTTTAAATAAATCATTGACTGTTAGAAAACACAATGTAACAGTTTGCAAGTATGCAATAAAGTTGCTTTCACAAAGCTTTTGTTTTAGTACTTGTAAACGTATCTTACAGCTATAAACGTAATTTTATCGAAACGACACTCTGAAATTAAATCACAAAGACAATTCTGTTTTTTGTCAAGGAAAATCTTAATAGTTTTTACGGATATTTCTTGTTATTTAAACTATGTATTACACGATTTGCTTAATGTATATGTGGGGTGTAATGGGCTAAAAGCGCCTATTTCTGCCAGCCGACTTCTACAGAAGTGGCAGAGATGTGTTAAACTCGTTATTAGCCCATAAACTCTCTCCAGTGGCTCCAAGTAGCTGTGATGCGCGCAGCGGCCACACCCCGGTAAACCGTGACGGCTCACGGACTAAACCTGGATGAGGGGCTTGCCACTTTTGGTGGACCAGTTTTTATGCGGATCCCTCCTGCAAAGTGCATGAAGTCGCATGAAGTCGCCGAATCAGGCAAGGAAGGCAACCCACCGCAGATATGCAAAGGGCTTGGCGGACTCGGCGATTCGGCAAGGCAATGTGGATGGTTAAGGGCGGCGTTAGAGGGCAAGAGTTAACGTCGGCCAGAAACATTATCTGACCTCTCCTCCAGTCGTAACGGTTCTCCGTTCCACTGAATCGAGGAGAGGGAGGACGAGTGTGTGCGCCTCCGTGTGCGCGAACGCTTGCGCACCTTAATATATCCTGCGCATCTGACTGCTTCCGTTTGATGGACTCCGATTACGCAAAGTCCTGTGGCGATGGGATGAAGTAGAGAGGTCTGGCTTGATGCAAGCTAGGCTTTGTCTGATTCCTGCACACGGGCTGTCCAAGAGTTCTTTTAAACCGCCTGAAGGATATCCGAAAAGATCTTGCCCGAAACCCAGTTTGGCTTCCGACCTGACCGAGGTACCTGCGAAGCTATTTTCTCTGTGCGTCAACTACAAGAAAAGAGTAGAGAACAGGGTCGTCAGCTGTAACTCTGCTTTGTTGACTTGGAGAAAGCATTCGACAGTGTGCCTCGTGAAGCTCTCTGGAAGGTGCTAGGAAAGCTAGGGTTCACTGAAAAGCTTGTAGGACTTCTGAGACTCCTGCATGACGACATGCAGTGCTGCGTCTCTGTAGATGGTGAACAGTCAAATTTTTCCCCGTTACCTGTGGGGTTAAACAAGAGTGTGTTCTAGCGCCCACACTGTTCGCCTTGTATTTTGCGGTAGTAGTCAAAGAGGTCCTGCAAACTGTTTCTGAAGGAGCCCACATCCGCTTCCGCACTGAGGGCAGTCTTTTTAACTTGGCCAGACTTAAGGCGCGCACTAAAGTCTCGTACGAATTGATCACAGAGATCATGTACGCTGATGACTTGTGCTTTTTAGCGGATTTCCCAGATGGCCTGCAACAGCTGATATTTGTCTTACACCAAGCATGCTGCAAGTGCGGCCTGAAGATTAGTGTCAAAAAGACGGAGGTGATGTCTTCAGACATACATGGTCGTGAGACACTGGTCATTAAGCTTGGTGAGGATCTGCTGAAACAGGTCGATAACTTCCGTTATCTGGGGAGCACTATAACATCCAAGTGTGAACTTGATGCCGAAGTAAACAGCAGGATCAGTGCTGCAGCTGCAGCATTTGGAAAGCTGCGTTCCAAGGTTTTCTGCTCGCACGAAGCTGGCCACTAAAATCTCTATTTACATGGCGGTTGTGCTGCCAAACCTCTTGTACTCCTCCGAGACGTGGTGTGTGTATCGCCACCACATCCGCACTTTGGATCGTTTCCACCTTAAATGCTTTCGTACCATCATGAAGATCAGAAGGTCCGACCGAGTGCGAAATACCGAAGTTTTGCGACGAGCCAATGTCGGTGGCATTGAAGCCTACTTAATGCGTCGGCAACTTCGGTGGTGCGGTCACGTATCACGTAAGGTGATGGCAAAGCGCATCTTCTATTCTGAACTAGAGGAGGGTAAGCGAAAACATGGCGGACAACTCCTCCGGTACAAAGATGTTCAGACACACACACAGTAGTTCAGAGAAAGACACATGAGAAGATGCAACATTGAGCCCTGTCAATGGGAAGGTTTGCGCCCAGTATGGCGTGGTATTGTGAAGAGGCAAGTTCGCGAGTTCGAGGAGCAGCGTATAGCTGACCTCGACGCTAAGCGCGATGAGCTAAAGGCCCGTCCACCCGCGGCCATCAAATACAATTGTGTAAGCGGCGTACTCACGTGCCCTCATTGTGCACGGGAGTTTGCTGCGAAGATTGGCTACATAAGCCATCTTCGGGTACACCAGCGTCCGACCGATTAGGAGTCGAAGTGGTCGCCATGGCCGAAAACGATCGGAAAGATCATCATCAATGTACGAGTATATGTACGAGTATATACAGCTGGCAGCGTTTAAACAGTGTATCTTCGTAATTTGACCCGTAAGATTTGTTTAATCAAGACCTCTTCATTTACTTTATTCGCGTTGCTCAGCGCTCACTTGTTTTTAAATCGAAGTCTTGGGTTCAAGTCCCAGCGGTATTCGATGTTTGTGCAACAGAGTGTTATCATTAATTTTCGGGTCTAGATATATCGTCACCGTCCTCGTGTCCATGTTATATTATTATTTCTTAAACTTTTCTGTACCAAAACATAGAAAACCACGTACATTATATACATTTATTAACTTAAAAAACAAAACATGCGTAAAGTATGGCGGCGAAGAGTCTAGTCGTTATTTTGTTTACGTTTCGTTAGTTTGATGTTCCCAGTTGCCTCCTGTAAAATACGTAGCACTTTTTCACGAAGAAAGAAAAATAAATTATTAATTCACTGTTTAAACATTGAAACCTTTATCTGTCATGAAAGGTTGGAACAGGAGACTTTAAAAGAAGTTAGTCATTAAATAAAAATGTAAGGTTGCTTTTCGTATTACATTTTTGCTTCTAGTCGTAATTTGTTCCTCTATAATGCAAATAAAAAAAATCATTCTAAAGAAAAACTTTATGTACTAATCAGAAACACTATATATTACGATTTGATGACCGTGTGGCGTAGTTGTTAGAGTTCTACGCTACTTGTCCTGGATTCGAATCCCAACAGGAGTCAACATTTGTGCAAAAAACACATTTGATTTTCGGGTCTGGTTGCGTTGTGTATGTCAAATTTATGTTTCTAAAACAGAAACGATACAGGAGAAATCCCACTATGGGGCATTGTTGTTTATTTAAATAAAAAAAGTTCAGTAATTCACGGGGATTTTACAATTATGAGACTAAAAAACTAATGTCTCATGGTGACTTCATGTCTATGAGTGTAATGTATTGTCACACAGAAATGTTATTTATAGTACGCGAGTAACCTGGGTTCGATCCCCGGTGCCAGCACCTCTAAAATTGTTCTTCAATTTTAAGTCCTGATTTACCACATCCTCTGCGGTGAAGGAAAACATCGTGAGGAAACCTATATATCCGAGGAATAGAAATATTTCGAGGACATGAGAAGTCCGCCAACCCGCATTGGAGCAGCGTGGCGGACTTTTCCCCTCTCCAAACCCTCTCAGAAATGAGAAGGAGGCCTGTGCTCAGCAGTGGGACATTTATAGGCTGTTACTTTACTTTACTAGTTGCTACTTTGCTCTAAGTGTTTTTCATTCGTTACAAGTAAGTTTGAATTTTGATTGTTTGTTATATTTTACCTATTTCTTGAACGTCGCGTCGCGGTAGACCTTTACTAATATTCCGCCTTGCTTTTCTGAATAGCGCTTAACATCGCAATCCTCCGCCGCTGCATAACTTAGAGACACGATTTCTTTAAATATTTGCATGTACGATGAAACAGTAAAAGCTATTCAAATATTCGTCGACATGAATTTCGATGGCTATCCAAATCCGATGAAGCTGTATAAGCCAACAAAAAAATATCACCGAAACTATAAAAATATTTATTGTTAAGTCTGTGGGTGCTGAGTGCTACTTGATAATAGTATGTTAAAACTCTGTATGTTGGTAATCGGATGGTCTAGATAAATGCTGTGAAATACTCGTAACAATTGTCACAAACTTTGGGAATTTGTCGCTAAAAAAATTAATTAGTTTATTTATTAAATTGATTTTTTAGTTTAGTTAATAATAATTAAATTAGTTAGTTGAGGTTTACGTGTTTTTCATCACTTGTAAATACTTATTTCAAACGGTGTTGTAAATCTATACAAATAAATATAATTGGAGCGTCTGCTTGTGATTTCGAAATAAAGTTTTTTTCTTAAGCTCATACAATACATATTAGATTAAGAAAAAAATAATAATTTTCAGAATACCAAAACATAAACAAGCGTTTTTTAAAATGTTTGTCTGTCTTATCTAATGTCTGTTTTTTTTGTCCTAGCTGGGAGTCCTCCGAACTCCTCCTATCTCCGAAACAGTTGAATCGATTTTGACAGGACTTTCAGGTTTTTACCTTTAATGGTCACGTTTAAAGGTCACGTCTTTACCTTTAACCTTATCTTCTATACAAATAAATAAAAGTGTCTGTTTATGTTACATGGTACTTCATACACTCGTTTTTAAAAAAAATATCTCTGCCTGTTTGTTTGTCCGGGCTAATCTTCGAAACGGCAGAATCTATTTTGACGAAACTTTCATTAGCAGCTAGGGGACTTTTCAGAGAGCAATCTAAGCTACTTTCTCTAAAATCAAAAAGTTTCCACTCGATATTTAAAAAACCTATATCCAAATGGACGAAATTGCAGGCATCAGCTAGTGTTATTAATATAACTGTATAGTATTAGAAATTGAAGCGTTATATTTAACAGTTGTATTGATACTGATATAAATGTATTTTATTAAAAGGGTGTGATTTCGTTAAAAAATAAGAAACAACAGAAACATGAAAAAATGGTTAAAATGGAAATAATCCTAAGGTCATATTGTCGATACGTTACTTCCGACTAAAAGACTCTCCGACTTTTATACACTTAGTGCACAAAACAGATAGCTTTAAAATAATGTTCAGTAACTTTCTAAGTGAACACTTCATTTACGTACAAAGTAGAACAGTGGCGCTTTCCTTGAAAACTTGTATTATTGCAAAAGAAGTATTTCCGTGCTATCGAGAGTTACATCGGCATATTTTTTTGTCCAGCGTTTTTTTAAATTGTTGTTTCGTTATAATTGTGTTTTAGTTAGTTATTATTATTATTTCAGGTTACGTCATGGGAGATATACACAATTGTGCATGATAAGTTACAATATTTATTACAAGTCATTTACCTTCAGTTTTAACTGTCAGTTTTGACTGTTCAGGTTACTCATAATACTAATAGGTTAATCGTTACGTGTGTAGACAAAACTGAAAACTGTACAGTTGAACTGACAACCTAGTCAAAATATCTTTAGATATAACTGAACAGTTAAAACTATGCAGTCAAAATTTAATGTACGAGTATGTATGTAGTAAAAAACTGCGCAGTTTTTCAGTTTTATCGAGGCGTCTTTAGAGTGAGCAAGTGGATTTTCCGCTGAGCGCCGCGATCTCGTAAAGTAACCATGCTTAATCTAATAATTATAATCCCTCGGAGTACTGTAAAATACGATAAAGTTCTTTCAACAAATTAGTATGCGTATATTATATTTTTAATAACTGATATTTACACCATGCTTTTTTCCTGGTCCGTGATCTATTTTTCAAAACGCACATTAGTTCAATAATTGCTATAACATCATCTGTTGAAACCATGGTCCCGTGAACTTTTGACTCCAAGATAAAATAGATTAGAACCGATGCATTTGACGATAAACTGATCATGTGTAACACTTGGGACATCAGTTATAACTGAACAATTCGACAAGCCCGCATAAGCGGCACTCCATTTTGTTGATGAGTATGTACTATTGATTTCATTGTGATAAAGTCTAAGTTATTACTCGATATAGTAAGTACTTGATTATAAATTATACGCTAACTAATTCTGGATAAACTGTTAAGAATTTAAATAGTCTAGACGCGCTGTTTCACCGTCATATTTGAAAACGTTTCTATTCTTCTCGGGTTACAGCCCGAAAATTTATGAATAAGCAATCGATTTTAATCTACTAGTGGCCGCTTTCATCAAACCTCATTGAAGGATTAAACGCTGTAGAGGGGAGGGATTTTTATATATGTGGGTCACCATAATAATATCATTTCAGTCTATCACTAGTCCATTAAATTGCCACAAATGTTTGTAGCTATCTTTTCGGGGGGATTTCGCTATAGTTGCCACGCTTGGCAAGCGGGTTGGCACCGCAGTTAATTTATTGAGATGTTCCAGGAAGATGCTGCTGAATATCACTTGGTTTTTCCTTTTCTTTTGTCTATTTTTACAACACCCACGGAATGAGTTGGGGTAGATTCTCTTAAGCCACATGTGGTGGCCACAAGGCGTGTAGTTGGCGTCCACCACATAGTTGGATAACAGGATGTAACGATATTTTTTAATGCCTAGTACGCTGTTGGCTGTTATACGCGGTTAGGAGACCCGCGAGTAACTATAAACACGTGCAGACGTAATATCCGTCTCTTAATTTTTATCTTTAACAGTTACGTAGAAGAAATCAAACTGTTTAATGCTTTTTGTCACTATAAACAGCGTAATGGTTTTCGGCAGGGGTTCCAAACTACACTCGCGTCAAAAAAATCGCACATCCGAAAAAAATAATTTAAATACTATTTTAACACAAATTACTAACGAGCATTTGACAATGGCAATGTTGTGGTTTGAGGGTATCATTCGAAAGGTAATTTCATTAGCTTTCAGGAATTTAATTGAATTTTACTTTTATAACGAGACGAAAGAGAAATTAAAGAAAAAGACAGGGTTTGTACAAATTTGCAAATTAATAATTTAAAAAAAAACTTAATAAATACAAAAAAAGTTCTTAAACCTAGTGTTACCCTCCCTTGCCTTGATAACGGCTTCCATGCGATCTTTCATGGACCTTACAAGGATCGCAACAGCCTCTTGGGGTATTTGTTCCCACTCTTCAAATACCGCATCTTAGAGCTCTTGAAGAGTGGCTGGAGCTGGATCTCGAGCTCGCACGCGCCGTTTTAGGTCATCCCAGAGATGTTCTATTGGTTTAAGGTCTGGACTTCGTGCTGGCCAATGCATAACAGGGATATCGACCTCCTGTAAATAATCCCGTACAATAGCCGCGATGTGGCAACGAGCATTATCATGCATTAACATGAATCCATCACCGACATAACCAGCACACGGGACCCCATGTTCCTCCAGGATTTCAGTAATGTACCGACCAGCATTTAATGACCCATGCCCACGGCCACGCCGAGTCCGGGAAACGCACACAAGTTCCGTTTTCCCGTCGACGGAAATGCCGCCCCAAAACATACACGAGCCACCCCCGTATTCGACGGATTCTTCGAAGCAGGGTTGTGTGAACCCTCTCCTCCTGTCTTCTGTAGACCCTTCTACGTCTGTCATTGCAGAAGAGACAGACCCTCGTCTCATCAGAGAAGAGTACGGTCCGCCACTGTTCTAGAGTCCACTCGCAATGATTGCGAGCAAACTCTAGGCGATCTCTGCGAAGCTGTGCAGTAAGTTTTGGACCTTTACCAGGTCTATGGGCTGTTAAAACTCTTTTCGTGTAACCTTCTTCTTATCGTAGAAACACTCACAGATGTTCTCCAAGTTGATCGAAGCTGTTATTTGCAACTCAACAGCATTTGTAAAACGGTTTCGTGAAGATGTCGTAACGATGAAACGGTCATCTCTTTCTGATGTGCACCATTTTCTTCCAGATCCCGGTTTTCTAACATAACCACCAGTCTGCTGAAAACGTTGGAACACCCGTCGAACTGAAAAACGTCATCACATCTTTACTTGTTCTTACTTGGGTTACTTGTTCACGTGTGTTCACTGCAAAGTCTAAATTACGACTGGCCCATATTCATCCAGATCGACCCTTTTATACCCTTTTTAGGTGGTGTAAGTAGCGTCCTTACTAACGAGCATTTGACAGTCTATAATGATATTTTGACGCTCTATAATGATAAATGTTTTAATGATTTCATGATTATTTTATTAATAATGTAAAGCTATTCAAATACCCATTTCAAACATACCAATATTTATATAAATATAATTCGTTTCTAGCCATTACAGCCATTTTTCGCGCAAACTCAGAGAGGTGCGATTTTTGTGACGCTGAGTGTATTTTGCACGGAACACAAGTATTCCGTTGAATCTGAATAGTGGTTCCGGAAGATTTGGAAAGTAAATACACTGATACGCAAGTGTTCCGCAAAAAATCCGGATGATAGTCAGGTGTAACGTAAAATTTCCGCATGTGATTGTTTTTGGTAGGATTCCTATGCAGGAATCCGTCCAGGGGGGTGGTACCTACCTACAAGGGCCAGTTATTCTGCCGTGAAGCCAGTAGTGTGCAAACATTACTGTGTTTCGGTTTGAAGGGCACTGTGAGCTAGCGTAATCACTGGCATATGAGACTTAAGAACACGTAGGTCTCAGGGTGATGGGCAGAGTGTGGTGTCACACAGAAATTTCCTGGGTGTCACAGCATTTGTTATGGGCAGACGTTGCACTTACCATCAAGTGAACGTTTTGCTTGTTTTATCACTTTATACAATAAGAAAAAATAAAAAGAAAATGTTTCGAAAACCCAATTTTGAAATACTGATAATTTAAAACTAGCACATTTATGGCTTCTCATAGCCACCCTCTCTCCATAACAGCGACTTTCTCCCCTAACCTTATCACGCCGGAAAACAACTCTTAATATTGTAAAAAGAAGTGTCAAGTATGCCAGCTGATTTTTTTTTTTAGGACTGATGGTCACTGTTAGCCCGAAGGCTTTTACAGCTTCGCCGGATTGAAAGGTGGCATAGCGCTGAGGACGCTTAGCCGAAACCTTTATTTATGGATGACTGGCGCAAGGGCCCCCAAGAGGGTCTTCTCGGCCTCGGCTTGGACCGTCATCCTGTTCGCGTGAGTAACTGACTCGAGGGTGCCCAAGAGGGCCGGCCTCGGCTCGGTCAGTTACTGCAATCGGGAGGGATGCCAGATGAGGGTGCAAAACTTTGTAAGACGAAAAACTACTGAAATTGCTAAATAAAACTCACAGTGTTGATCACAGTTAAGCACAAGTAAACATTTTCTAAAATCTTCCTGGAACATTTGAATAACTAAACTGCGGTTGCCAACCCGCCTGCCAAGCGTGGCTTTTGTGGCTTTTTATGGGGGAGGCCTGTGTTCATTAGTGGACTAGTGAAATGCTGAAATGATGATGTTGATGTGTTCGGTTGTATTGTGAGGAATCTGTCTGGGTAGGTACCATCCCAGAGCCAGTTATTCTGCCATGGAGCAGTAGTGTGCAAATATTATTGTGTTTCGGTCTGAAGGACACAAAGCTTGTGTAATCACTGAGCATATGAGACTTAAAAACTTATGTCTCAAGGTGTGATGGGCGTAGTGTGGTGTTACACGGAAATTGTCTGGGTGACACAACATTTGTTGTAAACCATCAAGTGAACGTTTTGCTCGTCTCATCACGTGATCCAATAAAAATCTCTGACATAGGATATGTGTTAGAAGGTTAAGGCCCGTAAGTGTTTACGCTTATAATAACGGCATCATACAATATAATGATAATACATCTTCCACAGGTGACATAATAGTGATACTAATATAATCTATATGTTGGATGTGTCTCTGCCCGGAACAGCAGAATAACTATTAAAACTACATAAAACATTACAAAAAATTATTTTCTCATACATTTTCCGCATACAGCGCCATTTAACAGAATCAAAACACTGACAAAAATTAACATGGCTAATAATACATATATAATATGCCAGTAGATGGCGCTGTGTGCATTATCGTTAAGCAATTTATTTTAAGGCTTATTATTTTGTACGCATGACAATAAATACTTTTTCTACATTTCTGTCTTCTTTCATTATCCTCTGACAGCTGATTCAACTGCGCCTGTCCTTGCGCAGTCCCTTCATTGCATACAATTGAGTTAACTGTGCAGGCAGGCACCGCGATTAATCAGCATTTTTTCGAGTTTTCACCAATTTTCATTCAGTTTTGTCAAACGGTAAGTTGCCTTTGAAGATGTTCACTTTGTGAGGGTATCAAATTTGTGATTGATAATTGCTTCATTATGTAATTTTGAATTGTGTTTTCAAATTTCCAGTATTTTTACAACGCCGCGAGCCAGAAGAATTAATCTTATATATTAGACCTCGCAATGTTGAGAATCAATCCACTGCAAATGAAAATAACAATACTCCACGTTGCAAAGCGCCTTTAATGGTTTGGAAAGAAATGGCGATTATAGAACAATCCAAGTGTTGTTGACCACAAAATCGTTTCCTTTCACTTTCATTGTGATAGTTCTACCATTATCACCGTGCATGGTCGATGGCAAGTGTTCTAAGCGTTATCCACGAAATTTGACGGCGGAGACAATCACTGTAACAATGGTTATTCAATGTATCGCCGTCTATATAACTTTAGAGAAACGTTAACCTCTAGCATAGTTAATATAATTCTAAAATTTAAGTGGAAAACCAAAAAATAAAATAACAAAATCCGACCCGATAGTTGGCGCTGCGATCGTGTGGCTGTAAAGTTTCATACTTAAATGTAATTCAGAAATCAATACCTCGCGTTACATATCGGAACGGACAGGACAAGTCTGCCGGGACAGCTAGTAAGCTATATAATAAACTACATTCACACTAATATAATAACTAGCTGCAAGCTATAGTCATATCTTCATCAAATGTGGAAGCGTCATGATCATACTTCATATGATCAGATTTATAGTTTTGCGAGGTTGACTGTGCGAAGTTTCACTTCTCTTCACTTTTAGCTTAATTCTCACATCCGAGGTCAGGGTCAGGTCATCACATTGGAGGTTTTTAAAGCTGAGTTAGTTTTTTATTGTACAACCTAATTTCGCACTTCAAAAAAATAGCGCGTACAACTCAGTAACACGTGACAGAAGTTAAACTTTAGAGAATATTAGAATTTAATTAAAATGAAAATAATATACTACAGACTTTTAAATAATTGTATATAACAAACAGTAATTAATTAAAATAACAGAAACGTTGCACATAAATTCGACCTTGAAATTTTAGTATCATCATGAACAAAGAAATTTCATTTCAAAAATGTCCGCACGGAAATAATTGATAAGTAAGTCTGTACCTCATCCCGTGGGTGTCGTAAAAGTCGACAGAGGGAAAATGAAAACCAGGAGATGGGCAGCAGCATCTTCCTGGAACATCTGAATAAATAAACTGCGGTTGCCAACCCGTCTGCCAAGCGTGGCAACTATGGCAAAATCCCCCCAAAACGAGAGCTACTAACTTTTGTGGCAATCTATGGGGGAGGCCTATGTTCAGCAGTGGACTATTGATAGGCTGAAACGACGACGACGACGAAGTCTGTACAGAGAAAAATATCACCAGCCCGTTTATTCATTTTGAGGTTAATGTTCGTAAAATCTGCTATTAGTGTCTATGTCGGGAAAGGAATTTGTATGCCGAATTTCAATAGTTTCGCAGATATCATGATAAGTCTGTGGTAAATAGCTTGTATATACATAACATAATAGCTATATTAAGACACGAGCGTATTGGAGTGGAACGTTGTGTCAAATTTCAAAACAATCTGTAGGAAATTTCTGAGGTTTGACATTTTTAATAAATTTACTAAATTTACTATTTTTATTAATTCATATTTTTATTATGTAGATTATTTTGCTCTGCCATTAGAATGCACAAAGTCTACCGCGGACTACAGACTGGGCATATAAGATTTAAGAACTGATGTCTCAGGGTGACGAGTGCACTGTGGTGCCACACAGATTATATATTCGTCTCATCACTTACGGGTGTAAGTTACAAAAAGGTTATCCCCCACAAGTCGGAGGCCACGGGCTCTGGGTGGTTACCATCCTGCATAGAAATGTTTATCTTGCATTAAAAACTGCCTACACAAAGCCCGATTAGTATGGTTGCTGCCAGTTATGTAATAAGTTCAATGTAGGGCCAATGCTTTTATTACTAGCCCTACAGCGAAGTCGCAATGTAGTTCAGTCGACCCACTAATGATCCTTTTAATTCCGCCTATTTGTTTATTATACGCAGGTCTGTCGTTTAGAAGTATAAAAAATCGTTAAAAATGTGTATGTAATGTCAGGTGTGTGGTAGATTTCTGTTTTTAACTAAGTACATTTTTTTGGTTAAAACCTTAGCGTCGCATTATTGCGCTTCCTTTTATATATTAAAATGTGGATATGAAACCCTATTATAGTTATTTTATGATTATTAGTTTTTTTATCATGTAAGTACGGTTAAACTATCATACTACCAATATAATAAAGTGTTAGATACTGATCATGTTTTTTTTTGTTATTACCATTTATAATAAAAAGTGTGGATAAACTATTACTGAGATGATTCCGCCAACTTATTTTGAAGCAGTTCCCGAACTTTAAATTTGAACGAGCAACGATTGATAGCTGTTCTAATTTTCAGATTTTCTAAAGTTCCAGAGACGGACGGATAAAACAGGAAAGTATGAATGGACGAGGGAAGAGCTATGAGAGGGACACTGAAACAGTAAGTTATTTGATGAGCGAAGGTTTTTATAATAGGTGAGCAAAGATACTGAAAGTAGGGAGCCATGTAGGAAGGGCAGTAGAGTAGCCACCAGTAGTAGGGTAGCCACTTTAATCGAGAATGATAAGAAGATCATGTGATCATACTTACGAAGATGGTTAAATGAATCGAATGCAGTTATCAGAAGACGATCGTATTTATTGAGGAGATTTGCATTCAGATCGAAATAACACACATCACCATAGTCGATAAATGTGTGATTTTAGGACGGGGTAAAGCCTTTAAGTGTTCGATAATGTGACACATGGTTTGGTGATCCATAGAAGTGTACAAGACGAAATGACGATTGCTATCATCCAAACCAATTGTCTTCGGAAGCTCGAGACGTTGTTGTTTGCCGATACCCAAGTCCCTAGAACTTACAGATATCAGCAGGGGAAGAGGATGAGATATTACTGAAAATATATCGGCGTTTGGCGTTGCGTATCATCTGGTTACACCGAGTCCTTGCTGTCCTTAAAACAAAGCCCAGTATTCATCGCTACGATATTTTTCAAACTTTCGAAAAGCCCGATCCCTACGCTTCATCGCTATGCGGACCCCATTCGTTAACTAAGGCGCAGGCGGACGCATGAGTTTCACTATTTTAAGAGAAGCGTGTTTGTCGTATAGTTTGAGGACAACGTCATTAAATGCTTGCCAGGGGCCCTCGTGCCAGATTGGTTTGTCACAAACATAAATACATAAATAAACTCATACAAAAACCTCTAAATTCGGACTGTGTCGCGTTCGCTGCGTGCAAGCGATTTCGAATATCTCAAATGATTTTAAGTCGTGCAATGTAAATGTAGTGTCGTGTAAATGACCGTCCGAGGGAGGTTGTGGGTCTCCATTCGGACTGTCGACTTGTGTCCGTATTCCAGGGCGGTGAGAACCGCCCTCGAATACGGGTGAATCGTGTGTACGCGGTGTGATTGTCGACTGCTGCGCGCCGCTCTCTACGGCGCTCGCGCGTCGTGGTGCGTGTTATATTGAAGCTATTAATTGTGTGTACAGTGTATCCTGGATCGTGACTAAAGAAGTGCTGAGACGTCCGTGTCGTCTAGCACGTTTCGCGGGCGACGTTTGCGTTCGGTCGCCTTTCTGTTTGGTCGGTAATTTGCTGCATTAACCACCAGCGGGTTTGGATGAACCGCGGCTTTTTCGAAAAACCGCCGTGATAACTCTCTGAAGGGTTCAGAGATTAAGGGCATTTCACAGTCGCTGTGAAGATCTACGTTGCGTTGATAACAACCGGCTCTGGCAGTTCGCAAGGATCGATTTTGATCGCTCTGTAACTTCTTTAATTAATTTCCCTCTACTCGGAAGCAAAATAGGCGGTTAGAGAAGAAGGTTCGTATGATGTTCACGAGTCTGCCCGGCACTTTAGTATGATAGAACTTGTAACACAAGCCGTTGTGCCAGACTTTGTCAAATGCCTTTGCGACATCGAAAAATAAGGCCTCTGTGCCTACAGGCTTAGGGCGGTCGTAGAAGTTCTCTAAAATGTGCTCCGTTAAGCGGTGCTCTTGATGAGTACACGAGTGTTCGGGGCGAAAGCCGAACTGCTTTTAGTCGACTGAGTTTCGGGATGCCTATAACGTCGGCTTCCTTCCAGGCTTCCGGGAAGGAGCAGCTGGAGACAAGCACGTTAAAAATACTAACTACCAGACACAATAGCGGTGTAGTTAGACATTTCATCACCCTGTTGTTTATGCCGTTGAGGTTTTTATATGGGAAGTCACTCCGAAGATATATAGCAACGCCACCGCCCCTCCTATCAACTGATCGTTACGTATCAAAGTAAATCCCGGGAGGGGGTAAGTGGTTGAAGTACTCTTTGTTATAAATCATTTCAAAAGTACAATAAACTAAATTTACTTAACATTCTTCTATTTCCCATTATCTGCATCGTTAATACAGCTGAATCAGTGTAAGACTGTGTATTCAAAAGCTTTTCAGTATATATTTATATATAAATCGTTTAAAATTTTAGAAAAGACCGATCCTTTAAATGCTCCAGATGAAATTAATTTTTTACGTTACGTTAATAAATCTAAAATACTTTTAATAAACGTTCATTTTGTATGACTATTTGGGTTTTATATATAGCCGAAAAGTTTGAAACTTGAAAAGTGAAAACGGCGCATCCAACTTGTTTCGGATTTAATAACTTACGAAAAATTAGGGAAGCTATAAACATTGAGGTTCGTAACTTATGTATGAATGGCAGTCTGCCATCATTTGTTCGCATTCATTTTCACATCTTTTTAAGCAATGTTTTCATGCTGAAGTACTACTCGTATAATTAAGATGTCTTAATTCCTTCGGAAATCTCTATTACACGATTTCCTACTAAGAGAAGAACTAGCTGCAGTACATTTACGAAGGATCGAAATTATTTTACTTAGCTAATGTTTCATTTATAAGATATAAAACATAGAAGCTAAATAAATAGAATTAAAAAATAACTTGAAATGCGCAAGCATACATGCAAGCTTTTGTTGGAAAAGGCAGAACGAAGAAGATAAAGAATGAAGATTTCTTAAAAGAGTTTACGCGATCAAACAGATTTATTTTCGGCAAGTAACATAAAGAAATTATGCTGGTAACGCACATAGCGTTTGTGCAACAAATATTTTAATGACATTAGCGCTCGACTTATACTAAGCTGTCTTAAATGTTAGGCCAATAAATTTTAAGACCCCTTATCACATAAGTAAATGTCCCTTAAATCATGTCAACCTCTTGGTCTATTAAATAATTAAAATAAATTTATTTTTTACCACAAACCACAATATTTTAGTATGTAAATTAGTTACAGCTAATTGTAACAAATAATTTGTAAAAAACAGTGAATCGCTGGTAAGTAATTTAAACCTGTGTCACAGATCATCGGTATTACCTTGGCTGACATCTACCTGGTTACAACTAAACGTTGTCACTACCTAGAATAAGATTTAGTGCTAAAGTGTTAGTGCAAGCGTAGAGGCAAGAAAAGAGTACTCCTTTCTCAAAGGCCGGCAACACACTCGGAATTCCTATGGTACTGCGGGTGTTCAAAGGCGGCGGTGATCACTTACCATCAGAGTCACTTGCTTTTGTCTCCTCTTTCTATAAAAAAGGAAATCAATATTTACTTATCTCACTATATATTTGAGCATAATATTAATATCTCAATAGATAATTGAGCATAATAGAGCACCAGTTGTGCTCTATTCATTGCATTATTATAAATTCATTGATGCTAATACAGTATAAATGGGGGTGGTTTTATCTGTCGCAGAAATGACCACCATTGCATAAAATTTCGGTGATGTAATTGCTGTTAGCCTTTTTGGGCTTTTACAGCTTCATCGGATACTGTGCTCACGGGCCAGGGGCCCGCGTGCCATAAATATATAAATAAACTCCTACAATAACCTCGAAATTCGGACTGTCGCGCTCGCTGCGTGCTTGCGTGATTTAGAATATCTCTAAAAGGTTTTTAAGTCGTCTAATTACCGTCCGAGGGAGGCTGCGGTCCTCCATTCGGATTGTCGACTTGTGTGTCGGTAACTCTGGGCGGTCGCGCGTCGTGGTGCGTGTTATATTAAAGCTATTAACTGTGTGTACAGTGTAGCCTGGATCGTGACTGACCGTATCGTGGTCAGGGAGTGCTGAGACGTTCGTGTCGTCTAGCACGTTTCGCGGGCGACGTTTGCGTTCGGTCGCGTTTCTGTTTGGTCGGTAATTTTCTGCTTTAACCACCAGCGGGTTTGGATGAATCGCGGCTTTTTCGAAAAACCGCCGTGATACCACCATTGCAGTAGACGTGTCATAGAGTGGCATCCAATTTCACATTTAAAGCGACAGTTTATCGGTAGGCGCTTGGCAGTAACTGGATCGTTTTTTTTCTTAGTGTACTTTTGTCTAATTTGTTCCTTCGAAAATAAAATATATAAATAACCTAACCTAACCTTTAAATAATGTAATAAAGTCTGACATACAATCGAAAATATATATGGTTTTCTTTCTCAGAGTTACATGATACTCTTTAATAAATATTTATTAAAGAGCATTTATTTTTATTTTTAACTCATACATACGTAATGAAAGAAATCAAATTTAATGCTACAGTGATTTCCAATAGTATTAACCCTCCAATCGTTAACGCCTATATCACTCTATTATTGTTAAAGTGAGCGAAAGGAGGTTCTTGATACGGTTCAGATTGAATCAAATGGTCCAAAAGGCTCAACATATTAAAAACTGTACTAATCACGAACATGATAATTTTATAATTACTAAATCATAGATATAAAACAAATTTTTTTTCTTTATTAATAGAATATTTTTTTAATAATACATGGTTTTTCCTCTAAATCCACAACATGAACGGACATATTAAAATGAATAAACAAAAAAGAAAAATTACACAAAAGGTATGTACCGCAGCCACCGGAATATGAAAAGATTCAACGATGTGAAATCGTTCCATGCTATGCATGTTTTTCACGGTAGCGCTATACTAATTAGCGGTTTTGTATTACAAATGAAAGGAACTCGTCCTACTTTTGCCATATACATACAAGTCTTTATCGGAAATTTATGGTTGTTAATAATAATTTTGTGGAGACTCTTAAAATTATAACTTATGGCGTTGCGAATACCAATCCTGGTGGAGTCATTAATTATCCGCACCGTTAAATGCAGATCGCTCGTCACTCACAGATCGGCGATATTTGCGGTCTGGCATTTTTCGAGATTGTATTTTTTTTAGGAACATTTCCGTGTGAATGCCACACTGTGCCTGTCATCCTGAGACGTCAGTTCTTCAGTCTCATATTTTGCATACCACTGCTTCACGGCAGAATAACTGGTCCCTGTCGTGGTACCTACCTAGACGAATTCCTGTACAGAATTCCTACTATGAGTAGTTACCAATTCTGCATAGAAATCATACCACCCACCAGTATTTCGCCACCTGTCACATTTCTCGAGTAACAACCTCGTAAAGGCAAGCGAAGACAGTTTATCCTAAGTTTTAGCAAAGCTTGGTATGATCGATAAATGGCTTCACTTCAAGTTTGATAAGTCTCTCGCGAAATCGGGAGCTTATATGACGTATTGGAGATAACTTTTCCCAAGTTTAAGATTTGCCTTACAATTACGGTTATCTAAATACACTGTCCGCTGAGCTATCAATTATGTATGTATGAAATTAGTTAACCCCCTGTGGAAGTGACAATGAGTTAATTATTATTAATTACACTATTTGGAAAACTAAAAGGCAAGTATTTTACTAAGTATAATTTAGAAATGCAAGAAGGTTAGTTTTAAAGCAAACTGTTTTAAACTTCTACAGCAGAGTCATTTTTTATATGTTTCTTTTTGGTAATCAATAATTGCATGTATTTTCCTACGATATTTTGTATTTTGTTTTAATTAAAGAAAACAGGTAGCGTACCATAGTGACAGCGCAAACGAAATGCAATTATTTTATCATAAAGTTTGTGTATAAGAAAATTTCTGTATTTTCTCTTACAGTTTCTCTAATATTATTAAATTTGCTGCAAATTAATATATTAGTGAAAATTGGTTTATTTTAATTTTTCACTCACTTGCTTAATTACGAAAATTGGAATTAAGGTAACGTGGAAGAGTAACAAGACTCTGTAAATTAAATTATTAAATTCTTATGAATGGGTTAGGGCTACAATCCTTTTTATATTTTATTTTATATAAATATATCAACCATCTGACAAATATTTTGGCGACACAGAAAAATAAATAACAGCTTAAGAAACACAAAGCATATCAATTTCTTTGATTGAAAGCTTTCACTTACTTCGAGTAAGAATATTTTAGTTAACAAATTAACATTTGAATTTAATTTTAATGATCTTATGTATTGTTTCATCGTAAAATAAAAAGTAAAAACATCAAATTTTTGCCGTATATGCCACGCTTGACTGGCATTTTTAGCTATTCCAGGAGACGCTGCTGCCCATCTCCTGGGTTTAATTTTCCCTCTGAACACTTTCGCGGTACCCACGTGACGAGACGGGGTGGTAGATTCTCTTAAGCCGCCACCATATAGTAAATCAGTTACTTTTCACAAATTCGAGGTCTATTTTTATCGTCTATCAACGGCGAAAAATGATTTGAATGTTTAGAAAATTCGTATAATTGAAAATATTTTCTGAACTCTGATAAAGGTCTTTTTTTATTGGATAAAGTGACGAGACGTGCAAAACGTTCATCTGACCATAACAGATGACGTGTCACCCAGAATATTAACAGTAATGTTCTGGGTGACACATCATCAGCTCTGTGGAACCACACTGCGCCCGTCACCGTGAGACTGATGTTTGCACACTACTGTTTCTCAGCAGAATAACTGGCCTGGGGTGGTACCTACCTTGACGCATTACTGCATAGGAATTTTATCACGAAGTCAGATAGGTCACACGAATAAAAAACAAATGATTGGAAAATAGTGCTATTTTTTAAATAAATCATTGACTGTTAGAAAACACAATGTAACAGTTTGCAAGTATGCAATAAAGTTGCTTTCACAAAGCTTTTGTTTTAGTACTTGTAAACGTATCTTACAGCTATAAACGTAATTTTATCGAAACGACACTCTGAAATTAAATCACAAAGACAATTCTGTTTTTTGTCAAGGAAAATCTTAATAGTTTTTACGGATATTTCTTGTTATTTAAACTATGTATTACACGATTTGCTTAATGTATATGTGGGGGTGTAATGGGCTAAAAGCGCCTATTTCTGCCAGCCGACTTCTACAGAAGTGGCAGAGATGTGTTAAACTCGTTATTAGCCCATAAACTCTCTCCAGTGGCTCCAAGTAGCTGTGATGCGCGCAGCGGCCACACCCCGGTAAACCGTGACGGCTCACGGACTAAACCTGGATGAGGGGCTTGCCACTTTTGGTGGACCAGTTTTTATGCGGATCCCTCCTGCAAAGTGCATGAAGTCGCATGAAGTCGCCGAATCAGGCAAGGAAGGCAACCCACCGCAGATATGCAAAGGGCTTGGCGGACTCGGCGATTCGGCAAGGCAATGTGGATGGTTAAGGGCGGCGTTAGAGGGCAAGAGTTAACGTCGGCCAGAAACATTATCTGACCTCTCCTCCAGTCGTAACGGTTCTCCGTTCCACTGAATCGAGGAGAGGGAGGACGAGTGTGTGCGCCTCCGTGTGCGCGAACGCTTGCGCACCTTAATATATCCTGCGCATCTGACTGCTTCCGTTTGATGGACTCCGATTACGCAAAGTCCTGTGGCGATGGGATGAAGTAGAGAGGTCTGGCTTGATGCAAGCTAGGCTTTGTCTGATTCCTGCACACGGGCTGTCCAAGAGTTCTTTTAAACCGCCTGAAGGATATCCGAAAAGATCTTGCCCGAAACCCAGTTTGGCTTCCGACCTGACCGAGGTACCTGCGAAGCTATTTTCTCTGTGCGTCAACTACAAGAAAAGAGTAGAGAACAGGGTCGTCAGCTGTAACTCTGCTTTGTTGACTTGGAGAAAGCATTCGACAGTGTGCCTCGTGAAGCTCTCTGGAAGGTGCTAGGAAAGCTAGGGTTCACTGAAAAGCTTGTAGGACTTCTGAGACTCCTGCATGACGACATGCAGTGCTGCGTCTCTGTAGATGGTGAACAGTCAAATTTTTCCCCGTTACCTGTGGGGTTAAACAAGAGTGTGTTCTAGCGCCCACACTGTTCGCCTTGTATTTTGCGGTAGTAGTCAAAGAGGTCCTGCAAACTGTTTCTGAAGGAGCCCACATCCGCTTCCGCACTGAGGGCAGTCTTTTTAACTTGGCCAGACTTAAGGCGCGCACTAAAGTCTCGTACGAATTGATCACAGAGATCATGTACGCTGATGACTTGTGCTTTTTAGCGGATTTCCCAGATGGCCTGCAACAGCTGATATTTGTCTTACACCAAGCATGCTGCAAGTGCGGCCTGAAGATTAGTGTCAAAAAGACGGAGGTGATGTCTTCAGACATACATGGTCGTGAGACACTGGTCATTAAGCTTGGTGAGGATCTGCTGAAACAGGTCGATAACTTCCGTTATCTGGGGAGCACTATAACATCCAAGTGTGAACTTGATGCCGAAGTAAACAGCAGGATCAGTGCTGCAGCTGCAGCATTTGGAAAGCTGCGTTCCAAGGTTTTCTGCTCGCACGAAGCTGGCCACTAAAATCTCTATTTACATGGCGGTTGTGCTGCCAAACCTCTTGTACTCCTCCGAGACGTGGTGTGTGTATCGCCACCACATCCGCACTTTGGATCGTTTCCACCTTAAATGCTTTCGTACCATCATGAAGATCAGAAGGTCCGACCGAGTGCGAAATACCGAAGTTTTGCGACGAGCCAATGTCGGTGGCATTGAAGCCTACTTAATGCGTCGGCAACTTCGGTGGTGCGGTCACGTATCACGTAAGGTGATGGCAAAGCGCATCTTCTATTCTGAACTAGAGGAGGGTAAGCGAAAACATGGCGGACAACTCCTCCGGTACAAAGATGTTCAGACACACACACAGTAGTTCAGAGAAAGACACATGAGAAGATGCAACATTGAGCCCTGTCAATGGGAAGGTTTGCGCCCAGTATGGCGTGGTATTGTGAAGAGGCAAGTTCGCGAGTTCGAGGAGCAGCGTATAGCTGACCTCGACGCTAAGCGCGATGAGCTAAAGGCCCGTCCACCCGCGGCCATCAAATACAATTGTGTAAGCGGCGTACTCACGTGCCCTCATTGTGCACGGGAGTTTGCTGCGAAGATTGGCTACATAAGCCATCTTCGGGTACACCAGCGTCCGACCGATTAGGAGTCGAAGTGGTCGCCATGGCCGAAAACGATCGGAAAGATCATCATCAATGTACGAGTATATGTACGAGTATATACAGCTGGCAGCGTTTAAACAGTGTATCTTCGTAATTTGACCCGTAAGATTTGTTTAATCAAGACCTCTTCATTTACTTTATTCGCGTTGCTCAGCGCTCACTTGTTTTTTAAATCGAAGTCTTGGGTTCAAGTCCCAGCGGTATTCGATGTTTGTGCAAACAGAGTGTTATCATTAATTTTCGGGTCTAGATATATCGTCACCGTCCTCGTGTCCATGTTATATTATTATTTCTTAAACTTTTCTGTACCAAAACATAGAAAACCACGTACATTATATACATTTATTAACTTAAAAAACAAAACATGCGTAAAGTATGGCGGCGAAGAGTCTAGTCGTTATTTTGTTTACGTTTCGTTAGTTTGATGTTCCCAGTTGCCTCCTGTAAAATACGTAGCACTTTTTCACGAAGAAAGAAAAATAAATTATTAATTCACTGTTTAAACATTGAAACCTTTATCTGTCATGAAAGGTTGGAACAGGAGACTTTAAAAGAAGTTAGTCATTAAATAAAAATGTAAGGTTGCTTTTCGTATTACATTTTTGCTTCTAGTCGTAATTTGTTCCTCTATAATGCAAATAAAAAAAATCATTCTAAAGAAAAACTTTATGTACTAATCAGAAACACTATATATTACGATTTGATGACCGTGTGGCGTAGTTGTTAGAGTTCTACGCTACTTGTCCTGGATTCGAATCCCAACAGGAGTCAACATTTGTGCAAAAAACACATTTGATTTTCGGGGTCTGGTTGCGTTGTGTATGTCAAATTTATGTTTCTAAAACAGAAACGATACAGGAGAAATCCCACTATGGGGCATTGTTGTTTATTTAAATAAAAAAAGTTCAGTAATTCACGGGGATTTTACAATTATGAGACTAAAAAACTAATGTCTCATGGTGACTTCATGTCTATGAGTGTAATGTATTGTCACACAGAAATGTTATTTATAGTACGCGAGTAACCTGGGTTCGATCCCCGGTGCCAGCACCTCTAAAATTGTTCTTCAATTTTAAGTCCTGATTTACCACATCCTCTGCGGTGAAGGAAAACATCGTGAGGAAACCTATATATCCGAGGAATAGAAATATTTCGAGGACATGAGAAGTCCGCCAACCCGCATTGGAGCAGCGTGGCGGACTTTTCCCCTCTCCAAACCCTCTCAGAAATGAGAAGGAGGCCTGTGCTCAGCAGTGGGACATTTATAGGCTGTTACTTTACTTTACTAGTTGCTACTTTGCTCTAAGTGTTTTTCATTCGTTACAAGTAAGTTTGAATTTTGATTGTTTGTTATATTTACCTATTTCTTGAACGTCGCGTCGCGGTAGACCTTTACTAATATTCCGCCTTGCTTTTCTGAATAGCGCTTAACATCGCAATCCTCCGCCGCTGCAATAACTTAGAGACACGATTTCTTTAAATATTTGCATGTACGATGAAACAGTAAAAGCTATTCAAATATTCGTCGACATGAATTTCGATGGCTATCCAAATCCGATGAAGCTGTATAAGCCAACAAAAAAATATCACCGAAACTATAAAAAATATTTATTGTTAAGTCTGTGGGTGCTGAGTGCTACTTGATAATAGTATGTTAAAACTCTGTATGTTGGTAATCGGATGGTCTAGATAAATGCTGTGAAATACTCGTAACAATTGTCACAAACTTTGGGAATTTGTCGCTAAAAAAAATTAATTAGTTTATTTATTAAATTGATTTTTTAGTTTTAGTTAATAATAATTAAATTAGTTAGTTGAGGTTTACGTGTTTTTCATCACTTGTAAATACTTATTTCAAACGGTGTTGTAAATCTATACAAATAAATATAATTGGAGCGTCTGCTTGTGATTTCGAAATAAAGTTTTTTTTCTTAAGCTCATACAATACATATTAGATTAAGAAAAAAAATAATAATTTTCAGAATACCAAAACATAAACAAGCGTTTTTTAAAATGTTTGTCTGTCTTATCTAATGTCTGTTTTTTTGTCCTAGCTGGGAGTCCTCCGAACTCCTCCTATCTCCGAAACAGTTGAATCGATTTTGACAGGACTTTCAGGTTTTTACCTTTAATGGTCACGTTTAAAGGTCACGTCTTTACCTTTAACCTTATCTTCTATACAAATAAATAAAAGTGTCTGTTTATGTTACATGGTACTTCATACACTCGTTTTTAAAAAAAATATCTCTGCCTGTTTGTTTGTCCGGGCTAATCTTCGAAACGGCAGAATCTATTTTGACGAAACTTTCATTAGCAGCTAGGGGACTTTTCAGAGAGCAATCTAAGCTACTTTCTCTAAAATCAAAAAGTTTCCACTCGATATTTAAAAAACCTATATCCAAATGGACGAAATTGCAGGCATCAGCTAGTGTTATTAATATAACTGTATAGTATTAGAAATTGAAGCGTTATATTTAACAGTTGTATTGATACTGATATAAATGTATTTTATTAAAAGGTGTGATTTCGTTAAAAAATAAGAAACAACAGAAAACATGAAAAAAATGGTTAAAATGGAAATAATCCTAAGGTCATATTTGTCGATACGTTACTTCCGACTAAAAGACTCTCCGACTTTTATACACTTAGTGCACAAAACAGATAGCTTTAAAATAATGTTCAGTAACTTTCTAAGTGAACACTTCATTTACGTACAAAGTAGAACAGTGGCGCTTTCCCTTGAAAACTTGTATTATTGCAAAAGAAGTATTTCCGTGCTATCGAGAGTTACATCGGCATATTTTTTTGTCCAGCGTTTTTTTAAATTGTTGTTTCGTTATAATTGTGTTTTTAGTTAGTTTATTATTATTATTTCAGGTTACGTCATGGGAGATATACACAATTGTGCATGATAAGTTACAATATTTATTACAAGTCATTTACCTTCAGTTTTAACTGTCAGTTTTGACTGTTCAGGTTACTCATAATACTAATAGGTTAATCGTTACGTGTGTAGACAAAACTGAAAACTGTACAGTTGAACTGACAACCTAGTCAAAATATCTTTAGATATAACTGAACAGTTAAAACTATGCAGTCAAAATTTAATGTACGAGTATGTATGTAGTAAAAAACTGCGCAGTTTTTCAGTTTTATCGAGGCGTCTTTAGAGTGAGCAAGTGGATTTTCCGCTGAGCGCCGCGATCTCGTAAAGTAACCATGCTTAATCTAATAATTATAATCCCTCGGAGTACTGTAAAATACGATAAAGTTCTTTCAACAAATTAGTATGCGTATATTATATTTTTAATAACTGATATTTACACCATGCTTTTTTCCTGGTCCGTGATCTATTTTTCAAAACGCACATTAGTTCAATAATTGCTATAACATCATCTGTTGAAACCATGGTCCCGTGAACTTTTGACTCCAAGATAAAATAGATTAGAAACCGATGCATTTGACGATAAACTGATCATGTGTAACACTTGGGACATCAGTTATAACTGAACAATTCGACAAGCCCGCATAAGCGGCACTCCATTTTGTTGATGAGTATGTACTATTGATTTCATTTGTGATAAAGTCTAAGTTATTACTCGATATAGTAAGTACTTGATTATAAATTATACGCTAACTAATTCTGGATAAACTGTTAAGAATTTAAATAGTCTAGACGCGCTGTTTCACCGTCATATTTGAAAACGTTTCTATTCTTCTCGGGTTACAGCCCGAAAATTTATGAATAAGCAATCGATTTTAATCTACTAGTGGCCGCTTTCATCAAACCTCATTGAAGGATTAAACGCTGTAGAGGGGAGGGATTTTTTATATATGTTGGGTCACCATAATAATATCATTTCAGTCTATCACTAGTCCATTAAATTGCCACAAATGTTTGTAGCTATCTTTTCGGGGGGATTTCGCTATAGTTGCCACGCTTGGCAAGCGGGTTGGCACCGCAGTTAATTTATTGAGATGTTCCAGGAAGATGCTGCTGAATATCACTTGGTTTTTCCTTTTCTTTTGTCTATTTTTACAACACCCACGGAATGAGTTGGGGTAGATTCTCTTAAGCCACATGTGGTGGCCACAAGGCGTGTAGTTGGCGTCCACCACATAGTTGGATAACAGGATGTAACGATATTTTTTAATGCCTAGTACGCTGTTGGCTGTTATACGCGGTTAGGAGACCCGCGAGTAACTATAAACACGTGCAGACGTAATATCCGTCTCTTAATTTTTTATCTTTAACAGTTACGTAGAAGAAATCAAAACTGTTTTAATGCTTTTTGTCACTATAAACAGCGTAATGGTTTTCGGCAGGGGTTCCAAACTACACTCGCGTCAAAAAATCGCACATCCGAAAAAAATAATTTAAATACTATTTTAACACAAATTACTAACGAGCATTTGACAATGGCAATGTTGTGGTTTGAGGGTATCATTCGAAAGGTAATTTCATTAGCTTTCAGGAATTTTAATTGAATTTTACTTTTATAACGAGACGAAAGAGAAATTAAAGAAAAAGACAGGGTTTGTACAAATTTGCAAATTAATAATTTAAAAAAAAACTTAATAAATACAAAAAAGTTCTTAAAACCTAGTGGTTACCCTCCCTTGCCTTGATAACGGCTTCCATGCGATCTTTCATGGACCTTACAAGGATCGCAACAGCCTCTTGGGGTATTTGTTCCCACTCTTCAAGTACCGCATCTTAGAGCTCTTGAAGAGTGGCTGGAGCTGGATCTCGAGCTCGCACCCGCCGTTTTAGGTCATCCCAGAGATGTTCTATTGGGTTAAGGTCTGGACTTCGTGCTGGCCAATGCATAACAGGGATATCGACCTCCTGTAAATAATCCCGTACAATAGCCGCGATGTGGCAACGAGCATTATCATGCATTAACATGAATCCATCACCGACATAACCAGCACACGGGACCCCATGTTCCTCCAGGATTTCAGTAATGTACCGACCAGCATTTAATGACCCATGCCCACGGCCACGCCGAGTCCGGGAAACGCACACAAGTTCCGTTTTCCCGTCGACGGAAATGCCGCCCCAAAACATACACGAGCCACCCCCGTATTCGACGGATTCTTCGAAGCAGGGTTGTGTGAACCTCTCCTCCTGTCTTCTGTAGACCCTTCTACGTCTGTCATTGCAGAAGAGACAGACCCTCGTCTCATCAGAGAAGAGTACGGTCCGCCACTGTTCTAGAGTCCACTCGCAATGATTGCGAGCAAACTCTAGGCGATCTCTGCGAAGCTGTGCAGTAAGTTTTGGACCTTTACCAGGTCTATGGGCTGTTAAACTCTTTTCGTGTAACCTTCTTCTTATCGTAGAAACACTCACAGATGTTCTCCAAGTTGATCGAAGCTGTTATTGCAACTCAACAGCATTTGTAAAACGGTTTCGTGAAGATGTCGTAACGATGAAACGGTCATCTCTTTCTGATGTGCACCATTTCTTCCAGATCCCGGTTTTCTAACATAACCACCAGTCTGCTGAAAACGTTGGAACACCCGTCGAACTGAAAAACGTCATCACATCTTTACTTGTTCTTACTTGGGTTACTTGTTCACGTGTGTTCACTGCAAAGTCTAAATTACGACTGGCCCATATTTCATCCAGATCGACCCTTTTATACCCTTTTTAGGTGGTGTAAGTAGCGTCCTTACTAACGAGCATTTGACAGTCTATAATGATATTTTTGACGCTCTATAATGATAAATGTTTTAATGATTTCATGATTATTTTATTAATAATGTAAAGCTATTCAAATACCCATTTCAAACATACCAATATTATATAAATATAATTCGTTTCTAGCCATTACAGCCATTTTTCGCGCAAACTCAGAGAGGTGCGATTTTTGTGACGCTGAGTGTATTTTGCACGGAACACAAGTATTCCGTTGAATCTGAATAGTGGTTCCGGGAAAGATTTGGAAAGTAAATACACTGATACGCAAGTGTTCCGCAAAAAATCCGGATGATAGTCAGGTGTAACGTAAAAATTTCCGCATGTGATTGTTTTTGGTAGGATTCCCTATGCAGGAATCCGTCCAGGGGGGTGGTACCTACCTACAAGGGCCAGTTATTCTGCCGTGAAGCAGTAGTGTGCAAACATTACTGTGTTTCGGTTTGAAGGGCACTGTGAGCTAGCGTAATCACTGGGCATATGAGACTTAAGAACACGTATGTCTCAGGGTGATGGGCAGAGTGTGGTGTCACACAGAAATTTCCTGGGTGTCACAGCATTTGTTATGGGCAGACGTTGCACTTACCATCAAGTGAACGTTTTGCTTGTTTTATCACTTATACAATAAGAAAAATAAAAAGAAAATGTTTCGAAAACCCCAATTTTGAAATACTGATAATTTAAAAACTAGCACATTTATGGCTTCTCATAGCCACCCTCTCTCCATAACAGCGACTTTCTCCCCTAACCTTATCACGCCGGAAAACAACTCTTAATATTGTAAAAAGAAGTGTCAAGTATGCCAGCTGATTTTTTTTTTTAGGACTGATGGTCACTGTTAGCCCGAAGGCTTTTACAGCTTCGCCGGATTGAAAGGTGGCATAGCGCTGAGGACGCTTAGCCGAAACCTTTATTTATGGATGACTGGCGCAAGGGCCCCCAAGAGGGTCTTCTCGGCCTCGGCTTGGACCGTCATCCTGTTCGCGTGAGTAACTGACTCGAGGGTGCCCAAGAGGGCCGGCCTCGGCTCGGTCAGTTACTGCAATCGGGAGGGATGCCAGATGAGGGTGCAAAACTTTGTAAGACGAAAAACTACTGAAATTGCTAAATAAAACTCACAGTGTTGATCACAGTTAAGCACAAGTAAACATTTTCTAAAATCTTCCTGGAACATTTGAATAACTAAACTGCGGTTGCCAACCCGCCTGCCAAGCGTGGCTTTTGTGGCTTTTTATGGGGGAGGCCTGTGTTCATTAGTGGACTAGTGAAATGCTGAAATGATGATGTTGATGTGTTCGGTTGTATTGTGAGGAATCTGTCTGGGTAGGTACCATCCCAGAGCCAGTTATTCTGCCATGGAGCAGTAGTGTGCAAATATTATTGTTTTCGGTCTGAAGGACACAAAGCTTGTGTAATCACTGAGCATATGAGACCTTAAAAACTTATGTCTCAAGGGTGTGATGGGCGTAGTGTGGTGTTACACGGAAATTGTCTGGGTGACACAACATTTGTTGTAAACCATCAAGTGAACGGTTTGCTCGTCTCATCACGTGATCCAATAAAAAATCTCTGACATAGGAATATGTTTAGAAGGTTAAGGCCCGTAAGTGTTTACGCTTATAATAACGGCATCATACAATATAATGATAATCATCTTCCACAGGTGACATAATAGTGATACTAATATAATCTATATGTTGGATGTGTCTCTGCCCGGAACAGCAGAATAACTATTAAAACTACATAAAACAGTACAAAAAATTATTTTCTCATACATTTTCCGCATACAGCGCCATTTAACAGAATCAAAACACTGACAAAAATTAACATGGCTAATATACATATATAAATAATTTATGCCAGTAGATGGCGCTGTGTGCATTATCGTTAAGCAATTTATTTTAAGGCTTATTATTTTGTACGCATGACAATAAATACTTTTTCTACATTTCTGTCTTCTTTCATTATCCTCTGACAGCTGATTCAACTGCGCCTGTCCTTGCGCAGTCCCTTCTTGCATACAATTGAGTTAACTGTGCAGGCAGGCACCGCGATTAATCAGCATTTTTTCGAGTTTTCACCAATTTTCATTCAGTTTTGTCAAACGGTAGTCTGCCTTTGAAGATGTTCACTTTGTGAGGGTATCAATTTGTGATTGATAATTGCTTCATTATGTAATTTGAATTGTGTTTTCAAATTTCCAGTATTTTTACAACGCCGCGAGCCAGAAGAAATTAACTTATATATATTAGACCTCGCAATGTTGAGAATCAATCCACTGCAAATGAAAATAACAATACTCCACGTTGCAAAGCGCCTTTCTAATGGTTTGGAAAGAAATGGCGATTATAGAACCAATCCAAGTGTTGTTGACCACAAAATCGTTTCCTTTCACTTTCATTGTGATAGTTCTACCATTATCACCGTGCATGGTCGATGGCAAGTGTTCTAAGCGTTATCCACGAAATTTGACGGCGGAGACCAATCACTGTAACAATGGTTATTCAATGTATCGCCGTCTATATAACTTTAGAGAAACGTTACCTCTAGCATAGTTAATATAATTCTAAAATTTAAGTGGAAAACCAAAAAATAAAATAACAAAATCCGACCCGATAGTTGGCGCTGCGATCGTGTGGCTGTAAAGTTTCATACTTAAATGTAATTCAGAAATCAAATACCTCGCGTTACATATCGGAACGGACAGGACAAGTCTGCCGGGACAGCTAGTAAGCTATATAATAAACTACATTCACACTAATATAATAAACTAGCTGCAAGCTATAGTCATATCTTCATCAAATGTGGAAGCGTCATGATCATACTTCATATGATCAGATTTATAGTTTTGCGAGGTTGACTGTTGCGAAGTTTCACTTCTCTTCACTTTTAGCTTAATTCTCACATCCGAGGTCAGGGTCAGGTCATCACATTGGAGGTTTTTAAGCTGAGTTAGTTTTTTATTGTACAACCTAATTTCGCACTTCAAAAAAAATAGCGCGTACAACTCAGTACACGTGACAGAAGTTAAACTTTAGAGAATATTAGAATTTTAATTAAAATGAAAATAATATACTACAGACTTTTAATAATTGTATATAACAAACAGTAATTAATTAAAAATAACAGAAACGTTGCACATAAATTCGACCTTGAAATTTTAGTATCATCATGAACAAAGAAATTTCATTTCAAAAATGTCCGCACGGAAATAATTGATAAGTAAGTCTGTACCTCATCCCGTGGGTGTCGTAAAAGTCGACAGAGGGAAAATGAAAAAGGAGATGGGCAGCAGCATCTTCCTGGAACATCTGAATAAATAAACTGCGGTTGCCAACCCGTCTGCCAAGCGTGGCAACTATGGCAAAATCCCCCCAAAACGAGAGCTACTAACTTTTGTGGCAATCTATGGGGGAGGCCTATGTTCAGCAGTGGACTATTGATAGGCTGAAACGACGACGACGACGAAGTCTGTACAGAGAAAAATATCACCAGCCCGTTTATTCATTTTGAGGTTAATGTTCGTAAAATCTGCTATTAGTGTCTATGTCGGGAAAGGAATTTGTATGCCGAATTTCAATAGTTTCGCAGATATCATGATAAGTCTGTGGTAAATAGCTTGTATATACATAACATAATAGCTATATTAAGACACGAGCGTATTGGAGTGGAACGTTGTGTCAAATTTCAAAAACAATCTGTAGGAAATTTCTGAGGTTTGACATTTTTTAATAAATTTACTAAATTTACTATTTTTAATTAATTCATATTTTTATTTATGTAGATTATTTTGCTCTGCCATTAGAATGCACAAAGTCTACCGCGGACTACAGACTGGGCATATAAGATTTAGAACTGATGTCTCAGGGTGGACGAGTGCACTGTGGTGCCACACAGATTATATAATTCGTCTCATCACTTACGGGTGTAAGTTTACAAAAAGGTTATCCCCCACAAGTCGGAGGCCACGGGCCTCTGGGGTGGTTACCATCCTGCATAGAAATGTTATCTTGCATTTAAAAACTGCCTACACAAAGCCCGATTAGTATGGTTGCTGCCAGTTATGTAATAAGTTCAATGTAGGGCCAATGCTTTATTACTAGCCCTACAGCGAAGTCGCAATGTAGTTCAGTCGGACCCACTAATGATCCTTTTAATTCCGCCTATTTGTTTATTATACGCAGGTCTGTCGTTAGAAGTATTAAAAAAATCGTTAAAAAATGTGTATGTAATGTCAGGTGTGTGGTAGATTTCTGTTTTTAACTAAGTACATTTTTTTGGTTAAAACCTTAGCGTCGCATTATTGCGCTTCCTTTTATATATTTAAAATGTGGATATGAAACCCTATTATAGTTATTTATGATTATTAGTTTTTTATCATGTAAGTCCGGTTAAACTATCATACTACCAATATAATAAAGTGTTAGATACTGATCATGTTTTTTTTTGTTATTACCATTTATAATAAAAAGTGTGGATAAACTATTACTGAGATGATTCCGCCAACTTATTTTGAAGCAGTTCCCGAACTTTAAATTTGAACGAGCAACGATTGATAGCTGTTCTAATTTTCAGATTTTCTAAAGTTCCAGAGACGGACGGATAAAACAGGAAAGTATGAATGGACGAGGGAAGAGCTATGAGAGGGACACTGAAACAGTAAGTTATTTGATGAGCGAAGGTTTTTATAATAGGTTGAGCAAAGATACTGAAAGTAGGGAGCCATGTAGGAAGGGGCAGTAGAGTAGCCACCAGTAGTAGGGTAGCCACTTTAATCGAGAATGATAAGAAGATCATGTGATCATACTTACGAAGATGGTAAATGAATCGAATGCAGTTATTCAGAAGACGATCGTATTTATTGAGGAGATTTGCATTCAGATCGAAATAACACACATCACCATAGTCGATAAATGTGTGATTTTAGGACGGGGTAAAGCCTTTAAGTGTTCGATAATGTGACACATGGTTTGGTGATCCATAGAAGTGTACAAGACGAAATGACGATTGCTATCATCCAAACCAATTGTCTTCGGAAGCTCGAGACGTTGTTGTTTGCCGATACCCAAAGTCCCTAGGAACTTACAGATATCAGCAGGGGAAGAGGATGAGATATTACTGAAAATATATCGGCGTTTGGCGTTGCGTATCATCTGGTTACACCGAGTCCTTGCTGTCTTAAACAAAGCCCAGTATTCATCGCTACGATATTTTTCAAACTTTCGAAAAAGCCCGATCCCTACGCTTCATCGCTATGCGGACCCCATTCGTTAACTAAGGCGCAGGCGGACGCATGAGTTTCACTATTTTAAGAGAAGCGTGTTTGTCGTATAGTTTGAGGACAACGTCATTAAATGCTTGCCAGGGGCCCTCGTGCCAGATTTGGTTTGTCACAAACATAAATACATAAATAAACTCATACAAAACCTCTAAATTCGGACTGTGTCGCGTTCGCTGCGTGCAAGCGATTTCGAATATCTCAAATGATTTAAGTCGTGCAATGTAAATGTAGTGTCGTGTAAATGACCGTCCGAGGGAGGTTGTGGGTCTCCATTCGGACTGTCGACTTGTGTCCGTATTCCAGGGCGGTGAGAACCGCCCTCGAATACGGGTGGAATCGGTGTGTACGCGGTGTGATTGTCGACTGCTGCGCGCCGCTCTCTACGGCGCTCGCGCGTCGTGGTGCGTGTTATATTGAAGCTATTAATTGTGTGTACAGTGTATCCTGGATCGTGACTAAAGAAGTGCTGAGACGTCCGTGTCGTCTAGCACGTTTCGCGGGCGACGTTTGCGTTCGGTCGCCTTTCTGTTTGGTCGGTAATTTGCTGCATTAACCACCAGCGGGTTTGGATGAACCGCGGCTTTTTCGAAAAACCGCCGTGATAACTCTCTGAAGGGTTCAGAGATTAAGGGCATTTCACAGTCGCTGTGAAGATCTACGTTGCGTTGATAACAACCGGCTCTGGCAGTTCGCAAGGATCGATTTTGATCGCTCTGTAACTTCTTTAAATTAATTTCCCTCTACTCGGAAGCAAAATAGGCGGTTAGAGAAGAAGGTTCGTATGATGTTCACGAGTCTGCCCGGCACTTTAGTATGATAGAACTTGTAACACAAGCCGTTGTGCCAGACTTTGTCAAATGCCTTTGCGACATCGAAAAATAAGGCCTCTGTGCCTACAGGCTTAGGGCGGTCGTAGAAGTTCTCTAAAATGTGCTCCGTTAAGCGGTGCTCTTGATGAGTACACGAGTGTTCGGGGCGAAAGCCGAACTGCTTTTAGTCGACTGAGTTTCGGGATGCCTATAACGTCGGCTTCCTTCCAGGCTTCCGGGAAGGAGCAGCTGGAGACAAGCACGTTAAAAATACTAACTACCAGACACAATAGCGGTGTAGTTAGACATTTCATCACCCTGTTGTTTATGCCGTTGAGGTTTTTATATGGGAAGTCACTCCGAAGATATATAGCAACGCCACCGCCCCTCCTATCAACTTGATCGTTACGTATCAAAGTAAATCCCGGGAGGGGGTAAGTGGTTGAAGTACTCTTTGTTATAAATCATTTCAAAAGTACAATAAACTAAATTTACTTAACATTCTTCTATTTCCCATTATCTGCATCGTTAATACAGCTGAATCAGTGTAAGACTGTGTATTCAAAAGCTTTTCAGTATATATTTATATATAAATCGTTTAAAATTTTAGAAAAGACCGATCCTTTAAATGCTCCAGATGAAATTAATTTTTTACGTTACGTTAATAAATCTAAAATACTTTTAATAAACGTTCATTTTGTATGACTATTTTGGGTTTTATATATAGCCGAAAAGTTTGAAACTTGAAAAGTGAAAACGGCGCATCCAACTTGTTTCGGATTTATATAACTTACGAAAAATTAGGGAAGCTATAAACATTGAGGTTCGTAACTTATGTATGAATGGCAGTCTGCCATCATTTGTTCGCATTCATTTTCACATCTTTTAAGCAATGTTTCATGCTGAGTACTACTCGTATAATTAAGATGTCTTAATTCCCTTCGGAAATCTCTATTACACACCGATTTCCTACTAAGAGAAGAACTAGCTGCAGTACATTACGAAGGATCGAAATTATTTTACTTAGCTAATGTTTCATTTATAAGATATAAAACATAGAAGCTAAATAAAATAGAATTAAAAAATAACTTGAAAATGCGCAAGCATACATGCAAAGCTTTTGTTGGAAAAGGCAGAACGAAGAAGATAAAGAATGAAGATTTCTTAAAAGAGTTTACGCGATCAAACAGATTTATTTTCGGCAAGTAACATAAAGAAATTATGCTGGTAACGCACATAGCGTTTGTGCAACAAATATTTTAATGACATTAGCGCTCGACTTATACTAAGCTGTCTTAAATGTTAGGCCAATAATTTTAAGACCCCTTATCACATAAGTAATGTCCCTTAAATCATGTCAACCTCTTGGTCTATTAAATAATTAAAATAAATTTATTTTTTACCACAAACCACAATATTTTAGTATGTAAATTAGTTACAGCTAATTGTAACAAATATTTGTAAAAAACAGTGAATCGCTGGTAAGTAATTTAAAACCTGTGTCACAGATCATCGGTATTACCTTGGCTGACATCTACCTGGTTACAACTAAACGTTGTCACTACCCTAGAATAAGATTTAGTGCTAAAGTGTTAGTGCAAGCGTAGAGGCAAGAAAAGAGTACTCCTTTCTCAAAGGCCGGCAACACACTCGGAATTCCTATGGTACTGCGGGTGTTCAAAGGCGGCGGTGATCACTTACCATCAGAGTCACTTGCTTTTGTCTCCTCTTTCTATAAAAAAGGAAATCAATATTTACTTATCTCACTATATATTTGAGCATAATATTAATATCTCAATAGATAATTGAGCATAATAGAGCACCAGTTGTGCTCTATTCATTGCATTATTATAAATTCATTGATGCTAATACAGTATAAATGGGGTGGTTTTATCTGTCGCAGAAATGACCACCATTGCATAAAATTTCGGTGATGTAATTGCTGTTAGCCTTTTTGGGCTTTTACAGCTTCATCGGATACTGTGCTCACGGGCCAGGGGCCCGCGTGCCATAAATATATAAATAAACTCCTACAATAACCTCGAAATTCGGACTGTCGCGCTCGCTGCGTGCTTGCGTGATTTAGAATATCTCTAAAAGGTTTTTAAGTCGTCTAATTACCGTCCGAGGGAGGCTGCGGTCCTCCATTCGGATTGTCGACTTGTGTGTCGGTAACTCTGGGCGGTCGCGCGTCGTGGTGCGTGTTATATTAAAGCTATTAACTGTGTGTACAGTGTAAGCCTGGATCGTGACTGACCGTATCGTGGTCAGGGAGTGCTGAGACGTTCGTGTCGTCTAGCACGTTTCGCGGGCGACGTTTGCGTTCGGTCGCGTTTTCTGTTTGGTCGGTAATTTTCTGCTTTAACCACCAGCGGGTTTGGGATGAATCGCGGCTTTTTCGAAAAACCGCCGTGATACCACCATTGCAGTAGACGTGTCATAGAGTGGCATCCAATTTTCACATTTTAAAGCGACAGTTTATCGGTAGGCGCTTGGCAGTAACTGGATCGTTTTTTTTTCTTAGTGTACTTTTGTCTAATTTGTTCCTTCGAAAATAAAATATATAAATAACCTAACCTAACCTTTAAATAATGTAATAAAGTCTGACATACAATCGAAAATATATATGGTTTTCTTTCTCAGAGTTACATGATACTCTTTAATAAATATTTATTAAAGAGCATTTATTTTTATTTTTAACTCATACATACGTAATGAAAGAAATCAAATTTAATGCTACAGTGATTTCCAATAGTAATTAACCCTCCAATCGTTAACGCCTATATCACTCTATTATTGTTAAAGTGAGCGAAAGGAGGTTCTTGATACGGTTCAGATTGAATCAAATGGTCCAAAAGGCTCAACATATTAAAAACTGTACTAATCACGAACATGATAATTTTATAATTACTAAATCATAGATATAAAACAAATTTTTTTTCTTTATTAATAGAATATTTTTTAATAATACATGGTTTTTCCTCTAAATCCACAACATGAACGGACATATTAAAAATGAATAAACAAAAAGAAAAATTACACAAAAGGTATGTACCGCAGGCCACCGGAATATGAAAAGATTCAACGATGTGAAATCGTTCCATGCTATGCATGTTTTTCACGGTAGCGCTATACTAATTAGCGGTTTTGTATTACAAATGAAAGGAACTCGTCCTACTTTTGGCCATATACATACAAGTCTTTATCGAAATTTATGGTTGTTAATAATAATTTTGTGGAGACTCTTAAAATTATAACTTATGGCGTTGCGAATACCAATCCTGGTGGGAGTCATTAATTATCCGCACCGTTAAATGCAGATCGCTCGTCACTCACAGATCGGCGATATTTGCGGTCTGGGCATTTTTTCGAGATTGTATTTTTTTTAGGAACATTTCCGTGTGAATGCCACACTGTGCCTGTCATCCTGAGACGTCAGTTCTTCAGTCCTCATATTTTGCATACCACTGCTTCACGGCAGAATAACTGGTCCCTGTCGTGGTACCTACCTAGACGAATTCCTGTACAGAATTCCTACTATGAGTAGTTACCAATTCTGCATAGAAATCATACCACCACCAGTATTTCGCCACCTGTCACATTTCTCGAGTAACAACCTCGTAAAGGCAAGCGAAGACAGTTTATCCTAAGTTTTAGCAAAGCTTGGTATGATCGATAAATGGCTTCACTTCAAGTTTGATAAGTCTCTCGCGAAATCGGGAGCTTATATGACGTATTGGAGATAACTTTTCCCAAGTTTAAGATTTGCCTTACAATTACGGTTATCTAAATACACTGTCCGCTGAGCTATCAATTATGTATGTATGAAATTAGTTAACCCCCTGTGGAAGTGACAATGAGTTAATTATTATTAATTACACTATTTGGAAAACTAAAAGGCAGTATTTTACTAAGTATAATTTAGAAATGCAAGAAGGTTAGTTTAAAGCAAACTGTTTTAAACTTCTACAGCAGAGTCATTTTTTATATGTTTCTTTTGGTAATCAATAATTGCATGTATTTTCCTACGATATTTTGTATTTTGTTTTAATTAAAGAAAACAGGTAGCGTACCATAGTGACAGCGCAAACGAAATGCAATTATTTTATCATAAAGTTTGTGTATAAGAAAATTTCTGTATTTTCTCTTACAGTTTCTCTAATATTATTAAATTTGCTGCAAATTAATATATTAGTGAAAATTGGTTTATTTTAATTTTCACTCACTTGCTTAATTACGAAAATTGGAATTAAGGTAACGTGGAAGAGTAACAAGACTCTGTAAATTAAATTATTAAATTCTTATGAATGGGTTAGGGCTACAATCCTTTTTATATTTTATTTTATATAAAATATATCAACCATCTGACAAATATTTTGGCGACACAGAAAAATAAATAACAGCTTAAGAAACACAAAGCATATCAATTTCTTTGATTGAAAGCTTTCACTTACTTCGAGTAAGAATATTTTAGTTAACAAATTAACATTTGAATTTAATTTTTAATGATCTTATGTATTGTTTCATCGTAAAATAAAAAGTAAAAACATCAAATTTTTGCCGTATATGCCACGCTTGACTGGCATTTTTAGCTATTCCAGGAGACGCTGCTGCCCATCTCCTGGGTTTAATTTTCCCTCTGAACACTTTCGCGGTACCCACGTGACGAGACGGGGTGGTAGATTCTCTTAAGCCGCCACCATATAGTAAATCAGTTACTTTTCACAAATTCGAGGTCTATTTTTATCGTCTATCAACGGCGAAAAATGATTTGAATGTTTAGAAAATTCGTATAATTGAAAATATTTTCTGAACTCTGATAAAGGTCTTTTTTTATTGGATAAAGTGACGAGACGTGCAAAACGTTCATCTGACCATAACAGATGACGTGTCACCCAGAATATTAACAGTAATGTTCTGGGTGACACATCATCAGCTCTGTGGAACCACACTGCGCCCGTCACCGTGAGACTGATGTTTGCACACTACTGTTTCTCAGCAGAATAACTGGCCTGGGGTGGTACCTACCTTGACGCATTACTGCATAGGAATTTTATCACGAAGTCAGATAGGTCACACGAATAAAAAACAAATGATTGGAAAATAGTGCTATTTTTTAAATAAATCATTGACTGTTAGAAAACACAATGTAACAGTTTGCAAGTATGCAATAAAGTTGCTTTCACAAAGCTTTTGTTTTAGTACTTGTAAACGTATCTTACAGCTATAAACGTAATTTTATCGAAACGACACTCTGAAATTAAATCACAAAGACAATTCTGTTTTTTGTCAAGGAAAATCTTAATAGTTTTTACGGATATTTCTTGTTATTTAAACTATGTATTACACGATTTGCTTAATGTATATGTGGGGTGTAATGGGCTAAAAGCGCCTATTTCTGCCAGCCGACTTCTACAGAAGTGGCAGAGATGTGTTAAAACTCGTTATTAGCCCATAAACTCTCTCCAGTGGCTCCAAGTAGCTGTGATGCGCGCAGCGGCCACACCCCGGTAAACCGTGACGGCTCACGGACTAAACCTGGATGAGGGGCTTGCCACTTTTGGTGGACCAGTTTTTATGCGGATCCCTCCTGCAAAGTGCATGAAGTCGCATGAAGTCGCCGAATCAGGCAAGGAAGGCAACCCACCGCAGATATGCAAAGGGCTTGGCGGACTCGGCGATTCGGCAAGGCAATGTGGATGGTTAAGGGCGGCGTTAGAGGGCAAGAGTTAACGTCGGCCAGAAACATTATCTGACCTCTCCTCCAGTCGTAACGGTTCTCCGTTCCACTGAATCGAGGAGAGGGAGGACGAGTGTGTGCGCCTCCGTGTGCGCGAACGCTTGCGCACCTTAATATATCCTGCGCATCTGACTGCTTCCGTTTGATGGACTCCGATTACGCAAAGTCCTGTGGCGATGGGATGAAGTAGAGAGGTCTGGCTTGATGCAAGCTAGGCTTTGTCTGATTCCTGCACACGGGCTGTCCAAGAGTTCTTTTAAACCGCCTGAAGGATATCCGAAAAGATCTTGCCCGAAACCCAGTTTGGCTTCCGACCTGACCGAGGTACCTGCGAAGCTATTTTCTCTGTGCGTCAACTACAAGAAAAGAGTAGAGAACAGGGTCGTCAGCTGTAACTCTGCTTTGTTGACTTGGAGAAAGCATTCGACAGTGTGCCTCGTGAAGCTCTCTGGAAGGTGCTAGGAAAGCTAGGGTTCACTGAAAAGCTTGTAGGACTTCTGAGACTCCTGCATGACGACATGCAGTGCTGCGTCTCTGTAGATGGTGAACAGTCAAATTTTTCCCCGTTACCTGTGGGGTTAAACAAGAGTGTGTTCTAGCGCCCACACTGTTCGCCTTGTATTTTGCGGTAGTAGTCAAAGAGGTCCTGCAAACTGTTTCTGAAGGAGCCCACATCCGCTTCCGCACTGAGGGCAGTCTTTTTAACTTGGCCAGACTTAAGGCGCGCACTAAAGTCTCGTACGAATTGATCACAGAGATCATGTACGCTGATGACTTGTGCTTTTTAGCGGATTTCCCAGATGGCCTGCAACAGCTGATATTTGTCTTACACCAAGCATGCTGCAAGTGCGGCCTGAAGATTAGTGTCAAAAAGACGGAGGTGATGTCTTCAGACATACATGGTCGTGAGACACTGGTCATTAAGCTTGGTGAGGATCTGCTGAAACAGGTCGATAACTTCCGTTATCTGGGGAGCACTATAACATCCAAGTGTGAACTTGATGCCGAAGTAAACAGCAGGATCAGTGCTGCAGCTGCAGCATTTGGAAAGCTGCGTTCCAAGGTTTTCTGCTCGCACGAAGCTGGCCACTAAAATCTCTATTTACATGGCGGTTGTGCTGCCAAACCTCTTGTACTCCTCCGAGACGTGGTGTGTGTATCGCCACCACATCCGCACTTTGGATCGTTTCCACCTTAAATGCTTTCGTACCATCATGAAGATCAGAAGGTCCGACCGAGTGCGAAATACCGAAGTTTTGCGACGAGCCAATGTCGGTGGCATTGAAGCCTACTTAATGCGTCGGCAACTTCGGTGGTGCGGTCACGTATCACGTAAGGTGATGGCAAAGCGCATCTTCTATTCTGAACTAGAGGAGGGTAAGCGAAAACATGGCGGACAACTCCTCCGGTACAAAGATGTTCAGACACACACACAGTAGTTCAGAGAAAGACACATGAGAAGATGCAACATTGAGCCCTGTCAATGGGAAGGTTTGCGCCCAGTATGGCGTGGTATTGTGAAGAGGCAAGTTCGCGAGTTCGAGGAGCAGCGTATAGCTGACCTCGACGCTAAGCGCGATGAGCTAAAGGCCCGTCCACCCGCGGCCATCAAATACAATTGTGTAAGCGGCGTACTCACGTGCCCTCATTGTGCACGGGAGTTTGCTGCGAAGATTGGCTACATAAGCCATCTTCGGGTACACCAGCGTCCGACCGATTAGGAGTCGAAGTGGTCGCCATGGCCGAAAACGATCGGAAAGATCATCATCAATGTACGAGTATATGTACGAGTATATACAGCTGGCAGCGTTTAAACAGTGTATCTTCGTAATTTGACCCGTAAGATTTGTTTAATCAAGACCTCTTCATTTACTTTATTCGCGTTGCTCAGCGCTCACTTGTTTTTAAATCGAAGTCTTGGGTTCAAGTCCCAGCGGTATTCGATGTTTGTGCAACAGAGTGTTATCATTAATTTTCGGGTCTAGATATATCGTCACCGTCCTCGTGTCCATGTTATATTATTATTTCTTAAACTTTTCTGTACCAAAACATAGAAAACCACGTACATTATATACATTTATTAACTTAAAAAACAAAACATGCGTAAAGTATGGCGGCGAAGAGTCTAGTCGTTATTTTGTTTACGTTTCGTTAGTTTGATGTTCCCAGTTGCCTCCTGTAAAATACGTAGCACTTTTTCACGAAGAAAGAAAAATAAATTATTAATTCACTGTTTAAACATTGAAACCTTTATCTGTCATGAAAGGTTGGAACAGGAGACTTTAAAAGAAGTTAGTCATTAAATAAAAATGTAAGGTTGCTTTTCGTATTACATTTTTGCTTCTAGTCGTAATTTGTTCCTCTATAATGCAAATAAAAAAAATCATTCTAAAGAAAAACTTTATGTACTAATCAGAAACACTATATATTACGATTTGATGACCGTGTGGCGTAGTTGTTAGAGTTCTACGCTACTTGTCCTGGATTCGAATCCCAACAGGAGTCAACATTTGTGCAAAAACACATTTGATTTTCGGGTCTGGTTGCGTTGTGTATGTCAAATTTATGTTTCTAAAACAGAAACGATACAGGAGAAATCCCACTATGGGGCATTGTTGTTTATTTAAATAAAAAAAGTTCAGTAATTCACGGGGATTTTACAATTATGAGACTAAAAAACTAATGTCTCATGGTGACTTCATGTCTATGAGTGTAATGTATTGTCACACAGAAATGTTATTTATAGTACGCGAGTAACCTGGGTTCGATCCCCGGTGCCAGCACCTCTAAAATTGTTCTTCAATTTTAAGTCCTGATTTACCACATCCTCTGCGGTGAAGGAAAACATCGTGAGGAAACCTATATATCCGAGGAATAGAAATATTTCGAGGACATGAGAAGTCCGCCAACCCGCATTGGAGCAGCGTGGCGGACTTTTCCCCTCTCCAAACCCTCTCAGAAATGAGAAGGAGGCCTGTGCTCAGCAGTGGGACATTTATAGGCTGTTACTTTACTTTACTAGTTGCTACTTTGCTCTAAGTGTTTTTCATTCGTTACAAGTAAGTTTGAATTTTGATTGTTTGTTATATTTTACCTATTTCTTGAACGTCGCGTCGCGGTAGACCTTTACTAATATTCCGCCTTGCTTTTCTGAATAGCGCTTAACATCGCAATCCTCCGCCGCTGCATAACTTAGAGACACGATTTCTTTAAATATTTGCATGTACGATGAAACAGTAAAAGCTATTCAAATATTCGTCGACATGAATTTCGATGGCTATCCAAATCCGATGAAGCTGTATAAGCCAACAAAAAAATATCACCGAAACTATAAAAAATATTTATTGTTAAGTCTGTGGGTGCTGAGTGCTACTTGATAATAGTATGTTAAAACTCTGTATGTTGGTAATCGGATGGTCTAGATAAATGCTGTGAAATACTCGTAACAATTGTCACAAACTTTGGGAATTTGTCGCTAAAAAAAATTAATTAGTTTATTTATTAAATTGATTTTTTAGTTTTAGTTAATAATAATTAAATTAGTTAGTTGAGGTTTACGTGTTTTTCATCACTTGTAAATACTTATTTCAAACGGTGTTGTAAATCTATACAAATAAATATAATTGGAGCGTCTGCTTGTGATTTCGAAATAAAGTTTTTTTTCTTAAGCTCATACAATACATATTAGATTAAGAAAAAAATAATAATTTTCAGAATACCAAAACATAAACAAGCGTTTTTTAAAATGTTTGTCTGTCTTATCTAATGTCTGTTTTTTTGTCCTAGCTGGGAGTCCTCCGAACTCCTCCTATCTCCGAAACAGTTGAATCGATTTTGACAGGACTTTCAGGTTTTTACCTTTAATGGTCACGTTTAAAGGTCACGTCTTTACCTTTAACCTTATCTTCTATACAAATAAATAAAAGTGTCTGTTTATGTTACATGGTACTTCATACACTCGTTTTTAAAAAAAATATCTCTGCCTGTTTGTTTGTCCGGGCTAATCTTCGAAACGGCAGAATCTATTTTGACGAAACTTTCATTAGCAGCTAGGGGACTTTTCAGAGAGCAATCTAAGCTACTTTCTCTAAAATCAAAAAGTTTCCACTCGATATTTAAAAAACCTATATCCAAATGGACGAAATTGCAGGCATCAGCTAGTGTTATTAATATAACTGTATAGTATTAGAAATTGAAGCGTTATATTTAACAGTTGTATTGATACTGATATAAATGTATTTTATTAAAAGGTGTGATTTCGTTAAAAAATAAGAAACAACAGAAACATGAAAAAATGGTTAAAATGGAAATAATCCTAAGGTCATATTTGTCGATACGTTACTTCCGACTAAAAGACTCTCCGACTTTTATACACTTAGTGCACAAAACAGATAGCTTTAAAATAATGTTCAGTAACTTTCTAAGTGAACACTTCATTTACGTACAAAGTAGAACAGTGGCGCTTTCCTTGAAAACTTGTATTATTGCAAAAGAAGTATTTCCGTGCTATCGAGAGTTACATCGGCATATTTTTTTGTCCAGCGTTTTTTTAAATTGTTGTTTCGTTATAATTGTGTTTTTAGTTAGTTTATTATTATTATTTCAGGTTACGTCATGGGAGATATACACAATTGTGCATGATAAGTTACAATATTTATTACAAGTCATTTACCTTCAGTTTTAACTGTCAGTTTTGACTGTTCAGGTTACTCATAATACTAATAGGTTAATCGTTACGTGTGTAGACAAAACTGAAAACTGTACAGTTGAACTGACAACCTAGTCAAAATATCTTTAGATATAACTGAACAGTTAAAACTATGCAGTCAAAATTTAATGTACGAGTATGTATGTAGTAAAAAACTGCGCAGTTTTTCAGTTTTATCGAGGCGTCTTTAGAGTGAGCAAGTGGATTTTCCGCTGAGCGCCGCGATCTCGTAAAGTAACCATGCTTAATCTAATAATTATAATCCCTCGGAGTACTGTAAAATACGATAAAGTTCTTTCAACAAATTAGTATGCGTATATTATATTTTTAATAACTGATATTTACACCATGCTTTTTTCCTGGTCCGTGATCTATTTTTCAAAACGCACATTAGTTCAATAATTGCTATAACATCATCTGTTGAAACCATGGTCCCGTGAACTTTTGACTCCAAGATAAAATAGATTAGAACCGATGCATTTGACGATAAACTGATCATGTGTAACACTTGGGACATCAGTTATAACTGAACAATTCGACAAGCCCGCATAAGCGGCACTCCATTTTGTTGATGAGTATGTACTATTGATTTCATTTGTGATAAAGTCTAAGTTATTACTCGATATAGTAAGTACTTGATTATAAATTATACGCTAACTAATTCTGGATAAACTGTTAAGAATTTAAATAGTCTAGACGCGCTGTTTCACCGTCATATTTGAAAACGTTTCTATTCTTCTCGGGTTACAGCCCGAAAATTTATGAATAAGCAATCGATTTTAATCTACTAGTGGCCGCTTTCATCAAACCTCATTGAAGGATTAAACGCTGTAGAGGGGAGGGATTTTTTATATATGTTGGGTCACCATAATAATATCATTTCAGTCTATCACTAGTCCATTAAATTGCCACAAATGTTTGTAGCTATCTTTTCGGGGGGATTTCGCTATAGTTGCCACGCTTGGCAAGCGGGTTGGCACCGCAGTTAATTTATTGAGATGTTCCAGGAAGATGCTGCTGAATATCACTTGGTTTTTCCTTTTCTTTTGTCTATTTTTACAACACCCACGGAATGAGTTGGGGTAGATTCTCTTAAGCCACATGTGGTGGCCACAAGGCGTGTAGTTGGCGTCCACCACATAGTTGGATAACAGGATGTAACGATATTTTTTAATGCCTAGTACGCTGTTGGCTGTTATACGCGGTTAGGAGACCCGCGAGTAACTATAAACACGTGCAGACGTAATATCCGTCTCTTAATTTTTTATCTTTAACAGTTACGTAGAAGAAATCAAACTGTTTTAATGCTTTTTGTCACTATAAACAGCGTAATGGTTTTCGGCAGGGGTTCCAAACTACACTCGCGTCAAAAAAATCGCACATCCGAAAAAAATAATTTAAATACTATTTTAACACAAATTACTAACGAGCATTTGACAATGGCAATGTTGTGGTTTGAGGGTATCATTCGAAAGGTAATTTCATTAGCTTTCAGGAATTTTAATTGAATTTTACTTTTATAACGAGACGAAAGAGAAATTAAAGAAAAAGACAGGGTTTGTACAAATTTGCAAATTAATAATTTAAAAAAAAACTTAATAAATACAAAAAAAGTTCTTAAAACCTAGTGTTACCCTCCCTTGCCTTGATAACGGCTTCCATGCGATCTTTCATGGACCTTACAAGGATCGCAACAGCCTCTTGGGGTATTTGTTCCCACTCTTCAAGTACCGCATCTTAGAGCTCTTGAAGAGTGGCTGGAGCTGGATCTCGAGCTCGCACCCGCCGTTTTAGGTCATCCCAGAGATGTTCTATTGGGTTAAGGTCTGGACTTCGTGCTGGCCAATGCATAACAGGGATATCGACCTCCTGTAAATAATCCCGTACAATAGCCGCGATGTGGCAACGAGCATTATCATGCATTAACATGAATCCATCACCGACATAACCAGCACACGGGACCCCATGTTCCTCCAGGATTTCAGTAATGTACCGACCAGCATTTAATGACCCATGCCCACGGCCACGCCGAGTCCGGGAAACGCACACAAGTTCCGTTTTCCCGTCGACGGAAATGCCGCCCCAAAACATACACGAGCCACCCCCGTATTCGACGGATTCTTCGAAGCAGGGTTGTGTGAACCTCTCCTCCTGTCTTCTGTAGACCCTTCTACGTCTGTCATTGCAGAAGAGACAGACCCTCGTCTCATCAGAGAAGAGTACGGTCCGCCACTGTTCTAGAGTCCACTCGCAATGATTGCGAGCAAACTCTAGGCGATCTCTGCGAAGCTGTGCAGTAAGTTTTGGACCTTTACCAGGTCTATGGGCTGTTAAACTCTTTTCGTGTAACCTTCTTCTTATCGTAGAAACACTCACAGATGTTCTCCAAGTTGATCGAAGCTGTTATTGCAACTCAACAGCATTTGTAAAACGGTTTCGTGAAGATGTCGTAACGATGAAACGGTCATCTCTTTCTGATGTGCACCATTTTCTTCCAGATCCCGGTTTTCTAACATAACCACCAGTCTGCTGAAAACGTTGGAACACCCGTCGAACTGAAAAACGTCATCACATCTTTACTTGTTCTTACTTGGGTTACTTGTTCACGTGTGTTCACTGCAAAGTCTAAATTACGACTGGCCCATATTTCATCCAGATCGACCCTTTTATACCCTTTTTAGGTGGTGTAAGTAGCGTCCTTACTAACGAGCATTTGACAGTCTATAATGATATTTTTGACGCTCTATAATGATAAATGTTTTAATGATTTCATGATTATTTTATTAATAATGTAAAGCTATTCAAATACCCATTTCAAACATACCAATATTTATATAAATATAATTCGTTTCTAGCCATTACAGCCATTTTTCGCGCAAACTCAGAGAGGTGCGATTTTTGTGACGCTGAGTGTATTTTGCACGGAACACAAGTATTCCGTTGAATCTGAATAGTGGTTCCGGGAAGATTTGGAAAGTAAATACACTGATACGCAAGTGTTCCGCAAAAAATCCGGATGATAGTCAGGTGTAACGTAAAAATTTCCGCATGTGATTGTTTTTGGTAGGATTCCTATGCAGGAATCCGTCCAGGGGGGTGGTACCTACCTACAAGGGCCAGTTATTCTGCCGTGAAGCAGTAGTGTGCAAACATTACTGTGTTTCGGTTTGAAGGGCACTGTGAGCTAGCGTAATCACTGGGCATATGAGACTTAAGAACACGTATGTCTCAGGGTGATGGGCAGAGTGTGGTGTCACACAGAAATTTCCTGGGTGTCACAGCATTTGTTATGGGCAGACGTTGCACTTACCATCAAGTGAACGTTTTGCTTGTTTTATCACTTTATACAATAAGAAAAAATAAAAAGAAAATGTTTCGAAAACCCAATTTTGAAATACTGATAATTTAAAACTAGCACATTTATGGCTTCTCATAGCCACCCTCTCTCCATAACAGCGACTTTCTCCCCTAACCTTATCACGCCGGAAAACAACTCTTAATATTGTAAAAAGAAGTGTCAAGTATGCCAGCTGATTTTTTTTTTAGGACTGATGGTCACTGTTAGCCCGAAGGCTTTTACAGCTTCGCCGGATTGAAAGGTGGCATAGCGCTGAGGACGCTTAGCCGAAACCTTTATTTATGGATGACTGGCGCAAGGGCCCCCAAGAGGGTCTTCTCGGCCTCGGCTTGGACCGTCATCCTGTTCGCGTGAGTAACTGACTCGAGGGTGCCCAAGAGGGCCGGCCTCGGCTCGGTCAGTTACTGCAATCGGGAGGGATGCCAGATGAGGGTGCAAAACTTTGTAAGACGAAAAACTACTGAAATTGCTAAATAAAACTCACAGTGTTGATCACAGTTAAGCACAAGTAAACATTTTCTAAAATCTTCCTGGAACATTTGAATAACTAAACTGCGGTTGCCAACCCGCCTGCCAAGCGTGGCTTTTGTGGCTTTTTATGGGGGAGGCCTGTGTTCATTAGTGGACTAGTGAAATGCTGAAATGATGATGTTGATGTGTTCGGTTGTATTGTGAGGAATCTGTCTGGGTAGGTACCATCCCAGAGCCAGTTATTCTGCCATGGAGCAGTAGTGTGCAAATATTATTGTGTTTCGGTCTGAAGGACACAAAGCTTGTGTAATCACTGAGCATATGAGACTTAAAAACTTATGTCTCAAGGTGTGATGGGCGTAGTGTGGTGTTACACGGAAATTGTCTGGGTGACACAACATTTGTTGTAAACCATCAAGTGAACGTTTTGCTCGTCTCATCACGTGATCCAATAAAAATCTCTGACATAGGATATGTGTTAGAAGGTTAAGGCCCGTAAGTGTTTACGCTTATAATAACGGCATCATACAATATAATGATAATACATCTTCCACAGGTGACATAATAGTGATACTAATATAATCTATATGTTGGATGTGTCTCTGCCCGGAACAGCAGAATAACTATTAAAACTACATAAAACATTACAAAAAATTATTTTCTCATACATTTTCCGCATACAGCGCCATTTAACAGAATCAAAACACTGACAAAAATTAACATGGCTAATAATACATATATAAATAATTTATGCCAGTAGATGGCGCTGTGTGCATTATCGTTAAGCAATTTATTTTAAGGCTTATTATTTTGTACGCATGACAATAAATACTTTTTCTACATTTCTGTCTTCTTTCATTATCCTCTGACAGCTGATTCAACTGCGCCTGTCCTTGCGCAGTCCCTTCATTGCATACAATTGAGTTAACTGTGCAGGCAGGCACCGCGATTAATCAGCATTTTTTCGAGTTTTCACCAATTTTCATTCAGTTTTGTCAAACGGTAAGTTGCCTTTGAAGATGTTCACTTTGTGAGGGTATCAAATTTGTGATTGATAATTGCTTCATTATGTAATTTTGAATTGTGTTTTCAAATTTCCAGTATTTTTACAACGCCGCGAGCCAGAAGAATTAATCTTATATATATTAGACCTCGCAATGTTGAGAATCAATCCACTGCAAATGAAAATAACAATACTCCACGTTGCAAAGCGCCTTTAATGGTTTGGAAAGAAATGGCGATTATAGAACAATCCAAGTGTTGTTGACCACAAAATCGTTTCCTTTCACTTTCATTGTGATAGTTCTACCATTATCACCGTGCATGGTCGATGGCAAGTGTTCTAAGCGTTATCCACGAAATTTGACGGCGGAGACAATCACTGTAACAATGGTTATTCAATGTATCGCCGTCTATATAACTTTAGAGAAACGTTAACCTCTAGCATAGTTAATATAATTCTAAAATTTAAGTGGAAAACCAAAAAATAAAATAACAAAATCCGACCCGATAGTTGGCGCTGCGATCGTGTGGCTGTAAAGTTTCATACTTAAATGTAATTCAGAAATCAAATACCTCGCGTTACATATCGGAACGGACAGGACAAAGTCTGCCGGGACAGCTAGTAAGCTATATAATAAACTACATTCACACTAATATAATAAACTAGCTGCAAGCTATAGTCATATCTTCATCAAATGTGGAAGCGTCATGATCATACTTCATATGATCAGATTTATAGTTTTGCGAGGTTGACTGTTGCGAAGTTTCACTTCTCTTCACTTTTAGCTTAATTCTCACATCCGAGGTCAGGGTCAGGTCATCACATTGGAGGTTTTTAAAGCTGAGTTAGTTTTTTATTGTACAACCTAATTTCGCACTTCAAAAAAAATAGCGCGTACAACTCAGTACACGTGACAGAAGTTAAACTTTAGAGAATATTAGAATTTTAATTAAAATGAAAATAATATACTACAGACTTTTAAATAATTGTATATAACAAACAGTAATTAATTAAAAATAACAGAAACGTTGCACATAAATTCGACCTTGAAATTTTAGTATCATCATGAACAAAGAAATTTCATTTCAAAAATGTCCGCACGGAAATAATTGATAAGTAAGTCTGTACCTCATCCCGTGGGTGTCGTAAAAGTCGACAGAGGGAAAATGAAAACCAGGAGATGGGCAGCAGCATCTTCCTGGAACATCTGAATAAATAAACTGCGGTTGCCAACCCGTCTGCCAAGCGTGGCAACTATGGCAAAATCCCCCCAAAACGAGAGCTACTAACTTTTGTGGCAATCTATGGGGGAGGCCTATGTTCAGCAGTGGACTATTGATAGGCTGAAACGACGACGACGACGAAGTCTGTACAGAGAAAAATATCACCAGCCCGTTTATTCATTTTGAGGTTAATGTTCGTAAAATCTGCTATTAGTGTCTATGTCGGGAAAGGAATTTGTATGCCGAATTTCAATAGTTTCGCAGATATCATGATAAGTCTGTGGTAAATAGCTTGTATATATACATAACATAATAGCTATATTAAGACACGAGCGTATTGGAGTGGAACGTTGTGTCAAATTTCAAAACAATCTGTAGGAAATTTCTGAGGTTTGACATTTTTAATAAATTTACTAAATTTACTATTTTTAATTAATTCATATTTTTATTTATGTAGATTATTTTGCTCTGCCATTAGAATGCACAAAGTCTACCGCGGACTACAGACTGGGCATATAAGATTTAAGAACTGATGTCTCAGGGTGACGAGTGCACTGTGGTGCCACACAGATTATATATTCGTCTCATCACTTACGGGTGTAAGTTACAAAAAGGTTATCCCCCACAAGTCGGAGGCCACGGGCTCTGGGGTGGTTACCATCCTGCATAGAAATGTTATCTTGCATTAAAAACTGCCTACACAAAGCCCGATTAGTATGGTTGCTGCCAGTTATGTAATAAGTTCAATGTAGGGCCAATGCTTTTATTACTAGCCCTACAGCGAAGTCGCAATGTAGTTCAGTCGACCCACTAATGATCCTTTTAATTCCGCCTATTTGTTTATTATACGCAGGTCTGTCGTTTAGAAGTATAAAAAATCGTTAAAAATGTGTATGTAATGTCAGGTGTGTGGTAGATTTCTGTTTTTAACTAAGTACATTTTTTTGGTTAAAACCTTAGCGTCGCATTATTGCGCTTCCTTTTATATATTTAAAATGTGGATATGAAACCCTATTATAGTTATTTTATGATTATTAGTTTTTTTATCATGTAAGTCCGGTTAAACTATCATACTACCAATATAATAAAGTGTTAGATACTGATCATGTTTTTTTTTGTTATTACCATTTATAATAAAAAGTGTGGATAAACTATTACTGAGATGATTCCGCCAACTTATTTTGAAGCAGTTCCCGAACTTTAAATTTGAACGAGCAACGATTGATAGCTGTTCTAATTTTCAGATTTTCTAAAGTTCCAGAGACGGACGGATAAAACAGGAAAGTATGAATGGACGAGGGAAGAGCTATGAGAGGGACACTGAAACAGTAAGTTATTTGATGAGCGAAGGTTTTTATAATAGGTTGAGCAAAGATACTGAAAGTAGGGAGCCATGTAGGAAGGGGCAGTAGAGTAGCCACCAGTAGTAGGGTAGCCACTTTAATCGAGAATGATAAGAAGATCATGTGATCATACTTACGAAGATGGTAAATGAATCGAATGCAGTTATTCAGAAGACGATCGTATTTATTGAGGAGATTTGCATTCAGATCGAAATAACACACATCACCATAGTCGATAAATGTGTGATTTTAGGACGGGGTAAAGCCTTTAAGTGTTCGATAATGTGACACATGGTTTGGTGATCCATAGAAGTGTACAAGACGAAATGACGATTGCTATCATCCAAACCAATTGTCTTCGGAAGCTCGAGACGTTGTTGTTTGCCGATACCCAAAGTCCCTAGGAACTTACAGATATCAGCAGGGGAAGAGGATGAGATATTACTGAAAATATATCGGCGTTTGGCGTTGCGTATCATCTGGTTACACCGAGTCCTTGCTGTCTTAAACAAAGCCCAGTATTCATCGCTACGATATTTTTCAAACTTTCGAAAAGCCCGATCCCTACGCTTCATCGCTATGCGGACCCCATTCGTTAACTAAGGCGCAGGCGGACGCATGAGTTTCACTATTTTAAGAGAAGCGTGTTTGTCGTATAGTTTGAGGACAACGTCATTAAATGCTTGCCAGGGGCCCTCGTGCCAGATTTGGTTTGTCACAAACATAAATACATAAATAAACTCATACAAAAACCTCTAAATTCGGACTGTGTCGCGTTCGCTGCGTGCAAGCGATTTCGAATATCTCAAATGATTTTAAGTCGTGCAATGTAAATGTAGTGTCGTGTAAATGACCGTCCGAGGGAGGTTGTGGGTCTCCATTCGGACTGTCGACTTGTGTCCGTATTCCAGGGCGGTGAGAACCGCCCTCGAATACGGGTGAATCGTGTGTACGCGGTGTGATTGTCGACTGCTGCGCGCCGCTCTCTACGGCGCTCGCGCGTCGTGGTGCGTGTTATATTGAAGCTATTAATTGTGTGTACAGTGTATCCTGGATCGTGACTAAAGAAGTGCTGAGACGTCCGTGTCGTCTAGCACGTTTCGCGGGCGACGTTTGCGTTCGGTCGCCTTTCTGTTTGGTCGGTAATTTGCTGCATTAACCACCAGCGGGTTTGGATGAACCGCGGCTTTTTCGAAAAACCGCCGTGATAACTCTCTGAAGGGTTCAGAGATTAAGGGCATTTCACAGTCGCTGTGAAGATCTACGTTGCGTTGATAACAACCGGCTCTGGCAGTTCGCAAGGATCGATTTTGATCGCTCTGTAACTTCTTTAATTAATTTCCCTCTACTCGGAAGCAAAATAGGCGGTTAGAGAAGAAGGTTCGTATGATGTTCACGAGTCTGCCCGGCACTTTAGTATGATAGAACTTGTAACACAAGCCGTTGTGCCAGACTTTGTCAAATGCCTTTGCGACATCGAAAAATAAGGCCTCTGTGCCTACAGGCTTAGGGCGGTCGTAGAAGTTCTCTAAAATGTGCTCCGTTAAGCGGTGCTCTTGATGAGTACACGAGTGTTCGGGGCGAAAGCCGAACTGCTTTTAGTCGACTGAGTTTCGGGATGCCTATAACGTCGGCTTCCTTCCAGGCTTCCGGGAAGGAGCAGCTGGAGACAAGCACGTTAAAAATACTAACTACCAGACACAATAGCGGTGTAGTTAGACATTTCATCACCCTGTTGTTTATGCCGTTGAGGTTTTTATATGGGAAGTCACTCCGAAGATATATAGCAACGCCACCGCCCCTCCTATCAACTTGATCGTTACGTATCAAAGTAAATCCCGGGAGGGGGTAAGTGGTTGAAGTACTCTTTGTTATAAATCATTTCAAAAGTACAATAAACTAAATTTACTTAACATTCTTCTATTTCCCATTATCTGCATCGTTAATACAGCTGAATCAGTGTAAGACTGTGTATTCAAAAGCTTTTCAGTATATATTTATATATAAATCGTTTAAAATTTTAGAAAAGACCGATCCTTTAAATGCTCCAGATGAAATTAATTTTTTACGTTACGTTAATAAATCTAAAATACTTTTAATAAACGTTCATTTTGTATGACTATTTTGGGTTTTATATATAGCCGAAAAGTTTGAAACTTGAAAAGTGAAAACGGCGCATCCAACTTGTTTCGGATTTATATAACTTACGAAAAATTAGGGAAGCTATAAACATTGAGGTTCGTAACTTATGTATGAATGGCAGTCTGCCATCATTTGTTCGCATTCATTTTCACATCTTTTTAAGCAATGTTTTCATGCTGAGTACTACTCGTATAATTAAGATGTCTTAATTCCTTCGGAAATCTCTATTACACGATTTCCTACTAAGAGAAGAACTAGCTGCAGTACATTTACGAAGGATCGAAATTATTTTACTTAGCTAATGTTTCATTTATAAGATATAAAACATAGAAGCTAAATAAAATAGAATTAAAAAATAACTTGAAATGCGCAAGCATACATGCAAGCTTTTGTTGGAAAAGGCAGAACGAAGAAGATAAAGAATGAAGATTTCTTAAAAGAGTTTACGCGATCAAACAGATTTATTTTCGGCAAGTAACATAAAGAAATTATGCTGGTAACGCACATAGCGTTTGTGCAACAAATATTTTAATGACATTAGCGCTCGACTTATACTAAGCTGTCTTAAATGTTAGGCCAATAAATTTTAAGCCCCCTTATCACATAAGTAAATGTCCCTTAAATCATGTCAACCTCTTGGTCTATTAAATAATTAAAATAAATTTATTTTTTACCACAAACCACAATATTTTAGTATGTAAATTAGTTACAGCTAATTGTAACAAATAATTTGTAAAAAACAGTGAATCGCTGGTAAGTAATTTAAACCTGTGTCACAGATCATCGGTATTACCTTGGCTGACATCTACCTGGTTACAACTAAACGTTGTCACTACCTAGAATAAGATTTAGTGCTAAAGTGTTAGTGCAAGCGTAGAGGCAAGAAAAGAGTACTCCTTTCTCAAAGGCCGGCAACACACTCGGAATTCCTATGGTACTGCGGGTGTTCAAAGGCGGCGGTGATCACTTACCATCAGAGTCACTTGCTTTTGTCTCCTCTTTCTATAAAAAAGGAAATCAATATTTACTTATCTCACTATATATTTGAGCATAATATTAATATCTCAATAGATAATTGAGCATAATAGAGCACCAGTTGTGCTCTATTCATTGCATTATTATAAATTCATTGATGCTAATACAGTATAAATGGGGTGGTTTTATCTGTCGCAGAAATGACCACCATTGCATAAAATTTCGGTGATGTAATTGCTGTTAGCCTTTTTGGGCTTTTACAGCTTCATCGGATACTGTGCTCACGGGCCAGGGGCCCGCGTGCCATAAATATATAAATAAACTCCTACAATAACCTCGAAATTCGGACTGTCGCGCTCGCTGCGTGCTTGCGTGATTTAGAATATCTCTAAAAGGTTTTTAAGTCGTCTAATTACCGTCCGAGGGAGGCTGCGGTCCTCCATTCGGATTGTCGACTTGTGTGTCGGTAACTCTGGGCGGTCGCGCGTCGTGGTGCGTGTTATATTAAAGCTACGAGTATTAACTGTGTGTACAGTGTAGCCTGGATCGTGACTGACCGTATCGTGGTCAGGGAGTGCTGAGACGTTCGTGTCGTCTAGCACGTTTCGCGGGCGACGTTTGCGTTCGGTCGCGTTTCTGTTTGGTCGGTAATTTTCTGCTTTAACCACCAGCGGGTTTGGATGAATCGCGGCTTTTTCGAAAAACCGCCGTGATACCACCATTGCAGTAGACGTGTCATAGAGTGGCATCCAATTTCACATTTTAAAGCGACAGTTTATCGGTAGGCGCTTGGCAGTAACTGGATCGTTTTTTTTCTTAGTGTACTTTTGTCTAATTTGTTCCTTCGAAAATAAAATATATAAATAACCTAACCTAACCTTTAAATAATGTAATAAAGTCTGACATACAATCGAAAATATATATGGTTTTCTTTCTCAGAGTTACATGATACTCTTTAATAAATATTTATTAAAGAGCATTTATTTTTATTTTTAACTCATACATACGTAATGAAAGAAATCAAATTTAATGCTACAGTGATTTCCAATAGTATTAACCCTCCAATCGTTAACGCCTATATCACTCTATTATTGTTAAAGTGAGCGAAAGGAGGTTCTTGATACGGTTCAGATTGAATCAAATGGTCCAAAAGGCTCAACATATTAAAAACTGTACTAATCACGAACATGATAATTTTATAATTACTAAATCATAGATATAAAACAAATTTTTTTTCTTTATTAATAGAATATTTTTTTAATAATACATGGTTTTTCCTCTAAATCCACAACATGAACGGACATATTAAAATGAATAAACAAAAAAGAAAAATTACACAAAAGGTATGTACCGCAGCCACCGGAATATGAAAAGATTCAACGATGTGAAATCGTTCCATGCTATGCATGTTTTTCACGGTAGCGCTATACTAATTAGCGGTTTTGTATTACAAATGAAAGGAACTCGTCCTACTTTTGCCATATACATACAAGTCTTTATCGGAAATTTATGGTTGTTAATAATAATTTTGTGGAGACTCTTAAAATTATAACTTATGGCGTTGCGAATACCAATCCTGGTGGAGTCATTAATTATCCGCACCGTTAAATGCAGATCGCTCGTCACTCACAGATCGGCGATATTTGCGGTCTGGCATTTTTCGAGATTGTATTTTTTTTAGGAACATTTCCGTGTGAATGCCACACTGTGCCTGTCATCCTGAGACGTCAGTTCTTCAGTCTCATATTTTGCATACCACTGCTTCACGGCAGAATAACTGGTCCCTGTCGTGGTACCTACCTAGACGAATTCCTGTACAGAATTCCTACTATGAGTAGTTACCAATTCTGCATAGAAATCATACCACCACCAGTATTTCGCCACCTGTCACATTTCTCGAGTAACAACCTCGTAAAGGCAAGCGAAGACAGTTTATCCTAAGTTTTAGCAAAGCTTGGTATGATCGATAAATGGCTTCACTTCAAGTTTGATAAGTCTCTCGCGAAATCGGGAGCTTATATGACGTATTGGAGATAACTTTTCCCAAGTTTAAGATTTGCCTTACAATTACGGTTATCTAAATACACTGTCCGCTGAGCTATCAATTATGTATGTATGAAATTAGTTAACCCCCTGTGGAAGTGACAATGAGTTAATTATTATTAATTACACTATTTGGAAAACTAAAAGGCAGTATTTTACTAAGTATAATTTAGAAATGCAAGAAGGTTAGTTTAAAGCAAACTGTTTTAAACTTCTACAGCAGAGTCATTTTTTATATGTTTCTTTTTGGTAATCAATAATTGCATGTATTTTCCTACGATATTTTGTATTTTGTTTTAATTAAAGAAAACAGGTAGCGTACCATAGTGACAGCGCAAACGAAATGCAATTATTTTATCATAAAGTTTGTGTATAAGAAAATTTCTGTATTTTCTCTTACAGTTTCTCTAATATTATTAAATTTGCTGCAAATTAATATATTAGTGAAAATTGGTTTATTTTAATTTTTCACTCACTTGCTTAATTACGAAAATTGGAATTAAGGTAACGTGGAAGAGTAACAAGACTCTGTAAATTAAATTATTAAATTCTTATGAATGGGTTAGGGCTACAATCCTTTTTATATTTTATTTTATATAAAATATATCAACCATCTGACAAATATTTTGGCGACACAGAAAAATAAATAACAGCTTAAGAAACACAAAGCATATCAATTTCTTTGATTGAAAGCTTTCACTTACTTCGAGTAAGAATATTTTAGTTAACAAATTAACATTTGAATTTAATTTTTAATGATCTTATGTATTGTTTCATCGTAAAATAAAAAGTAAAAACATCAAATTTTATAGACGATTAGTGATCGACATCTATAGTAAGTTTTTAAGTTCAGGGCAAGAATTTCAATTTAAGAGTATTTAAACGCTTATTCTTATGATGTATCCTTCCGTTTCTGTTTTGTCCTTATTGAAGAACTCTTTTTTTTAAATGTTATCGAAGATAAGATACAGCATTTACATTATTTATTTCCCTTTTGTTCAAGTTGTAAAAAGAGGTAATTGTGGCTACCTTTACTATGTCGAGCTTTGTTAGTATATCTTAATGATGCCGCTCATATTTGCAACTTTGTCACGGATTTTAGATCACTTTTTTCAACGGCCCTTTCCATTTTTATTCCTTTGTATGCAAACTTTGTTCAACCCTTTTCCGGTTTCTTTCTTATGGGTTTGGAAAGTTAGGCAAAGTAACCTTGCATGTTTTTCTGAGTGCTCTTATTTCCCATGCATGATTAGGAACATTAGTGATTTATGACGGCCACTTGAAAGCGGCAAGCGTACTGGCATCTCGGTTTCACATATTTATATAGTTGCTTTCGCATAATTTGATCCCATCGACCATTTTATTTTTATTATTTAGAATGTCTATCCTTATGTATAATTTTTACTTCTGAATTATATAAGAAATCAAAAATAAATGCTTGACTATTTTTTGGTGTTGTTTAGTCAAAACGTTATATATATATATATACACCGTAATTTTTACATCGTTCTGGAAACGAAGAAAATTAGTACAGTTTCAGTTACAGAAACGATTGGTAGTATCAGTTTTTAGATTTTAATATTTACTTTTTTTTGGTAAATTAAAATTAATCACGTGTTTTTAAAAGAACCGGCAACTTGCGGTAGCTCCCGTCTATAGGTAATTACGATCACAGTCGATAGGTCAATGTCCTTACGAACGCATAAGCGACGAAGTAAAGGCTATCGGAGAAAAAAAGCGTTGAAGATCGTGAATTTTCGGACATTTTTCGACATGGTTAATCCGCCATCTGGCCGGACGTCCAAGATTTTTCAATATTTCCCTTGGATGACACTTACCATACCTACGAAATGAGACTGGGTGGCAGATTTTCATACGCCGTTTCGTACTTTATAAAATTATTACAATAAAGGCCCCATGGGTTTTATTCTGCCACATAAAACTGAAGAAGTTTGCGAACCACTTCAATTTAAAAAAATACGTTTAATAAGTACTACGTCAATAATCTACACTGAATAAAAATACTCTATTCGTACCTGGGATAGCCTCTGCCGGACGATACTCATGGCATAACATTATTTACGAAGTTACAAAATAATCTGCGAAATACAGTCCATTTTGCACGACACACACGTACACGGCTTATTAAACTGGCTTCTGGATTTTTATCAGTTTTAAACACATTCACGATCATAATGCGTAACACCTTACGAATTTATTGTTCATGAGAATAAACCTACAGTCAAATGGTTCTTGTTAGCAACATCGTATACCTGTACCATTGTTAGATATTGTGACGTTAGATAGAATACACTTTACGACTTCTTTTCTTCGCGATAATTCAACAACAGAAGCGCGACCAAATGACCTTAGACTATAGGTGACGACCGACCACATAGACCAACCAACTAAAGCACTGTCACTCTTGCCAACACATGAATTTTTTTACCCTTAAAGACATTAAAAACTCCCTAAACTAAACATTTGAAAAACATAAACTAAGTGTATGTCGGCAGTGTAGACGTTTGTCTACTATTTAGTTTTTGTATGCCAGTTTTTAAATTAAACAAAAAAGTTGACGATAGAGCATAACAGTAAAAGTAGTATCAAAATATTCATCAATGGTTATTATTACAATACAATTACTTAGTATTGAAAAATAAATAATTCCATTAGTATAAATCCTAGAAAAGAATAATTAAAAAAATGTAATAAGAATAATAATCATATCACTGATTGTCATTAAAAAATAAATGTACATATTTAATAATATTTCTTCCATTACAATAGAATCCTTCTCAGCCTCGCTGTATTTTTTTAAATCATACATTTTATAAACATTTCACATTACATTTATAAAACCATATTTTCTTCCCCATCTGGAAGGAAAACCCCTAAGTTGGCCACACTGAGCACTGCGACGTATAGCGCTGTTGTATATCCCCTCCCGGCCGCCAAGTCGAAACGTCGAAATTTCGAAACGTCACAGACCTAGGGCTGTGTCGTTTCGAAATTTAATTAAACATGACACAACATTAAACGAAAACGGTTTTGTGCATCTACGTTAGCTCGAGCAAAAAAGATTTTTTTAGCACGAGTTAACGTAAGCGTAGATGCAGTGCAATAATTGCAACTGCACATTGGGTGGCTCGCTTTAGCTAAATATTTCACGAACGTTATCGTATCCGCGTTTTTCAATTATCGTAACGGAAATATGAGTCGAAAGTAAATGTATTCCAACGTAAGGAGAAACTAGCAATTGTATATGATAATGCGGGCCATGCGGTTGTACGTTTATTCTTATGAATATAAAAGTTAAGCAAAAAGAAGTTAAGCAATATGATAATGGACGTTTTCAAAATTTAAAAAAAATGTCATCATCATCATCATATCAGCCTATCACTAGTCCACTGCTGAACATAGGCCTCCTCCTCAGATTGCCACAAGTTTGTAGCTCTCATTTTGGAAGGATTTTGCCATAGTTGCCACGCTTGGTAGGTGGGTTGGCAACCGCAGTTTATTTATTCAGATGATTCGAAAAAAATATATGGGACGTTAAAGAGATCAAAATAAACTATGAATTTTTTATGTTCGGTCACAGCTTTTACTTTAATATACCCGATCCAATGAATCTTTTGGCAATATTAAAAATAAATTCAGATTAATAAAAGCAGCAGTAATAAAAATTATTATAATAATTAAAAATCTTTTTTGAAACAGCCCTGTTTAAAACATTTTCGTTTCACGCGTTGTCCACGATGCTATTGGAGGCGAAGTCACTCCCCGCCACCTTTAACGTAAAACAGCAAAATGCAAAAAATAGGTAAATAAGTGACTTAGTCACGTGTGAATGTTAATTATTTCTTTTTATTAATCGTATTTGTTCTTCGATGCACTTTTATTTGTGATAATACTTAAATAAAAATAAAAATACTTGTGTATACGGAAGAAGCGCGGAATTTAGTCAATTAAACGGCATATTGTGGATGCTAAAAGTGATAAAAGGTGATGTGATACTGTGAGTGTGAATAAATCATTTGAAAGAAACCTTGCGAAAACGTGCTCGTTTATGTTTACAACCAAACAGAAAGCAGTTTGCACAGTTATTACAATTCAGGTATGCACTTAACTAAATATTTATTTTGTTAATTTCAATTCCAATCAGTTTCCAATCAGTAAATAGTGTAAATGGTTTATTACAATTTTTAATTACGCATAAAATAATTAACCGATATTATTACTAAAATTCTACCTAACGTTTTTACCAAAAACCACTGTTTCGATAGCTAGAATAATTTTATTTGATAAAAATAAAATAATGAAATAATATTTTATTATTAAAAATTATCTGAATATTTGTTTTATTTTTGGAGTTTACTCCATAGGAATCGATTTCATTTAAAGTGAAATGAATACGCATAAAACGAAAAATTAATTAACGTAAGCGCCATCTTAGGAAACTATTTCAAAACTTTTCGTAACATAATAATATACGTATCTGACAAGATTCAATGTAGAATGAATACACATGTAGAGGAGCCAATATTTTTTGTATGGGCATTGAGCTCACTGTAAACTTAAACAGAAGTATGTTGTCTAGACCTAACTAGTGGCATAAATAGTTATATTTAGTCCAACCAGAATGTTGCAATATACTGCAACAGTGCCATCTACAAGCGGCTCCGTGAACAGTCAAATAACTATAATATTTATAAATATTGTAAATTTGCAATTTTATAACTTAATAGTTTGTTAAAATATTGTTCTTTTGTTAATGATATCATGAATGTTTTATTATTTATATACAAACGAATATCTGTTTTACTTTTCATGGATAATTAAACAAAAATAATGTTTTAATAATTCGCCATTTTATTTTATTTAGTGCAGTTTTGAAAGTAAGTTTTCTGATTATTTAGAACGAGTAAATGCGTAAATGACATTATTGGTACAGACAGTGAAAACTTTATTGTAAAAATAATAATTTAATTTGTATTACGATCAATTAATAGGACTAATTGCTCTCAACACACTCTTAAACACTCGCGGGGCTTGTCGTCAGACTAGGCCGGTATAAACCGGTTTGTTTCTTCTCATGTAAAATCACAATTTAAAATTATTAACAAAGAATAGTTGAAATGTTCTTCTTTAATTTAGAAACCAATTTCAATATTGAAGATAGACGAGCGTATACACTACTGATCTTGCTAAAAGCAATTTTTTTATTATGACTTCTCTGTTTTAAGATACGATTCTTTTTGAAATAAAAACAGATCTAATTTTTTTTAAACAATTAAAGTTTATAGTTTATCTTCGCTTTCAGAACAATAAAGAAAGCACGGGATTTATTTTCGCGTGGCCTAGTGGTTAGCGTACCTGACTTCTACGCCGCGGGTCCTGGGTTCGAATCTCAGCGGGTGGCAACATTTGTGCAAAACACAAATTGTTGGTTTTCGGGAATGGTTGTATTGTGTACAAATTTCGAAAGTTTGTTAAATGAAATTATTTGTACCAGATAAATATTTATAGTACGTAGATATTTTATTTATTTTTTAATTTAAAAAAAGTATTTCTCCAAGGTACCTATAGTTTAAATTTTGTTACACCTTTTATAAAAAAAAAACTACGGTAGATTTGAAATGCCATTTATCTAATTATTTTTACAAAGTGTTGAATTACGTAGCACAGTAAGTCGCATATCAAGATTCCAGAGGCACTTTACCATTAGTGTTTTACAGACGAGGCCAATACGGATTGTAAAATGTGCTTATTTGTAAAATACCTTTTTTGAGAATACATAATATTATTCTTAAAATTTGATTTAACTTTTTTATTCCACATTGATTATTTAACATTTTCGTATGTTTCTTGACCGCTGGTCTCGTGACGTTCGGATTTGTTACATAGTTCTTTCTTTTTCTCTTTCTGTCTAAGTACATATTTTGCGTACTTTTCGCGTCATATTAAACGTCTCGCCGAACTCGTTTCTCACATTCAAAACGTCGCACTGAATTTGACCTTGGATGTTCAGCGTGTTGTCGCTCTTGTGTTACGGAATTTTCGTAAAGAAAATAAGTCTGTAGTAAGTGTATTCAAGTAGGAGAACTAATGTTACAAATTTAGGCTGTTACATGTAATATGAAAGTAAAAACTTACACAAAATGTAAAAGATAATGTAATAAACACTTTTGTGTATCGAGTAAGGTTGACATAATTGAAGCAATTGCTCCGATACAGGGTAGTGTAAATTATTTGGCAAATAACCTTGTGAAAAACGAAACTGTTAGGTTTTCCAAACACTTCCATTTTTTTGGGCGGTTATGTGGACGCCGAGGATAAGTGATTGGCTTATGGGTTGCGGGTTCGATTCCCGCACGAGACAAATATTTGTATTGCTTACAGATAATTGTACTGGGTATGGGTGTTTGTGCCTGATATAAGAGAAATCCTAGAGTATATCATAGTTTTAAAAAAAAAAAAACAGAATACTAAAAAGTGCACTTGACACTTTCAGTTTATCCTATGTTCTTTTGTCAAGAAAGTAGCTATCTCAGAAAACACAAAATAAAGTATTTCCGACGATCCTGAATTTGTGTAAGAAAGAAGAGAAAATTGGAGTAAATACTCAGTTACGTGACGACTGCGTAGTCTAGTGGAACACGTTCTACTGCGAATACTATGACGCGGACCCTGGGTTTAAATCCCAGCCGGAGCCAACGTTTTTGTAAAGACATAAATTTTTAATTTTCGGTTCTGGAAATTTTCTGTAAACGCACTCAATACAATAATCAAACAAATCTAAATGTATTTAATTATTAAAAACTTACCAATTTAGTTCTCAATAAATATTTATGATAAAACGTACGCAGAAAGGTATATCGTGTCCGACCCGAGCGTTGTGTTAGTGTAGGTATCAGCTGATTCGCACGGGCTATTGAACTCGGCCGGTGCGTGTGCGGTCCCACTATAACACTGCGACAGTACTAAGCTTATATTCGAAAAACTGTAGGTCAACTTTTATTTTTTATCCATGTAATTAAACACAGTTATATTCATTTTCAGTAAGATTAAACTCCAGTAATCGATTCTACTATTGATTCTGTCTCGGGATTTTCTTCTTCCGGAACGGCTTAAAAATTACGGTGTATATATATATATATATATACTAACAAGTCTGACAGACGTTGTTCTACCCGGTCCGGTATATGTCTGTATAAGTTTTATTTCTGAATTACATTTAAGTATTGAAACTACAGCCATACAATCCCAGCACCATCTACCGGATCGGATTTCGTAATTTTCTTTTTTGGTAGGCCACTGACAGCTAGTCTAATTACTGAGCGTTTGAGACTTAAAAACTGACGTCTCAAGGTGAAGTGTGCAGTGCATTTCTGTGTGGCACCAATATTTGTTATGGGCAGATGTTGCACTTACATTCAGATGAAGATTTACTCCTTGCGATACTTGCTTCAAAAAAAATCTAAATATCAAATATCAATAGTGAATATCTCGACTGAAGTGTTCAGCCAGATGGAAGTAAAGAGCAGCTAACGGTGGGGAACAGCTTTGTCTTACTTCCAGTTCAGTGAGCGTATTTTGCTTGGTGTCTTTAGTATTTTTCACCTTTTTAATGTATTTTGTATTAGTATCAATACTTTTTAACGTTTTTATTCTACACGAACCTTATTTAGGATGGATGCAGATATTATTGCTCCGTACGCATTATCATAAAAACTGATTCAGCGGTCACTTGTTGGGGAAAGGGTCTTTACTTCAAGCCAGTACATTGGGTCGGATGCAGTGTTATACATTTAAGTGTAGTCATATACATAGAAATCCGAAAACCGAATGATGACTTTGGTATTGCGTAAATATTGTCTTCGGTGGAGATTCTAACCCAGTCAATTACTCAACAGATAGGTCGGAAGTTATCAACTAAGCAGGAGAAATTATAGTGCAGCAACTCGTCCTAACCTACCCACGCCCGATATAACGTTTATGCAATAAGTTCAGAGGTTCAGAGGATGCAGTGTCTGAGACTCGCGAGAAATCATAACACAATCAGACCCGAAAACCATAAATTTGTGTTTTTGCACAAAAGTTGGCCTCGCTTTGGATTCGATTCCAGGACCTGCGGAGCAATAGTCAGGTAGTCCGACCACTAAGTCACGTGGTCGACACTGAAGCTTATAGTAATAACAGCGCTATTAAAGTTATAAAATTTCCTATTCACAGTATAGTATTAATTAAAAAATTAACATTCGTTCTTTAAGTGGTAAAATCAAGTTGTTATCATCGTTAATTAAGTCAGGTATGTACGCAAATTCATTATTTTGAAATATTTCGCATCGCTGAAACTTTTCATATTCAAGTAGTATTTCAACAATGTCGACTGCCGGTACAAATACTACAAATATTATCTCGTGTTATTCAAAAACTGTACCATTGAAAAATAATGCTCATTAGTCTCGGGAGGAACTTAAAAATAGTGCAATAGGAAGTTTGCTACCAGTCACGTACCCAATTATCCAGATATATAAGTGGACTGGATAAGTGGGTACATGAGTATGTGACTACGTCTTTCAGAATCCTTATTTTAGAAGACAGACTTTTATAATTAACGAGTAAAATCCGACAGACGTAGTCCTGCCTGTATATATTTTATAGAAGCACCTATGGGCACCTAAGACAATGCAATGTCTTCAAATTAACAAATATACTAACTTATACGAAAGCAGGCTGTCACACTCACAAGATAAGGATCACGGACACGTGGAATAAACTGCTAAACTGAAATCATTGACTCTCCATCAGTCTGTGTCTTTAAGAATATACTTGTTGATTGGCTTTCTCGAGAAGAGAAGAGATATCGCGAAACCTATTGTATTAACTAGCACAAGATATAGGCTCCCAGCAGTAATGCTGCTCACTTATTATGTACCAACTTTTATTGTGATCGGTCAAACAGTCGCAGTCTCTTAATCTCAAACAGATACACCAACATTCATTTATATATACTAGCTGAAAACCGCGACTGCGTTCGCGTGGATTTTGTTTTGTTTTAAATACCCTGGGAGCTCTTTGATTTCTCGGAATTAAAAGTATCTGTCCGTCTCCAGAAAGCAAGTTATCTCTGTGCCGAGTGCCACAAAGATCGGTTCAACGGTTGAGCCGTAAAAAGGTCACAAACAGACACAGGAACAGAGAGAGAGTTACTTTCTCATTTATAATACATATTACAAACATACATAAGATCACGACTGTATCCCATAAGGGGTAGTCAGAGACTGGGCACTCACTGCAAAAGCAGATGACTGCCACAATCCACGTTTCACCAAAACAATATAATGCACTTGGTGTGATAGGTGGTGAGTCCATCGCCACCATGCTGTTGGGTGCACAGTGCAGTTTTATTCCTTACTCGCGTTTTACGAGATCTATTGGATGAGATGGAGTGGTAGTATTCTTTTAACGAGCCGCCACCACATGGCACAAAATATTTATAATATTAAGTATGGATATATTGTTTTTGCTTCAACATCAGCCTGTAAAAAGTTCACAGCCTGTAAATTGTTCCTAAGTTGGAAGGATCTACCGTAAACGCCACGTTTAACAGGCGGATTAGCGATCGCTGTAGGAGATATGTGCGTCGCACCCTAGACCAGTTGACCAGTGTAGTTGCCATCCGTTTAGGACGATGTTTGAGATGATTATTCTGCCATCTCTCGGAAGCTACGTGATTTTTTGGGATTTTTAGGTTTTAGTTATAAAAAGACAACCCAACTAAGTTTTTGTATTTCACAGCCATTTTACTTGAAGACTTTTGGCACTAGATGAAATGTATGCACTGCACAATGGTGTAGTGAAATAATGAAAACAAATGGTGGTGGCACACCATCCATACAACTGGATAAAAGTTTTAGTGAACATAAGCGTATGAATTATCGAAAGATAGGTCCTGGAAAATTGTAAATAAGTTTCAAAGTAACTAGTTTATTTCAGCCAATAGTTGGTAAGATACGCGCTTCTAAATGTCGTAAATAGTGGGATATATATATATAGGAAGAAAATTCTGTGGAAAATTCTGAAAAAATGGAAGGCGGTAGAACCTAGAAAACACTTTCAACAGAATTTGGTTTGAATAATGATATGTCGTGTAGTTTTTGAAATATGGGATATTTTCGGTTACACCCTATTTCCCATTACGCAAGTCTCCACTGTGCGTGGTACGACATATTTTGATATTATTCTCCAGTTGTTCAGTATAGTAGTTTTTCAATTTATTTTATATACATACATACACTCACGCCCTTTTACCACACTCGAAGCCCAATTTTGGCTCCCGCAGGTTACGAGACGTGTCGGTTAGCGAACCACGTCGCAGCTATTTTGGTACGAGGCAAAAAAATTCTTACTCCCCATTGCGTTTTCACAAGCAGTAAAGTGAAAGCATATTATGGTAAAGGTTGTCTGTACAATACCTTAGTCGCGTCCCTCTCACTTCGGTAGGAAAGAGGTAGGTGCTATTCTACTTAGCGGGTATGTAATAATTATTTTACAGGATTATTTAATAAAATAGCAAATGGCGAAAAGGTACGTACGTTCATGTTATTTACTACATAATAAGAGTTGTTTTTAAATTTTTCATAAACCATTATATGCTAGTGCTCGTTTTAATTCTCATTGAATGGTACATTAAAAGCTATATTAACTTTTTCAGATATTTTATAATAATAGTTAAGAAGTGGGAGCAGCAGGAGAACTCTTTGTTAACAACGTTAAAAGCAAATACGTCGAGGCTAAAAATTAAAAAAAAAACAAAACGCCTTGAATTTTTTATACCTTACGAAGATCTATCTAAAGCGAAGACATCGCAAACAAAAAATAATATCCCACTCAGTAGGTAATTACCCAAGAAAATGTTATAGGATTTCTACTGTAACGTGGGTGCATTTACAAACATACATTTTACATACACAGGCACAAATACCTGGAACAATTATCTATAGTTCAGAAATGTTATTATGATATGATGGAAAACACCAACTGTTATAACCTCTTAGGACAATGAGATCACAACTACGGGTCCTGTGACACTAGTGATGAAATCTCACGCTTCATCAAATCGCGGAGAACTTTGCATTATACTAATTACTAGGAAATAAAGAAATTTATTTAAAGAGATTAATTATGTGAATAAAACTAATTTTACGGATTTTATCGCGTTTAATTTTATTAATTATAACCCGACGTTTCGAGTGCTTTACAGCACCTATGGTCACGGTGGACTGAGGTGACAGTGATCTGTCACCTCAGTCCTATATGTATCAGTATAGATAGATATAAAGATATAAGAAATTATTAATTATGTGATTTAAAAAAAAAGAGAATTGTCACGAAATAAATACTGGTATACCGTGATTATAATAATGCAGTAGAAATTCTTCGCATTATAAGCACGGTAATATGAAACGTTTACTAAAGTTTTTAAGTTACTTTTATGTTCATTTAAAATCCATTATTCTATTCTATCCATTATTTTCCAAAAAAGGAGGAAGTTTTGAATTTGATTGCTTTTCCTTTTTTGTATTTTTATGTCGTATCACTGGTTTTTCTGAATTTAGTCAATTTTTTTTCAATCGAAACAATACTCAATACAATATACTCAGAGAGTAGTAACAAAAATTTATACTGGTAAAAGTCTGATGATACAGTTTGGAGGTACCAAGAGAAAGTCTATTTTTATTAAATAATTGTGGTTTGTATTTACATATTTCTCGTTAATGCAGTAAAACTACCCTTGTACTAAAATAAGTACCATTTTTCTATATAAAAATTACCTTATGTTCAAGACCTAGTAATAACCTTTTAAATTTTTAGTGAATTGATAATGTACAATTAATTCACTAAAATCTATTTAAACGTGATTTTTTTTTATGTAAGTAAGCAAAACCTTCACAAATAATATTAAATATTCTCTTTAAAAATATTTACGCGTGTTTCTTCGATCCATCTAAAGCGTTTGATTTAGTGAATTACATAAACTTTAGAGGATTAATTGATATTTATGTTTAAAATAGTTGCAAAAAATGTTATAAACGCTTGTTTGAGTTTTGGTATCTTGCGAAATCACAGACAGACGCATTTGTTTATTTGTATATTGAGGCGCTCTATTGACTTCTCATTTGACAAAATTAGCTACAATGAATACATAGTCTTACTGAGCCTATTGGTCAGTGCTTTGAGAATTACTGAATATTATTGAACAGTGCAATGGAACTCATGGTATCAGATATGACGCTAACCAGAGTGAGAATTCAGTTATACAAGCGTTACATTAAATATTAGTAAATAACATCTTGTATCCGTGGTTAAGCGAACGCTTCCGTTACTGTAATATACGAGTATATAACGCAGACGACTACTTTTGAATATTGCCTAAAGACGTTGCTGCTCCTGAAATTATCTAGTAGTTATTATCCAAAAGCATCAGGCTTATTGTTTGCACGCTAATTTAAAAGGTATTTTGAAAGTCTTGTCAGTTATAGTTTCACGAAGTTATTCTTGTCCTTCTTCATAATATGAGACGAGCAAAACGTTTACCTGATGGTAAGTGCAACGCCTGCCCATAGCATTGGTGGTAACCATTAAATTGATTATTTTTAATTGATAAATATTCACGCAAATTAGTTCCGAAGTGCTAGTGATATGTGGTTACATAAAAAACAAACAGTTGAGTTGAGATCCCTCGGCTTGTTTTAATGTCCATGATAATTTATGATATAATAGAGAATCTTTATATTTGTAAAATTAACAAGAAAAAAACATTCAGAACGATTTTACTATCAACAAGTAACACAAACTTTTTTTGAATGGGCCCTTCTAATAAATTTAATGCAACATAAGGAATGTAGTTAGCTAAGATGACTGCTGTAGCATAGTGCAACAGTAGTTGATGAAAGGGGTTGCAAATACAAAGCAATTTCAATGAAACTGGAAGAGGTAACGTTTCGTTATAATTAACACAAAACATTAACAAGTTAATGTTTTTCTTTTGTTATTGAAGAAAATCATAAAAGCATTACATTTACGTCATTAAAGATAGTAACAGATTGCAAACCATCGCAATATTGTATTTAATGGGGAATTATACGAATTTTATTTTACATTACGAGATGCCCCGGAGATGTTTTGTTGTATAAAAATCAATTTCATAATGTAACAGAAATGACATAATTAAATAAAAAAAAATGGTTGATTATATATCAAATATTGTTCATAAGTTCATAAGCGTCTCAATTATTACAATAATCTGAACCCGACTAAACTTTTGTATAAGGTATATGTCGTTAATGAATGTTCTATGAACTTACAATTGACTTTACAATAGAGTGCGATAGGAAGCTACTCGTATAAACTGACTAAAGTTTATAAGGAAAAAGCATTTGAGTTTTAATGAAGATAATGATATAATTCTAAGCATCTAGGATCTTAATTTCTAAAAAAATCTGTATCTGAAAAAGAAAGTTCTCCCCCTGATACAAATAAAATAACGAACTCCGCCTCCCGAGCGTGGTGATTACGGCCAACTCTCTTTCTTGGGAGAGGTCTATGTCCATCTGTGGACTATTAACATACTGTTTCTGATGATGATGATATATTCTTTCATTTTTCCGAACACAATCTTAATTTTAATATATATTCTATTAAAAAACAATGTAAAATTACACATTTTACTTGAACTTTGCGTTAATTTTAAAAAAGTAACATCTATAGACAGCCTATGAAAGTGACCCATGACCACCCATTTTTAGGTATTGAATCGGTGCGTGTTGGATGTGTGAAGTCCACCGGATTCTCGTTTCATTCTTTTATCCATGTCCTCGGAATAATTATTTATTTTTTGATCTTGATTTATTGAAATATTTCCTCACGATAATAGTATTGGTCACGAAATATAATTATTTAACACTCACTCGCAATTTGTTTCCCTTAATTTCTTAACAAAGCAGCGGTATGTATTTTGCAGTGTAAATCTCAGAATAAACATGTTTCTGCAATATTATTATTTGAATTGCTCGTAAAAACTAGCAAATTGGAAAAACACTTGCATAAAAGTGATCTTAGCGAATAATATCGTAATTTATGTTCAGTTACTTTATAGATTGATATTAGATATTAGATTGATTATAATACGAGTATTGTTATTTTATGTTGGGGGAGAGGTAAGGATATATTCGATATTAAATTTAGAATAAGATGATGTTAACACGTACAGGACAAAAGAAACAATTGTTATAATCTTATTCAATATTTTAAAGTAAAATAGAAATACTCGTACTTTTAAAACACTGCCCAAAATTACGTACTGTATTGGCATACCGGTCGTAGTTTTGCCGTGCTTTCGATGACATTTCATATCGTCTATTGCGGGATATGTTGTCCAATCCACGTCGATCACACTTAAACTCCTTGATGTTAGTGGAGCTACGCGTATTCAACTTATGTATATACTAAGGTCGGGACTTGGCGAAATGGTGAGCTAGCGAGTGTATACGATAAAATTCAATTTTGCGTGTCCGTTTTTACATCGTGAACGGTGGTTGTTCATGAGGAACTAGGATGTCTGTTATAAATATGCCCGTGTGTTTATGTGTAATTTTTGAGGTAGAGTAACTCATAAGGTAGAATTGAAAGCTACTGAAAACAAACCGTATCTCCCATCTTAGCTATGACCCCTTCAAATCTTTCTGTAAAGCGCTACGCCGATCTACTAACTTTGACTCTCGCCACATATTCCATAAAAGAATAATTACTTACTTCAGTATTTTTAACTTCATGACGCATAACTTGGAAAATATCTCGGTTGGACAACATAATGCTAAAGGTTGGATATAGAGATACTTCGTCTCCGTTTGACCTGAACTAGACAATAGAGCGATTTACATTTATATGATTTCAGAGACACGTAATATTACTACAACCATCTTCGATGGCGCTATAATTTTATCGCTTTCTAAGTATCGCAGGGCACATCAAATAACGGTATTAACATTTTTATACATCAATACACTGAAATTACGTTACCTCAATTCTCTTAAATTTAACAAAAACGACTTGTAATGGTAATGAAAAGAAATATTCTATTAAAAAGTGACAAATAAAAAACATCTTTAAAAAACACATTCATAATAAATTAATATTTCACTGCTAGGTACAGCTTTTGGAACATGGCAGAGACCGGTACTTTACTCCACAAACTTCACAAATAATCAAAATATTGTCCGAATTTATAATAGAAAATATAAGAATATTCAGAAAATTCTTGAATATTCTTCGTAAGCTAATAGTCTTCAAAAATGATGTAAGTTTGGTATGTTCGGTAAACATTCCGAAAATCTTTAGAAATGTTTAAATATTTTATGTACATTCGTATATTATTTAAGAATTACAATTTATTTATTTACTTTCCGTATTTTTTTCCCTGCCACAGGGTTTAGTATAAAAAGATATTATATATAAAAGAGTAATGCGCCCTTAAATTTGATGTGGAATAATGAAATTTGACTATTAACTATAACATTAACATTTACTAAAAATATTGCAGTTACAAATTGTAAGAGAAATGCAATTCCCAATACCAACAAACCACCCTTTGTTGAACAAGAATAATCCAGACTTTTCAATAGCGGGCGATATTACTCTGCCGCACCAGATGCGAATTTCGATATCTTGATTCACTGGTGAGAATATCAATAGTAAAATATTTTTGTAAAAATATTCAGTATTTCTTAATGTTCTTTATTATGAGTTTGGAAAACAGACCTCAGGTATTTTTGTACATTTTCTTTTGTAAGATAATGCAATAAGATAATATAATGCAAATAAGTGCAAACTTCCTTCATCATCATCATCATCAGACTCTAAGATGTCTACTGCTAGACTTAGGGTTTAATTAGGTAGTTCGCAATAAGGACTTTTTCTTAGTCTCTCATGGTAATTTGCAGAATAACAAAACTCAAACACGCTTTTGAAAAAAATTGTCTGTCTGTTTGTTTGTTTGTTTGTCCGAGCTTATCTCCGAAACGCCTGAATTGATTTGGACGGGCCTTTCATTAGCATATAGAGGACTTATCAGAGAGTAATGAAAGATATCTTTTATTTCAGAAATATTTAGGGTTCCTTTGTAAATTATGGAAACTAGAAATTAGGGGTTATGCGGATGGGCGTGTTACGTATTTTTATTCATGGTAGTTTAAATTTTTTCTAATATTTTAATAACGAGTTTAGAAAATTCATAGTTCTTTTTTGCATCTTTACTTTATATCTTATACCTTATGTTTAATAAAGTTGAAGAGTTAATATGATTGGACGCGCTTATCTCAGGAAATATGCAGAAATCCGATTGGAAAAAATATTTTTACACTAGATAGCTTGTTTATTAAAAAAAAAGGCTAGAAGATTTTACACAGCTTTAAGGTGCCGCGCGCTGACGTTACCGAGAAGGGCCGAACTGTGAATGCTTAGGTCATGAGGTACCATGTCGTACAGCACAATCATGTGATCGGCTTGTTTTACGCCAGTGAAACCGCGAGGCACCACTAGTATTAATATAAAAGAAATATAAATATAAAGAGAAATATATTTATATTACTCTATGTCAGTCTGACAGTGCCCGGCAGCAACCTGGATATTTTTAGGCGGTATGTAATAGTGTGATGGTTATTTCACATTTCAGTCAATCGACTTTTTAGACTGTTACGGGTTTGAGATGAATTGATGAATAACTTTACGCTGCCACCATACGATCGGTATCCACATTTCACGAAGATCTCTACTAAATAAAAAAGAAAACCGAAGGTATTTACTCGTTTAATAATGAAACCACAAGAAAGGAATTGTGAAAATATATTAATTATTCACTACAATACAAAATTCATTGCTTTAAGATCTCAACTTGACAATGGCGATTTAAAAATTCCCACAGAGCATAATGGAGTAGCCACTGAAAGTTTAAAGCGTTGAAATATTTCCAATTCGATGAAACTAAAAATGTCCGAGAATAATAAGGTTCGCAAGTTTAAATAAAAAATGCAAAGGCTAGTGTAACAAAATTTGGTCGATATATAGGAAAATAACATACATTTTTCTCACTTCCTTTAAAAACTATGTGCCAATAAGCACAGTTATGCGCAACAGAGATGCAAAAATAATAATAATAATAATATTTATTTGTCGATCATACGTAATACATGTAAAGATGTTAACATTTACTTACGTCCTACATGATCTATCATCAGTTGGCATACATTTTTTTAGAGAATGGCATTAGTATTAGAGTTCCTACGGCAGTTTTTAAGAAAACCTAAGTCCTCGCGGTCTTAGCGCGAACTATCTTCGCGAGCTTCAGCTAATATTTTATAATTTAAGCCTAATCTCTGAGTAAAATCGCTACTGTTTAAATAAAAAACAGTATTTACATTTTTAACTTGATTTGGTTAAAGTTTTGTTAGACGTAATTTGTACGTGTAATAAAACTTTTACGTCGTTACATAGTAAAGTAGCTATTCGCATACCCTTGCAGAATAGAAAGAGGAATGAAGGCACAGCGAAGGGATCAATTTTTCAGCAACATGTAGAAAATATCTGCGTTACATTAAACGACTAGTAAACTTTTCTTTTTCATTATATCTAGTATACTTACTTTTATACTACACTTATTTTTATACTAGGACTAAGTTATGCACTCGTACACAAGCAAACATTATAACTGTCAGTGATGGTAGAACGCATGAGAATACTGTAAAGAAATTATGGGAAAATCTCATAGTCTCCGAATGATGGCGGAGTAACCATTTTAAGTATCCTTGGCCCCAAACACTCAAACCGGTAACGGGGAACAACGTCTATGATGCAAGGTATCGTTGCTATTGCGATCAAAAATCCGCCTGCCTAGCGTGCCGAGTACAGTGTAACTACAAAATTTGGAAAGGCTTATATTTAGCGGTGGTATTTTGATGATGATGTGATTTTATTATATTTATTAAAAAAAAGAATTAAAACACAACATAAAATAGAGTAAAGTATTAAACATATCAAGTTAGTTTCCGCGTGCTGGTTAAAATTAATGTGAATTTGATAAAGTTTGTGTAAGGTTTTCGATGCGATTTAAATGTTCAGCTCAGACTTAATACAAAACAGGAATCTCTTTCCTATACAGGTAAAAGCCCTATTGTGGTATTTTTTTATCTCTAGTCGTGTCGTGGTTTCATTGTCATTACATATTCTATAGTCTTTGTTATAAATAAAGGCACTAAGAAAACAAAAGGTTCTTTGTGTTAAGCGTTTCTTCGAGGCTAATACTTTTGCAGGTATTGTTTTTCAGCTTTTTTTATAGAATCAGGGGGTATTGGTGACGTTAAGCTTATTTTTGACTTAGTAAAATATTTCATAAATTAGTTTTGCTTGGATATTACATAATTTTAATACAAATGGGATAGTTTTGTTGAGTTGTTGAATTTAATAGTTGTTTTTGAAAATTGAGAAAACAATAATCAGAGATTATTATTTATTTATTTATTTTTTCTGGCGTAAATAGGCATCAGTGAGAAGCTTAAGTAGACCTGTCCATAGCGTGATGCCTCCCAAATTCGTCCAAAAACAGCTGTAGCTGTAAATATTTGTGCAAAATGTTTGGGTCTTGATATGTTCTCATGTATTAAAATTTTCATATAAGGTGTGAGTATCTCCGTTGTGACACGATAATATATTTTGGGTTCTGGTGTTACCCAAAATATATTATCGTGGTCGAAATTTAAAAGGTAGAGATTATTATCATCACATAGTTTCACTGCCTGAACATTTTATTAAACATATCTTTTATAAATTACATTATCGACTGTCAAAACATTTGGCAGATCAACTTGTGTTTCCGCTTTTCGATATGATGTTAAAGTTGGCAAAGTAAGCTTTCAGCTATGTATGCTCCTGGTATTCTAAGCCATAGTCAACTTAATTTAATGTTTCTTAATGTAATAAAACATTTATTCAAATCTACGAATGTAATATTTATAGACGGTAAAACATTTAATGTGAAAGCAAATTAACTTTCTATCCCTGTTATAATGGATTTTAGCAAAGTATTTGTTAGATTATATTTTTATTTTTATAAAATGTCGATTATGTTCGTCGTTTCAGCATGTCCACTGCTTAACATAGGTCTCCCCCATAGATAGCCACAAAAGTTTGTAGCTTTCATTGTGGAGGGATTTTGCCATAGTTGCTTATTTATTCAGATGTTTCAGGAAGATGCTGCTGGTTTTCATTTTCCCTCTGTCGACTTTAACGACGCACGGGATGAGATGGGGTCGTAGATTCTCTTAGCCCGCCACCACACTGCATTTTGAATTTTAATTAATATGTTTCATTACTGCTCGAGAGTTTTATCAATGGCCCTAACAGAATATCAGCGCCGCAGCAACACTGCTGTAGCATCATCCTGAGTTGGATAAAACTGTTCGTTGGTGCAATCCAATGTGAACTTTAATATAATTATTGTCATATCCTATTTACTAGTGTATTGTATTGTTTTGCAGGCCCGTATAACATTTGTCTCTTTCGTCTTTCTTCTATGGAGTAATAGTTGATAAACGAGTTACCCTCCACCTTATGGTAAATGGTCACTGTAGTCTATAAACACTTACTTGTTGTTGTTTACTGTTTGTTGTTAACCGTCAGGTCAAGAAAAGATATATCGATGTCGTCGGTCATCAAGGCCAGTTTTATTTATTGTTGATAGCGGTGGAAACAGATGTTCTTCGACGCAATACTTCTTGGTGATTTCGTTAGTTTTTTAGTTGTTAGAATATTTAATTTTTATATAAGGTTTTGCCGTGTGGCTCATCGTTGGTTTTCAGCTGTGGTGATGTTGGAATCCACAGGAAATGAGATTGAGGAAGTACCAGTTAATTATGAACTAATGGTTGTTGCCCTATTCGCTGGACGAGTGTCGATTATAATTATCGGATCGATTACAGTCATCAGTAATGATGAATGTACGAATTTGGGAATCATTGTCTACGGCAACATAAATTTGAAGTGTCATTGGTATATGAGACACGGATTTCTGCGGATCCTGACAAGTTCTTCAGATTAATTGGTTTGCACCGAGCAAACTAATTCATTTTGTAAAGTAGTGAACCTGAAAAAATAATAATTTGTCAGGTATTTATATCAGCAATAGAAACATTTAGAAGTAAATTGTGAAAGTAGAATATGGTGGCATAACGTAAATTAGGGATTAACCTTTCTGATACATTTTGAAGATTACCATTAGAACCGAAATCGCCCGCTTGCAACAGAGCTAAAATATAACTATATCCTAAACCTTGTGTGTTGGTGATATTATGCATTATAATCACAGCGCAGGCCAATAAAATAAAGTTGTAAATACTATTAACGCATTTTATTTCTTCATCGTTTAGTAATAAGAAAACGCTGAACACCAACACAATTGTTTATTTTTGTAACTGGAGTTCTTGCCGGGCAGGGCTGTGATTTACACCCAGCACCCCAAGCAAAAACTCTTCTGCTACACCTGACAAGTCGATTGATCCATATGTTTATCATTTTAATGTATATTTGTCTATTTAAGGAACAGTATCTCGCGTACTCATAATATATTGACATTGCATCATAAATTGCAAGAAAATAAAAAAGGTAATTTGACCAGGTGTAAAAAAATCTAATTACTGAGATTTATTACGTAATTTATCTGCATCGCTGGATATTCTTTAAATATACTACTTAAAGATGTAAATGATTAAACATCAGCTGCGATTAATTACATGTAACAGAAGCTCCGAATAGTATAAAATTCTTTGTTTTCAATTTCACTATAATATTGCAGTCTAAGTTTTACTTATTTAGAAATTTGTTTATAATACTATCGACTTAAAAGAATCAGTAAATTGAAAATTTTCCTGGTGTTATGATTAATACATTCTTTGCATGTATATAACGGAACTTCCTCGGCAACAACAGCAAATTACATGTCTTCCTTGTAGGTTCGGTAGGGTCCGTCTCGGAAACCTTGCTATTTCTTAGGTTGATATATTGTAGCTTTAGATTATATTATACATGAATAAGATATTATACGAAAACCTTAGTAAGTGTGTACTCTATAAACAACAAATCATAATTTTAAATCTGTAAGCTTATTGCACAAAATGGGGTCCTACATTGTCGCTACATGGTGTAATAGTAAGAAACGTATATAATCCATATCAATAATAAAATTGAAGTCTTTCTGTGATTTCAAAATTAATACCAAAATTTATGTCAAAACTGGTATTTATACAATGCCTCATCATAAATGACCATTTTTAGAATTTATGGTTGACAGTTTATCTGAAAGTTTATCTTGAGGAGGCTCCGAACGGCTCAACGGATTTCAATTAAAATTATAGGATTTAAAATTATAGGAATTAAAATTCCAGGGATCAGAAGATATGAGTATGATTGCCGTAGCCCACTTTTCGCCCGCCGCGGGAAAGGAGACGTGACGGGTCGAATCACGTCTCCGATCGACGAGGTCGACGCAAGCATAATAATTATAACGAGGGTAAATAAGATTTTAGCTTTATTGCTGTTATCCGCGACATCGCCCACGCGAAGTTTTACTTTATTTAAATTTTTTCTTTAATTTTTCTTAGAAGCTCAAATATTTTGCGCGGGAGAAATTGCAGCTAGTCATAATTAAAGTTAAAATTTTAAATTATTTATAGTCCCACACTAAGATTTTAATTGACTAAAACTGAAATGAAAAAATGTAATACAAATGATCCACCTAATGATGCTGACAACCAGGCTTTTAAGAAACTTCTGTAGGCATAGTGTAAGTTTGTATTGGAAATAAATCTTCACTTTCACTCGTGATGTTTTAGCTGTTAGCTTTCTTGGCTTTTACAGCGTCATTGGATAGCTAAGCTGATTTTAGAAACAAGTCCGTTGATATCTGGATTTTGATCAATCGTTAGAAATTTTGTCTAAGAGTAAATCTTATTTGAAATGTCTCTTTTCCTGTAGATGTCATCGACTAAGGGAAATGGTTTGAAAATGTCATGAATTCCAACAGGTGCCGGTGTTTCCATAAATGATAGACCTAATATAGATAGATTGGTGGCAGACAGAAACGTCCAAGGCGCGCGATGCATTGCCATCTCCAATCCGCCTATCTATCGTGTTGATTAGGTCGATTCCATTAATATCATGGGGCTATTAACAGTTAACAATATGGCGATAAACGCACTTAAAAATATTTCAGAATGGTTCACTATTTACATACAATAATCCGTCTTTTTCTCTATCTCTATTTCTGCCGACTATTTCTTTGAACTTATATTCTCTATCCCTTTGTCGACTTTGGCGACGCCTGTAGGACGAGATGAAGTTTGAATTATATTACATGCTACATGGTACAATCTCGTCTAATTCTGTTCTAGCGTCTAACTTTGTAAAACTCGATTAACCCTGGAAAATCGCGTGTGGTATATACACAAAATGATGATGGGCTGCTGATCATTTAATATCAAATCAATCTGCCCGCCAAAACATTTAATTACAATAAATGCTGTCTTGCAGTGAAATCTTTTAATACTCATTGGTAATATTTTACTCATTGGTATTTGTAAGCGTTTAAAGATATACATTCATTCGGTATATTCCTAAATAAGTTATGCCATAATAGGTACTAAATGATTGTTAGAAATCGAATAAAACAGTCCGAATCAGTATTATATATTTTATTTAAAATGAAATATTAAATTTTTCATTTCGATATTGAAAATTATTCTGTCTGCGTTGTATAAATATTCATGTGAATATAATTTTATGCTGACCTTGCTCGATGGTGAGACAACGTGTGCAAGGCGGCTGGAAGGAAATGAATATGCAAAACGAAATACTAGTTTATGTGATACATCTTGATGAAGATCTGAGTGTGATGAAGGTAACATAGAAAACCTCACAAGCATTACTCGTTCACGAATCAATATATGAACATAAGGTTTTGAATCGTCATATTATGCGTTACTTTAATCTACTTGAAATATTTTTTTATGGTATGCAAGAATAATTACTTGTTATGAATTCCTATTTGAAATGAATGAGCACACATTGTTATTACAAAATTGTTTAATAAAATAGGAAAGAGCAGTTGTCATCAAAATAATTTAAGATAATTTTTTAATGACAACTTAATTTAAAAAAAAAAACGGTCAAATGCGTGTCGGGCCATGCGCAGTGTTGGGTTCCGTAGTTGCTCGTCGCAATATGCGGATTTAGAAAGGGGGTTTTTGTTTGATATTCTGAACATATTAATAAAATCGGTTTAACGGCTGCCAACGTTTATAAACGGGCCCACGGGCAATTGACTCTAACAGAAATTAGCACTTTAAAGCTTAATATTTCGCAGACGGATCCCTGGATCGTAACATGGTTGTTACGGACGGACAGACGGACGTGGCGTATCTATCAAGGGTTCCTAGTTGACTACGGAACTCTCAAAACCAAGCAGTTTATTAGGAAGCAATGTATGCATGGAATGCATGGATAGGCTACTAGCCCGTTGAAACTGCTGTTACTATTATAGAGAAACTTTGCTTTAAATATGTTGATTATAATTTTCGTACATCTTAAAACAGTTAAATCTAGCAAAGTTGAAGGAAAATAAAACATTCTGCAGGACTTAGGGTGCTCTGTTTTTTAATTCGAACGTATACATAGATTAACAGATTTGGCACATTTCATCCTGTCGAATTTCTCTGTAAAGTGTATTGATTCTTCACAACAGCACGTGCCTTGGAATAATACGGTAACAGCTAGTCCAGTTAAACTGCACTAATAATGTGTATATTTTATGATTTCTTATATTTACGCGAACACTACACATTTAATAAAAGTAGGTTTACGGATTTTATCGCGTTTTATGTTTATAGTAATCCTATTATTAAAAAAAAAATCAAAAACCTAGTATACCATTTAAAGATTTCAAGACACAGTAAGCTCATACTGTGCAGATAGGATCAAAAATAATAACTAAAAGCTGAAGGTGTTCCGGGTTAACTATGATCAATCTATATCTTGTATCAGGACGCAAAACGGCCAAATATCTCAGTCTTCCTGTGATCATAGGTGCTGCGGATTATAAATAGTTAAATAAAACGCGATAAAATCCTTTAATCTGGTTTTATTGCGATGCGTATATTATTATTTACCATTTATACATATAAAATCGTGCCAATTACTTTGTGACACAAGCGTAGACGGCTGTATCGTTCTAATTCTATACAATCTAACAAGAAACATCTTGAAAAAGTGAGCAGAGTTTTTAACGAGCTCTTTCACAATGACAGTCAAGAGTTGTCTGTTCAATTTGTTAAGGCAAATGTTAACAGTAGTTTCTTACACGATATAGCTATGCTGGTTATAGCACGTAAACACTTCGGCTCGATCTGAGAATGAAGAGCTCACAGAATAACAGCATAGCAACTGCTGCTATATGATTAGTGACGTTATTTTAAGATCCGATTAAAGTGAACAATGAAATGTCGGCAATTATAATATTCAGTGGTAACAACGTACATAATAACGGCTTTTTTTCACGGAATAAAGTGATGAGTTGTGCAAGTAATTTACCTGATATTCCACGCCTGCCAATAACAGCATTCTCAGAATTAGTTATCAGTTAAGTCTCTTAAGCCCAGTAATTACACCAGCACCAGTACATACTGAAACACAGTAGTGTTTACTGCAGAAAAGTGGCATTATGGTGATTCCTACCTAAAAGGATTCCTGCACAGGAATCCAACCATCAGTAAAGTAAATAACTTCTTTCAATTAAAATAGTTTGAAGTCTGTGTTAATTCTTACACCAATTACTTCAAAATCAAGCACGATTGCTCATGGTTTTAAAGTAATTCCTTAAAACCCCTTTGCGCTTGTACAGAGTAGATAATGGAAGTTATAAGCAAACGTTGCAGTCGAGCGAATGTAGAATATAGAATGTAGTTACAAAGTTTTGCTGGTTTTAATTTGGTTAGCATTTAACTATTTTGAAGTTTATATAAAATTCATTACCGCAATATCAAAATTATTCAAAAATAGGTCCGGGTGACTGTTTTTATTCAATTCTTAATATTAACACGAAAGATTATTTCTCCAATCATTTATTACACAAAAATTCTATGATTGTTTCGTTACACGACTGACATTGATGGCCGTGTGGCCTAGTAATCAGAATACTTGATTACTATGTATGTCGCGGGTTCAACTCCTAGATGAAGCCTAAATTTGTGCAAAAACAAGTGTCGTGTGTTTTCAGGTCTGCTTGTGTTGTGCATGTGGAATTTATATCTGTAAAACGCACTCACGGTGCAGGTGAAACGGTGCACTCCTAGTGCGCGCAGGGCTTCGTTGTTTTAAAAGCAAAAAGAAAAATTAAATAATATGCAGTTGTCATAATTAAAGTTTTCTTCAATTGTTATCAGGATAAAATAGAATTACAATCATCAACAGTATTATAGTAAAATAAAGTAAGAGTTGTATGTCGTTGAGGGCGAAATAGAGAGAATTTTAGTCCAGAATAATTTAATAAGTTCACAATAACAACATCGTAATGCCTATTTAATGGACCGCATAATTATACGTCACCATTTATACGCTACGTTTGTTAAAACTCTTTAAATGAAGACGAGTAAGAGTCATGAATATCAGTTTTTTCCGGCACGCTAAGCATTTAGCGAGTAATTAATACAACGTAAAATAATTTGTCGAAACTTAAATATTTTCGGCGTAAACGTTATTACGACGTACACGCAAATATTTGTTAACACAAGACATTTGTTTAATCTTATATGAATATTAAAATACCAGATTCTATTAACAAAAATATAATATAATACGCAATTAGCGTTGTGTGTTCAATTTATTAATTTTTCTTCGATATGTTATACGTTATACAAACAAATAAAGACTGTATCTAAATATCGTAAACCGGACAGACTTAAATGTGCCGTAGCTTATTAAAGAATTGTCTACGTATGCTTTGTGTTTAATTTCGTATTTTCATTAGTTTTATCAATCCGTTTTAAAAGTTCTCATTAACCTAACGAACTGTTGGCTCGAAAATTTCGAACCAGACCAATCGAACTAACTATATAAAAATTGTGAATAAAATTAGTATTAAATAATGTATAAAGTAATAAAATGAACTATACGAGAGTAGAACTGTGATAAAGCTAAATGAAGTATTTAAAATCCGAAAAATTGCAGCGGGTCAGTAACTGTATGTAATCGTTTATTATAAAAATGTAACAGAAAGTATGAAACCAGATGATATTGATTTTTATTGCTAATTTAGACTATTAGGTGATTAGATATCATTTTGGATGATATCAACTACGAGAGTTCTTTGCAATATGCACATAAAGAAAGACATTTGTGAGAATTATTTAAAGCTCTAGAACATCAAAAGATCCTCAAAAACTTGATTATTTCAAATTCATAACCAGGTATATAACTTTTCTTTTCAATTCTGTTAATATTGAAAAGAATTGGGTCACTTCATATTTTTAAAATGTGTATAATTAGGTTATTATTTGTACCCCATACGTTTCTGTACTTTTAAATATAAATAAGGTACTTTTTGTTTTAGTTTAGTAAAAAATATTTAAATTTTAAAGTCTTAGCGGAATTTGTTCTCAACCTCATTTGATGCAGAACCAGTTAATCTGTCATCCAGCTGTGGTGTGAAAATACCAGTGTTTTGGTTTGAAGCTAGTGTACTTACAGGTCATATGAGACTTAAGAACCGATGTTTCATGGTGACGAACGTATGGCAGCGGTACATAGAACAGGTTCTGGGTGACACCGCAACTGTTATGGGCAGGCGTAGCACTAAATATCAAGTTATAAAATTACAAGGCTCGTCACTACTTCGATAAGAAATCATCATAGTCATCATCAGCTTCTAAACAGTCCACTGCATGTCATATGCAGCGCCACAGTTGAAAGTATAAGACTAGTTACGATGCAGAGTCAGAGACAAAAAGATGATCACAGAATGGCATAGAATAATTTATATTCAACATAGATTATTTACATGATACTTATATTAAAAGTATTTTCTTTTCTTTTGTTTTTACTTCAAGAACATTTGTGCAAAAACACAAAATGACAATTTTGTGTTTTTGCACAAATGTTCCGGCTGTGATTTGAACCCAGGTCCCGCAGCGTGGTAGTCCGGTACTCTAACCACTAGGCCACGCGTTCATGGCTTACATTATAGGTATGGCTGTATTAGGCCCATCATATTTAGATGATTATTCAACCATAAGTCAGAGATAATGAGTTCATTCTATCGTATTGTAACGATAGAATGGGGTGTTGTCAGGAGGCACCATCTATGTGATAGTCACAATAATACTTACTGCTATTGTGGTATTGTGTTTTTAGTGACGGTTATATGAATGAGTCGCATCTGATTCAATACAACTTATGATTCGGGTTGACGGAGGTTTTTTGCAGAAGTGTAGATGTTTGCTAAGACTGTATAGAGGCCCTTGTGTTGGCGTATGTCTGAGCGATGGTCGTATGATGCTTGTTGCTGTGACAATGCGTCCTAGTGACAGTTGCTTAGATCGTTAATATAATGGTTGCGTCTTGCACTTGGTTTGACTCACATTTTCTTTAGCTTTGTCCAAGTCGGGTCTCTCTATAACGAGACTGCAGACTGTCTGCCCTCCATGTGTTGAATAACAACAATATTAAATAAAGCTCTCAGTAAATTCCCACAAATGAATGATAACTGGAAACTTGGTAGTGGGTGAGACAAACTTGATCGAAATACATAATACTCAACGTCAATTACACAAACCCATTTGACGAATATAATAGAATGCTGATTGCCTGATGGCTGAATGATAATTATAAATGATAAATAATGGCAAAATACATCATTACAATGGTTGGTGGAGCTAATGCGTCTACTTCATGCGGATGGTAGCTGGCGGGAGGAGACCCTCAAGGCTGCAGCCGAAAGCTGCACAACGTGGGACCCCATACCCTTGAAGTGAGCAGTGGACTCACGACGTGCTCTGCGGCAAATTGCCGTGCTGACCTTGTATTGGATGTTGATGCCACACACTCGACATTCATCTGCAGTTGCAGCGGTCTGGCGAAGTGATGGCGCGTACGGAAGGCTTTACTAGTTTATTGGGCCGAGTGCTCATAACTGCTCGACGTGTGCCAAATCCATGCGACGTACATTCACGAAGACTGGACTAGCTGTATACTTGTATGATGTAAACACGCATTGACATGCGAGACTTCGGTCTAAGTTTGTGCTTACGCACCAGCAAGAGGCCAAGCCCTCTTTTTGCTGGTTCGCCAGTGTTGCTGTGGACTACGGTCCTTGTTCCCGACTTCTTGTCCTGTGTCGGGGGGAGCGCATGGATTGGAAGGCGCTCACCGCACACGGCGGGAGTTGGAGCCGTGTGCCTTCCCCACATTTTTTTTAATAAAAATGTTGGGGGAGCGATAGCTTGTAGTGGGTTATTAATAATTTAAAGTTAATCTTAAACAGGTGCGGAATACAAATCTCTTTGCAATAGATATTAAACATTGTGAACCCTTTACAAGAGTATAGGGAATAGTAATTAATTAGTATTAGTACACTGTCTTGGACTTGCAGCTTCTCTAGTGAATAAACATTTTTCCATGATACACCTAAAAGAACAAGTTACTATAAATAAACACAACGTAGATAAAAGGGTCCTACTATCATCACAAGTTTCTTATTCCATCTGACACCACTTACATGTAAAATAAGACAAATTAAAAAACTATTGAGTCTACAAATAAAGAAAAAATAAACAAGGCGTTTATGGTCTGATATAATCAACGTCATACAAATTTTTACAATAATGATATGAAAAATATGGACGATCTAAATACATATTCAAATAATAACATCAACCTTTTTCTCTTAGTTCGGGACTCTTAATTATGAAATTCTTGTGACTCTTCTGCAAGATTATAAGAATAGTTACTTTTGTATCTACACAACTTTGTCGAAGTTAAGTTCCAAATATTTTCACTACAGACATTGTATCTGTTATATCACCTATAATGCGAATTACAGTAAATAAAAAAACCAAATTTTTACACATATTATTCTCGTTTTGTAAAATAATGCTATTTGATTTAAACAAGAATAAGATTTGTAATCAAGCATTTCAAAAATTCATTGAAAATTTAGTATCAACATTATTCAATAAAGAACGTACATTAATGCAACACTTGTTTTCGATATTTGCTTATTATTATAGATATCACGCAAATTGATGTAACACTTTTAATATTACGTCAAAACGAGAGAAACAAATTCATGCGAAATAATATTAGATTAAAGCGTAATCAAAAAAAGACTAGAAAAAGTAAAAATGTTGTAAAGATATTAAAAGCCTCTCGATTGAAGTAACTGACCAAGTCGAGGCTGGCCCCTTTGGGTGCCCTCGAGTCAGTTATTCTCGCGCACAGGATGACGGTCCAAGCCGAGGTCCCTTCTCGGGAGCCCTTACCAAAAAATAAAGATTTATCTAAAAAAAATAGACACTAAAATTCCCTGGGGGGGAACCAGGAATTTAAACAAAGTTTACTCAGTGCTGACGTTTCTGAATAAAGCTGCATTGACCATAAACTTTGACCTATCAAATAATATCTCTTTTCGCGCTATTATACTAAGTCAAATTAAAAATGTATCGCATGAGAAGAGAATCTTTTCATTCTCCATCCCTTTCTCATTATGTTAATCTCGTAAAAGTTGACTAAGGGAAATGCCTAAAAATGTCATGACCTCCAATAGTTGGCTAAATCTCAAATATACCCGACCTTTTTTTTATTATCATGGGTTATGACTAACGCTTTTTTCCACCCGCGCGGAGGCAAGTACGGGTTATGTCGGACTTGCACCGAATTAACCCCATGGTGTTGCGCCTTTGCCACATGTTGGCCACGGGAACGCATCCATGGCCCCACCGGCGCCGGTCACCCACCGGTAGTGGTCCCCTGTTCGAGATAAGATAGCCCCTCCTCTCTTTCGGTCTTAGCAAGGCGCGCCGACACTGTTCGGCTCCAACATAGCCACAGAGGATAGGGAGAGTGGCGCATCGCAACACTGCCTCAGCTCCCTCTAGCAGTCATCCTGTTCATATTCAGAGTGGGCTGGACCCCGGTGGGTGACCAAGCGACAGTTATTGAGACCCCCGCCACGACAACACAAAAACCCATAGGGGGAAATATGACGCACTTAAATAATCCAGGGCGATGACGGGTAGGGGCGAGGTATCTTAGAGGGCAAAGCCGTAAACACGGTAAATACTTTCAACTGTGCAGCGCCTATATATTATTTATTGAAATTTATCGTATCTAAAATGTTTACAGGTTTTGTTATTTCAGCAAATACTTTACCTATTACTTTTTCTTAATTAGAGACATATTATAACATAGGTTAGTGTGTTCGAGTTGCCGTTTAATGTAGACTTATATTATAAACGTGATAAAATCCGTAAAAGTAGTTTTATTAAATGTGTAATATTCGCGTTAACATTTTTACGTAATGATTTCTTAGAAATATAAAAATCATGCGCACAAATTTAATAAGAATAACTACTAACTTTATAACGGTAAATGTTAAGACTTTTGAAAATTAAATTCTTACGAAGTACATAAAGATTACCCGTGCAAAAGGTAACCGTGCAACCATGACGATAGCGTCGTGGTTGCACTCTCACTTGATATTGGTATGCGGAAAGTTTGACTTGTAGGTGTTATTCGTCCCAAACTGTCATTCTTATGAAAAAGTTATAAAAAGTAACGTTTAAATGAGTTTTTTTTTTTTTTTTTTTTTTTTAGGACTGATGGTCACTGTTAGCCCGAAGGCTTTTACAGCTTCGCCGGATTGAAAGGTGGCATAGCGCTGAGGGCGCTTAGCCGAAACCTTTATTTATGGATGACTGGCGCAAGGGCCCCCGAGAGGGGACCTCGGCTTGGACCGTTATCCTGTTCGCGAGAGTAACAGACTCGAGGGTGCCCAAGGGGGCCGGTCTCGGCTCGGTCAGTTACTGCAATCGGGAGGGCAATATTACTACTACTATAATTATTAATACCATGATTATTATTAGATAAGTTTACCACCAATTCGGAATGCGTTTCCGCTGGAGAAGAAATGGCGCAAGAAACTCCAGCGACGCTTCTGTTTATGACACTACTGCTAGGGGAAAACCGGCCTGAGATGCGGCGGTATCGCGAATAACTTTGTCTGATACGCCCACGCCGACGGCGGGGGCGGTATGATGGTGATAATGGGTGTTTGTGTAGTGTTGAGTAGAGCGCTTGGGCAATAGTGGTCGCGTCGTCAGGGTCCTCGAGGACGTGCCTCGGTCTCCTTTTTCCGCGGGTCGAGTTTTGGTGTATCGCGAGGGGGTTGTAAGTGGCGGCACTGACAACCAGTGGGTTGGGGTGCGTGGCGGCAGAGTCGAAGTATCGGCGAGAGGCCAACTTTAGATATTGGGCTATGGTAGGAAGCCCTAAATCGATATGAAGGTTAGCATTACGCACGAACCACGGTGCTCCCGTGGCTTTACGCATGAATCGATTTTGTATTACCTGAAGTCGGTGAATTTGACGCGGGGAGGCATGCGCAAATACGGGGCTTGCGTATGTCATAATTGGCCGAATACAGGCTTTGTAAAGTGTAATTTTATTACGTAGGGACATTTTGCTATTTTTATTTAGTAACGGATGTAATCGACCGAGTACGAACGCCGCTCGGTTCCTTACTCGGTTAATATGTGGACCGAAGCTGAGTCTCGAGTCTAATAGGACGCCTAAGTATTTGACTGTCTTTTCCCAGGGGATTGGACGATCGAATAACTCTATTGTGGGGAGATGCTGCGTTATGCGCCGCGAGAAGTACATGGCTGCACTTTTGATTGGGTTGACCTCGATCCTCCATTTCCGAAACCAGTTCCCGAGGGTTCGGGCTGCGGATTGGAGGCGTTTAGAGATAGTGTCTGGATTACGTCCAGACACATATAGGCAGGTATCATCTGCGAAGAGGGCGAGTTCGACGCCGCTGGTGTGCGGTATGTCGTTCGTGAAAAGGGTGTAGAGCACGGGACCTAGGACTGAGCCTTGTGGTACGCCGGCTAGGATGGGATGTGATTCGGATCGCACCCCCTCGACGCGGTAGCGGAAGGTTCGACTGCGTAAGAAATCTCGTATGATGAGTACGAGGCGATCTGGCACACCGAGTCCATATAACTTGTATATGAGCCCGTTGTGCCAGACCTTGTCGAACGCTTTCGCCACGTCGAAGAAGAGCGCTCCGGTATGAAGCCCGCGTATGAAGCGGGATTGAATGTGCTCCGTTATGCGGTGCACCTGCTGGGTACATGAGTGTTTGGCACGGAATCCAAACTGCTCGTGGATGGGGATCCCTCGAGACTGCATGAAGTCTCTTAAGCGGGCGAGAAGTAGGCGTTCGTATATCTTGCCTAAGGCCTTGAGGAGGCTTATAGGCCGATATGCGGTGGGATCGGACGGGTTTAAATGAGTTTCATTTAAACGTTAGTTTACGGATTTTATCGCGTTTAATTTATTACTATTTATAACCCGACGTTTCGAGTGCTTTACAGCACCCATGGTCACGGGAGGACTGAGGTGACAGATGTCCTGATGTCATAGTTAACCTGGGGTACCCTTCAGCTTTTAATTATTATTTTTGGGTCCGATCTACGCAGTCAACTTAGTTTCATTTAAATGTGTAGTGTTCGCGTAAATATAAGAAATCATTATAAAAAGTAACGTCTTTAAAATAAACCCTAAAAACTCTAAACTGCATGCAGCAGCGTCAAATGTAAGAGACGTCGGAGATTAATATGGCCAATTTACCTGTCAAACGTAGATTGTAGATCGTAAAGGTTCGGGTCGAAGATGTTTGTATGTTTATATTTTTTTGTGTGTATGAATTTATTTATATATATCCATATGTAATTATTTGTTTTAACTTATATACATATTCAATTTATTTTACTGTTTTAATTTTTGTTGTTTACTTGATAGCACCCGCTTAAATTCTCTGCTTAACTCGTGGTTGACTGGTAGAGAATGGCATTAAGTCCGCCAATTGTACATTTACTGTTCAATAAAGTTTAAAATAATAAATAAATAAATGTTCCCGTCCAGCCACTGAAGTGTCTTCTGTAAACACTGTGTAAATAAATGCGATATTTGTATAGAACTTGCTTAATCACAAACATATTTCAAGTTCAGAACTTAATTTATGGAATTTGTTTTATGAATATAATAAGTTTAAAAACATAATTTTTACTTTCGATCAAAGATAATTAAAAAGTGAATATATTACATTTAAAATGAACAAATACTAAATAAGTTTCAACGGTAATTTATCTGCATCGCTGGCTCCTCTCCAAAAATATTGCTCACAACATTGCTTTACATTGTGAAAATGAGTAAACCAACAGCTACTGTGATTTATTACGTGTAAGAGAAGTCTAAAATAGAATAAAAATATCTTTAGTTTCACTACAAATTGATGTCTACTTTTAAATGTATATGTTACTAGCTGATGCCCGCGATTTCCTCCGCGTGTGTACAGGTTTTTTAATTATACCGTGGGAAATACTTTATTCTCCGGGATAAAAAGCCCGTCTCCAGAATGCAAGCTATCTCTGCGTCAAAGTTTCGTCAAGATCGGTTCAGCAGTTGAACCGAGAAAAGGTACACAAACAGACAGAAGGACAGAGAGTGTTAGTTTCGGATTTATAACAGTAGTATGGATATAGATAACTGGCTGGCCCGACAGACTTTGTAATTCCTCTCCGGGTTGACAAGATAAGTCTGATTTCTGAATTAGATTTAAGTACGTTATAATGTACTTAACTACTTCACTTAACTTGAGATATCTGAGGGGCTGGGCATAACATCGTGAGGAAAACTGGAGGTCTGTGGAATACAAATATTTCGACGACATGTTTGTGAAGTTTGCCACCGCATTATAGCAGCGTGGCCGACTCTGACCGGCTTCAAAACCCTCTCAGAAAAGCGGGCCTGTGCTCAGTAGTGTGACATTTATAGGTTGCTACTTGACTTTACCTTATAATAATGTAATAAATGTTGATTAATGATCCGCCAAACCGTTGGTCTACAGGTCCGTAGGTACACAGCGGCACCTATCGGGGTCAGATTTTGTAATTTTATTTTTTGGCATTATACCAACATACGAGTATATGTGAATATAGGTTATTTAGGTCCAAAAATAAAGAATTTGTTAATAACTTGATGCTACCTATTGGATCTTAGCGTAGCTATGAACCATCGGAATCGTCTCGACAAAACTGGTGGTAGGTTTGTTATGGGCAGACGTTGCACTTACCATCACGTGAACGTTTTGCTCGTTTCATCACTTCATCCAATAAAAAAAAACAAATATTTTGTGTGAATATGACCTCAATCGGTCAAATAGTTCAGAAGTTACACGATCACTACCAGACGCACCAACCATTATATAAAGACTAGTTTATTTGTACACTACAACGAACATATATTACTTAGGAAAGTTATATTACAACAATGATAGCCACAATACATTTATGAAAGTGTAATTGAGTGTTAAAGGAGATGTTTGATCGATTCATTTCTTGAGTATACCTATAATGAAATTTCCTTTGCATATAATGTTAATGGCACGTACTCGTAAGTTGAAGCAACTCATGATTTTTGACCTTGCCTGATTCGCTATACAATAAAAAAGTAAGAAGTTGTTAGATTAGTCATTACGGTTGTGAGTACAATTATTTACTAAATACACTCAAAGTGTACATGTTCGTTTATTATAATGTAAAATTAACTTATTCGTAATCATAATGTTCAATAGTACTATTTATCTTCAATGTTGGCATATTTCCAAGTAGACTATTGTAACACTGTAAAATGAGCAGCTAATAGGCGATGTGCTTAATTATATTAAGCGGACGTTTTAACAAGCACTCCGAAATACATACGAGAATTATGTTATAGTATATAGTCTGTAATAAAATTTATAAAATAATGTAATGATTTTTAGGAATTATCATCATCACCATTGTCATTAACTCCAATAGATTAAACTGTTAAACATAAGTTAGGAGATGTTTTGATAATCTTCACGCTTGGCTGATGGATTGAAGATCGCACTACCAGACAATTCGCATCTTAGACGCTGCTTTGTATCGCCGGTTTAGGTACACAACATACATTGTATTGAAAGTAATAATAATACAAACGATAAGTAGCAATTAGATACTTAGTTTTTTTTTTTACAAAAATAATAATAAAATACATAAAATAAAAACAATAAAAACGTATGCATTAAATTACAGACAAGTCTCTGGTCTTGGTCGACTGGCTGCTGACTCCTATTATTATGAAGCCGTGTTAGCTGGGGCTAAGCGCTTGATTTAAATTTCATAGGACGCGAGTGACCTGGGTTCGATTCCCGGTGCCAGTACCACTAAAATTTTTTTTGCTTTTTATATTATATAAATATTCCGGGGTTTTGCTTTTAATAATTCCAAATAACAAGCTAGCAAACTGCGATTTAAGTTTTGATGCTATGTTAAGTAGTTTGCCTTTATTGAAATATGCAAAAACATGAGTTCTAGGAGGAATATTAAAACAGATACGAATGTGCTCGTTTGGCACTGTGGTTTCTGGACCCGTTGAATCAGTTTCATAGACCTTACCAAAAGACAAGGTCTATAGATATGCAGTAATTTAATTTTGATAATATTAAGGACTCGCAGAGCATTACACTTAGATTCAGATTCAGGTAAGCCCGTATTTTGTATAAAATCTTTAACCTGTAGAAACAGGTACGTGCAACGTCCAAAACATAATTCTCAAAACGCAATACACCATCCATTTTAAGACCAAGTTTGCGACCCACATCAATTTGCTCTATGACTTTCCCCTGCAAGAGAACTAAGGGGTTGGTTCGGGATATATTTTTTATCTGTATTCCTGAGCCTAATATCATGAATTTTGTTTTAGCTGGGTTCAAATTGAGTGAATTATTTTTTGATCATAGTGCAAGAGAGTGAGATACTTTCCTAGTAACATGCCGAGGTCTGGACTGGATGATACCCGAACAATCTGCCTTTTTCAGTTCAACTAGTTGATGTCGGCCACTGAGGTAACTCAGCCACTTTATACTACTATCTAATGAAGTACTATCAAAGCCATAATGAGCCATTTTTGAAAGCAGCATGTTGATATTTATACAGTTGAAGGCCCGGGAGTAGTCAAGGAGAACTTAGAACCTTATTACATAAAATCCTGTATGACAATACATTATCCACAACATCAATAAGTACAAGTGCTACGACCGGACGTACGATACGGACTGTGGAAGAATATCATTGTCCTCCAAAAATGTGTATCCTTGGTTGAATACAGCTCTCTCAAAAATCTTTGTCATATAAGGCAAAGGGGATATCGGTCGCAACTCCTTCAGATTGCTGGGGTTTGATTTTTTTGGGATAGGCTGATGCGCGCTATACATGGTACATAATTTATCATTTAATTAAACTACTTTTACGGATTTTATCGCGTTTAATTTTTAAACTATTTATATTACGACGTTTCGAGTACTCTCTGTCTGCAGTATGTGACCATGTTCTAGATCACCCCAATCATTACATCAGATTTGTAAGAGCACAAATCCTTGCAAAAGAACACCGATTCCTACCAAGGATGATTCGCGAGGCTATTGAAATTAAAAGAAATCCTAATTTAAATAGAGAAGATGGTTGGGTATTACCACCGGCTTGGGATCCTATAATTAACAAAATTAAATTGAAAACCAAGCATACCACTGCAAGACTTCAAGATACTGTAAGCTCATTTTGCGTAGATCGGACTAAAAATAATAATTAAAAGCTGAAGGTACCACGGATTAACTATACTACATCTATCACCTCAGTCCCTCCGTGACCATGGGTGCTGGAAAGTACTCGAAACGTCGAGTTATAAATAGTTTAAAAATTAAACGCGATAAAATCCATAAAAGTAGTTTTAATGGGTAATATGCTCATTAATATAAGAATTTATTATAATTTATCATTATGAAATTTATTACCTACATGTAGGGGAAGAAAGGTTCAACGATGAAAGGCAACTTTATACCGGCAAACGCAGTTTAGGGCAACCCCCATTAGATGGAGCGGCGACCTGCACGGTTTTGCGGGCAGTCGATGGATGCAGGCTCAGGACCGTGTTTTGTGGCAATCTAAGAAGGAGGCCTATGTTTAGCAATGGACTATTGATAGGCTGAAATGATGATGACATTAACAGACATAAATCTTTTTTTTTTGATAGCTAATTAATTATAAAGTATGTATGTGCCCCACTTCACATACTCGTACATCCGTTTTTATTGAATAGCTCCAACGCGCCTCTTGAATATCTAATTAAATTTGCGTAAATCACGTTATGTTTATGAGCGACTTCAAAGCGAGTGCGATCATTAACGAAATGCGGAAAGTTAAAGCTTGTCGTAGTGAATGTATCCGTTTATTGCTGTGAACTATTTTCAGAACATAATTATCTTAAAAAAAGAAAAAGTAGTAACAAACAAATTATATTCAATAATTGGTAATAAAACACGGATCCATCTGAATATCGTAAATTATTAAAGCCTTCGTAAGCTGGCTAGCGGAGATTAGATAAAAATATTGTTAACCTCATATGGTAATTTGCAGGATACCAAACCTCAAACATTCGTTTTAAAATTTTTGTCTGTCTGTCCGTTGGTTGGTCCGGGTAAATTGTTTGGTAATCTCCGAAACTCGATTTTGACGGGACTTTGACCGGGAGGTAGAGGACTTTTCTGAGAGCTATTTGAAGTACTTTATATTTTAGAAATATATAAAGTTCCTGCGTAAAATCTGAAAAACTGTAGAATAGGAGCTGTACGGATGGACGTCTTACGCGGGAGTTTAAGGCAGTTTTAATATGTGTAAGTTTAGTTATCGCTTACATATGTTTACTTTTACATGTTTAGAAAATTCATAAATATTTTTTTAACTTTTTTACCTTATCTTACTAAGTATTGAAGCTGGAAAATTTGTATGTTTGGACGCGCTAATCTTAAGAAATACTTATCCGATTGAAAACTATATTTTTGCATTAGATATCTCGTTTATTTAGAAAGATTCCAAACTTACTATATATTCTGCTATATACTTCATGCTATAGTCATAAAGAGGAAACCAAACATTACCGAGAGGGACCGAACTGTGAATGCACAGGTCAGCTTACTTTACGCGGGTGAAACCGCTTTTAATAATATACTAGCTGTACGCTAGTATATTATTAAAAGAATATAGGTAACCAAAAAAGATACTAAAAGTCAAAAATGTTTTATTTCATTTACAGATCTAAATGTTAACAATAATATCGTGGTGACATTCACAGTAAGTAGCAAACTATCTGTAAAATGCAAGTCACCGCTCACAATAAGTTTCACCCCTGTTGTCTCAAAGATGTATAATACAAATAAGACAATTATAAAAGGTGTATTTTTAAGATATTTTAGGTAATGGGGCTTTTTATGAAAATGATGTCACTAGTGTTAATAATTTCGCAATAAAATTTATTCGGAACCATTTACATACATACATATCTATATATAATAACAGTTTTTTTTTATTGTATAAAGTGATGAAACGAGCAAAACGTTCACCTGATGGTAAGTGCAACGTCTGCCCATAACAAATGCTTTGTCACCCAGAAAATTTGCTAAAAACCACACTGTGGCCATAACCCTGAGACATAAGTTCTGAAGTCTCATATTATGTTCAGTGATAACGCTAGCTCACAGTGTCCTTCAAACTGAAACACAGTAATGTTTGCACACTACTGCTTCACGGCAGAATAACTGGCCCTGGGGTAGTACCTACCTAGATGGATTCCTGCATAGGAGTTCTACCACCAGTAGGTAGGTAGTAGTATTTTGTTTTAAGGTTTATTATTATAATTATTCATATCTCGTCGATTTAATCAAATAGTTTAGTATAAAACAAGAATTTAAAAAGTTGGGCTTCAAGGAATTTAATTAATTCGAGCAAGCAAGCAAATTGCACCAACAGTCTCTGCAAATACAAATTCCGTCTTTATAGTATCGTGCAAATTAATTAAAGCGCCATTATTAAAACGAGGGACAGTTACATAGTTGCTGATCATAGAAACAGAAGCAAAACTATACGCAACAGAGAAATTGTTGAGTCACTCGTGGAAATCTCTTCGGCGGTAATCAAGTAAAAAATGTTTTGACTTAGACATTTGAGCGTTTGAGTTTAGTCATTAAAGCATTAAATCACAGATGAAATTCTGTTAGACTAATCTAGGTTTTTCATTATTAGACAACACGGCGAACGCACTGTAAGATTTATAAAAGTTAGCAACTGCCTAGGAGATACTTGTTTCAGAATTTACTTGTGTGGTTGTAGGATTTCTATGCAGGAATCCGTCTAAGTAGGTGTCGATAGTAGGACCTGCTTTACTGCCGTAAAGCAGTTGTGTGAAAACATTACTATGTTTCGGTTTGAAGCACACTGAGAGCACATTACGCATATGACACGAAAGAACTGATGTCTTAGGGTGACGGGCGCATTGTGGTGCCACACTGCTCTGGGTGACATAGCATTTGTTATGGTCAGACGTTCCACTAACCATCGAAGGTGAACGCTTTGCTCGTTCCGTCACTTTTATTAAATTAAAAAAAAAACCACGTCCTCAGCGGTGAAGGAAATGCACTTAAAGCGGGATCGAACTCTGGCTTCTTTGAAATTTAAGGCAAGCGCCCAGTTGATGTTAGCACAGCAAGCTATGCGAACATCAAGGGCTGATTGTTAGTGATCATTATTATAATCTTATACATTTGTGTGTGTGAGTGCCGTGTGGTGGCAGCTTAAGAGAATCTACACTCCATATAATTCCGCGGGTGCCGTAATAGTCGACAGAGAGAAACTGAAAACCAGGAGATGGGCAGCAGCATCTTCTTGGAACATCTTCATAAATAAACTGGGGTTGCCAACCCGCCTGCCAAGCGTGGCAACTACTGCAATATCCCCTAAAAATGAGAGCCACGTACTTCTGTGGCAATCTAATAGGCTGAAATGATGATGATGATTGTGACATTCGTGTGTGATGTGTCTGTACATTCATCTTTGGAGAAGTGTCAAAATAAAGGTAAATCTTAAAAAAAAATCTCTTCACTTAGCATAGAACCCGTCACGTTTTGTTATCCGCGGTGGCGCAAAGTGGGCTAGGGATGTGGTCCCTATTTACCCCTTGTATGGGGAAAGGCGTGACTGTATTTATGTAGGAAACAGTAATGTTTCTGTGAAAGTGTGGCGCTACTCGAGTTTAGACAGCATCATAATATCACGTAAAATACATTAACAAAATCAAAATATGTTATAATAACCGTATCTTATTCAAATATTTTGAACATGAGTTACAGTCATTAACTTCAGTTTCCTCTATAATATGCTGAGTTAGAAATTGAGGTGCATAACAAGATAAATAAATTGCTCGGCATATAAGACGCCGATACATGCCGAACAATTTATTTATTACATCTGTATGTTATAAAATCTGATGTCTCAAGGCGGAATACAGCGGCACACAGGGCTTGTAGCTTAAAGTTTAGAATGACTTAAGTGCTTAGGTGAATGGCAAGCTTTACTCGGCATTTACTAACATAAAAAAACGAGTTGTTAATATGTACATTCGCCAGTAAACTACCAATAAATATACTGTAATCAAATCCGGCCCGAAATTTCGTAAAAATATAGGCGATTTTTAATCTCGAACATGCATTAGTTCAATCAATTCGTTTTGATGGCTTTCATTACCCTAATGAACTGTTGTTTTAGAGAGCTTTGCTTAGAAATAATAGGTCAGGGAAAAAGTCTCTTTGCATATAGTATGTAAACTTGTAATAAAATCTCTTTAGCTGTATTTTTATATTTATTTGTATGTGGCTGATTTTGATGACATTAAAAAGGTGACATTTCTAAAAAAGAAACAAATCTAGTAAAGTCTTGTTTCCAGCTATTTTTAATTTGTTTTTCTTTCTGTTGAAATGAGTGAATCTACTGAAGAAATTCGATACATTTTAAAAATTTATTACTAAAAAGGAAAAAAAATGCAATGAAAACCACAAAAATGTTTTGTGACGTTTATGGACCTAATACAGTGTCAGTAAGTGTAGCACAAAGTTGGTTAAAGCGTTTTTAATCTGGGAATTTTGATGTCAAAAATACATCTCGCTCTTTTACGCTCTGTTACGGAAAAAATGGACACCATTTTTGAAAAAGTGGAGCAAGATCGGCATATCAGTAGTTACGACATATTTGAAGAACTAGGAATTGCGAACAAAACAGTTTTGACCCATTTGAAAAAAGCTGGGTACACAAAATATTTGGGTGCTACACGAGCTCACTGAAAGAAACCTAATAAACCGTGTACTTATTGGCGATTCTTTCTTGAGACGTAATGAAACCGAACCGTTTTTGAATAGATTGATAGCTGGTGATGAAAAGTGGATCACGTACGTCAAGAACGTGCGAAAAAGGTCATGGTCGAAAGTCGGTCAACCTTTGTCCGCACACCTTTTTGGCTTCTGAAACCGTGACAAAACCCGGGTTAACTCGCAATAAAGTGATGCTGTGTGTATGGTGGGATTCATTATGAGCTTTTACCGCCGGGTGGAACCATCGATTCGGATCTCTACTGCCAACAACTGATGAGAATAAAGCAAGAAGTTGAGAGCAAGCGGCCGGAATTGATCTATAGAAAGGGTGGGGTCTTTCATCACGACAGCGCTGGACCACACACATCTTTATCCACTCAGTAAAAATTAAGCGAGTTTGGCTAGGAGGTGTTAATGCATCCGCCATATAGCCCTGATCTTGCAACTTCCGATTTCCATATGTTTCGGTCTCTTTAGAATTCTTTAGGTAGTGTCAGGTTAACATCAAGAGAATGCTGCCAAAACTATTTGTCGCGTTTTTTTTGCACAGAAGTCCCAAAATTTCTATAGAATCGGGATCATGTCAAGATGGCAAAAAGTCATCGTATCAAATGCCTTAGCAGATCTGATTAAAATAACGTAAGAAATATTTGTCGTCTCAGGAGATACTATACTATAATATTTTAAATATATTTGTATCGCTAAGATCTCGAAAATAGATTAGCAATTTTTGATTGAGTTTTTTAAAAGTGTAATAATATTTTTATACATCACTAAAAACTTCTTGTACACGAGTGATATTTTACGGTTAAATTAAAACCCATCTTGCCAAACTTAAAAATATACACATATATTTTGGCCAACATTTCCTGCAATATTATAATAAACGCGATTCCTAAATATATATGTTACGTATGTATCGCAGTTCTTCAACCGTTCTTTCTTTGCACACTCATAAAGTACAAATCGCGATAACACTGTACATTTGTCAAAAATCTTTACACCTTTGTTCAAAGTTTTGATAGCTTGTAAATTGTAAATTGCTTTTGTGTGACGATGAGGAAGTCACTGCATATCTGACGTTCGGCCATAAATTAAACTTCATAGACTGTTATGGGCTAGAAAAGATTTTTTTTATTTGATAAAGTGACGGGACCAGCAAAACGTTCACCTGACGGTGAACGTATATAACGTACTCGGCCCGTCCCGTGGTGTATGTAGTGCAACGTCTTCCCATAACAGATGCTGTGTTACTCAGAATATTTCTGTGTAGCAATAAATTACTTGAATTGTGAACCTTATGAACAAAACTAAAAATTATAAGTTTCAAATCTCAAATTTCAAATACTGTGTTAATTGTAATTCGTCTAATCATTAACAGTAGGCTCGATATTCGTATATGTGGATTTATTTAAAATGTTGACTTTGTTCATTATTAAATGGCAGTGGCAATTTTGCTCCATTTTATCGGTCAGCATTATACTTAAGGAAGTCCTGTATAAAATCCTGAAAGTTTTTATCGAGGACATCGGCAGTAGTTGACGTGCGAAAAAAACGCTCAAACTTCCTAGCTATATTTTCAGAAGGAGTTTGCTCGGAAATGTTTCTCTTCTGATATACGAAGATAAACTGACACAGAAATTATTATTCAATGTAATAAAACATGTAGGTATCCCCACGATATTATCCTATGCTTAAAATTGTCATAGGGAATTTTGGTGGTCTCAGCATCGGCGTTCGTACCTCCATCACACTATAAAATTTCATGCGAAAGCCGATCCCTAATTCACCGGTATACGTATAACGAAAACCACTGTTATAATTATTAACCATTGTGTTGTGTATTTATTTATTAAAATCATTGTTGCCGTGGTAGCTCATGGGCTAGGCGCTCGCTTTTAATTTCATAGTACGCGAGTGACCTGGGTTCGATTCCCGGTACCGGCACCACTAAAATTGTTAATTGCAATTTTAAGTGCTGACTTACCACGTGCTCGGCGGTGATTGAAAACATCGTGAGGAAACCTGCATGTCTGAGAAATTAAAAATATTTCGAAGACATGTGAAGTCCGCCAACCCGCATTGGAGCAGCGTGGCGGATTCTTCCTAGCTCCATAACCCTCTCAGAAATGAGAGGAGGCCTGTGCTCAGTAGTGGGACATTTATAGGCTGAAACTTTACTTTACTTTTTGTTGCATTTACCTTAATATGAAGGACGGTAGAGACAGGTACACTCTCTGACTTTAGCGCGGGTCCTGGGTTCATATCCCAGCCGTAGCCAACATTTTTGCTAAAACATATATTGTAGGTTTTAAGGTCTGGTTGTGTTGTGATTGTGTTTTTCTGTATCAGGTTGGGGCGAATGAGTGCCTCTGTATTTTGCGCAGTTGATAGCTTCCAACAATATTTGGATGTTGTCACGGTGATCGAAATCGGCTAGGAGAACGTTATCGCCATCAATATTAAGGTAACAAAGGGACTTAATGCCTAACAGAATTCTCTGCCACGTAACCTGGCGGACAACTTGGCGTAATGAAATATTGTCGGAGGTATCTAAAGTACTGAAGACTGGTGCAAAGAGGTTTGCTTCGCAGGTCTAAGGTGGTTCCGAAGGCTTCACGTGCTCTCGAAATACTTTTTATGACTCAAATATATCTTTTGAGAAATATGACCGTGATTATCTCGGATAGTATGATTCATCTATATGTATACCAGTTCATAAATATTAAATTGTGCTTAGAGTGATTGTAGGTAAAGGTCTTCATTATTTGTTCCCAGTGTTACTTACTTATCTTGTTCTGAAAGAAATTCAGCATGATATTAACGGAATACGGATACGGATAATAACGGAAGTAAATTGGGTTTCAATACGTGAGATTCATATTGTACTGCTTAAACCAAAGCCCAATTAATTCAGTATATCATTGATTTGGATTCGAATTTCTCTACAAGTAAGAATGGAAGTTAAACATGCTAACTTCACTTTTTATTAACCAACAATTATATACTCTAAAGTAATATATAATACTCTTATTATATTAATAAAACTACTTTCTAAACTAACTGCAAAATATTGAGTCGTTAGGCCGCGACAACGACACGACGGTATCAATTCCCCTGTTGTAAAAAAAATAAACGACGTACTTAATGCAAGTAGTATTATAAAATTATTTCCAAAGTAGAGGTAAGATTTATCATACTCGTACCTCTACTCTCGAAATTTTATTTTTTCTACTTCTTTCTATTTTTTTTATATTCAACTAGCTGATGCCCGCGACGCTTGGATATAGGTTTTTAAATATCCCTATTATATATACTATTTGATTTTCCGGGATAAAAAATATCCTATATCCGTCTGCAAGCTATCTCTGTGCCGAATTTCGTTAAGGTCGGTTAAATGGTTGAGCTGTGAAAAGGTAACAAACTGACAGAGGGACAGAGAGTTACTTTCGCATATGTAATTTTAGCATGGATGAAAATTTAAAACATCGTGATAATTTTTTTAGATGAGTACCAAGTATTTAAGAAATATAACTAAAAATATCCAGTAGTGTCTTGGGTTCGAATCCCAGACGGAGCCAACATTTGTGCTAAAGCTAATTGTCCTCGTATTTGTCTGCATCAGATGGGGACGAGTGAGAGCTCCTTTTTTTTTGAAAAAATTGACGAAACGAGCAAAACGTTCATCTGATGGTAAGTCGTAAGCAACGTTTGCCCATAACAAATGCTGTGCCACCCAGAAAATTTCTGTGTGACACCACACTGTGCCCATCACCCTGAGACATGTTTACGCTAGCTCACAGTGCCCTTCAAACCGAAACACAGTAATGTTTGCAGACGACTGCTTCACGGTAGAATAACTGGCCCTGGGGTTGTACCTACCTAGACGAACTCCTGCATAGGAATCCTACCATCAGTGAATTATGGTTACCTTAATTTTACCTGACCAGCTGCAGAGCCGCCGTTGAGTATAGTCGCTACAAAAAAATGTTGGTGAAGCGTTTGTTGTTGTTCTGTTTTCTCAAATAAAGTACTAATTTATCTTTCTAATATCTATATACCCGTGCGAAGCCGTTCGGATCACTAGTAATCTTATATAATTAGACTTAATAATCTATATTTAAAAAAAAAATTATTCTAATCTATTCTATAAAAATTGTTCTTCCAACAAAAGATTTGGAAGTACTGATTTCTTTTCAATTTTATACTTTTTTATACACAAATAAATACTTTTTACAAGGTGAAATGAAATTAACAATTTTGTTTAAGACCGACTTCGACTACTCGTAGTTTGAAAGCAATGTCTTTTGTGATTCAAGATAATGGAAGTTTTAGCAAACATTGTAATCAAGCGAATGTCGCCTACAGTTGAAAAGTTTTGCTGGTTTTCATTTCATTGGTATTCAAATTTCATCGGTCTATTAAAAATAGACCAAATGCATTTTAATATTCGGTAACATGATAACTAATATCGTTAAAAATTATTATTCTTACTCAGGAGAGTCAAAAATGTGCAGCAGCAGTCTGTTAACGAGCTGATGACTTTAATGTTACTTTCTTTCAATATTTTCTAGGTTAAGCGATTAAGTAATATCTTAAAATCTATAAAGGCTATATATCATTTTAGCCTCTCACAAGTCCACTGCTGAACATAGGTTTTCCCCATGGACACCGTCCTGGGCCACCTGCATCCATCGTTCTCCCGCAAAATCACGCAAGTCGTTGGTCGGCGGCGGTACGAGGGTGCCACTCGAGAACCTCCTTCACTAACGGTCATCGGTTCTACGACCTATATGGCCTGCCCATTGCCACTTCAGCTTGCTGATCTTTAGTTCTGCTGCGTATGTCATCGTTACGGATTTTCTATATCGCAGAGAAACACCGACCACATAGCCCTTTTCATAGATCTCTGAGTGACTTTGAGCTCTATCATGCGGCCTACAGTGAAGGACCACGTGTCGGTTATGAATATGACCACAGGCAACACATACATACATACAGTCACGCCTTTTTCCCATGTAAGGGGAAGGCAGAGGCTACTGACGTACACTACACACTTTTCACCCTCACGGGAAACGACACGTGACGGGTGGCGGACCACGTCCCCACCATTTTGGTACGAGGCGTTATTATATGTATACAAAAGTCTAAAAAAGAATTTTGTTTTAAGACGTAGAGCTATACTATCGAGTATAGCTCTACGTCTTAAAAGAAGTGTAAGAAGTAAGAAGATGTGTCCCAGTTTCTCGAACACTGCCCAGCTGAGTTGGATTCGTCGATTGACATCTTGGTCGAAGTTGAACTTACTTTATAGGACAATCTTTCCTAGGTATACGATAAGGTAAATAGGAGGATAAGCAAGTGTGAATAGGAAAGGTAAATGAATAACTTATTTACAATATACATCATTACACTCTCGACATTTCGCCTTAGATGCTTAGATAGAGATAGTTTGGTCTTAGCCATTTATTATCGGCATCGTTTCAGCCAAAGTAATGTTAATGTAAGTCTTTCCCTCACATTAGCTTATTGCAATTGCCATACGAGTAGTTGTTTGTCGCTCAGAGAGTTATGAAAAAGTCTGGCAAAACCGATAACCGTTGAATTTGACTCGCATCACAACGATTTGCTGCAACAAAAGGACGTTGCTGTCCGTTTTGTTTTCATAGTTCTAAGTCCCAATTACAACTAACGACATTCTTGAGATGAGATATTATATTTTCTCGAAGTTTGGCTGAGGCGGCCGGACATCGTTTATCGGTGTCCGTGGCAAGAACCGCCGCCGTGTCAGTATCTGAGTATAAATCACTCATGGTCGAGTCTTAGTGATTATGAACTACGAAGGTTGCGTTCGCATCGTGATATTGTTGTACGGTATGTAAGAACCACCAACAATTTCAGCGTTTATTACCAACAACTTGAGGACACTCTAACTAATGTCTAGTTAATAAAGACACAAAGACATTTAATCCGACACTTACATCTATACATGATACATGGCAATATAACAGTAATAAAGTGATAAATATGTAAAATATAGCAAAAAAAGTTGCTTCACTTATACATATATCATAAGACGAACGAGGACGAACGAACAAAAATAATGTTTTCTGGTAGATTTTTTCTATAATAATATATTTTATTTTAATCATATAAGCCGTGGTAGCTCAGGGGCCTGGTGCTCGCCTTTAATTTCATAGTAAGCGAGTAACCTGGGTTCGATCCCCGGTGCCAGCACCTCTAATATTGTTCTACAATTTTAAGTGCTGATTTACCACGTGCTTAGCGGTGAAGGAAAACATCGTGAGGAAACCTGCATGTCCGAGGAATAGAAATATTTCGAGGACATGTGAAGTCCGCCAACCCGCATTGGAGCAGCGTGGCGGATTCTTCCTAGCTCCAAAACCCTCTCAGAAATGAGAGGAGGCCTGTGCTCAGCAGTGGGACATTTATAGGCTGAAACTTTACTTTACTTTTATATAATAGTACCATATGATTAAAATAAAAACATGACAAAGCATAGGTAACTTCAAATGACATAGTTACATAATATTTGAATAATTTATATAAAATTAGATTAAATATTTTTTGTCAACACTATTGGTTTGATATTAAAAGACCAAAATTGTAGTGAGTGTCAGTGATATAATGTCATATCACTTTCTAGGTCGAAAACGTGTTAAGATACTCGTATGAGTACGGATACTACACCAATTCACGTTTGAATGACGTGTATGAGCGTCCGATATTATAAAAATATTTAAAAAATATAATTATTTACCTTGTAAAAAAATATGTTGTTAATATATTATTTATTCATTTTATTTATATTAAAATCTAACCAGAAATATCTTCGATTTTTACTTATATACATATAATCTATCACCTAGAATGCGCAGAACATTTCGTCATTTCCACTAACACGTTGTTATTTTTATTTTTAGAAATAGTCAAATTCAATAGCCGAAATGCATCGTATTTCAAACAAAATAGGTTATTTTGAGCACGGTCAATGAAATACACTTACGAGTAACGAGTAATTGTTAAACGAAATCTCGATGGGCTTCTCAGAGTAAAACATAATTACTTTAATTGCGCGTCAGGGCATAATGGGCAACCGACTAGTTTACCGACGCGTAACAGCCAGTGAACTTCAGATCAGCTAATTTATTTTTATTAAAGCGCTAATTAGAAGGAAATCGGGGTTAACGACTTGAACATTATTTCATAAGTTCATGATTAAAAAAAGTCGAAACTGAAAAATATCCCACAATGATTTATGGGTAAGGTTTTTAGATAAAGACTGCGTTAGGTTTTGTCACTTGCTTAAATAATGAGGGTAGAAATTGTTTGCTTTCTGTCATCCTGAAGTATTTCAGAGGTACGAGTGCGTGTAACGCACTAAACAAGTAAATAGATCACAAAAATTAAGCAATATGTATCCTAACGGGTAGATCTTAAGATGAACACGGACAAGATAAATATCATGTCTAACGTGTTTGTACTTATATAACACGTTACAATATTATTTCCTGGTGGTAGGATTCCTATGCCGGAATCCTTCCATATAGGTACTACCGCAGTGCCAATTATTCTGCCGTCAAGTAGTAGTGTGCAAACATTACTATGACATTCGGTCTGAGAAGGGCACTGATAGCTAGAGTAATTATTGGGCATATAAGACTAAAAAATGGATGTATGCGGCTAACGAGCTCAACGTAGTGCCACACAGAGACATTTTGCGTGACACAGCATTTGTTATGGACAGATGTTGTTCTTACCACGAGGTGAATAAACAACAGAACAGTGCATGTTGTCAGTGATGCATACGGAACCGAGAATTGGACCTTAACTGCAAGCCGCAAGAGAAAGCTCAGCTGTGAAAAGAGCAGTTTGATGTTTCTCTGCGAGATAGAATTCGTAACAATGATAATCGCAGCAGAACTAGAGTAATCAACATAGCCCGTAACCGGATTAGCAAGCTGAACTGGCAATGGGTTGCCATGTACCACGATGAACCGGTAACCTTTCGGGAGAGAGTGGCAACCTCGTACCGGAAAACGGATCGGTTCACGATTTTGTGAAATGTCGATGGGTGCTGTGTGATGTGCCGGTGAGATGAACCGTGTTTTGTGGCCATCTATGAGCGAGGTATATGCTCAGCTACAGATTAGTGATAGGTTGAAATGACGATGATGACTTTTTTTACCTAATTGATCATGATTGATTTTTGTTACCTAATTGTTATTGTACAAATTATAACAATTATAAAAAAAACGTTCTTCACTAGGATTTCACCAGTATCGCAAGTGCGTTTTACAAGCATACAATTTTACATGCACAACACAATCAGAACCGAACTGACGATTTGTGTTTTTGCACGGGTGTTTGTTCTGGTTAAGATTAGAACCCAGGGCCAGTGGCATAGAAGTCAGGTACTCTGACGTTTAAACCATTGGATCATTCTATTATACACATTTTTGTTATATTAACAGCCTATTCACGGTGACATCGCTATAATGTTTGCATACTAAAAAGAACTGAAGTGTTTACTGTTGTACAAAATATCTAAGAAGAAAATAATTTATTTCAGTCGTTCACGCTTCAAATTGTATCAGCTAAAAAGAAATGAATGATAAGATTTAAAAAATCGCACTACGTATTTTCATTCACTATTGAAACAAATTTATCCTGTATCGGATTCACCACACGTATCAGGTAGCAAACTTTACTGTTATAATTCAGTGCTGAGCATTGAACACGGGCTTTCATAATTGATTCCCGGTGGATTTGCGGTTTGATATAAATGGAAATCAGTCTAATAGATGTCGTTAGAGTTAGGAAATAAAATATACCAGGAGGTGGTAGAAATATCCTATAAATGCTTATCAACATGCTGCGGAAGCCAGCCCACATTATTAACAATGAAAAAGATGATGTAATGCTACATCGCATACATACATATAGTCACGCATTTTTCCCATTTGAGGAGTAGCCAGAGGCCACTCACGTAGCCCACTTTTCGCCCTCGCGGGAAACGAGACGTGACGGGTGGAGAACCACTTCGCCGCCATTTTTGTACGAGTCAAAAAATTCTTACTTCCCATTGCGTTCCTACGAGCAGTATAGTGACAGCATTGCATATTATGGTGTTAATCTGCACGAATAAAGGCTGTCCGTACAATACCTTGGCCGCTTAACTATTACGATACCTCGGTAGGAAAGAGGTAGGTGCTATTCTACCCAGCCGGACACTAGAACTTCGGCTTCTGCTAGAATGCATCTACCAGAAATTGCAGGGAACCAACTAAAGGTTCCATGTAGTGACGATGATAATGCCAACTCATCTCGTGGATATCGTAAGAGGTCGACTCTTAAGTGGAATGATAAACTGTAAAAAATCGTCTAACTGTAGGCACTTCGTAGTCCTCTCTGTCTAATCTGAAATTGATGGGATACGAAAGCACATTAATTAATCATGTTCTCTTACTTCTTTAATAAAAATATTTCTTTTTCAATTTTAGTTTTAATGTTTAGTATTTTAATAGGGAAAACTTTCAGTTACCGTTTTGTGACAGTAATGGAATACATATTTTACATCTTAATGTTATTTAGCTATTGTAATGTTTGTCTTTCACTTAGTACTTTAGTTTACAATAAATGTACGTACATATGTCAACTCAATTCTGATATCCGAGCACTAGCAGCCAAAGAATTAGGTGTGATAAAAATCATTGTTGCGAATTCCCCTGGGTTATGCTGAGCGCAGACCTTTATACATCATATTTAAAAGCAGGCAAAGTTATTCAATGCTATGTTTTAACACGCTTTTATTTGCTTTATCTGTGTGAACGTAATTAAATCTTTCAATTCAATTTCCACCCACTTCCAGACGTCCCTAGAATTTGAAATTTTGCACTCGTATTAAGTACTGGTGACAATGCAATAATTTTTTGACTATGATCTGGAATTATTACCAGGATCATCAACTCGTTGCTATTCATGCGTCGTGTATTGGTTGTGTATATAGTTTTTTAACAAATCTCTTTTTTATAGCAATTTTGTTAAGGATGTATTTTTTTTGTCTTTGTTGAAATATGTTTTTTATTATTCTTATTTTAAAAGCCATTCACTCGGTGTAAATTTTATCTAAGCGTATATCTTTTTTTAAAATACCAATGTCATTCTTTGATTAGAAAATAATGCAAAGAATACTCATGTGTATATATTTAGTAGCTATAAAAGAACATCGACCTGACTAGCTGACTGAAAATGGTAACAAGAAATTAAACGAAAACATTAAACTGTGCGCTTGTGCTAATAAAAATCAAGTACTGACTGATAATGGAAAATCAACTCGTATTAAAAGAATTATTAAAATAAGGGTTGACGTGTGGTAGCGACCTAAGAGAATCTACCTCCCCATTTTATCCCGTGGGTGTCGTAAAAGTCGACAGAAATAAAATTAAAAACCAGAATAAATGCTCACACAGGAAGCAACATTTGGAATAACCTGAAACATCTAAATAAATAAACTGCGATTGCCAACCCGCCTGCCAGGCGTAACAACTATGGCAAAATCCCCTCGAAATGAGAGTTACAAATTGTTTTGCAATCTATGAGGGGGCTTATGTTCAGTAGTGGACTAGTGATAGGCTGAAATGATGATGACGATGATGATGATGAAAATCAGGGTTGGGTGTTTTGATACAGAACTTTCAGACCAACATTGTAAACATTTTACTGTATTTAAAATTTATTGACTTATAGCCCACACACACGTTATTAATGCCGGCTGAAATACTTCAGGGGCCGTTCGCTTGCGGTTAATTTTATAATATACGAGCAACCTGAGTTCAGCCCGGATAACGGCACGACTAAATAAATAAATTAGCAATTCCAAGACTTAATTTACCATTTGCTGGACGATGAAGGACAACGTAGTGAAGAAACGATTGTAAAAATAATTCTATAACAAAACTATAGCAGCGTTGCAAACTATTCCCGGTCTCATAAGCATGTTAAAAATGAGAAGCCTATTTTACTAACACTGGAAATGTTTAAAGGAAGATAACTTCTTTCCATAAAGCTAGCAGTAAAAGAAAACATTAACTTTCTTAAATAAAACGTAAATATTCCTTACTGATTATCTTCGTGAACATCAGCCTGAGGTAGCGAACAGACCGACGCTTGACCTTCCGCAAAGTCTGATAATTAAGAAGTTCTTAACCTACTACCTGTATTTCATACGGCGCCGCAGCGTGGACACCGACGAAGATACCACTTGGACTGACTACGCTACAAGTTCATAATTTTTGGTAAAGATGAAAGATTTTTAATTCCATTAGTAATCAAACTAAAATTAAAAAAGTTTTTTTTATTGGATAAAGTTACTAGATGAGCAAAACGTTCACCTAATGATAAGTGCAACGTCGGCCCATAACAAATACTGTGGCACCCAAAACAATTCTGAATGGTACACTGCGCCCATCACCCTGAGACATCAGTTCTTATATCTCATGTGCTCAGTGATTATGCTAGCGTTGAATGCCGTTCTGAACTAAACACAGTAATATTTGCATTCCAGTTTCTATGGTTTGCAGGGTGTTGGTATAACTTACAATAATAGTTTTACTTTTATCTGTTAATATATGATAGTAACGCGATGGAATATTATGCCTACTGTTATAAAGTTTTAGACTGAAGTTATGGTATATATATTACGCTAGCCGTGCCTCGCGGTTTTACCTGCGTAAAATAAGCCGACCACTTAATTATGCCGTACGAAATGGTACCTCGCTGACCTGCACATTTACAATTCGGCCCTTCTCAGTAATGTTCGGTTCTCAAAGTGCAGCTGCTTAAAGCCAAAACATAAAGTATTATAGCATGAAACTTTTATCAAGAAACAGGCTATCTATTGCAAAAATTAGTTTTTTTATCGGATTAGTATTGCTAGAGATGCTAATCAACCCGCTAGAGTTCAAACATACAAAATCTCCAGCTTTATAGATTATCCGTCTGCTCGCTGGGATTTCCCATCAGCAACATCTCAGAGACCATCCGATTTTACTCAAATTTATGGGTTTTTGGTAACCTTCTCTCTCCATACCGTTTGTTTTACCTTTTGATCGGGGCGAGGAATTAGTCCCCCGTAAACAAATAAGTACTAACGATACTTTAACAAACAGATGCTGTAACCCTGCAAATAATAATTAGATTGCACACATCAAACATTTTTTTATGCTTTATTATAATATACTAATATTAGAAGTAAGATAAACACGTGGAAAAATTACCTATGAATTTTCTAAACCTCTTATTAGATATATTACGAGAAATAAGATATTAAGAGAAATATTTAAACTGCCATAAACTAGAATAATGATAATCATGACGAAAAGGATAATTTCTACAGATTTATAGATTTTAGGCAGGAGCTCTAAATATTTCTTAATAAAAAAGTAGCCTAAATTATTGTCTGAAATTTTCTCTACCTGCCAACGAAAGTCCCGTCAAAATCGATTAAAGCGTTTCGAGAAAACAAACAAACAGTCAGACAAGCATTTTGATTATAACTTGTGTTTTGGTTTTGGTATCTTGAAAAAACCATATGAGAAAAAGTCAGACACCTGTGATTTTGCAAAGAAGACTTTTCATTTTTTGTTGTGTTCAATTGATTTCCCTAGTTAGCAGTGCCCTTCAAACCGAAACGCAATAATGTTTGTAAACTACTGCTTCACAGCAGAATAACTGGCCCTGGGGTGATACCTACGTAGACAAATTTCAGCTAAGGAATCCTACCACCAGTAAAGATTTGTATAAATAAAGGCATGTTTTTTGCGATCCAAGGTTTGTAGATGCTGTGTAACGATAAAAAATAATACAGAAGCTAAAAAAAACACTATACGGTATTTGGAAAGTTATAAAAGTTATACGAAAATAATGAAAACTGTTCGAGCACTCTGAGTGGGAGAACATACTCGTACATACATTAAAAATGTTTTACTATTTCTTAACTAAAACGATGTTTGGGCATGTTGTTTAACAAATTTAAACTGCCTTTAACTACTTAAGTATAGTAATACCAGCACCAGCAGAAAGCGGACCCAGACCGGACCCTACTTTAAAAAAAAGAACGATATCAGAAAAAATATAATTAATTATTATGTAGTTTTCTCATAGTGTTAAAAACAAGGATTTCCTGCAATTATTATTCAACTGAATGTAGACAGGGATGGTTCTAGGGTTGCCAGATGGTCGCGGTTTGTCTAAATTCTCTCGACATTTCACACGATTATGGTATTCACCTGATGGTAAGTGCAACGTCCGCCCATAGCGATTCTGTGTCACCCAAAATATTTCTGAGTTGCACCACATTGCGCCCGTCCCTCTGTGATGTCAGTTCTTAAGTCTCATATGCCCAGTGATTACGCTAGCTCTCAGTACTTCACGGAAACCCAATAATGTTCGCACACTACTGCTTCACGGCAGAATAACAGGCCCTGGGGTGGTACCTACCTACGGCATAGGAATCCTACCACAAGTAAAATGTAGATCACTCTTTTTTCTACGTTATTCACTATTTAATTATTTACGTATTTGACCTTTGGTTAGCGTATCTGACTGTCGTTATGTGCTCTAGGTTCCAATCGCTTTCGAAGCCTGTACTTGTGCAACACTTATTGGTTTTTGGGTTTGAATGCATAATGTTTGTCCCCAGTTTTGTGATAAGCGTTGCAATAAAAAGTTTGTTCATTTTTATATAAATCTTTATATGCTCACTGAATAAAATGACGATATGCTGACTATTTGGAAAAATTAGCTTTTTTTGTATACAACACGTACATATTTATTAACGTTGACATTTATCTCAATGTTTATGTTAATGTATATTTATTTTCAAAGCTTTTAGCCGATAGGTGTAGTCCGGCAGAGTAGAATATAGCACCTAGCTTTTTCATACTGATGTGTCGTAAGAGGCATCTAAGTTATTGTACGGATAACGTGCAAAATGCAGTGCTCGTGGGAAGTAAGATTTTTTTGGATTGTACCAAAATGGGGTAATTGCGAACACTTTAGGAAATTACGAACAGGATTACTTTTCATTACAAAAATCACAAATTTGACCATTTGATGGTGGACCGCAGTTTTCTTGTATATTTTCAAGACATTTGAAATATAATTAAATCCTATTGAATTCATATTAATTCGAAAATTGATATTTACGGACTTTTGACATTGCCCCTACTACACATGATCGCAATTAACCCAATCAGAAATATACAATTTAAAAAATCAAAATTTTAGTTTATGTCAGAAGATTTTATTTTTGTATTTATGTTTACCTTAACTATTTGTAAAGCATGTTTTCGGTGGTGTTTATATTAATAGGTAACCACAAAACCATAAAAAAATAACTGCAGCTTACCGTTGCGACACCTATCCGTACACTGAAGATGGCGAATACGATTGAGCCAGAAATTTCGTGCGGCGCGAGGCTAGGCTGTAGGAAACTATGCTGACCGGAATTACCCGGTGTCCGTGTTTACCCCACTCTCACTTTCTTAACAGATATAGAGTTGGGCATTAACTTTGCATACTGTAAAAATTTTTTCGAAGTGGATCCAATCAGGAATAAAAAGTACTAAAATAAAAATGAAACTCCAGGTAACCTGAAACAGTTGCAGAAAGAAGGTTTTTAAATAGCTTTTGGGTTTTAATGCGCCTCTTTCGTTTCACAGAATAGGAGCTCATGTGCTTTCTATAAAAAGATAAAGACACAAATAACTTCTTCTTTACATTATTCTTCATACCGTATTCATCCTAGTCAGTCTTTAATACCAACGTCATTACCAAGCGTGTTTAACATTTAGGTAACTTGTCCCTCGCAGAGTAAATGGTGTTATCAATAACTTGCTAATTAACAAATTTATTTTACGTTTCTCATTTAGGAAGCCTGTGTAGAATTCAAGACCAATCTGTGCTTTATAATTAATTTGCAGATTTAGTTTTGTTTGAATTTCAACTGGAACATAGTATCTGTAAAACCTTTTTCTATATTGTATTTAATAATTATAATATTTGCACTTCCGCAAGAGCATCTGATGCCTTAATACTAGGTATTTTAGAGTCCATCATGCATTAAAGTTCAATGCAATTCGTTTTTTTATTTAATAAAACGATGCTCTTCAATAGGATTTCCCTTGCATCGTGGGTGCGCTTTACAGACATACATTTCATATGCACAACACAACCAGACCCGAAACCCACAAATTGTGTTTTGCATAAATGTTGGCTCCGGCTGGGATTCGAACCCAGTACTCGTGCATATAAGTAAAGTACGCTAACTACTAAGACCCGAATTCACCGCTCCTTTTGGAAACCAAGTTTAATAAAAAAACGTTTTACTTAACTACGTTCAAATGTACGAGTATAATTTGATCTCGCTTTTCTTTTAGATTTCACCAGCTCCATTTTGATCGCGTTTAGTAAAACGAAGTTTACTTGAAATATCGTCACAATCTAAAACAAAAACTCGAAGTATTTCGTATTTTGCGACATCAAACAGCCTGTTTTTATACATAGGTCACATAGGTAAGCAATCAAAAAAACAATACCAAATAAAAATAATTTTTGGGTTTACATAGTTGTGCAATTAACAATGATAATTCTCTTAACGCGTTTAAGTGAGCTAAACGTCTAAAATTGGGCGTTCAGAATTTGAACCGCGTTTAGCTTTAACTGCGTTCATTTGATATTGATGAAATAAAAATTGTAACATTGAACTCAGTTTAACGCGTAAACTTCGTTTAGCTTGAACTGATCGCGTTTATTTTGAACAGTGAAATCCGCCCTTAGACCCGATTTCACAGATCGCTTTGGAAACCAAGTTTAATAAAACCACGTTTTACATAACTGAGTTCAAATGTATCATTTGATTTCGGTTTTCGTCTAACCGATTTCACAGGCTCCATTTTGATTGCGTTTAGAAAAACGAGGTTTAAATGAAATATCTTCACAATCTAAAACAAAAAGTCGATTTATTTCGTATTTTGCGACATCAAACAGCCTGTTTTTATGCATAGGTTACAAAGGAATGCAAACAATAAACAATACGAATTAAAAATAATTTTTGTGTTTACATAGTTATGCAATTGACAATGACAGCTCTCTAAACGCGTTTAAAGAGCTGAACGTCGAAAATTAGGCGGTCAGAATTTGAACCGCGTTTAGCATTGACTGCGTTCATTTGATGTTGATGAAATGCAAAGTGTAGCATTTAAATCAGCTAAACGCTTAAACTTCGTTTTGCTTCAACTGATCGCGTTTAGTTTCAACGGTGAAATCCGCCCTAAGTCACGCGGTCGTCACATTGCTGAACTTCCTCATGAACATACAAGTGATTGTGGAGATGCCACAGTTATATTTCAGATGTCCAAGGGCTTGCCAATTACGGTACCGACAAGACGCAATAAGAATATGTATCCGATATAGAACAAAAAAATAGTGGCCGTACTTAGTTTCTATAATTGAAAGTAATATGCTTTTAAGCAGACTTTTTTCGTAATAATAAATTTGTAACGGGCGTATGCCCGTCTGTTGAAATTTTTTGAAATGTTTTAATAAGAAAAAATGTGATTATCTGTTTAAATAATGTTTAATATTATTAGACTTGAAATGAAAAAATGGTGGTTAATAAAAAAATGATAATTAATCATCAAAAGTACACTACTGGGCATACGGTGTATTCGTTTCTGAGAGGGGCCGGAAAAATTCCGCCATGCTGCTTCTGCGCAAGTTGGCGGACTTTCGTATTTAACTACTTAAAGCGTATTTTTATTATATTTCTCTCTAAATTAATTCTAACAATTTACTGAACGAGATGGAGTAAGTATCTTCACTTATAAAATCCATGACCATTTCTAGTCAAAAATAAGTGTCTCCTAGATACTTCTCGGTATTGCTCGTTTGGGATTTCCTATTAACATAAACATTATTATTTTATTAATAAGATAAAACAATATAAAACCATTTTGTCAGTTATAAAATATTTCAAAATGTCATAATTAAAACTCGTGCGGTTTTAGGTTTTAAGTTTTTAAATATTGAAGCAGACTTCAAACTGAGTACGAATTTTTAATTTTCCACCCGGTGTGCTCGCAGCAATCAGCGAGTTTACTGGCGCATGTAGGTAAATCCTTTGACCACGATGACAATTGCAATTCTCACTTAACGGACTGTAATTTGGGGCGAGAACGAAAATTGTATATCTACTGTTTATGATAATGTCTTGATGCTAAATAATAAAAAACTAGTTTTTAACAGTTATTAACTGTTAAAAACTAGTTTTATGAATGATACGTTTTCTTAATGTTAATTGTGAATAATGACAAATGCGATGCTTCTCATATTACAAAAGAAGTTGTTAATTCTGTTTATGCATCTTCCTGGAACATCTCAATAAATAAACTGCGGTCAACCCGCCTGCCAAACGTGGCAACTAGACAAAACCCCTAAAATGATAGGTACAAACTTTTGTGGCAATTTATGAGGGAGACCTATGTCTGAACATAGTTGTAGTCCACTGCTGACAGTGGACTAGTGATAGGCTGAAAGAATGATGATGATGATGATGAAGTGTTAGCGCAAATACCGGGACCCTTAGTTGTCTTATACAAGTAACATCACAACTCTCTCATCCAAACTTTATGCATCTACTTTGAAAAGACTTTCTAGTTTTAGCCAATCTAAACATAGGAACCTCCAGCGTGTCACATCGACCCATTCTACAGGAGACAGTAAATTTTTTGCTACATAAATTAATGGTTAAATAAATTAATTTTACTGGTGGCAGGATTCATATGCATGAATCCGTCTAGGTGGGTACCATCCCAGGGCCAGTTATTCTGCCATGAAGCAGTAGTGTGCAAGCATTACTGTGTTTCGGTTTGAAGGGCACTGTTGTATGAATGTTTTTCCGTACGTACATAATATTTTCAAAAATAAACAACGACGGAAGTGTCAAAATATTAGTCTCCTTGAATAGTTCTCGTAGCGACTCCCAAGTTAAAGATAGCCCAAAATGCTTGTTTTTGCAAAATAAATATTGTTTCCAATCCAGCTGCAGATCCCCACAGTAATACGCCATAGGACATAATACTGTGGAAGTATACAAAATATACTAAAGCTACTGCTAGCTTCATCAGTCAGCAGTCTTATCTTTCTTATTGCAAAAATGGCAGAACTTGATTTCGGAGCTATTTTTTGAATGTGTGCTCCCCACTGTAACTTGGAATCAATAGTGATTCCAAGGAATACAGTTGAATTTTCAAACGTAAGAATAGAATTCTGAAAATTAATATTAATATTATGCGCCGACTTAAACATTTTGTTTTGCCTGAATTTTAAACTAAATTGTTTGCCGCAAACCATTTAGAAACAATATTTAGAGTTTCATTGGGCTGTCCCAGCGTAAAGTCATTTCTGTTAACTTAAAACAACAATGATGTATCATCAATAATCAGAACTATATCATACATTTTTTGTACCAAATTTGGTAGATCATTAATGTACACCAAGAACAGAAATGGACCAAGGATCGATTCCTGAGGAACACCCATTTTTACTGCAAAACCTGATGACATAACACCGTTAATGGCAACTTTGTGAGTTTTATTTGTAAGGTAGGAAGATAAAAGATCCAGAGAGGCTTCACGAAAGCCGTAGTAATTAAGTTTACATATTAAGTTTTTATGTTCCACGCAGTGAAAGGCCTTTGCGAGATCACAAAACACATCGACTGTGTCATGAAAATTTTCCAAGGCTTCTAGAACATGTGAGGCTAGTTTAACACCGGTGTTAGTTGTCGATCTACTTTTTGTAAAGCCGAATTGCTTGTCATTTAAAATTTTATATTTACTAAAATGTACGACCATTTGCTCTAGCATGGTTTTTTCAAATATTTTGCTAAAAGGTGACAACACAGAAATAGGACAGTAATTCGAAGAACCTTGTACAACTTTACTACGTTTCATCAGTTCAGGGAAGACACCAAAGTCCACACAACAAACACAGAACATTTTTGTGTGGCACCACACTGCGCTAGTCACCCAGAGACATCAGTGTAGCATATTGTTTTATACTTATTTAAGTCAAATTAAAAGAAATAAACGGGTTGTCAATTAGCGGTGCGTAAAATAAATTGTTTTAAATTAGTATTTCATAATAAACTGTCGTCAAATTGAATAATAAATATCGGGGAAAGTATATATGTAAAAACAGGGTGGACCGGCTAATCGGGCTGGCAATTGGCGTAATTGGTTGCGACAATTTCAAGTGTTTATAAAGACGTCCGGAGTCCAAAAAGAGTCGAGCGATGTGCAAGCCAGTTTGTTAGTAAATCTTATCGGACCTGATGGGTATGACATTTACACGACATTTAAATTCACGGATGACAAAGAATGTGAAGACATTAAAAAGGTAATTGAGAAATTTAATGAGCATTTTTGAACGAGATCTAATGTAATAATGGTGAGATTTAAATTCTTTACACGCAAACAAGAAGTTGGCGAAAACATTGATGAGTACGTTACGGCTTTGAAACTGCTAAGCCAACAATGTGAGTTTGAACAACTGGAGAATAGCTTAGTGCGTGATCGGGTCGTGTGCGGCATCATAGATGGAACTGTACGCGATAGATTACTGCGGACGGATGATCTTACACTCGACAAGGCTGTTAAGATCTGTCAGGCGAACGAAATATCAAACGAAGAGGGCAAGCAGATCGAGAGTTTTAGTTCAAAACACGTGTCAGTAGATGCAGTAGGAAACAGCCGAGACGGACGCCGCGGTACAAGCGGTAATGTATCTTTACGCTATTGTAATAGCGGGGTGATCAGGCCATGCATGATGGGACGTAAAAACAGCGGTGGCGAGTGTTCCGGCGTGATGGCCGGAATCGGAACGGGCGCACCGCGGGTTTGCGCGGCCTGTGCAGACGTGCGCTGTGATGGTGGTGAGCGTTGTACTGCGCGAAAAGCTAAGTGTTTTTTGTGCATTAAGAGGGGTCATTCATCAAGTAATGTGCCCAATGCGAAGAGCCAGGAGGGTTTATGAAGTTAAGGAGAATTCTCAAAACGGCAGCGAGGATGAAATGTATTTCATATCTACACTTAAATGTGTCAATACGTTAGCAGAAACAGAAGACTTGCAATGGCAGGAGAATCTTTATTTATTAAACAGCGGCGTAAAACATCGTTTTAAGTTAGACACTGGGTCAGATTTGAACGTGTTGTCTAAGAAAAGTTATTTAAGTTTAAATTTGTCATTTAGTAATATTAATCCTGATAATACTCGTGCAAAATCGTTCTGTGGAAATTATTTAAGTATTATTCGTTCTAGTATGATAACTTGGATATACAAAAATTCAGAATTTACTTTAAGGTTTGTTATAACAGAACAATGTTGTGAGAGTATTTCAGGAAAGGATTCGTTAGAGAGGTTAATCTTGATTAAAAGAGTCCATTGTATTAATTTTCAGAATTATGAAGAATTATTTATGGGTTTAGGTAAATAATCAGATACTTATTCTATACCGATTGAAAGTAACGCTATCCCTTGCATATGCCCCGACAGAAAAATCCCAATAGGAGTTCGAGATAAACTGCAGATTGAATTGACTCGTATGGAGGGGTTAGGTGTTATACGGAAGGTCTCACACCCGACTTCCTGGGTTAATGGAATTGTAGTTACAGCGAAGAAGGATGGTAGTTTGCGAGTATATTTAGATCCGCGACCTCTTAATAGGTTTATCCGTCGTCAACATTACCCGCTACCAACGATCACTGAAATAGCAACTAAACTAAAAAGTGCGCGGTATTTCAGCAAGTTGGATGCGAATTCAGGCTTCTGGATGATTCCACTTGATGACTATAGTGATGATCTACGTACATTTGGAACACCTTTTGGACGGTATCAATGTTTACGTCTACCGTACGGCATTAATTCAGCCTCTGAAGTCTTCCATGCAAGGATTAGACAACTGTTGGAAGACTTGGATGGCGTAGACTCTTTTATTGATGACATAATCGTTTGGGGATCGACTCAATGCGAACATGACGCTCGTCTTATAAAACTAATGGAAAGAGCTAAAAAATCTGGTATTAAATTTAACCGGCGTAAATGTGAATTTAGTGAAAGACAGGTCCCATATTTGGGCCACACATTCAGCGAGGAGGGAATGAAAATTGATGAAAGCAAATTAAAAGCAATTAAAGACATGCCTAGTCATACCGATAAACAGGCATTAGAACGGTTTCTAGGCATGGTGAATTATCTAAGTAAATATATACCCAATTGTTCGGAAAAAGTTCTTCCCCTCAGGAACTTGTTAAAAAAGGATGTACAGTGGTGTTGGGGAGCGTGTGAGGAGCAAGTGGTAGATGAGTTGAAGCGTGCACTATGCGCGGCACCGGCTCTGGCGTTGTATGACGCGCGCGCGCCCGCCTTGCTATCGGTGGATGCCAGTGCGCGAGCTCTCGGCGCCGTGTTGCTGCAAGCCGGTCGCCCGGTAGACTTCGCCTCACTTACACTTACGGACACGCAACAACGCTATGCGCAAATCGAAAAAGACATGTTAGCCATAGTTTTTGCGCTTGAAAGATTTCATCAATACATTTTTGGCAACAACGATGTAACCGTGGAGACAGACCATAAGCCATTAGAAGCCTTAATTCAAAAACCATTAGACTCTGTTCCGGCAAGATTGCAACGTATGATGCTGCGCGTACAGAGATATGATTTTAAAATTATGTATAAACCTGGGAAGTACATGTATGTCGCAGATACCTTGTCAAGAGCAGCCCTACCTGAATTATTACTTATTAAAGTATCAGAGGAACTGGATGATCAAACCTGTTTCATCATACAAAATGTAAGATTTAGCAAAGAAAAATTAGAAATGATAAAGAGTTATACGAAAAATGATCAGGAATGTAAGTTATTAGTTAATAATATTTTAAAAGGATGGCCTAATAACAAATACGAGTTGGATAAAAGTGTTCGGAAATATTGGAGCTATAAAGAAGTCTTTGAGTATATTGATGAGGTAATTTTTGTGAATAATTTAGTATTTATTCCAAAAGAATACAGAGCGGAAATGGTGAGTCGAGTGCATGAGGGACATCTTGGTATCGATAAGTGCAAACGACGCGCGCGTGACGTGATGTTTTGGCCAGGCATGTCCCGCGACGTGGAGAGTGCGGTGCGTCGGTGTCGCGTGTACACGGAGCGCGCGACGATGCCGCAGCGCGAACCTATGATGCCTCACCGTATACCACAATTGCCATGGTGTAAGATCGGATCCGACATATTAGAATACAATAAAAAATATTTTTTATTGCTTGTAGATTACTACTCAAGCTTTATAGAGGTATTACCGTTAAATAGCATAAGCTCCAAACAAGTAATCGTAGCCTTAAAGGATCAGTTTGCTCGTTATGGTATCCCACATGAATTAATAACGGATAACGGGCCAGCTTATGCATCTAAGGAGTTTCGACATTTTACTGATACATGGGGATTTAAACATATTACGTCTTCACCACATTATCCTCAATCTAATGGCCGTAGTGAAAGAGCGGTACGTACTGTTAAAACGTTGCTAAGTAAGTGTTCAGCGTCAAATAGTGATTTTTATTTAGCTTTATTGAACTATAGAGCATCACCAAGGGATGGTATAGCAAGCCCTGCACAGTTACTGATGGGTCGACGATTAAATACTAGACTGCCATGTCATGAGATAAAGTTGAAGCCGGAAAGAAACGGATACCATGACTACAAGAACATAATCCGAAATCAGCAGCGAAGCGGTGCATGGTATAATACTCGGAGTCGTCGTCTGCCGGAGCTGCAAGAGGGCGACGAGGTGATTGCTATGAGCGGCACGTCGAGGCAGCGCGTGCGTATTGTTGGTTCTGCCCCACAACCACGCTCCTACTTTGTGAGTGACAATACGGGAAGAGTGTTGCGGAGGAATCGTAGGCACCTCATAAAACTTGAATCAAGGTCAAATACAACACTTCCTTCGCCGTTGGAGCAAGGTTTCTCTGGACAAAGCACAGATGCATCGGATTCTAGTTCGCGATTGGTGGAAGAAAATTGTAAAAGTTTTGTATCTCGACCAGAAAGGGCGGATAAAAAAAAATACAAATTCAAATAATTAAAAAAAAATGTTAACTTAATGTATGTTTATTAAGTTTATATTTTATTGGTTTCGACAGTTTATGCCCTTCAGACAGAAACGTAGTAATATTTGCACACTACTGCTTCGCGGCAGTATAACTGGCCTGGGGTATTACCTACCTAGAGGGATTCCTGCATGGGAACGTTTAATGCATAAGAAATACATTTTAGAGCCTTTTTTCAATTTCCAATACGACTATCTTTAATATATAGTTAATTATTTATAAAAATAATAACATACCTCATATTCGCGACTATATACTTTGGATAACTATGTGTTCTCGAAACGCTAATGTCCAGCTCAATGAAGCAGTGCCAGCTTTTCGCGTCTGGCTGTGTTCTGCATTTGAAATTTATGGCTGTAAAACGCACCCACGATACAGGAATTACAATAGAAATACTACTGCGGGGAATCGTTTTAAAGAAATGAAAGAAATTAATTAAATTAAATATTTATGGCGCATCAGTTGCTACAACTTAAGCTTGATCTTACGTTTATACTGTGCGGCATGATAAATTAATCTATTTTAGTTAGTTTCTACCTCCCCGTCTCTACCACATCATCTCATCCCGTGGGTGTCGTAAAAGTCGACAGAGGGAAAATTTAAACCAGAAGATGGGCAGCAGCATCTTCCTGGAACATCAGAATAAAAAACTGCGGTTGCCAACCCGCTTGCCAAGCGTGGCAACTATGGCAAAATTCCCCCCAAAATGAGAGCTACAAATGTCTGAAGCAGTCTGTGGGGTTCTATGTTCAGCAGTGGACTAGTGGCAGGCTGAAACGATGACCAGGTATTTATCGTACATTGCGACAAAATTTCAACGACACCACCTGGATGACTGCCATTCCACCACTGTGCGCTTTGCCAGAAATTTTCTACCACGCACAACGCAGCCGCTTGCTCGTTCTAGGAGAGGGGGCCTCCTGTAAAAAAATATTACAAATATCGTTTTATTTTATGAAGTTATCGTCTAATCTTTTAATGTTATTTATTACATCATTATAATTAGATCGCACAAATTTTAAACATGGGCCCAAACAGGAAAAGAGATAAAAAATTGTAAAAATGTGAAAGTTTCGCACGAATGAAGTGTAGCTCGGAAGTTAATTTAAAGTAAATAAGTGTGAACTAGTCCGATATATTTTGTTGCAAAGTTATCATTAAACTTGTTGCAAAGTACTTACACAAACTAAACTATTATAGGAATGATGGTAAGTGCAACGTCTGCCCATAACAAAAGCTGTGTTACCCAGAATATTTATGTGTGTTATATGTCCAGTAAATAAGTACGAGTATCATATGGCCAGTAATTATACTAGCTAACAAATATATCGTTAGATGATGTAATTGTTAGCTTTAGATTTAGACCGTACATAGTACACAGAACACAGTTACTTATGTTTACTGTTTACACACTACTGCTTCACGGCAGAATACTGGCCCTGCGGTGGTGCCTGTCTAGACGGATTCCTGCACGGGAATCCTACCAACAGTAGATCATCATCATCTTCATCATTCCGTAAACAATTCACTGTTTTCTATTAATTTTAGGTATTTGCAATAATCATCACGTCTTTAGACGCCTTAGTCACCTGTATTTTTAATATAAGTGTAGCGCATTTGAGATGGCAATTTCTTCACGACATTTTTCTGGCATTTCTGTTTTTCTGAAAAAATTCACGCGTTGTGACGGGGCGACGATTTCTCACAAAGAAAATAAACAAGACGAAAAAGGAATGACATGACAAGAAATGAAGATAATACGTAGTCACGCAATTAGCAAAGTTATTATTTTACTAAAGTCAATTTTTAGAGTTTCGCAGTAAAATCCAATTGCATCCTATCCTTATGTCACACTCATTTAATTTGGAAACTATAGAGACAATTTTGAAGGAAGGCGTTTTATAAACAGCTATTATAGCGAAATTAGGAAAAAACGTAGTTGAGGCAGTGGTGGATAGTAATCCATACAATTGAAAAAAAAAATGAAGTCCACAAAAGCGTGTGAAGTATCGTTAGATAGGCCTTGAAAAATTATAAAGAAGTTCCTACGTAACTATTTAATTAAAGCAACTAGTTGGTAAGATATACGCTCTTCTAAAATTCTGAAAAAAATTGAGGTGGTAGAACCTAGAAATCACTTTCAACGAAAATTAATTTGAAATAGATATATCGTGTAGTTTTATTAGATATATAATATTTTCGGTTACACGATATTTCCCACTACGGAACCCTTCACTGTGCGTGGTCCAACACGCACTTGGCTAGTTTTTATTAATCGACTATAATAACTGGTTACGTATAAATGTATTTTTACTGAGTAGTCTTACGCTTACTAATATACTGATATTAGTCAGTTAAACAAATATTTACCAACTTCTTATTTTATTTAAGTCAAGTAGGATAACCGTAATGACTTGCCAATTCAATATGTAACCTCTGAGCAGATTTTTGATTACGCGACGGCTTTCATTTGATTACATAAGCAGATGCAGTCACTTATCCTCTCCTAACCGCGCCCGATTTAACGCTAATGTGAAAAGATCAGTAGATGATACGAAGAAAATCACAACATAACCAGACCCGACAATAACCTGCGGCGTACAAGTAAGGTATTCTAACCAATAAGCCACGCGGTCGTCACAATTTACTGTAGGAGAAAAGCATATCCTAAGTTGGGGCGATTTACCATAATCGCCACGATCCACGATCGAAGTGTCAGATGCCGCACATTAGTCGCTGCTGTCTATCGCTTGTACGGCATTTTAAGACGAGAATATAAAAACGTTGTTAAATACCATGCCAAGTAATTCTTGCATATGCTGTTGACCACTTAATTTTTCTACTTCCCTTTTGCCGACTTTTATGACACACCGAGACAAGATGGTGTGGTAGATTTTCGTACACCGCTACTACCCACGCATCAGCTTTTGTTGTTGCATGAATGGGCCGGCTCGACCGGGGAAGTACCACGACCTCACAGAATACCGACGTGAAGTAGATGTTTAACAAACTTCTGCGTTTCGTCTGGTGAGTGCAGGTAACCGGAGGCCCACCCACCCCCTCCCCCAAAACATGGTAGCGGAAACAAAAAATCTACCCCAGGGGGGTACCAGCATCACCGGTGCTGGAGAATCCCCTCTGGGCATCCGCGCTCGGGCTACCAGTCGCTACCTGAGCGTGGGTGCTCAGGCTGCCCCTCGTATTCTGGGGGGGGGCAAAGTTCCACTCTATTCCCCAACTGTTCGAGGCAAACGTAGCAAAAAAACTACGGCACCCCTTACCACGCTTGCCGTGGATTTCTGCAATATCAGGGGACTACATTCCAATCTTGATGCCGTCCACTACCATCTGGAGACGGCAAAGCCGGCCTTGCTTTTTCTTACCGAGACGCAGATATCCTCTCCGGCGGATACCTCTTATCTTTCCTACCCGGGGTACAAGCTGGAACATTCCTTTGTGCCCCGGGCCGGGGTTTGTGTGTACGTCAGAGAGGATATATGTTCTCAACGCCTCGGCAGCCTTGAAGGTAGGGACCTGTCCACCCTTTGGCTACGCATAGACAGCGACGACCACCCTCGTGTCTATGGGTGCCTCTATAGGTCCCACAGCGGTAATACCGAAACTGACCGACTCATCGACCACATCCAAATGGCTGCAGATTCTGTGGTACAGCAGATTCCACCCGCAGAGATCGTGATACTCGGCGACTTCAACGCCCACCACGCCGAATGGCTTGGATCGCGAACCACCGATCATGCGGGGAGGTCTGTCTGTGACTTTGCCCTGGCATATGATCAGACACAACTGGTTACTTTGCCGACGCGGGTACCAGATGTTGAGGATCATACACCTTCCCTGCTGGATCTTCTGCTGACCTCTCATCCGGACGGCTATGTGATCTCCGTCGATGCCCCTCTGGGATCTTCGGACCACTGTCTGATCCGGAGTACAGTGCCTATCATGTGCCCAATGCGATCGCGATCTGCAGGTTCGCGCCGTGTATGGCACTATAGGTCGGCGGATTGGGATGGGATGCGGTCTTTCTTTGCATCCTACCCATGGGGGCGGGTTTGCTTCTCGCTGGATGATCCCGACGTCGTTGCCGGGTCTGTCGCCGATGTGGTGCTTCAGGGAATGGAACTCTTCGTTCCATCCTCTGTGGTACCCGTCGGCGGTAGAACCCAACCTTGGTTTGGTGGCACCTGCAGAATGGCATCTCGCCAAAAGCAGCAGTGTTACCGGGCCTGGGCTTATGCATCGGCGTCTCGGGATTTAAAAACCAGCGACTTTAAGAAGAAGTACAACTCTGCTTCCAGGTCCTTCAAAAGAGTAATTGCTAAAGCAAAGTCGGAGCACATTGGCAGAATTGGCGAGAGACTAGGTCGCCTTCCTTCGGGAACCCGTGCGATCTGGTCTCTCGCCAAGGCTGTCCAAGGGAATTTCTGTCAGCCATCACTACCATCTCTGCACAGGGAGGACGATTCACTGGCCCATGACGCAAAGGAGAAAGCCGATCTTCTGGGCTCTCTTTTTGCGTCCAACTCGACGACTCTTGACGACAGGGGGATCTCACCGCCGACCATCCCGCGGTGTGGGTGCTCTATGCCCGACATCAGGTTCTGGCAAAGCTCAGTGCGCAAAGCACTACTCTCCCTAGATATCAACAAGTCGAGTGGGCCTGATGGCATCCCACCTATTGTGCTGAGGATGTGTGCTCCAGAGTTGGCACCGGTTTTAACGCGTCTTTTCCGGTACTCCTACTCTCTAGGCGTCGTCCCGAAGTCATGGAAGACAGCTTTGGTGCACCCGATCCCTAAAAAAGGCGACCGCTCAGATCCGTCCAACTACAGGCCGATTGCCATCACCTCCTTGCTCTCCAAAATTATGGAGTCCATTATGAACTGCCAGCTCTTGAGGTACTTAGAGGAGCACCAGCTGATTAGTGATCGCCAATACGGTTTCCGTCGGGGTCGCTCGGCTGGTGATCTTCTAGTGTACCTCACTCATCGATGCGCGGAGGCAGTCGAGAGTAAGGGGGAGGCCCTGGCAGTTAGCTTGGACATAGCGAAGGCCTTTGATCGGGTCCGGCACAAAGCGCTTCTTTCGAAGCTGCCTTCTTACGGGCTTCCCGAGAAATTTTGTAATTGGGTCACCAGTTTTCTCACAGACCGGAGCATCAAGGTCGTAGTTGACGGTGCATGCTCGGACTCTAAGTCTGTGAATGCTGGTGTCCCACAAGGCTGTGCGCTATCACCAACCCTGTTTCTTCTGCATATCAATGATATGTTGCAAATTAGTAACATTCATTGCTTTGCAGATGACAGCACTGGTGATGCCGTATACACCGGCCGTGCTAATATTTCTCGGGAACACGTTGACAAAATCTCGAATTGGGGCCGACTAAATCTAGTCCAGTTCAACCCCAAGAAGACACAGGTTTGCGCGTTTACCGCTAAAAAGAAACCCTTTGTCGTATCACCTAATTTTGAGAGCACTCCCCTCGTTGCCTCAGCCAGTATCGGTATTCTTGGCGTCGACATATCGAGTGACGTTCAGTTTCGCGGTCACCTGGAAGGGAAGGCCAAATTGGCTTCCAAAAAGCTTGGCGTCCTCAGTAGAGCGCGACAGTACTTCATGCGGCCCAACGCTTGCAACTTTATAAGGCGCAGGTTCGGCCGCACATGGAGTACTGTTCTCATCTCTGGGCGGGGGCGCCCCATTGTCAGCTACTTCCATTTGACCGCATTCAACGGAGAGCGGCTCGAATCGTCGACGACCATGTTCTATCTGATCGGCTTGATCCACTGGCTTTGCGAAGAGATGTTGCATTTTTTATAAGATCTACCATGGGGAGTGTTCCGAAGAATTGTTCTGATTAATTCCAGCCGCTGATTTTCACCATCGCACATTGCGGCATAGCGCGAAATTCCATCGTCACCACCTTGATGGTTGGCATTCCAGCACAGTGCGTTTTTCGCGCAATTTTCTGTCCCGCACAAGCACCATATGGAATCTGCTGCCGCCAGCGGTTTTTCCGGACCGATACGACTTAGGGACCTTCAAGAAAAGAGCCTATTCCTTCCTCAAAGGCCGGCAACGCATCTGCTATTCCTCGGGTATTGTAGATGTTCATGGGCGGCGGTGATCACTTACCATCAGGTGAGCCGCTTGCTCGTTTGCCTCCTCTAACATAAAAAAAAAAAAAGCATACCCGATATTTATTATTGGACTCTGATTATTTCAAATCGTTATAAGTAATTACAAAGCTTTATTACACTTACACTTAATATTGTTACACGTTGCAAAGCATACTTGTAATTACTTAAACTAATTTAAATTTTGTGTAAAGAGATAAAAATTAGTATGTAACTAGTATTCGTAAAATAGTAGTAACACATGTATTTGTTACGTGGTGATGATGATGATGACGATAACAGTATGATTTTCCAATATTCCTCATTACTGAAATTATTATTAAGAGCTTTTTTGCACAAATAGTATTTTGTAAAACTAACAGTCTTTAAACGTGCCACTTATGAGCACAAGTCTCCTCTCTTTTTTTTAGCGGCTTGGGGCATCGTGGCGTGGATGGGTGATATGAATTTTGAATTTAGTGTCTTGACCCATTAAAGAACTCTTTGAATTTTCCTTTGGATATTACTTTTTTTTAATGAAAATCATGTCACCTAGGCATTTAAAAGCATGTGTATAAGGGATTTAAGTTGACGGTTATAATATTTTTATTCAATGTACATGAGAAAACACAATTCCCTCAGCTCCAGTGAGCGCCTGTCACATCGCACGCACTGCTCTTTTTTACAAATTAAAAAGAGTGCATGTTATATCTCCATATAACTCGCCCCTTTCCCACACATGAAATACACATTTAAGAATTTCAACGCAGTAATTTAAAACAAACATTTACAGAAATGTGTTTGTACTAATGGATCTTTATAAATAGCATAATGACTTGTTCGTGTAACATTCAAGACCATTGTTTCTTTTGTAAATTTTACTTTGTAAAAATACTACTTTGTATAAAAACTGACACTGCAGTATTACATAGGCAGATCCTTCCTATCTTATTAATTTCAGTATCAGTAAATAATTCATTCATACTTAATATAATATAGAAATAATAAAAGGCCCAGTACAATGAAAAGCGATTGTATTTACAAAATATACAGCAGCAGTTGAGATACTAATGATGTCAACTTATTTATACTGAATGCGCATTATAAATGTTACTATATAAATGCTCATTTTAATTACTTCGTTTCGTTTTCCAACTTCACGTCCATCTTGCAGTCTATCTTAAGATTATTTCTGTAATTAAGCCTGTCACATCGATCGCTAAAAAGCTTGAGTCTACTTTTCGTTTCGATCGTTGAGTTTCATAATTAGTTTCTTAAGGAAATTAAGTTAAGAAAAGATTCTGAAATATTTAATTACATGCACATAGTAAAAAAAAGCAAAGTTACAGCCTATAAATGTCCTACTACTGAGTACCGGCCTCTTCTGAGAGGGTTTTGGAGCCGAGGAATGTCCACCACGCTGCTACAATGCGGGTTGGCGGACTTTCACATGTCTTCGAAATATTTTTATTTCTCAGAAATGCAGGTTTCCTCACGTTTTCCTACATCGCTGAGCAGATAGTAAATCAGCACTTCAAATTGCAGAACAATTTTAGAGGTGCTGGGAACCGAACTCAGTTCATTCGCGTACTATTAAATTTAAGCCGAGCCCCCGGCCTCTGAGCTACCGCGGCATTGAGAGAGGAGATTTAGACGAGGAACAAAATATTAAAAGGGTATTTCAAGGATTCAAGATTTTTTTAAATATTTTGTTATCAGTTACTGATAGCACAAAGCAAAAATTTTTTTGGAAGTTTTCGTAATTTTCAGCAATAGATGGAGAATCTAAAGATTCTTTATAAATTTTAAATAAGGTCAAGGTCTTGCACCTTGCAAGACCTTGACCTTAACTACCTTGACACAAAGGAGAAAAAAAAATAAGAAAAGTGAGAAAGACCTTTTTTAAAATAAGTTAAATAAATATAAAATATTGCTAATCTAAAATCGTATTCATTAATCTCTAGGCGTTCGGCGGCCTCAGCATGACCTAAAAAAAATCTTTACTCGATTAATTTTCGTTATTAGCTGATACGAAAATTTTTTTCTTGAGTTTAAATTGAAGCAGATCCATAGTTCCAAATGGTTATTAACAAATGGGTGCCACACTACAATTAGTATGCCATGCATTTTGGGTTAATTTAATTCCTTTCTATAGATATCCTTTTATAAACCAACGTAAAGATTACGAAGAAAAATAACATATTTATATTTCTTTTAAATTTTGTTACTGAGCTAAGTAGTACAACAGCGCAAATAATTTTTAGAATAGCAGTGAAATTGATTTTTTATGACAAAGCCGCAACGTCTAGTCTGTCTGTTGTGAGCAGGGTGTGACCAATCTTCACAATCAATACTTTTCATCATGAAACTTTATGTGTGTAACACAAAAAAGTAATTACTCTTATTATCATCACTAGGAACCGATCTAAAAATACGGATTTAAAAACAAATTTTAGCAGCTTCTACATTTCTGTTTTTGTAAAGCCACGCTATTGCTGTCTACCAACTGAAGCATAAAAATGGCTCAGCTGGACCGGGGAGGACATCTTGATTGAGATGTACGTACCTCAGAGGCCTCAGTGACGATTTACCATCAAGTGACCTGTAGGCTGGATAGTCCGTAAATAATAATCCCATCAAACACATTAAAAACTAAAAAAACATGTGCCAAGCCTCGCATCGCAACTGTTGTACCGTAAAATGTTGTGAGAAGTCTATAATTTTATTATCATCGAATCGCCAATTAAGTACATTTCTTATTTAATAACCAATATATTATGTGAACGTAAACGTTACCATAACCTTTATTCGTGCAGAATAATACTATAATATACAATGCTGTTACTATACTGCTAGTGGGAACGCAATAGGAGTAAGAATTTTAGACTCATACCAAAATGGCGCCGACGTGGTTCGCCACCCGTCACGTCTCGTTTACCGCGGGGGCGAAAATGGAACTACGTGAGTGGCCTCTCCCTACCCTTTATACTGAGAAAACGGCGTGATTGTATGTATGTAACCAATATATTGGACCTCCCATTATTACACATCTTTATTGATATAAAAAATATCGTGCCTCCGTCATTTCATCAGACATTTCTTCTCATTTCACTAATAAACTGATATCGGGGGAGTACATAAGTTATCTTACTTTTGCTGTGCAATTACCAAGTCACCGCCTGAATAGTTTCCACTAGCCTCTCGTTTATATCGTCCTCTGTAACGCAATCATCAAGGCATTGAAAGCGATTATGCAATTCTAGCTGAAAGCTCTCGTGGTTTCGGATTAGTGCCTCTTGCCTCCGCTATGTCTGTGATCACTGCCGGTTTTCACTCTAGCGATCACAGGGACATTGTAACTATTCAACTTTCACGTTGATAAATTAATTTCGTGACCAGAAAATCGACTTAATCTTTTTCAAGATCAATTTCTAAAGGTTATTTCATTCTAGGCCATTTGAATGATATATGTTAATAAATTGTGATCGTCATAGGTAGGACCCTTTTATTTACGTTGTGTTTATTTATAGTAACTTGTTCTTTTAGGTGTATCATGGAAAAATGTTTATTCACTAGAGAAGCTGCAAGTCCAAGACAGTGTACTAATACTAATTAATTACTATTCCCTATACTCTTGTAAAGGGTTCACAATGTTTAATATCTATTGCAAAGAGATTTGTATTCCGCACCTGTATAAGATTAACTTTAAATTATTAATAACCCACTACAAGCTATCGCTCCCCCAACATTTTTATTAAAAAAAATGTGGGGAAGGCACACGGCTCCAACTCCCGCCGTGTGCGGTGAGCGCCTTCCAATCCATGCACTGCCCCCGACACAGGACAAGAAGTCGGGAACAAGGACCGTAGTCCACAGCAACACTGGCGAACCAGCAAAAAGAGGGCTTGGCCTCTTGCTAGTGCGTAAGCACAAACTTAGACCGAAGTCTCGCATGTCAATGCGTGTTTACATCATACAAGTATACAGCTAGTCCAGTCTTCGAGGATGTACGTCGCATGGATTTGGCACTCGTCGAGAAGTTATGAGCACTCGGCCCAATAAACTAGTAAAGCCTTCCGTACGCGCCATCACTTCGCCAGACCGCTGCAACTGTAGATGAATGTCGAGTGTGTGGCATCAACATCCAATACAAGGTCAGCACGGCAATTTGCCGCAGAGCACGTCGTGAGTCCACTGCTCACTTCAAGGGTATGGGGTCCCACGTTGTGCAGCTTTCGGCTGCAGCCTTGAGAGTCTCCTCCCGCCAGCTACCATCCGCATGAAGTAGACGCATTAGCTCCACCAACCATTGTAATGATGTATTTTGCCATTATTTATCATTTATAATTATCATTTAGCCATCAGGCAATCAGCATTTTATTATATTCGTCAAATCGGTTTGTGTAATTGACGTTGAGTATTATGTATTTCGATCAAGTTTGTCTCACCCACTACCAAGTTTCCAGTTATCATTAATTTGTGGGAATTTACTGAGAGCTTTATTTAATATTGTTGTTATTCAACACATGGAGGGCAGATAGTCTGCAGTCTCGTTATAGAGAGACCCGACTTGGACAAAGCTAAAGAAAATGTGAGTCAAACCAAGTGCAAGACGCAACCATTATATTAACGACATCTAAGCAACTGTCACTAGGACGCATTGTCACAGGTGCAACAAGCATCATTACGACCATCGCTCAGACATACGCCAACACAAGGGCCTCTATACAGTCTTAGCAAACATCTACACTTCTGCAAAAAAACCTCCGTCAACCCGAATCATAAGTTGTATTGAATCAGATGCGACTCATTCATATAACCGTCACTAAAAACACAATACCACAATAGCAGTAAGTATTATTGTGACTATCACATAGATGGTGCCTCCTCACAACACCCCTATATGATAATTATCGACTTTGGCAAAAGTTGTTTAACTAAAAAATTTACCAACGTGTCATAGTAGTAAGCCACTAAGACGCCGGTGTATGAACCATGTATCATAGAACTAATGCTCTAAGACATGGGGGCGAAAGAGTAAGTTCCAGCACCGAAATGCTAAAAGCCACACCCTCTCTTATGTGATTGTATGAAAGTCCAATGAATTCTCTATCTTAATAATTTTAAGTTCCAACTCATTTTTATAATATCATATCTTACAAGAGACCTTCAATGATAGACCATTTTATCATATACTTTACTTACATAGGATCTTTGTATGGAACATTAGCACGACCTCACACACGTCTATGTTGAGCTGTTGGTATGCCCCTCCGCACGGTACTCGCGTCTCGGACTTAATAGTATGGTGTTAGCTATACACGAACACTTTCTAGTTTTAAGATTGGTTTTATAATTGGCATTACATGAACACTTCCTTATTATGAATAACTATATAGAGTATTTTCCATACAAATGAAGTTAATTTTATATTGTAATATTATTATTAACTTCTATAGTACTTCGAGAGATAAGGTCTCTTGGATATATTTTATATGTTTTAAAGTAATTTTTAGGCACTGATCTATGTAATATTATGCCAAGAAAAATTACATTGAAAATAATGAAATTTCACTATTGGGATTGGTCCTCATATATATTTTCCCAACTTTTTTGGACCACCATTTTTTTTTTTTTTTATAATTTTTAATATTTTCTTAAATCTTTCTAAAACGTAAAAATACGTAATTAGAGATAGTATATCGTTACAACATCATTGAACAGCTGTCGTTTGGTCATCATGATAAAGTCAATCTCAGTTTTTGTGGAACTGTCCGGGCTCATCCAGGTCCACTTTCTGAGGGGCCGCTTTTGAAAGAAGGCGTTCATCATAAATAGTCCCTCTCTTTCCATAAAGTCGGCCCCTTGGACTCCGTTGCCCTATTCAAAATTGCCACATTACTAGCGAGGAGCTGTGTGGCACTTTGGAATATTTTCATTTTTTATTCCCGGTTTTGCTTAGGTTTCCGGAATCTGAAAAGGTTTTAGGACCATATACATACCCGGCGGCCGATTGTACAAAAGACCGAAGAGTAAAGCCTACCGCTATGTCTGTGGACTATGAAAAAACCAATGATTCCGTCGAAATTTGGGCGGGGCTACAGTACTTCAGCGGTGCCGGATTGACTGTCGGTATATCGAGCTGCTGCAGTGCTTGTACAGAAAAGCTACGATGGTTATCTGAGTACAGAACCAGAGTACGAAACCGATCCTATTGCAGATGTAAGACAGGGCGACGTCATATCCCCGAAACTCTTCGCTGAATTGGAAGATGACTTCAAGCTACTGGACTGGAAAGAATACGGTATTAACATCAATGGCGAAGTTACTCGTATCACTCAAGTGATCCTAGTTTCTTCGAGAAAAGGATGTTACGGCCGTACCCGCGTTGTTTTTGTGCTCGACTTAGCTGGGTCACGGCCCAGTGCAACGAAACGAGAAAATCGTTCACCTGATGATAAGTGCAACATCTGTCCATAACAAATTCTGTGTCACTCCCAATATTTCTGTGTGGCACCACAATACGCTCGTCACCTTCAGACATCAGTTCTTTTAATTACACTATACTAGCTGTAAGAAACTAAAGTTGAAGAACTATAACTAACATTACTGCAGCTTTACCTATGTCCAAAGTAGAGACTTCTTGCAAAGTAGAGTTGTCTTCAATAACTACAATATTGTAAGGCACTTATTAGTATTCATAAATTTATTTTTCACCAGAGTGCAGTATACCGGACCAGTTTGAGCATACTGTCGAATCTTCGGACTTGGGCTGTTTCGGTCAATAAATGCATTCTGCACTGTCGCTACTAGATAGCAGCCGAGGGGATCCAACCGTTACGATATTCAGTGACATTGATTGAAGCCAAGCCGTTTGGGAAAGAGGTCATTGGGAGTATTCGGAACTAGACTAAACTACTGTAATTAGTCATTATAATTACAAAGATAGTTTCTTTATATTATTACTATGTATCTTGTGTTACAAGCGTGTAGCTTTATATATTACTTCGCTTTATATATGTCTCGATTGTATATTAGTGAACAACAAGTTTACTATGTATATATATATTATAGTAAACTATATATATATATATATTTCCTCCTTCCTTTTTTTTTACATGGGGAAATGCCTTACGCATACTCGCCTTCACGGGGGGAAGGACAGGTTATGTCGGACTTGCACCGACTAAAACCCCATGGTGTTCCGCCATCGCCGCATGTTGGCAGGGCCACGGGAACGCTCACGCACACATCCGCGACCCCACCGGCGCCGGCCGCCTATCGTCGGCAACCCCTCCTCGGGAGAGGATAATCCTCTCTTGTCTCCTTCCTACTAAGGCGCGCCGGAACACGCGACGCGCCTTCCAACCTCCACGGCCCCCCTTTGCTGTGCGCAACGGACCCCCCCGAGTCCGCCACGCGGAGGCCACGGGGCCAGGAAACTTGCACTCGGAAGCACTAGTCTTCCCGGCTCCTGCGACGGATCTGGTCTGTGGCTCCGTCACCAACCACGTAACGGCCGCGGAGGATAGGGAGAGAGGCAACGACACACCAACACTCCTCTTCCCCCGCGGCCCCACCACAGCCTCAACTACGGTGCCACCCCGCCAAAGTCGCGGGGGACAGGGAGAGAGGCAACGCAACACCTACACTCCTCTTCCCCCGCGACTCCACCTCGGCTGCGAAGGGCAGGGTGAGCAGTGCCGACTCACTCCTCCCCCCAGCAGTCCACCAACACCGCATCCGCGGTACGGCCCCGCCAGAGTCGCGGAGGACAGGGAGAGAGGCAACGATACACCTACACTCCTGTTCCCCCGCGACTCCACCTCGGCTGCGGAGGGCAGCGTACTGCTCCCCCCAGCAGTCCACTCCTTCGCATCCAGAGTGGGCTTGCGTAGCCCACTCGGAGCGACCTCCTCGGGTCAGCCTGAGGCAACAGGCCGACCGGGTTCCTCTTAGCTTCACCGTGGGTGACCAAGCCACAGTTACTAAGCCCCCCCGCCACGACAAGGCGAGAACCCATTCGGGGGGTTATTTTTTTTTCTTTTTTCCTTCCTAGCCCAGGCCAACATTTGGACAAAAACTCAAATTGTTGGTTTTCGGGTCTGGCTGTGTAGTGTATTTAAATTTATGTCCTTAAATTCGTTATGTATGAGACGATTTTTTTATTCTATATTTATAATAATCTTTAAACATATATTTAATAATGGCAACGTCATCATCATTGTCTTCTTCATTAAGGAACGTTAACAAAAACACAGATCTAAACTAAAAATTGGAACGATTAAAATGTCTAATTTTTAAGAAGACGATTGGAGCCTAACTGTTGACGACATGGACGAAATTCCGGGAGTTTACTAGAGATAATTAGTGTCGTAAATAAGCCAGCTAATAATTGCATAGTGACACAGCATTTCTTATGGGCAGACGTTGGTCATACCATCAGGTGAATGTTTTGCTCGCCTCGTCACTTTATCCAATCAAAAATATATACAAATCTTAAGAAAATCATAAGACAAGTGCAAACAATCTCTTTGATGATGGAATTTTGTAGTAGCGACCGTTTATTTTCTTTTAAAATATACATAAAGAAAAAATTGGTCAAAATTTAAATTCATTAACTGTCTAATTCCTTAAATTTGCATTTTGCGCACTTTTTTAATGTCAACGGAACAATAGGAGGTAAGTCGGTTTGTGCACAATGGGAATAAACTAACTCTAGCATACTGGATAAAAATATCACATTAATTATAAGTGTAAATTTTAAAAAGAAAATCAAACATTCTAAAAGAAGATCCGAATATATTTTAGATCATAAATAATTATCAATAATGTAACAAAAATCCTTGTTTTTACGTCTGCTTTCCACAATCCAATTAACAGGCGAGCTTACTAACTCAACTTTTAACAACCTCGTGATTCGTTTGACGCACATACAGTTTGTATTTTAAAGTGGAACCACGCTGTGTAGCAATCGTTTTCTTTTTGACATTACCTTTTTTAATTTACGGGCTAGATGTTAAAGTAATCATGTAGAAAACTACCGCAAAGTAAATAACACTCGCATTTTTTGTTTATTTGCATATGTTATATAATTAAATGTTACATTTAAACTAACTATATGTTGACTGAAATAAATATCATATAATTTTGTTGCGTCACTCATGTTTATCTTATAGAGTTAAAATCATAGAAAAATATTTTTAAAAGATTAGTAATGAATAGCGAATTAACAGGTAACGTTTTAACTGTTATCTCCGAAAATGATTTTCCTGTTTTGTGCTAAGTTTATGATGGTGGATTAGCTTAGTTTTTTAAGTCTTGTCTTTACAGTGCTAGTGTTAGTGCAGAAACTATCACCCGTCTATTCAAATTGACGACAATGGTTGACAATGGCTGTAACTACAGGGTTAAAATATATTTTAAACAAACGACTACTATGCGCATTAATAGGTAGTCTTTATTTTGTTTATGGATGACGTCCGCGTGGTCTAGTGATCAGCATTATTCATAATAAAATAATGGCATCACACAAATACAACTCATCTGTTTGTGTCTGAAAAACAATAATAACACTAATAAACATTCTAGGTAACAGTATCAGCCTACTATGTTCCAAACGATGTAAACATTTACTGTGACGATAAAAACCAAGGGGTCACATTTTTTTAAACTTGATACGTGTTGCGCAGAATCGGGAAGATGATGATATCTTCCTGGCCGACTACGACCACGGCGACCACTTCCAAGGAGCTATCAACTGCGCAGAAGATATTATATGTGTTGACTTGTGGCACAAGTGTACGAACACTGAGGCACTTACTCGTCCCGATCTATCCGCGCCGATATAACGCTGATGGGATAAGATAGGAGGTAGGCTAGCTGTATCATGAAAAATAAGAGGCCTATAACTTGCAGTAGCAACTGTAACACTGATAATTACAATGTAAAAATTGAGATAAGAATGAAATCGGGCTTTGAAAAAAGAAATTGTCTAGGAATTTTAACCATTTCGGATGACAGACCAATTAAGCCTTTTTAACAAAAAATAAATAAATAACAAAATACTTTAACTGCGTTCTCGATGAAAGATTGGAAAAATTTTAGACATTTTTCCAGGCCTAAATTTATCAGAACGGCCACGGGCGGCTGCGTCTAACCTACGATTTATCTGAACCTGCGTTTCAATGTAAATGTTTTAATGCCGTGGGTAAGCTAATTACCGTCTTGATATGTCGTTAATACTTTGGAGGTACGGAACTGAATAGGAATGTCCCCAGTTCATTTGTTGTGATTCTGCCGACAACTAGACCAAAATTGTAACTCATGGACAATTTCTTTCACGCTTTCTTAATCTTAGTGTATATGAAATAAAATTTAAATGTATAATACGCAGTAAGCAGCCACAGGAAATATGGCTTAGTCCTTGTTAATTTTTAGTAAAAAGATAAAATAATTTTAATTAAATGCATAGACAACTCTAGCATAAAGTTGCAATGCAGCGGTGTTTACAACTACTGCCAGTTCATCTACATTATTCGTATTATTTTTTGGACTTAGAAATGCAGACTTGGCCTTTTTTACATTCACTAACAAGGCGTTTGAACAATATTAATTTTAATTAACATTTTACTTAATAATTTGATTTTAAAAGAATTGGGTAGATTGAATTAAACATATGAAAACGTATTAATGTAAACTAAAATAAACATGTTTCCGTGAATAATATAATATTATAGTCATTAGTAAAGAGACAAAAGTATTTCAAATGTGATTTAAAAATGCAACCGAGTACAATCTGCCTCCCCTTGCCTCAGCTTTGAGTGTCCCAGTCATTAGTAATCCACTTTCAAGATCCTCATTACTGTAACGAACTCTAGTTTTAAAAAGGAATGCTCCTAAAAGACAAGAAACCATTAAATTAAAAACGGATGTTTACAGCGTTATTACACATTAAAACTTGTGACAACATTAAAATATTTTAAATAATTATGTAAATGATATTATGAGTGTAATTTTTATTTCTATATTTCTCTTTCTAACACTATTCATATTTAAAAATTGTGTTTTTTTTTCAAATTCAATGTCATTAGTATATTTTCGTAATTATATTGTTTATACATATTTAAGGATTTTATCTCATGTTATTTTAACTATTTATAAGACGACGTTTTGAGTGCTTTCGAATTTGGATAAAAGAAGATTGACGAGACGAGATTTAAGAGGCGAGCGTGAATGGGCAAGCCGGTAAGGGTCGACGTAGGCGAACGTATCACGATCAGATCGAAATCGTTTTAAGGAAAGACCACGTCAAAAGCGACGAGCTTATATGAAAACACTGATGAAAGTAGAGGAAGCAAAAGATGTGTGTCAGGATCGTAGCAAGTGGAAAGATGTGGCTCTGCCTACCCCTATGGGAAAAAAGGCGTGACACTATGTATGTATGTGATGATGTCTATATAGATGAGTAGAAAGCACCTACCTTTTTTATCGAAGTGTCGTAAGCTTTTATAGTTATAGTTATAGTTATTAACCAGCCATCAGGTAGAGTTACTATAATAGCCATCAGATAATATTGGTATAACTGACGTTGAGTATTGTGCACTTCGATCAAATTTGTCTCACGCACCAACAAGTTTCCATTCAACATTGATAGGTGGGAAAGTTACTGAGAGTATTATTTAATATTGATGTTACACAAAACATTGGAGAGCAGACATTCCCGTCATGGAGGGACTCGACTTGGTTATTACTGTAACGCAACCATTGTAGCTGCCGAAGTGTTCAAGCAACCCCCAGAAAGACGCAATGCCGCAGAATGCAAAATGCATCAATATGACTATCGCCGTGGATACACCACCACAATGGCCTCTTTACAATCCCAGAAGACATCTACACCCCACAAATAATCCACCATCAATCAGAACAACGGATTGATACAGACGCGGCTCACCGATATAGCCACCCCAAAACACAATACCGCAAGTAGCAGTAAGCCTCTACATGACTATCCCACACCACGTCCACTCCTCACAACGTAACAATATGATTAATATTGGCTTCGGTAATTGTTGTTAACTTAAAACATCACGAATGTACCTCAGGGAGCGCCTGAGGTTGCAGGCGATATGAAGGGTCCGGCTGCGGTTCCTGGAGAAGCTTGGTTGGGTCGAATAAATCTTATGGAATCATTTCCTGCCCACACACAAAATACGCGCATAGACGTGGTGTTGCGGAAACAGACCCGTTGTAATCTACAATACTTGAATAAAATAACAGTCTACGAGTATAACCGTCCTATTAATTAGTATAGACTTTCTCTAATTTTAAGTGAGTTTTGAAGCTGTGAAGAGTTTGCCACGCTGCGCCATATCCTCTTTTTGTTTCTTAGTTCTCAAATATGCAGAATACCTCACGAAAAAATTCATTTACCGCCGAGAACGTGGTAAATCAGCGTTAAAATGGCATATAATAGTATAAGTGTTGCTGGCATTGGGATTGGTTTTCGACTTCAGTGGTGTGTATTAACTAGTGGTAGTGTTGTAGAGATGCGGGTATCTTATGGCGGTTCCCTGTGGCGGTAGTTTGCTTGTGGACTCTTATGTGGGAGGGCGGGCGGTGCTCTTCAAAAACTATGTAACCATTTTATATTTTGCTTGCGGATCTTAGCAAATTAACTTTCTTTCCTTTATTGCTTTGAACTATACGAAATGTAAGTAATATACTAGCTCGGCTCAATATATTTTTGCATTACGTAACATTACAGTTTTTTTAAATGCATTCAAGCCGTCTGCAATTAAAGTGAAATAATGTAATTTGAAAATGCAATCCCTGAGCAATTTTCTGCCGCAGCGTCCTCGGAAGTCTCGTATGAGCAGTAATAATCCTTTACAATGCTTTACTAAATTACTACTTCTACATTTATTTCTTTATTATAGCATTTTACTATGTTACGTGAGAATAAATGATGAAAAGTCTCATTTTTGGTTAACAACTCCAACGAGTAAACCTGTAAATGTACTGCTGAGCCCAGGACTCATCTAATGTTTGAAAGTTTTCGAGCTGAAAACTATCCGCCACGCAGCTCCAATAGATAAGGGCTGGCGGACTTCACATGTTCTCAAAATATTTAGTATTTCAAAAAAAAAACGATACTCCACACTGGAATTTCTCCTCACTCAATAATTATAAAACATTTTTATTTAGTTAAATCTCATTTCTGGCGGCGAAGTAACAATCTCGAAAAATACGAGAACGTAAAGGTTCAAGCGCCGATAGCCTATTGGTTTAGGGTACGGACTTCGAAACTTAACGTCGTGGCAGGGACGAGCCCGCCATTCGACTATTTACGTGAACCTTCTCCTAATACAAGCTTTTAAGCTCAGTTGGAGTGGTTAACAGGAATATAAGGTTTAGAGTACGGACTTCGAAACTTGACATCTTGGCAGGGACGAGCCCGCCATTCGACTATTTACGTGAAGCTTCTCCTTATACAAGCTTTTAAGCTTAGTTGGAGTTGTTAAAAGGAATATAAGGTTTAGGGTACGGACTTCGAAACTTAACGTCGTGGCAGGGACGAGCCCGCCATTCGACTATTTACGTGAACCTTATCCTAATACAAGCTTTTAAGCTCAGTTGGAGTGGTTAACAGGAATATAAGGTTTAGGGTACGGACTTCGAAACTTGACGTCGTGGTAGGGACGAGCCCGCCATTCGACTATTTACGTGAACCTTCTCCTAATACAAGCTTTTAAGCTTAGTTGGAGTGGTTAACAGGAATATAATAATAGCTAATAGCATTGCTAGTATTATTTTTGGTGATAGCTGCATTGTCTAAGATGGAGGGCGTCTGGCACTGTGACGAATGATCCGTCTGGCTGATTACTGTAATTTATAGTTACGATACCATACATATGTCCGTACAATACCTTAGTCGTCTCTCACGACACCTCGGTAAGAAAGAGGTAGGTGCTATTCTACTCTGCCGGACACCTGTCGATTACTGTTTCACCGACTATATCGACCGAATAACTGGCATTGCTGCAATGCATCAACGAAAACGGAACTAACCCGGGTTAGCTCAAGGGTCTTGAGTTCGAATTCCGCTGCCGACGTAGGAGCTAATTTTAGAAATTAAATTTTTCTGTCAATTTTATGTGCTGATTTATAACGTGCGCAACGGTGAAAGAAAACATTGTGGGAAAATCTGCGTTTCTGAGGAATAAAAATATGTCGAGGACATATGAAGTCCGCCACCCCGCATAAAACAGACTCTTTCCAGCTTCCCCTCTCAAAAATAAAAGGAGGCCTGTGTTCAGCAATTGGACATTTATAGGTTGTTACCGCATACACACATTCCAAAAAGGTGTTAGTTTTCGCGTAAATATTTATTCATTTCAGTTCGGTTTTACATTAAATCAGTAGTGCTGTGTGGTGGCGCCCTAAGAGAATCTACCACCCCATCTCGTCCCGTGGGTGTCGTAAAAGTCGACAGAGGAAACATGAAAACAACGGAGATGGCTACTACATTACATACAACATCTTCCTGGAACAGCTAAAAAATAAACTGCGGTCGCCAACCCGCGTGCCAAGCGTGGCAACTATGGAAAAATCCCCCCAACCTATGGGGGAGGCCTATGTCCAACAGTTAACTTGTGACTGTGGTTGAAGTTAGAGACAAAGAATTGATAAAATTCGTAAAAGAAGTATTATTAAATTTCGTCCTAAACCTCCGGGTTCTGGTTCGAATCCCAACCGAAGTCAATTTTTTAAATAATTACATATTTTTTATTGGATAAAGTAACGAAACGAGCAAAACGTTCACCGAATATTAAGTGCACTGTCTGCCTATAACAAATGGTGTGTCACCTAGAACATTTTTGTGTGGCACGACACCTGCGCTCGTCATCCCGAGACATCAGTTTAAGAGTCTAATCCATGTGCCATCCCACACTAGCTCTCAGTGCCCTTCGAACCGAACACAGTAACTTTTGGCGAATAACTAGCCCTGGGGCGGTACCTACCGTAGCCGGATTCCTAAAAAATAATCCTACCACTATAGTATATGTGTGCAAAAACACAAGTTGTTGGTTGTTGGATCCGGTTGATTTGTGATTATCCCCGTGTCATTGACATTGCATCCTGGCTTTCCTCCAACGTTATCGCATGAGGGTTATAAAAAAACTACATAGTGAGTGCTTCTGTGCACGTACACTTGTACGCCTATAATATCTCCTGCGCTTACGATAGTATCAAAAAGTTGTCGATCAGGATGACAGTATCATATTTTCATCAGAAAGAGTTTATATTTTATCTCAATTTAAAACAAAATTCATAGTTGCATCAACGCTACCATGATAATATATAAGATTTGAAAGGTAAAAAGCTGCAGTAAAAATTTGCATTATTGTTCCCTGCGGATGTAATGCAACTCGGAAGTTGAGGAAACTTAACTCTGAGCTGACGTTTTGAATATAGTTGCACAAAGCAAAAAGTTTGCCTTTTCAAATAAAACTAATTTTTGTACTATTACACCAAGACAATGTTCTAAATTTATGTTTAACCAATCCAAATATGTCTTTATGTTTTAAATTTTAACAAAAACTACCATTAGTAATTAAAACATTACAATAAATATTAAAAGTAACATGCTATAAATGTTCCACTACACTGCACGTTGCACATGCTTACAATTAAGTTACATTTACAACTTACTCCTCTTAGTTTAGAATTTTTTGAGAGGGTTTGTTACTACAGCAAGTCTCCGATTTTGATGACTTAAGCATTTATGCATGCTTGTACAATATTCTCCAATCATTACTATGGATTCTACGACAAAAAAATGTGGTATGTATAACTTCAGGTTCTCGCAAAAACTAATTTATTTGAGAGAGAAGTATTAGTACACACATGGACACGTTTTTGAAAACTGGAAATCTTCCAACGATTTAAACTTCAGTATGTACTCCATAAAGGTCAGTTCCCCGCGGAAACCGAAACGTGACGGGTGGCCAACCACGTTGCCGCCATTTAGGTAAAATTAAAAAAAAACTTATTCCCCATTGCGTTCCCACGAGCAGTATAGTGACAACATTGCATATAATGGTGTTATTCTGTATGTCTGTCTGTGAGTAAAGGCTGTCTGTACTATACCTTAGTTGCCTCTTACGACACTTCGGTGAGAAAGAGATAGGTGCTATTCTACCCAGCCGGTCACTTATATTATAGTATTATAAAGATGTAGAAATAGCTTGCAGTGATCATCTCTTTCCCAGGAGTTATCATGATCCATGTATTCTTTAATATTATAATATCCCATCTTAAAAGTCTTTTACTGTTTAATAAAAACTTTGAACTTTTTTTTATAGGTGAGGGGGCGAACGAGCAAGCGGCTAACCTGATGGTTAGTGATCACCGCCGTCCATGAACATCCGCCATACCAGGGGAATTCCGAAGGTTCCTAAGTCGTATCGGTCCGGAAAAACTGCTGGCGCAGCCTATTCCACAAAGTGGTTGTGCGTGGCAGAAAATTTCTGGCAAAGCTCACAGTGGTGCAATGCCACTCATCCAGGTGGTGTCGATGAAATCTTGTTGTGTGCCGCAATGTACGATGTACGATGTACAATGTACTATGGTTGAATTTAGCAGTAGGAATTAATCCGAACAACTCCTCGGAACACTCCCCGTGATAAACACGGTAGAAAATGCAAATAGATGCAACGTCTCTTCGCAAAGCAAGTGGATTGAGCTGATCGGAAAGAACTCGGTTGTTGACGATTCGAGCCGCTCTTCATTGGATACGGTCGAATGAAAGGAGCTGGCACTGGGGTGCCCCCGCCCAGAGGTGAGAACAGTATTCCATGTGAGGCCGAACTTGCGCCTTGTAAAGTTGCAGACGATGGGCCGACGTGACACACTGTCCCGCTCTTCTGAGCACGCCAAGCTTTTTGGAGGCCAATTTGGCCTTCCCTTCCAGGTGACCGCCGAACTGAACGTCACTCAATATGTGAACGCCAAGAAATCCGATACTAGCAGAGGCAGTGAGAGAAGTATTGTCAAAGCGAGGGTATGCGACAAAAATGGTTTCTTTTTAGCGGTAAACGCGCAAACCTGTGTCTTCTTAGGGTTGAATTGGACTAAATTTTGTCGGCCCCATATCGAAATTTTATCTAATAAGATTTCGATTTCAAACACAACTTTGTTCCGACACGTCGTCGTTCGTCGACGTGTTTCCGAGAAATATCAGCACGACCGGTGTATAAGGCATCACCAGTACTGTCATCTGCATAGCAATGAATATTGCTAATTTGTAACATGTCATTGATATGCATTAGAAACAGAGTTGCTGATAGTACGCAGCATTTTGTAACACCAGCATTCACAGGCTTGGAGTCCGAGCATGCACCGTCGACTACGATCTTGATGCTCCGGCCTGTGAGAAAACTGGTGACCCAATTGCATAATTTCTCGGGAAGCCCGTAGGAAGGCAGCTTCGATAGAAGCGCTTTATGCCAGACCCGATCGAAGGCCTTCACTATATCCAAACTAACTGCCAGGGCCTCTCACTTGCTCTCAACTGCCTCCGCACTATCGATGAGTGAAGTATACCAGAAGATCCCCAGCTTAGCGACGCCGTCAGAAACCGTATTGGCGATCACTAATCAGCTGGCGGTCCTCTAGGTACCTCAAGAGCTGACAGTTAACAATGGACTCCATTGTTTTGGAGAGCAAGGAGGTGATGGCAATTGACTTGTAGTAATGCGGATCTGAGCGGTCGCCTTTTTTAGGTAACGGGTGCACTAAGGCAGTCTTCCATGAGTTCGGAACGACGCCTAGAGAGTAGGAATACCGGAGAAGACGCGTTAAAACTCTGAATGACTGGTGCCTTCTCCGGAGCACACATACTCAGCACAAGGAGTGATTCCATCGGGCCCACTCGACTTGTTGATGTCCAGGGAGAAAAGTGCTTTGCGCACTGAGCTCTGCCAGAACCGGATATCTGGCATAAAGCACTCACACCGCGGGATGGTTGGCGGCAAGTTCTCTGTCATCAAGGGTCGAGTTGGACGCAAAGAGAGAGCCTAAAAGATCGGCCTTCTCTTTTCCGGCATGGGCCAGCGAGTCGTCCTCCCTGAGCAGAGATGAAAGCGATGGTTTACAGAAGTTTCCGAGGACAGCCTTGGCGAGAGACCAGAATGCACGAATTCCTGAAGAAAGGCGAACAAGTTTCTCGCCAATTCCGCCAATGTGCTCTGACTTTGATTTTGCAATAACTCTTTTGAAGGACCTGGCGGCAGAGTTGTACTTCTTTTTAAGGTCGCTGGTTTTTACATCCTAGGACGCCGATGCATTAGCCCAGGCACGGTGAACACTCCTGCTTTTGGCGTGAAGCCATTTTGCAGGTGCGACCTAACCAAGGTTGGGATCTGCCTCCGGTGGGCACTACAGAGGACAGAACAAAAAGTTCCATACCCTGAAGCACCACATCGGCAACAGAACCAGCAACAGCGTTAAGATTATCCAGCGAAAAGCACAACTGCCACATGGGTAGGATGCAAAAAAGAACGCATCCCATCCCAATCTGCCGACTTATAGTGCCATACACGGCGACAGCTTGCAGATCGTGACTACAGTAGGCACGTGAGAGGCGCCGTACTCCGGATCAGACAGTGGTCCGACGAACCCAGAGGAGCATCGACGGAGGCTTGATAGCTGTCCGGAAGAGTAGTCAGCAGAAGGTCCAACAGGGAAGGTACATTACCCTCCACGTCTTGAATTCACGTAGGCGAAAGTCACAAGTTGTGTCAGATCATATGCCAAGGCAAAGTCATAAACAGATCTCCCCGCATGATCGGTGATAAGAGATCTTAGCCATTCGGCGTGGTGGGCGTTGAAATCGCCGAGTATCACGATGTCTACGGATGAGATCTGCTGTAGAACGTAATCTGTAACCAATCTGGATGTGGTCAATTTAAATAAAATTTGCTACCAAAGTTAACAATGGTAACGTGCTCTTATTAGTAAATTAAAAATTATTCAGATGTTTTAATATACTATATATTAAAAAACTACTCGCTGTGGGCAAGCAATTAAAAGCCTCTTTGCCTTGTAGCATTTATATGTAAGCATAATGTTTTTTAATTTTTTTTTCACCAAGGGCTTCTTCGTCGACGAACATACAACAAATAAGTGAACAATCTGTACCTCGATAACATATAGTTTAGTGAAAATATATTTTCAATAAGTTAATAATCACTAATCGTTGCGATGAAAGTCACTTTACATTCGGTCAAGAGTCGAATATAATAGATTTAAGAATACTGGCAATGCTATTAAAATTCTTAATATTCTTGTTAACGACTTCAAGCGTAAAAGTTATGCTAGTATGTGGTTCACGACAATAGTCAAATGGCTGGCTCGATCCCGCGACGTCAAGTTTTGCAGTCCGTACCCTGAACTATTAGGCTATTGGAGCTTCAAATCATATAAAATAAAACAGTAAACATTAGAAAGAATATTTATACATTCTGAACATACTCTTAATCAATGAAGCTTTGCAAATATTACTACTCAAAGCAAAATATACAGACCTTTTTGCGAGACGAAAGTTATTTTTACCTACATCGCGTGTCATACTGAGAGCTCCTATTTATTATGCAGGAGAGTTGCGAACATTAGAGATTTACGACTACAGGCGACTGTTGATTCATGCCTCCGTACCGGCATCTCATTTGTCTAAATTCTTGTTACTGGTATCACCGTTGCATAAACTAATGTTTGTCTAAAGTTTAAAAACTATAAAATTTAACAAGATCATTATATATTTACTCAAACATCTAGGACAGTAAGTAGTATTTACGTTGTAGAGCCGTGCTGCAGACACTGGCGCATAAATAGGTGGACATCGAGCACAAGAAGTAAGACAAAGTAGCAAAGTCTATAAATGTCTTATTACTGAACACAGCCTTCTCTTTCGTTTTTCACGTTTTCGTTCAGACGGAGTCGCTTACTGTAAGGAAGGTGTACATAAATCGTGTCTCAGCCTATTCTAAATGTAGTTTAAACTAGGAAATATAAGCGATCTAAATAAATAAAAGCCGCGTGGTCCTAATGGTCAGAGTACCTGAATTCTACGCCACGCGTCCTGGGTTCGCATCCCTGGTCTGGTTATGTTGTACATGTGAAATGTATATCTGTAAAAAGCACTCACAATAGAGGAGGAATCATAGTGTGAGACATAGATATTTAAAAAAAATATCTCTTAGATTACTTACATTTAGTCGTCTAGTACTTACACAAGGTTTTTATGCGGGAGCTGCTACAGAGTTGTTCTGTTAGTCAACGGATCAGTTGTTTTTGCAATGTGATTTCAACATGTCCTTGCCCGTTAAGTTCAAGGCGTCTGGTGGCTTATGTCGACCTTAAATATGATTAAATTTATTTAGTCATTGTGTACTAGCCATTATCATTGTAATGCAGCAGAGCAGAGAAAGTGGATCAGATGAACCAGTAGTTTAAAAAATAATGAAATTCGAAAACAGACTCAACTAGAGTTTTTTTAGTTCATGAGGGTTTCATCAAAAAGCGTATTCAAATGAATATAATGTTTATTTAACACCATTCTATTATTTTTACGCAATTACAAAAATATCGCTATTTATCTATGTATATAGATAATAATAATTAATAAATAAAAAGTCAAAGTACACTTTCTCCCCTTTTTACCCGTTTTTGCAGGGATTTAAATTGCAGCTCAGAAAAGTAGAATTAGTTTTTGGTAGGCGAGAAATGTCAGTGAGCCGTCAGAGCCAGTATGTGCTTCCATGAGAAATTCTTGACATCTTTGTATTTATTTTGTAATTTATGCAACCTCATTTTTGAATAACAATAAGTTTCAGATCTTTTTTATTATTTCAGTGTAAGGAACTTTATTTTTTATTCGCAGCTGAAAATCAAAAAAAAAGGAACATAAAAAATATTGCTTCCAGTTGGTATTTCAACCCAGGAGGGGTTTAAATACTCGTACCAACTGGAAGCAATATTTTGCCTACAACTCAGAACAAACAGAGCAGTTAGGCACTCAATTGTCAGAATATTTTACAGTATTTAACACACCTGCTCTCATTTAGTCAAACGGGCATTAACTGATGATTGAGTTCAGAATAATTGAGATCACTGCCCATCTGTCTATTAGACATTATTAAGTTATTGAATATATATTTTAACTAGACTATATGTTGTCGAGGTACAGATTGATCACTAATTTATTGTAAGAAAAAGCCCTTGGTGAAAAAAAAAATTTAACATTATGCTTAAATATAAATGATACAAGGCAAAGAGGCTTTTAATTGCTTTAAATGTGAATAATTTTATTTTCCTAATAAGAAGTAAGAGAATGTTAAATTGAATTAGACTTGACTTGAATTTAATGCAGTTTATTGACTATTTATAGTCATTGTGTAACATTTCAAAACAGATATACATTTCACATGTACAACACAACTAGACCAGGGATGCGAACCCAGGACGCACGGCGTAGAATTCAAGAATTCAGAAAGAATAATATTATTATATTATTGATATTTGTTACTGAACTACAGTTAGCACTACATGACATTGTTATATATATTTTCGGTGATGTAATTGCTGTTAGCCTTCTCGGCTTTTACAGCTTCATCGGATACTGTGCTCATCGGGCCAGGGGCCCGCGTGCCAGGTTTGGTTTGACCCAAACATAAATAAATAAATAAAAACTCCTACAAAAACCTCGAAGTTCGGACTGTGTCGCGTTCGTTGCGTGCTTTCGCGATTTCGAAAATCTTAAATATTTTAAGTCGTCTCATGACCGTCCGAGGGAGGCTGCGCGCGTCCATTCGGTCTGTCGACTTGTGTGTCGGTAACTCTGGGCGGTGAGAACCGCCCTGGAACACGGGTGAATCGTGTGTACGCGGTGTGATTATTGACTATTGCGCGCCGCTCTCTACGGCGGTCGCGCGTCGTGGTGCGTGTTATATTAAAGCTATTTACTGTGTGTACAGTGTGGCCTGGATCGTGACTGACAGTATCGTGGTCAGGAAGAGCTGAGACGTCCGTGTCGTCTAGCACGTTTCGCGGGCGACGTTTGCGTTCGGTCGCGTTTCTGTTTGGTCAGTAATTTGCTGCTTTAACCATCAGCGGGTTTGAATGAACCGCGGCTTTTTCGAAAAACCGCCGTGATAATTCTCTGAAGTGTTCAGAGATTAAGGGCATTTCACAGTCGCTGTGAAGATCTACATTGCGTTGATACCAACCGGCTCCGGTGGCAGTTCGCAAGAATCGATTTTGAACGCTCTGTAACTTCTTTAATTGATTGCCCGTCGCGTGAGCGAAAGCGACGCAAGCATAGTCCATTACGGGTCTTATGCTAGTCTTATAGAGGCGAAGATTTGTGTCTTAAGCACATTTTGCTTGAGGAGCAAGTTTATGGGTATAGACGGCTTGAGATAAAAGCCGCTCTATTGCGTATGTTTTTAATGTGTGCAGCGAACGACATCGCTGCGTCTAAAGTGATCCCGAGGTATTTGACGCTCTTTTCCCAGGGAATAGGGCGTCCGAACAGGGTGATCGTGCCTAGCTGATTGTCGCCGATTGGGTGACATCGTCTAGCGGGCTTTGGTGTGCCCCTTGAGAAGTATATCGCTAGACTTTTCCGATTTTATCGCGTTTAATTTTATACTATTTATAACCCGACGTTTCGAGTGCTTTACAGCACCCATGGTCACGGGGGGACTGAGGTGACAGATGTCCTGATGTCATAGTTAACCCGGAGTACCTTCAGCTTTTAATTATTTTTTGTGGTCCGATCTACGCAGAAAGAGCTAACTGTGTCTTGAAGTCTTGCAGTGGTATGCTTGGTTTTTGACTTAATTTTATTAATTATAGGATCCCAAGCTGGTGGTAATACCCAACCATCTTCTCTAATAATTATTGGGTATTACCACCAGCTTGGGATCCTATAATTAATAAAATTAAGTCAAAAACCAAGCATACCTGACATGACATCAGGACATCTGTCACCTCAGTCCCCCCGTGACCATGGGTGCTGTAAAGCACTCGAAACGTCGGGTTATAAATAGTATAAAATTAAACGCGATAAAATCCGTAAAAATTAGTTTCATTTAAATGTGTAGTGTTCGCGTAAATATAAGAAATCATTATAATAAATATATCGCTACACTTTCTCCGGGTTTACCTCTACTCTACATTTCCGGAACCATTCGCCTAGGCGATCGGCTGCGGCTTGGAGTTGAATCGTTATGCGGCCCTTGTGCTTGTCGGAATAGTACAGGGCCGTGTCATCTGCGAAAAGCGCAAGATTGACTTTCGGGTCTTTAGGGATATCGCTAGTGTATAGCGACAAAAGGAGTGGGGAGAGGCTCGGAGAGGGCGGCTTGAGGAGCGCGTTCCCTCTACCCGGAAGCGAAATAGGCGGTTAGACAAGAAGGCTCGTATGATGTTCACAAGTCTGTCTGGCACTTTAGTGTGATACAACTTGTAATACAAGCCGTCGTGACAGACTTTGTCAAATGCCTTTGCGACATCGAAAAATAAGGCCCCTGTTACTGACAGGCTTAGGGCGGTCGTTTAAATTCTCTAAGATGTGCTCCGTTAAGCAGTGCACTTGATGAGTACACGAGTGTTCGGGGCGAAAGCCGAACTGCTCGTCTGGAAGAATATTATTTGTAAGGACATAGTCTTTTAATCGACTGAGTATAATTTGATTTTGATGAAGTGTATATTATATATCTTAATATCTGTTAACGGAAATGAATATAAGCTAACTCGGAATATAATGAGCAAAGCTCGCGCAGGTACTAATGACTTTTTTACATTTCAAGTATTTCTTCATAGATCTAAATATTGGTTTCGATTTTACCAAGAGATACTTTACTTCCATGTACTTTGTGGCGTATTCCGATTTAGTTAGTAACCTAATTTTTACTATAAACAGGTATACTTATCAATATGCTTCAAAAGTGGACCCAAACTCCAGAATTTCTCCAGAATGGTGGGCGAGTTCCTCAGACAAATTACACATGCACAAATTTCCAAACCCGGAAGCATCTGTAAGCCATATAAATGTTATTTCCGTCCAGGAATCAATAGCGCGGTCCAACGAAAGGTCAAAGCGGTTTCTTTTGAGAAAGTAAATATTTTTTGCAAAAAAAAAATTTAGCATAGAAAGACAAAATAGAAGTAATAATAAAAACTTTCATCTTTAAGTCTTCTTCATATTTTAATCCTAAAGCGGGGTCTCATTCTAAAATTCATAGCGTTCAGTAAAATCGGGTCGTCAAGTTGTTTTTATTTTCATTCGCAGGAAAAGCACTTAGGCCGAGGCTTACATTTCACCCTTTTTTATTTTTGTAGTATTTTTTTAAATATTTATCCAGTGCAGTAGTACTATGGTGGAAATAATACGAGTTGTTACTTATTTACCTACAGTTTAGGTAAAATTTTATAAACAGTTTATGTAAAATTTTATATTTTTGTTATAAAAATCCCGCGCGGGAATGAAACCTGCGGCTCATAGGTCAGAAGCCAATATTATACATACATACATACATAAGATCACGACTGTATCCCATAAGAGGTAGTCAGAGACTAGGCACTCACTGCAAAAACAGATGACTGCCTCAATCCACGTTTCACCAAAACAATATAATGCACTTGGTGTGATAGGTGGTGAGCCCATCGCCACCACGCGCTGCTGGGTGCACAGTGCAGTTTAACTTCTTACTCGGCTTTTACGAGATCCATTGGATGAGATGGAGTGGTAGTATACTTACTATCCATAATAATATTACAAATGCGAAAGAAACTCTCTCCGCCCCTCTGTCCTTCTGTTACCTTTTCACGGTTCAACAGCTGAACAGATCTTGACCAAATTTGGAAATCTTGGCAAAATGAGAATTCTGGAGACAGTCATACTTTATATCCAGGAATATCAAATAGTAAAAAAACCTATATCCACGCGGACAAAGTCGCGAGCATAGGCTAGTCTAAAATAAGTTTTCCCTGATAAACAAACAACGTTAGAAACGTAAAGTGTTTTTAAAACAATTTTTACTTAATTTTATTTCTTCAACATAATAAATCATTACAGTAGGTACAACTTAAAGTACTCGTATTACAATTTCTTGTATGGTATCGATTAAAAACTTGTAATCGTGACTTGAGCGCAATTTGATGTATTATTTTGTGAAAAAGTGATTCGTGTTAAAACCTATTTGAAACTATTCTATTGGTTCAGTAAAATTCCTGCTCATAGCCTAGTTAATAGTCGTAATACATAAATATCAAAGAATACAAGTAATTCGAGTATTGCTTACATCTAATAGTTATTAAAGATTATACTTATAATCTATTGCTTTAGCTACTGCGCCAACCGAACCAACTGCATAACTAGTCTTTACAATGACAAAATGTAATTTCTATCTTCTATATATATAAAACAAAGTCGGATTAGTTACACCATTTATAACTCAAGAATCTGCATGACCGACTTTTATGATGTTGGATTGGGTTGATTTGTTTCCGCCCCGAATAACAGAATAACTAATAAAACATCGAAAAATTAACGAATAGAAAAAAATTAAAAGAAAATTCAATTTCACATACATTTTCCGTATACAACGCCATCTGCGATACATGACCGTAACAAAGCTTATATTATTTGGAATGAATGACAGTCCTGTGACAATAAATACTTTTTCTTTATTTCTGTCTTCTGTCATTATTCTCCGAAGGCTGATTCAACTGCTCGGTTATTTCATTACATTAATCGAATGCAATGAAATGGGTGCCGCTATTTATCGGATTTTTTTTTCTATTTTTTAACCAATTTTCGACTGTTATTGCATTTGTAAATCAATACTGGTAAGACTTGCCTTCGAAGATGTTCACTCTCTGAGGTAATCAAATTTGTGATTAATTGCTTGCTTGAATTGCTTCGTTATGAAAATGAAATGATGAAAAATGAAAAATTGGACACCATTTTTCATTGTTATTTAGAAAGCCACGAGCCAGAAGATCTAATCTTTCACATCGAAGCCGTAAATCAATTGGATTTCGCAATATTGAAAATCAATCTATTTCAGATGAAAATTACAATACTCCACGTTTTTTGGAAATAAGTGGCGAATGTCACTCTAGTGGTCAGGTAGGCTTACCACTAGGCCACGCGGTTATCAATTTTACGTGAAATTACTGGTGGTAAAATTCCTATGCAAGAACTCGTCTAGGTAGGTCACCGCAGGGCCAGGAATTCTGCTGTGAAGCAATAGTGTGTAAGCATTTCTATATTTCGGTTTGAAGGGCACATAGTGCTAGTGTAATCACTGGGCATAAGAGACTTAAGAATCTGACGTCTCACGGGCGCAGTGTGGTAGCGGACGTTGGACATAACATCAGGTGAACGTTTTGCTTACCACATTCCTTTCTTTAACAAAAAAATAATACTTGTTGCACTATAATAAAAACAGTGCAAAATATTTAACCACAAATGACCAAATAGTCTACACTGTGCAGATGAGCGCTTATATACTTAATTTATTTGAGTATTTTTTATTAATAAACAATACCGTGAATAAGTAAATATTTACGGTTCATATACGAGTATATACGGTTCATATAAATATACGGTTTGGTACTTGCAGAATGGCATTGCCATATATATTAATAAATTCAATAAAGTTTGACAAAGCAAACTAATTGCATTAACAGCGAGTCACTGCAAATACTAATTCCGTATTTATAGCATCTTGAAAATTAATGCAGGGGCTACAAGTAAACAACACAGTCGCCGATCATAACTATAATTGCGAAACTGTATGCAGTAGTCAGAAAGTTGTTAATTAAGTCTCACGTAGCAGTCTCGATGGTAATCAAACCAAATCAAGTTTGGACTTCTAAATAAATTCGAACATTGAAGTTTATTTTTAATAGTCATTATATCCATATACGACTCATTTTCTTAAGTTAATCAATATTGGACAAAACAGCCATACAAAGAAATATCTATAAAAGTAAACAACTAAAAACTCATTGCGAAATTTCTTCTTTTCTGTGTTACGTAAAAGCTGTAGATGCACGTGGCTTGGCATTCGTTTAAAATTTCATCTAACGGAAGTGACTTGAGATCATTTACCGGTGCCTGCACCCACCACTTAAACGCTAATTTACCTAGTGCTGGGCGGTGAGGGAAATAATAGGGTGACCTTTGTCTGAGAAATGAAAAATATTTTGATCACATATAAAGTAGTTTTGCTAACATATGAGGATATCTCACTGCTGAGTACATACCACCTTTCATTCTTGTGAAGCTAGGAAGTGACCGCCACATTACACCAGCACGGGTTTTATGCTATGCTGGTCCTCTGCATCAGCGCTGAAGTGCACTGTGCAGGTACGGGCCTCGAGGCGAACCTCTTTGCCCGAGAAATCATCGCGGGGGGGCACTGCTCCCACCGGGCTTGGGTACCGCTTGTGCGGGTTTGTAGGGAAGGGTGAATGCTGCAGTGAAGATTAATAAATAAATAATAAATACTATACATATACATAATGGTTGCTGCAGCATTCACGGACACAAAGAGCAAGAAAAGAGATAGGCAGACACCAAGGACATCAACAACCACAGCGAGACGCCCACTCGAGCGAGCGAGACGCCCAGCCGAAAACGACGAGCACTACTCGCTAGAGCGAGCGAAAGCAATGGCCGGAGCCTGGTGTAAGCGTACGAATGCTGCGTCGATCCACTAATATAGCAGACCGACACAGCACAATCGCTTATGCAATGAAGAATTAGCCTGAAAAGTACATATATTAATATATAAATGTATGACAACACATTAATTACACATAACAACATACATCTAGCTAGCGTATCATAGAGCCGACGTGCCACCCGGGTGATAAATTCTTGAATGGATTCGATTTGGAGGTCCCGGGCTATGACGTCATTCCTGACGTAGCGACCTGCTCCTACGATCGTACGTAGCGCGAGATTTTGCTGGGCTTGAAGTCTTCTTCGCTGCGTCGCCGAGGTAAGCGCGTACCAGGCGGGTGCGGCGTACGTTAGCCTGGAGCGGACGTAGGTCTTGTAGACGGCCATCTTAGTTCGGGTTGGCAGATGGGATGCCAGTACTGGCCGGAGGACCGCCCGCGCGCCCCTGGTGTTGCGGATTAAAAGATCCACATTAGGCACCATGTGCAGCGAGCGGTCGATAATGCACCCGAGATACTTGACGGCCGTCGACCACTCTACGTCCTGCTCACAGAGACGCAGCGTTTTTCTTCGGCGAGGCCGGAGCGTTATAAGTGCGGTGGTCTTGTCGACATTCACGACCGTCCGCCACTTATTCAGCCACTCCGGCAATAGGTCCAGCAATTGTTGCAGTTTGCTTATGGCAAGCTCGGCCCGACGAGACGACGCAAAGTAGGCACTGTCGTCTGCAAACAGCGCCAACATGACATCCTCTGATCCTTCCTGGAGGCGACCTTCCAGGGTTGGGATGTCGTCGGTGTAGGCCGCGTACAGAAGTGGAGATAAACAGCCGCCCTGGGGAACTCCTGCACCTATAGATCGTGTTGCCGAGTTAACTCCCTCGACGCACACGTAGAATGTCCGCCCCTCGAGGTACGACGCTATGAGCCGCACTATCGCTTGAGGCAAGGTGGTATTCTCTTGAAGCTTGTAGATCAGCCCCGCGTGCCACACCCTATCGAAGGCCTTTTCAATGTCTAGAAAGACCCCCGCAGGTTTGTCGGCCGCGATTTTTCTCGGCCGACATGTAGTGTAGCACGCGGGTTAGCTGCGTAGTGGTGGAGTGGCCACTGCGAAACCCATGCTGCTCAGCCCGTAGCGGTATGCACGGGCGAGTTCGTCTCCTCTCAGCAGCAGCCGCTCAAACAGCTTAGCGATGTGCGGCAGCAGCGTGAGCGGTCGGTAACTCGAGGCTGACTCTTCTTGGCAGCTGTTTAATTGCGGCGTTCGTGATCCCGTCAGTCCCGGGCGCCTTCCGCGCCGGGAGGCGACGTATTGCTCTCCTAACTTCCGCCGGGGAGATGAACGCATCGCCCGGTAGAGGCGAGACTACGTCGGACAGGATCTCTTGTACGCGGTTTTCAACAACGCTATAATGTTCTTCATGATTGGCATCCTTGGGGTTGGGGCTGAATACTTCCTCCAGGTGTTCAGCCAGTACTTCAGCCCGGTCGATGGCCTCGTAACAACGTCCGCCTTGCTTGTTGAATAGCGGGCAGACGGGTGCTTTTGTCCGAGAGAGCGCGCGGTTGAGTTGGTAGAGCGACGTCATCTGCTCCCCAGCTGCGTCTACACGTCGCTCCCATTGTTCGCCTCTGAAGCTCTTTTTAATCTTGGACATCGTGTCCGGGCCCAGAGCTTACGGAGTGCGCGCTTCTTGTTTAATATAGCGCGCAGTGATGGTGGTAGTTGCTCTCGACGGCCGGCCGGCACTATCGTAGAGGCATCTGTGTTAGCTTTTTGAACAGCTGTGTTAAATTTAAGAGATGCGGCCTCTACGTCTTCCTTGCTATGTAGAGGGGCGCCGAGAGTAAGGCTTTCTAGGGCATTATGAAATATGCCCCAGTCCGTACGGTGTTTAGGCGCTCTGGGCAGGATAGCTCCTGTTACGAGGCCTAATGTTATAAGTAGTGGGAGGTGCTGTGTGTCCACTTCGTGTAGCACCTCTATGTCGACCGGGTAATTCCATTGGTGACTTAGCACTATGTCCAATACGTCCGGATAGCAATTGTCCCGGAAGGGGTGGTGTGTGGGTTCGTCCGGCCCTCGCACCATGTATTCCCCTTCCTCGGCATCTTCCTACAGCTCTCTCCCCGCTACGTTGATTAGCCTTGAACCCCAGGAAGGGTGTTTGGCGTTCAAATCTCCTGCTATAATAGCGGGGGAGCTTCCGTCAAATATAGTCCGGACGTCGGTCGGGTGAAAGTGTCCGCCGGGAGGGCGGTAGGCTGCAAAAATCCGAAATTCCTTCCCGGCTGTGCTAAGCCTGATGCCAATCGAGCGTGTTGTTATATAATTCGGCAGGTCCAATTCCTCGTGTATTAAGTCCCTGCGCACTAGCACCGCCGTACCTCTGTACGGCATGCCTAGTGGGGAGACTTCGTCGCGCCGATACACGAAGAAATTAGGTATTTTTAATGTAGTTCCCGGCTTTAACTTCGACTCGCCAATAATATCTGCAGCTCGAGTCTGTACGCCGCCGGGATTCCAATACATAATATTTATGCCGGTGTGCGCCATTGGATAGCCAGTAGTTGGGTTAGCGCCCTAATGAGGGCGTCAATGGGATTCGAACCCGCCGTAAGGGCGGTTAGCACTTCAGTCAGCAGCTGCATCATCAGCCTCACTATGTTTTCGTCAATGTTGATAGTGACGTTGCCGCTCTCGGCGCGAGGGGCGGCACGCTGTGGCTGTTGTCTTTGTTGATGCTGCGGCGGCGGTTGACGTTGTTGCCGTTGTTGCTGCTGGCTGCTATGTTGCTGTTGTTGGCTGCTAGTTGCTCGCGGCAGGGTTCTCGGATCCCCTGTCTGGCGGTTGGTTACGGTGATACGTAGTCCTCCTGTGGATGAACCTACGACGATACGCTCTCTGAGATTAGTTCGCTCAGTGCGTTGCGTACGCTCTATCGGTACGGAGGTTCGTATTCGAGTCTCCGGCTGCGATGAGTATTCGGGCTTTCTATAGGTCCTCGCGGTGCGTGTTGATTCCGCTACGTCGGGTGTTGAAGTACGCGCGCTACGCTTAGATTTGCGTTTCTTCCCTCGGCGTTTTTTCTTCGGTCGGGCTTCCGATTGTGAAGACTGCGGTGCTAATACCTCCGCAGTTATCGACGATCTCGGTTTGGGCTTCGGTGGCGCTAACCTCACGCGTTGTGTTGAGGTTGTTATGGGTTCGGAAGGTGCCGCGGTCCTTTTCCAATAAGATGCAGCAGTGGTGCGTGGTAGCTGAGGCAAGGGTGGCAGTTGCGGCGCAAGTTGGCGCCCGCCCCTTCCTACAGTCGTCCACCCTTCCGCGTCAACTCTTCTTGCGGATAAGGCTTGCGTCCGCATAGGCCTCCTTGATGTCAGTGGCTCCGGGAGAGGTGCTGGGAGCTGTATGCCACTTTTGCGTGTCTCTCTCTTGAGCACAGGGCATCTTCGGTCGTTGGCTGTGTGCTCCCTTGCACAGTTCGCGCACTTAGGTTTAGAGTCTCTTGGCTTATCACAATTAGAGGCAAAGTGTTCGCCTGCAGCAGCGGACACATTTAATTGGCCGGTAGCAGGTGGCCGACGCGTGTCCAAATGCCTGGCACCTGTGGCACTGCGCTGGGCCCGTTCTGCCTTTCCATGCCTCCAGGCATGTAAAGTAACTGCGACACTGCATAAAGCCTCTCTAATTCGGCATCGTTGAGATGGTCTAATTGGGCATGAAAGAAGCATCCTGGCCTCCCTCTCCTAGGCGGGATCGGTCTCACGAACCTCACTGGGAAGTTGAGCGCTTGTAGCGCCTCCACTATCTGCGAGGGCTCTGTGTCGACTGGTAGGCCTCTAATGCCCACCTTAGTTGGTAGCTCGTTTGCTGGGGTGTAGCAGTACCAGGAGAGCGCGGTATCCTTTTGTGCAAAATCGGTTAAATACCGCTGTACTGCTCTGTACTCTTCTGGGCTTTGGGGAATAAATCTAACGCCTTTACCAAATGGTCTTGCATTCGGCGCATGTCCAAGAATCGCATGCAGTGTATTAAAATGCCTCACCCAATCGGGTAGGCATTCCACAACCAGAGGCGGATAAGACGTTGAGTGCCTCTCGGGTGCCTGCTGCTGCTGTTGCTGTCGCATCGGCGATTGCTGCTGCTGCTGGTCAGCCGAATTTCCACTTCTGGGAGCTGCTCGTGGCGTTGCTGCCCGCTCGGCGTAGCTCGACATAGACACTTCTGCCACATCGGCTTTCTCGCTCACACAAGGCGAGGGGACGCGAGCGGGGGTGAGGGGGGGATCTCGCTCCGTACATATCTATCAAGCGACCTATAGGTCGTTGAGTCCCACCCAAAGTTTTCCTCGCCTCCTTGATGATGTATAATCGCCTCAGTTTCCATAACGAGGCGTTGTGGCGATGTATCCCGGGATCGTTCCGGAGTGCTGTATTCCGATCCGGAGGGCTTCGAGGGGGAGCGGGGGGGGGCGATGTGCACCCTCCTCTCCTCCTGCGTCCCCGATGTAGATGGTACCGGCGGGAGTGAGGGGGGCGGGGACGTATATATGACGACCCGCTGCTTCTTCTCGTAGAAGGCATCCTCAGTCTCCGGCGGCGTATGCTTGGGCGCCGTTTTGATCCCACGAGGGGGTGCGGCTTCGCTCCCTGGAAGACACACAGGTCTTGTGGTCACGATATCGCCACCTTCGCGGGTTCTTGACGGCGTTGGTCCTATTCCTGATTGTCCACGAGTGGGCCTCGGGGTTAGGCTACCGGCTGGCAGCACCCTCGAGTTCCCGGCTGTGAACATGTCACGTAGGCAGAGGGGGCGGTCGATGATGGCATCGCCCCGTTGTCGCACTCTGCGAATTACACGCTGTTCGCGCGGCTGGTCTTCGTCTTGTGTGGGGGTTTCGGATCCCGAGTGTTCCCGGTCCCTAGTCTCCTGGTTATCCCTGTTCGTGTCCATATTGGTTTTCTTGAGTGCCTCAACGGGCGGAAGAAACAGATCGAAACAGGAAGGACGTTTGCCTCGTAAGGTACACTATTTACCCCTTTTTTACAAAAAAGGGCGTAGATAGTGCTGTAATTGCGGTCTGTGTGACGTTAGGCACAGACTAGTACTGACACACAGTAGCGCAATATGCCGAGAATATCTGGGTGATGCAGTTCCTACGCGAACGCGGGACTCTGCTGTTTACCTTTCCACAATCGGCGCAATGGTACACGCTACGCACTGCCGTCAACAAGTGTACGCTCAAATCGTCCGAATCACACCGATTACGATCTTTGCTATTGTAAATAACAAAGCGTCGCAACCGATGATCAACGAGCCGACGAGTGGGCACACAAAGCTGACGAGCAGATACGCGGTAATACGCACTGCAGGGGTGTCCTAGGTACGTGGCCGGGGAGACGTCTCGACGCCTTGGAAAAGGCGGAGTGCGTCGTCCGACTGGTGCCGTGAAAGTTCTTTCGAAGAAAAAAGTTTCGAGAGCACCGCTGCACGAACCCGGGACTATCCAATAACTCGAGGCCAGTACGACGTTCTCAACGTAAAGCGGAGTGAACTCGACGCTAGACGGAAATTCGTCGACCGGCGGGTGTCAGAGGGGCTAAGTTCTCGACCCGGGGGGAGAAAGTAGTTCTAGATTACACCACAACTCAAGTATCGGATGCACGGGTTTTTCGACTTTACATGTAGTTAAAAGAAACAGGCTTACTTTACGGAAATCCATTATAATAAGGGAAACAAAGTTATTTTGATTAATGTAAAGACTGATGAGGTCTGTACCCAGCAGTGATATTCACAGACTCTTTTACTTTGACAATATTAAGTAAAAACTTTGTTTTTAATAATACGGAAAAGGTTATTTTCTTCTTACGCTTTCAAGTTTCTTCGAATAGAAAATTGGATCTTGTGAAAATGATAACTCTATATGAACTCTTGTTCTGTAAGCTACGTTTATAATTAGTTATTAATTTAATTAATTTAAAAACAATTAGTTTTTACTGAAAATATTTACTAAATGTTTGCTTTCTGAATTATACTGGTGGTAGGATTCCTATGCAGGAATCCGTCTAGGTAGGTATCACCCCAGGGCCAGTTATTCTGCCGTGAATGAGTAGTGTGCAAACATTACTGTGTTTCGGTTTAAAGGGCACTGTGAGCTAGCGTAATCACTGGGCATATGAGACTTAAGAGCTTATGTCTCGGGGTGATGGGCACAGTGTGGTGTCACACAGAAATTTTCTGGGTGACACAGCATTTGTTATGGGCAGATGTTGCACAATCATCAGGTGAGCGTTTTGCTCGATTCATCACTTTATAGAAAAAAATAAATGATCTGATTAAAACGTGACTTAACAGACCTGATTCGTGGGTCCTGTGTTCAAATTCCAGCTGAAGCTGATATTTGTGTTATACACAAATTATTGGTTTTCTGATCTTAACATATTGTGACGGTTCTTGTCCAAAATAGTCAACATAATATGCACATATAAAATATACATAAAAAATTTAAGAAATATTAAAAAGAAGTAATGCATTACGAATTTCTATATTAGTTTTATTTTAATGCTAAAATAGTAGTCCCGCTATCGACATAAAGATAGATAGATAGAAATATAGCTAGGTCCCTGTGGAGGGAGAGCTAGTGTAATTTAAATCAGGGTGAAGGGTGCAGTGTGGTGTCGGACAGAAATGTTCTGGGCAAACTTTGCACTTTCTATCAAGTGAACGATTTGCTCATCTCGTTACTTTCCTCCATTAATAAAACAAACCACGTTAAAATAAAGTACCGGCAAAAATAAAGAGTAATATATATATAGAGAGTATAATAATAGTAGTAATAGTAACAACTCTTTTGTTATAACTTTTGTTATAAAAATAATTGATGGTTATGGTAGTCTGGATATAGCTTTTGAACGACATTGCCTAAAAAAGAGAAATAATGTAATATAATCATTTTACCATTATTGTCATAATTTGAATGTAAATTTTTCATATGGAGCAGGCCAGTATTTTAATTCGGTTCGCTGGCATGATGTTAGTCTACTGTAGCGCCCACGTCAAAGTAACCACAAGTTATCTTATGTTATGTTTCATACTGGAAGGATTTCTCGCCCAGAATTTTATTTATACTTTTGTCGGCTCGGTTGGCGCAGTGGCTAAGCCCTTGGCTTCTGCGCCGCGGGTCGCGGGTTCGATTCCCGCACGGCACGAATATTTGTATAGCCTAAAAATAGTTGTTCCGGGTCTGGGTGTTTGTGCATGTGGAATTTATGTCTGTAAAACGCACCCACGACACTGAAGAAATCCTACTGTGGGGCATCGTTTTTTTAAAAGGAAAGGAAGGATTATGTAAATCTGAAGGAGTGAGAAAACAAACCATATTGCAAGCCAGCACACAAACATTGTTAATACATATCACGCTTTATGAAATTAATAAATAAATTAAGATGTATACGAGTCAAACAACAGTTTTAATTTATATTCAGAAACAACTGTTTTAATTTATCTTAAAATATATAAATACATGAATTGTTTTTCCTTACAGTATACACAATACATATTGCCACTTTTTTACATTTTTGTCTAGACGTGTGTCAGAAAACCACAAATGAAAGTGCATATAAATCCAGACAAGACTAAAAATATCATACAGAATGTAAATGACATTGCACGCTATATTTCAAACTCGTTTATTCATTATTTTCATCAATCCACTTTGACGATTCCCATTACCTTAACGAACTGGTGTTTGTTAAAAAGCAGTGGTACCGTACAATATGTCTGGCGATAAAATTTTGCTGTAACTTTGTGTAATCTAATATTTAAAGTATTGAAAATAGTCTGACTAACAAAGAGTTTTTAATTGGTGATACGTCTAAAACACAGTGCTTCATACTAGATTTCAGCACGATGTAAGAACAAAATTTCAAAGAAAAGAAACAGTAAGCGATCATCCCGAAAGTATAATGAACAGTAGAATTTCCGATGAAAGTACGAGTACTCTATTCTGTTGTCAAATAACAAAATTATACATAGATCTGCGATTCTATTGTTCTGTTATAAATTTAAATAAAATGAACAGTGCTGTAATCTGTTTTTTCACAACAAGTCTTAATTTCGTCGTCACAAAATTTTGTTATAAATGAAAACTCCCATTATTTCCCCATATCAAGTTCTTATTATTCAAAAAATTTAAGTAGCAAAGCTCTAATCTAATTGTTTCAATGAAACATAGCATATTTATTGTAATTTCGTTTCTTTCTTATACTCGAAATCTTATACATTTAAGTGCTTTTGCACTTTGCTCTTTTAAGCGCTTTATGCATTTGTATTTTTATACCATTTGCTTTTTTTTGGAAAGAGTAAACTTTAACATCTCAGAGGACGCAAGATTGCTGGCAAACCGTGTATCTAACTCAAACAACTATCTATAAATTGTTTCAGTATTAGACGCACGATTCGACAGTAAATTGTAAATTTTCGCTGTTTGATGTACTTTATTAAAGAAAAGTATGAAGTGTGTGACCAAAACATATGTCAAGCATTAAAAGGGACTAACCAAGTAGTCCTTACGAACAGCATCCGTTCGCTATTCAATTTTAAATCAGCATAATGATTCAACATATTCAACAATTTTGTAACATTTTAAGTTACTATAATACATTTTTAGAAAAGGCTACCCACACACTATATTTTTTCCCGTATCGTGGGCACGAGTCAAATCCGATATAACTTGTAGGTTATCTCGGATTTATACGCATATTACTATCTGTAGGCATACAAATAGTTGTTCCCTCGCGAGAATAGAAACTGCGGCCCGTAGCACAAATGCGTATTGGGTAAGCGATTTAATTACCGCGCAAACCAAGCCGTTAAGTATCTAAAGCTTTATAGTTTTAATATACAGTTCACTTCACAAGTTAAAATACTGCCGAATATGTCTTAATAAAAGCTATTTGTATTACGAATATTTATACCAAGAGACCTCCAACCCGCATTAGAACAGCAGGGCCGACTCCTCTCAAAACTGACAAGAGGCGTGTACCCAGCAGTGGTTAATTTACAGGCATTCATCCATATTCAAAATATATTTTTCTATTATTAAGATCAAACTACGCATCACAAATGATTATATAAATGTGTACAACCATTACTTACTAAACGCACTTACGAGTATCTTGAAATTGCCACGCCATGAAATAACACGATTTTAAAGTCATATTTTCTTAAATTATTTTCACGTCTATGTACGTCGAATCATAATATGTAAAATACTAAAACTGTTGTCCTTATATACGTACCTGGCTATATTTAAATATGGTTTACTTGTGCGTCGTTAACTCTCTATGCGCAAAGCTATTTCAATGCATTTTATTAGACAGAATACACTTAAAGAAGCCCCGTAACTGCTAAGTTAAGAGAAATAAAACCGTACTAAAGTTTTATTCGAAAACATCGATAGCTGTTGGTCAGCCAAATATATTTTGTATTGTTAGTATCATCATCATCATTTCAGCCTATCACAAGTCCACTGCTAAACATAGGCCTCCCCCACAGATTGCCACAATAGTTTGTAGCTCTCGTTTAGGGGTGATTTTGCCATAGTAGCCACGCTAGGCACTGTGGGTTGGCAACCGCAGTTTATTTATTTAGATGTTTCAGGGAGATGCTGCCCATATCCTGGTTTTTATTTTCCGTCTGTCGACTTTTACGACACCCAGGGACACTTTACGGGGATGAGACAGCGTGGTATATTTTATGTTTTGGTTTTTTCAGTAAGAGTCATCAGCATCACCTTATACACCATCACCACGGCACCACATTCATTTTCGATTAGGACCAAGATACACTGACTACAGTATCACCTTTAAGGACTCCTATGAAATGTCTCTTTTCCAAATAATAATTAGTCTCACAGTAGTACTGAAATGCAATGAATTGCTCACACTCGACTTCACTTTAAATACTACCACCATACATACCGTACTTAATAAATGGTGACCGGAGTGCAGTATAGTTTCTACGCTAGCTAGTGAGTATGTCACTATCTTAAAGAAAAAAAATTCCATAGTCGACTCATAGACGTTGTGGCAGATTTTCTCACGCCGCCGCCTCACAGGTTAAAGTTTATTGCCTCTTTATTATCACAACGATGAGCTTGTAAGTAATACAGCAGTTTCCGGAACCACCATACTTGGCAGGCCAATGGAATATATCATGCTTCTCACTTTTAAACTCAGCAACGTGTTACCAGTCTGTAAACTTTAAGTCCTGCGTATTTTTAAACAGTTATTTCACTATCTGTCGAAAACAATATTTTCCAGAGATCGCCGTTGATCTGATGAGATTCTGGGCAAACCATTTCATCGTTACCTAAAATATTATAGACATTTCTGCTGTAACATTTACTATATTTTTTCAGTACCCAAAAGGTTTTTTCTTCAGTCTATATAAGATTTTTTTTTGGACGACCGCGTGGCCTAGTGGTCAGAGTACCTGACTTCTAAGCCGCGGGTCCTCGGTTCGAATCCCAGCCGGAGCCAACATTTGTGCTAAAACATAAATTGTTGGTTTCGGGTCTGCTTGTGTTGTGATTGTCCCCGTGTTTCTGACACTGCATCCTAGCCTACCTCCGATCTTATCGCATCAGCGTTTCATCGGGCGCGGGTAGGTTGGGACGAGTGAGTGCCTCTGTGTTTGCGCGTACACTTGTGGCACTATATTATCTCCTGCTCAGTTGATGGCTCTCGACAGTAGTCGGCAGTTGTCGCCGTGGTCGAAATCGGCTACGATAACATCATCATCATCGTAAATTTTTTGTTACTTGGCCATAGAAAGTGGCTCTTCAAGCGACGAAGTGACAGATTTAAGTACGAGTATCTAGAATGTTGTAAAACTGCAGAACTCTTCTGCTGTATTACGTTTACTCAAGAATGTAGGAAAATCCCATTACTACTATTGGTACTGAAAAAAATATAGAAAATGTTACAAAGCTATGGTTGATATGATTGCTATATATTTATGCGTGGTTCGTTATCAGTATTATGTAGACAAACGAGTGGCAGGTGCACAGTGTGCTCATTTGTCGCCTTTACTGCCAAAACAAATATTAGTCGGGACTATTCCAATACGGCATCGCAAAAGTATAATTTAAAAAGACGACCACAGGAAACATCTTCTATACAGTGTAACATTTTATTTAGTTCACAGTGAACGAGGCTTCAGGTTATTATTGTACTCTTATTTATTAAGCTAAGTTAAATTTATTCTATTTAAACTTGTAAAACGCCCGTAAAGATAAGGGTAGCAGATTCTCTAACGATATTATAAAGTCATTCAAAAATGTACTCCATTCTGTTTGGCGAGATTTCTCAAAGGAATATAGACTTTCGAAACAATACTAAAGATATCGTAAATGGCCATAAATATTTAGCCATAAAATGGCAATAATCGTATATCTACTACTTGGAAAGGTAAAGATAGTATAAAAAAGTAATACAACAAAGAGCATGTTATTCGTTCTATAATAAACAAAAAACATACATTTGAACTGCGTCAATGAGATCTAAACGAAATATGAAAGGCAGTGTAATAATAAGGAAAAGATAAAGCTATTACGTCTCTTGCTTGAATTTATAACCTTGTCATCAACGAAAGCTTTATTTTTGTAACAGTTCAGTAATATAGCACACGATTCGTTACGCCGTTGTTGCTTATGTTCGTTCAGTCATACTGATCCTATTATCACTCTTCTAGCTGTTGATAAAGCAACAATTGTTTTATAATCGAAATTAATCTCTGCTGTTAATTCAACTGAACCTTGCCATGGATCATCTTCCTCTACATTTTTGTATTCGTTACCTATGATCATAGATTGTTCGTGAGGCTCATACTCAATATGGAAATTTTCAGAATGGAAACGTGATATTTGAATCGTATACACTATTAGTATAGTGAGCTGTCAAGTCAGACCTTGTATTGGTGCTGTAACGAACGGAATGTTACTCAAGCTCTAATAGATAACAGGTTTTAACAAACATTGTAGTTAAATCAATGTCACCAATGAAAAAAAATTAACAATTTTAATTTTGAATTTATGATCTTTTTTTGAAAACCAGGAGTTGGGCAGAAGCATCTTTCTGGAATTTCTGAATAAAAAAACTGCGGATGCCAACTCGCCTGCCAAGCGTGGCAATATGGCAAAATCTCCTAGAAATACGAGCTACAAACTTTTGTGGCAATCTATGGGGGAGGCCTATGTTCAACGGCTGACGGTGGTAGGCTGAAATGATGATGATGATCTTTTTTTATTAGGACTTTCGTCGGTTTAATAACAATAGTAGTAATATAAACATAAATATTCTCTATCTTATAATTCATTATTATCGCGTTAACACCAGCAAAGACACCGCTGGGCTGACTTTTCTAAATATTGTTGGTTCTTATTCTCATCAGTAAACGGTATATTTGTGCTTTCAACTAGTTTTCTGTGCTGGAATAGTTTAATACTAGACATGATGGCTTTTCTCTTTGTGCCGTGTTTGGTTTGTTTGGTCTGATGTGATGACTGGAGGTTTTGAACTTAATAAGGCGCTTCTTTTCGGCGGTTGAATAGAGTAATCATTACGTCCATGTGCACGAAACGTAAATAGCCGTATTACGTTATACGTAATTCATAAATAGAAGTCAAATACATTCATCCTTGGCGTAATTTCAAATGTTTTTGTTTATTTATTATTATTACCTAATTATTATTACCTAATGTTAAGTAAAACTGCTTAGATAACTTACTCGTATTACAGACGACCTCAAAATATTTCATTTATTAAGATTAATCAAAAAAATAAATTGGTTTACGAAAATTTTCTTATTTGATAGAATACAAAAATATTAAAGTTACATAGAACTGAAGTATATTATAGTAGACGAATGCGTAGTTCCACTAATAATAATAACGTAATGCAACAACAAGTAGTTGCAAACAAAGAGAAGAAAAGACTTTAACCCTAATATTATCAGCCAGTAACCTTTTGTCCGGAGTGCTATTTAAAAAAGGCAGGGTGGAATATTTCAAAATGTTTTTTATAGACTTAATAGGACTAAATTAATTATAGTGCAAATTTTATGGATAATATACAATATATTTATTCAAAAAAAAGTAAAAGAATACTGTGAATTAATTTATTAACTTGATAGAATACGTCAAAAATTACGAGCATTAAAAATAATGTTAAGAGTTTCCGTTGTTAGCATTGAGTTAAGATATTAATATCCAATTAAAATTATAATAAAAATGTGGAATTGAACAATTAACAAACTTCCGGATATTCCGTATATCCGCCCCAAAAATCCACCCTGACAATCCAAACTGAAATTTCGACTTATATTACTATCAACTTTCAAGACTCACTGAAAATAATAATTCAGGTCTACAGCGACCGTCTATGTATGAGTAGTCTTTGACTTTTGTTTTATGATAATATCTTAATTATCTTTGTATTATTCTTATTATAATTCTAAAGTTACCAATATTTTTCATTGCTTGTAATTCCAGAATACATACATGCATCGACTATGCATGACGAGCTCGTTGTAGTTTATAAGTTATTTTGCTATATATTCTATGTATATATATAGTATTACGTGGTGTTGCGTCAATTGTGTGTCTTCAATACTAAAAACAAAAGTAAAAACATTGTTGGAAATTTTCTCCTAAGCTTATATAACATAAATATAAGAATATCTGCTTACACTTGATTTTCATTTTCTTCATCTCAGTTATCCTTACGCGTTTCAGAGTGCTTAATAGTACCAATAAGAAAAAATAAAAGAAAGATTCGCTGTGAGTTGTAAAAATGGATCAATAACCAACCTCTACTTCGCCGGTAGATTCTTTATATTGTGAATAGGCAACGTTTGATCCCACCCACCAAGATCTCATTTGTTCTTAAGTGGAAAGACAAGAAGAGAAATTGACATGTTTATTAGCAACCATAAAATATTTATGTATTACATTCACAGCCTAACTACATAAAACACAAGAAAAACAAATACTGGATTTTCTACTTTTATTTAATTTGAAAAATGCCGCTGATAAAAAACCGAGTTTCAAATAGATGATACAAAAAACTAAACGTTTGCTCTTCCACTTATACATTTGAAGAGCTTTCACAATTTTCGCTTAAATTTAAATGCCGAATACCAAGTTATACCTTTCACTTAGTTCTAACATCTTTTTATTGAGTCGTGAATTTGAATTTGAATTTGAATTTGAATTGAACTGAATTATCTTTTCTGCAAAACTAAAACTTTTTTACAGAGTTAGACGGGTAGGCAAGCTTTACGTGCAGTCAAAATATTTTTTATTTTTCATGCATACAAACATACAGATACGTCTATTTCCCATATAAGGTGTAGGCAGAGGCTACACACGTAGCCCACTTTACGCTCCCGCAAGAAAAGAGACGTGACGGATGGCGAACCTCATCGCCGCCTTGTTGGTGCGAGTAAAAATTATTACTCTCCATTGCGTTTCCACGACCGGTATGGTGATAGCATTGTATATTATGGTTTTATTCTACACGAATCAAGGCTGTTATGACACCTACGTAGGAAAGAGCTATTCTACTATGCCGGACACCTATCGGCAATGTTAATATATTTTTACAAAATAATATACTTTTCAGGCATGCAAAGTTTCTCGCGATGTTTTCCTCCACCGCTGAGGACGAGCAAATTTTGTTAATGCTGCTTCAGGTAAATTTTATACAGGTTGCTCGCGTACTTGAAAATTTCAAAGCCAAATTTAACGTGTTTCAATTAAACTCTTCTAACTGAATTGTAAATCATCACTATCGTGTAATATCGCACGTACTTTTCTAATAAATAATATTAGCAAACATTATGTTATTTAGAATTCAGATCAAAAATCAATGACTTCCCGAAAAAAAACATCCTTTGTTTTATCGGGATAGTAATATTATAATAATTTTTAAAATTTGTCGGTCAAGCATTCTCAACATTCGTATTTTTGTCGAAGCGTAAACGTAATAAAATTGAGGTATTAAAAATATCCGATTACAAATTAGATGCTGGTTTAGTTAGCCAATCCATATATGTGAATTTAACGATGCTTATAGAAATAAAACGAAGAGATTCTTATCGCCCGCTTGTGCTAACAAAAATCAAGCACAAAGTAACGCCCATATGAAAATATTATTAGTATCACAAAACAACAGTAGTAAATTTTGATGATTTAAATCTTGATAATTCATCATATCGACGCACAATCCAACCAGTTTACCAATGGGTATTTGGATCAGCATTGATGTTTTTCGGACAGATACTATGAACATTTTACAGTATTAATTTTAAATTGATTTATATTCCGAGCCAACACATACGTTATTAATTTTATTAAGTTGTGCATAAAACAATGTTGTAAAAGCAATCAAAATGAGCATTATCAATCGTGATTTATTACGATAGTAAAAATGTTAATATGTAAAAGTGCTAAAATATCCATTTCTGCTTATTAATAAGTAAACACGAACCAAATAAAAACTGATTTCATTTTGTAGTGTAATAACTTTTTTTCATTGCATAAAGTGATGAGACGAGCAAAACGTTCACCTGATGGTAAGTGCAACGTCTGCCCATAACAAATGCTGTGTCATCCAGAAAATTTCTGTGTGACACTATACTGTGCCCATCACACTGAGACATAGGTTCTTAAGTCTCATATGCCCAGTGATTACGCTCACAGAGCCCTTCAAACCGAAACACAGTAATGTTTGCACACTACTGCTTCACAGTAGAATAACTATCATCATCATCATCAAATTTCGTGGATAACGCTTGGAACACTGCGACGACCGTGCACGGTGATAACAGTAGAACTATCACAACGAAGGTGAAAGGAATCGATTTTGTGGTCGACAACACTTGGATTGTTCCGTAATCGCCACTTTCTTCCAAAATATTCAAGCACTGAAAAGTGGAGTACTGTAATTTTCATCTGCAGTGAATTGATTCTCAATATTGCGAAGTGTAATTGCATTACGGCTTCGATCTGAAAAATTGGATCTTCTGGCTCGCGGCATTGTAAATAACACTGAAAAATTGGTCGCACAATTCAAAAATACATAATTCAGCAATTAGCAATCACAAATTTGATAACCTCACAAAGTGAACATCTTCGAAGGCAACTTATCGTTCGACTTACAAATGTAGTAACGGTCGAAAACTGAACGAAAATTAGTGAAAACTCGAAAAAAATGCTGATAAATCGCAGCGCCCGTCTGCATAGCTAGCTCAATGGTATGCAAAGTACGACGATAGTACGTCCCGGTGGCAGTAAATATACCAGATCTAATTTATCCAGACCGGTGACGAGGAGAAACGAGCAGGTGTAAGATATCCGACATTACGATCGTTAATCCGGCTGCCAAGTGTAGTAATCACGGCAATTTCCTCCCAGCTAGGGAGAGGCTTGTGTTATACGGTAAATTCATACCAACATAACACCAAAATATTGCATTCAAATGATAAATATTAGTAATATTTAAAAAACATCTTTTAAATATATTTGAGATTTATCTATTGTTAACTATTTCAAACATGGCGATAATGAAGTCACAGGTAATTACCAGTTTAAAATAGAATAGATTAAAACTAAACGTTCATTATCCCAGTTCGTACTCATAAAGATTTCATAGTTTCCATTCATTGAAAATGTTTAACTTTAAGTTTCTCTAGTTTTTGGAACGTTTTTTCGGAACCTGAGGGAATTCGAAAGTGGTCTTAATACTGAAACATGAAATAGATAATTTTGTTATCAAAAAATGTACTGCTGTGTGTTCTTTTCTAACAGCTTAAAATGTCATAATTGGCATAATTTACCGTAAATATTAAGGTGATATTTAGCGTCGCCCTACGATGACGTCGACGTGTCGTGGTGTTGTAAGAGAATCTACCACTTTTCGCCGGATTGAAAGGTGGCATAGCGCTGAGGGCGCTTAGCCGAAACCTTTATTTATGGATAACTGGCGCAAGGGCCCCCGAGAGGGGACCTCGGCTTGGACCGTCATCCTGTTCGCGAGAGTAACAGACTCGAGGGTGCCCAAGGGGGCCGGTCTCGGCTCGGTCAGTTACTGCAATCGGGAGGGCAATATTACTACTACTATAATTATTAATACCATGATTATTATTAGATAAGTTCACCACCAATTCGGAATGCGTTTCCGCTGGAGAAGAAATGGCGCAAGAAACTCCAGCGACGCTTCTGTTTATGACACTACTGCTAGAGGAGAACCGGCCTGAGATGCGGCGGTATCGCGAATAACTTTGTCTGATACGCCCACGCCGATGGCGGGGGCGGTATGATGGTGATAATGGGTGTTTGTGTAGTGTTGAGTAGAGCGCTTGGGCAATAGTGGTCGCGTCGTCAGGGTCCTCGAGGACGTGCCTCGGTCTCCTTTTTCCGCGGGTCGAGTTTTGGTGTATCGCGAGGGGGTTGTAAGTGGCGGCACTGACAACCAGTGGGTTGGGGTGCGTGGCGGCAGAGTCGAAGTATCGGCGAGAGGCCAACTTTAGATATTGGGCTATGGTAGGAAGCCCTAAATCGATATGAAGGTTAGCATTACGCACGAACCACGGTGCTCCCGTGGCTTTACGCATGAATCGATTTTGTATTACCTGAAGTCGGTGAATTTGACGCGGGGAGGCATGCGCAAATACGGGGCTTGCGTATGTCATAATTGGCCGAATACATGCTTTGTAAAGTGTAATTTTATTACGTAGGGACATTTTGCTATTTTTATTTAGTAACGGATGTAATCGACCGAGGACGAACACCGCTCGGTTCCTTACTCGGTTAATATGTGGACCGAAGCTGAGTCTCGAGTCTAATAGGACGCCTAAGTATTTGACTGTCTTTTCCCAGGGGATTGGACGATCGAATAACTCTATAGTGGGGAGATGCTGCGTTATGCGCCGCGAGAAGTACATGGCTGCACTTTTGATTGGGTTGACCTCGATCCTCCATTTCCGAAACCAGTTCCCGAGGGTTCGGGCTGCGGATTGGAGGCGTTTAGAGATAGTGTCTGGATTACGTCCAGACACATATAGGCAGGTATCATCTGCGAAGAGGGCGAGTTCGACGCCGCTGGTGTGCGGTATGTCGTTCGTGAAAAGGGTGTAGAGCACGGGACCTAGGACTGAGCCTTGTGGTACGCCGGCTAGGATGGGATGTGATTCGGATCGCACCCCCTCGACGCGGTAGCGGAAGTTTCGACTGCGTAAGAAATCTCGTATGATGAGTACGAGGCGATCTGGCACACCGAGTCCATATAACTTGTATATGAGCCCGTTGTGCCAGACCTTGTCGAACGCTTTCGCCACGTCGAAGAAGAGCGCTCCGGTATGAAGCCCGCGTATGAAGCGGGATTGAATGTGCTCCGTTATGCGGTGCACCTGCTGGGTACATGAGTGTTTGGCACGGAATCCAAACTGCTCGTGGATGGGGATCCCTCGAGACTGCATGAAGTCTCTTAAGCGGGCGAGAAGTAGGCGTTCGTATATCTTGCCTAAGGCCTTGAGGAGGCTTATAGGCCGATATGCGGTGGGATCGGACGGGGAATCTACCACCTCATCTCCCCGTGGGAGTCATAAAAGCCGACTAAAGTAAATACCAGACAAATCTCATGACCTCTAAAAGATGGTGGAGGGGCCACCTTTAATATGTCAGATCTAAAATAAGTATGTAGGTGATGAGCAAGAGCGTGTAAAATGTTCTGTGATTGACAATATGTCTGCCAAATGTAGCAATAATGTGAAATCCTCTAAATCTGAGGGGGGTCTATTCTCAGCAGTAGACTAATGATAAAGTATTAGCACAGATACATTGTCACTTACTTGTCTTGATTGAACATTAGGATCAGAGTGCGAGGTAGACCGAAAAATCTCAATAAAAGCAAACAAATCGTAATAAAAGTAATTTCTGGTAGAGGATTACTATGCAGGAATCCGTCTCGTAGGTGCCACCGCAGTGTCAATTCTTATTTTTTTTTAATCTGTCATTAAGTAAGACTATGCACTGAGTGGATACTTTGCCGTGTGGTAGCGGCATAAGAGAATCTACCACCTCATCTCATCCCGTGGGAATAGCAAAAGTCGACAGAGGGAAATGAAAACCAGATGGGTAGCAGTATCTTCCTAGAACATCTAAATAAACAAACTGTGGTTACCAACCCGCCTGCCAAGCGTGACAACTATGGCAAATCCCCTCCAAAATGAGAGGTGCAAAAACACAACGGCCCCTGTCTCCGGCGGCCCCACTAGTCCTGGCTACGGTAGCAGTCATGGTAACGGCAGGGCAAGGAGTGCGATAAATCTCCGGAGGAGGAGATCTTGCCACCACCACCGACGACTGGACCTGGCAATATTTAACGCACGCACACTGAGGACCGACGAGAAGTTCTTGGAGCTGGAAGAGAATGTGAGCAAGTTACGCTGGGATATTATAGGATTATCTGAAGTCCGGAGACTGGAGGAAGACACGGTAATCCTGGAATCCGGTAACTTGTTCTACCACCGGGAGGGACGACCATCTGTCCCAAAGAGGTGTCGGGTTTATCGCCCACAGGTCTCCCATTAACAACGTTTTCAAGTTGGGGAGTTTGTCGGGTTGCGTACCTTATGCTCAGAATAACCAAACGGTATTTGGTGAAGGTCATACAGGTATACACACATCCTGATGATGAGGTGAAGGTAATGTATGAGGACATATCAAGACCCAAAAATTCCTGCAAAGCTTACTACACGGTGTTGATGGGAGACTTTAACGCAAAGCTGGGCATGAAAAAAGACGATGAGCTGGTAGTGGGGTAATTCGGAAAATGGCAACAGAACCAAATGGGCCAACAGCTGACCGTCTTTATGGAGAAGGAGGAACTTTTTATGATGAACTTCAAAAGCGGTCCCACAGAATGTCCCACTGAATGAGCCCGGACGGTTCCACCAAAAATCAGGTCGACTTCATCATGACGACCGAACGACAGCTGTTGAATGATGTATCTGTGATCGCTAGGTTGAAAATCGGCAGTGATCACCGGATGGTAAGAGGCACATTGACATTAAACATTAAACTGGAGAGGTCTCGCCTGGTGAAGTCCACGCTCCGTCCATCTCGAACCCTTATTCAAAACCCTGAAAGCTTGGAGCACGAATTGCGAAATCTTTTTCAGTGCCTGGATGATTGCGTTACAGTGGACGATATGAACGAGAGGCTCGTGGAAACTGTCCATGCGGTGGGGACAAAGTTTTGCAAGACCCACCGCACAACAAAGATCCAGAAACTCTCCGACCACACTCTCAGTCTCATGGAGACTAGGCGTGAAATGAGGCTACAATCCTCAACTGATGCGTCAGCATATAGGCAGCTGAACAGACGGATCTCCAAATGTATGCGGCGAGACCTTCGCAACTTCAATACAGCTCGTATTGAGGAAGCAATAGAGCGAAACCAAGACTCCAAGGTCTTTGCCAGGGATCTATCTGCCGGAAAGAACCAGCTGACTTAGTTGACGACCGAAAGCGGTGGCGTCATTTCCGCTGGCCCAGAGATTTTGAGTGAGATCGAGAGATTTTAAGGACAGATGTACTCATCGTTGTTAGAGCCACACACTAGTGTGAGTATAGGATCTGAAGGATCCGATGAAGCTGTAAAAGCCAAAAAAGGCTAACAGCAATTACATCACCGAAATTATATAGTGTGAGTAACGACCCAAGAGCAAATGTCGTCCGACATTATTCCGATGATATCCGGGACGACTGTCTGAGCGAGATTAGTATGGCTCTCAAACAGCTTAAGAATGGCAAAGCGCTGGATGAGGATGGAATCACAGCAGAGCTTCTAAAAGCGGGTGGAAAAAAGGTTACTGGTAGTCCTTCAGAAGCTCTTTAATTCCGTTATCCGGAGCGGCGCTACGCCGGAAGCATGGAGAAGAAGCGTGGTTGTCCTGTTAAGTCCGTGGTCCGAAAACGGCCTCTTGAAGAACCATAGACGATATCGCTTCTAAGCCGCGTCTACGTGCTGTTTTTGAGAGTCATTACGAATCGTCTCACAAGCAGACGTGACGACTGCAAAACCTTCGATTCCGTCGAAATTTGGGCGGTGCTACATTTGTTGCAGTGCTTGTATACCAATGCCGCGATGGCTATCCGAGTACAGAACCAGAGTACGAAACCGATCCAATTGCAGAACGGTGTAAGACAGGTGATGTAATATCCTCGAAACTCTTCACCGCTGCATCGGACGATGTCTTCGAGCTACTGGACTGGAAAGGATACGGTATCAACATCAATGGCGAATACATCACTCACCTTCGATTTGCCGACGATATAGTCATAATGGCAGAATCGCTGAAGGACTTTAGCGCTATGCTCAATGACCTCAATAGTGTCTCCCAACGGGTAGGTCTTAAGATAAACATGGACAAGACGAAGATCATGTCGAACGTCCATGTCACACATATACAGTTGTTGTTGGGAACACTACGATTGATTGACCAACTAGGTAGGTCCAACTTCAACCAAGAGGTCAATCGACGGATTCAACTCGGCTGGGCAGCGTTCGGGAAACTGCGTCACATCTTCTCGTCGAGTATACCTTAATGTCTCAAAACAAAAGTATACAAGCAGTCCGTGTTGCCAGTGATGACATACGGAACCGAGACGTGGTCCTTCACTGCAGACCGCATGAGGAAGCTCAGAGTCGCACTGCGAGGTATGGAAAGGACTATTCTCGGAGTTTCATTGCGAGATAAAATCCGTAACGATGTTATCCGCAGCAGAACTAGAGTAACCGACATAGCTCTAACGATTAGCAAGCTGAAGTGGCAATGGGCTGGCCATATAGCTCGTAGAACCGATAACCATTGGGGAAGAAAGGTTCTCTAGTGGCAACCTCGTACCGGCAAACGCAGTGTAGGGCGACCCCTACTAGATGGAACGACGACCTGCAAGGTTTTGCGGGAAGTCGATGGTTGGCCGTATTTTGTGGCAATCTATGGGGTAGGCCTATGTTCAACAGAAGACTATGATAGGCTAAATGATGATGATGATGATGATGATGCACTGCTTTTCAAAGCGTAGCGAAATTAACCACAGCCGAAAATAACACTTGTATCATAAGTTATTCTAACTTGCTGCAAACAATACAAACACGAACGCAATCACTCCAAGCAGGCAATATTCGAATAAATTCTCAGCGATCAACTTTAGAAGCGGTACTAATACTGTTACAGCTGCTTTATCTGCAGAGTTTTGTTCAAATTTGTATTTGAGCAAAACAACACATACGAGTGGGTACTAAGGAGAAATTTCTTCCATGAAAGAACTTTCTTATGTAACTTTCTTAAGCTCTTCGACATAATATTATAAATGCGGAAAATTGGGTGACAACGGTTTTATTAGCCTCTGGTTCCAATTAAACATAATTTATATATATTTATATTTAAAACTGTAGCCCGACTTACAAACATTCGGCTTACGCGGTTATCGGTCCGACCCACCTTTCGCGTAAGCTCGAGTAAGTAAGTAAGTATTACTGTACTGTATTTTGTCTTTTTTTATACTTTGTACCACACCAGATTTTGAAGTAAATTTGTACCTAAGAACATGTCATATGAAGTTTTTCGTACTGTAAAAACGTAAGTTTTAACAAATAACAGAAGAATGACTGCATGTTAAATAAAACACAAAAAGAGACTGTACTAATCATAGAGTCTAATAATTGTACTACTGGAGAGTACATCATATGGCCCAGTGCGGGTCAAAGAACTTTGCAAGTATACGAAATAGTTTTTTTTATCTATCAGGCGTGTAAATCATACATGCCTGTCATATACAAACGGTTGTCATTGCCATCAACCTCTAAGTACATCAGACTATCTGTTGGCCAATCAAATTTTCGTACCGTGCGAAAATCAAATCCATGAACCAAAGCACAAAACCATCGCTTAGTCACTTTAAAATCAATAAATTCCGGATTACTTTATCGATTATCTCGACCCCGGAAAAAGTTCGATAAAATAGTAATGCAACCTTATTTTACTTAACAATTATCCTTATTACTTAATTATTAGTTATATATTTCTATATACCAAACTGTGCAAAAAGTGTTCACGAGACGTAAACAATTTCACTTTCCTACAAACGAAGTTGATACGATGCGGCGACTATGATGCAATGTATATATCCTAGTTATGTTATTAACAGCGTTTGTGTTGCCAGACTTAATTAAAGTCCTTAAAGTTCATGCATTGTGTCCATTAAAGAACAGACAATTAATATTCACATTATTATAGAAAAATAAATATAGATAAAAATTAAAATAAAAGCTAGTAATAAAAAAAAACCTTTTATGAGAGGGAATAACATAAGAATTCCAAGTGCTCACTATATAAATAAAACTTAAAAGACTATGCTAACTAGCTAGTTAAAAAAAAACTATAGTTTTATAGTTGAAAGACGACTGCATGCCTCATTCGTACAATTCGTATAATTTAATGACGTCTTTTTATTAAAAAACGACGCACAATGCTAAGACTTCTTCTGTACCGTAGATGCGCCTTCACACTCAATCACTCGAATTTCACACACTCAAATTTAAGATCATTCCATCATGTACCGGTATTATATATTCCGGGTCATTATACTCTTAATGATATTCATATAAAATAAAAGCGATGAAAGCTCTCACTTAAGCTAATGTGTTCATCCTCTGGAACTGATGCATATGTAAATAAACGCTTGCAAAAATCATGTCTGCGTAAAGGCAGACACATGTCTGGAAAGAAAATATATTCTATTATATATATTATTTTTCATGGTTATAAATCAAACATCAGTTATACATACATACATACATAAGATCACGACTGTATCCCATAAGGGGTAGTCAGAGACTGGAACTGCACTCACTGCAAAAACAGATGACTGCCAGTATCCACGTTTCACCAAAACAATACAACGCACTTGGTGTGATAGGTGGTGAGCCCATTGCCACCATGCGCTGTTGGGTGCACAGTGCAGTTTAGTTCCTTACTCGCCTTTTACGAGATCCAACGGATGAGATGGAGTGGTGAGTTATATATAACTTATTACAAATATTTAGCTTATAACTATATTTACAAATATTTAGCTTTTAAATAGTACTATCCATATTTTTTTTATTTGGTAATTTCATTAAAACTATAATTAAATACGGCAATAACACACACAACTGTGTTGTGGCGGCCTAAAAGAATCTACCACCCCATCTCATCCCGGGGGTGTCGTAGAAGTTGACAGAGGGAAAATGAAAATAGGGAGATGGGCAGCAACACCTTCCTGGAACACCTGAATAAATAAACTGCGGTTGCCAACCCGCCTGCCAAGCGTGGCAACTATGGCAAAATCCCCCCAAATTGAGAGCTATAAACTTTTGTGGCCATCTATGGGGGAGGCTTAGGTTCAGCAGTGAACTTAGTGATAGGCTGAAACGACGACAAAATAACACATAGAAAAAATATATGGATAGATAGTTGTTGGATGTATAGTTATTATCTTGGGTAAATTTTTGTTTAATCCAGCTGTAAGACATAAATAATCGATTGAGTTTCATTGAAATAATGTTATGTGTAATATTCAAATTTTTATTAAACTACAGCTGTGAATAAAACGAAGCAATGTTTTCTGGTATATAACTTTGCTGTACACAATTATGTCGTCAATAATATCATCGTGGGAGTCAAGTGCTTTAAAACAAACTACAAATATTTCTAATGTCAACTAGTTTACTAAACTGCATCATAATAGTCAGCATCATTACGTCCTATCGTAAGACTGCTTCTGAAAAAAGAACTCCAAAATCGAACGCCACAAAGCACGAGCCTGAGCCACCAATATTCATCGACTTAATCCACACGTTCGTTAGGATTATTTCGTTTATTTTTTATATCTCTATTTTGAATTTGCAGCAAAGCCAAAGGAACTCAAATTTCCTCAAAATTTAATCACTTATGCAGATGGCGGCTAGCATTTTTGTGAAATGAAAAACATTTTGGTGAACGAATTTGGAACTGAGCCAAACCACTAAAAGGGTCTTTACAGCTACATATTATAATCAACAGCGTTTTATATGACTTTACACTATTAATTCTATTTTTATTATGTTTTCTACGTGTTTTGCTCTTTAAACAATTAAAATTGTCTTCAAAGGCAACTAGCGCCTTTCCTTTTACTGGTGATGGGATTCCTATGCAGGAATCCGTCTAGGTACCACTGCAGGGCCAGTTATTCTGCCGCGGAGCAGTAGTGTGCAAACATTACTGTGTTTCGTTCTGAAGGGCAGAACTAGTGTAATCACTGGGCATATGAGACTTAAGAACTGACGTCTAAGGGGGACGGGGGCAGTGTGGTGCGATACAGAAATATTTTGGGTGACAGATCATTGCTATGGGCGGACATTGCATTTGCCATCAGGCGAACGTTTTGCTCGTCTCATCCCTTACACAAAAAAAAACTAAGCACAAAAAACAAAATTACGAAACATTCCTTTATTTTGACCTCAGTAAATATAGAAATAAAATATTTATCTCTTTGATTATCTTTATTACCTGACACGTTTTTTTTCTAGCGATAGAACGACTTCGATTTATGGTACAATACGTGACGTAACTGGCGGGTGCCCTAATTTTATAAATAACGTGTTGGAAACAAGACGAACGTTTAAATTAAATTCGATTAAACTTTGTAAAGTTTAATATAGTTTTATAAATTGGACCTTATCTGTGGACGGTGCATATATGTGTCCGTCCAATTACAACTCCTCCCTCGGTGTTGTTCTCGTAGATTTTTCTCTATAAATAACTTTCATCTAGTTAACTGCATTTGTAACGATAATAACAGATTCCTTGATTTAATACTAAGTAATATATCTAACGTATATGTGACTAAACCTTTAAACACGTTAGTCTAAATGTTACAATACTCACCCCTGTTTACTGTTAACTGTTCCTTATACCAATGTGAAATATCTAGATGAAAAGCAGAGCGTCAGATAAAATTTCTTTAAAGCCAATTATGATTCTATTATAAATGAATTAAAAAGAGTAAACTGGTTAATAAAATTGTCCAATGTAGTGGTGTAGATATAATGGTAAATGAGTTCTATGCTTCTCTCCGGGATGTCATGGAACGGTTAGTTCCTAAGCGAATTTCCTCGAAATCCAAGTACCCGACGTGGTTTAACATAAACCTGATTAAGCTGCTAAAAGAAAAGGAGAAAATTCATAAACGGTATCGCAAATTTGGAAATCCACGTGATGAAATTGAGTTTCAGCATCTCAGAAGACGCTGTAATAAATTATACGATAACTGTTACAATAGCTACAAGCATAATATGGAATCCAATATTTCAAAAAATCCCAAACTTTTATGGGGCTATATAAAAATACAAGATTTTTATTGATGATATATCTCAGCGTATTAAATACTGTTCGAAATCTCTGTTCGCCGATGATTTGAAAATATACAGAATTGTGATAAATTTGACCATCTTCTCACTGTAATAAATCTAATTTTTTTTTTACTCTGACGCAACAATTATTTGTTACATTGTTTGCCCTCACGTATCCAATTAGGGAGATGATTATTTCTTTCTGCTGCCCTAAAAATTGATGCTGTGTAAATAAACTGTTTTTAAAATATTTATTACCAGAAGTAGCAGAGTCAGCAGTAAAGGGCCTGTAATTAATTTGTGTGACAAATAGTGGTAAAAATACACGAGCACTTGTCGTGTATTTTTACCATTAGTCACTTAGTCACTACTAATAGAGCTAATCGTACTTACAACAAGTAAAATAAACTTGCAGCATAAACAAATCGTAAAAAATCTCATAGATCCCGTCATGTGGCAGAATAACCATGTCCAAAAATTGATGGGCCAAAAAACACAGATCTGCGAGGGGCAGCTCAGACTAAGATTTGTATTTTGGTAATGCGGTTGCCAATCCGCACGGCAAATCATCTCTTCTTTAGAGAGGCCTTTGTTCAACATTGTACTATTAACAGGCAGGTGTTGAAGATCATGGTGCTGTATAAAGTTAACGTTCACAGTGGTCTTGGGCATAGTAGTTCACCATTGGGAGCGCTCAGTTTAGTTCGCAGTTCTACAGCGAACCAGTTCACTCTTTCAATTCGCTAGATCTTTCATTAAAAATGTGCATGTACATCTAAGTTTTTAATTATATTGGAAAAGAAAAGAACAAATATATAGCCATCCGTGAGGGCTATATAATTGTGCCGTTTGGCGTGGAGACACTCGGGCCATGGGGACCAAACGCGAAGCTTTTGTACAAAGATATCTGCTCGCGTCTGGTTACCTAGAAATGGTGACCCAAGAGCTGGCTCATACTTTCGCCAGCGAATCAGCCTCGCGATACAGCGTGGCAACTCGGCAAGCTTGCTGGGCACGCTGCCCACAGACGGCGGCGATTTGGCCAGCATTTTTTATCTAGTTTAGTTTTTAAATAAGTGCTTTCTTTTTTTTAGTAATGTTTTTGATAATTCTTGGAATGAAGTATATTAAAGAAAAGAACTGCATATAAACATTGATATTTATTATTTGAATTGAAACAAATAAAAATGTTTAACGGTTCAATAAAAACGCCAGTCTGTAATGGTCAGAAAAGTAAATATATAAGACGATCGCATGGCCTATTCGTCAAAGTGACTGACTTTTACACCGTTGATCCTGGGTTCGATTCCCAGCCGGATTCATTATTTATGTGAAAACACAAAAAGTTTCATGCCTGGTTATGCTGTGCATGTGACATTTATGTCTGTCAAAAACTCCCACGTTACAGTAGAAAAAGGTCATCGTATTATTAAAAAACCTAAAAGCGGGATGATCGCATACTACATCTAACAGAGCGCCCTTCCGACCTACATAGGTCGTTCGCCAGCTACCCAATACTAGTACATAGACAACCCTATACTCTGTCTCTATGTTGCAAAGTTTTGTCGATTCTGCATGCACATCTGCCGCACTGTACAGTTGTCAAATTTCATAGAACCGACTATTCGCTAATGGTAAATTATTTGTTTAATTTACAAAGTACTGTAAAGTGTTAAATGTAAAAATATCTTTTCGTATTTAATATTAAGAAAACAGTTTTAGAAATACTTTTATAAATGGCACGGATAACTTTGCCTGAACTAAGCACATGTTTTCATTTATGATGCTAAATAATTTAAAATTATTTTACCTGTTCGATTAGCTACTAACGTAACGAGAAAAGAAAATAATAAATTTTAATTGTGGTAAGACTATTATGCAGTAATCCATCTAGGCAGGTACCATAGCAATGCCAGGTAACCAGCCGTCAAGCAGTAGTATGCAAACATAACTGTTTCGGTTTGCACTGACAGTTCTACACTAAAGTTAGTGTAATTACAGGGCATATGAGCGACAAATGTCTCAGGATGGCCTGCGCGGTGTGATGCCACAGCATTTGTTATGGGCAGACGTTGCACTTACGAGTACCATCAGGTGAACGGTTTGCTCGCCTAGTAGCTTAAATTCATAAACTTATCGGTTCTTTAATCTCATATGCCCTCTAATTACACTAATTACAACTTTAGCACTGTGTGCGCACCACCGCTGGAGAGCAGATTAACTGGCGCTTTGATGGCACCTGTCAAAGCGGATTTCTGCATTGCTGCATCATTAGTTTTTGAGATCACAGGCTTTTCTGCGCTTCAATTTGATATTTGAAATTACTTAATGCTGGCACATCACGGTATAGTACCTGTCTGCAGCAAGCGTAAGGGTCGTCGATTAATTTATTTTATTGAAGCCATAGGAAATTCCTGAAAGTCAAATAAGAAAAATTCTAAAAAAATCTCATGGCTTTAGATGCCAGAACCAGTGATCAGTCTCTTAAAATTAAAATACATTTTTTAAATACCTATACAATCTATTTTATAATTTTTTAACATTCATAAGTAAAATTTTAGATTGCATATGATATGATAACTTTAGGGTAGTATGCACTGTCAAAAGTCTGAATTTCAACATAATCAAATTTAATATTAGCATATAAGATTTTTACGAACTAAAAACTATTCCAGTGAAATTGATATATCTTTTCAATCTTTTACGACACTAGCTACAGCATCATCATCATCATCATTTCAGCCTCCACTGTTGAACATAGGCTCCATAGATAGATAGCCACAAAACACGGTCCTGAGCCACCTGCATCCATCGACTTCCCGCAAAACCGTGCAGGTCATCGCTCCATCTAGTGGGAAGGTCGCCCTACACTGCGTTTCGAGGTTGCCACTTGAGAGCCTTTCTTCACCAACTGTTATCGGTTCTACCAGCTATATGGCCGACCCATTGCCACTTCAGCTTGCTAATCGTTAGAGCTATGTCGGTTACGGATTTTATCTCGCAGAGAAACTCCGAGCATAGCCCTTTCTAGCTCGCTGCGCGACTCTGAGCTTCCTCATGCGGCTTGCAGTGAAGGACCACGTCTCGGTTCCGAAATGGCAATACGCACTGGTTGTATACTTTTGTTTTGAGGCTACTTAGTCAGACAATCTGTCCTAGGTATACATATTCGTCGACAACTTCGATCTTAGTGTTCCCAACAATAACCGGTATAGGTGTGACATGGACGTAAGACATGATCTTCGTCTTGTCCATGTTCATCTTAAGACCTACCTGTTGGGAGACAATGTTAAGGTCATTGAGCGCTAAGGTCCTCCAGCGATTCTGCAATTATGAATAATCGAAGGTGAGTGATGTATTCGCCATTGATGTTGATACCGTATCCTTTCCAAACCAGTAGCTTGAATATCGGTCTATAGTTCTTCAAGAGGGCATTCTCGCCCTTTTTGAAGAACAGGACAACCACGCTTCTACTCCACGCTTCCGGCGTAGCGCCGCCGTGGATGACGGAATTAAAGAGCTTGTGAAGGACTACTAGTAACGGTTTTCCACCCGCTTTCAGAAGCTCTGCTGTGATTCCATCCTCACCCGGCGCGTTGCCATTCTTAAACTATTCGAGAGCCATACTAATCTCGCTCAGACTGACGTCCGGGATATCATCAGAATAATGTCGGACGACATTTGCTCTTGGGTCGTTACTCACACTAGTGTGTGGCTTCAACGACGATGTGTACAGCTGTTCATTAAATCTCTCGATCTCTTTCGGTCCTCAACTTAGTCAGTTGGCTCTTTCCGGCAAACTGATCCCTGGAAAAGAACTTTGAGCCTTGGTTTCGCTTTATCGCTTCTTGAATACGGGCTGTATTGAAGCTGCGTAGGTCTCGCCGCATACATTTGAAGACCTGTCTATTCAGTTGCCGATTTGCTGACGCATCAGTGCAGCCTCATTTCACGCCCAGTATCCATTAGATTGAGAGCGTGGTCGGAGAGTTTCTGGATCGTTTTTGTGCGGTGGGTCTTGCAAAACTATGCCCCCGCCGCATGAGCTGTTTCCACGATTCTTTCGTTCATATCGTCCACCGTAACGCAATCATCTGGGCACTGAAAACGATTTTGCAATTCCATCTGGAAGCTTTCGGGGTTTTGGATAAGGGCACGAGATGAAGGGAGCGTGGACTTTACAAATCTAGACCTTTCCAGCTTGTCACCCTAGCGATCATAGGGACTCATTGAGGATCATGATTGAGATTGAGGGATCATTGAACAGCTGTCGTTCGGTCGTCATGATGAAGTCGATCTCATTTTTGGAGGAACCGTGCGGGCTCATCCATGTCCACTTTCTGTGGGACCGCTTTTGAAATAAGGAGTTCATCATAAAGAGTACCTCCTTCTCCATAAAGTCGGCCAGCTGTTGGCCCCTTTGGTTCCGGTGCCCTATTCCAAATTGCCCCACTACCAAATCATCGTCTTTTTTCATGCCCAGCTTTGCGTTAATGTCTCCTATCAACACCGTGTAGTGAGTTTAGGAGGAATGTATGGCTCCTGATCTCCTCATACATTCATCATCATCATCACTTCAGCCTATCACCAGTCCACTGCTGAACATAGGCCTCCCCTATACAATGCCTCAAAAGTTTGAAGCTCTTATTTTGAGAGGATTTTTTTTTATGTTAGTAGAGCAAGCGGCTCACCTGATGGTAAGTGATCACCGCCGCCCATGAACATCTACAATACCAGAGGAATAGCAGATGCGTTGCCGGCCTTTGAGGAAGGAATAGGCTCTTTTCTTGAAGGTCCCTAAGTCGTATCGGTCCGGAAAAACCGCTGGCGGCAGCAGATTCCATATGGTGCTTGTGCGGGGCAGAAAATTGCGCGAAAAACGCACTGTGCTGGAATGCCAACCATCAAGGTGGTGACGATGGAATTTCGCGCTATGCCGCAATGTGCGATGGTGAAAATCAGCGGCTGGAATTAATCAGAACAATTCTTCGGAACACTCCCCATGGTAGATCTTATAAAAAATGCAACATCTCTTCGCAAAGCCAGTGGATCAAGCCGATCAGATAGAACATGGTCGTCGACGATTCGAGCCGCTCTCCGTTAATTGCGATCAAATGGAAGTAGCTGACACTGGGGCGCCCCCGCCCAGAGTTGCAAGCGTTGGGCCGGTATGAAGTACTGTCGCGCTCTACTGAGGACGCCAAGCTTTTTGGAAGCCAATTTGGCCTTCCCTTCCAGGTGACCGCGAAACTGAACGTCACTCGATATGTCGACGCCAAGAATACCGATACTGGCTGAGGCAACGAGGGGAGTGCTCTCAAAATTAGGTGATACGACAAAGGGTTTCTTTTTAGCGGTAAACGCGCAAACCTGTGTCTTCTTGGGGTTGAACTGGACTAGATTTAGTCGGCCCCAATTCGAGATTTTGTCAACGTGTTCCCGAGAAATATTAGCACGGCCGGTGTATACGGCATCACCAGTGTCATCTGCATAGCAATGAATGTTACTAATTTGCAACATATCATTGATATGCAGAAGAAACAGGGTTGGTGATAGCACACAGCCTTGTGGGACACCAGCATTCACAGACTTAGAGTCCGAGCATGCACCGTTAACTACGACCTTGATGCTCCGGTCTGTGAGAAAACTGGTGACCCAATTACAAAATTTCTCGGGAAGCCCGTAAGAAGGCAGCTTCGAAAGAAGCGCTTTGTGCCGGACCCGATCAAAGGCCTTCGCTATGTCCAAGCTAACTGCCAGGGCCTCCCCCTTACTCTCGACTGCCTCCGCCCATCGATGAGTGAGGTACACTAGAAGATCACCAGCCGAGCGACCCCGACGGAAACCGTACTGGCGGTCGCTAATCAGCTGGTGCTCCTCTGAGTACCTCAAGAGCTGGCAGTTCATAATGGACTCCATAATTTTGGAGAGCAAGGAGGTGATGGCAATCGGCCTGTAGTTGGACGGATCTGAGCGGTCGCCTTTTTTAGGGATCGGGTACACCAAAGCTGTCTTCCATGACTTCGGGACGACGCCTAGAGAGTAGGAGTACGGGAAAAGACGCGTTAAAACCGGTGCCAACTCTGGAGCACACATCCTCAGCACAATAGGTGGGATGCCATCAGGCCCACTCGACTTGTTGATATCTAGGGAGAGTAGTGCTTTGCGCACTGAGCTTTGCCAGAACCTGATGTCGGGCATAGAGCACCGACACCGCGGGATGGTCGGCGCTGAGCTCCCCCTGTCGTCAAGAGTCGAGTTGGACGCAAAAAGAGAGCCCAGAAGATCGGCTTTCTCCTTTGCGTCATGGGCCAGTGAATCGTCCTTCCTGTGCAGAGATGGTAGTGATAGCTGACAGAAATTCCCTTGGACAGCCTTGGCGAGAGACCAGAACGCACGGGTTCCCGAAGGAAGGCGACCTAGTCTCTCGCCAATTCTGCCAATGTGCTCCGACTTTGCTTTAGCAATTACTCTTTTGAAGGACCTGGAAGCAGAGTTGTACTTATTTTTAAAGTCGCTGGTTTTTAAATCCCGAGACGCCGGTGAATAAGCCCAGGCCCGGTAACACTGCTGCTTTTGGCGAGATGCCATTCTGCAGGTGCCACCAAACCAAGGTTGGGTTCTACCGCCGACGGGTACCACAGAGGATGGAACGAAGAGTTCCATTCCCTGAAGCACCACATCGGCGACAGACCCGGCAACGACGTCGGGATCATCCAGCGAGAAGCAAACCCGCCCCCATGGGTAGGATGCAAAGAAAGACCGCATCCCATCCCAATCCGGGATTTTGCCATAGTTGCCACGCTTGGCAGACGGGTTGGCAAATCATACATTACCTCCACCTTATCATCAGAATGTGCCGAGGTAGGTGCGTATACCTGTATGATCTACAGCGAATACCGTTTGGTTATTCTGAGTATAAGGTACGCAACCCTAGTCGACACACTCCCGATCTTGACAACGTTGTTAATGGGAGACCTGTGGGCGATAAACCCGACACCTACTTGGGCAGATGGTCACCCTTCCGGTGGTAGAACAAGTAACTGGATTCAAGTATTACGGTGTCGTCCCCCTGTCTTTGGACTTTAGATAATCCTATAATATCCCAACGTAACTTGCTCACCTCCTCTTCCAGCTCCAAGATTTTCCTGTCAGCCCTCAGCGTGCGTGCGTTGAATGTTGCCAGGTCCAGTCGTCGGTGGTGGTAGCAAGATCTCCTCCTCCGGAGACTTTTCGCACCCCCTGCCCCGTCGTTACCATGACCGCTACCGTAGCCAGGACTAGCGGGACCGCCGTAGACTAGAGGTCGTTTTTGATTTGTACCTCTAATTTTGGGGGGATTTGCCATAGTTGCCACGCTTTGCAGGCGGGTTGGCAAACGCAGTTTGTTTATTTTAATGTTCCAGGATGTTGCTGCTGCCCATTTCCTGGTTTTCATATCCCTCTGTCGACTTTTACGACACCCACGGGACGAGATGGGGTGATAGATTCTCTTATTCCGCTACCACATGGCAGACACTATACGTGTATTTAATTTAGCTAATATAAATATAAATTTTAGATTTTAATTAAGTGACCAAACATTGTAGCAACTTATATTTATAAAAAAAATCACAGCATGCTCTTCTAAAGCCTTTTAATTAATCCGTACTTAACATTCATAAATCTTTGCTTTGGTCTCAGCTCCACTTACAAAAGTGCTAGACCGTTATAATATCGATGCTTTAAATCTCACAGCACAATTTTATTCATATTACCCACGTATTTTTTATCTTTATTTTATGGTTTTGTAAACAAACTGCCAATCATCATCGCCATGATCATTTCAGCTACTAGTACTAGTCCACTGCTGAACATATCCCCCCCCCCCCCATACATTGCTAGAAAAAATTGTAGTTCTCATTTAGGGGGGATTTTTCCATAGTTGCCACGCTTGGCAGGCGAGTTGGCAACCGCAGTTTTTATATTCAGATGTTTCCAGGAAGAAACTGCTGCCCATCTCTAGGTTTTCATTTTCCCTCTGTCGCCTTTTACGACACCCTCGGGATGAAATGGGGTGCTAAATTTTCTTAAGCCGCCACGATACTGCTAATACTGACGATTATTAAATTAATAAATATTAATTTTTTGCATATTATAACTATTTAAAAATATTCATTGAAATGAAATAATGGAGATAGTGTAAATTAAGAAACTTTCCTCTCTTACAAAAATTTTTAAAGCCGCGAATAATAATTTAAATATAATGTGCGATTCTGATAGACTCCGAGACTACTAATCATATATCGTTATATTTATTTACTAAATTTATTTTAGGTGTCTTTTTCGATCGTAATTTACGGTCTTTTAGCAATATATAGCTTATTTTTCGTGCTGTTAAAAAAGTAAATTTATTCAATGTAAGAAGAACACGTTACACGTTCACGGAAATAATATGAATTAAATCGATTTAATATATTTTTTAATTACATTGTCACCTACATAATTATATCTGTGATGCTGTTGTCATTAGTCCGAATGATTAAAGGTCTGACATATGTAAGAGTGTTATTTGGCCATCTGTCAGAAGCCATGTGACTTCACGGGCATCTTTCTAAAATTTGGCACACATAACAATAGTTAGTTGGCCGTAAGAACTCTTTAACTAAGCAAGATAGCTGTGTCATGTTTAGGCTCGTTTGAGTTGCTTTGACAAGTACTACAGCCCTATCACTTGAAGTCCACTGCTGGACATAGGCCTCACAACTTAACTTAAACCTTGTAACAAAAATATGATTTTTGCTTAAAACTTATTAGAAACCAGATTCTGTCAAACAGTTACACCAAGAAAAAATATTTAAAACAGAGCTTTAAAATCACAGATAGGCACTTCAACAACAAGCCAAATAGTCAGTTAACACACAAATCACGTCACTCAGTTGTAAGAGTCGACTAAAGAAAATGGAGTCGGCCACGGGATCGTTTGGTGTATCAGATTTTCTATGATTTAAATATAATATTAATAATAATAATATTGTTGTTTAATTGTATAATAATGTGTACAACGAACATTCCAGAAGCCTTAACCTTAACTGAGCCATAACTTTGAGGACGTTTTCGTAACTAGTTACTGGATATAATTGTGAAATCTACAAAAAGTGAAATGAAAGTTAGGCGGGTTGCTATCATTCATTGTATGACCATTAAAATACTGTGTCTGAAATTTACAATTCAACGGATATTTTCGATAAGCAATTTTACTCTACTATCTAAAATAATCTCAGTCTCTGAGGGAATTCAAATATAACATCAATGAAGTCAATGAAGAAGATCTATGATTATAGGGTATTTTTTTTCTTATTATTACTGAAAGTACCTCTGATAGTTAAAAAAGCATATATATATATATATATTTTGGTATTTTATTACATAATATACTTTAAAATATTTAGGTATTTTATTACTTGCAAAAAAATGTAACTTAATTGGTTGCTTGTAGTAAATAAGGTTTTCACGTACATCAATATCTAGCTTTAAATTTCATGTCAGGAAATGTAAATAGTTATATAAAAAACCTTATATTATTTCAAAAAAGTAAATATTTTCAGTCAAATATTTAATTGTGGCTGCTACCGCTTTAACATTGAGACGCTCTAACGCCGTTAAAGTGGAGCTTTAGTGCTAAGTAGAGATTCATTATTTTTTTATACATTCGGTAGTTTACTTCCTAACAATTTTTAATTAGTTATATTAACCCTTTTAATCGTCTTTTGTCGGATATGTTTCATGTTTAATTTATCTCTTCTCTTTATATTGATTATACTTCATTGCATGTTGTTTGCACGTTTGTAATCTATATAAATAAAAATCATTTGTCAACTGTATGAAAGATCGTCACTCGAGAACGGATCGACCGATTTGGATGATATTTATTTGTTGTGTTCGTAATTGTAAGAACAAGGTTGGCATGAAAGAAAATTTTTGAAAAATCCTCTGGAATTACGATGGTATTTTTGAATTAAAATATCAAAAAAAAATGTCGTTCTGTTTGACAGTTATTTATAAACACAATAAAAATAAATCTCTATTGGGACTTCTGATTTTTTTCATTACTAAATTGCACCCGTGCGAAGCCGGAGCAGGTTGCTAGTTTCTTCATATTTTGCATAGTTAAGGTAAGGTCTGGCAACCGTAAGCCATGACTTAAAGTATGCACGAGTTAAATACTTTGGTTTTTAATTTTAATGGTAAACTAGTTCTTTGTTATTTCTTTTAGGGCCCAATATCATTTCCATGCTGCATTTATCCTGTTTTATATTTCTTTCGACGTATCATTCATAGGAGATATTAACTGGCATCTACATATTCGATGAAATTATTGTTAACTTTTATGGGTAACTTTAGGCAATTCGTCATCGGCTTAGTTTTTGTTAGGTTAATTTGCAGAATATTTGTACAAGTTGTAGAAAAAAACCAAAAAGTGGGGCTATATTTTGGTTTTCTTCTACAACTTGTCCGAGCATAGTTTGAAATTGAATCGGGTTATCGGAAATTTTTATAAGGTCGTCAGCAAATCGAAGATTCAGTATTTAACCGTAAGGAATATTCTACTATTCGAAAGGCAAACTCTAATGTTGCTGTAAAATAATAATGGCATTTGGCAATTTATTATGCAGCAACTGCTCGTGAAAGTGTACAGTGATTGGAAAAATTCAATTCAGTACTATAATTCTTCTTTTCGTTTTGTCTTCATCAATTCAGCAAATCTTTAGTAAAAGTCAACTATCATGTTATTGTCGATCGAATTCTTTATGTTTGAAGATTGCTACTTATTTAACAATAATTATTTTTACATGGATATTTTATTTGACACTAGAGAATACCTTACGACTGTTCCCATAAATAAACAAATAATAAAATATAATAGAAAAATTATTACTCGACATTGGCAAAAAGTGCCAGGATCAAATAGGAAGAAGAAAACTAATTTTACGGATTAAGTCGTGTTTATTTTTTAACTATTTATAACTCGACGTTTGGAGTGCTTCACAACGCCCATGGTAACTGGATTACAGACATATATTTCACTTGCACACAAGCAACAACAACAATTTGTGTATTGCACAAATGTTAACTCCGGCTGAGACCCCTAGGCGACGCGGTCGTCTACTACTGTATCCTGCGGAAATGATAACTTTAAATTATTAACCAAAAGATAGAAATCGATCGCCATGTTCGAAGTATGCTACGAGAACGGTAGTCGGTAGTCCTCCTCCCGCTTTTGCGAGGGTTGTACATGCTATTTCTTTGGGAAACGTTTTAATTTCAGCGTTAAACTGTACACACTACATAATTATACAAAAAAAAACACAGGCGTGTGATAGTTCGAAATCCATAATCATACACTAAGTTAAAAGTATTTTTATTTTAGCATAGACTTTCGCATATGTGAAATACTTGCACTCTTATGAGTGCAAGTATTTCACAACGAGAACGCCACAACGCTAAGAGAACACCAAGTCATTTTCACGGAAACACGTTGACGAGTGCCGGAGCAACTTAGTGTTTGAAGTTGATATTTTGTTAAATAAAATCTCGATATAAGCCGACAAATTTTTTTTAAAACTTAATTTCAACCCTAAGAAGACAGGTTTGCGCATTTATCGCTAAAGAGAAACCCTTCATCGTATCTCCTCATTTTAGAGCACTCCTCTGTTTACCCCAGCTAGTATCGGAATCCTTGGCGTTGCCATATCGAGTGATGTCTAGTTTCGCGGTCACCTGGAATTAAGAATTGGTAGCTACAACTCGTACAATGCTGACGCATGTCAAGTTTGAGTGAGTAGCAGGATGCGGTTGCTTTGCCAAAAAATTAATATTTTTATACGCTAAGATGTATGGTTTTTTAATTTTTTCATAGCCGTTATCAATAAAAACACATTATCATTTATTAACATACATTCTAATACATACATCATCACGCCTTTTTACCGTATAAGGGGTAAGCAGAGACAAGTGTAGCCCACGTTTCGCTCATGCGGGAATCGAGACGTAACGGGTGGCGATCCACGTCGCACGTCGCCGCCATTTTGGTACGAGTTAAAAATTTCTTAATCCCAATTGCGGTCCCACGAGTACAGTGACAGCATTGCATATTATGGTATTCCGTAGGTATAATACCTTAGACGCCTCTTACGACACCTCGATTGGAAAGAGGTAAATGCTTTTTTTCTCTGCCAGTCACCTATCGGCTGACATTTCAAGGGTTCATAATAGTCCATGTATCAAACATCACTAACATTTAAGCAAGTATTTCGATTTCAGAATAACGGATTTTTTGCAATATATTTACTGTAAGAAAAAAAAACAATGGCAGATTCGTAAGCAAGTGCCGTTAACAACCTGTCAATGTCTTGTTTCCGTAGCTAGCATACAATTCACGTGATATGTAGTTATAACCACTGTGTGTCACGTCATACAACACACAACTGCGTTATGACACTATTGTTACTGTTACGCTAGTATTCTGTGAAAGTGTCCTTCCTTTCCCAGTCATGTCGCTCTGAATGCGATGCCCCGCAGCGTGGTAGAACCACTGCAAAAATAACTATAAACTGCCATAGAGACTATTAACTAAGGAATGTTCGTCTAGGTAACTACATGTTATAACATATCAGTAGCACTGTCTGAGTTTCGTATTTATTGAATCATTAATGTTATGTATAACATAGTAAATGTTTTGAATAATAAACTACGCTGGACCGCTAAGAAAAAGGGTCGGTTAGAAAATCTTCAATATCTTCAAAAGTATCTGACCTAGCTTAATGAAATAAATAAAAAATATTTAACGCCACATAAAATAATAATATAGAACCTTTTTATTTATTTTTTATAATTGTATAAAAAAACAGAAAAAGTAAAATAATGGTAGTTTTTGAATTTAGTACCAAAAATTCAAATCAATTGTTTCGCGTTTTTTTTAGTTTCGCAATCGTTAGGTATGTGAAATACCAATTACAAACTAAATTTTTAGGAAGTAATTGAAATAAAAATACCAAATATGGATTCGTATTTCAAATACGTATTTCAATCACAAGTAATTCAAATATTGCCCAGCCTTGCTTCTCTAATATTATCTTACATGTAATACTTTTTAATAAATGAGAATTACGCTTTTAAAACTATTTCCTTTTAATTATAACAACGAATATTATTTGATACATGTACTTCTTATATAATATTATTTTAACGTAAATACAGTATTCAATATATTTTGATCATATATTATAAGCTGTAGGATGAATTTGACCTTTATCGCCTACAAATTTAATAAAGTGAGTAAAGGTCGACGCAAGCATGAGTAATAACGAAGGCAAATAAGATTTTAGCTTTATTGCTTACTAGCTGTTACCCGCGACAACGCCCACGCGAAGTTTTTATTTTTAGTTGAAAGGTCGAGGAATCGAGTACTTTTTGTTTCATAGGAAACAAGTAAACTTTCTCCTTCTTTGAATTAACTCTCTGTCCAGTATCATCAAAATCCATGCAGTTGTTGAACAATGCAAAGGTGTAAGCCTGCACATAACACCAAACCGAGCATTACTTAAATAAAATGAAATGAAATGAAAATTCTTTATTTTTCGACGTAAGAAATATAAATTTCGGTTGTCAAATGTCATTTCTTACAATCTACCGCCGTTTCGTAATGAGGTTCCTCTGACGGAGAAGAAACAGGCGAAAGAAACTCCTAAGGTGTCCTCTATTTTGTTATTTTTTTTTATCTTTGTCAAAAGTACATTATAAATATATTTACAAAGAACTGTCTCATGGAAAACCAAAGCACGCTCCATCACAAAATGTTATACAAGATTTAATAACAAATTAATAAATGCATTGTAAACTACGCAAATTATGCAAATTACGTTTATAGGGTTGTTAGATCAGGACGATTTGAGTTTAACTGGTAGATTACTGAGATTCCTATGCAGGAATCTCGCGTAGGTATCACCACAATACCAGGTATTCTGCCGTGAAGCAGTAGTGTGCAAACATTACTATGTGACGGTTTGAAGGGCACCAATAGCTAAAGTAATTACTGGGCATATGAATATTAAGAACTGGTGTCTCAGGGTGAAGAGCGCAGTGTAGTTCCACACGGAATTGTTCTGAGTGACACAGCATTTATTACGGGCAGACGTTGCACTTACCATTAGGTGAACGATTTTCTCGTCACTTTCTTTTACAATACGCCCATAGGTAGAGTAAAATAACAATTACCTCTTTCATGTCGTAAAAAGCCACTAAGGTATTGTACGAACAGCCTTTATTCGTGCAGAGCAACTGTATAATATGCAATTCTGTCACTATAGTGCTCGTGGAAACGCAATGGTGAGTAAGAATTTACTCTTATCACTCCCCACCCGACATGTCTCGTTTTTTTTTGTATAAAGTGACGAAACGAGCAAAACGTTCACCTGATGATAAGTGCAACGTCCGCCCACAACAAATACTGTGTCCCCAGACTGCGCCCGTCACCCTGAGACATTAGTTCTTAAATCTCAAATACCCAGCGATTACGCTAGCTCCCAGTGCCCTTCAAACCGAAACACAGTAATGCTTGCACACTACTGCTTCACGGCAAAATTACTGGCCTTGGGGTGGTACCTACCTAGACCGATTCCACCAGTAAGTTTCAGTTTCCGACGGGGGCGAAAAGTGGGCAACGTGTGTGGTCTCCCCCTACCGCTTGGCGTGACTGTATGCGTGAAACAAGTTTCTTCATGTTTATTTATAGATATTGTAAAATGTAAAATTACACAAGTGTAACTGCGACAAAGCTGAACATGTTTAACCTTTTATATACCACCATGCCTATCTATATATAGCGCTGCACTTTATTGAAAAATTGCTGCAGTGGTAAAAACAGAATTTCACAAAACGCAGATGGGAGAGATACAAATCGTTTTTTCACGTAGCAAAATCGATTCGGTATAACAGGCGAGCTACGTTCCGGAACAGATATCAATCCGAATACAGTAAATTGTCGAAAATGTTACTCTTGAATATCTGAACTATACAATTTCCTATATTTAACGTAAAGCAGCAGTACAAACAGAAGTTATGTCGGATTTATTTTGTGAATAAAATATAAGCCCAATAACCCCCGTGTGGTGGCGGCTCCCCGGTGTGGTGACGGCTTAAGAGAATCTAACACCCCAAGATCACATCCCGTGGTTGTCGTAAAAGTCGACAGAGGGAAAATTAAAACCAGGAGATGGGCAGCAGCATCTTACTGAACCATCTAAATACATAAACTGCAGATTTTTTTTTCGCGTGGCCAAATAGTTAGCGTACATGACTTCTACGCCACGGGTTTCGGGTTAGAATCCTAGCCGGAGCCAACTTTTGTGCACAACACAATTTCTTGGTTTCCGGTTCTGGTTGTGTTATGCATGTGAAATGTATGTCTGTTATCTTATATCTTACTACGGGGCATCGTTTTTAATATAATAAAAAAACAATCATATTTAGCTAACCGTTAAAAATTAAATTGAATCAGGTTTTATTTTATAAGCAATCAATAGTCTGCGTAATTTTTACCAAATTTACGTATGTGACTAATGGCCGCCCACGTTATTCAAAAATGTCAAAAAGATCTTGTTGTGTATCTACGGCAACATTAAACGGCAAAACTCTTTTTGGAAGCATATCACATTCATGCTCAATAGGATTTAAGTCTTACTATTGAACAGGCCATGGCAAGAAGTTTGTACAAGTTTCTTCAAGTGTGCTTATTATAACCCTATCAGTGAGTGATCCTGCAAGATTCTGTTATCATACATAAATCAAAACGAGGAACTGAACCGGGCCAGCAAAGGCATTCCAACATCCGACCCAATTATTTAACTTTAATATGTACTTACATTTAATCCAAGTAAGTTCGTTTATTCCGCTCTTATCAGGACTGTTCCACCATTATATGCATGAACTTCCTAGCATGATCTCATACGTTGTTGACGTCTAGAGGTCCTCAAAATACATGGACGCCTTGTGTCTTGTCTCCCACCAAAGCGAGATTTTATACGTATTGTTTTTATAAGAGGTAAATAATAGTCAATTTGACCATATCTGCAATTGAACTCTTATACTTTCCTGCTTTGACACTAGAAAACTGATATCTTTACACTACTCTGCTACGCTTTAAATAAATACAAGAACTGTTATAAATAAATTTTACACTTCCTTCTGCAAAAACCTTTGTAATATGTAGCTTTATTTTGTTAAACAATTATATTAATTAGTAAATATGCGTAAAACAAGAAAATACATATTTTTTTAAATATTTGAACGAAATAACTTAGTTTTAGAAGCATTTTGTTATAGCTTACTGAAGTACCCTAAGAGTGTACTGTAAAAGCTGACTGCACGTAAGATCTGAACAACACTCGTGTGAGCTCTGTTACGTTGCCGAGAATCTTTGAAGATCGCTTTCGACATGAGTACAGATGTGACAAATTTTTTTCGGTATATTATACTCAGGTAACAAAATTTAAACAACACAGTTAATTTATTATGTATTCTGTAGTATTGTAAAGCATCCACTGTCACCATTTAATAATTTGTTTATCAATGTTGTAACGTAGTTCTTTTCAAAAATACATGCTGCAACGTTATTCACATAATGCGAAATAGTTTTTACGCTATTATTAATGCAAGAATGATATGCGCATGTCATTTA